>JAJNNQ010000007.1:12835000-15235000 GCA_027886175.1 Phylloscopus collybita
TGACAGCACTTGGGATGCCCTCAGTACCAGCACTGAGGGTACTTTTATTGATGACACTAGTATGTATGTTCCTTCATTAAATAATTGGTGCTGGAGCCATCAGTCATCCTCTTATGGCCAATATTGTCTGACCTCAGCCAGGAGGAGATAAGTACTATCATCCACAGTATGGTTGAAAAAACAATGGTTGGTGTTTCTTTCCAGGGATAAGGAGAGAGTGCCAACCTACCCACTCCCAGGTGGTGTAAGCACATCCTCTAGGTTTAGTCACAGTGCCAGAGGATGGTATTTGGATAGCAATCATCTGCCCAATGGCAAGTGGTAAGTGCTGCACGCAGAGGAAGATAACTTACAGCTTAGTCAAGGAAACCTCATCATAAAATCTTTTAAGGATGGCCAAGCAGAGGGGCAGAAGTTGTAGATGACTTCACATACTCGTTTGAATGAAACATATCCAGCTGACTTTAAAGACAGCTGAAACTTCTCTTCGGTAGCCATCAGCAGATACACTCCTGGTGTACACACATGGTGGAGGTTTCATGAAGGGCTGTAATTTTTACTCCAGATAACTGCAGTGGCTTCTTCAGTGTTTCACCAACACCATACTGAATAATGATAATAGTGGTTAAACTAGCAGCTTTCTATGATCTCTTAGCTTATTTTCCTCATGTCCTATACTTTGTCTAGTATGACTTCAGATAGTTTTTTCTAGGTTAACTCATCAAATCAGTCAGTTAATACAGAAAATGAAGAAGTGCTTTTGCAAATTATGTGTAATGTAAGACATCATTTGACTTCTAGTGAAAAGAGAAGGAAAGGGAGGGTGTAGGAGAGAAAAGAATGAGTGGATGTCTTGGTATCAGAATGGAAGTTGAAAGGCCTGTGTAATACATCCTGTGCATACTCCGGGCAGTGTCTGAGACTCAAAACCTCACTCTGGGCAGGGCAGTGTCTGGAGCTAGCATGCAAAATTAAGAAGGGCAGAGTCAAGACACTTGTTCATCTCCAGGTGCCAGAAACTGAGGCAAATATTTCAGGGGAGTGCCTTTATTCTCTCTGTCTGCTAAACATATTCCTGAACACGTGATACTGTAAATATTCTTCTGAAGAACCAAAGCATATTCAGCTGGATATAACAGATGTGCAACCCATTGTCTTTCACACACCACTTTGGATGCTGATAGCCACCCATGGAGCCAGAGACCTGGACCCCAGTCATTCTTTGCCATGAGGAACTCTGGTACTTCCCGTCTCACACTGGAGGGTCTTCACCCTGCCTGAGGCTGCAGAAAGCTGGATGAACAAATGTCTTGTTCCCTGTTGTTATTTTCCTTATTTCAAAAGTAGATGTAGAAAGTGGTGCTCTTCCAGGGTTTGGGTCCTTTGTCCTTTCCTGGAATGGTAAGTTTGAACATACCCAGGATGCAGAGGACTTAGGCCATTCTCTTGATGAGCAGTCTCTGTATTTCCTTCTGTACAAGAAGTGAACAATGCTGCCTTGTCTTATAAGCCAAGGCAATCTTATGGCTCACATGACTCAGCAACCATATTTTAAAAGAAAGCACAGTTTTCACAATGATTTTAGGCTCTAAAAACAGTTCTCAACTAAGTGACTAAGTTAAAAATGTAAGTGCATACCTCAAAGACAAAAGAAGGACAAGATTTTTGGCACTCTGTTTTGGTATTTTCTTCCAGTTGAACTAGGTATACTTAATACAATGTGCTGACTTCTGGGACTCCTTTTTTAAGCTGATTATCCTTCCTAGGTATCATACAGGAATCTGGATTTTTAACTCATATTTGTAATCTGAATTTTCACACTTGGGTGCCTGAGTAGCTATAGCATGGAGCAAAAACAGGGCTGAAGAAAAGGCACATTTCCCATGGGGTAGGTCATCACTGACAACAAATACAACCTCATTATCCTTTTCTTACCACATTTCCCATGGAGGAAACCTAGAGTGAGATTTGCCATAGGATACTTCAGTATGTCTCTTATTTATTCACAACTAGGACAGCAAGAGAAAAACAGAACAAAACAAAATTCCTCACTATCTCCCTTGGCATCACTGCTCTGATGCTGTCTTTATTCTGTAACTTTCAAGTGGTTTCCATTGAGACTGACCACAGCAAAAAAGAGAAGAGAGAAATATTTTTTTTGGTTTGGTGTTTTTTTTTTTTTTTTTTTTTTTTTTTTTTTGTTTTGTTTTGTTTTGTTTTGTTTTGTTTTGATTTTTACAAAAGAAAACATCTGCTTAATGCTATCAACTGGTCTGCCATGAGAAAGCGTCACTTATTTTTTTGGTTTTTCCTGTCATTTCTGCCTCTACAGCCTCTGCCTCTCACACAAAAATATTCCAGTTCTGAGCATCAAGTGGCAAATATTGTGTGGTAGCCATAGGCTCCCTGAAAAGTTAGATCAGCAAAAATATTCAGTAATTACAGCTTAATATGGTGAAGTACCTGATATTTTGGATTGACTAAAGCAAAGCTGCCCGTATGATCTTGCATCATGGTTTTGGCCCTTCTTGTCTTGGAAAGTGTAATGGCCTCTTGTTGACAGGGAAAGCAAGCTGTGATAGGCTCTGGAACAAGTTTAGGAAACTGCTGCCAACTCCAGAAAATTGAAAGAACCAGATTAGTTATTAGAGAGACAAGATCCTTGGGATTCACTGTGAGATACTCTGACCTCTAAATATCTTAAATTATTTTGATAAATGAGTTTATTGAACAGCTGCAGTGACTTGGTGTGGTGGGTTGGTCCTGACTGGATATCAAGTGCCCACCAAAAATACTCTGTCATTCCCTTTCTAGCTGAGAAGGGGAGAGAACATAAAACAAAAGGCTCATGGGTCAACAAAAGGGCAGGGGGAGGTTACTAAACAATAACTGTCATGAGCAAAACAGGCATGACTTGGGCCAATTACTTATTTCCAATCAAATCCAAGTTGGTTAATGAAAAATAATCCAAGTTCTGCCAGTAAACCTACACTACCTTGGACTCCTTCCTCCCCAGAGTCACAGGTCCTGTCAGGAGCCTGCTCCAGCTTAGACCCCATGGGGTCACAGCCTTATTCAGGCAACCACCTGCTTCTGGGTGGGCTCCTCCAAGGGCTGTGGGTGGATCTCAGCTCCCCTGTAGGCTTCCAGGGGCTGCAGGGGAATCTCAGTTCCTATGCCTGGAGCACCTATTCCCTCTCCTCCTTTGCTGACCTTGGTGCATGTAGGGCTGTTCCTCTCATATAGTCTCACTCTTTTCTCTGGCTGCAGCTGATGTTTTGCAGGGTTTTGTTTGTTTGTTTGTTTTTTCTTTTTTCCCTTCTAAAGCCTGTTACCCTGCTACTGCCAGGGCTGTTGGGCTTGGACTTGAGCAGCAGTGGGTCTGTCTTGGAGCCAGCTGGCATTGCCTTTGTTGGACATGGGGGAAGCTTCTGGCATCTTCCCACAGAGACCGCCCTGCAGCAAAACCTTGCCACACAAACCCGATACATGTGGTTTCAGTGGGTGCAAATACTTCAAATCCAGTAGGATAAAATGCCAGGAGATGAATCATATCCATTTAGCACAATTGGAAAATTTTATCTATTAAACACCCTTTCTGCCCAGCTCAACAAGTAACAGTTAAACTATAAGGGCACTGGCCTGAATGTGGAATCTAAACCGATGCAACAGGTGAAACGTATTACTTTATGATATTATTAAAATCCTAAATCTAGGTCCATGAAGCTAAGTCTCCCAATTTTCTTCCCTTAGTGATTTGCTGCTGAAGGAAAGGAAGAGTTCCAGGACACTGATGAAAGGTAAACCTTCAAGTACACCAATCACACCAACTACTAAAAGTAGTTATCTGGAGCTGTCATGATAGCAGCATACTTCCTCCATTGCTTGTTTTAATTCAAACTGGTAGAGCCATAGAACTTGCTGAACTTTGCATATATCACCAATAGTAGTACTCTTTCAAAGGTAATCCCAACATTAATATCCCAGGCAAGGCAAGAAATAATTAAAATGTAGTAAATTCCATATAGAGGTTTCCAATATTAGTGTGAGGCACCTTAGTTAATAAAAAAGAATAGTTTTATTTCATAGAAATTAATATTTTAAAACAATACTAGAATGCATTTTCTTTCAGTTGCATTTTTTCCCTTGCAATATTCATTCATCTTTACAATAATGACATTGTTTTCTCCAACTAATATCTTTGATTTTTCCCTTATAAGAGCTGAAATGATGACACATTTCACACATCCCTCCCCTATCACTGGGCAGCAATATATAGCTCCACAAATTCATCCCAAATGCCTAGTTCTTTCCACAAAAAGAATCCAACTTCAAAACTCTTTATTATGGGCCCAGCTCATCTGCCCCTCTTCATGGTGAAGTTTGTATACGAAAACTGAGACTCCCCACAGGATGTGGCATTACCTGGTATACGCCTGCAGCTGTCAAATAGAGCATCATTTCAGAGAAATGCTTTCATACCCTCCAGGATTTTGTTTTCTAATTAGCTTTGATATATAGCCATCTCTGAGCCTGACCCTATTCATGCACAAGTTACTGTGACACCTCGTTACTGTTTACAGGCATCCACAGTACAAACGCAAAAGCAGCCCAGGGTGAGCTCTCCAAATTCCTCACAGATTGAGTTATTTGGATTCAATAACAAGATTAGTGATTTTAGATTACGAAGGAAGAAGCCAATTACCTGGATAATGCTTGAGCTGTCTCCTAGTATTAAAAAAAAAGGAATGGAGTTACTTGGCCACTTGGAATTTTCTGTGGCTAAAAAATGACTGTTTTGTAAATAATTGAATTGAATGCAGAGAGCTAATGATGCAAACTCAATAGCTTTACTCTTTTAAAAATAAGTAATGGACTGCCCATGCATAAAACAATGGCACAGCCAAATGCCAGTGTTGGAGAGTTACAGTCAAAGCCAGGCTTTGACATCTGGCCCCTGAGCTTGCCAAGCTTATTCAGTCAGGGATTGCAATGGATGACTATGTGAAAAAAAAGAGAGGGAGCTGAGTAGGGATGCAAAACAACCACCTTTCACTCCCATCTCTTCTCCTTCTCCACCCCCATATGTCACAGTGCTAGTGAACAGAATGATATCCTGCCAAATTAACAGTTCAATCTCACGTCTGTGACAACATTTTTGGAACATGAAATCTGTTCTAAAACCTAAGCTTGTATCAAAGTCTATTCTGTGACCTACGAGACGGGATGTGCTCGGAGTGGAGCTCAGAAAACCGGCCTTTTCAAGCCCTACAGAATCAGGTCATCCAAATTCACTGTGATCATGCTGCTTTAAAAATGATGTTTTCCAGCACTCTGTTATCCCTTGACAGTGTGTGGAGTCAGCAGGTTGCTGGTGAAGTTCAGGGTGCCTGATGGTACTGGACATCCTTAATGGCTGATGGAGAACTGCTAGACTTCATCTTGTGGTTCTCTGGTAACTGAAGTTGTCTCTTTTTCATTTCTTTAAGAATATTCTCAATCCCTTCTAAAAAGCTTATGAACTTTAACAAATAGCTGCCATTTAGAGCCTCCCTACATTTTGATGCTGAGGGAAAACGATCCATATTAAACATAGTGATTTTGAAATTGATTATTGAAGTTACATTAATCCCCCAAACCAGTGGAGACTATTATGTGAAATGAAACTTACTTTCAGTCACTATAATTTTCTTTCCTTTGGACTTTAGAAGTGATTTAAATTAAATTGAATTTAGCCTTTTTTCTTTCTGAATAAGAGTGTCCATATAAGAGGTTTAATCTGGTTTTATGGTTATTTAGATTAGCTTTACTGAGGAAGATGAGAGAAATTACATGGGAAAAGATAAATAGAGACTACAGAAAAAGCTCTTTAGAGTATGTAAAATGTATTTTGTTACCCAATCCTTATTTTAGCCTATCTACAGAAACTGCAGAGTCAGTGGTCATTTTCTGTAATTAAACTGTCATGGAAATATTGAAATAATTTCAATGTAGGCCTTAATCATGGCAAAATGTGTACATACACATATTTATCTTTGGAATCAGTGGATTACACAATAATATGAGAGTCAGCCACCTGTGCTAGTGTTCACAAGGTACAGGCCTGGAAGTACAAAGCAGGGTATGGCAGAAGGAGAGGCCTTGTAGCTCTGTTGTTTATCCATTTTTAGTCTCATAAGAATAAAAAGAGTATTTTTTTTCCAGCTTTCCCCAGGGATTCTTGCCTCAATTTTCTTACTGTGGACATCAGTGACTAGCTGTGGATATCTGCAGTGGGGACATATTTGTCTCTTTTCTGCAGTTTTTTATGACTTGTCTTTTACAGAAGACAGCTGTAATAGTCCTGTTCCCTGCCTGTGGAGGACTATGGAAATCACCATGTGTAAGTGGCCTCTGCTGCCTATTTATTACTGATGTGCCAGAAATTACACTCATCCTCCTGCAGAGTGTGTGGTAATTCCCACCATGCTTCAAACTGCTGGTGGTTTTAAGGGAAGAGAAAGGATAGGGCCATGGTCTGAAGCATCCTCTTTTTTACTTTTCCCTTTTAAAAAGACTGGAACAGAACGCAAGATGTATTTTTTTCTCATAAAACAGTTAGGAATTTGGTTAGCTAGCAGCAGTGCCTGGAGCTGAAGTCAGTGCACTACCAGTTCAGGCCTCGACCCTTCCAATTATGGAGTTTTGCAAACTGGTAAATCAGTAACAGAGTACTATAGAAACCCTAAATGATGCCATTCCAGGGGATACCTCAGCCAGATTCAAGTATAGCTCTGAGATCAATAGGGTAAAAAAAAATCTGGGTAATGGTTCATGTGTTCACTATCTGCATTTTACAAAGATTCAAGATTTCACACATATTTTTATATGTGCTTGGTAGCAATGAACTCCTTTCCCCTGACTAATTTATTAAGTTTGTCACTGGGTTGCTCTGTGGGGTTTTATTAAGTGTAACTATTCATAAGCCATGCAGGGATGCCTCTCTCTGAAAATTCAGTACCACAGGATTTTGAAGAGCATCCCATTCTCTCTATCAGAGAAAGGGCGAAAAAAAGCTCTCCAAGGAGCATTACTGCCAGAAAGTCTGGCAGTCCAACCTGACCTCCTGAGAGTAGTTCAACTGTGGCAGTGATAGACAGAAAAGGAACTGGACTCAAAGCCAAAAGTAGAGCCATTTGGAGAAAACAGAAGTGTGGTAGGGCAGGAAGCAAAGAATCACCTCTATAACACTACACACAGCTTCAGATTTAAAGCATTTTATTGCATTGCCAGCAGTGTTTATTCTGTCCAAGTAACCAGTCAGCCAGATTTCATGCAGCAGCTGTTGTCCCCGTATCCAGATGTGTTTATGTGTCATTAGATTGGAAACACCAGGGCCCTGTTGGAGCTGCATCCGTATTTTCCAGAAGACCACGGCTGATGATCAAGGCCTGGGATCAGTTTTTTCTGACCTTCCTGCTGAGGATCTGACTCATCAGAATTTAAACTGAGTCTTGAACAGGACGTCATTGCATAAAATAAGATCAAGGCACAGTTGAGAAGTTCCTGAATGGTGTTTGAAAAAAATCTCATGATGCTTACTCCCTGCCCAGATTCCTTTTCAAAGACTTTGGGAACAAAAGAGTATTTAAGAACCTTGAATGCAGGCTACACATAATTTGGTCCAAGAGAGTACTTCTCCTTTGCCTCCCCGTGGTGCCTAGCTTGCTGAAACAGCTGAAAGGCCTGAGTTTTAGTGATAAAATGTTCTCAAGTTCCCAAAGTTATGCTCCAGTGAAAGGCTAAACATTGCTACTTAGTCAGAACTGAGTATCCAGCTGTTTATTTTTCCCAGAAACCCTAACAGTTTACTTTCAAACATACAGCTGATGAAGGAGGGCCTCCACTGCGCAGTGACAGCTGACAGTCTCTGAGGAGACCTGGGCCAGCAGTGCTCCCATTCAGCAAGTTTGGCTCTACCTGAAGTCCAGCAGAGCACTTTGTTGATCTGCAAGTCATGGCCAAAGGCATCATGCCAGGACCTCTAGAGGCAAAAATGCAAGCTTCATAAGCCAGGACAGGGAACAGGGGTCAGTCTTCCTTCATAATGGTGGCAGCTTCTGAAAGGCATGGCATACTTGCTACCAGTTATCCAGTTGTTTACTCACCTGGTTAAAACCCCAGAAGGGATTTTGGGTATTAATATCAGACCCCTAGTTTTCTGTTTTGCAGGTGAGTGCCCTGACTGCTGCATTTTCTGAAGTGCACATGCTCTCTGATTTTTCCCAGAGTCTTAGGAGTTGTCCTGCATAGTGTGATCACATCAAGGAAAGGCATGGACACTGACCACATCCAGATTAACTTTCTTCCTTACAGACATGAAAGAAAGTACCAGAAGGTGTTGTTCTGTAACCACACGAACTGAAGAAAGAAATTGCCTTGGTTTCCTACTTTCTTCATCACCACTTTGACACTTCCAACCCTGCTTGTGCAAAGAAGGAACTGCCTGTATCTTTGCAAAACTGTCTGTAGGCCTCTCTCTAGTGGGCAGGGCACCATGCTGTAGATCCAGACTGCATGCATACATAAATATAGATGTACCTGTGCATGTGTAGGCATGTATGGATGTGAATGTGGAGGTATATATTCCTCCAGTCTTGCCTCAGTTAAACTCTGTTGAGGGATTGGGTTTGAGACATTTCATTGTGCTGAGTGTCTCCTAAGGACAAGCCTTAGATGACTTCTAGTGAAGGTATCATGTCTGTCTATAACTGCCCCTTTTGAGGCCAAATCTCAGCTCTGGGTTCCATGCTGAGACCCAGAAGTCCTGGCAGAAGCCTTTCAGAGTGTTATTTTCAAGTACATATATCTTCTATTGGATCCAGATCTCAAATATTAAAAAAGGCTTGTTGTCTGCTTCTCATGTAACCTAGTGCTATGAAGAACACAGAGATAATTCATGTGACACAGGCAATTAGTCATGTACCAACAGGAGCTAAAGAGCACAAGAGGTCAAAGGAAAGACACATTAAAAGTTTTGTACTGTGTTGTTATAGGCATTTTGGGAAGGGGAAGAGAGGATTAAAGGTTTCTCACAGTTGGACCACATTCCTTTCATGATTATTTAAGTATTACATGAAGCAGATTCTAGCTCACGCAAATATCCGATTAGTGAAGATAAGACTGGCAAGGAGAAGGCATTCAGTGTGTGAGGTCAATTATGTTTTGCTGGACTGAAACACACTTATCAACAGTGTTCCTTTCACCAGGGAAAGGCTTAGGCACTTTGATTCCTTCTTGGATTTTTTTTTTCTTGGTTTAGAATGGTATAGACTTCAGAGAGTTTATGAAATATCGCAATGTAAAGTTCTTGCTAAAGAAGCTATACTAGATTTGAGTGTGGAAATGCAAACTTATATGCAGTTTATTCTGGTGAAAGATGACAATAAAGAGGGTGGTGTTTAGAAATATGGTGTAATGCTACCTAGAAAATAGCTCCTTTTTTGGGTGTGAGCTGACTGCTTCTTAGGTAGCTTTGACAATCTAACCTCAGCAGTATAGTTTAAGCCACAGAGAGTCAGCTCTTCAGTCACGTAGTTTTTGTTTGCCAGCATGTTCATGAAAACAATGGCTGGTGAATCTAGATCAGTACTTTAGTGCAGACCAATTGTCCCTGTTACCTTGCTCTGGGTCATGGTGCAGTCTCTGTAAAAGGTGGACTGCTCTTGTTTGAGGTATACAAAATGATGTTCTTCAGGAGAGCCTTTAGTGTGTTCCAGCCAGTTGCCCCATTCAATCCATGGGACCTATCTGAGGTACTGCTCCCTGAAACAGGGATAATGTATCCTGCAGACCCTTAACACTAGCTGTCCCACTCTGGATTCATTGCTATTACTCATCACCTCTTACTAATGCAGAAACCAGGCTTTGCAACCATGACTTTGGAGCAGAAGGGAAAACAAGACATATTAAAGCATTTCTATTCCTCATCCCCACGTGGCTTCAGTGTTGGATTTTGTCACTGAGCAGCACAGGCATTTTTGCCACTTAAGATCAAGATTTGTGGAGTGATTAGGCTGGCATTAGCTCTTTCATAGTGCATTTATTATTTCATAAGAGATTTTAGTTTCCTCTGCATGAGTAAGCAGAACAGCATGACTCCTTGTCTTCCTTCGGGACTCGTGGCATGAGATAGGGAAAGGCTGTTGCAAATAAATCAACAGTATTGTGACTCTACTGAAGAAACCTCTTTGTGTGGGAATAGAGATCTGTGACCTATGTTGTTTGTAGTTTCAGTACTGTTCTTCTTTCCTGGCTAGCACAGTCTATGCCCTAAAAATAAACACAGATTGTAGGCTTGCCCAAAGGAGACTGCAGAGCAAATTGGACTAAAATTCTAGATAATAGGTATAATTGTGTTGGTTATGTCCAAGAACATTAGTTTCTTCTGTGGAACTGTAAGTTGTATCTTGATTAGCGAAATAGTTTTGATTTAAGGATAGAACACAATGGCCAGTTGTGACACAGTTACTGCTTTATATTTTTTGGAAATACACTGCCTGGAGAACTGACCTAGGTTGCACAAGGAGGCAGCCCAATGGGTAGGTACTCCCACAGTCACCTTGGAAGAGGCAGCACTAAAGGGACAACTCCAGGCTTCAGCTGTCAAAATGCTGTTTGCTCAGGCTGGCTCAGCTCCTGACAGGACCAGTGGGGAGAGACATCTTTGCCAGGCAGTGTGCTCCAGCCATCTAGCTTAGTGCGTAAAGTACTCTGCTTGGGAAACACCTCTCTTACTCTCTCAGAACTTATTTTATACTGGATATTTAATATTTGGAGTGCTGATGTGACTTCCACTCTAAATTTCTTATGCCCTCTTCTCCTCAGCATGTCACAGTAAGAATTATGTCTGTCTGCAAGACAAACTCACATTTATAAACCTGAAACAAAACACCTTTTCTACCTCCCAGGACCATTTTGCAGTTAACTTCAATATTTTTTGTGATCTGGCTCCTCAGTACTGGGGACAGAAGATGGTAGAAGATCCTAAAAATTGCCATTATTAATTATAAAATAGAAAGTGTTTTCACATCTCATATGACCTTATACTGAAAACATGATTTTCATCGTTCAGGGACAATAATTTCTCAAGTGTGTTCTTGCAAATGTCTTTGAGAGAGTGACAGAAATTACACGTAATAGTTTTTCTGTGAGGTACTGAAAAATCTTTATCTTTGGGCTGATTTTCCAGGGCATTAAATGACTTTGTTAGAGAGAGGCCAGGCTACAATGTAACATGGGCATTGTGATTACTAAAGCCATTACTGGTTATATTGCTTCTTGCAAGCAGTGTGGCGAGAGAATGTGTCAGTGCAAAGAGCAGTGTGGAATCCTCAGCCTGTCCTTTTCTTTCCATCTTCTCTTTCTCTTGCAGAAAAGGAGTCTGCAGTGAATTGCTTTTGAAAAATTGAAGACCTGCAGAATAAACTGAGGGCAACAACTCATGCTGCAAATGGAAAGGGGTCTGATAAATGGGGGTGCATTTTCTATTTGAAAAACATAGCAAGCTGAAAAACAGGGTTCCTGGGTGCTTTATATCTGTGCTTGATGGGACTGCCTCAGGTCTTATTGGAGTTTCTTATGCCATCCAAAGTAGGTTTTCTCATGTTAATCCCACTTTTTGCTCTATAGCAAAACTAGAACTAACTACTTGCAGCAAGAAAACCCTGTGGACATATGAAATGTGTCTGTTCCGAGCTGCTAGGAGCATGAGATCTCTTCTTTCCATGGGGTTGTTTCTGTACAAAAGCTAACTCAAATATTTACTAGTATTCATTTGTACATGTACTGCTGTGATATCAATCAGGGCAGCATCTGAGGACCTTCACTTTATTTTAGGTGTGTTCACTTTTGGTGCAAACTGTGTGTTTACCACTTTAGATATGTGCTGTAGCAGTACACAAATGAAACAGACCCTTGCATAGTGAAATAAATGTCTTTGATGGATTTCAGTGTTTGTTCTGAAAAAAAGCAGAGCACAGAGGATTACTGTCATCAAACACATGCTAGGCAAGTGACACAGCCAACATGCAGCCCTGTATAACTGTGGCAAGGCAAAGTTCAGAAAGGTGATGGGCACTGACAACTCATTTCCCAACCTATCTCTAGCTGGTGTATTTGTCTGGGAGTCCTATAGACAACTAGGGCAAAAAATGCTAACTTATTCCAAGCTGAGGTAGCACATGAAGGCTTGGGAAGGTAAATATGCTCAAATAAGATGTATTCAGCTAAAGGAATCAGCTTGCAGTTCCTTATTCTCTGGGGAACATTGGGAGATGGCATCCAACAATTTGATCTTCTCAGGGATCTCAAAGCATGTATAATGTTGAGTCATGCTTGGAAAAAGAAGGCAGTAGACCTCATTCTGGGTGGGACTGACAAACAGGAATTGTATTTCTAGATAATGCTTTCACTGCTGTCCTTAGTGTCCTTGGGTTGATATTATTATATTTGTAGTTTTGTTTTTGGACAATGCCAATAAAACTAACAAGTGATGTCTGGAGAAAGGACAAAGACAAATCCTGAGCCTGACACTCACTGATCTACTTCTTCAGCTGGGGCCTTCTGGAGGGAACAGCCTTGTCATCAAGAGGCCACTGTCAGAGGTACAGTTCCTGGATCCTATTGAAGCTTCCCCTAGCGGCTGCTTATTTCAAGAGCCTTGGCTTCTCCTTGCTCTGGAGCTGGCATTCAGACATGAATAATGACAGCCAGGCACTTGCTTTTCAGGTGAACATCCATATATCTCAGTCAGGGGACAAAAGAGCAGCTGAGGGAAATGGGGTATGTGAATATTTATAGGCACACAGAATGCATGATTTCATCTTTAATGCTATACAGGCTTGAAAAAAAAACAAACCAGAAAAGGTTGGCAAAGGAAAAGCATTAGTCCAGGTTTGTTACTTGGCTGACAAACAAATAGGTGGTGTATTTCTATTCTAATGTTTCTGCTGACATTTTTAGTATCATCTATTTGGTGTTGCCTTATTTTGATCCATAAATACTTGCTGACATATATTTGAGCTGCAAAATACACTCTCTATGTATTTTTAGAACAAAGTGACCCCTACCCTATTTTTTACACAGGGGAAGAGCAAAATGTGGAGCAGTAATTGAGCTTTGAGTTTAGTATTTGCAGGGAGCTTTGCATATATTAATGTGTTTGAAATTAATGATCCTTTAATTAGCATGATAAACCAGAAAACTAAAGCAAATATAGGATGACCAACACTTCCTTTTCAATTTTCAGAATCTGTGAACCCTACTGATATGAGAACTATCAGTGTTTAAAGTGAATGTTTATTAAGATTACAAAAGCCTGTGTACAACAAGAGGAAAAAAATCTGCTCATTAAAATAAAAGTAACATTTTGAAAGTTTTAAAGAACTATTTGCATATCAGAGAATGGAATCCAGTTTGGAAATACTCTTCTAGCACAGTACACTAGCTGGTTTTCCCGAGATTAGACTAATCAGCTAGCATGGAAAGAGCTGGCATTTGGTCTCACTGATGCATTGCAAGGCTGTAGGCTTTGATTAAAGGTCTGTTGGAAAACCCGCTGTTAGAAAAACTCCTTGTTGCAGCAGCGAGGAAATCTACATTCTCCAGGTCCGTGTGGTTGGAAGTGGTTAGATACTATGAATGAGAAAGGGTTGTGTAAGGAGTGTGATCTGGATTGAACCAGGGAGACTTCTGCTTGTCAGCCCAAACAGCAGAGCAGGCTGCAGCTTACCTCGTGTTTAGTAAGCAGATAACACAAAAACAAATAGGATCTAGCAAGAAGGAGGCCATGAGAAGAGAGAAGAAACTGTGGAAATTTTGCAGCTGACACCCACAAGTGTGGGTGCAGCCAACATGCTCAAGGGCAGGGCTGTGTTCAGAGGGACCTGGGCAGCCTGGAGGAACAGCCAACAACAACCTCTTGAAATTTGATAAAAATGGAGTTCTGCCCCTAGGCAGGGAGAACTATGGGGATGGAGTGGCTCTGCTGTAGGTGCTCTTTGGGTTTGGTAGATGGTGAGTGGGGTATGAGCCAGCAGTGGACCTGGCAGCAGCAATATCCTAGACGTTATGAATAGAAGCAGTCAACAGAGCAAGGGAAGTGATTACTCCCTCAGCCTGGCATTTATTACAGTACATTTAGGCTACTGGATCCATTTTTGGCTCCCCAATTCAAGACAAACACTGATAAACTTTGGTGGCACCCTACAGCAGTCCCTGGGCACCTACAGTGAGGATGGAGACACTTCAGAGTGGTCTGTGGTGGGAGGATGCTGAACTGAAAGCTGACACTGCATGGGGCTGGAGGCTCTATTAGAAATAAGAAGTCCCTTGCAAACTGAGCTATCCTGTAGTCCTACAAATAGCATGAAAGGGGAGTAAATCAGGCAAATAAAAATACTGGAGCAATTTATCTGCCAGAAATTCATGTGTAGAAAGGTCTTTCCCAACCCAGGTCGCAAGTGCTGTTTATACACTGGTGTGGCAGCACAAAGAGGCAATGTAGTAGAGTAGCAGATAGATTTCCTGGTGGATAAGCATCCAAAAAAAGACATCCATTCCACTCAGTGAGCAAAGCAATGCTTTTGAAGACTCAAAAGGGAAGCAACCCTGGAGAGAAAAACAGACACTTTAAGACAGATGGTGAGACTATGAGAGGTGCTCAGGTAGGCACAAGTACTCAGCCTGGGGCTGGACTCAGGTCTCCGAGTCCTCATGAATAATAAGAAATTAAAACATCAAAAAAAACCTTAGAAGCATGCTGATTGGTTTTGTTTAGGGCCGACTGAGATCTTTAGGGGTAAAAACTAAAATTGGAAGACAAGATCAAATGCATAATTCAAAGTTATAAGAGAACACGAGTCACGTGCTGAATGTCACAAAATCAAGTCTCAGGCTCAGAGATACTATTAAAATACAGTAGTTAAAAATCAACGTACTGTTTGTGAAGGAAGTTGCAGCCAATTTGCTGATTAATCCTCCTTCAATCCTCTAGAACAAGTACTCTTTGGCCTCCATAAAAAGCATCAGAGGCTAAAATTCCAGGGCCCTTGAATACATTTTTTAATGAAGCTATTTTAGTAAGTGTTAAAAAATTATATACATTCAGGGAGACTGCATGTTTTGGGGGATTTGTAATGGGCAGATGAACTTTTTGTTTTGTGTCACTGACTTGAATACTGCCCAGCACTGGAGTGGTTGGATATCATGAGCACTATCTGCTGGCTTCAATCCAGTTTCTAGTAGGCAGGTGTCCATACTATGAAAAAACATCATCACCACTGACACCAATTTGTATCTTTATTGAAAATTACTGTAGAGAGGCCAATATTCAAATGTGCATGACTCCTTTCAGCTTTTTCAGGAACAGAAATGGAATACTAGAATAAGATGGAAGCATTACTAGAAAATACTCATGGTTTGTTCTTTTACACACACACACACACACACACACACACACACACACACACACACACACACGTGTGTGTGTGTATATATATATACTTTACTTAAAGACAACCAAGAAAAATACAGTTTCCAATGCTTTAAATTTTACTGTTTCCAAAAATTCACATTGAAAAAAGACCACATAAAGTTTACCTTGCAATCAAACTGCCTTTCTGATGTTTACTTAATCACAATGTTTGCATTATTTAATATATTCTCAAACCATTTTCCTGCAGAAGAGCTTTTCCAAATAAAAATAAAAATAAAAATAAAAATAAAAATAAAATAAAAATAAAAACAACCAAACCAAACCAAACCAACAAACAAACAAAACAACAACAACAACAACAACAACAACAGCAAACCAACAGAGCAGGGAACTGCATCCCCAAACCTTAGTTCACCTCCTGGCAGTCACAGAAGACAACACTTCCAGAGCCCCACCAATGCTCATAGCTTCCCCCATCATTTGGCTGCTGCTTTTCATAAAGGGGGTGTTTCAGAAGAAGGTCATTGAGTAGGGGCCTGGTTATTGGATTACTTTCAGACTTTGTTAACCTTTCTGTGTCTGAAACTGCATGGATATACCTGTTTCCTGGATTAGTAATAAAAAGAGAACACGTCTTTGCACAGCTCTAATGAAGTCCCAGCTGCCCTCTCAGCCCCAGGTGAAGCAGCTGGAGGAGGATCTTACAAGAAGGACAAGAAAACCTCATGGCAAAGAGAATAGTTAGGCTAGATTTCCTCTTTTGATTCTAAATAAAGAACTAGAGCCATTGTTGGGGTACGAGAATGAATGATGCAGCCAAACATTTCATAATATGGTCCATGCTAAAAATAGATATATTTCCTGTAGCCACTGTTTCGTGCCTGCAAATGTTTTGATACTCGGAAAATTCTTTTCCCTGGGAAACTGGTGGTAAACAAGAGCATGTTGTTATAAACTATTCTGTTTGTTACATTCCATTCCCAAAGGAGGGACTCTGTTTGATGACCCTTTGATGTGACCAATGGGTCCAAGGGTCCCACCTCTAAGGTGGGCACATAAAGCTATAAAATAGGTTTTGAGAATAAACTGGCTCTCTTTGGAGTCATCAGCCTTCTGATCATGACTTCGTGTCTTTCTTTTGTGTCCAACAGCAACAATCTCCTTTGGTCTTTTCACCTCCATGAAAACGATGCACTCACCTACACCATCCTGCTCTCAACCTACAGCCTTTGGTTGTGATCTTAAAAATTATTTATATGGTCTGGTGCTGATAAAGCGACCGTTGGCAAAGAAAGTAGCATAAAGAGATATAGACCATCATGTAATTTTCGAAAGTGCAAAGGTTCCATTAGAAATGCTAGAAATTTATGACTTTGCATTATTTACTCTAAGAAGGGTGTATCCAATTAAGCCAGTAAATATAAACATCTCCAGTCTAAGGAGAATTACTTACCTTATCTTTTTTTTTCTGGCAGAATTTTTTCTTGTTATTACTTTCTTAGTGTGGCACTTGAGGGTGCCTAAAACTTATGGATCCCAAAGAAATCTATTGTGGAATTAAATTTCTGACTGCTTCTGGATGTTGATGAATGAAAAAAAAAAAAAAAATTTAGCCTTGCAGGACCAGCCAAGTCTGTGGGAAATGAAGCTTGTACTCTTTCTGCTTTGTCACCTGCCATAAACACCTAACTCTTAACAATCCATGGAACACTGTTGCCTGGTTTTGTCATTTGCAGTTTAAAACATGGCTTGGAAAACAAATGCATTGCTACATTTCCTCCATCATTATATTTGTTTATTCCCAGAAGAATGAAAAGTATATTCAAGATTGTTTTGAGATGGGTTAACAGCTGTCAAGAAATTTAATTGGACTTTTGTTGAGTAGTTTTGAAGACTGGCTCCCTTGTGTCTCTGTAAACACTATCACAGTCCTTATACCAGTGTCAAAAATTATGCATGAAATTATTGTACTACCAAGGGGACAGGGCTTGGAAAGAGTGAGGGAGTTGGAACATTTCTTTTTTGCTGACGTTGCTTATTGTCCTTTTTGATTTTTCTGAACTTGTGTATTGCAAAGTCATTGACTTGGGAGAATTCTAGAAAAGTATCCAGACAGCTCATACAGTTCATAGCCCACACAAATTGTTAAAGTTAGGCACCTCACAGTAACCCACAATTTCCAAGACAGCATAAAATGAGTCACCTGCCCATTTCACTAGCAGGGGTGAACCATTTTCAGTCACAAGATGCAAGATTGTTCTAAAATTTATTACTATGTTTTAGCTTAAGGAATTCATAAACACCAAAGTAACATAATTAGCAAAAAAAACAATAAAGGGTTTAATTTGTATGTCCTGGAAAGTCTTTCCAGCCAACAATAATACATCAAGAGTTCTGCCTTGAAATCTAGAAGAAACTTGCTAATGTGGAATAGGAGAGAGATATGAGATACTTTTTCAAGGTTTGCTCATTTTTATTTTGTAATGTCCGTAAACAGCATTATTTTTCTTGCTCATGTAGTTCAAGAAATGGATGTACAAACGTCAGGTTGTAAAAACTCTGTCACCCCTAATAAATCACACCCTCATCATCAGCCTTAGATGGATAGATATCCATGGTCTACCGGGCTCTGCTTCAACCTGCTGGTAGACTTAGAGAGATGCCTAACCCCAACCAGTCTCTCACATCCTCTGCCTCTTTCTTCAGTTCCTTGATTTCTGATCCATACTGAACAGCACTTCCCAATACTTTCATCAAAGTGACAGGGATAATATATCACTCACTTTTACAAGTACAGAAGATTGTTTTAATTGTGGCATTGGGGTTAAACCTTTGGTGTTGCCTAAAGTTCCAAAATCTCAGAACAGAGTCCGATTTCTAGGCAGGGGAAAAGAATTCCCTTTAAAAAATTAAGACTCTTCCATATGCAGCTTTCTTACAGATAATAATTTTCTTACTGTTAAAATGACAAACAGAAAGAAAGCAGCATAAAAAAGGACTTGGAAATCATTTGATTACAGCATCACTTGGTTGACACTTTAATAAAAGTGACATTTAAATAATATTGGATAGTAAAATGTAAGATGAAAATAAAGGGGACTTTTGAAACCTAGGATTATTTTGATAACATTGAGTTACTTTGCAATGTTCATATCTTTATCTGCAGATATGATTGGAAAAAAAATCATGGCTTAGCACCAGAAAGAATGTTGAATGGAGAAAGGAAAGCCATAGCACATGAAAGAAGAAGGATTCCTCTCCAGTGTAAGCACAGTTTTACCCAGACTTCTGTTTTACAGCAAAATACAACCTTGCCAGCACTAGGAGAATATTAGTGAGCCCAGAGTTGTCAATTAGACCATTTGTTTCCTACTCACAAACTCTGGCCATCGCAAAGAGGATTTTTTTTTTTAATATATTTATGGAAAGGACAGAAGTTTCTCAACACTGTAGCACTGTACAACGTTGTTTCAATTTTCTGGAAAAGAAAATCACTAAAAGTGTGAAGTGTTATGATAATGCTCCATCCTATACCCGAGTGTCTTCCCTATGTTCTACTGATAAAAAATTATGACAGATATCAGCCTTGTAGATCTAATTTAATTCCTGAAAGCTAGGCTCCATTTTACCCCTTCATCATAACTTACATCATTCAAATTATGACTTCATTGAGAGCATCATTGTCTGTAAATAATTCTTACCCTGAAATTCGTTTATCTACTTCCTTTGGTGACATTGTGGACCTGAGATTGTAATTAGAAATTCCAAATTAGAATTGGCAATTGGGTCCATGACTGAACATTGACAAATTGGTTTTGCACAGCTGTGAAGAAATTAAATCTACTCCAATGCTTCAGCTGTATTGGCTTCATGGAGTTGTCACAGGCAAAATGTGGTAAAAGCTTACTTTTGCCATTAAAGTGAACAGATCTGCTTCTGAACACATTAAAGTGACAAATCTGACGAGTTAGGTGGGCAACAATTTTGGATAGTTACTCTTTAGACTAGAGCTGTACTTCAAAACATACTGTGCTGAACAGGAACATATTCCATCAAAGGAGAAGATGGGCCCACAATCACAGTGCAGAGGGAATAAGTGGGGCCAACCAGTTTCACTGAGATGGTGGCCTTTGAGAGTGTAAAGCCTTTCATCTCAACAGCTTTTTTCTGTCCACTGTACTTTGTCTTGGCAAAAACAGCAAAGCAAACCACAGACTTGAACAAGGTGGGATTCAGCGCTGCCTGCTGAGGAAGACATGAGCCTGGGGCACCCCAGCCTCCGCTAAGGCTGCAAGTTGAGCTGAAAGTCACTGCTTGGCACTCCTCTGGTCTCTCTTTTGGAGCTTCATGGCACTGGTTGTCTTCTAGGCACTCTTCTGGGACAATTTTTTTCATTTGGTTTGCCCAGCTCAATCTTCATTGCACTTGTTTCACTCAGTTCCCTGAATAAAAAGAAGTCTTCCCTGTTTTAGTGTGAGATCATCAGCAGATCTTGCTAAGAATCCTGCACTGGATATAGTCTTCTCTTTTTATCAGGGCAGAATTTGTAATACACAGAAGTATCAAGGAATAATGATTTGCATGTGTTTGATGGCATTCTTTTTCCCAAGTCAGTAGGGTGTAAGCTTAGTGCTGTGAATTTACAGTGAATGTGCCTAATTTAGTAAAAAAAAAAAATGTCCATGTGTGAACATTTGGTGTTGTACTATGCCCCTCTCTCCACTCACTATCTTGAGACTAAGATATTTTCAAGGATATGTTGAAGAGGGATCCCCACTCCTATGCCACCCCTTGCAATGGCATAGAGTACTCTGTTCCTAACTTTTAAAGAATCACAGAGTCATAGACTAATTAAGGTTGGAATGGATCTCTGGAGATCATCTAATCCAACTCCCTACCACAGCAGGTTCACCTAGAGGGTGGGATGGCATTTGGGCAGGTTTTGAGTATCTCCAGAGAAGGATACTCGGAAATCTCTCTGAGCAATCTGTTCCAGTGCTCTGCCACCCTTGAGACTTCCTGTCTCTTAATTTTTTTTCTGCCACAGGAGACTTTGCAAGTTTAATAGAATTAAGAATAAAATAGAATTTAGCATCTCCCAAGCAGACTATACAGAAAATCAGGAAGAGAAAAGATGAGAACAGTTTATGTTTGGCAGTCATAAGGGTAGCTAAGGGTGTTCAAGAGAGAATAACCAGTAGATACCCGCAGAGAAAAATCCAGTTTGCCATCTTCATGACAATAATCCTAGTGCTCGGGACTGTAAATCAACATATGGCAAGCAATGTGTGTTTCTTAGAAATTGCTTATTACGTAACTGATATACCTACAGAAGACAGAGGCCTAATGCTTTGTGCTCTTGGATGTGGTGGATGTTCATTGTCAGATCTGAAGTATATTTCATAGACTTCATCTGAAACAAATCACCTTCATAATCTCTCTTGGAGCAGGATCAATTTACACAAGCCAAGGATGTCGCAGGCTGCCTGCAACCTTCAGAGCTGTTGCCTGATGCTGGAGTGCCAGATTCTCGTTCTCCCAAATGCCAAATTCATATTTTGAAATAGAAACAATACTAACAAATTACAGAAACTGTATGAGAACTAGCAGGCTTGATTTCCCATTATGCTGCTTCAATCTGCACTAACATGGAGGTGAATGAGACCATCAAAGCATGCTACAGTGCAGTGCAGGAGTGTTCATAAGCAGATTTACCAGGCAGGCTTGGGTTTTTTTTGAACAAACTTAAAAATCTAAGTAGGGAAAGCCAAGAGATTATGTGGATTTGAGTCATGCACGCTTCTTACTGCATACCATTAAACTTTATTCTTTAAAATGCATTCACACTCTAAAGACTCACAATCCATGTGATTGTGCTATCATGTAGGAAAAAAGCTAACTAAACACTACTTGAAAAAGGAACATTAAGTAGTACAGTATCTTGTGGGCTAATTATATGGTGAGGTAAGAGCTGGAAGGGAAAATAAACAGAACTAATGAAACTACCAGATGATACTTTATAAAGACTTCAGCATACTTGTGTGAATGGAGGAATAATTTCTTGAAGAGTTCAGAATAAAAAGCACAGTAATATAGTAACATAGGATCCACTCCAGAAAAACGAGGGAAAATACCTGAGACAGAGATTTCAATCTGAAAGAAAACTGAAAAATAATAGTGGCAAGATAAGGGGAAGCATGACTTATTGATTTATTATCTGGCCTCCAATAAAGTGTTTGCCATTGTACTAAACCAGTGTATTCATTCAGTCACTGATGGTTTTGAAGAAATATACACTCACATGGCAGCATATTTGTGGACACAGACATAGAAGTTGCTTTTCTGTCCTAAGCCGTGTTGTAGCTCATTACTCTAATTTTTGTCTTTTCTTCTGCCACTCCATTTTCCTTCCATGATCTGAGCATAGAGACTATGACCACCTCAGGGAATATTTCCTCTCATCCTTAAATGATTGTCTAGGTTTGATAATCGGTGGCAAAGGGTCTATTTGGAGGCCTCTAACAAGCAATGTACCCCACTGGTCAATACCGGGCCCAGTTCTGTTTAAAATCTTCATAAATTACCTGGGTGATGAGGCAGAGTGTAGCCTCAGAATATTTGCTGATGACAAAACCAGGAGGAGTGGCTGATACTGCAGATAGGCTAACATCCAGAGGGATCTTTGACAGGCTGAAGAAATAGATGGACAGAAATGTCATGAAATTTGACAAGGTGAAGCACAGAGTTCTGTATTTGAGAAGTAAACATCCAAAGTGCCATACACTGAGGGTCACCTGGCTGTAAAGTAGCTTTTCAGAAAAGGGCTGGAATGGTTCTGGATTAGATGACCTCCAGAGATGCTTTCCAAACTCAGCCATTCTGTGGTTCTATGGCATCAGGATTCTGAATCTCCCAGTGATTTCTGTGTTACTCTCTAGAAGCACCTTCTCAGCTGAGAAGAAGGATGGGACCTAGTTGCTTAAGGCTATTTGAGATGTTTCCCTCCTGGTTTGCAGATGCCATAGAGAAGGAACTCATGCAGGTGTTAGATTGTATCTTCAAGTGTTAGTGATGTTTCACGACAACATATCAAACAGCAATGGTCACCTCCATTATTTTCTGTTAGAGAGGAATCAAACCTTAAACTGAACCAAGGTTAAGTGGATGCCACTCTTCCTCAGGACCTTTGAAAGGATAAGACTAGTAGAATGTTCAAAAAGACAATTGCCATGGATATGTACCTGCTGCCTTGTAACATGACTGAGTACATTCAAGATACCCCCTTGACAGTGGTCTTACAGACACATGATGCTGGACAGGCAAGTTACACTGCAATACTGAAAAAAACCCTTCATATCTGTGTTCAAGTGACTGAATCCCATCCAACTGAGATCTTCCCTATCCTTTTATTCATACAGAAATGAGATATTGTCTTGCCGTGCACCATAGCAGCAACTGACCATGCAGTTTTGGCTTGTGCATTGAGAGAGACACTGCACAAAGGATGATGTTTAGCTCTAGGTTCAATGTAATGTAGCTGTCTGCTTGTCAGCCACATATCTAAGCTCCCATTATAGTGAATGGAAATCTAGCCACTACATTCAATAGTCTTGGCATTATTGACTAGGAGCCTGCATCTGAGCAGCTGAGTAACTCTCAAGGCTCCACTGACTCATGAAGGTAGGAAATGATTTGTACAAATATTGCCTTGGGCTTTGGGAGCCACAGACATGCTCAAAGTGGTGCAATGAAGGCTGCATAAACAGTTAAGGAAGTATTGGAGTGTAATGAAACTCAGAGATGGGGAAAGATCCTGACTCTACTCAGTGTCTGAGATGAAGCATTTGTTTCAAAAGGGTACTTCAGTGGAATACACTATGGTCAGGACTCTAAAGGTCTTTATCCTGAAGGAATCACAGCAAGAACCAAGTCACTCCAGAAGAAACTGCCAGCAACAGAGGTAATGGCTGAAAGAGAAAGCAAAGAACAGTAATTAACTCTGTCTCTCCACTCTGAGAAAGATGTGATATAAAATATATCTTCAACCAGGGGTGAGAAACTATTAAACTCTCATGAATATTCATGCTAATTTTTAGTTATTTAGGAACATTTTGTGGGGATGAAGGACAGTGTGATGGGAGCCTTCAGGCTTATTGGCTTGAAAACAAATGAGGAAATAAAATTAATGAATTATAGCTATGGGCCTACTTTAAAAAATATCAGTCTGGAAGAATGCCTCCTCTGCTAGAATCACAGAGTCATAGAATGGGTTATGGTGGAAGGGACCTTAAAGATCACATAGTTTCAAACTCCTGACAAGGGCAGGGACACCTTCTGCTTGACCAAGTTGCTCAAAGCCCTAGCCACCCTGACCTGTAATACTTCTAGGGATGGGGCATCCCTGGCTTTTCTGGGCAACCTATTCCAGCGCATCATTACCCCCACCATACAGAATTTCTTCTGAGTAGCTAATCTAAAGCCCCCTTCTATACTTAGATGAAGTCAGGAGAATAAAAGAAAGAGCAGACATTCTGAAGCTTGCACTGCACTCCTGGAGACAATTTGCTCTCTTGCCTCATGAGCATTCTGAGGAACAAAGCAGCACATTATTGAAAAAGTGACAAAGTCACTACCCACATCATAATAATGAAGTTCAATAATATTCCCCAAAGTCTTCCCCCTAATGTTAAAATCAATATAAGTGAAGTAACAAGAAAATATGTGGCAGCATTTTGTCTGATCATTGTAATATATTGAGTGTGGGTGGTGCAAAGAGATAGTTTCTAACATGAAAATTATTTTTCTGCAATCTACTTTAGACTGAGAGTTTCACTAGTCAAACTGGCTGTTTTATCCTTTGTACTTATTTAGCCCATTCATAGTCACTTTCAAACACTCATTTGGAAAAGTCTTTGTGGATTTGTCTCCTACTGGTGCCTGGAGTGGCTACCTAGAACAGAGGCTAGACAGAATTAAAAGAACAAAGTAGATATTTATTAAAGGCCTTCAGTAGAGACACCTTGGGTAGTGCAAAAGCCTTGCAGAGACTACATCCAAGGTGGATGAAGGTCACGAGCTTTTCAGACCGATATAAGTTTGTTCTATTTGCATATCAGAGGTTAATTGTCCAATTGCAGCTTCAGGTAATGAAGTCACATTCCCCCAGTTTGCTCCCCCCAATTCACTTTTGTTTATACTTTTTGAGCTGGAGCTGTGATGGTGACCTTGGTTCTCAGGCCTGGAAGGATTGTTTTGTCTGACCAAAAAGTGAGGAAAGCTTACTAACACTTTATATGGAGTTCAGAGTTATACACTAATGCAGTCCAGACTCTGAAAAATGCAAAAGTTAAAAACTTAAGGCATCATTTCATATACATCATCCCCCTGCAGGGTAGTAGCTTACCAGAAACAAGAAAATTTTAGAATTTGGGACATTTTAAGCAATTTTTTTCAAACCTTCATAGATTATGCTCATACATAATCAGCAAGTACTTTTCACCTATACACTCATTTGCTAGCTAAGGATATTCTCCAAAGACTTTTTTGCTTGTGATATTCTTGTATTGTCTGTTGTACTTTACATGCTTACTGTGTTCTTTATATTGCAGACATTTTACTTTCAAGGCAAGATACAGTGATAGAAATTTATCAAACTGATCTCTTGTGTGTTCATATTTCAATAACAGGTAGAATTTGCTGGAGTGGGTCTTCGTTTCCACCTATCTTTTATTTTTATTATTATTATTGTTGTTTTCATTGTTTTTTTTCCCCAAAGCTCCATGCTACAATGCAATAGGGCATTTAACCACTATCAGAAAAAAATAAAGAGAAAAAAATGTTTCTGGCTTGTTTTCTCATCCATTTAATTACCCATCTTCCCATTTTATATGGGATCTTAATGACACAATTATGAGGTATGAAATACTGGTAGATAGATTTCTATCACCCCAAGGGAAAAACGTCAATGCCCTTATTAGAAGTTTATTGATGTATTCCTTTATATCCAGAATTATCCCACATAAACTTTCAGAATGTTTTTCTTTGCAAAACCGTGTAAATAAATATTATTTCCTGGTGTCATTTAGTAGTCAAGAGATAGAATATCTAAGGACATACTGCTAGTAGTTAAGATAATGGGATATGGAATTCCATGTAGTTTTTAATTTTTCTGTAATGCCTCTAGGTTAATTTGAATACTTCAGGGTTATGAACCTTGAATACTCAATCTTACACTATTTTATACCTTGGGTAGTATTTAGGCAATGGACAGAATGGGCTGATATGTCATATTGACTGTTCATTATAATGACACCTCTCAAAACATCAAAGGTACATATTGAAGTTTTTTGGGCATGGGTTATGAGATGAATAGCCTTCAGGTCTCCTAGACTTTAAATTCGGCATCCGTATTTAAATCTACAAAACAAGGGTCACACATGTCACCAGGAATAAGTACACTATGAGTGTTTTCTTGGAGATATTTTGTGTCAAATTAATCTGCCTTTTTTTTTTTTCTTTCTTTTTTTTTTCTTTTTTTTTTCTTTTTTTTTTTCTTTTTTTTTCTTTTCTTTTCTCTTTTTTTTTTTTCTTTTTTTTTTCTTTTCCCAGTGACAACCAGAAACATCCAGTTAAGGAGGAAATAGTCACAAAATGTCGAAGGCTTAAATTTTATTTTATGGCTTGCTCTGTAAGTACCAGAGCTTAAACTTTAATTATGCCCCACCTATTTGCTCCTTTTTTCAATTATTCATTACTTTTCCTGATTTATTTATCTTCATTTTATTTAAGTGCCTGACCCATAACCTGAGCACAAATTGAAGGACAAACCAGACATTTTTCCTTCTCTGTTATGTATCAAAAGAGGAAAGAACTTAGAAGAAACAAGAAAATTCTTAAGAGGACCCAATTAACTTACCTCTACCCTAAGTTTGTGTTTCTTTTTGCTTCCACACGACCTCACAAGACAGGCAGTTGGGCTCAGCCAGACAATTATTCAGAGTGGGATGCGGTCAACCCAATGTGATCTGAAGCACCTATATTAAGGTAATTGCCAACCATCCTCAGAGCCTTGGGGCTTTATATGGTTGTCCTTACACAGATGTGGTTTTAAATGCCAGAGTCAGACAGTACAGCTAAAGATTACAAGTAGATCTGACACTATGCTTATGTGGTGGTGGATCCAGACCCACACTGGGCTGCACTATGATCTCAGAAATGCTCATTAGGGCTTGGCAAAAAGCACCTGGCTTAAGCTCCTCTTGAGCTTAGAAACACTGTTGTTATGAATAAACAGGGCAGGAGATAATTATTAACTCCTTAAATGACTTTATTAAAAGGGTAAAAGCTCAAGAGATCACCTCCATCACCGCTGCTGCTGCTGCTGCTCCCTCAATCACTGCCGAGGAGGAGGCCCATGTCGATTCAGAGCCGGGAGTTTGTCCTCACAGAAGTTCCCAGGAACTCCTCAGACTTGTTTTAGTCCAGGGATGTCTTTCTTTCCAAGTGCCTTGAAGTTATGGTGAGGAAGTGGAAAGCCTCCACAGATAGCTTGATGTCCTGCCAGCCTGGTGGCATCCTTTGTGGGTCTGGATTTCACACTAACTCATTTTTACTGGGGGTTTTATGTGTTAATTGTACCTCCAGTTCTGGCAAGGCCTCATGGGAGTCCCTGCAATTTCCATAGTAGGCGGTGATTGCAGCTTGACGAGCGGGTAGGGAGTCAGCAGGAAGCAGGAAGGGGGGCAGACAGAGAGCAGACAGGGAGCAGCAGAAATCTGACGAGAAGTAAGGGCATACAAAACTGGGACTTGGGTTACAAACTGGGTACAAACCATTCAAGATAACAATATGCATAACCATCAACAGAACATCCAATGTATGATTAACAGTCTTTAACACTTTTAAAGTAGCCATCTACAGAACATTCAACATACAGCTAGGAGTCAGGGAGTTCCACCCACATCACTGTCTTCTCCAAGGAACTTAAGCTGTCTGAGGAACTCTTGGGGTTTTCTTTTTACAAACAGCTTTGGAAATTTGTTTCTTGACTGAACAACAACTTCAGTAGTACAAAAATTTGGCTTCAAACTTTCACAGGAAGTTACTGATAAAGTTATGTCCAGGACGGAAAATTAATATGACTTAAAGCCAACACTCTTTCAGCCCTATAAACAGTGGTCTTAAGTGATGCCCTTTGAGCTTTTCTGGACCACAGCAGGCTATGACCAGGAATCCTGCTCTGAATGGGGCCTCAGATCCAGGGAACTCTCAGGTTTGCTATCCCTTGAAGAATTGCCAAATGATGGTGACAGATCCTAGGCTGACTCCGCCACTCCTCAAGGCTCAGCTCTTTGCCTGTTGAGAAGATGTGAAAGTATACAGGTCCACTGAATTCAAGGGGAATTTTTAACAGCTATATACTTTGTACATACGCTTTCAGGTCTGTGTGTGTGTGAATATGCTATAGCAAATGTATGATGAATTTTGCTCTTAGATTCTTAAGTGCATTAGATTCCCAAGTAAGTCTGGCCTATAAGTGAGCTTCTATAAGCACTGCCATGCTTATAGTAAATTCTGTAGAATATTGTGTTAATTTTTTTAATTAGGTTGTTAATTAAGTGTTGTTAAGTTAAAGTGCAGTTGAAACTTTTACACCTAAGCCTTTGATAAATTTGGCTAAGGGGTCCGTGCTGAACTTTTTATCCTTACCTGTCCTATCCTTATGCTTTTTCCATCCCTAGCCTCCATGTAGATAATTTCAGGTTAGGGTAATTTTAGTTCTACCTTGATTGATTTTAGATTTTAGTCCAATTTCTCTGTGTGTGTTTTAAACAACTGGTAAGTAGTAGATTGAACCTTGCCAACAAGCTTTTTTGTACTTTAGTAATAAAAATGCTTTTGCCTATACCTTGGCTGGTCATTTTGCGAGCAACCTAAACCACTTATTCATGAAAAATTATAGGGAAAATATGCATTCAGCATAAGCAGCTAGAGGCCAGATGAGTTCCCTGAAGACATCTCAAATTGTTTCTCAGCTTCCATATATAAAAAAAGCCTATCATGTGAAGTCTTTTTTCCTCTACTGCACAAGAGGTGGGATTTGGTTGCCTAATGCCACTGCTTTAATAATTTTGTCTGCTCCAAAGCAATCTGCATAGCCTTTAGTTCCTGTGGAAGAACATGGATGTCCCATAGAGCCTTAGTCAAGCCTGCAAGTCCTGAGATGTCTCATTTTCCACAAGGTATCTGAAAAGCCATTAGAAACTTATATTTATGTATTCTAATGGTATCTTAGGGAGTCCAGTGAGACCATACTCTTACCACAGGAATCTGTGCTGGGAGTCTAAAACTAGGTGTTACAAGTCCCATGAACTCACTTCTGTTGTCCAGAGCTAACTTCTTATCAATGTCATGCATAGGGCTCTTTTGAGATGCCTCTAAGCATCCCCAGTAGCCTCTAGCAGCTGTTCCAGGTGATCATCAATCTCTCATTGGTCCTATATTGTGGTGGATGTCTTCCAGAAACCCTAGGGCATCTAAAATACTTCAGTAAGCCACTGAATTGAATATCTTTCTCCAGTAAGACTCTGGAAAACAACAACATGCCCAGTATCTCAAAGGATGTCCTATACATGTCAAACTGGTGCCATAAGCCATGCTTAAGATGGCAGAATGGTCTTAGTTATTGCCATTAATAAAGGACCTGAATTACGGAGGGTAAAACTGAATGACAGTTGAAACATATATGCTTGTAACATACTGGTGGGCTCAACACCTTCTCTTGTTCTGAATTAGAACTTAAAAGTCCTTATGAAATAGACTGTGTAAAATAGTGTCAAATAATACAGAATTTTTAAAAAATACTTTCATGAAAATGACCAGAAGGTCCTTCGAAACACTTTGAGACTACTGAACTGTATACCGCTGGGGTTTCCTTGAGTGGTTTTTTTGGGGGTTTCTGGTGTAGTTCAGAGTTCAGCTGATTTCACTGTCACAGCCCCTCCTGGGAGATGTAGCTGTAATGCTTTTTATTCCCATCATGTTAACTTTTCCAGACTACCTGACAGGTATTGTGGTTTATTTTTCATAGCATCTGCTGAACCTAGTGTGCAAAGTTCTGCTTGAAAATGGTAACTTGCTCATGAATATTTTTTCTTCATTAAATCTGTAAGTTAATATGTAGAGTAATATTTAGAAAAAAATCTCCAGTTCATAAAAATCCTGACAATATGCAATAAGGAAGTGAATGGGGAAGGAAAAGAACCTGGTTACATTTTAAAATGACCTTCAGCAGCACACAATTAAATGTACATTTATTTACTGTAAATAAAAGTGAAATAAGAATGACTAGTTAAATACTCCACTAAAGAGTGTTCAGCTAATTCTGTCATGGATAATATTCATCCCTACATTGTCTTCATAGAGAGAAGACAACAAAGTATTGCCTTCATCCTCACTTTTCCTAAAATCATGCAATGAACAACATTTGCCTTTTACACCAGCACAATCAGTTGGTAATTGCAAGATCTGGCAATCTTCTGGACCACTAGTTAGGTGCCATGCCCTGTCAATGTTCCAACACAGGAAAAGCTCTGTTTTCCATAGCCAATATCAGTCATGCAAATCTTGGAAGAAGTGTTTGAGTAACAAGGAATAGGAGGAATGTGTGCTTAAATCACTGCGTCTAAAAACTGCTAATATCCAGCCTCTGTTTCCTTTCCCAAAAGCAGTTACAAATCCCTATTCCATTTTTTTCCATTTCTCAGAAGATTTCTTAGAATGAGGACGTCATTTCTCTTGCCCAGCTAAGAGCAGTTGGTTTAGGATTTTCTAAGGTTAATGTGCTTCTGTGACATCTTGAAGAATAATAGAGACCATGTGCTCAGAAAACATGGAAAAACTTCAGGTAAACATAGTTCCATAAAAGTCAGAATACAACAGCTGGCATGTCATCTTGAAGAATTCAAAATTGAATTTCCACTGTAACCCACCCTTTTGACTTCAGTGTGACCAAGTAGGTAAAGTCCCACTGCAGATAAAATGTAGTTTTTCCAGGCAAAGGTTTCCGCCCCTTTGAACTTCAAGTCATGCTTTTTCACCAGTGAAAATCATAATCCGAGGTCTGCATTACTATGACAAGAGAGGGAAAAAAAATGATAAAGATTTGTAATAACCTAAAAGAAATTTCATACATCACTGAAGACACAGAAAACTGAAAATAAAAGAGATTGGGGTTATATTTCTTTTTAATAATGTCAGTCAAAAATGTTCCAGTCAGTGGTCTGAACACCATGGATGAGGACAGATTTACCACTTCATTTCACTGAATAACAATCTCAAAGCCTAGCAAAATCTTGGTAAGAGGACATGGTGAAGCCTAAACTTACTGTCAACAAATCACACTAGAAAAATAATCCATTTTGATAAAACTGCAGCATGATCCTTGAGCTGGAATATCTAAATGAGACAAAAGGTTTTAGAGGAAGGATGAAAGGAATTTGTAAAGAATCAGTGACACCAAATAGGCTCATGTGCAGTTTTGCTGTCACAAAAGAAAAGGAGCAAAGCTGAGTGATACTTACAACCTTGTAAACTCTGTGTAATGGGCATAGTAGCAAACCATTAGAACAAATAGGGGTAGACTTTTGACTTGAAACAAAGGACAAGACTGTAATCAACACACTAACCTCACTGGATGCCCAAATGGTTGCTCAGAAATTAATCCGAGTACTGCTCAGATTGCAATATGAGCCTAACTTTTTTTTTATTCAGGGCAAGGTTTTACAAGTAGCTTATGCAATAGTATGAAGCTTTTGTTAACACTGAAACAGGACCCTGGTTTCCATCACCCCTACACTTAATCACATCTGCTCCACACTATGCAGACAGGTGTCAATCAGTTCTGCTCAGTTCCTTGGTCTTGGTCACAACCAGTCCTACAAAAATATGACCCTTTGTGTCATGGGTGTGCCACTGGATGTTGAACAGCTTTGTGATCACTGGTGGGAATAAAAGGGGGAATGTGGGAATGTGGAATCCTTTCAGTGGTCTCAAGCAGTGAAACCACACTTTATCTGAGAATTTATTTATCATCAACAATCATATGCAGCAACAACACAGAGATATTCCACATTTGGATTCTTAACATTATGCTGGATTTGATTGCTTTTCTTTCACTGAATACTCTTTCTGTTTACAGACTAAACAAAGGAAACTTACAAAGAGGGAGATAACAAATATACAAATTGACAAAAGCATTTTATATTAGATTTCTGAACTTATAAGATTTTATAAACATTTCCATGAAAAAGGGATATTTGTGAATTAACAACACTATGGCAGAGCAGAATGAATGCCATTTTATTTCCTTGTGTTCAATTATTTCTCCATTCTTATTTTTCACATTGTCTTTACTGTTTATGTTACACAAACATGCTCTGCAGAAATGTGAATTGACTAACAAAAGTAGTTAGTGGCAATAGGGATGAAGTTTGACATCAGCTGCAGGCTACAAGAACAAATGAGAAAGAAGCATGGGAACACAATCCTAAAAAGAAAAAGAAGTTAAGAAAGAATATGCTATGGACGTTGTTGTATCCTCAATCAACATATTGTGTAGACCTGATAAGGTAGAATGTCAAAAGCATGCTTAGTGCTGGGTAACACTGGAATTTACATGGAAATGCTACAAGAAATAGATTCCTATGGAATTAAAAATACAGTATATAAAAATAAATTACTTCATTATTGACATTTGGAGTTGTTCTCTCAAAACTGTTGCAGAACTTGCACAGTATTTGTTGAGTGATTCTAACCTTAAATTTAATTCAGAGAGACATTTTTACAGGAGAAAAAATGTTGCGAGGTTTGGAATGCTCTACCCTTCTTAAATGTAACTATAGTGTCAGATAGCGCAATAAAGTCTTTCAGTGTACCAATGAGAACCAGACCTTCCATCTGTGAACAACAAAGGAATCTTTAAAATATCTCCCAATGGCACAAGATAGAATAATTTTTTATTAATATTTTAATTCTGTTTTTCATCTCTTTTGATTTCATAGAAATACAAATTTGAGAGTGTCTGAAGCCAGTAGAGCTACTCCATTGTGAGACCAGCTTGAGTTTTGTCACAACCCATTTTAACTTTTATTTCCTCCTTTCATTAATTTACCTCCAGTGATTTTCCTTGGCTTGACAGGACTTAAGTCAACTGTGTTGTCTTTGATCCAATAAAGAACTTGACTTTCAGATGTTCAAGGACATCTTGTCCCATCAACATCTTTCCATCTATGGATGTGTATGCACAGATATACATGCAAGAGAGATGTAGTTGAGAAATGAAGCTGAGAGATCAATGTGGTTCCCTTTAAAATTTCTTAGACTTGATTATTGCCAAGTGTCATGTAACTACCTGCTGAGATGAAGTGTGAAGGTTCATCTCAAAGGTTAGCATCCTAAAAATAACCTTTGAAAGGCTGAATAGTTGTAACAACAGGGAAAACTGTCCCTGGCGGTGCCAGAGCAGCAACAGTGGTCTTTTTGAAAGCTAAAGATAGCCCCACTGACCATGGCAGCCAGCTGCCTCAAGGTCCTGGGCTTGGAGAGAGGGCAGCCTCAGAGGTGGCCACAGGCAGCAGAGTACCACAGGTGCTAAAAAATGAAATTAAAACATTCTTTGTTAATCCTCTTGCTTAAAAGTCAGTCTCTTTAAAGCAAAAATAGTGAAAAGTGGTTGTGGTTCACCTGGAAAAAGATAGCAGACGGCAGGGTTTATTTTTTGAAATGAGAAGGAAATGCAGAGAACTACATTTCACTGTCAGAGAACTGGTCCTCAGGATAGCCTCAGGCACTGGCAGTAGAGCAAACAGCAGTGAGTGTGGGGGTATGTGCTTTAAGGGAGTCATGCCTAGTAATGGTGACCCCCAGAGAGGCTAATAAGACCAGGTGAAGAGAGGAAAAGAGGGAAAAAATTGAACCAGAAATCCTTTTTATTGTTGTGAGAGAGCAAAGGAGTACAATGCTGCTGGAGGCACATCATGCATTATGCAAGTGACCACAGCTGCCCAGCTCCTCCAGAGCCTCAGTGTGGTTAGCACCAGTGCAACTAATGATGCCAAATGTATAATGAGTGGGTGAGGGACCAGGAGCAGCCTTAGTCACTGAGAGATCTTTTCTGCAGAAACAAAAGGGTAACCGGAGAAGGACCTCCATGCACACTGAAAGATACAAAGCTGCTTCTGGAACTCTCACCCAGGAGCTGCAGGGCACTGTTCCCTGCTGGATCTGAGCCCTGATGTGAGCTGAGCAGTGTTGGGGAGTCCACAGAGGACCAGGTGTGGGAGTGATGTCAGGGCAGTGGGGGAGTGGGTGCCCAGTGCATGGTGGCATAAAGGAATGATACTTCTGAAGGGCAGTCATGGGATGTAGAGGAGGGCTCAGCCTGGTGCTGAAAATGTGTTTGAAGAGCTGCTAGATCTACATGGCCCAGCGGACTACTTCTGGTCTTCATTTCTTCTCCTGCCCAGGGTCATAAGTCCTCACCTGCAGTGGGCAGAAAGGCCCTAACATTAGTATGCTGCTCCTCATCCTAATTCCCCAAAACATGATGGATTTTCTTGTATTCCTGTGCTCCCCAAATCACTCTGGTAGGACAACAAGGCATCACTGTTTAATTCTACAACCGCTTGAAAGGCCTAACTGATACCACAAAAAGTGATGCTTTTAACAGACAGAAATCTGCTTTGACATCAGCAAAAACAGAATTTTCCTAAAGTAAACAGTAATCTTCTAGCAGGCATTCATTCACCTTATCTGCAGCTGGTGATATAGCTCAAGAATGAGGCCTTCTATGTTATCTTCTTTTTCCATATAAGTGCTGAAAATGCATTATGACAAACATGTTTGCCTTAGATTGAGAACTTGCTTTTCCACAGCTCTAAGGGCATGACAGATCACCAACCAGTACATAAGTGGGACAATTTGGGGAGAAAAGGTCACAGCAGCAGCAGCTCTGACATGGTCCAATTTCTGCACTGCTGCTCTACAGTATTTCTCTGCACCATTGTCTTTGCTAGCAGCCCCTCAAGCTTCCATGATGTAAAAAATTATGCAGATGACAACTAGCCATTTCAGAGATAGAAGGAAAAAAAAAAAATTTGGAAAAAAAAAAAAAAAAGAATTTTTACAACCCTTCAAACCTTCAGCCTTTATAGATCTGATTTCTGTGCTGGTCGAAGTCTACTTGGTGCCTCAGAGCAAAGTAAACACATATGTTTGGGAAGGCTTTTAAACTACTTGTCATCAAATCACCTTGTGCCACACAGAGAATATTTTTTCAGCCCTACACACTTCTGATGTGTGTGAAGCACTGACTTTCACGTGTCTCTTTGAGATGCAGTTGGTGGTGTGGTGGTACGTGTGACCTCAGACATCTGGACTAGCTGTCAGCCAGAACCATTAGAGTTTGCAGCACCATACTGAGGCACTTTCACATCAGATGGAGAGGAAAATATTCTCAGATACTGGCTCGCTCCCAAAACCACTACTTCCCTTGCATCACACCTCATGCAAAGCTCTGTATGAACTGAAGAGAAGGATGGGTTATTGGCATATTTTGCACAGGCAGTCTGTTGGCTTTATTGTAAGTGACGACAGCTCCAGCCTGGAGGAGGCATGACATGTTGCTTTGTGCATATATATATTACTTCGCCTGCTGTTTCAATTTGATTTTGTATTTTCTCATTGAAAAAGATAAGACAGATAAAAACCATCTGACTTTTATAGCAAAAAACATATGCCAGTTGCAGGTATTCCTGAAAGAAAAAAAAAGAAAAAAAGAAAAAAAAAGAAATGTATACATACAGTGGAAAATAATTACAGGATTCGTATGTAGTAGCAGAACAAGTTACATTTGAAGGTAAAAATCTATTTAATCTGTCTTCCATCCACAGTTGCTGCAGGAATAAGCCACAAATTGGTGCTAACACTGAACAACATCACTGAGACTGTTCTACAAAGCGTCCTCATTAGAAATTTGCGTCCAGACCCTGTAGGCTTTCAGAGGAATCAGTATCAAGTATCAAGTAGTATCTGCAGTATCAAGACAGAGCTATCATTTGTCAAGTAATTCTCTAGGATAAAATTCTCTGATGCCTGCTGACTTTAATCAAGCAGAGACCAACATCCCAAGTTAGGAGTCTTGCTAGTAAGGCCTCCAATGAAGGCCTCACTGAGCAGCAGTGAGGGATTCCCAGTGAGAAGGAATGGGAAAGTTAAGTAAGGTGTCAGGCAGGACCCTTGTAGGTGGATGGAGCAGCCCATGGAACCCGCGGTGTCTGGCTCATCGCTGTGCCCCAGCAGGGGGAGAGCAGGCTTTTCCTGCACTGGAGCTTGGCTGCAGCAGCCTGAGGGCAGTGCCCACCTCGCCCCAGGGGAGGCTGGTGGGACCCTGAGACACCGCGGCTGCTGAGGTCGCAAGTCACAAGTCACAAGTCACGATCACAAGTCACTCCTGATCTTAAACACTGCTGGAAGTTTTAAATCAGTTTTATGGACTCTGGTGAAATCTGTAAGAGTTTTCAGTCTTTAAGATGACCGAAAGTCAGTGTCCTGAGCAGCTAAGAGCAGTCCTGTAACTCAGCAGATGCAAATTGTCATTGCCAGCAACACACCAGGAGCTGCACTCTAACTCCACGAGGCCCCCAGACTTTCTGGGTTTGGCTGACTTAGTCCTGGGCTGCCTACAGCTTTGCTTTAACTTGCTTCAGCTGTTACCAGCAGCTTCCTAATGAACACGTGGCTACTGTCTAATTTGTTTTAATTTTGCTTAGCTTTATGTAATAATCTGGTATAGCCATAATTTTCACACAGATACTATTTATCAAGCTGTTCTTTTGTGCAGAACCAAATATTCTTGACTATAGCAAAATGATGTGGTGTAAAGGAATGGTACTGTAGCAGAAGCCTTTGCCAAGAGGGACACAGAGTGGAGGATTACAGGCATGGAAGTAACCTGCTGTAAACAAATCATCAGTGGTTAGTTGGAGAAATGCAGTCCTTGAGGACTGGGTAAACTGGTTTTAGGGTTGACAAAGAAAACAAGGAAGAAGTATCCAGCACATATGAAATCTCATGTATATAAAATCTCCTATTTCCAATGGGAAAAAAAAAAAAGAGAAGTAGCTCATTTTGACAGAAGATACATAACAATATCCCCACAGGGTGAGCGAGAACCCCCCACTCCCACCACCAGCATCATACTCTGCTTGGCATAGGGCCTGGGGTGCTGATGACCTGTGACACTGAAGCACTGAACATTTGTGTGCAGGGAGAGAGTAGAGGAAGAGCACAGACGTGGGAAAAGGGGCAGCCATTAGGAGGGAAATAGAGCCTTTGTCCTACACCAAGGGTTTCAGGAGATAGTTCTGAAGAACTATCTTGTGTCCTGTAAGAGTGACTTTACTTAGTGCAGAACAATTTACTACTGGAAGGCAATGAAGATTAAATTAAGCAAAAGAGGAATATGTAGCATGAGTGCAATAAAATGTTGTTTACTTCCTGCTTAGAGACTATGCAGTGGTTTGGCCAGACAAATGCATCAGGGCCTACAGAAACAACCAACACAGCCAAGACCCCCTAATCAGCAGCATAGCTGGCTCTAAAATTGCTCTAAGAAATTATACTAGAAAAGGATCTTTCCCACCTCAGGTGAGTGCTGTGACTCCAGACAATTTGCTATTCTTGAAAAACTCTCTTTGACCTTTCCCAATTTTTTGTGCATTTCTTTTATGGCTTTTACTGGTTCAGTTTCCTTCAGCATCAGAAAAAACCGAACCAAACCAAACCAAATCAACAAACAAACAAACAACAACAACAAAGAAACAAACCACAGATTTCAAGACTTCAAAAAGCTTTGTTTTTCACACTTGCTGAAATCCAGTGTCAAATTCAATATTCTGCCACAGGTTGACTAACTCACAGTGAGGAACAGAAGTAGAAATATGACATTATATTGGGAGGAATAAGATATGATGGAAAGGTTTTAATTTCTTACTTCAGGAGATCCATGGTAGAAGTACATTGTCTCTGAGGCCACTATTAGCAGCTTTTCTTTCCAACACAGTTTACACTGGAGTTGGAACTCTCCCTCCAGAACCAGAAGTTTAGTTTGCTGCCATTTGGGCTGATGACATAGCATAATTAGTTGGCACATATGAAAAAGGCTTTGCTCAGGTGGTGAATTGCTCTGTCAGCCAGCAACGTATAGAGAGAGATGGTACCAAAGGTTCCTTGCTATTGACATAAATATACTAGCACAATTTAGCTGTTGTCAGAAGAGATAATGCCAATGCCAATGTCAAATCTATTTTGTCATGTATTGTACTACAGGCCTCATGACTGTTTTTTTGCTGGCTATATCACTTAACAGTGAGAAGAATACACGGGAGAATGACAACAACAGTCATCTCTGGCAAGAAAAGTGGCTTTAAAAACGTTCTTAAGGCAATGTACATTCAGAGGGATTGTTCTATAATGCAAACAGTTTGCTTGCAAGCACACTGCGATGATGACTCTCACTGTGAAGAATAGCTTTGCTGCGTGCCCTTCTTTGGCAGTGTGAGAAGGATGTATGAGGTCATGGGTAGTTACCACTAACCCCACTGGGTGTCCACTACCAGCAATTCCAGTTGCACCCCTGTGCACCCTTGGGCACAGTCTGTAACGTAACACATAGCAGAAAAATATCTCATTTTTATAAGTAATTTACTTTGTGTGACAGATGTCCAAGGTTTTAAATAAGTGCACTGTGAAAACAGAAAATGAAAACAGCTTGGATAACTTCATAAGAGGTTACAGGACGAAACACTTGATTTCCTTTGATGCCAGTGTATGTGAGTATATTAAGTACATTTCATAAAGGGCTAAATATTAGCATATTGTTGTCCAGTAGGGACATCACCTGCCAGTAACAAGTGCCTACAACCAAAGCATGCAGAGATAATTGTGACTGACTGGACAGCTTCTGCTGTAATGAAGCTAAAGAAAATTCAAGTTGTCTTGGAGACAAATAGCAGAAATGTACTAAAAAAGGGTGAAAATAAGGGGAAAGTATTGAAATACTGATAATCCATAGAGTGATATTAAAAAATCCACTAGGAATCCATGGGATGAATTTCCCATGCACAGAAGCCATTACCTCAGTTTGCCAGTGTTTTGTAATTCCAGATTCAGCACCCATGGGTACATCTGCATGGGGGAGCACACAGCCCCAGCGCAGTTTGTACAGGATAATACTGCCCTGAATGTTTGAAAAGCATGTTTGCACAGACCCAGGTCTAGCCTACAAAACCGTAACTTGCCTTTTCAGCAGGGTGTGTTAGCTCAGGCACAGCACAGAACTCCAGGACCAGTTCTGAGCACGGCCAAAGTTATCTCAAATCTCTCTGCATCTACTCATTTAGACATGTTCTCATAGCTCTCAAACACATTTTTGCTGTGTTTGCCAAATTCCCAGTGGCAACAGTTTTGACAGCCACAGTCAAAATGCAACTGTGTAATAATAAGTTTTCTTGTGGCAGTTGCTCATGAAGTCCTTGGTGACTACACATAGAAACCAAGAGACGTTGTGAAGTGCTTCTTTAAGAATCGTGTGACTTTGGTAAAATCTTTCTGGGTGTTAATCAATAAAAGCATATTACAAAGTTCTGGAAGCCTGCTACAGAGACAAGAATTTTGTTTTCCAGTGTTCATTTTCTTTCTTGTGAATGACTGGGAAATTAATTTCCGAGACCCTTCAAGCAGAGACCACATAAACAAAATTAATGATTCTGTCTTAGAATAATTGAGAGGCGGGGTCAAGACTGGTTGATGTTTCCCCACCATGAAATTCATTGCCATAAAAAAAGGTGAAAATCAATGGAAGATAAGAAAAGCTTTAAGTGTAAACCTCATTTTTTTGTACTTTTTTGTTTGTTTGGTTGGTTTTTGTAAAGTGGATGGAAAGAATGGTTGCCACAGTAGAAATAAGATGTTGTTACATATGCACAGCTGTGGATTGCAGTGGATACTTTACATATCATAGCTCTAATCCTAACTTGGACCTGAGTCTCCCCTTATGAATACAAGCCATGATCTGTGCAATTAGCTGAAAACTAATTGTGTCAACCTCATCATTCCTTTTTCTTCCTTAGTTGCTGCCCATTCCTTCTTCTTCACCAGGCAACACTTGTTTATCTCATCTACCTTTTGACAAATAAGATATCTTAGACTTATTTTTGACTATTCTAATCTTATCAGTTAGCTCCCATTCAAGAGCTTTTGTAATGAAGAAACAGTCACTGTTCTCTTTTTTATTTATGCTAAGCCCTGCAGAAGATTTCCCAATAAACCTATTAGACTGTTCCTGCCTTCCCCTGTGTCCATGTCATCCTGAGATAGCACAGGTGTGCACTGCCTCAAGAGGTGCAGCCACTTTGTACAGAAAAGCCACCTGTTCCAGTGCTGGAAACAAGCAAACTGTTTCACATTTTTACATCAAAACTAGAAAGGGAATGGGACAAACCCTGATGCTATGACCACTTTGTTATACTATTTTCCTCCTTTGGGGGTGTAGATGTATATAATGAGGAACTCCAGTAAAGCTCTACACAGGGGTCATGCTGATAGAGCTACTCTGATAAATAATAATGGGAACAGGCAAATTCTTCACACCTGGAAATTGCTCTTTTGCAACCAGTTTTTGTTTTGGACCAGCTTGAGTTGGTCTTTAGAAATCAGTGCTCAGGTAGAGGTAAGCAAGTACTTCAGTGCAAGGACCAATTCCAAAAGCCAGTATTAATGAGCCTGTATGAATTCTGGATGCTCACTCCTTTCTGCACAGGCCTAAGGATCCCAGAAGGATCTTCATTCTCACAAACACCCACGTTTCCATCTCACTGCAGGCAACAAAAGCCTCAGGTTCTTTTTGATGGGCTGCAACAGGACATTTACGTTATTTCTGAACCTAGAGCTGAGAAAAAAAATACGTACAGTAATACTTATGTCCCAGACCCCAGAGCAGTTTCTGTGATACTCATGACAAAGTTCCACTCCAATTACTGTGATATAACTCTTCTGTTCTATATGGGGTTCTGTTGTTATGCAACATCCACATGGCTGACCTGTTCTAGGTCAGGCAAGCCTGAAATGGTATAGAGGGCCTCTACTCCACCACTTGACCACAGAGTGATGAACAATTCCCTGAAGTGAACATGACCCTTGTGGGGTTTGCAAGCAGGGACTCAGGGCCACCTCTGATGTCCTTCTCTATTGCTACTGATTTAATAAAGGAGGTTGAGAGCAACTCTTTACCTAAAGCAAGGAGCTCTTACTCCTGTTCAGAGCCATAAATCTGCCTTACTGATGACATGAATGTTATGCCCATATCACCTCTAAACCCTGCACTCACAATTAATCTTCCCTATTTTACAGCTGGCTCATTCAGTGAACCTCTGTTTTGGTTTTGGGGATGGTAAAATTGTTATAAAACTACAGAAAGAGAAAGACTGGTAGAGAAAAACATGTACCAAATATCCAAGGATTTAGGACAGTAGATAGATAGCAGCATTTTGGAGGCTGACAAAGTTTTCTCTTTCATTAAAATTCTGACCCTATTCAGTGGCATATTTTTTGTGTTTTCTCATCTAGACTGTGTCAGGTTATTTTTAATTGTGTAATTCTCCAGCAGCTTGCAAATGTAAAACTTTCATTTTTTATTAAGAAGTTCTTTTCTGTTGATCTTCTATAATAGAAAATGAAATTTCTATGTGAGCCAGCCACTAGAGAGTCTGAGAGAAGCAATAACTGGGTTAACAGACTGTTTTAAACCCATTCTCTCAGGACCTTTCTCTTTCCCTTCAGCATTTTCAGTCTGCCTGCCTCTTCTTGCCTGCTTATTTCATCAGTGTTCAGGCCAATTGTGATCTACTTGAAAAGGTAGGATGGATGCATTAAAGAATGGCTTTTCATACCAAGTGAACATTCAAAATAATCTGACAATAACAGAAATATGTTGGAGAACAGCACCCAGGGCAGGACTGGAGGAATGGTGGTTGGATCAATGCACATTGCACAGGACAAATTATTTGAATTCAAATTATTGAGCACACTAGCAAACAACTAACTTTTGTCTCATTAGTTGCTCCTGAGGTAGCTGTATTGCTTTGATCTTAATTTGAAACAGCAACAGCAAAAATAAAGTGAAATATTTAATCTTTGAAGTGCAGTAACCCCATATTTGCCCACATTTATCAGCCTCAAAGGTACACAGCTAGTGTCTACATGATTTGGACTGTCTCTATGCAGTCTATGAGTGGCATAAAGATCTAGGGACAATTTGCACAGCTGAAAAATAAGAAAAAGGTTTTTAGAAGCAGAACTTTGTATGCACATTACATAAGAAAATATTCATAGATTATTCTCTGTGCTGAAACCTCCAGACTTTCATTTGCAAGCTTGCAAGCTTATGTTATAAACCACTCAGGGCCTGAGTCAGTGCTGTGAACTGCCTTTGATATCAGTAGCCTCTAATATTCCTCCCAGCAGGAATGCTAAAGTTCACTGCCAATAGCTTGGAGGTAGGCTGATGGTGTCCTAACTAAAGGAGTGCAGAAAGAACATTTTATGCCTGGAAAGTGCTAACATGTCCAGTGAAAAAGAAATCCGTGTTACAACACCCTCAGGGCTTTGAAATAGCACTTGTGACAACACTGCATTGTATTCTGATGTACCGTGGTTTAACTCTTATCTGAAGAACAGGCATTTTGGACTCCACAGAGACAGAATGTGGTGCTTTGTAATAAAATAATGTTAGGCTGAAGCTATATAAGACTGTGCAAAGAGCATCAGTTTCACTCAGAACTTTAGGCTAAATTATCAACCACAACACAAATAACAGAAAATCTCTTCAGCTCAATTATGTGGCTTAGTCTGGGAGGTCAATACCTCCAATTCATAGTCCATATTTAACTGTCTTGTGATGGGTGCAACAGTGTCCCTTTCTTGCCCATCAGGATAATTTTGGAAAGCACTTCAGGAGCCATGTGTCAGTCTTTTGATATTAAATCCATTAAATCAGTAAATGTTAGATATTTGATTTACTGAAATATTTCTACACTTAAGGCGCTGAAAAAATGTAAGTTGTAAGAAAAAAACATACCAGTATTTTTTTTCAGCAGGAAAAAAGCAAATATTTTGATTTGCAGGTACAAAAATACAAAATATGATACTTAAGTAGAATTTTTTTAATTCTGACTTTTTTTCCAAATTAATAGACTGATCACATCAAACTAGTCTTCTGCCCCACATTAATCTAATCAAACTGGGTTTTTTTTCATTTCAGTATTCTGGCATTGAAAAATGTAACTGAGTTGTCAGGACAGTTTACTTGATAACCAGAAACAGTAACATGAGAAGGCACAATCTTTTTTTAACCTAGTGGAGGTATCATTTGATAAAAATGCCATATTGAGAGCCTAGAAATTGGAAATTCTCTTTCAGAGGCTACATGTGACTCTGAGCAAATAATTTAGTGGATTACTCGACCGTGAGAAATAATACCAGCCCAGTCTTACTTAGCATATCAACTTTTTATATATATTCCTGATTACATCTGCTTATGTCGACAAGTAAAACACATTTGTGGTGTTAAACCATCTGAGGCAACACAGTTAAATTGAATGTAAGCTGGAGTCCATTCCAGATAAGAAGTGCCAGTGCAATTCACACACTGCATTCCTAGGGACCTACCAGTGCTGCAAAAACAAGAGAGTCCCTGACATTTTAGGTGAAAACACTAAATCTGGCCAGAAAACTCAGATCCTAGCAGTGTCCTAAAATATTTGTGCTACTCCTCCTGCTGCACAAAATGAAAAAAAAAAATAAAATTCAACGTTGTTGCCTGGGTTTTTTCTGTTCTCTGTATTTTAAAAGTTTTTCTAAAGTTCTATTTCAGCCTTCTGATTGTTTACTTTTTGCAATGGAGCCTCTCATGGTTTTCACATAAACAACCTACTGTTATTGTAACTGTCCTTTCATGTTTACATTCTTCTCATAAGGAGGAGACTGTTGATGGACTGTTGGGTTGACCAGTGTGTTTGGAGAGGACAATTTTCTTCCTCCAATCCATGGTCACTGTTGGAATTCTATAAATATCGAGATCTGTAAATAAACTTCCCTTTTTTGCCTTGGACATCTCGGTGTGTGAGTGTTGTTCCTTTGTGTCGTACTGTGACAACTGTGGGACTCCAGGCTGAATTTGCAAAGGTGGAATTTGGGGAAACAAAGCTGATACTCTCATCTATCATATTTGTGTTGGTGATCATTGAGAAAATATGGAACTGCTGTTATGAGTTCAGAGTGAGCCACAGTTGCAAGTGTGAGTGAGCTGAGCTGTGTAGAGTCTATCAAAAGCTTTGATGTCCACAGAAGTAAGGTGCAGCAAACACTCACAGTTACCTCTGTTGGAGTGGGAGATATCCTGAGCATTGCAAAAGAGCCACAATGGAGGAACACTGATGTGTTCAAGAGAAAAGTGAGGATATTTGGCAGTGAAAGCATCATGTCTGGAAGACAGATACACAGCAAAATTCTGGCACATGAGTCCAGGTGGGCAGCTCTTGCTGGACACCTTGGAAGCACAGTAGACCCTTTTCTCCATTTTAAATAGGGACATACTTTGCCCTGAAGGAATGCATCACAGAAAAGCTGATGAAATAACCTTGACAGATTTTACTGTGATACAGGATAGCCTGCCCAATTTTGTACCATGCTCCTTTCACACAGAAAGATAGTTCTTGCATTATTTCTTTGGAGTCATTGGGTAATGTAAAGAGATCAGGTTCCTGAGATATAGGCAAAAACATGGCTGAGACTGTCAACTTCTCAGCTACATTCACAGACAGCCTTCCACTGTCAGGTGTCCTGTTCTCTGAAAGTCATTGGCTATGGGCCCAAACAGGCGTAAGGAAGTTAAAGTTCACTCATTAGCCATAGCCATGTAGATAAAGATGTTACACCATGACAAGAACAGTTTCAGAGATTAGTGCCAAGCCTTTTGGTAAAGACACAAGAAGACCCAAATACATTCCCTCACTTCCACATTTTCATGCTGAAGAGCATGTCAGAAACATGCAGTTTATCTCAACCCACAGAAATCTATCCATAAGGCATGTGCAGAAACACATCCCAACACAGTGACTAATCCTGCACCAACAGCACTTTTTTCTTAGTCACTTGGCAGCTTGGAAGATACATTTAGAACTGATTTGACAACTGAAAGTGGATATTTTAATGCCTTAAATCAACCTTTCCCTAATTATTTATTTGCAGACTCATGGAAATTTGCTTCCATACAACAATTATTCCAAATGATTCACATTTTTTCCTTGTAAACATGTGTGGGATTATGGATGTATTGAGAGGTGTAAATACAATATTCAATATCTACAAGTGACGACTGATTATATAAGTAACATGGTTCTGTCTCATTTCCCTCACTCGCTGAGTGTAACAGTTGACATTTGCACTGGAAGAAGCTGGTGCAGGGCTGAACACCTCAGGGGAGAGTGATGATTTAGGGATAGATTGTAACTAAAAGAAATAAGAGCTACTTTAAGCACTTATAAATGCATCCTTTTCAAACTACATAAGACATCACTTAGTCAGGATCCTAAAAAATCCACAACCTCCTACACTCTTTATTGGTATAAGTGCAGAGTTTGAACTTAATTTTGGCTCTCACTACTCATACAAATGAATCATCTTTGGAAATTCTTGATGCACCGACAAAAAAACCATCAAAACCTGATACTTTTTCTTTGGGTCCAGGTCCAGAAGGTTTGACAGATCCAATACTGGCCCCCATAATGGTGTTTCTAAACTTCCCACTGCTGCTCTTGAGACCATCAGTATGTCCCAGGCAAGAGAAAGGGAGCACTAAATCTGGTGTATAACACAGGATAGGCAACAGCTATGCTGTTTTTAGTGTTGCCATTGAAGTGGGTTATGAGCATCAGCCTTATGTAGGGACATAACTGGAACCCAAAGGATGGGACCATGGAGGGAATGACACAAAGCTGACCAGAAGCAACGAGCCAAGGAGTTGCCCCAGTTGGCCTCGTTACCTCCTCCAGGCAGTCCCTGGCTCTTGCACAGTGCTGCCAAGGGTTAAATCGAAGTTCATATAATTTGACAGAACTTATATAATGTCCTCTCTTCCTCCATTCTCTTTTACAGATAGATTGTTCTAATACACTCCATATATAATGTAAGTTTATCTCTCTTTATTTTGGCAGGATATTGCAACCTTTGAACTGAAATATCCACAGCCTGCTATCATAGCAGAGCTTCTGACATATCAGTATAACCCAGCTTGGCAGGCATCCCTGCAAATACTATTAAAAGTTTTATTGCTGAAAAAAGGCAGCTATTCCCTACCTTACACTCTTTTAAGGGATCAGGGTTCCTGAATACCATGAGGAAAGAAACTGCCATGATCACGTGGAGGCTGTTGAGGTTGTGTTTTGAGGCTCCATGTCCTTGCTATATCCTAAGGAACAAGAGAAGGAGTGGGGATGTGGAATGGCTCTGGGTGAAATAAATTGATAGAGTAATGGAGAGACACCAAACTAATATCAGATCTGGTTACTGATGATGGTAAGATAACATAGGATCTTCACTGGAAGAGATACAAACTCATAAGAAGCAAAAACAAATTAGGAAGACAGGATATTGCCTGAAAAGGTCACCCAGGGGACTGTGAGAGCCACTCGTGAAATCAAAGGATGGTTTCTGTTAGAGTATGTTGCTGCTGTGAGAAAAAGCTGATGGTAGCTTAACCAGGCATATGTGAGATAGAAAACTTAATGTGTCCTGAGAGCAGTGGATTTGACCAGCAGCTACAACAAGGCAGAGCCTAGGGGAAGATTTATAATCTATGCTGAATGCCATATTACAGCTCAGTACACATGCTAGCTAATCTACACACCTTGGACATCCATAGATCCTTAATATTTAACTTGAGTATTACAAATATGTTTCTATTGATGAGGAGCCAGGGTCTTGGTAGCATACATCACACCATGGACACCCTTCTGGCGAAGATGCAGACTGAGCCTCACCTCCTGATTTCCACGTTTATGCTTTAGTTGCAGTAGCCAATATCCTAGTAATTTCAAAGGGACACATCTGGAAACAGGAGAAGTTGTGCTGCTAAGCAGTAGGACCAAGTGGCTTGCAAAGCACTGTGAGTTATAGTGACAGGGAACAGGTTAGGAAGGCTCTGGACATGTTGATCAGCCATTCACTGTGACTTAGGAAGGCATGGCTAAAACACGTGTCTGTATGTTCTTTAGCCTTTCAGTGTCTCAGGCACAGATGACTTGGGTCACACTGGCCCTGTGGGTCCTCACCAAAACCCTGCAGTTCAGCCACTCCTGTACTGACTGTTCCAAAGTCTCTTTTACTGGTGCTGGTTTCTGGTTTCTAACCTAAGTGGGCTTGGTCTCAGGAATCAATTATCCTTTCAAAGCTGCCAGCAGCTGCTGCTAACAGTGATCCCAAACAACCTTCCAGAGCACAGCTGAGTACTTTTTTTCTGCTAGTTTAACTAAGTGGGGAACATAATTAAACTAGCACTGAGGTTTACCTGCACCAGAGTTTATTTTTTAGGCTTTATTGCATTTTGTTTGGTTAGGCATTTGATGATGTTTTGAATGATCTCTTGCAGTTACTGTCTCACAGTCCTTCCCCTCATGTTGCCTTCCCCTCATTTCTTTGTCTCCCTACATTGCTTTCCCCCAGGTCTCTTTGCTCTCCACTTCTCCTCTCTAGAAAGATTTTTAAAACAGATAAGTGTCCTCTGATCTCAAGCCATAGAAGTGGGACAATAAGCTTGTTAACCTAAGCCTGAACCAGGCAGGTAGGCACTTTGAGATTAATAGCCTACCCGTTGTTCTCTGAAGGACTCTTGGTATTTGCCCTGGAGATATCTTATCTCTATCACTGAGCAAGCAGGAAATGAAACATAGATTCATAAAGTTTAAGCCCAGAAGGGACCATTAGAAGCACTATTCTCATCTTATATATATCAGAGGCCCTTTAATTTCACCCATTTATCCTTGTAGTGAGTTCAATAACTTCTATTTGAGCAAAGGAAATGCTTCTCCTAAGAGATGCTCCAGATTTAAATTCATGCACTCAAACAAAAAAAAAAAAAAAAAAAACAAAAAAAAAAAAAAAAAAAATCAAGCACATGAACTGAGACAGGTAAAACCAATACAGATGTGTCCCCCATTTTCTGTGACAGTGTCTGCCTCTGTTTCAATACAGATCTGACATGTTTCAGTATGTCTGTTTAAAATGTCACTTTAAAATGCACCTGTCCCCAGCATAGGAGATCCTGGAAGTTAACACATGTTTAGCCCACTGATTAGACACCATAACAACCTTTTTAGGTAGGTTGCACACCTACCTAGTATATCAATACAAAAATAGCACAATACTGTATGCAGGACTGTAAATGCCATTGATTTGTAACTCTAGATTGACAAATGAGAGAGGGCTACCCTGACAACTCAGTTTGTTTGCTCTCTTCCCAGCTCAGTTTTTGCTCACATCTACTCTCTCTGAGACATCTGTCTGGGAATCTTAGACATAGCATTGATGGTGGAAGACAGTCCCACATCATTACAGAGAGAGCCCTAGAAGCTCATAGTCCTCTTTTATTTAGCTGTGGACACTAGGAGTTAAGTCTAGATAGCATCAAAGGAAAAGCTGAGACCAGTGAGGAAGTCATTAGAGTTAGTGCAAAAGAGTAATGTACTCTACGATGCTTTACAGCACTATACAGAATATTCCAAGTCATCTTTAAAAAAATTAACCAAACTGACCAGGAAAACTGATCCTATTGTCAAACATTATTAAATACTGTAACATCTTTGGACACTTGTATTATGTGCTGAGACAAGGAAGATTTTTTTATCTTTATGTGTTGCAGTTGTACACCCTTCTGAATGCATGATTACACCAGCACTCCTTCGGGGTGTTTGCAAGGAGTCATTGAAAATGGGGAGGTTTTGAATGATAACATACTCCCTGGTGGCATCTCATCTCACAGAAGGAATGTAAATGTAACACCCCTTTTTTTAAAGAACTCACAACATTTTAAGTTGATTTTATTTCAAGAGGTTGAGAAAGGTTGTATTTACATATTACTAATCACTTGGTAGATTTTATACAAATGTTGGCCTCTAAAACTTATGAACATGGTTATATCCAGGTCAGATAATTTCAGGACCTTGTAACTTAGGTGGTTTTTTTTTTTTTTTGGTGGATGCAATCTGCAGTATGTTCAACTACATTTCAGTCTGGGGTATACTTGACAATAGAAATTTAAAAGAACAGATATGAGGAGATTTTGAGCAGTCAGTTGCATCAGCTTCTAAATTTGAAAAAAAAAGTGCCCATATGAGATAACTGAAGACTGGTTTCTCATCCTCAGCATTTTGTGTATCTCTGCCTCTGGAAGTCAAGACAAGTGTGCTATTATTCCCATGAAATCTCTTATTAATACCTGAATCGTCTTTTTATTATGCAAAATAAATTATACACCCCACAATTTCATGAAGGAAAGTGGTTAAGACAATCTGTGCATGTACCCACAGAGGGAGAACCTTTTGCTGACAGAGATCATGATTTATGACAATGCTGATCTAACCAAAGTTCTACTTTGTCTGTACTAATGCGAGTGTTAGAAGAGGATTCTGCAAAGACTTAGAACTGATTTGTGGGAAAGGACTAGGGAAGAACATGCCTAAAAATGTAAGGGAAATGAGGAGACTATAAAAATTAATTTTCTGTGTGATCCCTTGAATTTAAAAAAGTTAAATTCTTTAAGTTCTCATTTAAAAATTGACCATAATTAAATTAAAAATAATTATTAAACCCACAATGTTTTACTGGAATACACATGGATTGATTTCATAACTATAGATTGGCACAAGGAAAGAATCTGAAGGACGTTGCACAAGGTTGACCCTGATAAAAAGAGATTTCTGGGATGTCTCTAATTTCAAGCACCCCATCCAGGATTAAATCAGCTGATAGTTTGCAGTTCCTATTTTGTGATTTTTTTAGAGCAGTTCCTGCTGATAGGAATGTGTGCTAATCTAGCTCAGCAACCAGTCTATCGGTATTAATAACAATCAACACACTAATTAATGCATGCCTGCTGTGTGTATTTCAACAATAAAAATGTCTTGCTATGCAAAAGATGCAAGACAGTAAGGTAATTTTTATAAGTGGGCTCTGTGTCCTGGTTGCCATAGATAGCTGAAATATCTTTTGGTCTTAGTGTTTGGGAAGCATAATCATATTTTCAGTACTTTATACTGAATACAGTAATTCATAATTTTCAAATATGTTACTGAATTTCAAATTTATCTTTTTACATCTATTGTTTTGCTTAATTCTAGTATATATTGGTATGTTCTTTCTGAAAGCAAGAAGCCTCACTCTTTTTATTTCTTCTAGTTTCATGCTCCCAGGTGGCTCCAATAACACTGCTTTACACCAGCATGTCTGAGAACAGAATGAGGTCCAGTGACAAAATTAAAAAAAATAGAAAACTAAATTTCAGTTCTGCAACAATAAAAACAGACAGTCCAGTAATTCAGAGAATCTCACGTTGTCCATGACAGCCTCTTTACTGCACAACAGAGAACCATTGAAGCTTTCACCTCATTTCCAGTGTTTGCATATGAGTGCAAATTCATGTTTTCCTATGAATATGAAAGAATCAGTGGGATAATACCAGGTCACAATTTGCCTTCCTGCAAATACATTGTATTCTTAGTGCTTATTTAATATCATCATATTTAGCAATAAAGGTCATAACATCTTTGGCAACACTGTCTCTACTAGTCAAGTGTGAGAAGCCAGATGAGGTTTTGAAAAAATGTGTTTATACAAAAACCAATCAAGTCATTAAAGTTGCTTCTTATTCTCCAGTAATGTCCCCAATGGTAGTATCCAATAAGCATTTTAGAGTCAGCCTGACTGAAAAGAAAGCAAAGATTTTTTTATCAAGTGTATTGGTACTTGGAGCCTTTTCCAGGTTTGGAAAATATTGCAGTCTCCTTTCCTTCACCAGCTGCATGATGTATGTTTAAAGAAACCATTTAGGATCCCAGTACTCCTTTGAAAATCTAAACTTTTAATAGATGTCATTTGCTGGGCTTACTAAGAGCAGTAAATGCTGTCTGTAATGATCTTTCCTGGCAACGGAACTGCCTAAAGGGGAAATATGTGTGCTGTTTGCCACTATCATTGTGCATACACTTCCAGAGACACCCCAACAGCCTTCTGACAGCAAGCAGATCAGCTGGCCCTTGCATACAAGGTACTTGTCACAAAACATTTTCTGCAATGGCAGACTCTCCAAAGAAAGGGAGCTCTCTCTCCGTATCACCTACACCCTACAGTCGGACTGTAGCAGTGATTTGCTCAGTGCAGTCGTCAGCATGAGGCCTCCATAGGCAAGCCCCAGCTCCTTCCCTGGCAACCTGGGGACTGGATATGGTGCTGGTGGATTGCAAAGTTGTAGGGAGCTGCAGGTAGCCCACAGCTGCCACTGCAGAAAGAGCAGGCAGCATGAGGACCCTTGCTGTATGTAGATCAGTGCCCTCAGCAGCTTCCCAAGGATGGACTGCAATTGGTCCCTTTAGTTTCTTTGGTGCTGAAGGAGCTAAGACAAATGTCCACAAGCATTTCTAACATGTCTGAGCTTTGGGGCTGTTGTGAGGATGCTGCTTGTGAGTGAGTGGTGAGGAGCTTTGTGCTGAGGGTACCTGTTGCCACACTTGGCTGCATCTGAGCTGTGGTGGGCCCACAGTCCTGCCTGCCTGCACTTTTTGGCACCAGTTGCTCCATTATATTTTACCCCTTGGAGCAAACATGAGACCCTGGGCAACATTACTGCTTCATTGGGGTTATATGGAGCCAGAGCTAGGGAAAGCTTTTGCAGCAGCAGCTATGGTGGCTGGGAAAGGGGAGTTGTCCCACTGAGTTGGTAAGGTGACCTGGAGTGACTTGTGCAATGGGAACTGTGCTGCCAGCACTGAGCAGCTGCTGTCAAGTTCCCTGCTGTGACACCGAGAAGAGTCAGTTCTCTACATGTAATTGATGATTTTGAAAAGTGACAGATATATTGATGCCCCGAGAGCCTACAGCCTTCGAGGATGTTCATAGTTTACCTAATAATATCCTGAGCTGCTAAGACAGATGTAGTTGCTGCTGACAACAGGGAAAGAAATGGAGCCAATGATTAATGTAGTAACACTTCCCCACATTGGACAAATGCAGCTTCTATGCACTGTGGAACAGCATTTTTTTGTCCTAAAGGATCCAACACATACTTTCTGTACATTGTGTAATTTGCTGATGTTTTGCTGAAAAACTAGCCTCCTACTGCCAAGATTCAAACAAACTGATAGCGTTCTTACCATGTATTTTAAGCAGACTTTGTGGCAGATTTGCTTTATGATAACTTGCTTGAGTGAAAGATACTGTCAGAACTTGGATCCCACCTAGTCAGCTTTTCCTCATGCTCTGATCAGTATATCAGCACAACTGTGGCACCTGTGTGAGACTGATAACATCTGCATCACCTTATCTAATGTATAGAGTGCCCCTGTGGCTCTGTGTTGTTTGCCGTGATGTTGTTTCCTTGGAGAGCTCTCTAAAAATGTGACATTTTTTTTTTCAATAAGGGTCATTAATACTGGGAGTGATTAATTAATACAGTCTTCAGTGATGCTGGTTGACTTCATTGATATGCTCCTTAGTACTTCATTTTGTTTGATATTTGCAAACAGTGTTTGCAGGATGCTCTTTTCCTGCCAGGCAGTAAACTGCGTGACTCTCTTTGTCTAGTGCTGGTTTACCTGCACTAGATCTAGAAAGATCTCTTTTGCAATTACTTCCTTTTTTAAAAAAATCTTTTTCTATTAAATTAAGTGCTGGTGTTAAAAGATTTCTATGACAGCCAGTTTTGATGACAAAGAATTAGGTGCACATCTTCACCGCCCTGGCTACCCCAGCATTTAGATGCAATTTACGGATCTCTGCCTTGACAGCAGTGCAGCACTGTGTAATGCTTGTCAGCTCAAAATCAATAGGCACCTTGCGGCTAACCTGAAAGCTTCCCAGGCACTGGAGTTATGCTCTGTCCATGCTAACTTGGAACCTCAGACAAGCTGCTATCGCTGCACAAGTTATGCACAGCAGGCTTTCAGCTGGAGCAATCATCCAGGAGCGAGGGAGCAGAAACACAGGGCCTGTTACTTGAACAGAAATCTCGCATTTATGCTCCTTCTTCGCTGTTTTACTTTTAAACATGTGCATGCCAAGCTGAGGCCTGCAGGCAAATACTCTTGAGGCTCTTCTTTCCCTCCCACTGCACCCCAGAGGAAGGGTCTATAATGTGCTCTCTGGGGTAACCTCTGGGAATATGGGCCTGAGCCCTTGTCATCTGAAGAGATTGGAAACCCAGGTTACGCCTTCCTGGAGCACTGGAAGCAATGTCATTGGTCTATCATAAAAAATGTCATCAGCACAGTTATCAGGCAACCTTAAAAAGACAGGAGTACAGCCCACTTGGGCAGCTGTGGGAAAGGCAAAATATTTTTAGCCTGGAACAGAAACCAAAGTTACAGAGAGGGTGAGGAGGCTTCTTTCTGATCTCTTCAGGGTTTTTGGCTATCCCTGTGTGGTATCCAGGTCCAGTTTTCATGGACAGTATCTCTCTACAAACCTCTAGATGATCTAGACAGCTAAAGCGGGTTGTGTGGCTCATCCTTTAGAAAGCAGGGTAGGCATAACCCTACCCTCAAGTATATCTCTAAAAATCCCATTCAAAGTCAGCCATCTTGCACAATTTTTTCCTTACATTCATTTCCTCATCACATCCAGAGCACTCTCTGCCAGGTGCAGAGGTATTGAGAGAGGTTAGCACTGCAGTGGATCCCACCATGTATTTCTGGGACTCCTGCATGGGAGTCAATGGACAATAATTGTCCTGATGGCAGCTCTGACCAAATGAATTCTATTTCAGACCAAATTTTAGTTTTCATTTAATACCTTGGAGGATACTAGATTCCTTCTCACAGCTACACTTTCAACATTCTGAATTCCATGGCTTCAGAGGCAATTTCTCCATGTATTTTGAAGAATCCAAATATATTAACAGTAATTGAAACTTAATCTTATATTCTATTGTGAATTTTATACTTTCATTTGCCTAAAGTTAGAAAACTGCAAAAGTTCCTTATTAAAAAAATTATTAGGCTTAGTACCATAAATGCTTCACTAAAGCTAACAGACAACTACCCACTCCATCTCAATGATGGATAAAAACAATATACATTGCCATTAAAAAACTTTGCTTAAACAGTTTTTGAAGCATTAGGGAAATTTTATCATTTTTGGATGAAGTTGGGTAAAATTAAGTTTCTTAAAGAAATTTCATCCAACTTTCTGCATCTCATGGTGAGTTCTTGGAAGGTTTTCAGAATTTTTCAAAACTCCAGTGATTGGCTGTCCAAATTGCACTTTTGATTAATTTATAAAGAAAATGTGGCAATCTTCTTGACACTCTGAGGAGACAGCTTGGCTCTTACAAGGAGGTCAAGTTGTGGTTATGTGATACTGTCCCATAAAATTAACACCCACTAAGGATAGGATTCAGCTCCAGACTCTCTCTTAGAGACTAGTTCAATGATCATTAGCAGGGTTCTGTGGCTATTTAGGGTACTCTCAGATGCAGCAGCCAGGCTCCATCTGCATTTCCAGTGGGCACAGTTCTCTGCCATAACCTCCAGCCCTGTGTGAATCATGGATGCACAAGGTATTTCATATTGCAGAAGATATGAGCTATGTGTCTGAACTCCTGATGCAGCTTAGTTACCAATTGATTTCACCATAAGGCAGACATCTCCTTGGGTCAATCAAATACTTTCACTGACTCTTAATCCAAACAACTCCTTTTAAATGTTACTTTAGTCTGGAAGATTATCGTCGTCACAATGATTAGCATTGAGAGAAATGGAATGAAGAATATTTCTATATATAAGTACCTAAAAAAATGAGTTTTGTCTGCCATGAGCTGATGAGTCTTCTCCATATTAGTGGCTACATATCCTACAGCTTGTTGTATTCATAGGAAACAAACACCTGGGGGTGCAGATCTGGGACCTGAGAAGAGATGCTGCCAATAATGAGTTTTCATTTGGTGTGTAACAAGCTGTAAATTTCTACTGTTTATTTTCAAAAAAAAAATGTTGATAATGATTTTTCAGTCTCTCATATATGCCTTACCTACTGCCAGTATAATAGATTAAAGCAGAAATAAGAGGTACTCCTCATTAAGGTCTGGTGGTTTATGAACAAACTCTTGATGAAACATGGATTCCTATTTTTTGCAACCCTTATACTTAAAAATATGCTTTTAACTTTCTGATGCTTTCCATAGGGTTTATAACTTTGTAACTAACTGACCATATAGACGTCCTATTTATTTCATTGTTTATCCAGGACAGCATAGACAAGGTAAAACCCAGAATAGAATCTAATAAAGAATAGTCTGAAAATTGGATGATGCAAATCAGGAACTCATATGTATTTTGCTCTGCCTTATGGCAATTGATAGAACCAGAATAATAGAATGGTTTGGGTAGGAAGGGTTTTCAAAGACCGTCTAGTTCCAACCCTGCTGCCATGGGCAAGGAAGCTACCACTAGACCAGGTTGCTCAGAGCCTCATCCAGCCCGGCCTCGAACACTTGCAGGAACACAACTTCTCTGGGCTACCTGTTCCAGTGCCTTGCCACCCACAAAGAAAATATCTTCTTCCTCATATTTCATCTACACTTACTGTCCTCCAGCTTAAAGGCCACAAATCATATCACAGCACAACTTCAAGGTTTATTACAGGATTCCACAAAAATAAGTGTTTGCCTTGTTTCAGGCGTGCAAAGGGGCCTGAAAATAGTGTGGGCAAATATGCAACTACAAAAAATCAGTCTTGAAGGCAGAGAGTAAAGACTTTTCCCTTGATGGCAAACCTTCCACTGATCTCAGTGGGGAAAAAGGTTTTTGCACCAAGGAGTCACATGTTCCTGGACAGACACTATAGTGCCTGAGTGAAGCTGTTGTTAGCAAGTTCCTACTGAAACAGGCTCCTTGGAAGAATGAGTAATGTGTACTTGGTGAACAAATTAGGAGCCATAGCAACTGCCTAAACACACCAGCACACCCACTAGATGAATATAACCATCTCAGTGGTATGCTCCCATCATTCAATCTCTGTTTGATAAATCTGTGTGTAGAGCAGCCAAGGGACATTTGCAGATTGTTGGAGAGAGAATGTGGGAGAAGCCATGGCCAAATGCAGTAAATGTCTTGATACCTATCCATCAAATTCCTCTAATTCTATTAAAATCAAAAGGCAAACTATTGTTATCCTTGTCATTTGTCACCCCTGAAAGCAAACCACATAGCTCACAGTTGGCTCAATTCGAATACTAAATATATAGGTGGGATATATTTATAGGTTTCTACCCTTTCTAAAAAACTTAAATTTGTATATTTTTCTGTCAAGTGAGTTCAAAAGATGGCATTAGAGATGTAATTAAGAACCTTTAGCTCTGTAAGTGAGATTTCCCATTTAGTCAACCAGAAGTATTTTATAAAGAAATCTTACAGAATAACCACCCTCACTCAGTAAATCAGGAAAGTGAAGCATGAAAAGGGAAAAGGATCTGGCTGTGGCAATTGTGTTTCAGGTCACTGACAGAGCTGGAAACCAAATCTTCCAAGTTTTAGTCTGGCATTAGCTCAGCTGGATCATGCCTCTCTCCAGATAGGCAGGTGTGAGGACTAACCTGAACAGCTCTATTAACCACCTGTCCTATCTACAAGACCAATCTGATATCAAGATAAAAAGCCTTCAGTGACTTTCAATGATCATTTAGTGTCCTCAGAAACCTTTGCTGTTCTTCTATTAGTCCTCTACAGTTCCCATTCACTTTGCATCTTTAATTTGCTCTCTTCAGTTTTATACCCACTCCCCACCAAGAAGATGCCAATTTCCAAAGACCAGATTTCATAACCAGCTGTCAGCAGCTATACCAAGAGTGTGAACTCCTCACAATACATGTCATTTCATCCTTGAATGTTTCTCAGGGTATTGGTGGCTGGGATCTCCCTCTTCTTGTGTTCCCTCCAGGTAAGGTGGTGTGGCCATTCTGCTTGCCCTTTGAGGCCAGAATGGTGGAGTTGTTTCAGCTCACTACTTAAATCTCTAATGGCAGCTCTTGTCTGAAATCATCTGACTTAATTTTAGACATCTAGAAGGGAGCTGTTTTGTTGCAGGTTTGGTTATCAAGTCTCCTTGTGCAGTCAATGAATACAGACAGGAATTTCCAGAAAACAGTTAATTCCAAAGGTTGGAGTCCAAAAAATATGTGATAAATAAGGCCCTCTGGAGGTGCCTCTCTGTTTCTATAGGCTAAGGACAGAATGTACCTAAGTAGAATAGACATGATGTCTTGTATTTAAATAGCTGTCATTAGGTGAGGTAAAAATCTACCTTTAATAGCTTCACACCCTGTTTTACCCATCTATTAACTGGGACTAATACAGGCATCAGTGGAATGCCAGGTGTCCACATTTATTATCTGCAATTATGAGGAGACTGTTGAATGCATAACTCTGTGGAAGTACGAAGAGCTCATTATTCACAACTGTGACAGATGGCAGAACTGTTTTGGGCACAGTTTACTGTAAATATTCCATTTATTATGTCTTGCTAGGAGGTGTAACTAGGCAATGAGGAGGGAGGAGGTAGGAGGACTCCTTATATTGTCCTGAGTACAGAACAGAGGGTTCAGTAGCTGGTATCCCAAGTAAGAAGAGACTGGTCTAGCCTTTCCCATGAGTAGATGGATAGGCTTGGTGTCTTGGGTTATGGAACCAAAAATGTGTATTCATCATCTGCTGAAAGCAGTTGGAGAATTGTTCTTCTTTTGCTCTGGGAGGAGGGGGGCAGGTGCCTTTTTCTAATAGGCCAGCTGCTCAAACCAGGTAGGGCATTGTTTCTTATCTCTTTCACCACCTGGGGAATATTTTCTGCTAATGGGCCATTAAGACACCCCTAATAGCACACATCCCCAAAATAGATTATCCACATTATATCATCCCATTGTGAGATGCTCCACCCAGTGTGGGGAGCCAACCATTCCTACCTGGATAAAACTGAGACACAGGAACACAGAAGGTATCCAGCTTCACCTGATTCCTGGAGGAAGACTGGACTCCTTCTCACCACCACTGGACCCTTGTTCTACAGGATCATCTCTACTCCACCAGAACCACATCTGCCACTCCAGGAGGACTCACTTTTGGACTGCTTCCAACACCCTGATCAACAGGGTATCAGGTTGTAGCTTTGACTCTGTCAGGGTTTTCCAAAATTGTTGTTTGTTTGCTGGTTTGGTTGGGTGGTTTTGTTTTCTACTACATTTGTATTGATGATATTCCTAGTAAAGAACTGTTATTCCTATTCTCAAATCTTTGCCTGAAAGCCCTTAATTGCAAAATTATAATTTGGCAGGGGTGAGGGGGTTACCTTCTCCATTCTAAGGGAAACTCCAGGTTTCCCTGGCAGATACCTGTCTTTCCAAACCAAGACACTTGGCTAGGAGCAGCTCCTAGAGGGCTGCATGGGGCAGCAGAGGAGCTAGAGATACTCAGCAAGGGATGGCAGTAGTGGCACAACACATGAGCTCCCAAGAGGAACAAAGGACTGGTTAGCAGAGCAGAATACATGCCAAAAGCAGTGTCTCTGGCTTTCTTGGGAAATTACAGTAGCTCTTTCCTGGGGACTTAGGGTAGCCCAGAAAGTTGCTGAAAATCAGTAGACTAGAAAGCCAAATTGGAAGATGCCTTTTGAAAGGGCATAGTAGGGAGCAACACCCAGCTTACCTTGTTTTGGTTTTTTTTTCACTCTGATAAATCTGGATTTTGAGCCATTGCAGTCTTTAGATGTGTTTGATTGTTCATGCTCTAAAGGAAAAGAAAGGTAATTTCATACCTGCCTCATACAGAGTCAGGCCACAGCCACCTACTTTGCTCTCATGTTATTCACACTGGCCAGCGTGGATCCCTCCTACAACTGGGTTGTAGATACTGGGTACAGTATCTGCTTCAATTTTAGTGGAGACCCACATGAAATAAGTATTTAGTCCTTTGTGAAGGGCCTGGAGTCTTTACATGAATTTATAATTTGTTTGACAAATTTGCTTACAATTTGATTTTAGAAATGTAAAGTTACATTTCAAAGTAACCAGAGTGCTGTTGAAATAAGGTGGCTACAGAGCTGAACAAGCTACAGACACAGCTGCTGCAGAGTAAAGCACTTGCTGTGGATCAATACTGTCACTAACTCACAATAGCTTCCTCAGAAATGCATGACTGATAGGCAGACAAGTGCCTTGAAGCTGATGGAACTGGAATGCCTTAGGCCAGCAGGGAATTTGGACCATCACTTGCAATTAATATGAGTTACCTTGAAATAAGAGAGTATTTTCATTTAAAAAAAGGTTCTTTAATGCCAAAATACAGGCAGAAGGCCACTTTTCCTGCTCTGTCATACCTAGCTCAAACCATTTTAACCTTGGCAGAAACAATAGGAAAATTCATATTTGTGAGGTTTTAGCAGCAGAAATAGACATCAGAGCAGTTGGACATGAACTCCCTGAAAAGATTCACAGATATGCAGAGGGCCAGGACAGGGCACAAACTTAATAAATATGCATTTTTCAAATTTACTTGATCTGTGTTCTGATTTAGGGGGGATGATGTGTTGAAATGAAACAACTCTTTGCCAGAGATTTTGGCAGATATTTTCACTCTGCTTTTTCATTGTGTATTTATTTCCATGGAATTTTTCAGCGTGGAGATTGTTTGTACACAGTGTAAAGCAGTGGAGAATAGGCCTCACCATTGTACCAACCCTACCCTCTAAATTTCTTAAAAACTTGATGAATTAAGTTGATTTGTTCCATTAATTTAGATTTTTCTGGGCAATAAATCTCATTCCTGCTCTTTTACCTGTACTGAATTCAGTTCACTTGATCTCACAGGAATAGCCCACCATTTGCACCATAATATATGGAAACTCACTTCTGTTGCAAAGGTCAGCATAATGTGCAGCACTTGTTTACACCTCCCAAGAGCAATTCTACTGAGGCACATGCTAGTGTTAAGAATTATTTGGGTGTTCATAACAATTTCTTTTATTGAGCTGATGTCCTCTCACACACAGAGCAATCCATGGTACTGTGAAAATTTAAAGAAAAGAGTTACTGTAGAGAACTATTGCTATTTTTTTAGTTATTACTTTTTAATGCAAGATTGTCAAACAGGGCAATTACTACAAATTCAAATTATTTATCTAATTTTTTTTTTTTTACTGGCAGATGTTTACCCCTTTTTTTTTTTTTTTTTTTTTTTTTTTTTTACTTAATTACTTAAAAGAATTTCCATAAGAAACACACTTAAGATCATGAGAAACAGGAGCAGAGTGCACCTTGCATTACCAAGCATTCTCTTTCTGAAGATAGGTAATAGGACACTCATTTTTTCTCACCTATAAGCATCAGAAAATTTGGAATCGATTTCTGACAATAATTTTTACACTTAGAGGAACTTAAAACCTCTAAAAGGTTATTCTGAAAGTCAGTCATATGCACAGATTAAAAACATGTTAATTTATACAGATCTTAACCATTCAATTAAGCTCATGCTCAAAATGGTTTCCTCTGATAGGAGCTGCCTACCATCTGTTAAGTCAACTATTTCAATTGCCAGTGATCTTAAATTCATCGTTTATGCTAGAATGACTGAGACTCCTAATCATAAATATCATCTGTTCTTTTCCCTCCCTGTCCTCCCCCTCTCCACTTGGGTCATGATATTTTGAGGGCTTTCTTAATCAGCAGTTCTGAAAGCAAGACCACAGGAAGAATGCAAGCACAGCCTGGGAAGGAGGAAAGGGGAAGTTGTTACTGCTGCCTGCTGGCTTACAGTGATTTTTCACTGACCACAGCATGATCAGATTGTGTGCATTTTCCTTGCATTTGATATGGAATGACAATGAGAAGTGATGGTGGCTACAGCTTTGGGTCATCTATTCACTGCCTTTCTGCATGTCAGTGTTTTTCACACAGACAAAAACCTTTTAATTTTCATAAAAGGGTCAGGTCCCTGAGGAAGCATAAAAGATATCTGAATCAGCAATATTTTCTTCAGAAACTCACAGAAGTTTCCTTACAAAGCTCCTTCTGGCCAATCCTTGTATCTGGAGCTCTCGTATCCTAAGAGTAGTGTATTTTTCCAAACAAAAATCTATGATTAAGTGAAATTAAGAACCATTTCAAACAAACAAGGAAGAATGAATTTTTACAGTGTCTTGCTAGGGGGCTAGGGCTTTCTAGAGATGTACAAAAACTAGAAATACAAAAACTTACTGGTATCTTGTTTCATCTAACAAACAATTTTCTGCTTATGTATTTCTGGTACTCACACACGCTTTTATATTTCTTTTTCTGGCTGTTGTATTCCATGGCTAATTCCCTTTCTCCTATCCTTGCAGACATGCAGTTTTGCCAAGGCTCTGCCACCAGGAAGAAAGCACAGAAAGGAGAGGTGAGGACCCTCGCCTCCTAATCCCAGCTTCTGTATGGATGCTGAACACGTACTTCATGCTTCATAGCAGCATGGGACACCAGAAATTTTTCTTTAAATTTTTGCTGCTGATGCTGGAGTTCACTGGGTCTTTCAGGTTCAGCCTGAAAGTGCCAATGTGTTGGCTCTGTGATGCTTATAAAGCCTAGATGGTGCAGATTCTCCAGGGGCTGCAGAGGAGTCAGTGAGCACCTGTCACCTGAGGGTCCTTGTGCTTTCATGCACAGCATGAATGGTAAGAACTTCTCATGGGTCATTCCACCCCCATCCTTTCTCACCCTGTAGAGTGTGTTTTGACCGAATGCATCAACTCAGGCTTTGTATTCCCATAAAAGATATTAGGGAAAAAGAATTAATTAATTATTGACTTTTTAACTGTGTGTTCCTGGGCTGCTCTATTTCACTTTGCCTTTTTCACTGTGAGTAGATATCTGACTATATGAGGGGTAGAGTGAAATTCAGTGTAGAAGACAAAATGTTTTTATCAGCTGGGTAGCAGTGAGGGTGCTATTACTTTTGCACCACCAGCTGCTTACTACATGAATGATTTATGAAAGTGTGACTGTCTGACTTCATATTAGTTTCTGCTATTTCAGCACTCCTATTAGCAAGGATATTAGCAAAATTATCATTCTTCTGTGTTTGAACAAGAATTTAGAAGCTTATCTTTTTCTTGTAACGCAAACAACAACACACACCCAAGTAGATTGCATTAAGAACAAGATACGGCAATGAACTGAATTCCCACAACTCCCACAGAGGAAATGGAGTGAAGGCACTCTGCATTTCTTGGGATGGGGAAATCTAGTTCACTCAGTTTTCTGATAAATTATAAATACACAGTTGATTTTACAACTAGGTCTGGATGAAGAGTATATAGTGCTGGAACAATCATAGAGGAATCAGAGTGGACACCTAAATTCATTAATATTCAGTTGAGTTGCAAAAACGAACTCACATGGTATGATTTTCTAAGCCGCTCGAAATCTATTTTGAAGTGTGTTGCCATTTCCACTCCACATTACATTTCCAGGAAGGAATGGAGCCTTTTGATTGTACTTGTACAGTATTCCACAGTAATGTCTTCACTCTCACATAGCTTATTTACGTAAAATATGTATTGACGCTCCAAAGATAGATTCAAGTTCACTAGCAATGGGATTCAAGCTCTGAAGAGACAAGAGATAAGAAGAGATAAAGCTGCTGTTTTATCATGAAATGTGAATTCCCCTGGCTAAACTGTAAATGCCTTATTACTTTGCTGTTCTGACACTAAGGAATTGAAGTGTAATTAAACCTGATTTGTTTTCCATTGCAAACTCTGCTATTTAATTTTACATCTACTTCGTTATCAAAGTTAACATCATCATAATAATATAACTTAAATTCCATAAATAACAGGTCTTTAACCTAATCCTCCACAAAAAATAATTTCATGGTATGCCATTATGGCAAGGAAAGTGCATGTTAGGATTTCTATGACATAGATCTCAAAACAAATCGAAGAATTTTATCTTCATGAACAACCATATGCTACCATTAGATGGACATTTTCTTTCCTCTGTCTTTGAAAACTGGGCCCTGATTATTAGAAATGCCTCTATGAAGTCACTGGTAACCCACAGTGCCCTTGGAGCTTGTGAGTGTGTTCATTGCAGTAACAGCCATTCTATGTGACCATTGGTGGATCTGCAGCAGTATTTGTTATTATGAGGAAACAGCTGCAACTGAGGATCATCTCCCCATAGCTCTTTAGGCCCCTAAGGCTAATACTGGCATTTCCAAATCTGCAGCTGAATTTCTGCTCTTCCTAAGGGTGACTAGGTTTTCCTCCTTGCATGCCTCTAAAGCTGACTGAAGCAGCAAAGCTGTTTGGCTGCTGGCTAATAGCTCAGAGACTAAGGTCAAGCTGAGGCTCAGAAGATTCCCAGAAGTAAACTTATTAGGAAAATGTAAATTTTCTTCAGTTGGGAAAATAGCTAGGGTTTTGAAGCCTTCCTCTCTTGACCCTTTTTGCACCCATTTCCCATGGCATGTGCTAGGAACATGGATTGTATCTCTCCAGGGTCAGGGGAGAGTTGGTAAAGCCTTCTCCATGACTGTGGCTGAGAGAAAAGGCCAATGCCATCCATGGGGGATGTGGCAGGAGGCACAGAGCTGTGTGTGTCTAAGAGTGCACAGTGCAAGGCCAAGTCTGTGCTCACAGCAGTGCCACAGGTGGGGCCAGCCTGCTGCCACTGGGCTAGTCACATCCCACTTCCCCCTGGTGGCATGCCTGAGGCTTGAGGAAGAGAGGAAATATATTTCTATCTAAATATCTATTCTACCCTTCTATCTTATCTAACCTACGTTTCTGTCTTTCCTATCCAAAGCTTCACGCTCCAGCTACGTCCACCTGTTCTTGTTTGCTTTAGCCTTCCTGGATGTTTTCAAGAAAGGACTGGACATGGCACTTAGGCCTTCCTGGATATTTTCAAGAAAGGACTGGACATGGCACTTAGGGCTGTGGTCTAGTTGGCAGGGTGGAGATTAGTCAAAGGACACACTTGATGATCTTGGAGGTCTTTCCCAACTGAAATGATTCTGTGATTGTGTCCTAATTGTCAGAAGAGGAACAGTGGCCATGGAGAAGGTGTCACTTGTGCTTTGGCTGCCAGAATTTGAGCTGTCAAAGAAAATGATTTCATGTGTGACCCGAGTTAGAGGGTTTTGGTTGAGGACCGTGAGCAGACGACCTCTTTCAATAAGCTGGCTCCACCATTTTCCTCACTTAGGCTGATGCTTTGTCTTTCCCTCTCCTTGGCATTTTGCTCCCAGCCAGGTGGCTCCCTGCGGCACTTAAAAGTGCATGGGCAGCCTGACAGCTTGGCTGGCAGCTCTGAGCACCAAGAGCCTGGGAAGTGCAAGGCATAGAAAAGCAGGAGCTGGGCAGGAGGTGGGAATAAAGCAGTATCCCCATGTCGAAACAAAAAGTGATCTATCCTGTTAAGCAAAGAAAGCCAGACCGTATCCCCGTGTAGAAACAAAGCAATTTCCCCATGCCAAAATAGGAGCTGACTGTTAAGTATTATAGTCTGACTTGTTAAGTCTGGTAGCTCTATGAAATACTGAGTGTCCTTGAGTCCCAAAGAACTATCTTGATGCAGCTTTTGCCCTGCAAAATAAATAAAATATGGATTTGTCTTGTTTTTGTTGGTTTTGTTTTTATTTTTCACATGATTATCACTTATTTTCAGAAAGAGGGAAATCAGTACAAGTCAATAAGGATTGTCTTCATTTGCTAGTTGACTTGTTGGAACCCTCTTAAAACTGTACTTATTTGTTGTTAGGAAGAAAAAGATTTTTCCTCACGTAGAATTTAGATGGAAAAATTGGTCAGCAGAGGTTTATTTGTGTCTGGCATAGGGAAGCGGCTTTATAATAGAAATATAGATTGGACTGTTATCACATCGATTTTGGTAAATATTGCCATCTTCTTTTCTACGAGTGTGTGTGTTCAGCTTAATTAAAAAGTTCAGAGCCTTGCCCGTTAAAATGCATCTTTTTAAAAATGTAGATTTGAATTTAGAAGCTTAATGAGATCTACAGGAAACATAGAGTGTTTTCTGTTCGAAGGCAGAAGGAGTAATACTACAGTCTGTTTTCTGACCTTTTCTTGAGTAAATTGACTTTCTTGGATATGCAAGGCAATTATTAACTCCATAGACAGTAATTACATCCATATGATATTTATTGCACATACAAAAAAAAATAAAAATCCATAGTCGAGTACCCCAGAGTAATGCTATTCAGAGAACCAGCATCCTGCAGGATAAAGCTTTAGGGGTTATTGCAGAGAGCTCCACCACTCCAGCTTAGGGAGTGGCTGATGGCAGTAGCAGGGGATCATTTTTATGGGGATAAGCAGAATACAGGATGGCAGAGTTTCCTGCTGAGGAAACAGATAGCACTGGAGGAGTGGCCCATGCCAGGAGCCTTGAGCTCCACTCTCAGCTCTGGAGAGGAGTGTGCAGAGCTGTATCTGCCTTTCTTACACCTATGCGATCATTTCTGTGCAGATACACCTCAGTCCTGCCTTCTGCATACCCCTTCTCAGCCTCAATCTCTGTGTTCATATAATCTAAGACTATTGGCTTGGTTTTCACACCCTAAAAGTAGATTTCCTGCATGACTATTTTCAGGCCTCTAGTTTCTTTCCTCCAGTATACTCATCCATAACCCTATCACCCTTCTCTATCTTTATTTTTGTCATCCTCTTTTCCCCACTTTGCCTTCTAGTCATCCATTCCTCACAGAATCCTTGTCCTATCTCTGTGTTCTGACTACTGCATACATTTCTGACATAACCAGTTCTCCTAAAGCTTTTGACAGGTTTTCAAAGGCTGCTTACTACTCCACAAAAATTAAATACCCTACCAGCTTCTATACTATTTTCTTTAAAAATCTGGTATAAAGAGGCATAAATTTTATGTAATAGGTTGGGTTGTAGACCTCTCCTCTAGAAAGAAAACTCAACTCCATTTTCAGATTGAAGCATACAGATATACATGTTTTATCACTTCAGCAATGTGATTCAAAATATGATTTCTCTGGTTAGGAATGTGACACAATACCTGTCATATCTACTGGCTGGACTGCTGGGCTGAGACTTGATTCTTGTCTTTGCTGTCAAAAATATATCTGCATTTGGCATTAAAATCATGCAAATAAAATACAGAAAGACTTCTTGAGAGCCAGGGATCCTTATTTTCTCTCTTGTAGAAATAGTTCAAGCCACTACACTATCAAATAAAACTGTTTTCTCTGTAAACCTTGCCCAATGTACCTGGTACTTTTTCTCTATGGTCGCATAGGTGGTATCAGACTTTCACATGAAATAGAATTCTCCTATTTTGCAAAAAAACCTGTGGGCTAAGCCACCTGAGTGTCAATATTGGACCTTTACTGCAAATTTTCTTGTGACTGTGATAGTCTCACAAATCTCTGAATGGCTGTTTGTTGGTGCAAAGGTGGGTCAAACACCCCCAGCCTCCCTAGGAATTTTTTTTGTATACAAATACAATGATGAGTTAGACAAAAAAGTTGTAATCACACTACAAAGTGCCTGAGGCTGCATTTAGAAGGTTTAAGTTTACCAGGATTGTCTTGTGACTTCCCTGAAGAGTGTTCCTGAGTGAATTGGGAGCCATGAGAGTGCAGCAGTTGACACAATAGGAAAACTGGGGTGGCACCCTGAAACAACTTCCAAGAATCCTTCTGACAATGTCCATGATCCAATGGTGGATGAATGCCTGCATCAGTAGGAATTTCTGAGCTAAAACCATGTAGGGATGCTGCAGGGCTTCCCACTTTTTAGAGAAGTATTACACACACACACAGCACCAGCACCCTGGCCCAGCTCTCACTGCTTCATATAAGCAGGCTGTGGCTGTGCTGGGATTTCTGAGAGTAATTCCAGTTTCTGGAAACTGTCATTCCCAAAAGGAATTCTCTGTTTCTCTGCAATAGTGGATCCTGGAGACTTTCCGCTGTCCTTTCCATCATTAGGATGTGGTTGCTCCACATGCACAGAGATGCATGCACAATTTTCCCCTGACATGGGCCCATTGGGAACTGGGGACACACTTCAGCATTTCTCCAGTCACAAGGACCTCCATCACCCTGGATCTGTGTCCATGTCCACTCAAGGCTGTGCTGATGGGTGTATGGTTGCAGCATTTACGCCAGTGATTTGGCTTTTATACTGCAGTGATCTCTTCTTCTGGTCCTGCTTTATAAATATTAGTACTGGGCTTTCCAGGTAAACTAGATCTGCCTTGAAACCAATATATTCATTACCTCTTGGGTTGTTTAACTAGAAAAACTGTTAATATTTCCAGTGAGCACCAGAAGTAGAGTAAAAAGACCACAAGAAGTATTACATTGTCAGGAAGTCCTGTATCCTCCTGCTTATGACCAGATTTTCTCAGCATCTGGAGGTGTCTGAGGTGACTATTTTTTATAGTAATTGTGAGGAACTTTACCATTAGTGTCCTGAACTACTGAAATTTGGCACCAGAAAAGCCCCAGGCCTGAGACCACAAGCTGGTTCTGTCAACATTCACTGGCCAGGGCCTAAAAGCTCCAAAACACAACAACATCCTTTAGGATGTCCCCATTGGAGAGCAGGGTGCCCATCTGCTCAGCCAGCTCTGGTATGAAGATACATGAACAGCTGACATATCTGTGTCCTCTCTGTCCTCTTTGCAGAGGGATCTGATGTATGTGAGACTGGATCATGGACAAGGCTCATTTGCCTGTCCATACACACCTAGAGCTGCTTAGGATGCTCTGCCTCTCCAAGACACCCAGATAAATGGCATGTATGACACACAGCAGAGGGAAATCTGTGTCCATGGGGATTGTCTTGGTTTGGAAAGACAGGTATCAGCTAGGCAAAGCTGGATTTTCCCTTAGAATGGGGAATGTAAACCCCTCACTCCCACCAAATTACAATTTTGCAATCAAGGGCTTTCAGGCAAAGATTTGGGAACAGGAATAACAGTTCTTTACTAGGAATATTAATAATACAAATGTAGCAGAAAACAAAACCACCCAACCAAACCAGCAAACAAACAAACAACAATCCTGGAAAACCCTGACAGAGTCAGAGCTACAACCTGACACCCTGTTGGTCAGGGTGTTGGAAGCAGTACAAAAGTGAGTCCTCCTGGAGTGGCAGAGGAAGCAGTCCAAAAGTGAGTCCTCCTGGAGTGGCAGAGGTGGTTCTGGTGGAGTAGAGATGATCCTGTAGAAAAGGGTCTAGTGATGGTGGAAAGGGTCCAGTGATATTGAGAAGGGTCCAGTCTTCCTTCAGGAATCAGGTGAAGCTGGATACCTTGTGTTCCTGTGTCTCAGTTTTATCCAGGTAGGAATGGTTGGCTCCCCCATCTTGGTGGAACATTTCACAATAGGATGATGCAATGTGGATGTATACCTTTGGGGAGGGTATAGTTTGGGGATATGTTAATGGTCCATTAGCAGAAAATATTCACCTGGAGGGAGGACGGGTGGTGAAAGAGATAAGAAACACTGCCCCGCCTGGTTTTAACAGTTGGCCCATTATCAGAAGGCATCTGCCCCCCCCTCCTCCCAGAGTTACAAGAGATAAAGAAAAAAAAAACATCTCTCCAACTGCTTCCAACAAATGAAATAGAATACACATCTTTGGTTCCATAACTCAAGACAGGGATCCAGATCATTCAGGATTCAGAGACTTAAGAAGGCGACAAAAACCACTAGATCCCAGGGTGCTCATGGTGTGGCAGGCGGGAAATTTGCCAAGTTGATCATCTGACCCGAGTGTCTGAGGTGAAAGAGCTTTGTGGGAATTAAAGAACTGGGGACAGGTGGAAAAGTCTACCTTGGGCTGTTCTCACTGAGATGATTCTCAGAATATCTCCAGAAGAGCATATGGCTCTTTCCCCCCTAAACTTTACCAAGCTTTCCATCAAAGTTCATCAGAACTATCACAGCTTTGTTCTTGTCATTAGCCAAATTATATCCTCATTATGTCTGAGGTTTTGGTTTTTTGCTAAAAACCCCCCAAAACTCAAAAATCTAACATCTATAAATCAAATGTGAAGAAGTGAAAAGTTTTTACATGAGAATTTTCAGAAGAATTCAGAAGAAAAGTCTTTACATGTGAATTTATACAGCTTGAAAAATTTGATATGACAACTACGACTACGACATAAACAAAAGCTTGTAACAAATCGTGGCTCAAGTGCAATTGGGGAGATAACTCATATTTTGTGGAGATTAATATTAGGAAGTTGTGCTATAACCTTTTAACAGTGTTTAAGTGTGAATGATAAGCATCTAAATAGTACATTGACATTAAATTTTTCCACTTTTTCACCTATTATAATGATCAGTTATTAGGACAGTGTAATAAAGCTGCAAAGATGTAATGCCTTATTAGTAAATTATGCTGTCCGTATTACATACCTTATTATTTTGTATTAACAAAATTAATAAAATTGTTAATACAAATTTTGTATTAACAAAATTCTTGCCACTAGTTATGAATTCACTACAGAAAGTCCTTGCTGGGAAGTTTTATTGATTTCAAAGATAAGTCTTCTTCTGGAGATCATTGCAACTTCTTCTCTCAAGAAGATGAAGACAGAACTCCCATTGCCTTCAGCTAGCATTAAACCACCCTTTCTTGCTGCTCTTACATGACAGACACTAAGGCTTCCAGCAGGCAACCTTCTACGTCTGTCTGCCCTAGGAACTGTTGCAGTCACTCTGAAATTCCTTGTTCTTCATTGTTGCTAGATATTGGATTCCTATGAAAATAAGTAAATCTTATACCTGCAGCATATGCCCACTGCTGGTGATCTAAATACTCTGTTGGGATGCTTCTGTAAAAGAGAAAATAAAATTAATATTTTACTCTTCTAAATAAAAGTTTTGAAAGAAAAGTAGCTATTTCACAACTGTCTGAAAAAAGTCTAGGAAAACAAGCATATACAAGCCATGTATTCTTATGTTTTGACAGATAAAAACTGCAGATTTTGAGATAGAATTCTGTTAGAAGACACCAATTCTTCTATACTCATACCAGTCAAACAGCCAGTTTGCCTTCTTATTGCAATTTATATTGAAGGTTGTAGTTCTTCATAATTATTTTCCTTGCGAAACAAGATTGTTGATAGCAACCGTTTAGTTAAGCAGTGGCACTGGTTTCCCACTGGTTTACAAGAGCCTTTTCATACACAAGATCTAATGCATAATCCAATGGCAGTAATAACAATTTTCTTGTTTGGCAGCTCCCAAATGTGATTTTGCTGCAGCACCTATGTTAGGAATGGATACACTTTCTGTAAGTGTTTGGGAGGTTTTCCAATAAAATGAGTCAAAGCTGACACAACTTGAATGAGTTATCATCTGCTTTTATGCCTTTTTAAAATTTGACTGCCTAATTTTCTTAGCACTTCTGCTGGATTGTTAGCATAACTTAGACTTTTTGCTAACTTACCCAAAGTGACCTATACAGTTCCAGTATTATATGCAGCCTTCACTTAATCTGATATCAATAGCAGCTTGATTCCTCAACAGCATTGTATATCTGTTCCTACCTATCTGCTCTAATCCCCATTTGGTCAATCAGATTCTCCTGTTATAATGAGACAATCATTTTACTTAGGTAAAATCCTAAGACTGAATTAGTCTTTTCACTTCAACAAAAAAAACCAAAACCAAAACCAAAACCCAAAGAAAACAGAAACACAAACCCACAAAAACAAACAAACAAACAAACAAACAAAACAACAACAACAAATCCACAACATTAAATACATTTTATTAAATTACTTACAATTGCAAAGGAATAAGTACTTTTTGCCAACAATTAATTACAATTAAAAAGAATCTCTGATTTTCCTAAAACAGCATCTGTGTTAGTGATGCATTTTATGGTTTCTTAAGTTTTTGTAATGTGTCCATGTGCTCTTCAGAAAATAACAATTTTATATGTTTGTAAAAATAATTGTTTTTATGAACTGATATCAAATATTTCTCATTTTTCTACCCAACAGAGAGAGCGTCTAAGCTGTTTCTTTTTTTACTCAATTTATTTCTATCAATTATTTATTTCATGCCAGTTTTTCTAACCTAATCAATTTTCACACATTTTTCCCACAGTCATGCTTGAAAAGTAGAGAAAATCCAGTTAGCTGAGGTTATGACTCCAGTTATACAGAATAAGGAAATCTGATATGCTGTGATTTATTTTATCAAATGTCTACTGAATACTGAGGAAAATTCTCTGCATATGATTTCCGTGCAATTTAAAAGTCGATCACATTGGGCATTTGATATTATTAATGCTTTTTGAAGCCAGGCCTTTCCTTTTCATCTGTTGTATGCCAGGCAGGGTTTGGTTTTTTGTTTGTTTTTTTTTTAAGTTGCCAAAACAAGAATCCCAGTTTTGTGTTCTGTAGTTTAACACAATGAGCAAAGGCTGTATTGCTGGATTGGGAATATTTGAGGATACCAGCTGAAGGCAGCAGATCAAGTGCCAGGTGCCAGGCAGGACATTAACCTCAATGCCAAACTGCTGTAGCTTTTCATTTGATGGGCTGAAATCCATGATGAAGACCCAGGCTCCTCTGTCAGGGCAGTGCAGCTCCCTTGATGGCTGCCAGGCACCTATGGCCACTGTTCTCTCCCAGCAGAGATGATGGTTCCCAACCAGGATCTAGAAAACAGCCAGCTCTGTCTCATTCCATGTCCAGAGGAACCGGAGTGACCAGGGTTCTCAGATCACAGCAAGTATGCCTGGATATGGCCACGCTCTTTAAAATGTTTTCCATTTCTTTGGGAAAAGGTGGAGGAGGACATGATGGTGGGACCCCATTCACATAGTGCTGCAGTAACCAAAGTATCCTTTGGGGGCTTGGGATATCCATTCTCAGCAGACACACTGCCACCACAGCTTTTCCTTGATTTTAGCCTGCAGGTATCTGTGGTTAGCTATTCTCACCTTCAGAGAAGTCTCTAGTTTTCTAGAGGTCTTCTCTGCATGTTAAAGCAAGTTGGGAAAGTAAGGTGATAATTTAACAGTTCTTAGGCTCTCAAGAAAACAATCTCCATTTTCTGTTTTCCTTTTAGTGTGTCTGTTGTGAAAGATGTTTAGTAAGACCTGCAGCTATATATCTATGCAATGGTAACTGCAAATGTCAAGTAAAGCTCTCCCAAATCTTGACTCAAATGTTTATTATAGCTGCAGTAGGTATCCTTTCTGCTCTTGGTACCTTTAGATAATGGTCAGATGATGGTCCGTTGTATAGGCATTGCACAAACAGCACTGAGCACTCAGGGAGATCATAGGATTATAAAATGATTTGGGTTGGAAGAGACCTTAAAAATCACCCTATCCCAATCCCCTTGCTGTGTGCAGGAACACCTTCCACCAGATGTGCAGCCTTTGTTAGGGAGAGCATGTATTTGAGTAATGTCACAGACATATCAGTAGGTGAAAAGCAGCAAAGCTGCTGCTATTACACTTTACAAATAAAGTGTAAACAGGGTGACAATTTTTCACTCTCAGAATTGCCTCCACAACTTTTTTTTTTTTTTTTTCCCTAGATCTGTAATGGCATTTTGCAGTTTTTTTCTGTTTTTACTAAAACAGGGTATCTTGAAACTCCAAATAAAGAGGGTTTAGCAACAAGGCAATTGATAGGCAATAAACAACAGCAAAGGACTTAGTTTTCAGATACACAAGATTTTGAAACATTTTTGTTAAACCACTGTCACAGTTGGAATTGGGATATTACCAATAACTGTTATCCCTAATGTAATTTCTTTCCAGTCATCATCCAGAAAACACAACTGGAATAACGAGTATCTTATTGTTAGTGAAATCGAGCAGACACTGATATTTAAACACAACAAAACTTCCAGTTCAGTCTCAACAGTTCTTCAAAGTTGCCTCCCTGATTTTGTACCCTTACCCTGGATAACCAGTCCTACCATTTATCCAGAAAAACCTGATGTACCCTACTTTTGCTTTTTACTTTGGTGTTGTTTTAAGTATTTGCACTCCTATTGACTTGGGGAAGTGATTTGGAGCTGTTAATAAAGCAGACAAAGTCTAGAATCTAGCTATCTCACTGGGAAGCTTGGAAAAAAGTTTTAAAGACCTTAGCCATCGGTTAGAGATAAATTTAATAGATGCTGTTTTATATTTTCATTGCAGTGATTATGGTCTTTTTATAGTTTTAAATTTTCTATTTTCATACTCAATACATTTCACAATTGGTTTCTTACCCAATCACATCAAAATTTGAAATATTTTTGGCTAAAATAAAAGGCATTCATCTATACATGAACACCTGTGATGAGAAACCATCTTCTGCTGGATGTTTATAGCCTTCATATATTGAGTCTGCAGGTAATTTTCAATTGCATTAACCCAGTATTTAAGTATTGTGTTGAACTATGCAATGCTTACTTGCTTGTTAAAAACAAGTGATTGTTTTCTATTCTGATTTAATTCCTTACACTACAAAGGAGCTGCCTAGATCTGTTAATATGTACTTGCACAGCAAAATGATTTGGTCAGCTTTCTTACTCAAAAAGTCCTTTATATTTTTCATAGATTGTATAAACTAGGATTTATGGAATTGTGAATACATGCAGGGAAATATAAATCACACACCACATTGCACATCAATGTAGGTTTGCTCCCTATCAAATAGGATGTATAGCAGCTTTGAGCTGGCCCAGCTTAATGTCTGGGGTTATAGAACCAAAAATGTATATTCTATTTCATCTGCTGAAAGCAGTTGAGATGATGTTCTTTTTTATCTCTGGTAACTCTGGGAAGTGGGGGGCAGATGCCTTCTGATAATGGGCCAGCTCTTAAAACCAGGTGGGGCAGTTTCTTATCTCTTTCACCACCTGTCCTCCCTCCAGGGGGATATTTTCTGCTGATGAGCCATTAAGGCTCCCCAAAAAATTGTCCACAAGCAAACTGTCCACAAGCAATCGTCCCATTTCGAGATGCTCCACCCAGTGGGGGGAGCCAACCATTCCTACCTAAATAAAAACTGAGACACAGGAACACAAAGATATCTGGTTCGACCGAAATCCCAAAAAAAGACTAGACCCTTCTCACCATCACTAAACCCTTTTCTACAAAATCATCTCTACTTCTAAGAAAACAACATCTGCCGCTCCAGGAGGACTCACTTTTGGACTGCTTCCAACACCCTGACCAACAGGGTGTCAGGTTGTAGCTCTGACTCTGTCAAAATTTTCCAAGATTGTTTTTTTTGCTTGTTTAGTTAGTTAGTTTTGTTTTCTACTACATTTGTATTGTTAATATTCCTAGTAAAGAACTGTTATTCCTATTCCCAAATCTTTGCCTGAAAGCCCTTAATTGCAAAATTATAATTTAAAAAAAGTAAAAAATTTACATTCTCCATTCCAAAAAACCCTCCAGCTTTCCCTAGCAAATACCTGTCTTTCCAAACCAAGACACTTGTGTTAGCCAAGCCAGATAAAGATAAATCCTCTTTAAAGTAGGAATTCTGAAACTTTTAACCACCAAGTCATTAACTGAAAGGTATGAGACAATACTAATGATATCTGGCAGTAAAGATACAAATAGGTGTGGCAGAACATCTCCGCAATATGCAGGTGTGTATATCTCATCCCTGCAGTTAAAAATCAAAGGAGAGAAGCAGAACTACATTTTGGGGGAGCTTAGTCCTGGGATGAAGTATGGTGCCCTGTAATGCACTGGGAATGTTAATTATTGACAAAAGTGAAGTATGAGATAAAAATATTCACTAACACTGGTTAGGGGATAACTCTCTTGATACATCAGTAAAAGTTCATATATTCCTTGATCTCAGAGATTGTCTAAGGAGTTCTCAGATAAGAGTTTAGAGGCACAGTGAATTTCTCTACAAGGAGGTATTTTTAGGGAATTATGAAAGATTTCAATAGCCTATAAATCTCAATCTCTGAGAATGATCTTTCAAACATATAAGTACCTTTCATCTATGCTACAGTGTATTTGTTAAAATCTCCATAATCAGAAAGACATTTATTCATACCAACAGAGTGTACCCTGATTTTTCTGTTCAAAGTTAGCTCTCTTTAATGCCCCATTCCCAAAGGGCATGTCTTCAGTGCTCACTCTGCATCAGCTTAATGAGGGCATCTTTTAGAAATGGGAGCAGTAAATCTTCTCCCATCCCTGATTCACTGCCAATTTTTCCCCTTCAGGATTTTTCTTTTATATTTTTTTTTTTCAAAATGAGAGACTTTGAATAGTTTTCATTTCTGCCATAACTGGGCCACTACTTAAGTGAGTAGCTTCAGGAAATACTCTCATAGTCATTATTATTCAAAATACTCAGAAACATGGCTCTGAACTACAGAAAAATTGTCAGGGTTGAATGACAAAGTATTGTTCAATCCTCCATAGTCAGCTAAGTACAAGCTTGCCTCAAAATTGAGAGTTCAGAAGTTCAATATGAGTTCAAATGTTATTGAGTTCACGTTTCACTAGAGAAAGAGAGAATGAGTGATAAATGTTTATACTGGGGCACTGGATTAAAATATATGTGTTATGGCTTCTATATCTACTTACAGTTATATCTGAATAAATTGCACTACTGTGACTGGGCAAACCACTCAAGGGAGCGACCAGTGAAACACGAACAGATGGGAGCTGGCTTAAATCAGTGAACCAGTGGTCCTTGAAAGGTGCAGGTGACTAAGCATCAGGAACTTGGAATCAGGATGTGTGGTTGGAAATGCTACAAACTGATCCAAAATAAAACCCAGCCACATTAGTGACATGGATCTTAGATGCTGGCAGATGGGTGCTACACATTTCTCCTGGTGGTGTCTGATCTTTTAAAATTTTTGGTTGATTGATGAAATGACAGCTGCATATGTGTGTTAAGATAAGAATAGTGAGAGATGCTTCTGCTTGAATTAAGGTGCAAATGAGACAATCTGCAGAAGTCAATAATTTGGAATTTATTTAACAATGAATGTGAGGTAGTGAGATAGAAAGAAACAGAAAAGAGAGGACAGAGAGAGAGCAAGCAGAAGATAGTCACCACCCATGGATATCACCTGTAGATCCAGCATAACCCCTTTGGTCCTCCATTGAAACAAAAGCTATAAGGATAACTCAGAAGGTCATTGACTGCCTTTCCTAGCTCTGAAATAAGATCTAACACAGTTTCTGAGGTACTTCTGACAGACACTTCTTTAACTGGACCTGCTCTTCAAAATCTCTAGTTCCAGGAATTCCATAACCTTCAGAGATAATTAAATTAAAAAATTAAATTAAATAAAGTGTTCAATTATCTTGACATCAAAAAAGCTTTTACAATGTCTAATTTAAATATCTCATTATAAATTATTCCAAATTCCTCTTGCTTTTTGATCACTCCAGTTGAGAAGAGTTGATTGCTGAAACAGTCTCAAATACCTTAACATAATTATACTGTTCTGTGTCAGTCTTTTCTGGACTGAACATTTTCTTAAGCTTTTACTGCAAAATTTTTAGGCTACTTTTTTGTTTATCACTTGGGCTTTCCTTCCAGATTATCCATAATTTTTTTTAATGATGGTTTTCAAAATGGATCATGTAGCTATCATCAGGTCTCTAGCATTTGTTCCAAGGAGTGCAATAGCTATGCAGTATAGTAATAATTACTTGTGTGTTAATATTTAGCTATCAGTAAGTCTTGCATATAATGACATTTCAGAATGAGGCTTGTCTCTCTTGTGACTGCATCTCAAACACTGGCTCATTTCATGAAACCCCCCCCAGCCTTGTTTGCAGTGTTGTTAGCTAAACAGTAAATTACGCTTTTTATCTCATTTTGCATTTGTGATTTTAATTTTTCTTTTCTACCTGGGGAGCTTTTAGTTTGGTCTTATTAAATTTCATTATATAGATTTAAGACTAGTGCTCTAATTTATAAAATTCACTCTTAGTTCTACTTCTGACCACTGAAGTGCATGTTCTACTTCTCAACATTGTCATCTACAGATTTCAAGGGACTACCCATTTCATCACCACAATATTCAAGGTTTATATTGAATATTAAAGGAGAGGGCCTTTTGCAGGACCTCATAATTTGTCAGGACTTTCCATTTTTTGAAAGCAAATCCTTGATAAAACCTCTTCAACAATATTTTCCATATTTGCATATGAAAATGTAGGGGCTGTGCCACAAGCTTTACTAAAGTCAAGATGTAAGCATGGTATCTTCTATTCCTACCCTATCCACTATCCAGGAGTTGTTACCCTGCTGAGAAATGGAGCTAGAGAGATGTGACAAATCCACATGGTTCTGCTTTTATTACTGTATTACCCTTCAAGTGCTTATAATCTGAGGTTTAGGAAGTTGCTCCAGTAGCTTTCCAGGCAAAAGTTTAGGCTATTTGGCTCATAGCTACCCTTTGCAAAGGCTGAAACCAGTTAGGTCTACTGGTGAGCAAGTTAAGGAAAATTATAACACAGCTCTGGGTACAGCTCCAAAGGAGTAGCAATTCTATTATTTGGATTTCAGAGGAAAACTTAGATTTTTGGATAAAGGAGCTGTAACACTACTATGGTCATACTATTGCTTTCCCATGCTGTCAGTTCCTGCAAACGATAATCTACTTCTTTCTTTTACATTGACACAGAAAAATAAAAATCATCTGAATAAGAGAAATGTAAGCATTCCAGAGGATGTGTTTTTATATCCATTAATATTTACAGCTGGCTGGAATAGCAGTGTAGACAGTTTCTGCAGGCAGAGACTGAAGGAAAAGAAAACAACTTCTTGACCTTAAGGGAAGTGGAGTAAGAGATATATAACAGGTATGATGAGATCACTCTCTTGGCAGAGAAGTAGGTCATGTTCAGAAAACAGATTTCCCAAATTCCTTGTGATTCACTTTTGATAGTCCCACAAGCTTTCTTTCTGTGGGTATCTGGATATTTCCACTCTTTTATCCACTCTCCTTACGTAAATTGGAAGGAGTAGAACTCCCATTCTTACATACTTCATATCTAAATAATTTGGTGTAAAGATCTATATGGAATAGAGACCTATATAATTTCTGATTATGTTTGTGCCATGTTTTATACAATGGAGATCTGATACTAAGGACACTATCCACCCAGAAAAAAAAAAAAAAAAGTGAATGTCAATACTGAGCAAAAGGAAGGAAATTGTTTCTGCTCTCTTCAGACAATTGTGCTTGAAATACAGACTAGGCTACTTGAAGCATGCAGAACTGCAACTAGAACTAAATTGTCTGAGGAGTGCCAAGCGTGATTACACTGTTGAAAGGATTTATATAGAGGGAGATGCATAAGAAAAAAAATCCAAGGGATGTGAGAACAGTGTGAGAAAATGCCATGCCATATGGAGGACAGAGGGCAAGCAAGCAAGAGAAAAACTGAACCTAAGCAGATAAATCAAGCTATTAAGAAGGTTAGTGCTGTGTTCTGGTCTCTGTTTCATTAAGATTGTTTCTTGTCTCCTAGAAAATGGTTCTTTACTGCTGGATCCATTCTTGAGTGGCACAGCCAGCAGGTCTGAGAAGAAAATATGGACACCTTGTCTTGAGTACATCACTGCCAGAGGCTCAGACAGCCTGGTGGGATCAGGGTCTGCTCTCAGCAGATGTAGCAGCCATCATGCTGTAAAGGAGGCTGAAGCCCTTGGGGTAGAAAAAAAGGGCTGAGTTACATTTCTTATTCTTTTCTGTCTAGCTGTCAGAAAAAAAAAATCTGAACTAATAGCAGACATCCCCATACTTGCAGAATGGCATCCAGAGGACATTTCAAATGACACTTAGGCAACTGAATAGAGCCCTAAATTTCTCTTGATGATAATGAGAGCAAAATTAGTGTTTTAAGCATCCATATTGGTGTGTCAACAATCTGAGTAGAAACTGAAATGCTGTCTGAGTGGTCTGAACCATGAAAGTCTCGTCTCCAGAGGTGGCTTCTAAAGGCACTCACTCTTGTCACTGTAGACAGGGGAGATTCATACCCCTCCATCTCAGTCACCCCCCACTCAGTCACACATCTCAGTCTGCTGTTGTCAGAGGTAGACAACAGCACTGCTGATGGTGGAGCTACAAGCTGAAAATAGATGTCCTGAAGAAATTATGATACTTCCCAAAATGGGGGGGAGGGGTGTTAAACAAAGGTATCTGACAGAGGTGCCATACTTTGGTGTGCACACCTGTGGGGCAGGAAAGAACCCTCAATCCTGCATGCCCCGAGCTGCCCCTCCAGGTGAACTCACCAGGATGCCCATTCTCCCATTGCTCAAGATAGAAAAAAACCAAAACAAAACAGTTAATGCACTCTTTGAACAAAATATCCAACACTGGTGCTCAAACACTGGGACTAAAAAAGAAGCCAGACAGGAAAGGCTGTGACTGAATTCAGTTGCTGTAAATTACCATAAGAAAAAAGCAAAGCAAGAAGAAACCACAACTATACATACATAATCAGCAAAACTTTCTTCCTTAGATTTCATGCTGAGTGAAATCTAGGCATTATCAGGAGACAGTTAGGTATTAGGAAGCTTCTTTGGACTTAATTTTTTATCTCTTGATACAGGACAAATGTTTGGTCTCATTTGTCTCAGCTCAGAGCCCCAGGTTACTCAAAATTTAGCCAAACTATTGCCAATCTGTAGAGTAAATACTACACATTTTAAATTAATATTTGTCTGAATTGCAAGAAAATTCTGTGATCTGATGGTATAATTTAATTCTTTTTCAATTGCAAAAGGCATATTTATTTATACAAAAAATTGTAGAAGAGTAAGACAACAATACCTGCTGCAACACAACTGTGTGTACAGAAATCAACAAATGAAAATGATAAAAAAACTCCAAACAGATTATGAGATATTAGCTGTAATATGGATTATAAAGCACTATTACTACCACACAGTAAATGGTCTGAAAAAGTGATGAGACAGAATTTGTTAGAAATTAAGCCTGGTAAAGAAACAAAAGAGAATAGTAAGACTTACGTGAATTTAATCAAAATGGAATCTATTTCCCTTTAGACATCCAGACCCTTCCCCAGACAACTCCATTGGTCTTCTCTGGACATGCTCCAGCCCCTCAATGTCCTTTTTGCAGTGAGGGGACCAGAACTGGGCACAGGATTTGAGGTGTGGCCTCTCCAATCCCCAGTATAGGGGGGCAATCACTGTCCTGATCTTGCTGGCCACACCATCGCTGATACAAAAGATAAAAATAAATAAATTATATGTTGTATAGTTAGCATATTTCATAGGAAGCTTATTTTCATCACAGAACTATGCTGGATATTTAGCAAGACTTAAATTTAAAACAAAAATGGAAGAGAATATAAACTAGAAGAATAATGACTGTTGAAACAAAACATATATAGGTATAAAAATTCTGAAGTATTTTAGAGAGGACAAGAGATACAGCAAGTGTTACCAGGTGACGATATGACAAACTTTTGGGGACAGAGATTATTGTATTGTTTGCTAATTTTCAAGATAAAATCCATTAGTGTTAGAGAAAAAATATGAGAAGAAAAGATGATATGATCCGGTATTCAGTTTCTGTATCCTGTTAGCACAGTAAGGTGATCATTCTGGACAATATGCCTCTTGATCTTACCTATAAATAGATGTTGACTGACTAATAGTCACTTGAATCAACTTTTAGAATGATCTGACTAAAAAATCCCTGAGCACTGCATCTCTGGGATAAATGTACATTTAGACATTTATTATATATGTTTTTGTGATGTCTATTTATTAAACATACACCCTCTTTACCAGCAATTCCAAGTAAGAGATTCAAAAGTGGCAGACTGGTTATAATTGAGATGTACTGGAGGCTTGGTTATTTTTTGTCACAAAGCACTTCACATTCTGGCATTACCAGTCTCCGAATATGTTAGATGCAGTTCACTCAAAATGAGACTTTGGTAATGTATTTTTCTGCTAGAAATAAAACAGCTTTGAGATGTTTTTCACAAAATAATGGCTTTTGAGAGAAATGTTTTTCATACAAGTAAGGTTTTAAAGTGGTTGCCGAGAATCAGTAGAAATGCAAAGATTTAATTGGGATTAGTGATGTTTTATCTCACAGAAATCCATTAAGTCTTGTTTGAAGCAAGAAATTCATAAATTCTTAGAGGTGAAATTGCATTATGTATTTTTTGCTGTAAGTTCTTCCTTAATCAAAAAGTGATATTATTCCCAGTATCCTTAAACTAAGCAATTTCCTTCATATTTTATTACTGTATGCGCTACCATTCTTTCATTTAGCCTCAACACGGCTTTCAAATCATGGAAATAATATTATCTTCATTTTTCATAAGGAGAATTTTTCATAAACGGAATTGAATCATAGAGAAAATAAGTGGTTTGTCCAATCTGGCACTGGAAGGTCATGGCAGGATCAAGGATCAATACAGAACTTTCTGCTGGGTAAGATCAGGGTATGCTGCAAATCCAGGAAAATGTGAACATTAGCAATCAAATGAATGATATGAAATTACTAAGGCAATGATGTTACAGGGTAGCATACTTCAGATCTTGCATTTCATACTGTCTTTTTACAAGTGGGTGTTTCCACTTAGAAGCATGAGAATCAAATTCTGTGGGGCAGCTGTTTAAGTTATAGGTGCAGATACTCTTTGGACCTACTGTGCTTGAGTATGACTTTTGTTACCATGAGGTATTGGCTCAGCTGTAAGGAAATGTAGATTCTCCCCTGCCCCTGTATCTACTGCCCTCTGCTTCTGCTTTTTATTGTTTGTTTATTAGGCTAAAGAGTGGAACAGTTCACACCAAAATTTAGATGGTCAAGGGCAGCTGAGTAAAACCTTGCTGAGTTGAATGGGGAAGTTCAAATCTCACTGAGTTACTCTGCTTGCTTTCAACCAGCTTGGGCAGTCATGTGTTGTTTGAATGAGTCATGGGTGAGTCTTTTCAGAAGTGTAACAACTGCAGACTAGCTTTCATAACTTTCTTTTTTGGTAAAAAACAATAATTAGGTCATTTGGTCTGACTGACCTGCCTCTCACTGTACACAAGCTGTAAAACTCCCCTGCCCCATTATGTGGCCACATCAGTCCTTGTAGGTAAAGAAGTCTGGAAGTCTAAGGTTGGGAATGTAACCTTGAAGTGGAAGTGGATATGGTAGATAAAAGATATAGACATTCCAGCTTATGTGATACAGAAATAAATTACAGGGTTTCTTGTCTAGTCACAATCATGGACCTACCCAAGAAATAAAAAAGCTACTTAGACCTCCTCCCTTAAAAGCAAAATAAAATTAATTAACAAAATGGTCAAATTTATGGCATTGTCTGTTCCACGGTACATTTTCAATTATTCATGTTATTAATTGCTTGTGGAAATTTGTGGAACCTTCTCCACTCTAGAATGTAAATTCCTTTGTGTCTTACTCGTTTCCTTGCAAAATGTAACCAGAGAAGGCAATATGCCTGGGCTTGTGGCTTTTACCCTTCCCATCACAGATTTCTGACCATCACATTTTCTTAGGAAGTGCAGAAGGAAGGAAGATCTAGATACAAATTTACAATCTGACCCTAACTCTCTTAGATTACTCCAGCTGAAGGCAAACTCTGTAGAGACACCCTTTGTTCTCCTGTTATGGCTGATCCTACAGCCAAGCCCACAGTGCTTATGAAGCACAAATGGTCAGGCCAGGCCAACCATGGCTCTAAAACATCTTGTTATGGCACTCATAACATGTAAATTGCCAGTTTAGTTTGCTCCCAGGGCTGTTTTTTGCAGTTTGCACCTGATGAAAGCCAGCAGTGACACTAAAAGTGAAGGCTGCAGATTCTGGTGTGTGCTCTGCTCAGAGAACCCACCTGGTTTCACACAGAGAACAGCAGCTCCCTCCCGTGTTTCTGGATCCTCCTGGGGCTTTGGTCAATGTTGTGTGCCTGTCCACTCCTGCACACATGCAAATGCTCATTGCCAGAAGTGGAACAGGAGGCACCCTGGACCTTACAGGACCTTACAGGACCTTACAATAACCAATCAATCACTTCAGCTGCCCACAGAGGCCAGGTACAGGCTGAACAGTCACTCAAACACAGCTATCCAAAGTCTTGCCCTGGTTATATGCAGTATCTACAAGGGTCTATGCCATTCTAATTTTTATCCCCACAATACCTCAGTGCTCACAAGAGAATATTTACATGAAAAGACCTTCAAATAAAATAAAAAAGCCCAGGGAATTAGGCAGTTTCTCTGTTGATTGCTCAGCAGCATTTCAGCATCCCACAAGTGCTAAATGTCTGTGTAGTGATGATCAGAATGACTGGCCTTTACTTCCTTGCTTCATTATGTTACCTAGAACATTGACTACTGATAAAATGAAAAGGAGCTGTTTCTTCACTTTTTTTTTCCACAAGATCATGCTAATAATAAATGTACTTATCACTGTTACCAATTCACTTTCCTGGTTGTCAGTACTGCAATAATTTTTACGGAGATGGTGATTTAAAATAGGAAAATTTTTACTAATTGATTCAATATCAGTTGTTCTTAACTTCCTCTCTCTTTTAATTTTCTTGGGAAAACTGTATTTAATGATAGGGTAAGCATTAGCATAATTTTACACCAAGTGTCAGCTTAGAAATGTCCTTCTTTCAATGTACATTTGCTTGTTCATCCTTTGTAGGAATAACAAAACCATAAAAACCCTTGGCAGGTTTATTCCATCAAATTGAAATTATGAAAGTAATTCAGTATGTTATGATTCCAGACTATGTCTCAAATAGGGTTTTCTGGGAATAGAGACTAAGGGAGGTTGTTGGTTGGATTTTCTTTAGTCAGAGAGTGCGGATAATCAAAAAAAAATTCTCTTTAATAGCACTTTCTAAATATTCTTCCCTGTGCAACATAACATGACCCACAAGCCTAAATATGCTCCAAGTCACACCCTATAAATTAAAGAGACTCCAGTCATGAGGCTAAGTGAATCCAGCTTGCTTGAAACTGAGAAATGTCAGCCACATTTCTACGGGGCAAGAGAGCTATTTTGCTTACTCCTTTAGAGGCAAACTTTAAAAAAAATCAACTAAACAACACTTCAAGGCAAATAATAGCTCTATAAGATGTGCTAGATGTTCTAGCCAGCTTACAAGAAACGTGCAACTCATACCTTATTTCTGTCTGGGCTCCTGCAAGAGGACACAGCTGACAAATCCTGTCTTTCCAAGATACTTTTGGCCTAAATATATGTTTTAGATCTGGACCTAAAGACACACTGAAACTCCAACCCTTTGTCCCGCATCCTTTGAAGATAGAACACGGTGAATGTGGAACTTGAAACTCTTCTTTCCTAAGTTTAGTCTTCTCCTAGGGCTCTGGAGAGCACATGCATGGGCTTGCTTGTATACAGGAGCAGAATGAGACAAGAATCATATTTTGTCTCTGCTGGCTGAAGAAATTGCCACCACTGCTTTTCCTCTGGAGTTCTTTGCTCACTCAGATCTACTGAAATGTTGTGCACATGAGGACCCTCTGACTCATCTTCGTCCAGTTGAGGGGGGGGTTCAAATAGTTAATATTTGATAAGTGTCCTCATTTTGATAGGAATGATTTCATGAGGGGCTCTGAGGAAACAGTAGGTGACATCAGGAGTTATCAACAAACAGATGAGGCAGTCATCTGCAGGGAAAAGGTGATTTCTTTAGATCAGTCAGCCAGAAATGGGCATAACCAAGCACTAGCACTGCAGAACTAATAAAATCTGAAGTGCCCCATTACTAAGTTGTGGGGTTCTCACCTCCCCAAGCCCAGGCAGCTGTCAGGCTCACAGTTCAACAGGCACAACTTTGCCAAGCTAAGACACATGGACAAAACACAGCTCATAATTTGTCATTGTCATCCTTGCCATCACAGCAGTCTGTACTCTGGTTAAATGCAGCCTTCCTTCTGATTTATTATAATAGTGTGAGAAAAAAACCCCAAAACAAACAGTTTGAAAAGGAATAAAGGAGATTTAAGAATTTCACGTCTCATGTGGAAAAGGAAAGAGAACTGTATTAATTTGAACTTAGTCTTCATATAACAAGGTTTGTGCATACTGATAATTCCAAACATGAGTGGATTTTTCCCACAAATGGAATTAGAATGAAATCCTAGTAATCATTCAAAACAGGACATAGAGGAAGTTTTGAAAGTACATTTGATTTTTCAAATTTCCTGCATTATATTGTAAAATTAACATGTAATCCTCTTAAAGACTGTGTTTTAAAGCAAGAAATTATATTATATTTGACAAAGTGATAAATAGATTACAGTTCTACTGACAGAGAAGTTTATAACATGCAGCTCTTTGATAGTCCCTTTCAGTAAAGAAGAGGGATGGGGACCTGAATGAGCTGAGTCCCACAAGAAAAAGCAGCCACAGGATGCAGCTCTTCTCTGACTTGGCCTTTTGTGATTGCCTGGGGCTGCTCCAGGAGGCTGCTCACAGAATAATGAGTTGGGTTCCCATTCTGAATTGTCCCTGGGAGAAATCTTCCTCTGGGCTATAGAAGGAGCCTGAAAAGATTAGATCCTCACAGTTAAATATAGGCTTCATCCACAACCTTCCTAACGTCCTTTTTTTTTTTTTTTTTTTTTTTTTTTTTTTTTTTTTATGACTACTGCTCATATCTTACTGTCCAGTGTGCTCAAAGACATTCACATATCTCCCTGCACTTCCAGAGATGCAGATATCTCATAAGAGTTCTGATGTATTGCACATTTAGCAAAGGAAACACATCTTGGGAGGTCTGTTCTACATAGAGATCAAAATGTGTGTATTAAACAAAGAGAAGCCACAATGGGCTACAAATATTCTTTTGATATCCATCTGAACTACTAGTGGCACAACATTTTTCTCCCTTCTATTTCTTAGATGAAACTCCAGTTGCAGAGCAGATGGGAGCAGAAAGCTCTGTAATTTAATTCCCAATCCCAACTTGCTTAAGAAAGAAAATGACCAAACAACACTTACTGACCACCTGCTTTATTCTGTAGTTGAACTTTAGTGGACTAGAAAGGCGTCCAGAAGAAAGAAAAGAGAGGAGTAAGAAAAATAAAGGACAACTGTCCCAGTATATTTTTTTGACTTTCTTCTGCTTTTAATTTTGTTGTTAAAAGAAAAATGTTTCCAGTGGTACAAACAGCACTGAGCTCTTTGAACACAGAATAATCAGAAATATGGAAAAATTCCTAAAGTCAAATAAATTTGATTCTCTTTCATATGGCATCTTTCTTCCCCTCCTATTTTTCTTTCTTCCCATATTCTTCTCCACCTTCAGGAGTTTCCTTTTAATGAAAGGGCACAATATTTCAGAAGAAGAGGTTATGTGCTGTCACGTCATGATCTGTGAGTCCAAAAGCTTGACATTCTCATTCTTGAGAATGAGTTATAAAACACTTGCAGAGATGGACAGGCATCTGAAACCAATTTGACCAGAAGGTTTTGCTTTGATGCCACCATTTACTTCCTGCGTTTCATTATGCTTTTGTAGCCCTTCACTTTCATAATTCCCATAGGTATCAGCAAATAAGATTTAAATTGAAATGTATTTGCCTAAACAGGTATTTTCTATCTCAATTTACTTGTGACAAGCTTAATGAAATCTCACATGGACAGCATGCAGTGGTATACCAATTAGCTTTCAGAAATAGCCTGCTTGTGTTCAAAAATTTAGGCAGTAGACTTTTTAGGTGTCAAAATATCTGGACAATATATGATTTGTGATATCATTAGCTATCTGCATATTCAAATTATGGGACTGCTTTCTGTTTCTTTACTTCTCTGCCTTACTGCTCGGACAGAATCACACAGAGAATGTCAGAAACACCAGGAAATGGAATTTATGTCCTCCTGCCTTGAAGAAACTGTAGAAGAAACAGAGTGTCACATGTAATATTTGTACCATATAGTGATGTATGCAAAAAAAAGGGCCATTTCCTCTGCCTGCAACAAAATTGCATTATGATCAGTTTAAGAATATCCTTTTGTCATGACCTTTGGGTTTGAAAGTAAAACGAAGAACAAGGTGGAAGGAAGAAATTAAGCTAGAGGGAAGGGTATGTCTTCTAGGTAAGCAAATGTGGTATGGTAGCAAATAATTTCCAGAAACATGTGAGGCTATTGAGCATGGGTTATTCTGCATGTATAGGACTCTTCCTGACATCTTGAAAAATATCCCCCTAACACAGAGGAGGAATTTTCAGAATAAGACAAAGAGATGTCTGTGCCTAGGGTAAAGAAGGTCCTGATCAGTCAGAACAACACAAAGATACAAGGCAAAGTCAGTTTTTAAATACATACTTGGTGCATATCCTGTTTCAAAATTAACTCAGTAGAGTGCTGTAATAACTTCTTATTGATTTGACGTTTTCTTGTCAGTGTTGACAAAATTTTCATCTGACAAACCTTATTTTTTTCCCTTACCTATTTTGTTCACTATTCAACTAGCCAACATTTAAAATGCCTGATTTTTTGAAGTGTATTTTAATAGATTTTTTGTTTGCGAGGCAAAGGTCTAGACAGACCCATGAGCTATTCATGAAAAAAAATAGAGTAAAGGTCTGTAAAATCAAAGAATCGTATCTATTGATACAGTGATCCTGAGACTGTGAGTAGGTCAAGCAGAAGGAAAAAAACTATAAGTGAAAGGTCAGGATACAAGTTAATTTTGCTACAAGATTTTTCATGATATGACAGATATTTAATATTCAAGAAGAAAAATACATGTTATAAATTGATTACTTACAATATAGGGCATTTTTCCAAGAACAACTGAAACAACCCCACTTTAAAGTACTTTCCCTTTTCTCTGCAATCTAAAGTATTTTTTATTAGTTATGTAGTAGAATACTTTTTTCTTGCTGACTGTGTCAGGGAGTGTCTGTGTGATCATCTGACAACAGTAATCTTTTCATGATTATTCTGTACTGTAATTATTGGTTTGTCATATGTCTGGGAAAATAGGAATTATTAAAAAACTGATGTGGAAATCACACATTCTGTAAATGAAAACCTATGCAATGGTTTCTACATTCATTTACATTAATTTAAACCAGACTGGGCCCTCTCATTTTAGAAGAGTACCACAAATTCACTGTGGGGGAGCCCAGTATCCAGCCCCAAGGTTTTAAAAATAAATGGGTTCCATTTGTGTGATGTGATGGCCAGAATTTTCTGATGTTCAGGGGGCTCGAGAGTTAACAGCCTGAAGCAAAATCAGTAAGGCTTAGATCAGAAAGGCAATGTGTTTTGGCCTATGGAAATAATAAAGCACACATGCTGGAAGGGATCCCAGGGACTGCACATACTCTGCCCCTGTTAATTTTTCACGGTATTTTGCATAAAAAGGTACAAATACATCTCGCTGCATGAGAACTGTTTGTGCACGTAGAAATGGCACTTCAGCCTGGAAGCCTTTTTAAGCCTTCACTTTTCTTTAATTCAAAAGTACTGTTCACTGGAGCTGAGAACAGCACATTACACAACCCCTGTGCCCAGCCTGAGGATTACCGATGCAGCAATCTCTCCCCAGCCTCTCTCTGCTGGAGCAGGTGAGCTGCTGATTTTGGAGGAGGTGTGCTTGCACACTGTGGGATGCTTTCAGACTCTTCAGGCAGTTTCTCCCTTAGGTTATGTGAGAGGTAGAAAAGCGGGATTGTCTCTGATACATAGGCAGCCCCATGCACTTGCTGATCATTCATTCAGGTTCTCAGAAAGGGATTTCTCTGACCACACGTAGACATTTGTTTCATAGATGATTTAGTGTGAAATGGTGAGTTTGGCTGGTCAAGGCACACAACCAGCACTTCAAAGGTTTTAGGAGACACCAAACCCAGCAGCCTGATAGAAGCAAGGCTGCTGCAGCTCCATGTCCCTGTGTCCATCCAGAAGAAAGTCTGTGCATGTGCACAAATACGTGTGCTTAAATTCATGGGAAGCCACATAAATCAGCAGAGACAGAAACTACAAAACCCACACAAACACAAACAGCACCACTGCCCTGGTCTTTTTTCCTCAGCCAACATCCAGACCCTAGTGACTCCAGAAGCAAGGACCTTAGATTCTTCCAGTCTACTTTGACTATGGTGTACCCTTCTAATTGCCTCAGCATTTGGCTTTCAAGTTTCTTCTTGTACTCTCAGGCAAGTCTACCTTGACGTTCACTAATGCCTGCACACTGATACTCACACTGACACAATGTGCACCCTGTCCTCCCCCACTGCTGACACCACAGGAATGTGGCCCCTCATATGTGACTTTTTGTCCCTCTTCCATTTGCCAGCACTCAGGCCTCCATACACACATGCACATGGAGCCACCTTGACCAGAGGAAATAGTTACAAATTGAGTTAAATGAGAAAATAGGACATATAGTTGTGATCAGACAAAATTTGTACATGTGGCGGGGCAAGTGTACCAGTCAGTAACCTCTACACATGTGAACTATGCATTTATTTCCTTATTCATAAATTGTATCACTCTGATACCTCCCCAAACCACCTTGATCCCTTTCTTTCCCCACATTCTGTTCTTCCCCAAGTATCTCTCATACAAAAGTTTGTACAAATCCAAGTTAATTTTCCCTTGCACCCCGCAGTGTCTTCCAGACCCTTGCAAGGAGTAACCCCCCCCCAGTGCATAAAGGTGATGGAGGGAGCATCTCCTATGGACCCACTGATTGGTGTCACGTCTGGAAAATCTGGCTGGTGCTTTGAGACAGTTCTGGAATGATCCAGGTTTGGGTGCTTCATTTTCTCCGTTCAGGTTACTGGGGCTTCTCTTCCTGTCACTGTTCCAGTGTGTTCCATTGTCTTTGGGGAATGAGCCCTTTGACACGTAGGTCCAAAACCATTTCAAACTTGATGGTAATATCTGAAAAAGATCAAATGAATGGTGACATAAGAGGTCCAATTCTTCCATCAGTTGGCTTTGTAAGTTAGATAGTCAGGTGAACATCAGGCCTGGTGGTTGTGTTAAATATAGTGAACTGTATTTAGTAGTAAGAAGGACAAATATTTTCCTCTTTACACCAGTGTAGATCCTCCTCCTCCAAGACTTCACTTTTATCACCATAAGCCACCCCATACCTGCTTGAAGGCAGTTTACATTCGTGTGTCCATCCCACGTGTTCTTACACACCCAGCACAGTAGCTAATCCTCACTAGATTAGGATTCCTTTCATATTCAGAAGAGGTTTCAGTACTTAATGAACATGAAGAAATCCATGTTACCACAGGCAATTCTAATCAAGATGAACTTGCTGAATAAAGATAAGAGAAAGAATCATTATTAATTCTGCTATATTTGTAGAGGCAAGTCTCTATTATTTTGTACTCCTGATGTAGGTTAATCAGCTGAAATGCAACCTGAAAAATTGTAGTAAATACATAATTAGGACATCACAAATCTATAAATCTATCAAAATACCACAGAATTTACAGAAATATTTCAAAGCCATCCCTTTCTACAGGCAACAGTATTTTTTTATCAGAATTTTAGAAAGCGTTGCTGATGGACATTTTGGCAAATAAAATTCCCACTATGATTTTAAAAGAACATTCAGTGTTTAATCTTTCCAGACATAGATGAATATAGATGTTTACAAAGAGCATGATTTATAAAGATGGGTGAATATTTTAAGGATAAAAATGTATTCTTCTAAGGACTAATTGTCATGCAAGTGTGACCAGAAAGCAGGAAAGCCTCCTGTTACACATCAATCTATATTTCATAGACCAAGTCAATGTATACATACATCTGCCTCATAATATGCCAATAAAAAAACCAGTCCACAACCAACCAAACAAAAACAAAACAACCCAAAGACAAAACCAAACCAAAAATAAATCCCCTGAAGGTAGAACTTTCTTAAATTAAAGATGAGATTGGTTGAAGAGAAATCAAGATCTATTTTACCAAAATTAAGGAATTCTCAGTTATTTTCCATTTCAGCTAGCTCTTATCCAGGAGAACCAATATCTTCTCAACATGTAAGAGGAAAAAAAGAAAGAAGTAATTTGATTTGCTGTACTTTTACAATGATGGAAGGAGTTTCGCTTACACCAGTACAGGTGAAAGGGAAATAAGCCTGGTTGCTTTGCTGGCATTGGAATTTGTGAGAGCTCATCTGAACAGTCCAAAAAAGATAAAGGACCATATTAATAATTAAGTAACATTGATGTTGACAGGTTTCAGCACTCAAGCTCATTTTCTGACCTTCTTTCACTTCCCAGTACAGAGGAAGCTTTCTCTCCACGTTTTGGAATTGCCTAAAACAGAACTCCAGCCACTGTCTGCCTTGCTCTTTTCATCTTTCCTCTCTGAAATAAACCTTTGACATGGCTGTGGTTTGTAAGTTACAGGGTCACCTCCGACCCACTAATTACAGCAGATCCCAACACAGAACTCAAGGAGCACTTCTACTTGTTATGCTCATCTCGAGGACAAGCCCATTGGGAAATGATGAGGAAGCAGTGACAGTACAGAATAAACTGAAAGAACTGAAGCTTAAGGAGTCAGGAGGTACCATTTCAACTGTAAATTTTAGGATGACACTGAAACAGTTCGGATTAGATGTGAAGCCCCTTCTAGTATTGATAAAACACCTCTTAGAAGAGCTATTCTAAAAAAGGCATAATTTCCTTCCTCATAAATCCTGAAATCCTGACCCATCCATCCTGAAAGAAGAGCAGAAACTGTTCTCAGGCAAGGAAGAAAGAGCAAATGCTGCTTTCCTAGTATGAAACAGTTTTCTAGGCAGTTCATTGTTGGACAATTTCCAAATGTCACAGATGAATTAGATGGCAAAACTTCCCTTGACATCCAAGGCAACAGGAGCATTGAATGACAAACGGAAGGGCAGGTAAATCTAGAAAGAATATTATATCATGTCTTGCTGTGATGGAAGGAGCATTGGCATCTGCCACCTGGTCTGGTTTGGGGTTTTAACAGTATTTTTAAAATATGGATTTAAACGAAAATGTAACTAAAGTATTACATAAAAAATATAACAACTTACTTCCTCTCTAAATCCAAAAGCTATTTACAGCAATTTTTGTGTTGGTACAGAGTAGTACCGGGGGAGAACCACATCCACATCAATAACTGGATAATCATATTTTAGTAGCCTAGAGACCTATTCAGTCTTAGTGCGTCCCAAGTTTGTGGGTTTAGTAAAGCTGTAGGAATGGAAGCAGAACTTAGTGGAGTTGCCAGCTGGTATGGAGAGTTTGATTACTGTGATAATTTCAACATGGTCGAGATGGCATTTACCTGAAGAGAATGCTAGAACTTTCCTAGAAATTGTCAATTCTCATTCACCGATGGGACTTTCTCATGCCCCCAGGTCCATCCACCCAGTAGAGACATTAGACCTCCCACTGATGATCACATACTGGATAGTTACTTCAATTAATCAGCCTAGCAGATTCCCATTTGGGAATGCTATTTTTGGTTCAGCATCTGAAAGTTTTGGTAAGACAGTAGAATAAAGCACTTCATGTGAAAGGAAGATACCTAAAAAGTATTCCTGAATCACAATCTCCATGGATTAAAAAAGAAGCACACTGTGTATGAGAGGAGAAATATAATCTTTTGAAGAGCTTCCTTGAGTTTTTCCCTAGTTTTTTGCATATTATATGATTCCTATACATCACAGGGGACCATCACAGGAACATTTCTTACCTTCGATCTCATGTTCAAAGAGTTATTTCAATTGTATACCAGTAAGGATGGTGATGTAAGGCATAGAGATTTCAGATTTGAAAATAAGGCTGAAAATAACAACATCTGCGGTGTAAAAAATAGAACTTAATTTATATAAGGAAAAAGGATACCAGATAGTTTCATTGAAAGTGCAGCCTCTAGAAAAGAGGCATAAATAATTTGACCTCTATGTGTGTAAGAGCAGAACTTGGCTCTAAACAGGATAGGAGAAGATTGAGATTGTTCTGTGTCTTTATGCAGTATATTACTGGCAGAATCTGAAAAACTCCCATTGTCACAGCATTTGAGAAAGGCTTAAAAGCTGTTTTAATTTATTAAAGAGGTGTTCCTGCATGTTTCTTTTTGTCCAGTATGCCCAAACTGATGAATTTTCTTTCAATTACTTTTTTTCCTTTTCTCTTTTTGTGAGATTAGTTGTTTGTTTGTTTAGGGTTTTGGCTAGTGTTTTGGTTGGTTTAGGGTTTTGGTTTGGTTTGGTGGGGGTTTTTTTTGGGTTTTTTTTTTTTGTTTTTTTTTTTTTTTTTTTTGGTGGTGGTTTGTTTTTGGGGTTTTTTTGCTTGTTTGCTTGTTTGGGTTTTGTTTTGTTGTTTTTTTTTTTTTTCCTGGCTTTTTTTTACAGATGTATCTGTAAAAGAGTTAGAGTTAAAGGAGCTGGTCTACAGTAAATAAATCCTTTCATTCCCTTCCCATCTTCATGTATAGAGCCCCTTCTGAAATAAATAAAGGGAAAATGTTAAGATTCATACATTACTAATATCTGCAACTACAAAGTCACAGATTTGTTAAACTGTTTAGAAATCCTAGAGAAGATGAGCATTTTCTGTGAATGAAGTGAGCGATCAATTATGTCAGGACCTTCTGTACAGAAAATGTGCCAGTGTTTCACATAAACACTGTGACAGACCAGTGAGGTTTGCTTTAAAAAGTCAGCCATCTGGAGGTTACTAGGTTAATTCTTTTCTTTTCAGAGACAATAAAGCTATCCTGGTATGTATTATATCTGTGAACCCGTATTGGCCAATAGTTGACCTTTGGGATCCTTACTTACCTCTTTCTAGGACTGTGGGACAGTGTATCCTTGGTTACAATTATAAAGTTTTCAGAGAATCAGTTACATGGTTAAGCACATAAACTAGGCTACTACTTATTAAAAAAAAAATAAAACTGTGAAAGCTCAGATTCTTCACAGTATCATTTCTTTTCCCCAGGGCACAATGCTGGCAATGGAGAAATTCCAAAGGTACATAAGTGCAACCAAAAATAGGATCTGGTTTAACTCATGTAGCTGAGAGCAGGAGGCACTGGTGTTGTATTTACAGGTGGAGCAGGTCCTATGCTGTCACTTGAGTCATGTAACCTGCTACTGGGAAGTGCTAAATGGTGGACATAATACCACATAATACCACTCAACTACCACTCAACTGGTAAAAGTCTGTATGTGAAGAAAAGAATGTCTTACATAATTTGTTTTTATTTAAAGTTTTTGTTTAAATCATTAACATTCCTTGAGCTGACAGAAGGGATGAGTGAAATAGGTCAGGACAACCATGTATGCATTTCTGCCTTCAGATGAATTGATTTTGCGTGGCTGCATAAAATTCACTTGCCTCAAAAAGCAAAAGTAACAGTAGGCTAACTCTGAATCCTGGTTATGAAATCCAGATCTATACGAAGAGTATAAATAGACATTATTAAAAGGGGTTTGATATGGTTAGATACATGTAAGAAGAATGTGATGTGTATTATTTGAACACATCCATCAGTACAGAGAGTTCTAGTCCCAAATTAGTTGTCTGTTTAATTGTTTAAAAGTTGTGCTTAAAAAGGAGTAGGTACTGTGAACTGGGTTCTAGTTCCCAAATTATTCTTTGTTGGCATTTCTATTCTCCTTTAATTTGCATTTTAAAATTTCTCAAGTTATAATATACTGAATTTCTATACTTCTAAACTTGCAAATTAGTAAATGCTCAGGAAAGCTCTTATTTCAACTGTATTACACTATATCCTCCACTCCTCATGATATTGGAGTTGCTGTATTTGCAGTATTTGTATGTTCATTTGAAACATTTGAGGGTGAGAGAAAATTTGCAAGCCTATTCAGCCACACTACTACCACCAGAGGTGCTTCCCAGTTCCCTAATCTACATTTGCTCTCTTCCATACCCAGATCTGCATGAGACTGACGTGCAGTAATGTACTCACTTCACCAGATATAAAAAGAGCTGGAGCAAACTTGGCAAATTATTTGGCTTAAGAGCCAGGACTCCAAGTTACTCCTTGTGAGAAGATAACACCCAGCAATGGTATTTCACACATCATTTATGTAGAAACTCACTATTTTTTGGCACTGGTAGATTCAAAATTGGTCACAATATGAATGAAATTACATCATTCAAGCCTTGAGCAAAAGGAAATTATTACAAAATGTGGAATTTATAAAATTTTCTTTAAAAATAATGTTTGATGTTTTATCTTTGTATAGTAAACAAAAAAGAAGAGACTTATTCCATGAAACAGAGAGCTGCTAACAAGATTGAAGTGATGTCCAAGTGTTAGAAAAACAAATTATTGATGGTGGAATTACCTTGGGACAGTTTAGGGCTTGACAATTCTCTCAGACCTAAAGGGAGGTTAAAAAAGCATGGGAAGATGGATGCCCACTGATAGTGGGCACAAAGAATACAGAATTTATGGACCACAAGGACATTTAGCAGAACTCCCAAGATAAGGAAGAAACTAATAAAGCCCTCTCAGCAGTTGTGCTGAAATCATCCCCCACTAGGTAAAAGATAATTGGCCAATGAATTGGCAATGAAGGCTGATTGCTGACCACCCAAGAAACTCACCAACTCAAAAGAAGTGAAATTCTGAGCATGCACGCTAATTAGCATGAGAATTGAGCAAATCATTAACCAATAGAAGATAGAATACTAACTAATAAGAGAACTAGGTAGCTTGTAGACAACAAAAAATGATTCTTTGTTTGCTAAAATGAATAAATAGTAAAAAGTTTTAATAGTTGCTGTGCTTGGTTTGTGGAATACCACCGAATACCCAGGCTGCCCAACTCTGAAATAAGTAATCAATGTCTCTCTTGAATGTGTAGTTATTTGTTTGCTGAAAGGTGGGTAACAAATCAGAATTTTATGAACAAAAACCTACTTAGGGCACTGTAACACCTAACTTTTAAGTACCTGGTTTCCACTGTGGTGTCTAAACCCCTGCTTTAGGTAAATTGATTCTTCTTCAAACCAGAGAAAAGAATTGGTGACTCAGACTGACTCCCCAAATCAATCACGCTGAATTGCTTAAGGTCAAGGGGAGAGGGACAGAGAGAAAAGGGTGGACCTCACTCAGCTACCTCAGAACCTGTGTTATTCCACGGGTGTTTAACAACCCAGAAGTCTCTCCTGCAAACTTATATCCCTGCTTTTTTCTTTCTCCTAAAATGAAATATAGATCACTGTTCAGGCAGAGAAGAAAATGGGCAGGCCTTGCTGGAGGACAGATCACCACATATACTCATCTAGCAACTTCACTGAAACACCACTTAAAGCAGTCCTCAGAGACAGCTGTGATTGATAGACACGTTGTCTATTCAAGATTGTGCTAACTCAGTTGGAAGGGTGGAACAACGTGTACAGTCCCACAAAAGAAGACGTGTATTCCCTGAACAGAGGGTGAATCAAGGTGAAACATAAACAATCAGATTGCGAGGCAGAAGCAGTCTGAAACATTGCTCTGATCAATGTATCAAGGGGAGTCAGAAGCATCACAGCCCAGGTTTTAGACATGGAGAAATGGCAGAGCTTTGTCATGGACACGCGTGTGCTATAACCTCACTAGATAAATTTTTGCTTGGGCTACACCTTGGTAACAGAAAAAAAGGTTGATTTTGCTACTAAACTGGACCTACAGCAATGTTTTACGGAACAAGGTTAGGGGTGGAGTTTTCAGACAGCTGGTAAGCTGCCATTGAGATTACAATGCCTGCACTGCACATCTAATAACAGCAGACAGCAACAGCCAGACAGAATATTTTTATAAAATATCTTGACAGTATGTGAGAGACAGAGTTAATTTTACCTGTTTTGCCTCAGGAAAGATCTACCCTGCAAGAGCAAGTTGAAAAGTCCTCCATATTATATTCCTCTGTGACCAGTCTACTGGCTGGTGGTTATGGTATGCTCTGGGAGACATGAACTTGGATAGCTTTCAGAAATAGAAGTGTCCTCCACTGTATGTGAGAGTGCTCTATCCAGCTGGTGCTTCTGGAAGGAAAGCATCACCTCCTCCTCCCCAGAGGTTTCCAAAGAAAGAGCTTTCCACCACTGTGTCTTGTAAGAACTACAATGCTCCAACATGTTGCCTGGATTAGGTGTATACTGCTGCATTAAAACAGAGTTCTGTGAAAGGGTGAGCTCAGACACTGACCATCCATGGTGCTCAATCCCTATTGCTGATTTGAACTGCCTAAGTCACCTCTCTCCATGAGAGACAGGCTTGCTGTAACATGGTTCCTCCTCAGCAGCACAGACATGAGCCAGCCCCCACTATTTCCTCTCCACCTGGCCCCTTCCTTTTTAGCACCGCTACTCAATGAACCTAAGGGGACAAGAGACTAACAGTGTCTCTGGTGTCTATAAAGAAATTAATCTGCTTTAGCTTACAAAACCACAAGTCAAAGTCTGTGTAGCTTTCCTGGTATGGCTTTACAGTTGATGGAGAAAGAGATATCTATGGAGGTGACACAACTCATCCCAGCATCGGTATCTGCATGTCAGCTCCCATTTCACTCCCAGATCCTGAAATCCAGATTATCTACATTGGATACCTGCCTTTGAGGGCCAGTGAGGGCCTGATGATGAACACCAAGTGTTTCCAGCAGGGTGATCTGCCTGGACAAGCAGCATGGCATACTGCACCCAAGGTCATCCCAGACCCACAACCTGGCTGTCCTCACATCCTGATGTTGCTCACTCTGCACCCCAGTGTTGTCACACAACACAGTCACAAGGCAAAACAAGCCCCCTGATTATTTCAGCTCCTTTGAGCTGAATCCCACCCCTCAGAGCATTATTTATGGGGCACCATGAAAGACCTAGAAAAGGCCAGGCCAAAACTGGCTGTGGGCAGTTTTCATGAAAAAGCAACAATGATGTTCACATCAGGCAGTCAGCAACTCATGGTTTGGGGTTATCTCTCTAGGGTGGTGGTGAAGGCAGTGCAAATCTGTGCTAAAATGTGTGTCCTAAGCATCACCCTTTTGAGTGCCTGTTTCTTTGTACACAGGGTATCTAGGGTGACGTTCTAATTCAGAGATCAAACTTCTGCATCATTACAGATGAACCTTGAAAATATTTTTCAGGACAAGAACATTAGAAGGACTCAGGAGAAGATGATTTCCAACATAATAAACAAACACATTAATCCTTATCAAATGCCACAACATTTCTACCCATACTGCCCATGCATTACTTTCTATATTAAGGAAGGTTTTTCTGCTGAAGAGAACAACATAACAAAATTGCTCTGAAAAAGCAGTTAATATTTATTATGCTTGTGACACCATGAGAGTTTGAACGACTGATTTGACAGCTACAGTTGATGGTAATAGACTTAGAAGCCATTAAAAATCTGATAGCACAAAATAGGGCCTTCCATTCATCACCTAGTTCTGCCTAACAAAGAAGGTATGATACTTGATGTATCTACTCTTTATGAAAAGCCCAGGCTGCAAGCATACTCTTGAGCCCTAAATCATTTGATAGTTGAGTTAGAATATAGAGCAAACCTGCATTAACATGGGATGATCGTAAATTCATGTGTTTCTTTTCATGGCTGGACACACCAGGTCTGACCAAACTATAAACGGGCTCCTGCCCTTGTGTCCTCATCATAGAGCTCTTTCTGGTGGACATATTAACCTTTGGCCCTTTAAAAAAACCCCATATTATATGATGTAAGAGCAAATATGAGTTTAAGACAGTGTGACTTGTTACTAATTGGGACATGTGTCGTCTGTCATTGCCTTGAACCCTGGTTGTATGAAACTGGAGAACTGTGTCAGGCACATCTAAACATATATAGACTACAGATTGCATAGATAACCGTACTCCCAGATTTTATCCAGTCTGTACACTCTGGTTTTGTGTCACTTGCTCAAAACAATGGCTTTAGAAATCGTATAAATTCCATGGGGATTTGTATGCAGACTGAATGCTGCGGTTTGGTTTGAAATATTTGCAAATGAATAAGTCCCTTCAGGCTCGTGATTAGATTTGTCTTAAAAGAACTCACTGCACCATCACCTAAACATTATTCTCATCTCTGATTGATAAAACATTTTCTGCATCTTCAGAACAGACTGAGTTAAACAATATCAAGGTCTTTTACAATTTTATGTGAAAAAAGCTAGTAATTATTTCCTGTTACAGAGAAAGAACAGATCCCACCCACATGGTTAGTGTTTGAATCTTTAAGCATTTGGGAATAAAAGGCTAGGTTCAGTTGGAAAACTTGAGAGCATTTAGATTTGAGACAGGAATGTTTTACAGAACTGCAGTCTAGTTGTATTCTCTAAACATTCATGTGAAAGACTTTGGTTTGCAAATCATAAAAATAATGTAGGAAATGATCAGAGAAAATTGTTATGGTCCCTTACCCTGCCAATTCTGGACAGGAAATAGTGAGCCAGCAGCCACCTGTACAGTGATTTTTATTTTTTTTTTTAATATGAAGGGGTTCTCTTAGTAGAAGGGAACATATCTGGCTAACATAGATTTAGCTTGTTCTCCTTTCTCCTTTACTACAGAAATTAAAATTTTCTATCTCTGTCACTTAGATCTGCTCTTCATTTTCTAATTGATGTAAGGTCACAAGGGATACGTTAGCTGCAAATGTCTGCTAAATCTAAGAAGAAAATCTTTGTTCAGTTTTTTGTTTTGTTTTGTTTTGTTTTTCTTTTTGTTTGTTTGTTTGTGTTTTTTTTTTTTTTTTTTTTTTTTTTTGGTTTTTTGTTTTTTTTTTTTTTTTTTGACTACATCCCTTTCCCTGCTTAGCTCCTGGAACCAATTATAATCAAAAGGTTTCTACCCAACAAGAAGGATAGAATTTGCCAATTCATATATAAACAGTGGTGCTGAAACCAAGCCTTTTCTCGTTACTCCTCAATTTTCTGTGCTTTATCAGGGTTCATAAACAATATTTGAAGGCAACAACAATCTAGATTATAAAATTAGTGTGAACTAAAAATCAGATAATTCTGGTAGCATTCAGCATATCATGACCTCTTCAGCACTCCCATCATACCAATTCCAGAGAAATGAGATGTAAAAATAACTATATATGCCCATTTTCACCAATGCATATCAGGAACCATATGTCCAGTAATCTGTTGAAAGGGCAACTCATATTATCCTATTTACAGATCAGGAAGAGAATGTAAGGAACATTGTAAAGAAATCACGATGGACTAATTAATTAATAATTAGAGTGAAAAATTATAAAGAGCTGCTGTCCTTGAAAATTGACTGAGCTTTACAAATAAAAATAAAGAGGCAGAATGGAATCAGCAGCTGGAATAATAAGTAGAACAAAGGAAACTAACACTATTAAATGCAGAAATAATAATGTGCTTGAGGTCTGTTGAAATTACCTCAATTTCTCCCTCAAGCCAACAGTTATTTTTCTCTGAGTGGGAATAGTACAAGGTTGGCAGGTCTGCATCCAACCCACAGTACCATAGCCAGGAGAAAAAAAACATCACTAAAAACCTCAACACAAAAGGAACAGCTGCCTGAAAAAATAAATCACTGCCAAAATACTCAGACAGCCTATTCAAACACAAGCAAAGGAGGTGAATACTAGCAATTGCTAAACAATCCAAATGAAGCAATTGATGCTCAGCTCTTGTGGTGCAAGGTAATAACAGCCCATGCACATATCCACCCTACTGTTCTCCTTTCTGAGGGGTGCAGATTGACAGGCGGATTGCTCTGGTTTCAAAATTCTTGCAGTCAGTGATACTTGCACAAAATAGAAAGATGGCAAGACATTTTTTAATTTCAGGAATTCAGGATTTACAGCTAGCTGGCTGATACCTTTCTTATTTGTGTTATATCCTTGAGGTCACTTAGCTACTCCACTGGGCTGTATTCAGTCCCTCAGTCCCCTTAATGTTCCCCAGTCACTTTTCTTCTTCACAGCTCTGTATATGCACTTCAAATTGATAGGACCCTGCACTTCAAGAAGGGACTCTTCTGGGTTGTAACTTACAAAGCTGAACCAGAGAGGGAGATACGAGCTAAGCTTCAGTGCCCTGAGCCCTCTCCATGACCTGAACAGTCCATACATCTTTGTATCCACAAGTCCATCCCATGCAAGGCAAATTTGGGCAAGAACATTTACAAATCTGGGTTGCCTTTTTAGCACTCTGTGGTGGAGTCCATCTAAGAAAGCTCCTACAAACTACATATATCCAACATCAACCATATGACAACTGATGGGACCGTGTGGTGGATATGAAGGAGTGTTTGAAAGGTCCATGTGCACTGTAGGTAGATGGATCATACTTAAAAGAGGCCCAAGTCTCACTGCTGGGAATGTGTCTCTGTTGAAAGGTCTGAAGCATGGTCTCAGCACAAGCTTGCATACAAACAGGAGCTTAGAGTGCAGCCACAGCCAGAAGGCCAACAGAGTATTGGGCTTCATCAAGAGAATCATTAATAATGAAACAGAAAATAATGTCTCAGTGCTATGAAAAAATTAGTGCAGTCACATCTTGAGGAGTAAAGGGAAGTCCATGTACTTCTCAGGCTCAATTCAAGAAAAATCGAGTAGAAGCAACTAAGAGATCAAAAGAATAGAACATCTGCCTTATGAGAAGAGAAAAGGAGGGACAGGGCTTACAAACCAAAATGAAAAAGGCCAGGGAGGGAAATCTTGATCTCTTAGTCTGTGGAGATGAGAAATCTGGATGGAATATGAATAAAGTTTGTAAAGCCATTAAACCAGTGGACAAGGTAATTTAGAACTGTTGTTCACCAAACTGTGCAAACTTTGAGTTACAGACAGGTGTTTAAACCAATAGGAGCTTGATTTAAAACATTTGAGAGAAAGTAACTCTCTCCAGAGGGTACTGAGCCTCTGCAGTTTACAGCATAAGAGTTTGTGGATGCAGGTGATATCAGCAGGTTCAGAAAAGTATTAGACAACTCATGCACAAAAGGTCCATAAAGAGATACTAAAGGCAGAAGTCATATACTTTCTAATATTTAGAAAGTCATACACTTTCTAATATATGATTTCTAACACCCCAGCTGGGTTTGTGAGGAGTATAAAGAGAAGAGATAGCAGAAAACTCTTGGGCTCGTCTGCCCTGCTGAAACAGCATCTCCTGTCATCTCTCTATGGAGAGAGAGAACAGGGAGCTGGATAGACCCATGGTCTGACCCAGACAGGCATTTATTCTGTTCTAATGTTCTTCAGTGTGCTGTGAATATGCACACTGTGCTAGGCAATTCATATTCTGTTGACTTCAATGATTTCATTACAAATGATTGAAAAAAGAAAAGAAGTCTGGTCTAACAATGATCACACCGAGTGGGAGTTTGAATTCTCTTCCAATTCATAAATTTGAGCTTCACTAGAAATATAGTTCATGAAAAAGGGAAGAAAGAAAGAAAGAAAGAAAGAAAGAAAGAAAGAAAGAAAGAAAGAAAGAAAGAAAGAAAGAAAGAAAGAAAGAAAATGGGAAATTATTCTGCTATATTAACATGTTTAATTCTTTATGCAAGCTTTTGTTAGTAGAGCCCATGCAACTGCTGCAGTAAAAGGATGCAGTTGTTTATGACCTTATATAGAGTCTAGAGGTGGAAAATGACCAGGTAGGAATATGATTATCTAGTATTCAATTTGTGTGTGACATTCAGAAAGCGGCAGGAAGTAAATAAGGATAATTCCATCATTATCGCATAGTGCTCACACTTTAATGCTTTTATAATGTACAGTAGTCTTTCTGGGCCTTTCCACAGTAATTGCTGGGTTGACTCAGAGTGCCATCAATATTCTGCAACTGCACTGTACTGCATAATGCTAATGGTATTACAGAATGATAGCAGGCAAATAATTACGACAAGAAGCAAAGGAAAAACAAGGAAGGGACCCAAGGAAGCACAAGGGAGACTCTATGGTATGAAGTACATATGAGGTGGGAAGGGAGAAGGAAGCACTGCATAGTTAATGTTGTCATCTGTATGGTTTTAGCTGATGGGTTTAAAAAGCTATTCCATCCAATCTGTTGCCACCAGAAAACTTGATTCAGTGTGTATGTAAACATATGCCTCTCCTGAGCATGTGAGGAAGACCACTGAAAGTCAGATTACTATCCACTTCAATAAGAAGTCCCTTTCATGGATTTCTAGATCATGGTCTGTGACATTATCATTTCTGGTAGTTGAAAAAGAGTATGCATCCTCAAATTTCAGATACAAAGCCTAAATTGTCTTGATTTGACAAGGACTAGATACCATTTCATGGTAGAAACAACTAGTATTACATACTTCATTGGCACTTTTCTGTGGGATGTTGACTGCAACCTGGGCACAGGTGGTATATGCAGACAAAAATAAAATAATTTCATAACTGAGCAGGTTAATTGAAACTTGAAAAAACTTCATGCCTGAAAGTAAATGTTCCCTTCACCCAGCAGTACAAAAGGAAGAAGCAGAAAATGTCTGTACTCTTTTATAATCTCTTTTCCTTACAATTAATCACAATTATTGCAGCCAAAACATGTCTTAGGACCTTCCTCCTTTATATTCTTTTCTCCAGGCTGAACTATGCCGTTACTTTCAGCCTCTCTTGCTTGTCAGACTCTCCAGTCCCTCAATCATGTTAATGGCCCTTTCACTGGGCTCCTTCTAGTAAATCCATCTCTCTCTTGTTCTGTGGAGCCCAGAACTAGACACAGAACTACAGATATGTCTTTGAGAGTGCTGAGTAGTGGTGAGGAATCAGCTCCCTTGGCCTGCTGGCAATGCAATATGGGAGGGAGTTGACCTTTCCTGGAATGGAGCACTGTATTTTTGTCCAGCAGAGCCACTGAATCCTTTCCTACTAAGCTGGTCTCCAGTGGTTCAATAACCAGTGTGTACTGGTGCACAGGCTTATTGCACCCCTTGCAGGAGCAGGACTTGGCATTTCTTTTTTGCTGAATTTTATGAGATTCCTGTTGGCCCCTTTCTCCAAAATGTTAAGGTCTCTCTGAAGAGCAGCCACAACCCTCTGGTGTGTTAGCCACTGCTCTCAATTTTGCATCCTTCTCAAACTCACTAAGAGTGTCTCATTATTCCAGGTCATTAAAGAATTTGTTAGTATGTACTGGATGTTGTATCAACCCCTGAGATCCTCCACGAGGATCCAGCTGGACATTGTGCAGCTGATCACAACCCTTTGAGCCTAGCAGCTCAGACAATTTTTATCCCACCTTTCTGTCCACGCAATTCCCCTTCACCAGTTTTTCAACGAGGATGTGATGGGAAACTGCATCAAAAGCCTTACTAAAATCAAGGTAAACAAAATCCACTGTTTGCTCCATATACTCCAACCCAGTTTTTCCATGCCAGAAAGTATGAAACTTGTCAACCATCATTCTCCTTTTGTAAATGCATGCTGACTTCTCCCAGTCACCTTCTTGTACTTTATGTGTTTGGAAATGGCTTTCAGAATTGTTTGCTCCATCACCTTCCCAGGGGTTGAAGTGAGGCTGGCCAGCCAGGAGTTCCCCAATCTGTCCCCTCTTGCCCTTTTTGAAAAGCATAGTGGAGTTTACTTTCTCCCAGTCCTCTGAAGATTTGTGACAGTCATCACAGCCTTTCAAAAATTATCAGTGGTATATATAATGGTACACAGTTTTTATCTCAGTCTCCAGGCGGTGTGGTGGGACCCATGTTTTCTCATTTCCCATGTGTTTTAATCTACTTTATTTCTTTATACAGTACAATAGGGAGTAAAAGTTTAAAGAGCTGAAATTCTTTCAGATTTCAGACTCAAAGAAAATTGTGTGGCCAAAACCCTGCCTGTAGTTTGGTTTTTCCCAGTAATGTCTATTGGTCTTATATCAGCTGTTTCCTTTCCATACACATTTTCTTGCTCTAGTTACATTCTGCCATTGGAGAATACCATCACTGCAAAAGGAGTTCAGCATTTTTTTTTCTGCAGGAGTTAATTGTAGGAAATATTAAAGAATTACTCTGAATACATGGAAAGTAATTAATTTGTGACTTTGTCAGAGATACTGGTGTGAGGCTGCTTTCCTTTCCTAAAATTCTGCTAAACTTTTGAGTTCCTGAAACTGTTATACACAGCTCTACACACAGCTGGAACTTTATATAGCTACACCACTAACAAAAGTGATACTGTGCATCAGAAAAGCCATGCAGAAGCACTTGTTAAGAACAAAGAGTCTTCTTTTGCACTGAATATTCTTGCTTCATGTGTTCTATGAATATACTTTAAAACACTATGTTGCTAGGCAATTTTTAACACCTCTTTTTACCACTTCATAGAGATGCTACTGTGTTTTTTTATTAAATTTCTTCCTCCCTCCAGGGTTCTCATGAACTATAAGCTCCTAAAATTATTTCTAAAATGACTAACTTGATGTAAGAGAGGGAACTTGCCACTTTTGTAAAATAATAGGCTTTCTGTTCCTTAAAACAAATCATGTTCCGAGTCTGCCTTTCTGCTAACAGTGCTGGCTGTTCTCTGCTTTTGAAACTTATGGTTAACTGCAGCCAGGCTCACTCTGGAAGAGAAACAGAACACCTAAGTCACGCTGCTGTTAGCAATTAAGAACAAACAAACAACAATAAAAAATGTGATTTAATGGCAGAGCATTACTTGCATGTGAACTGAAAGTTTGGTTCCTAATAGAAAATACTAATCCACAGACACACTCCTCAGAAAACAGCTGAGATGAACAGTTACAGTAATGGATTTAGTTAAACTGTGCTTCTTAATTTCTTCAGGGGGATTTAAAAAAAAAATCACTGGATCTCATAGCATGACCAGTTCCTCCCTTGCTCTATGTGGTGGGTTGGCCCTGGCTGGATGCCAAGCACCCTCCAAAGCTGCTCTCTCACTCTGCACCACAACTGGGCAGAGCAGAAAAAATATACCAGAAGCCTCATGAGTTGAGGGAAGGACCAAAAGAGATCACTGACCAGGTACCATTATGGGCAAAGCAAGGAACTTAGGGAAATTAATTGAATTTTTTAATAATCAAAATCAGAGCAGGATAATGAGAAGTAAACCAAATCTTGAAAATATCTTCCCCAAAGGAGCAGATATCCAACCATGGTGAAACTGTGTGCTGGATCAGTAGGATGACCAAAAGAAGGCATGAGGGAAGCCCATGACGGAGCAGGCTCCTGGCAGGGACCTGTGGACCCATGGAGAAAGGAACCTACTCCAGTGTGGGTTTTCTGGCAGGACCTGTGACCCCACTGTAGCAGTCTGCTCCTGAGGAATTGCACCCTGTGAAGGGACCCAGGCTGGAGCAGCTCATGCAGAACTGAAGCCTGTGGGAAGGACTCACTTTGGAGAGTTTCCTGGAGGATTGTCTCCTGTGGGAGGGACCCCATGCTGAAGCAGGGGAAGGAATTCTTTCCCTAAGGAGGAAGCAGCAACTGAAACGTGATGAATTGACCACAACCCCCATTCCCTGTCTCCCTGCAACACTGCAGGAGAGGATGTACAGATCAGGAAGGAGTGAGGAGTGAGGGGTGAGGGGAAGGTGTTTTTAAGGTTTGTTTTACTTCTCATTACCCTGATCCAATTTTGATAAATGTGTGAGAAAGCCTTGAAAGGGTTAGTCCACATACACCCTGTTAATGCATTTGTTCCTGGGGACAAGCAATAAAGAGTGAGTTTTGATCTATGTTGGATGTGATCTCTAAACTGAACAACTTGTGCCAGAGGGGAAAGGTGGGAGATTTTGTCTCCTCTTCCCTGCAGCAGGCCTGTGCTCTTGTCGCTCAAAGGTGAATAAAATGTAATGTTGGTTACAACATGACAGCCCTGGCTGATAGCAGAATCTGTTGCAGTGCTCCAAAGAGTCACATGTCTTGGTATCTGAGGAAAAGAGGAGAGAAAACATTTATCCATTTCTTATACCTTCTGTATTTGGAACACCAAGCATTTTGTGCACTTTGGAGAGACAGCTGAACTCTAATGAGTTTTCTAAGATGTTTTTTGTGGGTAGCCCCTTATGCTTAAATTAAGTCTGTGAACTCAGCTATCATGCCCAGAAGCCACCCCAGACAGATACCCTGACATTTCTCCAAAAGACCTCTGATGAGGTCTCACTTGGTATAGACTGTACAGAAATATTTGTCCACAAGAAGAACATGGAACCACATTTGTAATAAACCTGGAAAAACAATCAATTATAAGTGGAAATATAAAATTGTAATCATTTTGTGATAAGAATTGAAGAGAATTATGAGTTCCTACTGTTCTCCTTTTTTAGTAAAAATTTCAAGTATTTTGTGAAATAGAGTGCCATCATTGTGATAGGAGTGTATTCATACAATGACTACATTTAAATGGAAAATGGTAATTGAAAAGTGAAATATTCGTAGAATATTGGAAGGCACCTTTAAAGATCTTCTAGTCCAAACCCACTGCTATAAGCAGGGACATCTTTCACTAGATTAGGTTGCTCAAAGCCACATCCAACCTGACCTTGAACACTTCCAGTGCTGGGACATCCACAACTTTTCTGGACAATCTGTTCTAGGATATCTCACCAGACTCATCATAAATAATTTCTTTCTTATGTCCAATCTAAATCCATGCTCTTTCTGTTTAAAACCATTACCCCTTGTTCTATCAAGAACATGTCCGTATTTTATCTGTTGCCTCACCGGGATAACTGGAATTGGAGCCCAGACTGAGTTGACCTAGGTCACAGCTCAGAAGACTAGAGTGCTTTCCACCACAGAAAACTCTTCTCTGTTTGATGGTACCTAAGAGAAGAGAAAAGGTGCCAAGTAATAGTGAGGACAATATAGAAAAACAAAGCACTAAAGCACTAAACAAAGCACTTAGGGAGTTTTCTCTTTTTCATCAAGCCCCCCACAACATCTGAAGCTAAATAACACTGCTTTTTTTTTTTTTTTTTTTTTTTTTTTTTTTTTTTTTTTGGTAGAACATTTGGAAAAGGAAGTAGGGGGACACACTCATACCTCTGCAGTCTGGCAAAAAATTTGAAGACATGATGATTTCCAGTTCCTGGGCAAATCAACCAACCATGTGGGTCAGACCTCCGAAGACACAGAAACAGAATGGGAGAAGACCAAATGTTTAATTTAGTCTCCAAGTCATCTTTTGTGTGGTGGCTTTTCTTTCTTTTTATTTTCATAAATCACACATGGGAGAAGTGCCTTTAGGAGCTTTCTGGAAGTAAACATAAACCCATTGTTATTTCAGCCAGTACACTGCTCTGTTTGTTTTAAAGACTTTTCTCCCTTTTCTTTAAAGTTTAATTGAGCATTATGTCTGTCTTCAATTTGTGATAAAGAAGGGTGGAACTAAATAGTTGTCGATAGCATGCAAAAGCAGTGAGATATACAGCAGGACTATTAAAGCAACACTGCTGCAAGTGTCAGCAAAGTTTCTTCTGATAAACCAGGGGATTTCTCCATCAGTTATAGGTGTCTTAGCAGAGGCCTTTCAGCCAAAGATTTATGCTGGGTGGGTTTCACCTCACATAGTTTCTGACTGGTGACATGTAGTTGTCTGTTTTAGTCTCCTGCAGTAAACAGCTTCTTTCATGAACTACTGAAAATAAAGTATGCCACAAAATTGTTTGTGGTTTTTCTGTTTGTTTGTTTGATTTTGTTTTTTCTGGTCAATCAAAACAATCCAGATGGCTGGCAAAGGTGTAAAGTTAAATGACACAGTCAGCAAAGTTGTTCGCTAACAGGGCATTGCTTCAAAGCTTTCAGTCAGTGGTCTGGGGTATTAAGACAAAAGCAAGTTTTTTTTCCTCAAACTCTTTCAAAGCAAGATTAACACATGTGCTTACTAAACCAGGAAAGAAACAGCAAAAATGTGTACATTCAGAGTAAAAGTAAGGATCTTAATCTTACTTTATGGATGAAATATCATAATTTCCCCTTTTGGCACTTTGTCTTGGTACATCTATTTATCCCCCTATTCCTGTGCTCTGTTTTAGGCATTCAACCTTTCACATCCAACACAAGAATCATTTCAACACCAAATTCAGCACTATGAATTCCATTAATGGAATAAAGCACCTGAAAGTTCCCAATTCCCTTTGTAGATCTAACCTTTGAAATCCTTGTAGACTGGTTCAGGAAAGTGGAATTCAGCCTGAAGCAGATGCAGAGAAGAGCTATTTTGGCAATCAGAGGAGTAGAGAGTATATTTTGTGTGAAAATTTAATGCTGAGATAGTTTAACAAAACAAAGGTGATAGAGAGGTGATGCAATTGATTTTTATAAATACATCAGAGTGAAAGTGGAGTTATTTAGTCTGAAAGAAATGCTGTTGCAAGCCCCAAAAGACACAGACTGCCCAAGGAATACATTAAAATTGGATATTGGAAGAAAGGTTTTATTTGCTGATGCAGTGAAGTCCAGCAAGGCTAATGAGGAAGAATGGGAGGCATATAATTTCAAATGGGTTCCAACTACCCAAAAGATGGAGTCTACTGATACACCTGAATTTCTTGTGACAACAAGAGGGCTGGAATTAATTGCCCAGTTGCTGGAATATGCTCACATATTGAGCATATTGTGCTACTCATATTCTCAACTGCAGATATGGAGTTTTAGCTCATATTTTGCTGGGGTTAACCTGTAGCTTTAGCAACTTATTCCAGGTAAGGAAGCAAGCTAGATGTTCAAGTTTATTGGCACTGATAACATCTGATGTCCATGGCAGTCTTCTGTTATTTTCTCTGAATCCCTAGCTACTCTGTGTCTGTGCCACGGCGTGTTCCAGCTCAGGCAACCCGGTTTAAGGCAGAGCAGCAGTTCCAGCTGCATCATTAAAAGATAGAGATCTGAAAGGGATGAAAACTATCCCAGGCATGCCCTACCACACACATACATTTGATACAGCAAAAACTCAGGTGCTCTCTGAGCAAGAAGCAGCTCCAACCCAGGAGCCAATTTTACAAAAGAGAACTGCTGAAGAGCAAAGCAAGTGCTAAGAAATGCCCTCTCTGGTTCTGGTTCAGACAGGCTGGGATGTGTTGTCTGATCCAGATGTGTCCTGAAGGAGTAACAGCAGAGCATTGTCCTCCCTAGTTGTCATCCCAGCTCCCCAGAGTGAGGAAGAAAGGAGATGTCCCTAGAAAGATGTACTATAGCTCCAGGACTTTTGAACTACCCTGATAATGAAAAATAACCAAGTGTTCCCAACTTCTCCTTACTTTCTGTGTGGTCCAATTCTGTTTTCTACTATTTCTGTGAATTTTAATATCTAATTGGATCTAATATGACCTTAGTAGTTTTTCCAGTGTGAGAGATGCCCTACTATAACTTCATGAACAGGAAAGAGAGTATTAAGCATTAAGAGTATTAAGTATGAATGCTCTTTTCTCTAATTCTAAGATGTAAATGAAAAAATAATAACTGCAAGGCATATATGAGAGCATCTTGTTGTTTTTGCTAGGAGTTTGTGGCATTACTGTTTCCCAGCTGCTATGGAAAATGAGATTTGCATGCTAAGAACAGCCTTCAAAGCATTCTTCTTCCACTGGAAGAAGGATAGGACTCATAGAGAAAAGCCTCCTCCTATCTCTGTGAATTATCCCAGGAGCCCAGAGTTGTGCTTTATAATCCAGCTTTGACTCCCAGTTGTGTTACTCAATGGAGGACCAAATGCAAAGCTCCTTCTACAATTCTGGTCCTATAGAAGCCAGCCAGTTTTACCAGTGATCTCAAGAGAGTCAGGATTTAAAATCTCCATTAGATCTGAATTCCACTCCTGCAATGTGGGCTCTGTTCTAATACATAAACCATAGCAGGTCTCAAAATCATCATCCTGCAGCTCTTAAACTTGGTGCTTTTCATGGGGTGGTAACCAAGCACAATATAACAGTGCAAATATACAGGGCAAACCAGAGCAAACTAGCTAAACCAAAAGCAAAAGTTTCTCCCTAAAGAACCCAAATCAGTGTCAGTAGAACAAAGGCTTTTGGTCAGGCTGCTCTCACAGAAGAGGGTTTGTGGCACATTGTTCATTTTACTGATGAGAAATGTGCTTTTTAGGTTCAAGATCATAAGTAACATAAATTTAACCTGACATATTTAGAAGAAAACAAATTTCCTTTCTGCACAGCAGATGGAAATTATAGATGCAAGAGCCAGGCACAAAGCAATAATATCTATAAATCTAGTATTTTAGCAACCTATTTCAGGCTGTACAATTAGAAAAGTTATCAGTGATGTCACAACTCATGATACATACCCCCTGAAGTGTCCCCTTTGGGAAGATCAATATTGCTAACTCATTGTGAGAGTAAAAGACATACATCATTTAAACTACATTACACTCCCAGGTGATGAGCTGGGTTATCTGGAAGCAATTATACTGCACATGGAGCTGATGTCAGACCCCAGGGAGTGATAAGATTTACACAGCCTTCTCTGAATGCACTAAAAAGGAGATCACGGTGATGATTTTCATGAGGTTGATTATTCTCATGATCCATACTCAACAGATGAAGATTTTCTTTTTTTTTCATGGATACATAAGGATTAGGATACCTCAAGCAGTCGGCAGGAAATGCCAGGGAAAATATCTATTGGTAGCTCTTTCTTCTTCATTTCCTGTGACACCTATCTCAGGGAAGAAGAACTAATACCTCTGTGACACCAGGAGAGATTCATCCCATCATAGTCTATACCTGAGTTTGTCAAGCTAATGATTTTTACAACAAGCAGAGAAAACCTAGAAGTTTCAGGCAGAAGTAATTTGATTCCCTTTAGACATCCAGTTTTAAGAAAGGTCATACTTTAGTGTCTGTTTCTCTCATCACTTAAAAAAAAGTAGCTAAATAGAGAAACACATCTCTATCTGTAGATCACAGGGTGTAATTCATCTGGCAAAACACAAATATGTAGACATCATTTTTGTTTTGTTTGTGTGTGTGGTATTTTTGTTGGTTTTTGGTGGGGTTGGTTTTTTGTTTGGTTGGTTTTTGGTTTTGTTTCTTTGTTTGGGGTTTGTTGTTTGTTTGTTTAGTCATGAATCAGAGTGGGACTACATTGTGGTCATTTCATGCACAAACAGGAACTGATTTGGCAGAAGGGGGCCTGGGCTTTTGCCTTCTCACTGTCTTTCAACACTGTGAGCATGATCCTGATGCAACACGAGTTACATAAAACCTGTCTCGTTCCTACCTTATCCAGATTTCACCTGCATTAGAGCCTCGTGATTAGTAAGCATGCTTGAGAAATGAGACATAATGACTTCTAGACCTGTTTCATTCAAAGGAGGGAACCCTAGACTCAGGGTTGTTTTCTCCTGGAAGAAAAAATTAATGAATACATTGGGAACTCTCATCCTTCCTATTTAAGTTGGGCATATATCCAGGAGTATGAGAACATGTAGGTACACAAGAAGAAAAAATAAAGTGGAGAGCTTGAGTCCACTCTTAGTCTCCAAATAATCAGCTTCAGTACTCACTTATTGGAAAAAGCTGATTATGATAAGACAGTGATTTGCATCAGGTTCATGACTATCTCCAAAATGAGGTGAGGTTTGATTTTTCTAATTAATTATCTCTGTCTGCTTTTTTCAAAATTAATCCATATCTATTAACACAAAATTAAGTAAATCTATTAAGTAAAACTAAGTAAGAAACTTTGTTTCCTGAAAGATAACACCACAAAAGAAAGTACTTGCTGCAGGGAATAATGCTTCTAGCATTCCAGCTTACCAAGGGTTTGGCACTGTAGAAGCATGGCATAATCAGTGCTTTCAAGAGCTATAGTTCCAATTATAATGCTAAACATACGATAGTTCCCTTGCCTTCTAACTAGTGTTGCAGGTAACAAAATAAAACTGCTGTACTGCCATAGCCAATGTGTTTTCCTCTGTTTCTGTGTAGTTACTGCAGTTTACTTTTCTACATCTGCTTCAATCATCCATTTTAATTATCCTCTTTAATCACTAAAAAATGAACTAATGACAGATTTCAATTAAAAAACCTAAAAATAAACTTTACCGGCGCTAGGAGGGCAACAAGCTCAGTTTAGGATCTAAACAAGGATTCAGTCTCCAGCAGTGAGGAATAGCAGATGTTGTTGCATGCAAACAGAGCAAGCATGTTGTGATATTGATCAAATACTCTGAAGCCTGTAGCTGACAGGTTTTTGAGCCAAAGTTGTTATGTTTGTTTATGACTGGGAAGATAATGGAAGAGTTAGGAAGAACAAGGCCTCTAGTCAACTGCAATGGTGACTTTGTTTCTGAAATTCTGTGTTTTAAAGAAAAAATAGAAAGAAAAAGATCTAACTTGTTATGCCTTACATCTTAAGGACTTTGTAAAAACATATTGCTTCTATTCCCACTCCCTGGCCCTTCTCTAGAATCTGGGTTCCTAAACATATGAATTGCTCAAATTTGGTCCAGCAGCCAGCACTCCACACCTTTTACTTAAAGTGCACTGATAAAGTGCACTCTTCATGGGGGGCAGTGTCCCCCTGTGCTTGTGAAGTGACAGCTATCAGTAGTAAATTGATGTTTCCTATGCCAATCAGAAATATTGGACCAATATAGAAAGAGCCTGAAGAATGGTGTGGTGTGCCTCTGGTATCTGGGTTTACCCGTTGGAGCTCAGAGACACTGACCTGCTCATGGGCTCACACATGAGGCCACACTTTTTCTCAGTTCTGATCACTTATGATTTCTGGATTTTTCAGGATTTTTCTTTCCCTCTAAATAATCACCTCACCAAATAATCCTGTTTTCAGTTACACAGTTTTTTTGTATGTTAACTTGAACAGAAATCCTGAGTTTTCTTAAGCAATTACTAAATGCACTTGTCTCACTCACAGAGTAATAGACTTCTAATCCTTGGGATGGCAAGTGTAAAGTTTTAATGTGTGCCCAGATGCCTCCTCCACAGCTGTGCTTCCCTTGCATCTACAAACGATGCTTGACCCCTCTGCATGTAAAACAGGCATTTTCCTTCTCCACGCCTCCCAGTACAGCCACTACAAGGATTATAAACTGGATGCATCTTTCTTCAGAGTGGCAAGGACACTGCACCTTCTGGGAATGTATTTCAAGTCACAGAAACACAGAATCAGTTAGGTTGAAAATGACCTCTGAGACCATCAAGTCCAGCCTGTGACTGAATACCACCATGTCAAGTAAACCATGGCATTGAGTGCCACATCCAGACTTTCCTTAGACACCTCCAGGGATGGTGACTCCACCACCTCTGGGCAACCCAATGTGCAATCACCATTTCTGTGAAGACTGTTCAACCTAAACCTCTCCTGGCACAGCTTAACACTATGTCCTCTCATTCTGTCACTTCTTGCCTGGCAGAGGTGGCTGGCCACCCCCGGCAATACCCTCCTTTCAGGCAGTTGTAGGGAGCAGTAAGGTCTCCCCTGAGCCTCCTTTTCTCCAGGCTAAACACCTCCAGCTCCCTCAACTGCCCCTCATCAGTCTTGCACTTCAGACCCTTCCCCAATTCCATTTGCCTTCTGAGGACACGTTCCAGCCCCTCAATGTCCTTCTTGGGGTGAGGGGCCCAGAACTGGACACAGAACTCGAGGTGTGGCCTCACCAGTGCCCAGTACAGGGGGACGATCCCTGCCCTGGTCCTGCTGGCCACACCATTGCTGACACAGGCCAGGATGCCATTGGCCTTCTTGGCCACCTGGGCACAGCTGGGTCATGTTCAGCTGCCATTGACCAGCACCCCCAGGTCCTTTTCTGCTGGGCAGCTTCCCAGCCACTTCCTCCAGTCTGTAGCACTGCCTGGGGTTGTTTGTCACCCAAGCACAGGATGTGACACATGGTCTTGTGGAATCTCATACCCCTGGTCTCATCCCGTGCAGCCTTGTCATGGCTCCAAGGAATGGAGTTGCCAAAACAGCTGCCATGATTTTATTCAGGGGCTTTATACAAAATTTTCTGCAAAACACAGGCTGATGTGAGCAGCCACCTTGGAGAGATTTGCACTGATAGTTAATGAAATTCCAGGCAACTTGAAAGCACAGAAAAATAACACAGAATATTGAAACACATTAACAATTTGAGCCCCTCAGATCCACTCACTGATACCTACCTGTGGCACCTTTCACATTTCTCTCTCTTCAGTAGCCAAGTGCTGCATTGACGGGTCTGAATTTACATTCTTTGTGCATGATGTGGATGTTGCCAGAGGTCCTCGCTGCTGAGACAGCTATGTGTTCAATTTATTGTCACAAATAATGTTGACTGATCCTGTTAAATTTGTGTACCTCATTTGTGTGAATGTGTCATTTAAACTAGATATTCCCTAAGGGTTTAGAATATTTATAATGTCACTGGGATTATCTTTAATCTAATTTGCATTTTCTGTTTATCAAGTTTTAGATTTTGTAGAGACAAACACTGAAACAACATAAACCTTTTGTAAGCAGTAATTAGGGACTGGAAATTGTTTCCAGAAGAGTCTGGTTATTGGACTCCACCTGGGCAATCTATTTGTGATTTGTTTTAATTTACAAATTTCTACAAGAAAGGAAAGGATCTTTCCTCTCTTGGTGATCATTTTGAAAATTACCTTTCTAAAAATTCAGTTTTAAACATAACCTTCTCCAGGAGCTTTCTGAAGTGGAGACCAGAGCTCTCTCTGCTGGGGACAGCCTATTTCAAAATGGAGCAGACAAACAAAAAACTGTTTGAAAGCGAATTCTTCGGAGCCCACTTCAGTTCCACTAGCAAAGCCCAGCCATCGGCATTTCGGTTGCTGAAGCAAGGGAATCTAGAGTTAAATCCACCTGTTTACTACCCAGATAATGCAGCAGTAATAGCTGCTGGCAGGAACCTGTTTGAAGAAACAGGTGCAGAAACAGCAGAAAATACGGAAGTAAACACGGATATAAGAAAAATTTTGTAATTGCCAGTAGAGTACAAGGATTTCAGAAGTGAAATACCAGTTATATGCAAGACCTATGGATTATGTGGGGAGAACAGCCAAGGCCACAGCTGCAATGCATGCAGTTGACAACTGTTGTCCCTGATACCCACCATCACTTCTTTCTGGCATTCATCCATCTGTGTATGTCAGTCCTTTCCCTCATCAACTCTGCTACTGGCTCCATGGTGGATGGGGAAAGGAAGGGAAAAATGTAATCCTGACCTTTCAGCTAGTCCCTGGGGCAGCAGCAGCAGGAGTTTGTGTTCATTTACTTCCAGCTGATGCCTCTGCACAGAGTTTTTCTCCCATTGCTGCTTGATGGGGCCTTGGTTACATCTACATTATAATTTATTAGCTGGTGCTATTTAGACCCTACTGCTGGCATGAATCCCCCTGCATTTTCTCAAGTTCATCTCTCTGCAGCAACTCTAGGCTTTTAAGTTACATGAACTATAACTGTGTGAGGTCTGCTAGCCACATCTCCCATTAGAACAGATGTTTTAAGGCCTTACTACGAAACAGTTCATGGCCCTCTGCCAGCCAGGTGGCACCAGTGCAAAGGTAGATGGGAGGCATGGGTGACACTGGGTGGCATCCTACCTGTTCCCAGGGCACCCTGACCGTGTGTGGGCACACACATTGCTGTGTCTGACACACAAGATGCACTGATGGGCTGCTTCCCCAGGCAGACCTTCTGTTTCATAATAAGCCTAGTACAAGTGAATCTTTTTCTCAATGTAGACTGTGTGTGAATTTGACACAAAGCATGCTCTAAAAATGTGGTTCAGAGCCTAGGAAGTGGTTTTGATACACAGAGAGAATTTAAGGCACATAAATGCTGAGATGTGAGCTGCCTGTCTCAGGAACTGGAGGTTTTTAGAGGTGGAAAGGTATAAGGACCCTGTGCGAAGAGTGTAGGAATCCCCCACAACAGCTGTGACCAGTTTTCATGGTTTTTTTAAAAAGAGCCTGTAATTGCTGAAATAAAGGAGTGGAATTAATTTGCAGTTCAGCAGGGAACTCTTAGGTGCTGTGGTGTTATGCTGGAGTGGTTAATGAGAAGATGGACTAGGAAGTTACCACTGTGACAAATGTCTGTTAATTAGGACAAGGAAACCAACAAACAGAAGAGATGTTTACAAGAGAAACAGGAGGCACAAAGATCTGTTTGGCTGTTTATAGGGTGCTATCTAAGATTTAACAGAACACCTAAAGCTGGTAAAATAAAAGTGTTAAATTTCAGCACAGATTTTAGAGTGAAACATTCTCCCAAATGCCGGGTCTGTGGCCATTGGCACATTTCATCTGTGTTCAGCATCTCTTTGCTGACCCAAGTGATCATTTTAGTGTGATGAGCTGCAGTATCTCACCAGGAAGGAGGCTGGGGGTGTCCACCTACACCTTGTAAATGATGTTTGAAACCAGAGACACTCTCAACATGTCTGTCTCCAGCTGAAAACTTTATTTTGCTTGCAAGGCTGGCCTTTGCTCCCCTGCTGTCTTCTGACCTCCATCTTGATTAAAATTCTGCACTTAAGGTGGGCAGTAGCACAGGGATAACAACAGAGGAGCCTTAAATGTTGAGAAAATAAGCCAAACAAAAAGGTTGCAACCTTCCTCTGCAGGACAGATTTTCAGTTCTGAGATCTAAAGAAGACATGACTAGATCTTGGAATAGTGTAGTGGAGGCTTTGGTCATGTAGGAGAAGACAGTAGATTTATTAGGAATTACCACTGTACTGAAACATGTCTCTGTTGCCTGATGAGGGACAGCACACAGCTCCCTGAGCTCCTGGAGGTGATGGCAGTAAGTCCACATAGAACATTCTTAGCCCAGCATTGTGCCTGAGACAGTCTTTGATGCTGAGGAAGACAGATAATACCACACCCTGACTGTATCTGCCTCACAATTAAAAATAAGCATGTTTTATCCCACTCCCAGTGCTTCTGATTCTGTAACTACTACAGACAAAGTGAGTTCAGGTTTCCCTGTATGTGGCAGAACAGTCACAACTTGGAACAATTTGGAAAGAAGGACTCAGCCTTCCTGCAAAGTTTGATCTTGCTGAAGGAACTGCCAAGTGCTGAATGTTGCAGCTGCAGAGCAGATCATAATTACACTCCAGAGGTTTGGGCTCTATAATATTTAGAAATCGTTCTGAACAGCACACTGTGGCACTCAGTGCCGTGCTTTAGTTGATGAGGAGGTGTTAAGTCATAGGTTGGACTTGATGGTCTCAGTGGTCTTTTCCAGCCTAGCTTATTTTGTGATTCTGTGTGATTCCGTGATTATAGCTGGCAAAGGTTAACCTTATCACTGGTAAATCCGAGAAGGTTTTAATGAACTTCAGCGGAGACAGGAATCACCATGTGATACCTAAAGGCTCTCAGATTAGAGAGTCCTCAGATCTTCACAAAAGTCAGTGTACTGGTTTTCAAGTGACCTGGAAGGAGACTACACTGCTCTTGCAGCATAGCAAACTGGCTTGGCTTGAGATTAAGCACCCCTGCCCCAAGTTTTCAGCTCCCTGGTTCATTGAGTGTGGGCTCAAAACCACGTTAAATGTGTACTGACACAGCTCACTTCTAAGAGGGTTTTTAGCTCAGGTTGTGGTATTATCCAACTGGAGACCATTTCATGCAAGCACTGTTTAAAGTCTAATCCTCAACCAACTTATCATACCCAACTCCCTGTAACCTCCATCAAGCCCTTCTGCCCAACTACAGTGACAATGTCAGACAGAAAAAAAAGACTCATGTTGCCTCCTGAAAGGGCTGTGGCACAGCCGTCTGGAGAGCAGCAGGGACTTGTAGGAAGAATTCAAATGGGATTGCACTCAGGCTACTGGGAAAGGCACTGTGCATCACAGTGCTGGCTTTCAGCTTCAAACCTCTCCAAGGAAGCATCTGTTACAGGATGGACAAACGCATCCAAATAAGCAAAGTGTGGATATCTTCCAGACTACTGGACCATGGTGAATTCAGCTCAGCCTGTGATCACATTCATCCCTGACAAGGTGCCAGCTGTGTTTGGCTGCAGTTGATCTGTCCCAAGTGGCACATGAACTGAGCTGTGGGTGACCCTGAAGTTGCATTTTGGCTTATGCTGTGGTTTAGGAACAGTTCTCCCCAGTTTAGTGAACCTGAGCTACTGCTCACTCCCTTTCCCCCCTCTGACTGAAAGCAGAAAAGGCAAAGATCATGGGTTGAGATAAGAAAAATTTACTGGAAACAGCAATGAGATAAGAAAATGAGCAGAAATAGCAACAATATTAATAACAAAAGTGTACAAAAGAGAGGATGATTTATATTCAAAGTGCTCAACAAGCTTGGGAGAATGAAGCAATAATGGGTGGCTTCCCTTTATTTGACAAGCAGCCACGCCATTCTTTCCAGAAGCAAGACTATCCTTTTCCTCACCCCTGGCAATGAAGTGAAGTGTTGTTGAATAATAGTGGGGTCTTGGCCATACCCATTCCTGCTGAAACAAGGACAGCTTGAACCTGCAGGTAGCTCAGAGTGCAAGTCTTACTGACTGTGCAGAACAAGGTAGCCCAGGTGTGAAGAGATTGATATCTGCTTTCATATATTTCTGGGTCATCAGCCATTGCTGGATTTCTTGGTCTGCTTTAAGACAGGAGGCAGTTCAATGATCTGGTAGGAAAGTAATTGGATTTTTTTTTTTTAATTTACAGGTGTAAACAAAATCTAGATGATACATGTGCTACTTTAGAAGAATTTCAGAAAATCATGGCATGTTAGAGGTTGGAAAAGAGTTTAAAGACCATCCAGTCCAAATGTCCCAACCCCCTGCATTATGCAGGGACACCTCCCACCCAACCAGGTCTCTCAAGGCCTTATCCAAATAGCCTTAGACACTGCCAGGGTTGGGGCATCCACAGCCCTCTTGAACAACCTGTTCCACTGTCTGCACATTCACAGTAAAGAATTTTGTCCTAATATCTAACCTTTTCACTTTGTATTAAAAAAAAAAAAATCTCCTACTGAGATGCCTAATATCTTCCTTTTTCACTTTGTTCCCATTACTCCCTGTCCTGTCACTTGTTTTTTATGAAGAGTCCCTCGCCAGGTGTCCTGTAGGTCTCCTTCAGATACTGGAACGTTGCTATGATGTCTCCGTACAACCTGCTCTTCTCCAGGTAGAACAGCCCCAAACACCTCAGTCAGTCTTCATATAAGAGGTGCTCCAGGCCTCTTTGTGACCATCTTCTGGACTTGCTTCAATAGTTCCATGATGTTCTTATGCTGAGGATGCTAGAGCTGTACACAGTACATTTCAGAAATGGATCCTTCTGAGCAGTTGTCATTGCCCATTTCAGATCACCTTGAGCTTCTGGGACCCTAAAAATTGTACACCACTCTTTAAAAAACAGAAGCAGAAGCCATTACAGCAATGTTTTTCAAGATCAATTTGAAAAGTGCTGGTAGTCTTCTGTTTGAAACAGTTTCTTTATCTAGGATTTAATTTCATTAATTAGTATCCAGCTTTAAAATCTGAAGCAGAGGCAGAAGAATTCAGTCTCTTTCAGATTATCATCAGTAAAGTACTTTCCTTCAGAATTTCCAGATATGGAAGAATACTTATATGTCATTATTGCAATAGTCTGATGATACTTCACTTAAGAAACCCAAGAGTATTTCAAACCTCATCAGTTCAACCAAAACTCTGGTAGGTTGATTTTAATGAGCTCGAACACTTGAATGGTGAAAAATAGAGTAACAACTGTCATTCTTGATTTTCACTTTGGTGTAATGTTTCTTTGATGATTTAAATGCGTTGAAATAAAGATCCCTGATACAGAGTTTCAGTTACATTTTAAATGTCTTTTGAATAATTCTTCATTCAAGTGTATACAGTCTCTTGTTCAACTGAGCAGCAGTAACATTTTTCATTGTGTGTGCTATACTTATATGAAGTTTTGGAGACCTTCTGGAGACCAGGTTTGATGTTGGTGGGTACTAAATGTGCAAGGAGGTGGCCAAAGGACAGCACCATTGAGGGGCTGTCTCCATCAAAAGTGTGGACTGAGAGCAAATCATGAAACTGGCCTCTTTGGAAGACTTTCATGATGTGTTGCCAAATTAATGGAACAGAACAGAACAGAACAGAACAGAACAGAATAGAATAGAATAGAATAGAATAGAATAGAATATTTCAGTTGTAAGGGACATGCAGCGATCATCTAATCCAACTGTCTGACCACTTCAGAGCTGATCACAAGTTGAAACATATTGTTAAGGGCATTGTCCAAATGCTTTTTAATCACTGACAGGCTTGGGGCACCAACCACCACTCTAGGAAGTCTGTTCCAGTGTCTCGCTACACTCTTGTTGAAATAATGCTTCCAAACGCCATGTCTAAACCTCCTCTGCCACAGCTTTGAACCATTCCCATGTATCCTATTACTAGATACCAGGGAGAAGAGCTAAGCCCCTCTCTTTCCACAGCCCCTCCTCAGGAAGCTGCAGAGAGCACTGGGTTTGCCCCTTAACCTCCTTTTTTTCAGACTAGACAAACCCAGAGTTCTTAGCTGCTCCCTACAGGACATTCCTTCCAGCCCTTTCACCAACTTTGTTTCTCTCCTCTAGACATATTCAAGGACCTTCACATCCTTCTTAAATTGTGTGATGCAGAACTGTGTTCAGTGCTCAAAGGGAGACTGCACCAGCACTAAATATAATAGGATTCAACTGGCTGTTTGTGCTGCGTTTAGACTCATGGAATCATTTAAGGTAGGAAAAGACCTTTAAAATCATCAAATCTAACTGAAAACCCAGCACTGACAAGCCCACCACTAAACCACATCCCTATGCACCACATCTACATGTTTGATACACCTCAGGACGTGGTTTTCCCTCCCGGATGCCAGGGTACTTATCTGACTCATACTGAGCCTGCTGCCAACCTGCAAGCCTGGATTCCTGTCTGCAGGGCTGCTCTCCAGCCACTCCTCTCTCCACTTCTTCCTGGTCTTACTTCATCCCAGGTGCAAAATCCAGTGTTGGTGTCTGTGGGAAATGCACACATGGGTCAATCACCCTAAAAAGGTAGTGATAGTGTTAGACGTGCTAGACTGTCTTCTAGACACCTTAGGCAGGATTTATCTTGCCTTACATTTGGGAAGTCTACAACATAAATCAATATATTGTATTGTAATATATTGATGTACTGATATTGATTGCTGGTCATCCTACGCATAGATCAAAGTTTGGGTTTATATTTATACGACACCTTTGTCTCAAGGAAAGTTTTCAGGTGCCTCATGTGGCTAGGTAGGTATCTTTGGATCTTCAGAATTTAAGCATCTGCAGTTTATGTATTTTTCATTTCTAGCATCATAGGATTACCTGAATCTTGCCCTCTCACTTTATTTGTTTGTATAGCCACAGGAGATCAAGACATAAGCAAAACTTTTGGAGATGGTGTAGCTCCTAGTCTGTTTCACATGAGTGTATCTATGTGTTTAGGACAATGGCAAACTCACAAGTGACTCCCCATGTAGAAATGTACCTCCAGCTTCTGGCAAACCTTTGCCTCCCTAAGGGTTCATTTCCATTCACAAATCTGTCATCTTTTCCCTGGACCACTTAACTGCACATGTCATTCACAACCTTTAGGGGCCCAGGATGTTAAACATACATTGTCACTGCCATAGATGCCTGGCATATCTTCTACAAGTGATCATCTGGGTTTAGTCAGCTTCTCTGCCTTCCATAGCTACTACCAAGTGTGAAACACCTTCTCTTTGTAAGAATATCTATGACTTGTTTCATCTTCTGAGTAAATCTAGAAGACCCGTTATGTGAAACAGTTCAAAACTCTCTGTTGGACTGATATTGTAGTTCTCCATGTACATCTTAAAGTGTCTTGGGCTCTGGACTTAAATGAGATTTTTTTATGATCAGTAGTGTGTGGTGAAAGTGAGATACCTGAGACACCTTAAAAGAGCAACATAAGTAGAACTGCTCTTTCCGGGTATGTCACTCTTTCCACCTGCATTTTTCAGAGCTGACCAAAAAAAAAAAAAAAAAAAAAAAGTCCCACTTGAGCTGAGAAAGAATCTAGGTCTTATCCAATATTAATGGAAAGACAGTGATCAGTCTGAAGCCTCTGTGTGTCCTGGGATAAATAAATTCCTATCTCTGTGAGCTGACAGCATCATACCGTAAAAAGTGCATAGAACGAATTCAGAGCTGCCCTAATCTTACAGATAAATTATTGAACATTGGAATATTTTGGCTCTAAGTATATTTATTTAAACACTAAAATCTAGATTAAGGCAAAAAAATTCAAATCAATGTTAACCCTACTTCCTTCCCTGCTCTTCCTCTTTGCCTAAGCTCTATCAGCAGTTTGAAACCCTGATTTAGAGAGAGAGAGAGAGGGAGATAGAGAAAGAAAGAATGAATCCTATGAAATGCATTTTGTGGGGAAAAGATGCAAAGAGAAATTACTTTCAATGTGTATACACTAGAGCACTAGCATTCAGCTGGCTGAAAACTCTGCTAGGGAAATGCCAACCTTTTGATAGGATTTATTTTTTTCTTTGGTTCAGCAGATTCCTTTTTCATTACTGTAGGAAATACTGTCGAGCGAGCAAAGCTTTGGATAAAGTATATCAACAGCTTCAGCTGGGAAAAGAGCATTCATGTGTATGATACAAAGGACGACGGGAAATGTCTTTTACTACAAAATTTGCTACCTTTGACCCTCTCTTACTTGTCTTCCAGAAGATGAACCTGATACATGGTAGGGTTTACAGCAAGGAATTTATTGGCTTTGAAGTTCTGGAATGTTGCCATTGAAGAAAGGAAGAAAACAAAGTAAACCAAAGCAAGCTTACTCTTGACATTAAAGCCAAACACAACGGAAATCACAGAACTCCAGCAGCTGTCTGTTGTTTCAGGATATGTTTCCTGCATTATGCCCATAACATTTTGCAAGGAGTACATTTCAACATCCTCAAAGATTAAACTTTATTATCACATCCAGGAATTGTAAAGGCTTTGAGCTAAAGTGGGAGAGTTGAATCTTAAAAGGAAAAAAAAATTGCCTGTGATTACAAACAAATGAACAAGCTCTAAAAGGCAGAAACTGAATTAATTTTCTCCTCGCAAGTTCTATACTGCCTGTGAAATGCATGAGGTTCTACTTTAGCCGGTATGTAATGTGAGATTAAAGGGAAAGTAGGTATTAATGAAGAGGTTTTACCTTAATACGCATTTCCAAGTGCAGCTCAGTAGAGCAGTACAGATAGTGGTAAGCCACAGTGCCACTAGAGACATGATCATCCGTGGCAGCTGCTAAGACATGGGGTACATGAGATCTCATGTGTACTTTTCCATGAGGGCAGGAGGATTGAGCTGACTCTGAGAGAAAGTGGCCCACAGTCATCTACAGAAGACAAATACAATAGTAAATTTCTTAGTTTGACAGAATAGGAGTATCAATCGCAGATATTTTTGCAGATATCTCCAAAAATATCAGCTTAGTAATTTTATCACACATGGACAGAAAAGAACCTATTGATGCAAAACTTAGATATTTGTGCTCTAATGACACACAATAAAGGGAAATCTCTTCCTATTTTTCATGATTTTAATAAACTGGTGCTTTAGAATTCTATTTAAAGACATGTAGCCTATCCAGTAAGGGCATAAGCATAACCTGAGGGAGTTTGTCTTCCTATCCTCTCTAATTGGGTTTTGTTTTGGTTTTTTGCCCTGGTCCTAAATTAGATTTTTAAGTCTTCAAAGCAGGGACCCTGAACTCAATTATCTTCTCATTTTTCTCAGTCAAAGTCACCTATTAGCTTCACTAACAGCAAACTTGCAAAAGTGGAGGAGGAATCATACTTGCCTCCATGTCTCCAAAGACATCTAAATTACACCATCGTGTGATGTAGCAACCTGAGAAAGTTCACTACATACAACATGGGTTGTTCCACCCTCCCCATTGTAATTTCATTCATTATTACATGACTACAGAATTGTCATCCTTCGCTATTCTTGCACCAGAAATGAGAAGTTCTTCTGTAGCTCTGGTATGGTTTCTCCCTCTTCCAAAGATAAAATTGCAGAATGACATAGTGCTTTATTATGGCCAGTTAAAATTTTGGTGAAGGTACTTCTCATTCCAAGCAAGTTGGCCTCCCCTCTGTCCTACAATTGCAAACAGACTTAGGTTCTCACATTCAAGATTCTGGGTTTTTTAAAAAGCCATGCTTAAAATCCTCCTCCCAGAGAAATCAGACTGATCCATATTCTGAACAAGGCTTCATGGCTATAGATCCCAACCAAAGGAAAGACCTCCCAGAGGTGCATGATGACCTAAGTGTCAGCAAGGGATTAGTCCACAGCTCTCCTTTCTGGATTTCTTTCTTCTTAGTTTAGAGCTGTTCCTATGTCTAAGTCTTCATTGTTTTCCTCTAGCAAAACCTCCTCCCCATGCACAGGGTGGAGGACCCATCACCTCACTGCCATTTCTGGGTGCAGTCACAGTGGTTACTGGTGTTTGGAAAGTCCTTGGATGCCCAAGGAATTGGGAGGAGTATTCTGCTTTGATGAGGACAAAAACCATGGGATAGAAAACTCAGCAGAAACCTTTGCTCAAGCCATTTTCAGGTCAGTGTGACAATATGTGTATCAGACAAAATGGAAGGGCAAGAGAAGTGAGTATTAAAAGTGCTTCTGAAAATCTGTGGAAAAAGCAACTGTTTCATTAAGTCAAAGGTCATACAGAGTAAGGTAATACTTATTGCCTTATATAATATATCACCTAATACTTATGTATTACCTACTTAGTAATTCATTATTACCTAATTAATACTATTACCTAAATATTTATATATTACCTAATACTTATATATTACCTACTACTTATCTGGCTTTACTTTTTTCCCTGTAAAATTTCCTTTAATTATATGTACACGTATAAAAAGTATACAGCTATTGATACAGAGAAAACCTCCTAACTGATCTTTAAATATCACTTGATGATTCTGGGGTTCTATTCCTAAATGGCATAGGTTACCATTACAATTATCTTTTGTCACCTTTGTAATTTATTAGCCATTTTATACATTGAACCTTTATGTAATATGTGATGTAATGCTTTATAATGCCCTCATTTGTTTAAAAGGTGCTGCAATTCTTTAAATGGAAGTTGTTTGCATATAATTTGTCTTAAAATGAGAATTACTTCTGTCCAAGAATAATAACCAAGTTCGAGCACTGTCAGACTGAAACACAGTGAATCAAAAATAGTTAAAATGCAATTTTGCCTCTATCTGACAGTCCTTCTGCCATATTTATGGACTTTATTGTTGCAATAAAATTTGATGGGGAGAAAGGAATTGACTGATTTTCTTTGTTCCACCTACTAAGCCTACATTGGATTTTGAAAGATATATTCACATAGGAAAAATAATTAAACCAAATGTACTGTTAATAACATGAAGAAAATAAGATGAATATAATATTTTGAGTCTTCTTCAGTTACAGCATATCATCGTGATAAAATTGGAACACTTTCAAAGACCATTTTTTTTCTTTTTTTAAGTTAAAGATGTCCTTTAACATTCTAATGTAAAACTGAATTATGCACATGTCTTGGAAGAATGATATGAATTTTAAGGAAGCAGTTAATGTCAAATACACTTATTCTGCCTTTTTTTGACAAAGTAGAAGGGCTGACAGCCTGCTTAGCTTTTTTACTTCAATGTTATTGTGTGTTTTCAGGTAAAAACTAGATCTGTAACACTGTTTCATTATAGCTTTATTTTTTATTATTATTTATCTATACTTTAAAGAAAATAATAAAATAAAGAAATACCACCTCACTCCAAGTGCACAAATCATACCTCTATGATACTCCTTTATTGGTTTAGAAAATACTTGGTTATGCTAAAGTTCCTCTGTGGAAACCTACCAGAAGGTCGTGATACTGTTGATTAGAGTGTAATGAGTTTGATGGGTTGGTTATTCCATTTAGATAGCTGAGATCAATAAACTTTAGCTAAGTTTTTTAACAGCACTTCTTTGTTTATTTAGCAAGATACTGGCTTCTCTTAATCTAGACTTCTTTAAAAATGTGGGTTTTTCTAAGCCTGAAATCTCAGGTGCTGACTGAGCTCTGGGAGCAGAAGCTAGCACTGAATGCACAGACCAGACCTGAGAATTTGTGGTGGATTGTCACTGGCCAACAGACAAACACCCATGCAGTCACTCCCTTCTCTGGGAGGATGAGGACATAACCACAAAAAGGTGAGGAGGCTTGTGCATTGTGATATGTCTCATAGGGAAACAAAAGCTACCCCCAAAAGCAAAGCAAAGAAAGAATTTATTCACTATTTCCTATCAGCAGACGGATGCCCAGTCACTTCCACAAAAGCAGGGCTTCATCACTTCTAATGGTTCTTCAGGAAGACTAATGCCACAGCCATGGACATTCTCCTTCCTTCTCCTTTCCCTGAGTTTTATTGCTGTGCAGAACATCATACATTATGGAATATCCTTTTCCTCATTACAGGTCAGCTGTCCTGCTTGTGCCCCCTCCCAGTGGAGAGTTTCAGCTTGTAGAGCTGTTTTCTTTCTCTGCCCCTGCATGTTTGAACTTGGACAAATAGCTTCTCAGAGCTATTCAGTTTACTCAGGCTTAATATAGGAGGAAAATTTCCCCTTCAAGACATCAAGAATCACCAGTCAGAAAGTGCTTTCAGAGACATTGACAAAAAGAACAACAGCAGCATTAAATACCATAGTAGTATTTTTAACATTTGTATTTCAATTCTGTCCTCTCCAGATGCATTTTAGAATTTGGCTTAGATTTATGCACACTGAATGTTACGGTTTCATTAAATTTAGTCCTCTTTCTTTAACCCTTTTGCATTACATTTTCTATGTACTTCAGCTCTGGTGAAGCCATGCAACCAGCAGGCTTTGCAGAGGGGAACACAAGTCCCACTCCTCACAGACCAGGATCTCATGATCTTCTGTTTTAGTACACAGCAGTGAAACACAAAATGCACACCGTGTTTCATGACTCATGCTGGCCCATAGGCTTCATTTGCCTCACACCTGACTGCTGGACAGCTGTCCCCAGCAGGGGGTTGGCCTCAGCTGCCCATCCCTTTGGACTTAGGGCTTTGACATCCGTGGCTACCTTGTGGCTCCGTGCTGGCTATCAAGCTCTTGTGCAGTGGAGTGGTGTTGTGGCTGAGCCTGCAAGGGATCAGGGTGGTGCAAGATACAACGAGGAGGATATTCCCACAGGGGGTTGTCCTTATGTATGTCTGGAATACTGTCCTGGAGGACAGACATTATCTGAGGCTTACACCTTCTAAGTGAACATTACTTTGATACTTCCAGCCAAAAAGGCAGAGCAGTAACTATCAATACCATACTCATGAAAAGTCATCATAAAAAAAATGAAAGAACTGTAATAGGAGACTCCCCAGTAGATTTTTGTGTTGCTATTTACTGTTTAGAGACCATATGTAGAATCTTTGCACTAGCCAATAACCAGCTGCCACCAAATGCATATTCAACTTTTCACCTGTTTCTCTTCTGTGTGGTGCAGCAATGATTCAGGGTGCACATGAACAGCAGTTTCATAAAACCTCTTTTTTTTGATAATTTCTAGTCCTGATCCTTTTTAAAGAGTAGGAGTTTCAGTACATTGCTATTACCCACTAATTTCATGGTCCATGGTCAAACATAAGGCTGTAATTCAATTGTGGATTTTTTCTGATACTGCAAACAGCAAGAGCAATCTGATTTATATTCCCAGTGTTCACAAGGACTACGTACCATTATTTATAATATAGGCAATTTATAATACATGCTATTTATAATGTAGTCATTAAGTTACTTAAAATCTGTCATGCTGGAAAAGAAATCTTAATCCATAAAATGTATAAAGGAAGAGATTACAGTGCCAAAGACCTCAAAAGGAAGCGATTACTGAGGAAAAAAATTATCACAGTGTGTTCACTTCCTGAGGAACAATCTCTTGTAGAAAAGACAGTGTGCAGTCTGCCCGCATGTACAAATCAATTTTTAACCAAAAAACGTGGTTTATCAAACACTAGAAAGCCATTGCATTGTAAGATATTTATTACAGAATACACTTCCCACATAAGAATACATGGGAATTAATTGACAAAGTAATAAGGATATCCTATGTCTACTTATCCTTGTTCTGGCAATATCTATTTCATGTTATGTTCACATGAACAAGAAAGTACAGTCATAATTGCAGGAGGAAAAAGCTTTTGAAAGATGTGAAATCAATATCTGTCCTGAAATTGGTACCAGAAGAGAAATATTTGCAGAGCGATTAAACTTGCAACTCACTGGGAGCCACACACTGTCATAACACTTGATCTTACAAGAAGCTGAACGTTTTCTCTCTGCTCCAGCAGACCACTCATGCGCGGATGACAGATAAAGTCCCACGGACAGCACTGGCACTACCCTTGTGCTTACATTTCAACTGGCCCTCAAAACACTTCAGTTTTTGAACCAGTATGTCCAGCAAGTTAAAGGAATGAGCCTTTAAGAAAAATTTATTTACAGTCTAGAACCACATTCTGCAATCCTGAGGGTCGAAGTCTGGCTCATTCATAGTCTGTGACTCATGCTGCTTAAGGCACCTGGGCTACATATTTAAATTATGATTATCTCACAGTCTTTATCCAGGCAAAATATCCATTGGTCTGTGTATTGAAACAGATGTATTAATTCTGCACATCAGATTCTGGGCTCTCGATAATAATTTAATCCTCTTCCTTTACCTGTTAGCCAGCCTCTGCACCTCACGCTTTTAGGCTGCCTCTGTGTGTCACTGACAAAGGAGTGGTTTTGCTGCCATCATTGGATGTAGCAGGATCTGTGTGCTTTGGGTGAACAAGGAAGGACAAGAGGAACCTGAGGTGCTCAGGCATGGGGCCTTCCTCTTTACCTTAGTTCAATAGTTTATATATCAGAGACTCCAACACTGTTGGCTGCTTTAAAGGCAGAGAAGGCAGGAATAAATCAAAAAGATTGTGTTGGGTCTGGTAGATTTACCGTCTGTCTGTCCTGGGGTCTGTTGCCTGTTCTCCAACAGGGATTCAAGGATGTGTGAGTCTGCTCCCACTGACATGCGGCAGCCTCACTCCACCACTGAGAGCTTAAATTCATTAATGCCTGCCCATTGAAATCATGAAAATAGATACTGTTCAGCTAAATTAGTGTGTCTTTTTAGGAGGGAAGTCTGGTCAGTAAAAATAACAAACAATAAGATCTAACATCAGAGGAGACCTTTTTGTGTTTCCCTTCAAATGCACAATAGTACAAGAAGGGACAATTTTGCCCAAACTCCATGGAAGGTAAGAGTATGAGATCCTGATGACTTCTAATGGCCTTCTAGTCTTTAGTGTGTATTCTACAAAATGCTTTAGCTCTACAATCTTCTATTTCAGAACCAGTGTTATGAATTTTTTTCTGCTTCCCTCTACCTAGGAATTTCATTGTCCAAGCAAAAACAAGTTTCCTAAATTGAACTAAATTTCATCCACTGTCCTGGCAAACTTTGCTTCCAAAAGAAAAGTGCATGTAAAATCTATTGAATACTTGACACTATTAATCTTTTGTCTTCTGACTACCTTGCTCATTCACCATCCTATATGTGTAACAAACTCATAAGGATTAGGGATATAAGAATAATTACATTTTCCATTTTACTGCCAAACCAAAACATGGAGAAAAATCTCCTCACCAAATTAAAAATAAAACCCCCCTATGAATTGAATTTAGAATAGAATGATTCATTCTTGGATGCTTGACAGATTAAAAAGCAAGAGAGGGACTAGAGGAAAACAGGAGGAGTGAGGAGAAGGAGAAGGTATCTGTGTAGTTCATGCCTGATGTCAACAAGCTTGCTTACCTGTCACAGCTTCCACTGGAATGTCCAATGCTTTCTGCTGCAGCGTGTCTGAAATCCATCCAGACAAAACTGTCCTTAGGTAGAAGTGCTCTCATCCAGCCTTGGTAAGAGAGTGTGAGAAATTACATTCCCTGAAGGAGCTGTAAAATGAATGAAGCAGGCATTGGCCTCCATGGACACTTTTCTGAGGGACATTCAAACGGGTTCAAGCCTGTTGAAGGCAAAAGTCCACCCTCGTGAGGTGAGCAGGAATCCAGAACAGCCAGAGTGGGTCTGGAAAGATGGGAAGGACGAGATATCGGAACATCTCACTGTCTGTCCTCTGGCAACATCCATTCTCAGAGACAAAACAGGATATGGACCACTGGACCACTGTGTAGCCACAATTCCAGATGGTACCAGACAGTTCACTTGGATATTCACATGGCATGCCCTGCTATAGCAAAATACACTGGTTGAAACACTCCAAGAGCCTGAGCTCACAGCTGGGCATAATCCACATATGCCATTCTGCCAATGTCTCTTGCATGCTGCCATTGGTCCAGCACACATTCCATTATGTCTGACAGTAACTTGGAACACCTTAAAACATGGCAGCTAGGATACTGTAAATGTGAAGGAAAGAAGGGGCATTCATTCACCATCACCAGGCTGTGTGACTTCTCATCGAGTAGAAAGGGTCACTTTTACCTTGATAACATTCCCAAGCCAGCATGTTGTATCTTTGCTTTTATTAAGTGTCTTAAATTAAGGAGTTTGGGAAGAGCATGTAAAGGTATTTTAGAAAATGCAAAAATGAACTGCTTTGACATTCCTAGCATTATTGCTGTTTTCACTGTGACCAAAACTTAACAAATCCAAGTTGAATTTATCATGATTGCATGTTTCAATGCTGCCTTATTTGCGTATTTTTTCCTTTTTTTCCCATGAAACATATGGCTGACTAAAAAAAAAAAAAAAAATAGAAAAATTGGATAACTTCTAGTCAGCTCATCTGCACTGCATTGTAGTTCACCAGTGATTCCCATTTTTGAGGAGTCCAGGCATGAAGGAGGGAAGTTGAACGGCACCCAGGTATTGCCCCAGAGTGGAGCCAGTACAGTCAGGATGCTCATTTGCATCCAGGCGTCCAGGACCTATCCCAGTCCATTTATTTGATATCCTGCATCACTGCAGCACGAGATGATGAGGGTATTAAAGGTCTGGGGCAAGTTTCCCCCTCCTAGGCATTTAGATGGCTGTGCTCAAGGCCAGGTCACTGATGAATGGGGCTGTGCAGCAAGAGCTACAAGAGCCTCAGAGCAGGCTCTCTCTCCTTCTTTTGGGAGCTGCTTTATAGCTGAAGCTCTTGCTCTTGGTCCCCACCTGAGGTGAATTTCAGGTGGTTTTCAGCCTTAAGTATGCTCTATCTTGTGCTTCCCTGATATTTATTCTGATTCTGAGCTTCTGCATTCTGACTTTCTGGCTTCACCCCGGATGTGTCTCATCACCGCATATTTGTGGAGTGAATGCTGGTCTGTGTCTGATGCTGGTGGCTTGCTCTGCACTCCTAGCTCAGGAAAAGTGGGACAGCCCTGGATGGTGTCAGTGCAGGCTCTGTCTGCCTTGCTGAGAATATCAGTTCCCCAGTTCCTCACCTGCAGAGTGATGGACCCTCAGCTCTGCCTGGCAGGCGGTGTATTCTTTGATTTCCTACTTGCTATTTCAAATGCAGCAGATTATCTCAAGATGCCTGGAAGTTCCTATTTGAGTTTGATTGCCTTCATAAAATGAGTAATATTGAGTCAGCTTCCTGAAGATGGCTGTCCACATCTCAATTGGCATTTCATCTAATCAGAGTTATCAGTATTCTCAGAACCCAAATGCAAGTGTGGCTGATGATATGAAATTAATGGAATTACATCTGCCTACCTACATGGAAACAGACCCTCTGACCTTGAGTACTTAACTTCACAGATCTGACATGAGGCATAAAGGCTCAGCAGTGGAAACTCATCTACTCATTTCATCATGCCCCTTACAAGGGAAAAGGGAAGACTCCAATCTTTCTGCCTCTCAGTCTGTCACCACTTGTCAGACAGAGAATTATCTCTTAAAAGAAAACAGAGGAAAGAATGAATTAATGAATAAATAACTCAGTGGAAGTTTTTCACAAAGTTAACACAGAGATAAAGTTCATGCAGTACTAGCAGGACACCTCAGGCTTTCTCAGGAATGGCGGTGCTAATATGGAGACCCCTTCTTTTTTTGTGTGGAGTTCCATTATATTGTATAGATAGAAATTTAAGTGTAACCTTCAGTAGGAAAATTCATCTGGCCAGAGGGTTGAATTCACTATCCAATGTCCTTGTCTTGGTTTTAATCCATGGTTTAAACTGTTTCAAAACTGTTTGCTGCTAATGCTCTTCAGGACACAAAATTAAAAACCTGTCCCGTTTCTGGTCATCTGTTGAGCAGAAGAGATGACACCCTTACCTTAAACTATAAGGTCTTTGAAGCAGAAGACAACATTCTCTTCTGTCTTTGTCAAGCAGGTGGAAATCTGAGGTCCTACCCCATTGTTATGTAAATTGAACATAGTGTTAAATTACAGAACTCACTCCCTACCCATCCAGAATTAAATCTCCGTCCACTTCCACAAAAGGTGGCAGATGCATAATTTTGTGGAAAAAAAAAATCCCTCTAATAGAGGAAATAATTTTTCAGTAAAGCTGAGGTTAACAATAAGATAGAACAATAGGTAAATTGAAATACCTTTAGGGCAAAGTTAGAGAAAGGTAAGCATGTTTTAAAGTTAATCCAGTACTTACAGTTCAGGTGAAGAGAAAAGTGAATTCTAAATATATTTTTTCTTTTTAGAGGTGAGATATTTTAGATAGAAACGAAAAATCTCGCCCTATGATCTTTTTCTGAAGTAGTGAAATGTAAGAAAGGTAAGAATGTTAGGTTAGCAAATCACCCCAATATACCAGGACCACAAATTTTGTTCTGTTTCCTATAGACTGCCATTTTCCTCAGAAAATCATGCAGAAAGTATCAGTTTTAGAAACTGTGCAGTGTTCTAGTTTAGCTGGATTGATCCAGTACAGCCATATGAAAGCCAAAATCCAGAAGAAGCCTGAAGTTTATAAGTTTATAAGTTTGATTAAGCTACTTTTGCCACTTTTGATCTAAATCAGAGACACTGAGTCTACACTTGGCTCAGATGGACTTGTGTGGGAATAGACACTTTGCCCACAGCTCAGGTGATGTAAACTTCTTTAATCAGGGATGCATTGCCAGGGTCATGGGAATTTGAGAGCTAAAGCATCATGTTCATATTGGATGTACTCTAGTATTTTATTATCAACATATATGTATGCACACTTGAAGTGAGATAAAATAACAGTTTAAGTGCTGAGAAGAGTGTAAGCAAAATTTCTGCCACTAACTGTGATTTGAGTCTTTGTTCTGCAAAGTTTCAGAACAAGGGGCAAGGTGCAGCCTTTTGCACGTACACTTAGGCTCCAGTGCTGCTAGCAGCTGTTAAGCAAGTATTTAAAACCTAAGCTTGGTCAAGGGCTTTATTGTGTATGAATTGTGAAATAGAGGCTTTAGTGATGGTAGGAAAATCTTGGGAAGCCCAGAGGTAAAAAAGGATATTGATAGAAAAATCTCCAGTGGGGGATAAATTATTACCTCTTTCTTACGTTAAAAAGAAATTTATTCTACCCACTTCTTGACTACTTCCAGTGAGCATCAAAAATTGGTCCAAATGACCTAACATGTCTGTAGTCTAAGTCAGGATTTTCCAGGAGAAAAGACCCAAAAACTTAAGGTTAAAGCAATCTTTTTAATATAAGGATATATTAAATGCATGTTACAAGGGATCTTATTTCTACTTGTCATTCCTTAGTTGCATGAAAAATACAGTGAGCTTTTAGATTTTTAACAGAAATTGATTGTTAAATTTCTTTTAAACAAAAAAACCTTCACTTTTTCCCTAATAAAACAACACAATTTCCATTGCCTGATTTCAAACTAAATGTAAAATATTTTTTTTATATCCAGTCTGCCATTAAATAAAGAGTATATTTATTAAATGTGGGTGTTTGATAATCAGAGTTATAGAAAGTGCAAAAGCTGTGGTTTTTCATCCTAGACTTTTACACCTCTTGATTTAATTTTTTCAGCATGTGGGGAAAGAGTGCAGTCAAAAACATTTTGTTTGGTCTAAAACTTGCACTTTAAATAATTTTTATTTCAGTAATTTTTACATTTGTCATAGTGAAAGCAACACATATATGAAAACAGCAGAAATAGCAACTTGAATAATTGTTAATGGCTGCTTTCCTTTTTTCCCCTCAAAATCCTCCATTTGTTATGTCATAATAATGATTACTTTCAAGGGCTGTCATTTGACAGTCCCACACAGTGTAGGAGGGGTGAATGAAAGCTGCTTCTTCTGCCTTCAAGCTGAAGCACAGAGCACACTTGCACAAAAGGCAAGAGCTGAGAGGATGCTATATATCATTATCTCAGTCATTGCCTAACGATGGTCTCAGTTGTTCTTAAATTTGCTTTTATTTTTCAGTGGGGGATAATAAAATAAGCCTCTATTGCCTTCTAACCCTGGCGAATCATATTTTGTGCTGTTACATTTTTGCCTCATTTTGACCTGCACTTCAATAAACATGAGGCTTGAAAAATGATTAAGTAGATTGGGCAAAGATTAAAAAAAAAATAATCTCTTCTTATTAGCCTGGACTTCTCCTCTCCTCCAAACAGCCCACACAAATCCATAGACATTATTATCACAGGTAGCATTTAAATCTCAGTTACATTCTTGGGGTCTGACTGCCACTATCGCTGCCTTACAGCAATTTACACAGAGGACTCTCTGATCCCTTGCTGACAGGCTAATGGAGTCCATGAAATCCTGTGCAGTGTTTCAGTCGTACTGAATTGCACCTGAAAACACAGTAGGTGAATTGATTCAAGCATCAGTGTCCAGTCTTTCAGCAGCATCTTGTGCTCACATTTAATTTTATGCACATAAGAAAAGCCATGGTTTAATTTGGAGCAAAACTAAGTGCTTCAATTTGTTCTCCTATCATTTATAATGCTACTATTTCTGTTAAGTGACCCACTCCATTACTTATTTATGCTCTTAAAACATTGTCTGTTACTATTTTTAAAAGCTTCAGTTTACACTTACAAAGAGCATGGCCTTAACCCAGCTCTCACAGAAGTAAGTCCCCATATCTGCAATGTCATTGTTTCTGTGGGTGAGTGCTGAGATTTTACCAGCTGGATTCAGTGTGTGTCAGCACACCCAGCGGTGTTCACACTGCAGCCCAAACAGCACCTTTACAGCAGCCCTGGCACACCCACCCTCCAGCTCGCTCACTATCTTCCCTGCTCCCTGTGTGAAGTATGGTGCTATCAGCAGCGAGGTACTTTAGCATTCCTAGGGCTCTTTTTCCTAGCCATGCCATACAGTGGTAACAAAGATTGGAATGTGGGGTAAAGGAGGATGGTAAATAGGTCACCAGAGCCTGAATTTAGCCCCTCCTTCTTGCAGCTCAGGATTTTACAGATGGCATACTTCTCAGGCTTTCTCCTGACCAGCAGCCCAGAGTATCCTTATCTTGCACCTGTTGATGCTCTGCTGCATGAGAGCAGATCCAGCTGGAGCACCATGGTGCTGGAGGGATACATCTATTCCTCAACAATCTACTGTGCACTAGAAGCACACTGTGACAGCACCATATCAGGCTGGAAACATGATATTAACTCCAATGGACTGAAAATCCTTTCTGTGCACAGGGCTATCACAAGCTGTAAAGAGCTGATTTTTTTTCTCTACTTCAACAGCGTGGTTCCTCCCAGCACTCTTCCACTACACAGGAAGATGCTTTGTTGAAGAAGGACTTTGGATTTCCCAGTCAAGAAATAAGTGTCAGAACACTGTGGAACCACAAAGTGGGAATCTTGGATAACCACTTTGGAAGAGCAAGGTTATCAATTACCAACACTGTCACAAATATAACTCCATGCACAATCATCTATGATCAGCATGGGATGCATCATGACAGATGGTTGTTTTTTTTTTTTTTTTTCTCCTTAAGTTCTTAATCAGCACATCCTCTATGCAGAGTGCACCCCACCCTATCTTTCTATCTGAGAGGAACCCCAATCCAGAGGCACACAGTGGATATCAGCCCCTCCCATACATAGGTCAGCTTAGCATTTTCAGGCCTTTACACACAGCAGTATTCCTGTGGTTCTGCTCCATCCCTGTCTGGATCTCTGGACACCACAGATAGGGGAGTCTGTGGGAGAAACGTGATGCCTAAAGTTCTGTGGATTTCTGTGTTTCTGTTTTCCAGTCCCTGAAACTTTACCTCTGCTTTGGAGAGCCTGAGGTGCCCACTCAGACTCACAGCTGCTGTCCTATCACACAGGTGTCCTGACTCTGATGGCATTAGTGCAAAGTAGCAAACATAGGGGAAAAGTAGCTTTATTCAGACTTTTCCAGAATAACAGGTGATAGTAATCATCAATTACTCTAATGACTTGGAATCAGTGATCATTGCCATTTAATACAGATGTAGATAAATCTACAAGTCTATCTCTATGGTCATGTAGGAGAACTAGAAAAAAATTCAAGTAAAGAAAACTTAGATGACTACATGACTGCAATTGTTGTAAAGTAAAACAGACTAGGACAATCCAACCTGGAAAAGAGAAGACTGTGGCAGGACATAATATCTCAAAAGAACATAATGAAACTATCAATATAAAATACTAGTATTAAATATATAATCTTTAAATTATGTAGACATGGCAAATAAGGACTGATTATTCACTATTTCTCACAGTAACAGAACCAGCCAGCACTAAAGGAAGCTGTCAGGTAACAGACTGAAAACAAGACAGAGAAATTAAACTCTTCAGTATTACTGCAGTGTCTGATCTGCCTTTGTTGACACTTAAAAATTGAGTGAGAGACCATGTGTAAGAAAATCAGCTGTATCAGTCACATATTCTCACAGGAATGGGCAACTGAGAATGATGTTGAGAAGGAATGTGTGAGACATCTTCTGAAGACACGGTGTGAAAACCAGGTGAGGTATTTTTTGCTATTAGTTGATATAAGCTGTCTTAATTTTCAGAGAATCAGTATTTTCTCTTCTTCATGTTCTGTGAGCCATGGCACCTAAATCATTACTACCCCAAAAAGTACTTCATTAAATAATATTGATAATACCTACAAAAGGAGTAGAAATGTCACTCTCTGGTGTACAAACAAGTTGTGCACTGGCTGCTGTAGAGGCACGTGCAAGGGAGAAGGAAGCCTGTTGGCCTGCTCCCAGTACTGCCAGCAGATTGTGGTCATCACACTCAGCTTGCTGAATGCCCAGCTGACAAGGAAGGGATGAAACCTCTGTCACAGAGAGCTGAATCTTCACTCACTGACAAAAGTTACTGAAAGCAGAGAACTGGAGACATTTAAGGCTAAAATGTTATGATGTCTGATAAGCTCTGGAAAATCATGTGACGACAAAGGCCAGAGATCCTGAATTATTTTTAACTGGGACAGCATAGGATCTTTTTATAAACAGAACAACATAATACTGTGAATTGTCATATACTTATTATTATTAATCTGGTATTTATGTCAGCACAAATTAGTTATACAAAATCAACAGAAAACAGCAATATAAAAGCACTACTTTCATGCTTATTACTCTTTAGTATGTCATAAAAGGAAGGTAATTTGAGACAGTACATAATAAGAAAATTATATGAATGTATACAGTAAAATAATCTTTTTTACACTTTGGGGACTGTAAACAGCTCTGAAAATAAGACTGCCAAGCTTGTGGAAGAAAGTGAAAAATCTATAATGACTCGAGCTAAGTGGAATATTCCAATTGCCTTACGCAGCTGGAACTTGGTGTCTTGCTGTCAGAAGTCCTTAATGGAGTAACAGCCTCATCATCCACCTATCAGACTTGTACTGTACTTTGTAATAGACATGTGTGTATATATATATATATATATATATATATAAAACCTTTCTGTATGGTGATGTTTGGAGCAGAGTTCAGCCATGGGAAATCATCCATTTCCCTTCCACTAATTACAGAAATGTGTCTGTGAGGGAGTCATGGGTAATAAGTGATAAAGATGACGGTGATTGTTTTAGACATCCTAAAGATGGAAGGAAAGGACATAGACTGCATCCAGGAATGAAGAATAAGAAATCAGTTTCAGGATCTGGAATGAAGGCAGTGATAGCATGCCAATGGCAGAGTTTATTGCATTAAAACCAAGTAGAAAATGAAGGGGTAAATGCTAAAAATATTCGTATGTATGTCAATAAATATGAAGAAGCTGCTATGGAATCTGTATTTGGTTGAGAGAAGAGAGAGCAGCAAAGTATTGTCAGCAGAAGATAAAGCTTCTTCCCTTTGCTTGAATTTGATATATTTTTTTCTTTCAATGACAGGTAGGATAAGTCTTATTATTATTCAGAGGTGAAAACACTGAAGATAAAAGTGTGCCCTGTTTCACAATTAATAAATTTACTGGCTTCAGTGGAATCAGATTTTACCCAAGGTCTTCTAAATGTATGAGGTGGTTTCAAATCAGGGGTTGTTTCTTACCTCTTTTTCATTACCTTTTTTTTGTTTGTTTGGTTTGGTTTTTTTGTTGTGGTTTTTTGTTGTTGAGTTTTATTTTGTTTTATTTTTGTTTTTCTTTTAAACCCATGATGCTGCAGCTAAATGGACTTGAAGTTTAGTAGACAAAACACAAGGAAATTTCAGTTAAGTTAGATTTTAAACCAAAGTATGAGAGCCCTGAAAACCTTATAACCAATGCATGTTTTGTCTCTGCCCTAGATGAACGCACAGAGTGGACCTTTTTCCCCTTGGGTTACAGAGGACAAAACTAGCTGAATACCACATCTTGCATCTGCTATCATTAAATATTTAGCATGTTACTTGCAGAACCTTGTTTATGGCAAACAAAATAAATGCCATATGAAATGGATCTTTTCACAGCCAGGCTATTTTTTTTTTTTCTTTTTTACCTGTAATGACTTCAAGACCCTTTAAAGATCTCGAATAAGAATTGACTTTGGAGTTTTTGGGTTTGAATTGTTTGAGGATTTTTAACCTACTAAAAGACTTATAGGAAGCAAGTTTCCTGATCCTAATGTCCTCATGGCTACTGTCACAGACAAGTCCAAGACAAAAGGTTTGTATTGTAAGCAGTGGAGTACATGTTACTTTTAAAAGTTCAGATAATTCTTCATTTTTCATGGAGAAGCATCAAGCTTTTACAAGCATAAAATATCAGATAGCAGACATAGCGCTTAAAGACATCATTCATCCCAGTAACCTTTAATTTGACCTTTGGTAATTAGCCACTCTTTCTTCCCAGTCCAGAAAAATTTAGGTTATTAATTAACAGGGAAAGTTAGAGACCTTAGAAAAACTTTGAGTCCTTGCTTCAGAATGCTGTTTGGAAATAGCTAGCTAGTATGGGATTTTCATGTAGTATCTTTTATGTGCAACTGACAGTAAAATATTTGCTTTTATAAACAACCAATAATAGTTCTTTTATGTAGGATTTAACATTAGTGAATGCATCTGCACCTTGGGATTGTCATTCCCTAATACTTTTGGTTTATGTTCTATTTTTTAAAAAATGCATATAAATCTGGAAGCTTTCTTGCAGAAAACTCAAATAATGCTGCTGTGCTGAAGCTCTCTAGAAAAATGCAATTTTTTTTTTTTTTTTTTTTTTTTTTTTTTTTTTTTTTTGCTATTAATGCATCATTTTTTTTTCTAATTCTTAATTTCAGTTTCATTTGAGAATTTTGTGCTCGTCAAGGCCACTAGCAAATTTGTGGCAGACTTGCACTGAAATTCCTGGTGGGATTCAGTAAGAAAAACTGATCAGTAAGACAGTTCACAGTCCATGGAAGCTAAAGGTATCTTTCCAGTCTTCAACAGGCCTTTGGAATAAGATCCAAAGATATGTAGCATTTTTGTTTCCTTAAAAAACTGGGATATCACTCTGAGACTACAAGAGTAGCCCTAAGCCACAGCAATCTGCTGTGATTTCATTGATGCTGAACCTGTTTCTGTCAAAGATGTAGTTCTGCATTCACACTTTCCATAATGCTTGGTCATGGAACAAATTTAAGTATTTTGGCTTTGTTGACTAAAGGTTAGCTCCTTGTTCTTCTTTTACATATTTATATTTACTAATTTCTTTGTAGCAAATTCCTATTTATAAAGTAAGTGAGGAAAAAAAACAGGGCAGGAAGGGGGGGAAAGTGGTCCTGGAGGGATTTTTTTTTTTTTTTTCTCCTAAGACAAAAGAGAAGGATTTAAAATGTGTAAGTAAAAACACTCTGGGGCAGAAAGAAGGCAAAAGACTGAGAAAGAAATTGTGTTTCACCCATGAAAGGACAGTCAGACAGCAGTGAAGGAGCAAAAAATGGTGACACATCACCATCATTATCACATCTCCCACTAATGTTAATTTTTAAGTATTTTTCTGTGGAAAAAATAAAAAAAGGGAATAAACAAATGCATTCTTGGACTTTATTCAAAAAGTCAGTGTAGAGCAAGTCCACTAAAATTGCCATACCTGAAACATCATGAATGGAATTCAAACTGTTCCAAGCCTTTTGCAAACCTTTTCACAAAATTTAAACAGACTTGAGGAAATGAAATTTCAAACCCATTATTGGTCCTCCCTAACAACACTGTTAATCAGCTAACATAAATTAAACTCGCTGTAAAATCTTAATAAATCAGACTACTATTAAAGTACAAAAGAAATTTCAGCTAAAACTCTAGAGGAGCATGCCAGTCAATAATACGTTGTTTCATTGAAACAACACTGGCTAATATGTACCAAAAAACATCATGGAATCATTGAACAACTCACATTGGAGGGGAACCATAAGAATCATCAAGTCTAAATCCAAATATGTATATATGTATGTACATATATATATAAAAATATAAATCATCTGTACATTCAGTAGAATAAATCATGTCCTGATGCTACAATGACTCAATCCATTTCCATTTCAAAGGTACTTCACACATCTGAATTTCACTGATTTATTCTGGTGCATTTGATTCCCTTTGAGACTGCTTGGATTCAGCCTTCAGTTAGAAACACAATTGCTCAAATTGCATCAATATCAACATCCTCCTCCACTGGCATCCTCCCTGCACTGCTACCACATCAGGGACAAACAACACGCGTCTTTGCGAACTAATGAAGGATCCATCAAAGATGCCACTTCAGGGTTCGATCAGGTGCTCATTTTATTTAGATAATGGAGAAGAGCATCAAAGTCAGTTTGATGTAGTGTAGGATGGATTTGCTTAAAAAGTGCCTAGAGCTATAACAAAAGAACTCATTTCAAGACATCTACAGAAGCGGTAAATGTATTCACTTTGAAAAGAATTGTTATTTATGTTTAGACTAAAATATTTAACTGTTTAAAGACCAACAGGATTTAAAAACTCTACCTGTCATCCTTTTTTTTATTCCACAGTTTTTAATTGTGAAAATATTGTCTTAGTGTTTATCCAATTAATATTTTATTCACAAAAAACTTCTTTGTAGCCCACCTTTTTGGGTTCTCCATCCTGTTGAAGTGCTCCCAGGGCTGCGGCCACATCTGGCTTCAGTGGCAGCTTGGGGGAATGGCCAGGAAGTGCCGAACCAGGAGTGCTGAAATATCAATGTGTGGCAATCAGTCCTCAGGATGAGGAAAAAAAAGCTTCTTCCTCATCTTCTAAAACAGACCTAACTTTTGGTCCCATCTCCAGGCTTTTGGGAAAAATATCTCATTTTTAACACTAATTTCCTCCTTGGTCGTGTGTCTGTTAATCACAGATCAGCTTGCGCTAGATCGACTCACCATACAAATACAAAAGCCCTGTGTGAGAACACAATTGCATTTCCTTCTGATTAACCAGAACACACTGTGCAGTGTTCAGCTGGCTCCATGTCAGCCACATGAAGACAGATATTTGGTGCACTGTGGGACAAAGTCACCCCTTCAAAACTTCTACAGGAATTTCAGCTGATAGAGTGAGTGAACTTGCACTAAGTCAGCTCTGTACATCGTGTGAAGGCAGCATCCCAGACCTGGTATTTTTTACCCCAAAACTGAATTATTTTATTAAAAACGCATAGTCTAGGTGACCCCTGAAACATAGTCCAATGTTGGGAAACAAACATTTTTCTTACACCTGCATAAAGCACAGGCTAGCACTGAGAACATCCCAAATAAAGCTTGTTCCATAAAAGAAGAGAGCTGTTTTGTACACATATATCTTGAGGATCTTTTTGTTGTGCAGTGCATTGTAATAATGTGTAGGCATCCATGAAGCTCCCTGTACCAAAACCACACACCTCTGAGATTCCCCATTTGTGGACATGGCTAGGTGTGAATGTGAGCATATAAGCACCAGGTAGGGATGGGACATCTATGATTCACTAGCAAGCAATGAGGACATTCTGAAGGCTGATGGGAACAGGCTATGGAAAAGCTATAAAGATTCAATATTTTGTATTTAGCAAAAAGTATATGTAGGCGGTTTTATAAGTGTTAATGAGTATTTGTTGGCTAGGATACACATGCATTTATTGTAACAGAAGGAGCTTGGAGAAGAGGAGATAGTTAACCCAGAACGGGGACTTGGATATTTCTGGCTCCTGTGGCTGTGAATACAGACACCCACAGACTAACAAATTGTATTAATGGAGGTTGCAGGGATGGATACATCCCATTTTCCACCAAATAATACTCTTTTTCTTCTTATTGTGGTTTGGAAATGATTGCAAAATTTATCTGCAAAGCATTCTGATTTGAGGTTCTTGAAAATCTCTGAATTTACTTTCAATGCTTATAGTGAATTGGCTTTAAAGTTAATTCAGAAAAAGAATTGTTATTCCTAGAGAAAGGAAGTGTGGCCAAAGCTAGGGTTTCATCAGATATTTTCCTTCACATTCACACTTTGGGCTGTTTGGCAATTCATTTAAGATTCCCAGGCTTTTTTATTATTTGTGTAATCCTGTATGGGAGCTGTTATCTACAGGTTTTGAATTTATTATCTTAGGCTGCACAAAAGGGCCAGAAGATAACCTCCTCCCCTACCCTTCTGTTGCAGTTGACAGTGATTTTAAACATTCCAATAAGGGAAAAGATCAGAGCTAGGAGCCAGCTCCTAGCTTTTTTAAAGTGTATATACTAGTACTACAACAATCCAGAGCTGGGAATGGAAGAAGAAAAGAGAATGACCAGTGGAGAGGGGAGGAAGGAGAGAGCAAGGAAGGAAACAGGCAGAAACATCCTTTTAATGTAGTACCACACTTTGATATATCAACCAAACTCCAAAATAAAAAACGGAAAATTCAAAGTGACTCTAAGATGTGAAGCTATTTCAATCCAAAGAATGCCTTGGAAGGCATTCCAACATTTCTTGTGTTGGCAGTGACTAAGGCAGGACTAGCTGTAAGCTGCCCTGCAGCTATGTTTGTCCTGTATCATATGCTTCAGGGTCACCCGTGTCACAAAGAGCATGTGTCTCAGCCAAACAGTGCACTCTGTTCTATAACTTACTGCACACATTTTTTATTTCTCTGCAAATGAGAGAGATGGTTAGGGAAGAAGAAAATTCTTCAGCAGTGGGGAAGGTCAGAAGCTGAACAGATTTGTTTAACAAACCATCTCAGTACCATGTCTTTAATCTTCTGAGAGAGAAATAGAGCAGAAGTGCTGGTAAAGTTCAGTCTACTTCATTATTAATTTGCCTTTTTTCTTCTCTATTAACTCATATACTATAACACTTTCCATTTCTAAGCAACAGCCTGGGGCAAAGCCAGGGCGTGGCCTTTAGCAAGAAACATGTGCTTGTCTTACAGGGGCTCTCCAACATGGGGAGGCCACTGAGCCTCCAGCACCTTCCCCCTCACCTTCACCCCTGCTGCCCCAACAAACCTTATGGGAAATGCAGCACAGCATTATTACCTGCAGCATTAAATCCATTTCCCATTTCACACTTGGGAGCTGCTTACAGTGTTTACATAGACGTGTGTTTGCAGGTGGATGCACACCAACATCTCCCTGACTCCGGAGGGAGTCACACAGTCACAGAGCTTTAGCATAATACAGTATAATCCTCAGACTTTTTTGCAAGTGCAACTGGTTATGCAAGGCACAACACCTGCTGGTACCTACCCTGAGCAAAGTCTGAGTGTAACTGTTGGGATATAACCAGGACTAAACAAAAAAAAAATCCTTTTGGGCAACAGGATTGCAGGCGTTAAATTTGTTCTTCAATCCACAGGGCAGACTTATGTATGTAATAACCCTCTAAGGGTTCCATACTTACAGTGTATACATAAATCTAACCTGAGGAATCAGTAAGATGTCTCCATTAAAGCACAGAACAAAACTGACAGCAAAGTTGGAGAAGCGCTGTTATAAATAGTTAATAGCAAAATAACACACTGATTGGGTCTGTCTAGTCCAACTGCCAGCACATGTCAGCTAAGAATATCTGGAACTGCACTGGAATGCTTTGTTCTGGTGAGTTTGATAATGGAGGCCTGGCAGAAAATAAGGAAGCAGAAGTTCCTGGGTGTTCATTGGGGTTTTGGTGTGGTTATTAAGGGGCTTGGTTTAAGGCAATAAGGGCTCCTAATACAGACCAACCAAGCACCTTCTGGGGATAAGATTTCTGCTCCACTTTAAACGCTTTATGGTGCGTTTCTGGGGAAGTCTTCCCAAGTGGCCTTTTTTCACTGCAGCTGGCTTGTCTGTCTACCTTCAAGATCTGCTTTAAGCCTGAGGAAACTCCACCAGGTGACTTTTCTTGGCTTCTCTGGTTTCAAAACTCTTACAATAGGTTTTCTCTTGTGAAGAATCCCATGCAGTATTGGAAAGAAAAAAACAAAACCAACCAAACAAACAAAACCCACAAACAAACAAAACCCCCCGAAACAAAACAAAACACCTTTAATGGCATATTGTTTAGCTAACTTCTGGGGAGCAGAAACCCTTGCTACCAGTAGAGTCATAGACTGTAGAAGGTGAAAAGGAAAGCTCTTATCTCCCCAGCATTCCATTCACAGCTCAAATGCAGAGACAGGGAGGCACATTAGGGTGAGAACCTAGTGCATCTCTCACTGCACTGAGCTCGTCACTTAGGTGGTGTTTGATGTCTGACACTCACTGTCCAAATCCTTCTCCTCAGCTCATGCACCTTATGAGGGTTCACTCATTAAAAAAACTACAGAGACAAACACAGCATACATGAAAGAGCAGCTGCTGTCACTGACAATACCCTGATGATGGCTGTTCACTCTAGCCATGGATGGATGTCTGACTCAGGAGCTCCTGTCCTCTGCCTGTAGGGTAAAAACTTGGCCACCAGTTAGCACTGGTACACAAAGTATCTTGCAGCACACCTGCATAAAATCTTTCCAAAGTTAATGTAAATTATGATTACCCCTCCATAATAAGCTGATTCTACTTTTTCCTCTGGCATATTGCAAATACTATGAACCAAAGACCATACTGCAGGCTAAAATTGATTTAGAAGCTGAAATGATGCATTTTTGTTCAAACCTGGGATAAATTTTTAGAACCACACTCCTGTCTATACTAATGGATTAAATTCAGAGTATAATTCTATTATTATTATTATTATTATTATTATTATTCAGTGTTTCTACTCAATTTCAGCTTTTGCTTTTGTTCTCTGATTTCTAACTAGTCATCACACAGGTGATTTAAAATATTTTCAAGAAGTTGAATGTCACCCTATTGCCTTTATTAACCTTATTCCTCATTAGTACATTGGCTGCATTCACGTAGAACTGATGGAAAAGCAAAAGGCATAAATCTTTCTAAAACTAATCTCAGAATAAAAATTCTTTCCTGGGGACTGTTGGAAGCTGGGTTTTATGCCTTGTTAAAAAGATGCAGTAGCCTTTTGACACAAAAAGCCTCTCATTAAAACTCAGATATTAGTTAACTCTCTTGATCAGGATTGATTTCAATTTCATTGTGGTGTGATTAATGTACGAAAAAGAAGCAGTATTTGAGCAAATGAGCCAAGGGTTATCCATTTATGGGCAATAATATCTGCTCAATCAAGGGACCTCACAGAACAGCCTTTTGTTCTGATTAAGATATATACCCAATTAAAGGTTTCAAACCAGTTGCCACTCAAATCAAAGGGAGCTTTCTCCACTGACATCAATGGGTGTTGATTAAGCCTGCAGAGGGAATGTTTCTTCATATATGAAAGTTTTCCCAGATCACTCTGTTTTCCTTGAGGGAACTTACTAGTTCAAACAGGAGGACCCTGAGAAAGACAGAGGTCAGGAGTTAATTCTAATTATTTCTGCAAAAGATCCATTTATTAAAGTCTGTACTTAGCTGTGAATTGCAGATGGGGTGTATATAAATAAGATGTACACTTAAGTGTCCACTGAATAATCATAAGATTGGTTCTTATTTATGTTTGAGATTGCATTTAAATAAATAAATAATGTGGACTGATAAAGTTTTGTTTGGTTGTTCAGATTTTTTGGGTCTGTTTTTGTTTGGGTTTTTTTTCTCCTACAAGTACTGGTGAAAATGAAGTGTCACTAGAGCACTATCACACTAAAATATGCCTTGTTAATTCCTGTAAGAATGCTTGAAAAATAGTTAATTTTAAGGAATTTTTGAAGAGTTTTGGAAAGGCAATAGAGCAATTTATCTGAACAGACTTACATTGATAAAGGCAGTGATAGAAAATAAAGATAGCAACAATAGCTCTTTGGTACTGCAGAGCCTGCATCTGCAACATATTTACAGATGTCACAATGAACTGGGATTGCTTTCACAATTAAGTAGCACTGTGGCCTATTAATTTTTTTTTATGTTAATTTGTCTATAAAATATTTAAGTCAAATGGATGAAGTGAAATTCAAATAATTTGAAGCATTAACAAACATAACATAAATACTTAAAACTAGTTAGAAATCTAATCATGGTGAGGGTTGTGCACTTAAAATCAAGATCCATCCATACACTGATTGTTACAAATTTGTAAATAGTGTGTAAATAGTGTGAGACCAAGGACTGGCTCTAACTTTAAAAATTATTTTAACTTATACCATTTACCAGAGGTGAGTCTTTCTGCCTAGTTAGTTTAATTCTGATGTATAGACCCATCCTCTTCAAAAATATGCAAGTCTTTCAAAATTTAAAGGTGCCTTTTCTGTTGTTTTTAAAGGACTGTTTGACTTGTAAAGCACTTAAAGGAAAAACTTTAGCATTTAAGAAACAAACTAGCTAGGGAATTAGAAAACTCATAAGACTAAAGGAAATCAGCTTTTCGCAGGTTACAAGTGATAAGAAGAAACTACTTCAGGTTGTTCCAGGAGAAGGTTAGACTGGATATAGGAAAAAATTATTAGCTGAAATTGTTGTCAAGTATTGGCCCAGGCTGCCCAGGGAGGTGGTGGAGTCATTGTATACCTTGGTGAGGTGTTTAGAGACAGGCAGATGTGGTGTTCAGGAACATGGTTAAGTGGTGGGCTTGGCAGTGCTGTGCTAATGGTTGGGAGTGACAATCTTAAAGGTCTTTTCCAGCCTAAATATTTTACGATTATTTTATTTTTTGTCAGAACACTACACATGCTGCCAGTACATTCACTGCTACACCTACACTCTGTGCCCCCAACAAGTTTCTAGGTCCCAAGAGGGAGTACAAAGAATGAAGAATCTCGCTATTGGGACCAGGTAGATCTGTACATACATAAAGAAGAGGCACTTCAGGCAATTTTCAGATTTGAAGTGGCTTATAGAGACTTTTGGTGTAAAGCAGTTAATGAGTGAGAGAATTTGAGGCTTTGATTTTGGACTTTGGACATAAAGTCCAACTTAATAGTTTTCTGGATCTGGCCTGTATTTGCTAATGCCACATCTCCCTGCGTAAGCTTTTTCTTTGACTGATCTTTTCTTAACTCAGACCACACCCAGTTTTTGAGTGAGTATTAAATAACACAATGTTAATGTATCTCACCATTGTGCATGCTCATTCTTTTGAATGGAGAATTAATTTGAATACTGAATATCTTAAAGATTGCCAAGGAAATCTTGCATAATGCCAGCCTCGAGAGAATTAGTGGGCTATGGTGAAAAATAAAATTCCTGGCATCTCACAGTTTTGATCCCCTTGGCTAAGCCCTCTCTAATAATTTCTTTAAAAATGTAAACCTTTCACTTCTTTGGCAGAATATTCAGAAACTACTAGAAAGCTTTTGTCAAATATAGCACATCTGCATTCTTACAATATTCATGCTTATTTTATTAATTTTGTCCACTCAATATTCCTGTCACAATAAAACCTAAAGTTGAAAGTATCATTCCAGCTGCATGTATTTTTAGAGTGCCTATGGATATATCAGCCCAGAATTTTTACAGTGCACAGTACTGCACTAAGAGAAAACCAGAATGCGATTCCTATTTTAAAAAAAGACTGCTATCTAGGTAAAACAGAAAAAAACCTCCAGATTCTACAATAGTTTAATACAGAAAAGACAGCACAAAAATAGTAACATTTTTTTCTTGTTTCTGGAGATGCAGAATTGTTCCTTAGTCTTTTGTCTGCCTTTCTGAGTGTACCCTTTAAAATATTAGCTTTCACTGTACTTATCTGCCTGAAGTGAACATTTTCAATCGTCTGTTCTCACCTTGGAAGAAAACAGCCAAACAGTAACCAAATGTTCTTGTCATGCAGTTGGCATGATGAATAGCATTCTTGAGTTCTATTTTTCCAGTATTTTTAAGTTCTGTATTAAAGTAAAAGAAAAACACGCTCCTGTGTCTAGGTCTGCCTAGTATGCTTCAATGTTAGGCTAAGCTGGAGATGTCTGAGTTAAAAGAGGAAAATAGATACAACTGACCTTCCTTGAGCAAGTAAGCTTCATCTCTGTTAGCTTCCCAAAATATCTGTTGTCTCCTCAGGGGTCTGAGTCAGCACCTCAAACACAGAAAAGAATTACAGAACCACTAAAGCTGGAAAACACTTCCAAGATTATCAAGTCAAACCTGTGACTGAATACCACTACGTGCACTATACCATATTGCAAAGTGTCATATGTACTCTTTCAGGGAAGAAATTTTTGCAAATATCCAACCTGAACCTCACCTGGCTCAACTTCAGGCCATTTCTCCTGTTGTATTGCTTGTTGCCTGGGAGAAGAGGTCAATCCCCATCCTCCTACATCCTTCTTTCACATAATTGTAGAGAGTGATAAGGTCTCCTCTGATCTTCGCTTTTCTCCAGGCTAAAAATTTCCAGCTCCCTCAGCCACTCTTCATAGAACTTATGCTCAAAAATGTCCCTTATTAATTCTATAAGGCCTGTGTGTAAATTCTTTTTCTGAATAAAGCATCACCATCCATCATTCAGAGGTTCACCTGACTTAGGGGCTGTTTATATTGCTTGTTCAGGTCAGAGGTTGGTGTAGTGAGCCTTCTGATTGTCAGCTGGTTTTATATGTTCAGGCACATTTTAGGTACAAGGGAGTAGGAGCTGGATTCTTGCGGAAGTGCTGCTTGCTGCCACCTACCCAGAGAAACTCTTACCTGTGCTGTGGAGTCACTTACTCTGTATTCCTGTCCAAAGAGGTGAATTGGAACCACCCATTCCAATAAGTAATAACATCTTTTAGCTCCTTTGCTTGCCCTTGCTCTAGAAGAAGTTGAGATCAGTGGCCTCAATGTGAAAGTGGCAAACAGCAGAAATACCTTTCAACTGGTGGAAGTTGTGAGCTGAATCTTTCACTGGGTACCCTGACATGCTATTGTGCTTTGCCCCAACTTTATATGCATCAGGTAATACAGCTTAATAACCAGGTTTTGGTAAAACTTTGGAGATAAGGGTAAATAGTTATCCAAGTTTAGTGAGCAAGAATTGTACTTTGGCTTCACGGTCCTCAAACTGTCCTCAACCTGTTAGGGCACAGCCAGTCCTTCACAGTATCTCTGGGTTTAGACTGAAACAATGGGTCCTGCTGCTCTCAGAGTCTCCTTGTCAAGTTAGATGCAACAGTGAATGCAATGAAATACCTTCCCTTGCAAGAGATGAAAGAAAAGGAATCAGAGAAAGTCACCACTGCAGTACCCTCAGGGAAGGAAGAAAAGAGGGAACCTAGCATGGAAGAACCAAAGTGGAAATAGAGCTGATGAGTGGAGAGAAGCCTTCATTTTCACATTTCCAAGGATTTAAATAGTTATTCTCCTTTCCCTAATATTAATCTCTAATATTATTCTCTCATGTCAGTCTAAAAGCTCCTGATGTTCAGACCAAAAACCACTCCAGACTCAACTGTTACATGACATTTTGGATACTCTATTACATATATATCACATGTATCATTCATCTTGATTTTGCCAGCATTTTATTTACTGTTCTTGCCTCCTTCTTATTTGAACAGGACGTCACTGTTTTATTTGCCATCTGTGAGCTCCATATGGTCATAGCTAATGAAAGCAAGTAGTCTAAAAAAGATGACACCATTAAATAACCTTTGTTTGATTAAATACACAGTCTACTTCTTTTAGACTATACTTGCCATCTCTAAATGTCAAGATAGATAGTCTTGTATTCTCTGTAGACTACAGTGTTTGGGATAGCTGAAAAAATATTGGCTGTCATGTTACAACTGCAGTGAAATTTCCTAAAACTCTCCAAAATTAAAGTTCTGATGAATCTTTCTCACTCAGATAAGACACAGTCATATTAGCAGCTTTTCCTGAATCTCCAGTTCCATCAGAAAGAAAAAGGAAGCTGAAACAGGCCATCACATTTTTTGTCCTCTCGTCACTTGGGCCCCTCAGTCCCCAGGGCTTATCTCTGATGCTGTGATGTCATACATGAACCCACTCATCTTGTTGGGAAGTACAGCCTGGGAATCCCCTGGTTTCCTCTCAAGGACCACAAACACCACTGTGTTTCTGAGCACCTCAGAAGAGTCAGCAACAGCAATATCAGCTGCATCTGCCTCTCACTTACCTGTCTCATCAGTGTCCTTTGCGCTTTGTAGTCAATAGAACATTCTTAGGCCTTTATCTGTAGCAATGGAACCTTTCAGATCCATGGTCTCTGCCTTCCCCAGAGGAAGTCTTAGTGACCAGTGTGGCATCTGCAGTGGCCCAGCAGAATTCTCTGAGGAACATACTTTTTTCTGAAAACTCGTGAGAGAAGAGGCCAGGATTTACACCTGATATTTTACACTTTAGGGATATAATTAGGGCTGGCTTACATCTGTGAAACCCCATTAAAGCTCTGGCAGCCAGAGTCAGGACCTTGTAAGCCTGTGGGTTTCCAAGTTTGATTTTTATAAATGAAGTTGAAATGGATGCCAGCTTTATGTGGCTACAGAACTGCTACTGTACACATGAATGGGGATTTTAATGATTAGTTGAAATCCCTATGGTGTTGAATGAGGTTTTAAATATTGTTTTAAAATGCATTAAATAAAAATAATTAAATAATGTCTTGCTTTTACAGTGCAACTAAAAGAGCTATGTAATTAGAATGAGGGGTAATATACAATATTTAATTGTGGCCCTGGTGTTCTTTATAATGAAGTTTGAGTAATTAGTGGCATGATGACTGAGTACTTATTACTTAGTATGAGGTTTGTGTTCCATTACACAAAACATCAATTACTGTTTCCCCATGACAGCTGTTATGGCAGTGTCTCTTTTTCTCTTTTCCTGTGACTCTATTTGCAGATTTCCAGAGTTTACCCCAAATTGTGTTTAAGCTTTTTGCTGTCTGTCTTGATTTTTTTGGCATGTAAGGCCAAACTCTATTGTCATCTATATAATGTAGCATGAATGGGTACCAAAAAGGAGATTTATTTTTTCCTTTTGATAAAACTCCTTATATTGAAAAACCCACTGAAAAAATGTCTGGTTGAACAATTTTTGTAGCATAACTGTCCATCTATGAAATTTTTATGCCTATTTATTCCAGAATTTAAGAGGCCTTTTTATATAATCTGGAAAACCCTTGTGCAAACTTGTGTTGATATGTTCTTTCCAAGCTTTTCTCTGCTCTTCAAGAATTGAGCCCATGGGAAAACATCACCTGAGATAGTCAGGTCTGATCTTCTCAAAGGTTTTGCAATGCAAAAAGTGAGTGCTAATTATGTGTTTAATTAGGAGCCGATACTGGGGAAATGCTTTTCCCATCACATTTTTGTTCACAAATATTTTATTATTCCCCTCCACACTGTCTCAAGCTTCTCCCATATCCATGATCAGTCTGAATTCTACTACAATGAGAGTAGGTTACTCACACACGTCTGGGTTTTGTGACTCTCTGACATCACAGCCCTTCGTTTCCTGGCTGGGGAAAAGGCTGAGAGGCTTGCTTCTTGTAATATATTTATTTCCCTATTTTAGACATGTTAGGGAACAGACCAGGGTAGTATTAGCAACTGAAAAGCTGGCATTCTAATGGTAATGAGATGATATTAATTGCCTCTCTAAAGGTTGAGCGCTACTGAGCATTTCCTGACTGCATCCCAGACAGCTGCTCTTTGTTCAAGGCCTGGTACCACCCAGGCCCTGAGGACTGACATAGTACTTAGGGTGAGCATGAAAAATGACAGCCTCTTCTCAGCAAAACTAATGTGTAAGGTCACAGCACCTCCTAGCTAGCCAGCCACTCCATGGCATCCCACAGATCCTGCTGTCAGTTTCCTCTCAGGCTGTTTAATGGTCAGGCTGAGATCCACAGGCATTCCCTTACATCACACACTAGTAAAGGATGGACTACAATTATATGACTAAAAAAAAAAGCCTTGCTCAGCTGCCACAAGCAATGACCTTGCATGATGACTTGTAAGTTGCAATGGCACATATTCCACTTCAGTGACTGGGGATCATATTGTGAATAGAGGGGACAACAGAGGTAATTGTGGTCTGGGCTGAACTGACCACGGCAGGGAACCCAATGATTGCTAAACATAACCAACAGCAAAAAAGGCTTTTCTAAGATGAGCAGACTTAACTGCCTCACATCACGGCAACATCTTTCTAACACCCAAGAGGAACAAGGGGAAAGAGCCTTTTATATAGGTACAAACAGACTAAATACAGAAAATTGCCCTGTGTCTTTTTCTTCCCTTCTGCTGAAGAAGCAGAAAAAACTGATTAACATAAGAAGTGTAGTGGCTGTTAGATAACACACTTGGCCTGAACTCCACAGCTTGGTTGTTTGTTTTTTTTTTAATATTTTTCATTTTGTTCTTTTTGTTTGCATGTTTTTATTGTACATTTAAGGAACAGTGAGAGACAACCTTCCTGTACAAGAAGTAATTTTCATGAGAAAATTGAGAGATGTAAATATTACCAGTTTGAGGCATAAAATCAATCCCGAAAAGATGCTGATTTGCACTTGCTAGCTTGTTTGAGCTGGGCAAATAAGTAAGGAGCCTTCTCTGACAAACACTGTTGGTTGTGCTCAGATTGACTCACAGTCAATTTCATTGACTTCAGGCTAACTTTGCTGAATGCCATCAGTTCTTATTGATTTAAAATGGTTTTAAAATATATGGAATACATTATATATAAGATGAAGGCAGAATAGACCCAGGGAGAACACTGGATGTGAAATGAAAAAAGGAAGTATTAAAAAGAGGAAAAAGGTTTAAGGCAAGGGGGAAGTTTAGTTTCACCCAAGTTGGGTCATACAAAAGCTTGATGTGTAGCCTGTGCTAATTGTACAGATTTTCTCCATAGTCATGAAGAGGAAGTGACAACTCCACAGAGATATTAATTTCAGAAATCTTGGGAAATTATTTCAGGAATGAATGAATCACCCTTCGGGGCATCTGTGTCTCTCTACTGAATTTAAGGGGAGGATAGGGAATAGTAGGGAAATTTTATCTGTAAAATAAATGCATTCATTTGAAAGAAAAAAAATCAACCATGGAGCAGAGGAGAGCATACCACTATCTTAAAGACAAACCAATTACAAATTGGGAAGATTTCTTGTTTTCTTTTTAGATGCTTTATTGAAATTAAGGTGTAAAAGATTTGAAATATTTTTTGTAGAGTAAGACTATTGAGTTCTGTCTCTAGCTTCACTCATTTTTAATTAAATGAACCTAAGTGTTTTTAAGTACCCGAATGCCCATCACCAGAAAATAAACCAGATGTTATATGTCAGAAGCATCTTACATGCAATCAGAAACATTTGCATTATCACCACTTGATCCACAGTGGGTGTATCCCATAAGACTGGTAAATTCTTCAGTGTGGGCCATAATCACAGAAAAGATGAAGCATCTAAATGAGCATTTTCATCCCACATAATCTTATTTTGCAATCTTTAAACCTCCACCCCATTGTGGACATGTTTTCTGTTTGATTTCTAGCAGCTTGCTCTGCAGGCATTACTCTGCAGAATTACTCCCCTCTGAAACATCAAGCACATCACTCAATGCCAAGAGACACCTATAAATAGATGCCATGAAGCTGTCTGACCACTTACTAATTAGATGCTCCAATGTCTAAGATACTTTCAAGTATCTGGACACCAGCCTGGTATCAAAGACTCAGAGGTGGAAGCTGAAGAGGCATTAATTCAGTAAGGAGACACATTCAGCTAACCCCTGGCAAAGGACATGAGATTGGGAGTAGGAGAGTGAGGGATTGAACAGAATAGTGGTCAAGGAGGCCAGAGACAGGACACAGAGGAAAGCAAAATTTTCTGCCTGAGACCTGTGATCATAAATACACACTGGGAAGAAGTGTGATCAGTTGCCTCAGGAAGGGAAGACAACCCTGCATCTGTCTTGGCCCAGCCACCTGCACTTCAGCTCTCTGCTCCTCACCAGTGAGAGATTCCCAGTAAGGACAGCATGCCTTCCCTTGGGACTTCTTCCAAGAGTTCCTCTCTACTGACTGTGTAGCTAACATTGCTCACTTATTTTAAGGTATGTTCAAGTGACACCTGAACATCTTGGCCTTGTTGCTTCCAACATCTGAGCTTTTGATTGGCAGGAGGTGGGAGCCTGTTTCTGTTCCCTTGTCACACTGAGGAGTTTAAACCTTGTTCTCTCATCCCTACTGCCCTAGGAAGATACTTATAGCCTAGAATGAGTGCTGGAATCCTCTTCCCCTCCTGTTCAAGTTTCAACATTACCTGGGGGAAAATAAATCAATAATTCTATAATCAGAAATAGAGAGAATAAATACAGTCAGCTGAAAAAGGACAGTTATCTGCCTTGGAACTGTGTTCCTTTTTTTTGACTGAGGAAATAAAAACAATCTAAACACCTATTTGCAATATCTTGAAACAGTTAATGACTGTCCCACACAGTTCTTGCCTGGGTGAATGTCCTTATTCCTAGCTGGGTAATCAAGAGTTTTCTTCTGCTTCTTTCTGAGCCTTGAATTTCTGAAATGAACTCTTTATTTCTGAAAGGAACAGTCCAGTAATCTCTACCTATCAGTAGGAGAAAGACTAAAATATATATGAATATTTTCTCAGACATGGCTTCTTTTGCAACCCAGAGGTCTCATCTGTGAGTGGTTCAAGAAACTGACGGTTGTTCCAGATGTCCAGCAGTGTGCTGCTCCTGTTCTCCAGGAACAGTACAGCCCTCCAGCAACAGCAGTGCAAAGGCTCAGTAGGGAACACTGGTCCTGTGTAACAGCAGAAAATGCTGGAGTGCACTCTCGGATGGTAACACATCAGATATCAGTGTTTTGTTCCGAGGCATTGGGTTTATCGCTCACACGTCATAGATGTTCTGGCCATGTGCAGTAAGTACGAGACCAACTGGAAGAATTCAACTTACTGAGCACTTCCTGAATGTCAAAAAATGCTCTGTACGGACCCTTGACACCCAGGCCTTACTCCAGAATAGGCCATGCCAGTTTATTTTGGTTTCCCATATCAAGGTACAAAATTCTCCCCATGAGGCAAATGGACACAGACCACGGACCTATCTGCCCCATCTTTGCAAAGCATTGCACTGTGTAATCTCTATGCAACTCAGTCCTCTGCAAGATTTGGTCCCAGCTGTCAGTTCCTGTTTGCTAAATAGTGGTATTCTCTACCTTGTGCTTGCATTAATAACTGTGCTGCATGAATGTAAAACTTTATTCTTATTGGTCTTTTGCATTCATTTTAGTCTGATACACACACGTGACAAAGGCTCAAGTCACTGGTTCCTGGTCTTCACTCTGCTTTTAGCTGCCCCCCAACAGCAGCATTTACTTTACTAGATTGGTTTGTGATAGGGTTAGTTTCCAAGAAAATATAGCTTTCCTGTTCGACACGGACTCTGGGAATAGTACCATGAAGCTGTGCCATCATTAACAGTGAGAAAAAAAAGGAAAAGCAAAATTTCTCAGAAATATGATTGAAAAGCAGTTTATAAAACCTTTGGTCACTTAAGGGTATTTTACCAACCTCCAACTTCCCAACTTCTTTTTTTTTTTTTTTTTGTTTTGAAAAGTCTGTAACTTCAGAATAAATCTTACTACATGTCATTTTCCTTCTCAGTAGTTCATGAGCATCAAAGATGCTGACACTTTCTCTGACTTGACAGAGAAAGTTCTCCATCTACCTCTTCTACAAATGCCAGTAAGATGCATATAGCATTGTTTTTTGTGGTTTTTTGTACTTTCACAGATTGCAGAAACTTGAGGACAGGAGGGTATGAGTGGTGACTCTGCAGTCATGATGTCTGCTTACTTCCCCCAGCCAAATTTAACCAAGTTGATTCCTCATATCCACCGTATTAGGTTGTTATGTTTGAAAAGATCTCCAAGCATGCATATGAATCTGGCTTCTAACCTCAGTTAACACCCTCTCCAAAAGTCACTGAAGTATGAAAGTACAGAACTTAGAAAGGTCAATATTTGAAAATGCTGTGCCATATCTGTCAGATCCTCATAGACACCTTGTTTATCCTACAGAATCTAAAATGTCATGAGACATATCTGCTCAGTTGCCATGATTGCACACCACGTATCCAGGTTGGTTGCCTGAGATAGTTACCCTTTGTAACAAGTAGAGGCAGATAGACAACCCCAACAGGCCAATCGGTCAATCTGCTCCAGAAATTCTCTACTGGAAAATGAGCCTTAGTGGGTCTCTACTTCTTCCCACTGACTGAGAAGAGAACATATTGTAGACAGGTCAGACCTTCCTGATGTCTGTCTTAGTACAAATGAATCCCATTTCAAATCTTAGGTCAGGCTGATGCATCTCTCAGTAAAAAACTTGTTTGTGTGTAATACAACAGAAATAATATCTGGGTTACTTACCTGACTGTCAGAACTTTGCTGTGTATCTTATTCTGAAAGCTCTATGTAGATTCTGCTCCTACGTGCACTGAGCCAAATAAAAATACAATTAGTAAGAACAGTGTAAGTCTACAAAAATATTTAAGTTCTTAACTAATGCAACCTGTGCAATGCAATACAGAGGTTTATTTGCAGAACAGTCCGTTTCATGGCTTCTTTCTTAACAGGAGTGAAATTAAACAGTTTGCAATAATTTACTAAAGAATAAAATTGTTACAAAAACCCCATTTGGGAACTGGAAATAGAAAAAAATTTATTTGTTTAATATGTGGATGGTATTAACATTTTGGTAGACACTTCACTGAGCTTATCAGGGGCAAGTCAAAGCTGAGGATTGTGCCTTGAGCCAGAGAAGGGACTTTCCATCCCACAACCACCAAAGATCAGGCAAAACACATTTGAGACACAGCTGATATCTCTGGCTTACTTCTTTTCAAGCTTTAAAACTCATCCACTTTAATCAATTAGTTCCATTTCACTCACGGTATTATAGGCAAAGACAAAGTATTAATGGGACGGTGTAGTTAAGATCAGGTTGTTTTTATGTAAAATGCAAGTTGCTTTTCACAGTGGGATTATACCTTTATAAAGGGTTTGTGTCCCTGAAGCAGATACAGAAAAGGAGTGGTGTAATTTTGAGATTAAGAACAGTGAAACTAACCAAAAATCTACCCAGAAAAAAAGATACTGATAGTTTGAATCAAAGCATCAGGAATCAGCCCTATCAAGGAAATCCTGATGCTATAAAACTACTCAGGTGATGTTTGGGTTGGCACTTTTGCACTGAACTGAGAACATTGGGTATAAAGGTCTGTGCAAAGCTCATTTTAGAAGTTAAGGAACTGATGGGCAATTTGTACAACATTCAACTATACATAGACTAGAAAGGAAGGTCAAAAGGTTTTGACCTTCTCTCTGCTTACTTGGCCATATTTTCCTTTATTATAAGAGAGAGTTTATTATATTTCCCCAGCCTTTTGAATTGGTGTGATCTAAAACTTAATAAATAAATTTGTGACACTCATTTCATTTGTTTGCAGTCAATCTTTACTGGGCTTTTTCGGAGGCTCCTTCCCTAAGTCTTGCTGTCAAATATGCTACCACATTCAGAAATTTTACTTAGCACCTATCAATTCGCTTTCAGAAATGAAATCACACTTTTTGGTTTTTTTGTTTGGTTTTTTTTGTTTGTTTGGGTTTTTTTTTGGTTTTTTTTGTTTTTTTTTAACTTGCAAAAAATGCATACATATGAAGATTCAGTTCAGCTCATTCTGAGATTTGAGACAGATACAGATGAATACAGAAGTGGAACAAGTAAGTAACCTTTCATGAGCTCTTCTGTGTTGTCTGTTGGGATGCATAGTCCTGGGCAATTACAATAGTAAAATAAAATATTTTACCTTAAACTTACCTGTGAGAATGTAAAGCAATCTCCCTGCATCTCAAGACCTGACATGTAAGCTGCTGGGGATGTGTTAGATTCAGTTCCAAAGAGCACATCCTCTTATCCCCCTGAGTATACCAAGTTCATGACCACAGCTGGAAATCTGGGCCAGGCGCTTTCACTGCCACATCTTTTATTTCTTTGGTTCATTAGTTTGTATAAAACTACCAAGCAATACTAATTGGGCTGCTAAAGAAGAAAAAAAAAAAAAAAAAAAAAAAAAAAAAAAAAAAAAAAAAAAAAAAGAAAAAGAGTAAGGAAAGATAAGGAGAATGCACTGTATCTTGTAACATCATGATCAGTTAACTGTGAAATTACTGCTTATCACCACTATACATTTTCTATTACCCTATGGACCTTTCCAAACTCAGTAGGTTGCTGGCAGAAAAATAAAATTTTTAAAAATGCAGGTTAAAGTCAATGTTAACCAAATATGCATGCATGCATTTCAAAGTAGAAAACAAAACAACCCCAGTTATATTTTTATGTTTTAGGAAAAAGTAGTTTTTTCAAGGTTATTATCGGTGAAGATGAACATTTGAATAATCAGAAATTTGCATGAAGATATCCAGGCATTCTAACTCTGCCTTACATGTATGTATTAAGAAAGTCTAAGAAGAATGTCTTATCAACACTAGTCAACAACTCCTCCTGCATCATGTGCAGCTTGGCCAGACTCCAAATCCTGTCCCAAAGAGCATATTACCCACTGGATATTAAAAGATTATATTCCTCCTTTAAGGCGTACATTCTGCATGTGATTAATTGCCACGGGGATGTGATATTGATCTAGTCAGAAAACTGTATTTTAGAAACAAGATTAGTAAGTTAATTCACAGAAATTCCAGTAATTCATTAAAATGAAGATCCAGGGGTTCATGTATTTTTTGCAATCACATCAGTCATGATAAAAGTGTGATAATTGATAACAACACAGACGATGTACACACATACACAGCTTGTTGACTTGTACAGCACAACTAAGCCAATATTTCAGCCCAGCAAAATATTTTAAGTACAAGAAACAAAGTAGTTATTCTACAGTAAACATTTCAGAGAAATGAGATAGCTAAATTTGAAAAACACGTAACTATTCACTTTTTAGAAGTCACCTTATTTTAATAGCAGAGATTGTAATAACACATATAGTTTATATAGCTGTATTCTTAATTTTTGAAATGCTATTAGAGTTGTGCTACTTATATGAATTATAAAGATGTCATGATGTTTCATTATAGGAAGTAGCATATAAATACTGAAAAATAAAAGATCAAACAGCATCTCAAATTTTTTTCCAAAAAATACCTTCCATTTCCCTCAAACAATAAATTTATTAAATTATATCTCAGAGCCTAGATCTTACAACAAAAGGTAGCAGTCTTCAGGAGAGAAGAAAGACGTAGAGAAACAGCATCTCTAACTAAAGAGTATCAATTTAAGAATGGAATGTTGCCCTTGTCTATTACTGGTCTTCATTTTTGATCTGATTGAACTCCTGCTGGAGTTGTTGAAAAGATTTCCAGTTACTTCAGTGAAAGCAGGATCAGTCACTGTGTCCCATAGTAGGTATGTGAACTAAAACAGTTATTGGCATAAACCAGAAGCCAAAAGAATATTGAACAGTGACCTCAGTCTCAGATGAAATGAAATGCTCAGAATCTCTCAGTAATAGCTGTGATAGTTAATAATATGTTTATAACGCTATCCAGAGCATGAAAGTTTAGTAGAGTGAACTGCACAAACTGCATTGCTGACATTCAGGTTCAGCAGTGTTGGACGCTTCTGGGATGGAATATCCTAAAATGGAGATTAGGCAGCATGGAGAGAGATGGAGGCTAAACGGACACTAAACTCTACCTCGGCAGGAGGCTTTCCCCCACAATAAAACCCAATTTACCTTTAATAAAAAGAATTGTGGTGTGTAAGATTACAAACAGGTATCAGAGACATGTAAGCTTCTAACCAAATACCAGAGTCTGGTGGTTTTAGTCAGGATTTACAAGCTTGCTCTGCTCAGTCCCCAGAGTGTCTCAATGGGGCGGCACACTCATCTGAGATGGGAAGCACGAGTCACTGCTGATCTCTGGTATAGCTCACAGGTGTGAATAGGCCTATGGACTTCTACCTTGTTTTTTACTGATCAGATGGGCGTTTTTGCTGGCATCAAGATTAATTGTGGAATACACAAACTTCAGCCATACATTGGGGATTGGAGCAATGTGTCAAGGGGCCACATGCTCTTTAAATGTGAATATTAAACAGGAAAAATATTATTCTGAGGAAGGTAAGCAATGAGAGGTACTTTAAGCAATGTAAAGGGTATAAGACAACATCAGCACTGTTAAAAGTGACCCCTTTTTTATTTCTTTTGACATTTGTACGTGTTCACTCATCCGAAAGCAGTGCAAGCTGGTGTCTCGTGCCTGTTACAGAGCTAGAACTCCACTGAAGACTTGCAGCATGTATGAAGGGCTTAGGTGTTTGAATGAGGTTGTGTGATTTTATTTACTATAGCCTTGAGAGGTCAGCAGTGGAATGACTTTGGATCAACAGCCGGAAGACGAATTTAGCTACTACTGTCTTACAGCAAATCACTGTCCTCTTGTATGGGTGTCAAGGAAAGAAAAAGCAGGCAGTGTCTGAGTACTAAGGCTACGTACAGACCTGAGAGCTTAGTTAATGCTTCTGTTATCAAATGGTTTTCTCAGCTATGAAGGATAATATTGCTGTAGAACATTAGTTTGGTTGTAGATAACTAGTTTACATAAATGTAGGAGACAATGGGGAAAATAGCATTGATAAATTTCTCCGTAACATTAATATAATTGCACTGTTTATGTACTCTATGATTTTTCTTTTTTTTTTTTTTTTTAGTAATTGATACTTTTTGTAGATTCTAGAATAGCTTCTGAGGTGAGGTATATATTCTACACTTCTGGCAAATATTTCACATTGTGTGTTTGCACTTTCTGTGGTGGAGTGTGTGATATTGTTCTTATCTTGTTTCAATTATTTAGTTGCTATAGAAAACAATATTTAAAGTACTGTACATATAAAAAATAGTTACAAAATGGTTTCAGGAGCATCCCTGATGCGAATTTCTTCTCTATAGCTTTGTGCAAGCAGTCATTGTGATTCTATTTTCTGCATATGAGCTCAATTATTGCAAGTTTACAAGTAAAACCATATAAAAACCCCCTTATATTTTGTATTTTTGAAAATAAAACTCATGCAGTTACTACTTTGGTACACCTACTGTAAAGAACGGATTATCCTGCACACACTTCAAGTGTGCATTTCAAAATTTTAAAGGTATATCTGTAAAAGGTGAAATAGAAAATGTGAATTCATACTAAATTTAGACAATAACTCCAGAAAAATTCTCTTTACCCTGAACACCTCTCAGAAAGAGGTTAAACCAGGGTTACCCCTAAAATTTTAAAGCAAAAAGTGAAGAGTCTACTTGGGACAAATGGAAAATGTGACAGAGAAACTAGCACTAGTAAAAAATTGAGAAAATTACTTTAATATTTTGATCATACACCTTGAAGACTTAAAGACAGTGGATAAACCCAGATTGACTTACAAATTTAATTATATCCAAGAGTTATAGGTAAATCCTGGGTTTCTTGCAAGGACTGGAACTTTTCCAGGACAAGGATGTGCTCGCAGCTGAACTGATTTCTTCTTCTTGTGCTTGACAGTAATGCCTCTATATGAAGGAATTAATCTTCATGGAGCTCTTTCCCAATTTTCCACAGAAATCTTAGGATGTCTTTCCCTTCTCTCTTCTCCCCTACCATCTTTTTCTGCTAAAAATCTCCAGGAAAATATCAGAATAACATACAGGTAAAACAGTATTTTTATGATGTCTCCAAAATGAAAATTCAACTTGAAAAAAAAAAAAAAAAAGTTCTTTGTCATCTTATCTTGCAAGATTTTGGTAGTACCAAGTCTATATTGTGCAAGCTATAGTCAAACAGCTCAATCTGTTCCAGATCCAACCTAAGCCACATTTGTACCAGTAAACATAATTAGCCTTGGCCTGTTTCCTAGGTCTGACATCAAGGGATGTGATGTGATGTAAGCTGTAAAAGCAAGAGAATATTTTCATATCCTGTTTTCAGAGACAGAGGAAATTGAGCAGCTGATGAATAGAAATGAATTAGGTTGACTCACTGTTTTTCTTTCTTAATATAGCTAGCTACTCACTTAAGATGTACCATAGCATCACAGAATTATGGAATCATTTGGATTCCAAGATACTTTCAGGGATGATCAAGTTCGACCTCCCTGTGCCATGGCCAGGGACACCATCCACTAGAGCAGGTTGCTCAAAGCCCTAGTCTTGAACACTTCCAGGGACAAAGTCTCCACACTTTCTTTGGGAAACCTGTTTCAGTGCCTCACTGCCCTCCCACCAAAGAATTTCTTCTGCTCTCACTCATTGCCCAGCCTATATCCATATCTGGGATTGCCCCAGCCCAAGTGTAGGACATTGCACTTGGCCCTGTTGAAGTTAATCTCCCTAAATGGCATCCCACGCTCCAGAGTACCTGCCAGCAGCACCACTCAGCTAAGTGTCATCCCAAAACTTGCTGAGAGTACGTTTAGTCCCACTGCTCAGGCCCCTAACGAAGATCTTAAATAACACTGGTCACAATACAGACCCCAAGGGACATAGCTTGTAACTGACATCTTTTCCAATTTTACCAAATCATCTCTGAGCAGAGTAGAAGATGTACAAGTGGAATGGAAAGTACTGAATGCAATAAGCCTACACAGAAGGATTGCTATGTTTTTGTTTCCTACTTTCCCCCCAGTATTTTCCTAATAACATTCTACTTCTTTTTCTATGCTACTAAGCATTGAGATAAGAGTATTATTTTCTGTTTCTTTTTATTGGATTTTATTCAGCAATTTATTTCACTGTGATTCACTATCTTTAGCCTTTTGTGCAACCTTTGTTAGTCAATTCTCCTCTTGACATGTGTTTTTAAAACTTACTAATATCAGCAAACTGTCACCTAATTATTTTCTCTTGTTTACAGATCATCTGTGAATATACTGAACAGTTGCAGTGGGGATCTTCATTTCCAGTGGGGAATGATAGCTCAGTTTTGCCTTGTACTGTGAAAAGCATTTATTACTGCTCTGGCTTCCTGTATTTAATCATGTTAGAATGTTCCTTTTAATTCATGTGAGTTATTTCTGTAACAGTACTTGGTGAGGTCTTGACAAAGGAAATTGTTTAGTCTGTTACCTTTTATTATCAGAACTCTTTAAGGATGTCATCTTATTTCTGTCTTGAGTGCTTTCTGGGTCTTTCTAACATGTTAAGTAATATGATTTTTTGTGAATATTCTATATGTTGTCTACTTAATGCATTTTGCACATCCTGTAAACACGTTTTACCCTTTGAGTCTCCCCTATATCTTCTTTTTAAATAAGAAACAACATCCTGTGATGCTTATGTGGTCTTCTTTTGGACCTTAAATAGTAGGGTAAAAGACTGGGTGACAGGAAGCTCACCAGGACTACAAAAATCCTGGATCTAGGTACTGTATAAAGAGCTTTATAGTAAAAAAAAAAATTATGTGCTGTGCAAGGGCAAGCCACAAGCTGCATCCCTTCCTACATGCCCTGACTCGTTGCTATGCAGAGCAGCCAGTCATGTCTAAACTTTTAGTCTCAGCATGTACCTCCATTGTGACATGTACCCTTTCAACAAGAGCATGGGTAAACCTTCTCTTCTCCTGTTTCTTGGCCTTTTGGTTTGATGATTGTTCTGAGCAGGTCACACAAAATCACTGTCATCCTAGTTGTATAGAACTAGATGCTTCCTACTTAAAATGAAAATTTCTAACATCCAGCAGGGTTTCAACATTTCCATTAAAACACTGAATTTTTTTTATTTGATTAGACAATTTCCATATTATCAAATACACTGCATTCTATGTGGTATTTCCCATATAGTCTCTGCTTATTTGTTAGTGTGTGTCTAATTATCTTCCTCCCATTAAGTGTGGGGTTTTTTGTTTGTTTTGCATATTTATAGCAGAATACGCTAGTTTAAACCACACAGTTTTCCTCTTCTTATTTCTGGGCTTTTTATAATTCCCACACAAAATTTTGTTTTTCAGTTCCCTGTTTAACTGGAAACTCATTTATTGAGAATTTTCATTTATCATTACTGTCCTCTCCTTTACATGAGGACACAATTCATCAACCCGAACAGTATTGTCCCTCTGCCTCTGCTGGCTTCCTGTCCTTCCACCAGGACCATTTGTTAAACTTCTGTAGGTTTTTTCAACTTTTTCACCTTTTCCTCTTTTTCTACAGGGAGGGAGGGAGGGAGGGAGGGAAGAAGGAAGGAAGGAAGGAAGGAAGGAAGGAAGGAAGGAAGGAAGGAAGGAAGGAAGGAAGGAAGGAAGGAAGGAAGGAAGGAAGGAAGGAAGGAAGGAAGGAAGGAAGGAAGGAAATAGTGCTTCCGTTCCAGGAGTTTTCACAATTTCTAAGAACCTAAAAGCCTTCTCCAATGTTTATCTTGATGTCTCAGCAGGAAGGCTCTGCATTTCCCTTCCTTTCTTTTCAACAGTGTGAGTGTTGCTAGCCTGGAGTTGGGATTGCTCAGCAGAGATACTGTGGAATAAACTTTCTTTCTCCCTGGAGGACCTAGCTCTGGACCCCAGAACCTACCCAGAAGATTGTCACCAGGAATTACTGCAACATGACAGGAGAAACCCGAATAAAGCTAATATAGTCTTAGACCAAGAAAGCTTGATGATACAGAATCATCCTGGGGAGGAGAGAGGACGTTTCTCATCCTGGAGTAGGCTCATGCCAAGGGTACGGAGGGACTTGTCTGTGACACATGAAGAGAGTTGAATGAGCTACCAAGACTCATGGCTTCTGCAAAGTGGGTCTCCTCAGGGTGCATACAATTAGAAGGTGGAATAAGCCCAGAGTAATTCTCTAATATAAGAGAAAAACTGAAGGTTGAATACTGCAAGGTAAACAGTGGAATGAGGTGTTTTCAATCAGCATGTCTGAGTGGAATTTTAACTACAAATATTTTTGCAGTTCTGAAGGGGAAACACTTTCCAGTTTAGCAAAGGATCTGAACAAAGGGAACAACTGTGGCAAAACAGTATGTGAACACAGTAGATTCCGCCAAAAGAGAAATCCTTGAGGGTAAAGGAGGATGAAGGTGAACTCTCAGAGTTTTTATTGGATTAGTTACAGTATAGTGCTGCATGATGAAATGAACAGCAGTGAGACTTGAAACAACTTTTAGTCAGGAATCTGGATTTTTTTCTCAGGTCCACAATGCTACAAATTATGGATTGCTTTTATGTCATGTTCATTGGCTGCACCTTGCTAAAAAAACCCCTTGGGTTCTGTAATAATTGCAAACTTAAGTAACTTTATTATATTTAAACTCTTTTTAAATTAACTGTCTTTGACCAAATACAGAAAAACTCCTTGATTTTATTCCCTCATTGGAGCCTGGAACCCTCAACAAGTTAACAAGAACTGATTGATGACATTGAGACAACCGAGTCAGAACAAAATGTGAAAAAATGTAAACGAAAGAGAGAAGCAGAGACTGCTGTGGAGAGATGTGGAGAAATGTGTTGCTCCACCTTTTGGAGCCTCTGAGAACTGATGATGAACTGAGAAACCCAGGTGGTTCTTTGGAATTGCCATTATTTTCTCATTCCTGTTACAATGCCAGGTATCTGCAAACCACTGCAAAACTAACCTAACTGCAGTGTGAGCCAGAACTAGAAATCCAATTCAGTGTTTTAAATCAATGAGGAAGCCTTGCCAGAAGTCTTTAGCTCCAAACCTCATTTCTTTGTCAAGAGGAAATCCAAGTCCAGAGAATTACATGAGTAAAATGAAAAATAGTGCTGACCAGTGTGACAGCAGATGTATATTTTGTTGATAAAACAAATTTAAAATTTGTAGCAGCTCATATAAATATAAAATAGCATTTGTGAAAGAAAAAATAAAATGAGGAACATTTTAATTGAATAGCTATATTAAGAAAGGAAAACTGTGAGTCAACCTAAAGCTTTTCCATTCATCAACTTCTCAATTTCCTCTGTCTCTGAAAACAGGATATGAAAATATCCTCTTGCTTTTGCAGCTTACATCACAGAAAAAAAATTGGAATATTCGGAAAATATGTTTTAACAGAAATCTCAGTTTATCAAATTTCCAACTCAGCTATTGTATCTCTTTTTATCATTAAAAGAAAAAGACTAAGACTAAGACCGATGAGTAACTGCCATAAAGAGCTACCATAAGGGGTAAAAAATTAAGAATCTTTGTAGGATATGAATGAAAATCTTCAAAGAAGGCTACAACCACATCATTATTTTTCAAATAAACACTCCATATTAAGCTTATAGCTCAGTCCTTGACCCTCGTGAAGCCTCTCCTGAGAAAAAAAAATTAAACCACAGGGCAATGTCTAAATGCAAGCTTGGAAAAAACAATGTCCAGTTCAGCACATAGAACCCCAAATAGAGCTCTTCAGCACTGAGTGCTGTGCACCAATCTACTGTTACCTAAGGAAGCATCATGCATGGGAAAGCATGGATTAAATGGGGCTCAGCATTTAAACTGCTCCAAGACAATGTGTGGAAATCTCCAAAGAGATCTATTGAGGAAAAATGTTGGGAATGTGCTACTTCTGCTCATTTATGACAGGTACAGAAAGCTTGTAATGGTTTTTTTTATAAAAAATACAAAGAATGGTGTTTGTAGAGGGATAATTACAGTTGGACAAATATTTAGCTGTATTATGGAAAGCGGCTTAGCAAGCTATTTGGGATCTCCTCAAAACTAGGACAGTTTCCAGACTGAACTTCCTCTTTATTTCAACCTAAATAACAGTTAGCATTCCAGGAAAGGGAGCCATCTCCTGATACCTAGAGAGCAAATATCTCACACAGCAGGAAAAGAGTGAATTGATTAGGTAGAAAAAGAATATGCTAATACAACGGTATGCCCATGATTTTTGTAAGTGCACTGGTCAATCATCTGGGGAATAATACTGCAGTTGTAGAACATGTGAGACTGAAAGCCTTTGTTACTGCTGTGTAAGTTTCTATCCACACTGTCTAATCTCAGTCATTAACAACTTTCAGGAGTTATTATCCATCAGGCTTTTCAGGTAGCTTTACTGTTCTCCAGTAATTTAGTTCTTTAAAGTTTAAAGTTAAATAATCCAATTACTTTTCAAAACTTGAAAAGTAGAGGAATAAAATCCCCATGGCAAATAATGAAACCCATTCCTAATTTTCCAAAACCTCTAACTTCAACACCCTTATCAGACCATGAATGATATTTCACATTTGTATCTGGAGAAACACAGCTCCCTTTCTTGTAGAGTAGGGAAGAATCAAACTGTGCTAAGTCAATGACTTATATTTGGGGCACCTTTACCCATGGTGCATGAAAGGGTTACCTTTTGCCCCCCTAAAATAAAAGGGAATATGCATTTTTGACCAAATTGCCAAGTATTCTTTTTAGTTATTAGGGACTTCAAATTAGACTATTTCTCATTTCAGGGATTTGAAGATCATATTTGAGTGCCCAGCAATGCCAGTTTTTGAGACTTCCCCACTAAGTTGTGCTTCCCTACCTTGGAGCTCTTGGAGCTGCTTTCCTGGGAGACTCTGGTTCTTTGTCCCTACCAGCGCTGCACTTCATCACAAATGCCTGCCGGGGCTCAGGTGGATTCAGACTGTGACCCTGGCCCAGCCGTGGTCCATCTTCATTCCCAGGGAAGTGCTCAATGCCCTGGGCTGGGGCTTACTTTGGCTACTCCCAACTGCCCTGCCCATCACTGTGGGCAGTGGGATGGCCTCACTAGTGAGGATCTGGCTTGCCTGCCTGTGAATCCTGGCTTGCAGCTTCTCTTAAAAACTTTTCTGCCCTCCCTAAAGCTCAATGACTAGCCTAGACCAAAAAATAAATTGCAGCTATATTACATAAAATTTTTTTTGGATATATACTTCCATACCAATGGCTACTCTTGTAGAGCAGCCACCAATGCAATGGTTAACACTTGAACTTTGAGGATGCTTGAGAGAGATTTATCTTGGCTGAGTTCTGTGTATTAGAGTGACAGGCAGGGCAGCTGCCTGCAGTCAGGGCCTCTCAGGGGGATTTCACTCCAAGGGATGGCAGCTCCTTGCAATTAATTACAAAAAATTACCTTAAAAGTAAGGCAATTTGCAATCCTTGGAAGGATTTCTGGTTGCTTTTAACATTTTGAAGCTTCTACTGGTTTGAAAGATTCTTTGAGTGAGCATCTGATTATCCCAACACTCCTAAGATCTGTATTGATTTTTAGCTTTTCACCTAGGAACATGAGGCTGGGAAAGAACTCTTCAGTCACCAAGGACAACAGTTTGCTATTGCAGACAATCACTTCATGTAGCAGGTCTTTGAAAACTCATCTTTCTCTGACTTAAATCAATCTTCCTCCTTGTTTTTTAATAAATGGCTGTGCAGGACATTGCTATGTTTATTTTTACAAGATTCTCTTGACTTTTCAGAGTGAATATACTTAATGAAAGTCTAAAATTTTTTAATGTCCAAACTGTTATATTCTCAAGTTTAACTGGTAGACTTCTATGATTTCTGCCTGCATCATTAATAAACTGATGGAAAAAAACCACAGAAACTATCTGGAACATTGTTGGGGATAATTCCCTAGATTCATGATTCCTCTTTTGACCACAACCAGTCTCCTCATCCTTATCTTCTCTAAACTTTCCTCTCTCTCTCTTCTCTGGTATTACTGTCTCAAATGCCACCACAGCACTGTAGTGAATGTCAGATACATTAGTTCCTTGTCTAAAAAAAATAATTTTCTTTTCTAAGAGAGACATTGTGTTATTCTGGTGTTAATTAGCATGCATAACATGTTATATTCTTATAGCATTTCTTTCAGGGCTATTAATATCTCTTCAAATTTATTGTTAAGCTTTGCTTACAACTGAAATCAGTCTACTGCATCTGATGTTGCTCCACATCTTCCTATTTTGAAACAGGTAATTTTCCAGTCATAAAGCACCACTCAGCACCAACAGAAAATTTTAAAATTTTATATTAAGATTTGTGATTGTACACAACGTTTTTTCCAAATTTTGTGATGGTGATTTTCTGATGGGGACATATTGTGTTCCATAAATGAGATTTCTACTCTGCTTGAGGTAATTTTTTAAAATTATTTTGTACACATGTCCATTATTGCCACAGCCTTCACTTGCTTAGTCTATACCATAATTCTTATTTAACCGAATCAACTAAGGAAGATGGCAGAAAGCAACAACTAAATCTTTTTGAATATCAATAGCAGGATTATTGTTTAGAATTTCACTTCTCATTTTCCTTCTTAGAAACACAGCAAATATATACCAACACAAAGAAGAAGTCTGTTTCTCTGTTTTTCTAAAGTTCTACTATAGCCTTCTGAGGTTTACCTTTTGAGATGGAGCTTCTCACGCACTTTTCATTGTTTCACATTCCTTTCTGGAAGAGGAGAGAACTGATGGACTGTTGGGTTGACCAGTGTGGCTGGAGAAGACAATTTTCCTCCTTCAATCCATGGTCACTGTTGGAATTCTACAAATGTCAAGATCTGTAAATAAACTGCCCCCTTTTTTGCTTTGGACATCTCAGTGCGTGTGTCGTACTTTCCCTGTCATATTGCGACAGAAGTCCGTCTCTCCCAATATCATCTTTACAAGAATATACTAAGCATTTGCCATGATAAAGATAATAACATGAAAATATAGGTGCCACTATCAAGCTTTCACTGTGACTGTCACTGTCACTGTGCTCTTCTTTCCATCTAAACAACTTGAAAAAAACTAATTCTGTTTATTCTAACATGGAATGTAAAACCTAACCTTCTTTGACCTGGAGCAAGTCTGAACTGCCTCCTTCCTGAGCTGTAAGATGTTTGATGTCTTGTTTCTTGTCAAGATTGCTGTTTATGTTGTTTGCTGTCTCATTTCCTACTCCTGATTATTCCTCATGCTTTTTCAGAGGTGTCACTGTTAGAACTAGAATCCTCACCTTTCTTCTTTACTTGAGATGCAAACTCTGAAATTTTTTGCAACTTTGATTTAAGGAAACTCCAAACCAACAGCATATTAAAGATCTTATTCTGTATCATTTAGGTTTTCAAAGCTTGTTTGTTCCTTTGAGATTGAAAATCTTAGATGAAAAGCTAATTTTATGCCTACATAAATTTACATAGAGCAAAGCCAACATATATTGTCCAAGATTGTACTCTAAAGTCAGTCTTTATATTCTCATGTGCTTTAGAAACCTAGCCTTAACCAACACCGTTTCTTACTCATGTAATATTTATGTGAATAAATATTTGAGCCGACATTTCTAGAAATACCTTGACTATGTAATTCACTTTTACTGTCTCTGTTCACCAGTTTGTATGTGAGAAATTAAAATCTTCCATTGCACAAGAGTATTTATGCAAAGAGTATTTATTTTTAGCAATATTTCAGAGATATTTGTTCCAGATCCCATCCAGTCCTTGAATGCCACGTATTACCTCTAATCCTCAGAATATATTTTATAATTTTCTTCAAAGCAATTTTTTACTCAAGAAGATTCTCTTGTGTCTGTATTTTATAACCAACATATTTCCCTCTCATCTGTACAATACTTTAAATTCTTCATTTTCTTTTTCTTTTTCCCCAAAACTTGCACAACACACAGTGGTGGAAATCTTGACCTGGCACATATTTCTAGCTGACAGAGGTATGGTCTAAGAACCTTTGGTACGAATGTTAACTTATACGGCTTTTTAAACTTGAAAATCTCATACAGTCTTAAGTAATTTTTAGATCCATTTTTAAAAAATCTGAAAAGACATGAATTATTCAGTATATTATTTTGAAATTTAATGTCATGTTATAGATTATTCAACTTTAAAACTTTTCCCTTCATCATGTATAATCTCAAAGACAGTTTTTGCACACATTTCAGCAGGAAGTGGTTCAAAGTTTCCCCTTTGAACAGATACTGGCATAATGAAAAAAAAAAATGTATGTGTCCATATGATGAGCATAATAATAAACTAAATGTCAAAACAATATTCATACGATAATTGAGCACTGTTGGAAGGTGTCTGGAAATTCTGACACTATGAGGCACTCAGACTTGAGAGATCTAAAAAGGAGCCTGGTGTATTTCAGAGGATGAGAACCTGTGAACAGTTTCAGACACACACAGAAATTCTCAGTGTATTTCTAAATTGGTTCTCTTTCAGGGTTCTCTTTCTTTAAGGTACATACAACAACAATCTGACAAGATTTCACCACTCTGTGGTACAAAGCTGATGTTACTCAATGTATGCTTAGATATGTAGAAACTCTTTGCATTTCCTCTACCACGCCAGTACTTCATACCGATCTGCAAAATTCAGTCAGGACTAAGAACCTGTTTCAAATTGGAAGAAGCTATTCAGTTGCCACCTAGGGCCTCCTACTCTAAAGAATTTAGTCCTGTGGCTGCACTGCCTGAGCCTGTATGTGTTGGGGTGCCTTTACCAACTTCTGCTTTCACTAGTGTGTACCTCCCATAACCCACACCAAACAAAGCTGCTGCTTCCTCAGTTCAGTGAATCAGTCATGTCTAGAAATCATGCTGAAAAGGACAATCCTGTGGTTAAGTGGTTGCAATGATGTCTGCAAACTATCACAAAATACATAAGACCATAAGACTACATATATATTATATACAACTGCAAGGATTTTTCACAGACATGTAACGTCTGTTATCACTTATTGAGCAATGAAGATAGTCCACAGGAGGTAACTTCAGTCTGGTGCCTAAAGTTAGGTGATCTGGACCTGAGAGACAGATTCCAGTTAAGAGTAAAGTCATAATGGGCATAAATACAAGTTCTTGAGGAGTACTGTTGAGGTCAATGGGTTTTGAGAACATAATTAGGCCTAAACGTGTTAAAGGATGACAGCTTTTCCTTCTGAACGCTTTGGTTTCTTATTTAGAAAGAAAAGCTACTCTTCTACCTTCTTTTGCTTCCTTTTAACCAGTTTATGACATCTCTAGGGCAGACAGTGTCACCGGGAGTGGAACTGAAGACTGACTTCTCTGTGTCTTTGTATTTGCAATGTTTTTCTTACAGTCGAGACTTCTGAAATCACCTGGACACTCTAATCCAGGCTTTCATTTAAAAAATTGAGATCTTCAGTGCTTCACAAATACAGAGAAAGTTTCAAATACATGTTCAAATTTATCTTGACAGTTTAGCAATCAGGCAGCAACAAAAAAAAGGAATGAAAATCTTCAAAGCATCATTATTTTTAAGTTGATCTGATTATAATTGGAGCTTCATTTAGAGGTTTTGAAATGTTGAAAGAGGCAATCCTGATCTCCACATTTCAATGGAACAAAATTTTCACTGGAATCAAACACTGCAAAGAATGACTTATTAACAAACACATGCTTCCATTGCAAGAACTTATGTACAGACATTTCTGCCCTGACTTTAGCTGGAAATATGATTTAGCCCAGGTAGGAAGCTGGATTATTCCATCTCTCCCCATCATCCTCCTTCGCTGAGGCACTTGTCAAAGAATAGGTAATTAATAGGAAGGATCATGAGGAAAAGGGGTTCTGGCATTCAAAGGGAGCAAGAAGAGTGATCTTGAAGTGGAAGCAAATTTTTTCAAATATTCATAGTTGTGGGCAGCCAACTTAAACAGAAAAGTCAGACACTTCAGGTACAAGATGCATATTCCCTTTTTTTATTTTTTCTTTTCATGTTTTTTATTCCCAAAGAATATAAACTTCAAGATTTGCTTGTCTATTCTCCTATTTTATGAGGAACACAATTAACAAAAGTACTGAACAACCAGAAGAATCTTTTTCAAAATTTGCCAAGCTTACACAAAATCTGAACACACTTTCAGTAATTACTATTTGCTGTACATAAAAATCTCCCATCACTCTTTCTCACCTGCTGAAAGTTTAAATAGAACCTTATTTTTTCCAGATGCATTTGCCCCCTGTCAGTCAATTGTTTGTAGTCAATTGTAGGGATGTCTGGTCCCTAAGACAGCTTCAGGTATTAAATAGACTTTGTCTCAGCAGGTTAGCTACTTAAAACTGCAGCCACTTGAAAACAGTAACAGTAGGAGAGCCAAGTGAGATTATCATACATGTTTGGGAACAGAACAAGAAGTCAAGCAAAACAAAAGACTCTCATAGAAATAAATACTAGAAAAGGAGTCCAATTACAGAACAAGTACATCATAAGTTCTTTTTCTTCCTCCAAACAATAGTAACAATGCTGCAGAAACAGAAACTTTATATTTAAAGACAAGTACTTTTCAATTACACCAAATTGAAGCTTGATCAAAACAAGGATTTTCCTCTTAATTCATGTACTTCATATTAATATCAGTGAATGTGAAGAAGGAGATCTTACCAAACACATGGTAACTGAAATATATACAAATACCCCCAATATGATAGATTTCACTGAGGTCATTCATTTGCAGCATAATTCCTAATACTTTATTTGCTTAGCTCATTTCTAGATAGTTATTCAAAATTTGAATCTCTATCAGCCAGGTGGGCTATCCATAAATAAACCAAATTAGGGGAAAAAAAAAAAAAAAAAAAAAAAAAAAAAAAAAAAAAAAAAGGAAAGAAGGGAAAGAAGGGAAGGTTTGTGAGCAGAAATGCTCTCCAGAGATGATGACTCCACTCCAGACAACCAACAAAGGAAATACAGCAACTTTTTCATTGCAGCTACTGAAGTCTCGAAATAGATAAAGTTAGGTGAACAAAAGATAATAGCAACAATTAACATGGTCAAAATACATTTCCCACAGGAAACAGTATTCCATGTAGCACTTAATTTAGTAATTAATTAATTACTTAATTTATCAATAGGAATATCCATAGAAAATTAATTTATATTCCTGTCTGATAAGAATCACACAAAGGATCTTTCATTTAGAGATCATCCTGTACTTTTTATAAAAGTCGTTGCAATTTTTTTCATGATTGTATGTTTGTCCTTTTTATCCTTGTGGAAGTGAGATTCCATTGCTTTTAAAAATATTATACTCTTTAGCTGTCTAGCAGTGGGGAAAATGTTTAGGTTTTTTTTCTAATTCTAATTACATATTTTTAATAGATATATAATATCTAATTATATATTATACATATATAATTCTAATTACAATATGTGACTTAGAGATTCTGTCATTTAAATAGTTTTATATCCCTATTTTTCCTTCTGAGTCTTTTGGGGGAGTTTTCATTTGTGAAAAAAGTATACTTGAGATCATACACTTTTGATAAGAGTCTTCGCCAAGAAACTCTGTCTTTCTGGGAAGGAAAATATTTAAAGACAGGACCAGTGTTATTTTAAAAAATGGGGGGTTTTGTACAATTCTAAGCCTGAACTCAAGCAGCAGTGAAGCAGAGAAAGCTGGGTCATCAAAAGTTCTTTGACTTGAAGGTTACATTTCTTTCAATGCAGTGCATGGAAAATGTTATCAGTAATGCGAGCAGATACCAAGGCATGAGGCATAAAAGTTGCTGCCTCTTTTGACCCGTGTGTATACCCAAAAGTCAGGGTCCTGCAGCTTATTTCTGTTAGGAGGAGGAATAAGTGGAGCCAGGTATCTTTGTTGCTGTCTTGTTAATTTACGAACAGTAAAGACTAAGTTCTTTTACTCTCAAAACAGCAGGAATGAGAAGGCCAGGATTTCCTTGCTTGCAGTTCCAATCCCCTTCTAGACTCAACATCATTTAATAAATAGCTTCATTTCATACCAGAAAGCTAAGGAAAGGTAAGAGTGTTTCTCTCTTTTTATCTTGGCCTCCTGTTTATTTGTGAGGAATTGTGACACTTTTAGTAATTCTCTTCAATTTATCACATCAGTCTGCCTTCTCCTCCTTTTTTGTAATCTGACATTTGAGAAAACCCTTGAACCACAAGACCTAAGTTCACATTAAGGTGCTCACATTATTACAAACCTAAGAAATGTCTCAAAAAATTAAAAGAAATAATTAAACATCAAGGTTTGGTGGCAGCTAAATTGAAAACATTTCCATTGTTTTTCTTTGACCTCCTCTCAAAGAGAAGAATATCTGGTCAGAAACCAATTAATCCACTTAGCCTCGGTGACAGTTGGCAATCACATTCAACTAGTTTCAGTGAATAAAATATCTGTACCACTCGTTTATTTGCCATCTAGGGGCACTTTTTTTTCTGCTCAACAATATTATTTCCCCTGTGATAGTCAATATATACAGTGATTCTGAGTGTCAGGTGCCTGAGCACATTATCCCACTGCTGGGAATTTGTCTGCTTGGGCTTAGGGCCAACTTGGATAATGTGCAGGTGCCCGGCCTTGGAGGGAGCTGTTGGTAGAATCTCTGATAAAAAAGCCTCAGTGGAGGCTCCTCCTGAACAGGTCTGCTAAGACACCCCAGCAAGAAATCCTCCTCCTAGTCCAGGATTGGTTTAAGATGAGACTTGCCCACAAAGTACATCCAGAGCCACTCCCCAGTCACAGCCGTGCTTGCACCTTGCACATACCTGCTGGACCAGAAGTTGACTCTGACCCATGGGCAAATCTTTGGGCTTGACCCCAGACCTGCCTGCTGCTGTGGTTGCCTGGCACTTGCTGGACAGCTGACTGGTGTGTCAGTGCCCTGCTGCCCCTTGGGATGTCCCTGGGGATGCTTGGACACTTCAGGCAACCCACACTAGAGGTTCAGTAAAAGGCAACAAATCCACTATCAAAGGAAATAAACATCCTCCAGGCACCTGCATTGGACAGGAGAGCACAAGTTCAAACAGCAGCCAGAAGGAAATATTGCTCTGATGGCAAAGTCAGGTAAGTAAAAAACTACAGGAATACTTGTCCTGAAAATTGTGTGTACCACATCTTTCTTTTCAAGCATGCCCAAAAACATTACATGCTTCAACATACACTACTGCATACTCTACAAACTCTGCCAATCCCTGAAACACATAAGGTGATGTGTATGAGGATTTGACCCCGAAAAAAAAGGATGTAAACAGAATCTTCTGTTGTGTCTCCTTGTAATGGATGGCATATTCATTTTAATGTCATTTTTTTAGGATGCCGTAGTTCATTTAGCAAGCCACAGATTTTAATGAAAAAAGTATTTTACTGTCTCCAATAAGAATGATAATAATTGAAATTATTTCAACTACATTATTGTTAGAGGCCTCAGGTTAAATTAATTCACATCAGCTTCTAACACATTTACACACATCATAAATCCTCTGTCTTTTTTCTGTGTCTTGTTCAATAATACTTCTTGAAATATTCAGCTCAAGGGGAAACAGTCTCAGAGACTTCTTTTTTTCTACATATATATTTATAGAGAAGAATCATTTTTTTTTTGATCAAAGAGTGATTTATTAACAGAAGTGCATAACAAAAGGAATAATCTTCCAGGTACTTGATAACTGCTTACTCTAGCCTGTAAATTATATATATTTTTACGTTTTAAGTAAATGCAGATCTTTTCTCTGTTAGTGATAATTTACTTCACTTTTTTTATTTATTTAATCAGTAAGAATGTTTGCATGGCAAAATGACACCCGTTGTAAAAAAGTAACCGAGAATCTGATCCACATTGATAAAAACAAAATGCCAAGGCTGAAAAACACTATTAGATCTGAGGAACCCTTTCAAGACTAAAATAAAAGTAATAATGCAAAATCGCACAATACATACAAATTTGCTGGTGAGCTAAGTCAGAAGTTAGTGGTATAAAGCAAGATCAGGATATAATGCAGCCAAATTGAATAGCCATGCAGACTGAATCAGTGAATGGTAGATTAATGTACAAGGTGCAGTGCCATGTAGGCAGAGACAGCTTGGAGAAATTTTTTGTAAACTTAGAGTCTATACTTGGAAACTGCAGGTGGATTTCAGGGAAGAGAATGACACACAAGACATATGTGCAACAATACAAGGAGATTGAAAAATGAAACTTTAAATCTACAGTGTATCCTTTCCTACAAAGAGAGAGAGGGAAATGAATAGTATACTTCTCTGAAGTCCTATCATCTAGATCATATGCTTCTGGTTACCTGTGAACTCAGGTAAGCTAACTCAGGGAAGATTAACCAGACTGTTCTAGAGAATGCAAAACACATTTTATTAGCTGAGATAGAGATGTGTGGCTTGCTTAGACAAGCAGGAGGAAAGCTGAGTGGGGGTGTCATTGCTGTCTATAAATATCTAAAACAGAGAAGAACAAGAGAGATTCAAATCTATGTATGCTAAAGAGCCACCTTGGCATAGGTATGAATGAACCATGGATACATTAACTGCAGATCAGTTTATTTTCAAGATTAGATTATTTTCAGATAGCACAGTGAAGTGCTGGACAAGGTTGAAGCTTAAGAGAGAACACCTTCCAGGTTTTTTCTGCTTCTCAGTTCTATAAAAGGTTAATTGATAAATATTTAATAGGAGATAATCCTGTGGAAACTGGTGACCCAAGAGTTCCCTTGTGACTTGTTTCTTCTGATACCTGCATTGGCTTAGAGGAGCTAACAAAGATTTGCAAAAAACTGAAATCTACTAGGATGAGGTTGTTATTCACAAAACTACAATTGTTTTACTAATCTATTTTTTTGCTCTACTGCTCTGAAATATGAGGTCATTTACTGTTGGTGAAATTATTGCCATTTTTGCACAGAATATATATATATATATACTACTTCTATTGTAAAAAAAGACCCGCCGAACAACTGTAACAGTATAAAATGCTCTTATAGGAACAATTGTTGTAACACCAGCCTTCATGGAGTCCTGCCTGACCTGAGTCATATTCTGTATTTACCATTTTAAACCAATACAGAATGGAGTAATGCAGAAGGTCAAAGGAAATGTGCAGACTTTCCAAGAGCTGCAGACAATACTGAAAGGAAGTGAATGCTCTAATACAGTGTTTCTCAAATTGATGGACCTTACTGGAAACAAGACTTTTTAACTGATGACATATAATTGAGAAGCTAATTTAGTTCCTTAATAATTTTCCAGCTCCTTCTTTACCCCACTGAAACTCAGATTGTTCTTGCCACTGCAGTTGGTGAACATTTCCCTATGTACTTCTCTGTCAGGCATCTTCTCTGCTACATTGCTAGTTCCAGAAATTACACTGAGCTGTAGACAATCAGAGATTTATAATGCTCATGTTATGTTCACTTCAATGACTGATGTGACATTTTGGATGTAGTCATGCACAGCATTTAGAATGAGGGAACTCTGAAACCACAGTGCTGTCAGAAAGCTGGAGCTCAAGCAAGGCTTGTGGAGCTGCAAGTGACCAGGTTCTGTGGCAGCTGCAGATTATGTATTTCCTAAGGATGTTTTTTAGGGAGTGTGGCTTCCTATCCAGGTCCACTGCAAGGGATGGGAGAACTTTTCCAAAAAACAAACCCTAGATGCTCAGTGCCTTGTTCTGCATCCTGCCCTGCTGAGGGTCTGTCTAAAGAGCTAAGGCTCTGTCTAAGTACCCATGTCACATACCTTGAGCAGTGTGCCAGTGATTCCCCACACATTTCTCTGAGCTACTGCTGCCCTGCACATGGCTACAGCACTTCACACACATCTAAAGGTCAGCAGCTGTAGTTCTTTGCTGCTGTTGAGTTTGGGGAGAGCTGTGTCCTCAGCACAGACAATAAACAGCAGAGTCCAATGCAGAAGTGCTTTCCAATCCTTTATCTATGCTATCTTCTGCTAGATTGTTCCCAAGGGACATCCTAATAAAGAAGGTTAAGCCTGTTGTTCCTCACTTATTTCAGGCTCATATAGTGCCTTCTGGCCTTAACAGCTATCTCTATTTTGCATGTCATATGGGGAGTCTTTAGGAATACCTGTTATCCTGCAGGACTTGGGTTACCTTTGGCAAGGCCATTCCACATCTTAGGTCATACCTTAGTTTGTATTTAGTTCATATGCTCTTTTAATCCTGATTTCCTTCCTCCATAAGGGAGCTGTCTTCCATTTTGCCTCAGCATCCATACCAATCCAGCTCTGCAGCACACTGGTCTCCTGGTTGCACAGATGTTGGTTTATTCCTGAGACTAGTTTTCTCTAAAGCAAAACTTGGGCGTGGTTCTGATAAATGGAGGCTATCAAAATGCAGCAATGGCAAGAATGGGCCAGATTTTCTCCCCATCATTCTGTGAGTATCTCTCCAAAAGCTTCTTTCTTGTGCACTTCCAAAAGCCTCCAAACAACTGTATTCCTGTTGTCATGCCACACTCCAGGCATAGGTTCTGTGTCTAGGAGTGCTGTGCCATTTGGAAACTTAAATGAGTAAACAAAGCAGGTATATGTAAAGAATATCTGCCTTCTCTAGCCAGCATACCTAATAAAAATACCCAGATGTAAAGGATAAGAAGAGGCTTACATTTGTATTGAGAACATTGTGCGCTACTTGGAATCAAAGGCTCAAAACATTTTATTCCTAGGTCTGCTTCTGCCACTTAAGCCAGCTTCAATTAGGCCAAGCACAGTCACAGAGCAGTGACATTTCAAATACCTTTATTTATTTGAGTCACCTGGAATCCCTCAGTGCCCCTACAGACAAAACACACAGATAAATACCAGGTGTAGCAGGTTTTTTGAAGAAAGGCAAGGAACTGGAACACACTGCATTCTGAGAAGCAAGTTACACGGCTTCTCCCAGGTGTACAGAGGAGGTGTTACTTAGATGGTGCAGTGATTACCAAGGACCAATGGTAGCCCTATTCCAGGTGATCCACAAGATCAAATACCTGCCAGGTTTTCATCCCAACAGGTGAGGTTTGTCGTCCTGCCCTGGATGATCACCATTCTGCTGCCTGTTGTTTTCTGTTGCTGGCTTAGGAATGGGCCTCCAGTAAATAGTAGTTCCTTGGATGTCTGTGGTTAGAAGAGGCATTCTCATACATGTCTGCAGTTTTGATTACTCCCTGGGGGGGTATCCTTAGCTTGAAAGCCTTCTTCTTCCTTCCCTACATTCTCACTGGTAATGATGCTTTTCCCTATCAAGACTGGGCTGAGCATTCCCAAGGGCCATATAGAAGCTTTCAGAGAATGATAGGACTGATAAGGTTGGAAAAGGTCTTTGAGATTGCCAAGTCCAATTCAGTTGCTGAAGACCTTCTTTAAAATCTTTTAACTGCACCAAGATAGTCAGGGCACAGGCTTATAAGCTCTCAGTCTGTTAGTGGAAAATTAAAAAAATTAAATTCAAGGTTCATTCTGATATGATTTCTTTTTATACACTAAAATTCACGGAAGTAGAAGATCTTGTAAGATTAGTATGATATTTTAAAAATATATTGGTTTTAGTATTGTGCCTCCATAGTATTTTTCAGTGTTATGTTAATGTACAAGTAGAATGGATAATTTTCTTATGACTATTACAAAAGTAAAGAGGCCACTGTATGAATTGTAACCAAGCCCATAGATTTGCTTCCCTTTTTTCCTTTGAAAAATTCCTTATTACTCTATTCTATTCTTGTCTTTAATTTTCATCATTTTTTTACTCTAGAATGCTTTTGAAAGGCTTAGATAGAGTTATTTATTTTAGTTTATTTCCCAGGGTAAAGGAGTTAAAATAATTGTCTAAAGGACTGCACTTGACTAACACCAGATATGATTGTTGGAAGCCTATCATTTAGGTTTTTATGAAAAGAATGAGGAGCATAATGACTATTCCTGCAGTGCCAAGGTAAAGTAGCACTACATCTGAAAGTTAAGAAAAGCATCAAGGGGCAGAGAAGCATCATTTTCTCCCTTGATATACCATTTGCTGTTTGCACAATGATCTACATTTAATAGGAAAAACCTGTAACTCTTTAAAAAGAAAAACAGCCAAAGGAAAACAGTGTCTTTCAATATACAGCAGACAGACTCACTAAAGATATAGCAGAATACTTTAACAAATACAAGGTCATATGAATTAATTAGGCTTTTTTCCTCTTCCATTTAATAAGAAACAAAGTTACCATGGAGACTCACTGGAAAATGCATTCTATTTTGGTACAAAAACACCTTTTAAAAAGAACATACTTAGTGAGGAATTTTCAAAGTGAGTGCTCTGGAAAAAAAAACCCACATGAACCCTTTACTTATTCATTTTCTTTCTCATTTTTGTCTGCAGTAGTTTTTTTGTCCCTGTTGTTTGGTGGTTGTCTGGGAAGAGTTCTCTGTTCTGTCCATAGAACAAATAAATGAAACTGGTGAGGCAACAGCCCTCCCTGGTTAGATTGCAACACAGCAGGGCAAGTTATCTGTGAATCTGGTACCCCTGAGACCCCTGGACACTGTGAACCTCTGCTGAATTGTTTTCTAATGTCATGGACCCTAAATTTCCTGTGTCTAAATTGCTCTATCTTACTCTATTGTCCCTAACCCAGCAGCCAGATTCGCAGGACAGAGGGAAGACTCTTCCTGGAGCTCTTGATGTTGGCAGAGCATCAACCCAGGGCTAGAAGAAAAGGTGTGAAGATGAGTAGTTTCCCTCCTGATTTTTTGTGTGGCTGTCCTAGGGTGACTTTATGGTGCTTATATCCCCAGCTGTCTGTTCTGTATGTGCTGTACATTAAGTTCTGTACCTTTAAAATGGTTCTGGGAGGGAAGGGGGAGAAAGGAGCAGCAGCAGTTTGTTTTGAGAAAACTGCCTGACTCCCACACGGCCTGGCTGCGGCGTTCAGCTGAGGCACGGACAGCGCTGGGACAGAGATCTCCTGTGCTCTTAGTTAGCTTTAGCTAGCTGAGGCAGAGAGGTTCCCTGGACTGTTTTTCCCTTTTCCTTGGGACTGTTTAAATCTGCTCAGGACTGAAAACCCAGAGGAGCAGCGAGGGCTGGCACCTGCGGCCGCCGGGCCTGGCCCTGCGGAGGGAGTGGGGCTGGTGAGAGACTGAGGGAGCTGAGCTGCACCCACGGCAAGGACTGCCTCAGTTTGCCAGCTCTCTGCAGAGTGGCCAGAGGTTTTATTATTTCATATTATTTGTTCTTTGTGCTTGTGGGCATCTTGTTTGTTAAATAAATGTTTTTTTCCACTTTTCTCCAAAGAAGTTCTTTTCCTGGACCAGCTGGAGGGAGGGACCATTTGGGTTTGTTTTCCAGAGCAGGTTTCCTCCCAAATTTGCCCTAACCCAGGACAGTGGAATAGAAGCCTAAAAGCTGCCTCTGACAGGTTTTCTAATGAGATAATTTGTTTCAATACTATTTTTATCTTGGATGCTGTGAAACATCTTGGACATCAATTCCTCTTGGACATCTTGGTTCTTGGGCATCAATTTCCTCTTCTCCAGATCATGCTTTGAAGAAGTGACTGACTCCAGGCTCACTACATTAGTTGAAAGGTTCCATAAAAGTTTCCATAAACCAAAAGGATTTCCATTATCATTTATAGTTATTTTGATTTTTATGAGAAGAAGCTTCTCTCATGGAATATTTGGAGACTGTGACTATAATTCTAGGACTTCAAGTTTTAATATTGTAGGTTTATATTCCTTTAGTTTTTCATTCGGGTTATTGGATGATATATCTTTTTCACCTGAAGGAACAGTCCCAAAACATTTTCTGATTTGTAATTAAGTTTACCTTGACAACAGATTTTTTATGTGAGCTTTCATATGAACACAGAAAAATTTCCTTCTCCAGTCACAGAAAAGTTAATGAAAACAGATAATAATAATAAAAATCATATTCCATTTAAAAGTGAAATGCTACTGAATTTTCTTTCATTATTTATTCTTTCAGAATACTAGTGTTTAACAAAAATAGACTAATGTTTCTCAAAACAAGGCCTGTAATTGAATTATGAAATGCATATAGCAAGAATATTTTGAAGGACACCCAGTTCAACCAGGTAAAGTACATGATGAAATGTAAATAGCATATATATCCTAATAGATGCGAAACACTCTCTAATGCTAAAGATAATTTTCTCATTCACTATCAATTCCTTGTTTTTCTTTGCACTTAAAGCAATTTAAAGAAATATATGCTCACACTTCAATTTAAATGTTTTGTTAAAATAGTGTATCACTCTTGGCTTTTCAACACAAATATAAAACCTTGAATGCAAATTAGTTATTTTGAAATTTATCACAAAAGTCCTTATCAAGCAGGCAAGGAGGCCAGAAATTCTGGACAAGCCTAATTGCCATCTCCAAACAGAGCAGGTAGAAGCTTCATGGAACCAGGCATAATCTGTCACAGGAAAGGCTTATTTGGGGCACTTGACAGAAGTGAGACCATATAGAGGGGAAGTATTTTTTCCTAAATTTATTCCCTGAATGGCCAAAGGGAAACACTAAATACTTAATGACCATACAGAAAAATAAAGTTGCCTGCTGTAACTCAATTTTTGAGTGAGATTGATGCTGCATTATTTCTAAAGCTGCATAGATGACTAAGAACTATATACCAACAGTTTCTTAGAAAAATGCAGAATAACAAGTAAAATATTGAAAATATTACTATCTTTGATGGATTTGATGATTGACTAGAAGAATTTCTCTAGCACACAAACCACTTACACATTTTCAAGAAGACACACTCAAGTTATTAATAGTGGTAATGGCAAATTCTGAGAAAATGTTCAGAATTTAAAATGTCTATGAAATAAAATAAAATAAAATTCAGGAAGGAAAAGCATCCAAACGAGTAAAATTAGCTGCCTGTACAAGAGATGGCTAGCAGTGTAATTAAAGCATAAATTGTTTTCCTTCCACCAATAACATACTATAAATGTTGTGGGAGAGCTGCATTGTCAAGATGAGTGAAAATGAGCTGTCAAGCCTGAACTAACCCCTGTATGATACTTCATGATCAAGAGACAGAAACAGACACTATCAAATAGGGATTAATGTTCCCTTTTGTGAATTCTGATTACAGGATGGGGTTTTTATTCCTCTCCACTAATAATAAAAGGAGCCTAAGTTGTGCAGATTTTCTAACTTTTAGATTCTAAATCCGAGGATTATTAATTCCCCTTGTTTCTTGTGAGAACACACATTTTTTAAATGTACTCTCCAACTTAGTTACAAGAACGTCTATGTAAGGGAAGAGTGCACCACGTTTTATTAGTATCCCAGACGGACTGACCATCCCATGGCTGTTTGTATCTTGAATCACAAGCAAAGTTCTGGGAACGTTTGGGGGGCACTTTGGGGGGTGTTTTTTTTTATGTTGCTTACCCTGATCACAGCTTTTCATTGATACATTGGCTCTTGAACACTGGATGCAAGGTGTAGACACATCCTCTTTCTCATAGAATTGCAGATGATTTATCTACTTAGATTCTTATATCCAGAAACTCTACAGGAAACTAAAGTTAAGACAGTTCATTTGTGCAAAAAAAACCCATTATCCAAATGTTTGAATTCATTTCATGTGTGCCTTGTAATCAAGAGGCAACTAGTGCCCCTCATGTTTTTTCCCAAAGCATGATTGATTAACACCTCCAGGGCATAACAATGCCACTCTTGTACAAGGTAATCCTCGTGCAAGGTTCCCAGGAAAAGATATCCTCCTTTGCAACCAGATCCATGTCTAAGAGAACCATTTCCAAGAAATATCATTCTGACTGACAGTGATCCAGACAGGAAACAAACAAACAAACAAACTAACAGCATCAAAATTGCTGCAGATTCAGTACAAAAATGCTGGCATTTTCAGCATCAGCCAATTGAACTTTTGCCTTCATATGAACCAAGTCCTTTAGCTCTATTATGAGCTCTATTCTTCTGTCAGGGTTGACTTCTCACAATTGATTTAGCAATGCAGCCCTGGAAATCTGTAACAAAATCATTTAGTGTTGCTCCTTTTATCAGAGAAATAGGAATTTCTCAGCTACACTGCTGATAATAAAACATGCACCGGATACGGTGCAAGTCATCCAGTAAAAAATGTCTTCAGTTGTTTCATTTTTCTCTCATTTTTAATCCCCAAAGAACTGTCAGCCATATGGCTCTCTGAGGTACCCAGTACTTGCATGTTACAGACATTTTTTAATTTGCTTCTTGTTTTGTTTTAGTCTCTGTCTTCTTTTACAGTGTCACTGGAATCCCTCTTAGGAAGATCGGCTGAAGAAAGTTATTTGTTAGATTTCCCATACTTGCACTTTTTATCTTCATAGATACAGTGTTTTTCTCTTCCTCTTCACAGAAAACAACTTCATTACATTGTAGATGAGCAAGGAGGGATGTGCCAAGATACGCAGATCAAATTGCATATTTTTGGTGATGTGATTTTTCTAGCAGGATCAGCAGCCTGAGAAGACAGGGTTTGATTTTCAGTATTTCAATTGTTTTTCTAATTTCAGTAATTTTTAGTCATTTGCAGAATTTACAACTTCATCAATCACTTTAGCGTGAGTTAAAATACGACGCAAGAAAATATTTTGTAGGGAATCAGCATTTGATGAACCATCTCAGCCTGTTAGGGGTGCTTTGCTTTAGTAAACAATTTTGAGAACTTTGCTGGAATTAGCTGGAAGTCTTTGACAAAAACAACAGTAATTTTATAGATGGGCATGTATCTATACCTCCACCAGACAATTACTTTGGCATTTTAAGGATTTGCATTATGTATATATACCCATCTATGTATATATTTCTCTTTTTCCAAGGGTTTATCCCACAGACTCACACTGCAGTTCACAAGTGAACTAAAGCAACAGCTTCAAAATAGCAAGAGTTATTTTGACAGAAATAGCAATTTAAAAGCAACATGAACACAAACATCTGTGACACAGCTCAAAAATCCCTGCCATTTAATATTAGTACTCGGTTGTGTCATAGCACCCAAATCCACTGAAAGCCTGACTGCAGTGCTCTGCTGTTGCTGGAGATGTGGGCAGGAATTCTACCTCAGCAATGACCACGTATTTCTCCTCTATTTTCTTCAAAACCCATGATCAAGTGTCCAAACTGTTCTTGTAAATAGCTTAAATTCAGTCTAAATTCTGATTGCCTTCAACTCCACCTGCCCTTGTGGCTTGGGACATCAAAGTGCTCCTAGGAAAGGTCATGGTTTCTTTTTCAAAAGGACCCAAAGCATTTGTTATACCTGATAATCCTCACTGCAAGGTTTCCTAAAAGATTGCCAGATATGTGTGTATGTGTGTAAGTGTGTATGTGTGTATATATATATGCCTCCTCTTCCTATTATAATTAATCACTAATAATAACTGCACTATAGCCAATACTATGATTAATAACTACTTAATTAATAGGAATTAATTGGAGCTTGGGTTTTCCCTGTGGCAGTGAAGGCAGTTATTCTTTCATGTATAATAGCAGCAGGGTGTTTCCAGACTGCATACCCACATGTGCAAAGCAGAACCCCAGGCCAGTGAAAAATAAGATATGTATTTAACCAAAATCACAAACAACTTCTTCACTGAGCTTTTTAGTGATTAAAGTAATTTACACTATTCCTTTTCACTTGAGCATCTTTCTACTTCATTTCGAATGCAAACATTTTTTTTGTGTTGTGATTTAGAAATTTGAATTTAGTTTTCCCATTTTATTTTGAGTTCATTTTACTTTAAAAGAAATTCTTTGAGCACTGATTGAAATAACTGTAGACATTAAAAGTGTTTTTTATAAAACACTCATATTTCCTCATTGGAAGCACTTCATAAAAACAAAACAAATACAAAATAAATACACAAAGGATAAAAAAAATTGACCATGAAAGAGAAATACAAGTCAGAAGTGAACCATTACACACTAAGTGAAAGCAAGTGAAAACAAACCATTAAAGCTTTGTTGATACGAAGGGAAAAAGCCTAAATTCCACAAAGCCTACCCAAATTCAAAATTGAGTAGTCAGACCTTTTTTTTTTTTTTTTTTTTTTTTATATATATTCTGTTTTGTGGCTTGCTTTTGAACTTTTAGTTAAACAGACTATATTCTCTAAGCATCAGTAAAATAGTACAAACATATGGCAATTCTCCATGAAAGGAAAGCCACCATTAAAGATATTGCAAATATAGTGCATTTCATTTAGTGTTCAGAATGACAGCATAAAAAGTCAGTACAGCATGTTGAGGCAAAGAGATAAAACACTCAGCAGCTTCAACCATTTAGAGAAAAATAAATGAAATATTGGCAGTCTGGGAAGGAAATCCATTGAAAGGGAAAAGAAGTAGCTGCTGTGCCCTTCAAAATGTGTCTTGTTCTGTGTCACTAAGGCAGGAGGATACACACTGTAGTTAAGATGCAACCATATCATAAATCTTATGTGTGATGTTTATTTAGTTATGCTCTTCCTGTTTTGCAAAATATGTTTGAAATCTCATTAGAATAACTTAGCTTAGTGTAAGAATCCAACATGACAGTATTTATTGGCAACTGTTTTCTATGAGTAAACCACAGAAATTTGAAAGTTGATGAAGAAATTTCTCAGAAAAAGATGTTTCAATAAAATTGAATGTTCTCCATTAACGAATAGCAACTCCAGGCAGTAGTGCAGAGTTTGGTAATTTTAGACTTATGTAACTTTTGAAAAATGTTGCATGTTTCATTTTTCTTGCCTAATTGCTACTTCCATGCAATAATGTGATGAAAAAAATCATAATTTTCTTTTTTTAAAGTGTCTTGGTATTAGTATTTGGCCACCTGAGTGTGTCTGTGCATAAGTACAAGAATAATCCACTGTGTTCTTGGGTTGAGCTGTTACCTTCTTTCCATGGTAGGCCTGCCCAAAATCATTCACAGGACAAGTAGAGAGGCCACTACTCCAAGGGAAACCACGGGCAAGTTCCAACCTAACACAGTAAACCACAATTGTTTGCAGCCCTCAGAAGAAATTTCTGCAAGAGTTCCTGGAAAACTGGGGTTGCTAATTCTGTAGTTAGGTTTTCTGAGAATTGAAATACACATTTATATGGTACTCTTTTTTCTCATCATTTCCCCTTGTGCTGAAGGATACATTTAGATTTTTTTTTCCATAGCAGTTAGTATTAAATGTTTGAAAATTTGGTTCTGTATTTGCACAGTATGCAGAGAATGTCAGCTACATTATAACCCAAGTTTTCTACATTATCTCTGAAAGCAACCACATACTGTTTCACTTCTTTTGCAGTAAGCTCGAAATTGCTGCTTTCATGTGCCAAACGTGGCAATTCATATCCTAGCCCATGCAATTAAATAGTCTTGGGCAGTGGGCCATGCCCAGGGCATACAGGCAGGAGAGGACACAAGCTTCTGGAAACAGAAATGGAGCAACTGCACAAGACCCCCCAGCCTGTCCCCCCAGAGCCGCACGCCCTGCCTCGCACCACTATGGACCGAGTACTGTGCGGAGATCAGCTGGCAGAGGTGGGCATTGTAAGAGGCTGATCTTATTCTGTGCACATCATGGTGATTCAGAGACAAGAAAAGAATGAGTACCCCGTGGAGATGCAATTCTACCCCCTAAGTTCATGCCTGAATTCATTCAAATTAATGGCTCTTTCCTGTTTACAAGGTTTATGCAGGTATTAAAGCCCTGGAGGCCTGAAATGACAGTAGTGAACTGAGGAAACCTGTGTGCTACTACAAAGTTTTATCACTGTATTGTTAGGTTTTGCTACCAAGTTTCATCATTATATTGTTATGTTTTACTTATAGGCATTTCTTACCTGCTGGTGATTTACATCCTCACAATAGAAAACTCTGTTACATAGCTCACCTTAGGACTGGCACATTGGAGTAGCTTAACAGAGTTTTGCTGCTACTTCAGCCAGAGAAGTCCATATTTCAGCACAGCACACAAAGATTTGCTCTACAGAAAATGGAAGACCACCATACAGAGATACAAACACAGCTGTATGTGATTAGATTAAATGTGATGGGAGCAATGCATACATTTTTGCCTTGAATGAACCCACATAATAACTTCCATGATATTATTGCCTGATGCAAGAAAGAAACGAAGCAATTGAATCATGTTTAACCAGATGTTGACAATTACCAGTAATTCCTATGAGAATGGAACCATGGTTCATGGAGAAGGTTGAAGATTGGTTTTAGCTTTTCTTCTATGGTTCCCACACACGTTATCACAATTTTCTGATAATGGATTTTGTAGGTTACTGGTAAGCTTTGAGTGGGACTTTAATTGTCATAAAGCCAAAGATTGCTCCCTTTGGGGCTTGGGACAGACCATATTTAGGGTTGATAAGCATTCTACTTAATCCCAAAGCCACAAAGAAAATACCTTGATAATGTTTTCTATAGTATGTTTTATATAACAGTTAAGACTACATAGTAGAGAGATAATCTTTTCTTGTCTTGACAAGTTGTCCAAAGGAAGAAGGGCTGAAAGATATAGAAGTTTGCTATATTTAGTCCATCACTGCATTGAAGATTGTTTGTAATAAATAATCATGTTTGTAATAAATAATCATATTTGTAATAAATATTCACATAAAGCAGAGACAAGGAAAATCAAGTAGTCTCTTGCTTTATTTTGGGAGAGGTGTTATTTTGCTCTCTTTCTATGTGGTCAGGGCTTTTACATACCAGTGCAAATGTATTGGCAGAAAAGAACGTTTATACACTAAAAGCTCTAGTTGTGAAATCTGTCATTCCTGTCTGTCTTCTCAAAGAAACCAAGCAGCAGTATTCCAAAGCATCCAGTGAATTTTAAATTTCTTAACTTTTCTATTTTTATGTATGGAGGAAACTGAGCAAAAAGAAGTAAAATGGCTTCTTTAACAGCTATGAGTTCTAACTAGTAGCGGTGAGTGGTAAGAGAGTCACTTTAGTCTCTATGCTTCTGTAAAACTAGGAAAACTTGGTTCACAGCCTGTCTTGATTAATTTTCCATCATAAAATTTTATCAGTTCTCATTTTAAAGCTGGAGCACTAGTTAAGACTCAAGTGAGAGAAAAGGACTTCTTCAGTTACTAAGACAGAAGTAAAGAAAAAAAATCCCAACAAACTCTACTTTCTGCTGCTGACTTCATTATTAAATTTAACTAGTTTTAATAATTTGGTACTTGATAATTTGATGTAATTGATTTATTGATTTGATTTCAATTATTACCTTGATTTAATCCTTGCATTATTCCATTATTAATCTTTGACAGTAATAATAGCTTTAGTCAATGATGTATATATTTAATTCTAGATTAGCTTGTGTTTTTAATAAAATTCATAAAAATAATCTGTTTTGATACACCATTTTTGCTTGCATCATGGGTCAGTTCCTCTAAAATGAAGTTGTTCAGATGAGGTATTTGAAAAGCAGAAAATTTTATTTCTAAATTAATACCTTTTTCTCGGACAGGTATGCCATACTATTCACCAATAGAACTGTGGCTTGTTCAATGAATTGCTGTTTACTGGCACTCCCAATAAGTGGTTGCCTTAGGAATGTTATTGCTACCAACAGCAGACACAGCATAAGCAACTAAACACCTGATTTAAAAAAAAAATAAACTGGAACAATATTATAATCTGAGTGCCTTTCATCTCAAAATAAAACACTCAGTGCTTCACCCCTAGCTGGGTAAACATCATTTTATCATCCATTTCCTCTGTAAACAAATTTAATTATTTTTGTTGAAAATTAAGAATGAAAGATATCAAGAATCACATAAAAAGAAACCATACTTGTAGTGGTTTATTAAATTCTAAAGTGAGAATGATGCAAATAGCCAAGCAGGCAAATAGCAAATAGTCCACAGGCTGTCCTAAGCAGATCTTTCCCACCAGCACATGCCCTTGGAGCTGATCTGGGATAGCAAGGGAACAGTGCAGAGAGGCAGCAGGTGTGCCTGTGCCCCCACCCGAAGGCTGAAGCCAGGGGTGTTTCAAAGCAGGCAATACTGTGCCAGGCCAGTACCCAAGCAGGGATTACCTTATGTTTTACCTGCACCAGCTGCTACCTCCACAGTGCCTACAGTATGCGTGGGCATGAACTAACCCAGTCACTCAAGACCACCCTGCAGATACAGCAGGGCTTTCTTCTGTGTGCTTTCTAGGAGTCACAGTCAGTCAATGACACCAGAGCTGATAAGGGATCTCAGCTTTTTCCACAACAGCCACATCCAACACAACCCTGAAGCCAGCCATTGGGACAGTGCCCCCACACAAAGGACTGAGTTACCTTGAAGTGTTTCCCAGCCCATTTGCAACAATGTGGATGGTCAGTCTGCATAACGCCCTCCAAGTTTTCATTCAAATATGGGGCTAACTGTTCTGCTACATAATCAATACCAGATCTGCCAGAATTTCATGTAGGTGGTGGTGTCCTCCATCAGAAAACTAGGCAGATGCTGTTCACACCAGACTGAGAGCACATTACAGTCCAATGGGTCTTGCCATTTCATTTACCAAGGAGACATTCAGCCAGTCTCTCATGTTGCACTTGTGAGATATCCTCCCTTTCACTACCTTTCATTGAGTCAGGGCCTAGCAGAGTAATTCATATTCCCTGGTGCTACAGCTTGTTTTTGACATGTTGTGATATACTTACCTTATAGCCAGAAAAAACTGGTTTAGATATTACACTGAAGAATCCACACTAACTAACATCAGAAATAATTAATCTGTAAGAAATCAGCGGTCCCTGTTGTTAAAGGAAAATTCATACTCAGTAAGCTTTCTACCCTTTAGAAGGTCCTAGAGGACTTAGAGGATTTAGTACATAAAAGAATTTATAAGAATCTGATCTCATCCCTGACAATGTTATGAGATGTCCACAGGGCACCCAGAAAAAATTGTCATTGTCTACAAGGCATAAATTTGGATTAATGCTGGAAATGTGTGCCTAGGAAATAGCTGTTTTAAAGAAGTTAATCACTCATATAAATGCAAACTGAAAATATAGGCAAATAATATATATGAATCTTTGTTATTGCTCAAAGACACAATATGTAATTAAGAATACTGTCAATAGATGTACCAAATTCACCAAACTTTCTACTCTCTAGTGCAAAAGTCTTTCTTCAGTGGTATGAATTAAGCAAATAGGATTTGGGAAAAACTGAAATGGAACCAATGGAACCAATGAACAGCTCTGTTAAAAAATCCTGTACATTTTAAAGACAAAAACTTATGGGGTTTTGAGATGTTATTTTCTTTTATTGAAAATATCTGTGTACTCTGAGTGTTTAGTAGCTTAACCGAGAGTTTTTTGCTCAGGCATGAAATACCTTATGAATAAATGGGATGAATAAAAACATGGAAAAAGTTCACCTCTTGCCTCACAGCAAAGGGAGACAAACAAAACAAAATGTTCCTGTTTTAAACATTGAACAAACTAGGTTATTTTAAACATGGGACTCAGCTAGTGGTAGGCCAAACCAATATGACTGATGTCTTTCATATGTTAGCAACAGGGAAATGCAAGTTTACATGCTGGCTGCAGAGCTGCCTTGAACTCAAGTTACATTATGTAAAGCCCAAGTCAGAAATTTAGCCTGGGTCATAACTTGATGTGGTTTATTTAAGATTTGATATTCACCTTTTTGACAAATTTTCTCCTTTCCCTACAATCCAATTTACCATCAGTATTTGAGGGACAGGACTTGGAAAAAAAACTTAAAAGAGTAAAGAAAATTTGTATTTAGAAAATTGTGGAATGCCAAAGTAATCGGGGGATGCTGTCGTACAGAGTTGCAAATATTTAAGGTACTTTTGCAGAGCATTGAAATTGATGTGAAAATTATGTGAGCAGTATGAGGTCCCTAGCGTTACATCCTCTGGGTTCAGCAGTTGCAACTGTTGCACAATATACTGGGGAATGGAGCCATCAAACAGAGGTGGCTGCTGATGTGCAGTACAGAAAACTCTCTCCGAAGAAACAGGCTGACAAGAACACCCCTGTGTATCTGAGCCAGTGGACACACAAACAAGGTCAAACACATAGTCTTGATGTTATCCCAACTCAGAGACTTTTTTTTCCCCTGATATTATCCTCGTGGGAAAAAAAAAAAAAAAAAAAAAAAAAAAAAAGCTGCTCTTGTATGAATGCATCTCCTGCTTGTGTCTTGCCAATGACAAGATCCCACAAGATCCCAGCACTGCGATGACCATGCAACGATGAGCTGGTGACCTTCAGGGCAAAACACAAAATGCATTTTTGTTATGCTTCATGCCACATGCATGTTCTCCACATCTCAGAGACCCTCTTGAAACAGAAAGAAAAACCATGGAACTATCAAGTAGGTCAAACAAGGGAAAGAATTAATCTTGGGAGAAGTACAGATTACCTATCTAGACTGCATCAGTAGTGAAGGCATGGTCATTTTACAGCAGCTGGTTTTGGAGATGGCTTAAAGGCATTAGTAATAAAGATATATCCAGCTCAGATTCTGGTGCAGTCACATGTTTTTCTTGTGCTGAAACCAGTATTTTACCTGATATTCTTACATGGGAAAGATAACAATATTGATATAACTGTTTCTTGAAAATTAGGGACATTCTATAAGGTAGAATAATTCATTTAAATATATAAGCTATCAGCTCGAGAGATCATATTCACTTACAAATACATTTTATTCCTAAATTTTACGGATTCATAGCTCTTGACATACTGCAAGAGATGCTCTTTACGATTAGTGTTTCTTAAATCTTGGAAAGTCTATACATGTTTCCCAGGAAAATTTTTATGGCTCTTTCATAGACCAGGTTTTCAATGGACTGACAGAGGTGACTATGTATAAAAGGTTCACTGACGTTTTACCAGTTCAAAGAGCTGTCAATGCCAAGAAAGTTGTTGACATTAGCAACTCTCGTTTCTGTAGTCAAAACAATTCAGAGTGGAGGAACAAGTTTTATACAAACATGTACAAGGTATGTGCAAATACCTGTATGCACTGACATTGCTGATACATTTTTTTCGTGGGTGGACATGCAATACACAATCGATGCCATAATAAATTATTTCATGTTTCCTATTTCCACATCATCTCAATCTGTTTTGAAGCTGCTCCACTAATCCATAGTGCTTTAGCCATTTCAGCAATAAGAAATTGACTGAAGGAAGCAAGTAGGATCCATGTGCTACTTTTATTTCAAGTCTCATTGTGTAGAGGTGTGTTTTGCCAAGAAACAGCACAGTCAATATTATATAGTAAGAAGACAGTATTTTTTGTGTTAACCCATTATGATGAATACACTTATGAAAGTAAATGAGAATATAGATAAATTTGAATGCAGGTAAGTTTAATTTCATATATTTTGATTTGATAGCAAATCTGGAGATAAATTCTCAGAGAAAAAAATAAAAATAACAAATGTTCATAAGTGTTATTCTGCAAGTTGTAATTCTAAGAAATTGTTATAACTTATGATTTGATATAGCTGAAACAGGTCTGAAAGAGGCTCCTGAAATCTCATTCAGACCTAGTTTTCATGATTTTATAATCTGTGCTCCTCTTTAACAGGCATAAAGTAAGGAGCAATTTTAATGCCACATGAAATTTTAGAATTTTTTGTAAAAAATTAAAATTATTTAATTCATAAATTAAAAAGATTGTATGAAAGTTAATATATAGTTTCACCATATTGCTACCACTTCAGAAACAGAATTGTATGTAGTGCCTGCTGTGATTGTATAGGCTCCCTACCAGGACTCAAAAGGAATAAAAGGGCCACCCACTGAGAAGAGGCACCACAGCTGTGAAGCCTAGATGGTTTAAGGAGCAATTATGAAAGCTGACTGGAAAGAGGAAAAAAAAGAAAAATATCAGAAACTGACTCCTACTGTAAGGAGTGTGGCATTTTGCTTTCCCTTCCTGGAAAAAGGTGGGAATTAGAAGCCTTGTTTGACTTGAGAAAGGAATTACTTGAATGCACAGATTTGAAAATGCTTAAAATGAACTTTTTCTAAGGGGATTACCTGTAGGATTGCTTTGCCATACCTTCTCCACTTTATGCTCAACAAGATTTAAATATCTGAAGACTTTAGAAGAAAACTGTGATATATGCTCCTGTAACACCTAACTTTTTCAAACCCCTCTTAGACACAACAATGAATATTTGTACACATAGCCCTCATTGTTATCTTATATGCAAAAAGGATCATCAATTTGATTACTGAAAAACAAACACTGTGGATATGAAAGTGAAACTTCCACTCCACTACTTCTAATTTTTTTCTTGAAACAAAATAATTTGAAATATTTCAAGGCTCATCTGCCTTACCTAAGATATTTTTAAAACAGAACGAGCTGCTGAATGATGAAAAAAACAATTTGTCCAGCATTTCAGATTATGAAATTTTTTTTTGTAGTGCCCTTTTGTTGAAATGTTTTTCTACCCATTGAATGACTCAACTCTTAAGTTGTCACAATCCGTGGACTGTGAATGGTGTGTGAAAATCCATATAAACTATATAGTTTATATAGAACTATAATTTTTTTTCCAAGAACTTTAATTCATTAGATTGCCTGAAAAACTTGAAACAGACTTTTGAGTGTGGTTTTTCAAATAGGTTGCTCCAAGATTTTGTACACAAAGTACATAAACACTAAATCTTTTCAAGTAATTCCTTATTTCTCTTCAGACGATCACTAGGAAAAGTTTAATCCCAAATATATCAAGTTTACTCTTAGGAGATGATGATTCATAGTCAATCAAAAACATTTAATTAATGCATGCTGCTCAGTCCTTTAGAGGGCTAACCCACTCAAGAGATATGCACTATATCCAGTCACATTCTCACATTAGAGATTTCTTAAAGAAGAAGAAAAGATTTAGCACCAGAACATTCTGAAAAATGGAAACAATATATGGGCAGGCTATTGAAGCTTTTCACTGTTATCATGGTTTAACCCCAGGCAGCAGCCAAGCCTCACACAGCCACTCACTCACTTCCCCACCAGTGGCATGGGGGAGAGAATCAGGAGGGTAAAAGCTGGAGAACTCATGGGTTGAGATACACACAGTTTAACTGTGAAAGTGAAAACTCAGAATGCAAGCAAAGAAAAACAAGGAATTAATTCACCACTTCCACGGGTAGGCAGGTGTTCAGCCATCTCCAGGAGAGCAGGGCCCCATCTTGCGTAACGGTGACTTGGGAAGGCAAAAGCCATTGTTCCAATCATCCCCTGCTTCCTCCTTTTACCCCCAATGTCTGAAATTTCCCTTTAACCTGTTTAGGTCACCTGTCCTGGCTGTGTCTCCTCCCAGCCTCCCAAGCACCCCCAGCATCCTCACCAGTGTGGCAGTACAAAAAGCAGGAAAGACCTTGGCTCTGTGCATGCTCTGCTGCAATAACAAAACAACAAAAACATCCCTGTATTATCAACCCTGTGTTCAGCACAAATCAAAACACAGCTCCATACTATCCACTGTGAAAAAAAAAAAAAATAAATTAACCATATTCCAGTCCAAACCACCAAAAATGTCTTCTCATTTATTACTGGTAAAAGTTCTCTGGCTCTGTAACTATGATTTGCCTTTAAAAGAATGGAGGTAGAATGGTATGGAAACAAGTATCTATTAACCTTAAGTAAAAATTTCTTAATAAAACCCAATATCCATTAATTGTAACTTATTATGCTTCAGTTTTCAAAGCCCTGTGCAGATACCTGTTCTGTGTTGTAATTTCAATTCATTTGCTATATGTTACAACTTGATTAAGTTTTAATCCTGACTCTTGTTCAGTCTGTAGAAAACATACTAGAAAATACCAATTTTTCAAACTCCACAGAATGCCTGCTTTCTGTATTGCTACTTTTTCAATAGTATTCACATAAATAGACTGCTCAATGTCTTGAAGATTTCCTCCAGAACATTACATGCTTCAAATAAAATGAATATCTTTCCTAACTCCGTAGATGACTTCTGATTTGTTTCCACTTCTCAGCCAGATCTCTGGCTCCCTTGAGTTGAACTGGTTTTAATTCAATTGTCATCCCTCATCCTCTGATATTTAGGCTAAGCCATTTATTTTTTGCATGAATAACTTTCTTAAAAGCAAAGAAGAGAAATGCATGAAATAATAAAAGCAAAATTCTTTTAGAATTTATAGTTTATATTGGGTTTTTTTCTGTACCATGGTGAAGCATCTTGAGAAACAAATCACTCCCATCATTAAATGAAGTAAGTCCCATCCAATGACGCTGTATTTTAATAAAATCATGAGCCACCCTCCCTCCCCCCTCCAAAAAAAATAATTCTTTGAGTATATATATCCCTTAAATTTCATACACTGGTAAGAGGTCTGTCTAATGGCTTGCATTCTCTGTCAGCTCAGAAACTTCTTTGTTTCAGTATGAAAATAAACCCTTGTTTGTTTGCACCATGAACTTGAGTATTTCCAAGCAACAAATTTCTCTGATCCATCAGGAAGGATATAAATGCTTCACACCTATAGATCTTTCTTTACTAGAGGTCAAAACTGTTGTGCAAATAACCATAAACAGATTATGATCTCCTTTTTGTGGCCAGTTAAACTAGTCACCTTAGCTCCCTCTGTGTTCCTGGAAAAAGGCATTTAACTCCTACCTGCATTAACCTTCTGCTTAGGATGAGCTAAATTGTTTCTCTTTTTCACATCTCTTTCCCATAAGTGTTTGTGGTGTGTTTTATTATCTTCAATAAAGGGGGGCTTTAGAGGGGCCAAATTCAGTGAAATTAATGTCCACGTTTTCGTGTTTATTCTGTTAACCTTCTCTGTAAGAATCATGTTATTCTCTTCCCTTTGCTATTCAAAGGAGAAGGTGCCTTGACAAGTGTTCCAGTCTAGCCTTGTCCTACACATTCTAAACTGTGATTCAACAATATTATAGAAATTGACTGATGTTATGTACAAACTGGAACTGCTTGCTCACTTTTCTAAAATCCCTAGAACCACCTCGACCTTTCAATACATTTGATGCTTGAGACTATTCTTCTCCTGCTGTTGTGTACATGCTGATTTGGAGATTCAAAACGAGATGGAGGACAAAATGAAAGCATTCATTCTTCTGCAATCCTAGAATTAAAATGGTGTATACACAAGAGAATAGAATACATCCTGCTATGTCAAAACAGTCCACCACCACAGGAGAATAGTGTTTTGCTATACCACTGAAAAACAAATAGAGAACATTTGAAGTAGAAAACTGTCTGAGTATAAACAGTGGACCTGTGCTGCATATATACACAAAAGCACTGCATTTATTCAGAAAAAAACAAAACCAAAACAAAATAACAAAAAAAAAAAAAAAAAAAAAAAAAACCAAACCAAAAAAAAAAACCACAAAAAAACCCAAACAAACAAACAAAAAAAAACCCAAAAAACCAAAAAACCCAGCTAAACCATACACAAAACTTCTGCATTGAAATAATCAGAGTATTTAATGTGAAATTTTAACCTATATTAACAATAAGATAGCGAATAAGCACAGAGCAGAAGCCATATGTTTCATCAACTGAATGAAAGTCCTCCACTTTCCCTTCAGTCTCACATTTCTCTGGAAACTTGGTGTGTTAAAAATTATAGTTCAGGAATTCTTTTTTATTTACACAAGGTTTATCATTGTAATACAGTCTGCCATTCTCTACACAGTCTACATAGCCAGATATGAAACAGTTGGCTAAAAAAAGCCTGATTCCAAGCTTTCCTTTTATGGCACATCATTGGCAAATGCCTCTCATGGATATCACAAAAATGTAATTATAATGTCATGGGGTTTTATCATTCAGATACAGTCAGTATTAGTCTGTTTGAGTCTACTGCATGGGACTTTGAGTCTAGACAAAGCATGAAAGCAAAGCATTGGCTGACAATGCTTTTTGCTGTTTCAGTTATCCTCATCAGTCATATGTTAGTGTGTCTGTATCATCTCCCTGATCCTCTATTTTATCATGAACAAAAATGTATTTTCAAACTGACTAGTCTTTGATATAGTGCCAATGTTGAGAATTTCTGGGACTTCCAAATAACAAGTTTCTACCCTGTCTTTACAGATATATTGGCAATATAAACAAATATGCCACAATAGCTTTGTAAACAGCAGCAGAAGAATTAAATTAGAAGCATATTCAAGAGAGTAAGGAACAATAAAAACTGCTTTGAATTTTGTGAATTTCCTTTAGTGTGGCCACTATTTCAAAGATGTGCACAATATAGACACTAGAATGTTAATGGTAGGGATAATTTAATGATCTGTGACATTATGACTAGGAGCCTGTGTAGATAGCACGACATACTAGGGAGAATTTGGAGTATGAAGAAATTATCGTGCTTGGTTTACTATGGACAGAAAGTCAAAATTGATGAAAATGCGCATGCATTTTGTAGTCAACTGTGTTCAGGGAATGAGACCATAGCCTACAAGACCTTTAGTCACTGGGTGGAAAGGACAGTATCCTCTAAACTCCAGAAACAGAATTTTGCTTGTGCCCTTGTTTCACTTCTGGAAATCTTTCTTTTTCAGTTTTGAGTACTATGATGCTATGTGCAGTATTTTCTAATATTAAACATAAAATTTAACACAATTCTGCCAGAGGAAACAGAGCAGAATTTCTACTCTCAGTAAAGCCTAGCTTTACCAATATCATATATGTAAAAGCCATCATGAGATTCTGTTTCTTCCAAGCCCCTAGTTTACCTTCAAATGAAAGAAAACTCAAAAGTATTCACTTACATGTTGCATTTGAGACATTCTAAGTCAGTAAAAACACTTTAAACTTGATATAACTCCTAATGTGTATTATAATTTTTATATGCATATAATATCTAAAAATTACTTCCACCAAAATTTTTATGACAGTTTTAGGAAGAGAGGCTACTTCCATACCACTTATTGAGGTTATCTGTTGCAGTTTAACTTCAGAAATAATTTGAATATATCATATTTAAGATGAAAATATAATAGAAGACAACTCTAAATTATATGTAATACTTCAGTAATCAAGTACAGACAAATGAAGTAGGCATTTATGGTCTCAATTTTCTAAGAAGCTGAATAGTTGCTAATTACAGAAGAGAGTATTCTATCCCATTTCAAATACCTTTATCTTTTTCTTTATCTTTGTTGCTAGGAAACAATTAACACATTATAGGAATGCATGAAATACTTTAGTAATGCATAATTTTGTTATTTAGCCTTCCTTTTTACTTATTAACCCTTTAAATATATGTTTTCCTGTGCTTAGTGAAGAGACGAAATATTTTCTAGCACCCATGAAAGGTATTCTGTTTAAGATAAAAATTCTTTCCACATTCACATGGTTGAAAAGACATTGCTAGTCCAATGTACTCAAGCTAATTTGTTACTATGTCTCACAACATAGAATGAGCCTTTTTGGAATTAAGGATTTCTCTGGGACTTCTTTGACATTCAAAGGGTTGATATTAGCTATCCACAGATGCATGTTATGTGGTGGTATCACATTTGCTGGAAAATAATTTTAATATGCATAACATTTCAGGTTTCTGGGGTTTATTTAAGTATGAAATGTCAATAATTCATTTATTAAAGGAACTGGCAATTCCACAATAAAAAAAAAAAAAAAAAGCTTTGGCAGGAAGATTAGCTTAAGAAGTTCTTGCTGCCTGCTTTAGTCATGGTCCTAAGTTTAAAAAATAGGTTAACCTTATGCCCATATTAATTCACTGATACAATGGACACAACAAAAAGAGCAGCATGTTCCTGCATAGGGTTGGGAAACACAGGCATACAGGATGTAAAAATGTCTTAAGCCAACGCTGTTGATTAACTCCCTAAACTGTCAAACTGAAGTCCCACAACTCAGAATTGGCTTCAGCCTGTGCAGACTGTGCAGTAAATGTAAGGTGAAATTCTGTGCTTTCAGAAATGAATGTGAGTATATCATATAATATCATAGATATAATTTTCAAATTATTATTTACAATTAAGATTGGTAAATAATGGTGGAAAGCCATTCTCATATTACTTAATAAAGAGTACCCTTCTAAGAAAAAACAAAGCTGAGGAAAAGTTTTTCTAAGGAAAAACTACAGCTGAGCTGTAGAATGAAGAATCTATACCAAAAAGCAACAGCTCAGAAAGTGGAGAGTCACAGTGGACAAGCAGCTCAGAATATTCCAGCATTCCTCATCAATGTAAATGCAGAGGACTATTTAAGAAGAGTTGAGAGATTATATTTTCCCTCATTATACAACATTAACAAAGCAGAATATTGCACATTGTTCTTGCATTTACACCCAAAAAGGCCATAGAAAAATTACACTAGAAACAAGAAATATAGCTCAAATTATTCAGAGCTAGAAAAATCCTCTTGACTTGCAGACTGAAGGTGTTCAACTTATCAAAAGGAAGTGCAAATTATTTGTGTACATATAAACTGATATTTCTGAGATTAAATATTAGAGGTGAAAACAATCAGCTTGGACAGTCTTAAAAATCCAGTTCCACAAGTTGCTGGCACACTTCAGCTTCTAAAGGCATTACCTTTTGCAATAATTTCACTCTTACCCAATAAGAATTATTTGTATAAAAATAAGAGTAGTCCCAGAAACGTAATAAACAAGAATCTAGGTCTCTTGGATTTTGAATTTTTTTTTCTCAATTCTAAATAAAAAAGAAATAAAAAGGTGTAGCTTTATGAATATATTTGGAGAAGAGTATCTACATCAAATATCTACACCCTCGTGAAGAAAAAAGAGTGAAAAAATGACTTAGTGTTCAGAAAAGGATGATCATATAAAATTCTATGCCATTCCTTAAAATATCACCTTCTTTCCTCCCTCTAGATGTCCAGGTTTTAAAATTGCTACTAAAAAAAGTTATCAGAGAAATGTTTTCCAGTATTTCATTAATCAAAACCCTCTGAAGTTCAGACTGATTTTAGCAGCAAAATATATCATCAATTTATTAGGAAGTACATTATTATCATCAACAATAAAGTGTGATTCTAACGCTAAAAAAAAACCAAAAAAACCAAACATCTAAGAGATGCTTATTCTTCAGCAAGGGCTGGTTTTCCAATTTGCTGACATCAGAAGAAGTGTCAATGAAGATTCACTTTGGTAAAAACCAGGAAAGTGTGTACAAATATGCAGCGCTCAGTTTCTCGGTGTTGTCCATTTGAATTTGAATGATGAATGGATATTTCCTGATGATTCATTATTTATTTATATCTGTTTAAACAACAAAAAAAAAATCCTCAGTCTAAGAATGCAGGTGCAGAACAACAACACCATATTTTTCATCCTGAACTTTCTTTAGAAATATTATTTAAGCAGCATGTCATATTTATGACTTTCAGGAGAAAGGATCAGTGAAATAAAGCTGCAACACAGAGCTCTGGCTGGAGACTTTGTTTTTTTTTCCTGGCACCACTCACACAATCTGGATAATGGCCACCATATTGACTTTCACAGTGTAGGCTGTGAGAGGACAGGATGTTAATCTTATAATGTTTGTACAGTGACTCATCCTCAACATAAGTAATAGAGGCAAGAGGACACTACTGTCTTTGTAGTATGTCTTTTTACAGGAGGCTTTACCAGGATCTGTGGGGTGAAATATGGGTGGCACTTGGGAAGGAAAGAAAATCAGAAAATATGAGTAAAGAGGGAGGTTGTGTAGAATTGCTGAGTTTTGCAGTTTTGTACTTCCTCAAAAATGAAGATTATTAATTACCTGTTCTCTTAGCCTGGCAAATGATAACAGTGGAGATTTAAGCACACTAAATCTGCACATTCCAGAAAAATAAATGCTGCTATGGCCTTCACAATATCAGCCTTTATTTATAAAAGGGAGAGGAATATAGAAAGATGAGTCTGGATCATGCAGGGGACTCAGAGGATAATTGGAGAAGGAAGGGTGAAAGAAGCTGATTTAGTTGCAGTAGACAGTAGCATAGGACAGAACTGTGAGTGGTTTATGGGAGGCCTCAGTGCATCAGGCAGGCTTGAGCAATGCCAGAGTGGTAAGAATTGCAGTAGGACACCTGCAGCTGCTGTAGGGGGCTCACACTGGGTACGTATGAGTATATGATACTGGGTAATGCATTTGTTTTTAAGAGCTGGGTTGCCTATACAGTAGGATTGAAAGGCAAAGCCCTGTTACCGGGGGCACTAGTGCTCTCTGCCTTTCTCTATCATTGCTGTTCATCCGTGTGTCACTTCCCTGTGGTTGCTCACTGAAGATCAGTGAAAGAGAAATCAGGAAAAAGCACACGACTGGATGAAAAGAGGATGCTAAAGGAAAGGAAGGACTATTGAGTAACGTCAGCAGCCCTGATGAATGTCTAACATTCCAGCAGGGCTGCTGGAGACGTGAAATGCATGTGATTTGGAAGATTAGAAAATAAATCTAAGCTTGAAAAATGCTGTTGCCTGTTGCAGTCTTTCTCCTTTCCCTAGAAGGCTTTTAAGATTAGCTGTTGATGCAAGAAATGAGTATGGGTGAAACAAAAAGAGCTATAAGTCTTTAGAAGGAGGAGCCCAAATGAAACACATTTAGCTTCAGTCCTGAATACAGTGATAAAGAGAAGTAGTAAAGAGCCAGTGTCCAAAAGAATGGGAGTAAAAGTGGAAAAGACTGCTCATTGGATATTTTGGACAGGAAAGCAGGCTTGCTATTGATAATACCAAAACTAAACTTTGCATGACCTTTAAAGCACATACCTATTTCCTCTTTAGAAGGCACTTGGGAGACATGAGGAAAGTACAAACCAAGGAGGGAACATTACATTACCAAGAGGGTTCAGTGTAATGACAATGAATGGGAGTAAATACCCGATCTGCTGGGATGGCCGGGACAGAAGGGATCTTTGAAGGGAGCAACATAGTACTACAGAGAAACACTTCACTTTAAAGAACAGGAATGGTTTGGAGGAGGCCTGCATAACTGCATGCTATCATCAGAGGGAGGAGTTTGGAGAATATTTCAGAGATATGGAGAGATTTGCAAAGCATCGTTTGTAGGAAAATGGAATTAATCAGTTTCCATTCACCTTAGTCTGTGGAAATGGCTAGACAGCAGCAGGAGACACTGAAGATGAACAAAGAAATATACCAAAAGAGTGTGAACAGAAAGAGAACCAGAGTAGGAAATAACCTTGAGATCAGCAGAAAAGCTATTTAACCAGAAGCAAGAGGAAACCAGGAGGAAGGATGGGAAAAAATTCCCAAAAATTGCTCAAATTAAAATGAATAAAATTATCAAGGCACACATGGGGTATGTTTTTTATCTAAAGCATTTAGTAGAAACCCTTTTTGAGAAATATTTGGGGCTGAATGCATATGATTTTTAAGGAATAGGAACTGGGTGATGATTTGTATTTTAAAGAATATCTGCTATTCTGAGTTCCTCATCTTGACTGAGGCTTCTGAAGATTACAGTACTATGTGTACTGTACTATTCCAAAATTATATGACAGTAATTTTATTACTTATCCACAACAACTGGCATGGATATAATGTAGCTTTGGGACATTCTTTGTGTTTGTGCATGTAAAATCATTTCAGACAGACATACGCAGACTAAATTCATTTGGATCTGGAAAATACACCTAGGGTACTTTGGGCACCCTGCCACCAGGGCTGTATGCAAGCCAGAGCAAATCTGCTGACAGTTATCTTTCCAGCTGCTGTAACAGAGGCACAGAAGGGCTTTGCCTCCCTCATAGCCATGACACAACATTTCATAAATTGTCAGAATCATCTGAATAGTGGGTCATTCATCTTCAGCATTTCTAGATTCACTTTGCTTCCTGAATGTCTCTTAAAAAGCAAAGAGGTTAATGAAGGACAAGTGACTAAGAGTATTCAGGATTAAAGCAGACTTGCTTTGCTGAAAGTTTGGACTAAAATTCTTCTGCTTTTGTCTTTTAACTTGACTCTTGATTTCTGTACACACAAAATCAAGAAAAACTAAACCTTATTATTCTTGACCATGACATTAATGCTGAACAAATAATTATTAACAAAAATATCATTATGCAAAGGATAGAAAAATAAGAGGATTACTTTTGTATGCAAGGGGAAAAAAAAACAACTAGAGCAAAAGAGTCTAATTAAAAAATGAAGAGGAGGAAAATTAGTGATGATAATATTGCTGAAATGCTGACTACTCAGTTTTTAATGAGAAAAAAAATGGAGGAAGTAAGTATAATTAGGAAATAATGAAGCTTCTCTAAATGCACCTGTTTATAAAATAGACGTAAGAAGATGCTGGAATGTGCAATGGCTATTTTCAATAGCATATAACTTTGTACAGAAAGTACTGACTGAGGTCAAATTTTCTTCTGCTTAGAATGCTCTGATGAGCTAGTCAAGGAGCATCGGAGTTATATGCGGATTTCTAGAGAAGTTACACATAAAATTTAATCTAAAAGAATCTAAAATGAATGTCTGTCTAATTCCCTGACAATGCTCATAAAGTAATGAGAGAACACCACAGATATTTTTTTCTGGCATTAGACATTCATAATTATTTTCCTGGTAACTAATGTTTTTTTCCTCAATATTTGTCTTGTAAAAGAGCAAATAAGTAGTTATTCAAAGTTTGGAAAAAAATGCTGGGGTGTGTTAAACACAGCATCACCAGCCAGACAAAAGAAGTGATAATCATGATGTGTTTAGCAGTGGTACAGCTAAACCACTGAGTATAGTTCTTGGCTCCACAAATTAAAAGGGGTGTGAAGGTCCTTGAATGTGTCCAGGGGACGCCATCAAATCTGGTGAAAGGGCTGGAAGGAGTGTCTTACAGGGAGCAGAAAAGTACTCTGGGCTTGTCTAGTTAGCAAAAAGGAGTCTGAACCTTGTTGCTCTCTACAGCTTCCTGAGGAGGGCAAGCAGAAAGGGAGTTTATGAGCTCCTCTTTCTGGTATTTAGTGCTAGGAGACATGGGAATGGTTCAAGGCTGTTTTGGTCAGGGTTAGATTTGAAAGTAGAAACCATTATTTTACTGAAGGGTAGTCAGACATTGGAACAGACTTCCTAGTGAGCTGGATGATGCCCCAAACTGTCAGGGGTGAGGAGACATTTAGACAATGCCTTTAACAACATGCTTTAACTTGTGATCATCCCTGGAGTAGTCAGGCTGTTGGACTGGATGATGATTGCAGATCCCTTACAACTGGAATATTCTATTCTATTCTATTCTATTCTATTCTATTCTATTCTATTTTACTCTAGTTCTGTTCTATTATCCTACACAGGTCAATCCCTGATTTCATACTCTGAGACTGTGAATTAACTCTAGGAAAAAATTTCAGAGGCTGTTTCTACATATAAAGCATGGGAATTCATGAGGGATATAAACAAAAATAATCTTGTACATAGAAAACTGCAAAAATCAGATAAAGGCAGGGATATTACCTTCAGTACTCTAAAGTTTGACCAGGAAGATGAACATTCATATAAACAGATGGTGGTATCAACATTTACAGGATGTTTAGGAATTAAAGGTAACATGGTATAAATTGAAAATTACTTGCCCGTATTGTCTTGATAGCCAGTAAACAACTCACACACCAAGTTTTACATGCAAGAAAATCTAAAGGAAATGGGTAAGACCTCTGTACCTGCTCATCTACAAAAAAAAAACAGATCTGTGTTTTATAGTTAGAAAGGTGGTTTACATTTCAGAAAGGTTTTTGTTTGTTTTTGGTTGTTTATTGGTTTGGGGTTTTTTTTCTTCAAATGAAGCACAGACAGTTCCAGGTTTATTTTACATTTCCAGGTCTCAAAAGCCAAATTCAGTTCTCATGTCACACAAAACTCCCAATGTGCCTAAGATCTGCACTTTATGTTCAAGACTGCAACTATAAAGAATACTAGAATTTTCTCTTGTAAATAAAAACCATTTATTCTAGGAAGTAATATTTGCACAGTGCCTATTATGACAGGATGTATCTCTAATTGGTGTCACTGGTAACATTTAAAACACAAACACATCAAGTGTACCAAATGAAAACAGTACTGAATACCAAATAAACACAAAATGGAGCAGTAGAACTATTCATTCTCTTTCTTTCTAAGTCATTGAATCAATCAATAAAATTTAACATATTTTATATCAACTGTAGAATAACAGTGCATGAAGATCAAGGATATGAATTGAGCTGAACTTAAATAAGTTAAACTGAAATCCAGTTCTAAATACCTTGACCTCTTGTTGCATCCAGATCCAAGCATTGTCTTGTACTCTGTTCTGTGTGTATACATTTTGTAACAAGATATGTTAAAGCACAAAAGTTGATATGGTTTGGGAGTTCTGCTGTAATTGAAAATCTCCTACTTACTTTCTTAAGCATTTTTCATGGTTTAGCCCCAGCCAGCCATTAAGAACCACACAGTTACCGACTCCTTTCCTCACAGTGGGGTGGGGAAGAAAATTGAAAGGGTTAAAGTGAGAAATCTCATTGGTGGAGATAAAAACAGTTTAAGAGGAAAAGCAAAAGCTTCTCAAACCAAGCAAAACGGAGAATTCAGCCACCACATCCCATGGGCAGACAGGTGTTCAGCCATCTCCAGGAGAGCAGGGCACCATCACACTTAACAGTGACTTGGGTAGATAAACACCATAATTTTATATGTCCCCCGTCCTGATTCTCCTCCCAGTTTTTGGTGCTAAAGATGACACCACAGGGTCTGGATCATTCCTGGGCTCAGCTGGGGTCAGCTGTCCCAGCTGTGTCCCCTCCCACCTCCTCTTGCACCCTCAGCCCTCTCCTTGGCAAGGAGGGGTGAGAAGGAGAAAATGCCTTGATGCTGTGTAAACCCTGCTTAGGAGTAACTAAAACATCTTTGAATTATCAATGTTGTTTTAAGCCCAGATGAAATCTCAGGGAATAATAAATATTACAGGGGGGTTTTTTTGTTTTTTTTTTTAAATTTTGAATTGGATTTTTTCTACTCCTGGTTATTGTGCTGATACCCTTGCTGCCCCACTCCAAAATAAGAAGACTCTGCTGTCAGCCTCCTTCAGGCCTCACAGTTCTTGGCATGGGGACGACACTTTAGACAGTCTTTCTCTGCCAGATAAATACCACTTCTGAGCTCTCCCAAGGGCCACCTTGCCATGTTCAGATGACCCCTACCCTGTAATGGACAAAATGGACATTTTCATTCTTTCTCAGTGTTTCTGGCCCTTCAGTGGATAATGGGAGAGAAAGAAGATCTGTCCTTCTGAAGTCCTAAGGGAATGCTGGGCTATTCAAGGATATTCTTTCCTGGTGAGTCACCAGCAAAGGCAAGCTCATACATGGTATGCTTCAGTTCATCAGGTTTGAACATTTGACAGAATTTGTGATGTGTCAATAAAGTGTATGGTAAGAAAACGAGAGAAGGTTTTTTTTCTTGCAATTGTTTTTCAGTTTTAGCATTCTGCTTTCACAGTAACAAGTCTTTCTTGATTATCAGGAACAATAAGCAAAGACTATCCCAACTGATCTGTCATTCTAGGCACCTACATCCTCTTTGGCAGTAGTATAGTGCAAATAGTATAATGCAAATAAAGAGTGGGCAAGCTTACCTTTTTTTGATGCATTACCATAAACTGTAATTCCCAAATGACAGGTGAATAAATTCTACATACTTGCATTTATCTTCAACTAAGTCTCAACTATGATTCATAAAAGTAAAAAAGAAAATGTTTTTAAAAGATTGTCTTGCTAGATTAACTCTTTTGGTCTTATAAGAAATATGTTTATTTAAAAGGTGGAGCTTCATAGGCATGGCAAGGTAAATTAGAAAGACTGTAGACAACTATTTATCACAGGAACTATCCAGGAATTGTTCTGGATGCAAACAGTCACCTTTTAATATTTTACATGTTACGGGGGGTATGAGGCAAGATGTGCAACTATTGTTCTGTTCTTCACATTACTCTTCCTTGCTGAACTTACAGTGTGCATCCCCTTCCCATAACTCTTTCTTTCCTGCTTTTCCTTGCAACATTCAGCAGTCTCCAGCCTTTACCTCCTGAGGGTAATCCCCTCCCAAGCATTCTGCTTGACCCACTCCATTTCTTCATAAAACCAAGTAGCAGATTAACCAAGACCAATCAGTGAAAAGAATACACAGGATCTGTGATGGGTGAACATGTTGCAACTTGATGTGAATTAGGTGCACCCTGCCCTTCTGTAGGACAAAATACCGAAGGTGGTAGAAGGAATGATGACTAGAAGATCATCTGCCATGCATTTAAAGTTTGTTTAACCAACATAACATTCAAATTAAGATTTCAAGAATTAGAACTGGTTATTTCTCTCTGTAACCTCTCAGTAAGTCCACCCTCCATATAATTTATATCTTGACATTTATTTTCATTTTGTTCTAAAGAACCATAGAAAGACTGTATAGGTGGAGCCTAAAAAGTATGTTCAAGAATGTTTAACTATCCACAATAGGAGGAAAAATGTATATAATATGTACAAAAACATTAATTAATCTTATTAAAAATAAAATAAAATTAACCCCTCTCCTTTCCTTCTGGGAAACTAATGCCAAAAGCGCTAACATGGTTTTCCATCCTGCAGTTCTATGATCCAGTCTATCTCTTTTCAGAAGTAAGACCTTATTCATCTCACCTCTATTTAGATTCTTAGCTGAAATTCTAAGTGCATGGTGGTGTACAGGCACTAAAATGCCTCTTTATTCAACAAAGAGAGGTATTTGCAAAGGCTGACCCAGAACTTCAGCAGGCATTTCACTCTGTGTGGATTAGAAATGGATGTGCAAACACTTGGCTTTCGGCCTTGATAATTCAGTTAAGTCTAACATTAGGTGGAAAGAATCCTTGATGGAATCTTAAATTTGTTATGGTGGAGGCACATGGCTGCTCTCTGGCTCACAAGGTATTAGTGAGAACAATTAGCAAAGCATGCAACGGATAAGTGAAATCAGGGTATTAGAGTTCTTCCTTTAAGTATTCTCTCAATTCTCTATATTACCTGCAAAACCTAAAAAATTAAACATTGTAGGTTTTTTGGGTTTTTTTTTTGCATTCATTGGAAGAAAATCTTAAATTTGCATTTGCCTATTTCTCAACTGCATTTCTCTTGGTACCTACAGTTTTGATTTTGGTACACTCTCGAAGAGTGTAAAATCAGGAAACCTTAATTTGGCAATTGCAGTAATTCTTGCCACTGAATACAGACATCACATACAAAAAGAAGGATGATATAATTTTGTTGATTTTTCATAGTTTTTTTCTGAAAGTAGTGAAGAAACAAAAATGTAACCACACACAGAAAATACAGAAAAGTGTAAATACAGGATATAGCTGAAGTAGCTGAAGTTGTTCTACAAGGTTCTGGCTTGGTGAAACAGGAAAGTTGTATAAAATGAACATGACTGAACAGTGAGAACAAATAAATCAAACAGTGAGAGCAAGTACATGATGAATAGATCATTAAAAAGGGTAGTGCAGGTTTCATTGTGAGTAATTTCAAATGGTTCTAAGAAACATGTGATGGTACTATAGGAAACAATGTCATTGTATCAGACATAGTGCTCTTAACCTGACTATTCTGAGTTGCTGAATGTGTGCAGCCATGGAGAGGTCAGAATGCTTCACTTCTCTAAAATCCAGACTGTCTGCTTCAGGTCAGAGTAATCTGTTCTAGTTTTAGCAACCAGGCTAACTAATTTAGATGCTTAAGTAAGTCAGAGTTAGGAAGAGCAGATGTTCTCCATAGCTAATGAACGGAAATAGGCATCTCCAGTGAACAGATCAACTCATCGTGAGGCATCTAAGCATCCTTGACAATTCCTGACCTGGATGATGTGGCACAGTGTACCCTCAGCAAGACTGCATGACACAGAGTTGGGAGAAGTTGCTGATGCACCAGAGGCTTCTGCTGCCATCCAGAGACACACCAAAAGCCTGGAGAAATGGGCTGACAGCGACCTCATGTTGCTCATCAATGAGAAGTACAAAGCCCCGCAGGAACCCCAGGAGGAATAATCCTAGGCACCAGTAGAAGCTGGCAACCTCCTGAAGGAAAAGTAGCATTGCATTAAAGGTGCCAGGGATCCAGGAGGACACCAAGCTGGACATGAAATACCAATGTGCCCTCGTGGCAAATGGGAATGGGCTGCATTTGAAGCACTATTGCTATCAGGTTGAGGAAAGAGGTCCTTGCCTGTTCCTCATCCCTGGTGAGGCCATACCTGGAGTGCTGTGTTGCTCCAGGAAGGCTGACCTGAAACAGAGGCTGGACAGAGCTAGAGAATAAAGTAGATATTTATTTAAAGGCTTCCAGGACCCACCCTGGGCATTACAGGAGCCTTACCAAGGCTGCACCCCGGGTGGGTTAGGAATGGCCACACAAAATGGCTGCCTGATCATGAGATTTTATACCTTTACAAGCCTTGGTCCATTTGCATATTGGGGTTTAATTGTCCAATTACAGCTTCAGGTTGTGAGGTCCCACCTTCTTGTTCCTCCCTTCAGTCCACCGTTGTTTATACTTTTTGGGCTGAAGGTTGTCTTTGGTCCTCAGCAGGAAAGGATTTGTTTTGTCTACTTGTTCTGTGAAGAGAGCTTACTGGCACTTAATATGAGGCTCAGAACTACATCCTTAGGCAGCACAGAATCTGAAAATATGAAAGCTAGAATCCAAGGCATCAGTGTCTAGTTCTGGGCTCCTCACTATGGCAGAGATATGAACATAATGGAGAGACTCCAGCAAAGAACCACAAGGATAACTAAGGGACTAAATCAACTCAAAGGAGGAAAGGCTGAGACATCTAGGACTGCTCACCCAGGAGAATAAAAGTCTCTGGAGGGAATTTCATTAATGTATATAAATTCATGAAGGGATGGAGTAAAAAAAATATGGAACCAGATCCTATTTGGTGCTGCCCAGTGATAAGATCAGAGGCAAAGAGCAAAAAAAACCCCACAAGACATTTCCTCTAAATATAAATAAACACTTTTTTTACTGTGAGAGTGTTGGAGCACTGGCACAGGTTGTCCAAGGATGTTGTGAAGTCTCCCTCTTTTCAAAAGAGGGAGATATTTTGAGATATTCAAAAGCCGTTTGGACATTATCCTGGGAAATCAGTTCTAAGTTGCCTGGCTTGGGCAGAAGGGTTGGACCATATTATTTCCAGAGGTCCCTTCCAGACTCAGACATTTTTTGATCCTGTTAAGTAAGTTTGCATATTTCACACTCAACAAAAGCTTATTTCTCTCACTTGATTATGAACAGAAAAGATGGTGAATATCCAGATCTCAGAGGTTCAGTTTCCAGACATACGAAGTTAAGTTAAATGGCTTTAATGATTTTCACTCACAGTTACCCAGATACAGACTTAATTGCTTAACTAGATGACATTTGGATATATAGACATAGGCAAGCCCTAAAGATGACTTCTGCTTTTCTTAAAATTTAATTTTCACCAGTTCAGTAAACTGTGAACAAGGTCCAAAATAGAATGTGGAGATTATAAAACTTCTTATTGCATAAATAGATGTTCAGATATATTTACTAATCTGAGTTATTACTTGTCTTATGAAAATGAATTCACAGGGGAAGAAAAATAAAATTGCACAGTGTAAGCACAGTAACTACAGCATAATTGTCATCAGTAAAAGCAACCACTCAGTTGTAACATTATCTTTCAAAACTTTTGACCTTTGCCTTACTCTTACTAAATGTTTTTCTGTAGGTAATTTAGTTTCTAAGTGGAAATTTTGCAAACTTTCTTGAAGCAGCTTTGAAACAATCAAACAAAAGTACACAGAAGTTAGTCAACATGAAGTGTAATTCTGCACTGGAATCTCTTCCGAAGGTATGAATATAACAAAGCGTTTATTTGAAACCACTCACTAAACTGACGTTACTTCAAGCTTTGTAAATATCAAACAAAATAAGGAAAAATTACTGTATATGTAATGTATGTAAGTCTCCTGAATTTTTAAAATACTTCCTCATTTTGTTCATGTGGGTAGGATTAGACCATGTAAAGAATTGTAATTCCTCAACTGAAAGTTACTATTCCCATTTATCACCCTTCAGAACTGAAATCCAGTCCCTGTCATTGAGACAAAGAATCATTCATGCTGGCAGTGATCCTGGGAGGTCTTAAGTCCAACCTTCTGTTCAAAGCAGAGTCAACAGTGAATTCAGAGCAAGTTGTTCAGGGATTTGCTCACAAGAAATCCATGCTGACTGTTGTGAATTACTTCATTTTTCTCTATGCACTCAGAAGTGGCTTTCAAGCAGACTTGTTTAATGATTTTCTTAGGGAATAGACTGAAGTTCACAGTATTGCACCTCTTTCTACTTTTGAGTACAGTACATTTGCTTTTCTTCAGACATCAGGAGCCTCCCTGCACCAATCTCTGTGGCCATTCAAAAATGATAAAGCTACCACCCTCTGCATCCTTGAAGGTGTCCTGTTATTTCCCACTGATTTTCATGGGTCAAGATTTCTAAGGATCAATTCTTTTCCACCACTGTAATTTCCTCTCCTCCTTAAACTCTGACTCTAGGCACAAAGACACAAGCACAAACTAAGACCCCAGCAAATAATATTTCCCAACTGTGTACACAGTAACTGGAAATTGAAGAGAGGCAACTTCTTCTGTATCACATATACACCATCATAAGAAGACATCCAACTGTGTAATAGAGATGAGGTTCTTAGGTAGCTGTTCTCAGAAACTAATACTGAGAGTGATCTAGTTTTATTCAGGCATCTAAAGTTTAACTATATGCAAACGTAGTCATGACAATCTGAACAATCTGATCACAGGGTTAGGAATTTAGAATAAAAGGGAAGGGAAGACCACCTAAGAACAGTCAGAAGCACTCACCTGTCATTCACTTAGCTGAACATCAGCACCCTTAGACAACACCCAATGGTACAGACACTTGTAATAAACAAGCCATAACTCTAACCCAGAACCAACAAATAATCTTCTGGGTGTTCTTGTTGACTACAGAACCAGCATGATGCTAACTGCCTTTGACACAATTTGTCATTTGATAAATGTTGATTTCAAAAGCAGTTTCAGCTTAAAAACAGTCATAAGTGGCCCACAAACAGATGTCCTAGTATACAGTGTGGAAAGCAAAGCATACAGTAAAGCTAGGACCTATTTCAGACAGCATTGCCAGCCAAATAAATGCGTGCCAGACTTAATAAGATTTAGATACATAATATCTGATCAGACAGATCCCATCTCTTTTGTGTACACAAGGTAACCCTGGAAGTTTTTATGTGTAAAACATTTGAAGCGTTATTAAGAAAAAAAGAAAAGACACATCACTAATGTTTTCTGATTTTTTTTACCTCTTATGTATAGATAATAAACTTGTGAGAAGCTTATTATAGCTAGTGGTATGTGATTTTCAAATACAAATATAGGAAGTTAGAACCAAAAGTATAAGCATCCCCCGGTATGCTCCAAATACATAGTTATGGGATAATACTTGAAGACTTGTATCTTTTGGATGAGAATTTTGGCTTAACTAATTTTCTTGTTTTTCTATTTTTACTATGTGAGAAATTCATCATTCATTCCTGCAATTTTTTTTTTTCTAAACCTAATATTATGGAGAATTTGTTTGGATAAAATTAATATTAATTCTTGGTGGAATAAATAACAAGTACTTTTTAAAAAAAGGTCTTAGTTCATGAATAAATATTTCAAGTATGTTGAGTTCTCTTTATAAGCAATTCTTAGCTTGCTGGTTTCGTCACTGAAACATTTGCACTCCGCTAGATATGCTGAAGTAACTTAATGATTCACTAAATAAATGCATTCATTACTTATTTAGTATAGTACCAGATGAAAATAAATCAGCCAGTCACCCACAGATTTTCCACTTTGTTAAAAATTATCACGATAGTATCAACATAGAAAAGGAAGCAAGATATATTTCTGGAGCTTGCAAAGTGAAGGGGTGAAATACTGCTCCTTGTGCTGCAGCTGTTGATGATGGGATTTTCTTCCTGTCATAAATGATCTGGCCTAAGAATTTCCACTCTAGTGTCACTCAAAAAAAAGCTAATGACTTTTCAATCCCACTTTTTTTTTGTGTGTGTCAGTGTGCTATCTAAGTTCAAGGCACTGTCTTGGAATATGTGTATACTCATAAATTAAATCAGCAGGTGATCAATGTTTAATATTTACACTGCAAACTCCTCAAGATACTTTAACACTGAATTACATTTGTATTATCAGATCACTGTAGAAAGTCTCTTGGACCAGTTTCTTATTTACAGCAATACATGTTATGATTGATTTCAGTGGTGACCCACTGAAATGAAAACTTTAATGAATTAAGAATCTAGCTTTTAATGGAAGAGAGGTAAAGGCTGGGGAGGGATAAGAGAAGAAGGATGCTCTTTTGACATTTTTATCAGACTTTATTTGCTTTTTAAAGGTGGATTACAGAAGACGAAAACCTTCCAAGGTTTTTATTGACCTATCACATGCGTAGTGGTTTATATTGCAAGGAATTGCAGCATCACTACTAGCAACAAATAAGAATATTTAGGTGACAAGTTGCACAGCATAACCACTCAGTTTCCATTAGGATGAGGTGGTATGGATGTTTTATTGCACAATTTCCAACATAAAAATCTAAAAAACACAGGTTCATATATTTTAATTTTCCTCTATACCTTCTATTTTAATATAAGAAAAGAGCAGTGATTATACAACAAATTCTCAGTCACATAAGAAAGTCTTTCCTCTTATGTTTTCTTCTGGATTCATTAAGGATGGTATTCCCACAGTAGGCAACACAAATATGATAAGAAATCATCTTTTCTATAGGACTGCTTGTCTCATTGTACCAGTGCATAATTTGTTTTACAGTTTGACTAAAAATAAGTGTTGAAAATCTTGTATTAGTTATTTTGAAGTACTAAAAAACTGTAGTTTAAATTGGACTTCTATTGCATCTAATTTATTCAAATAAGTGAAAATAATATTCTTTTTCTGGCTATCCAAAAATCTGGTCAAAGAACAAAAAACTATAATCAGATGCTATGAACACTGAAAACAAGAAGGAAAAAAGGGTGAATAGTAAAACATAATGTAGCCACGTGCAGAGTTTGAGTGGTTCAGAATCATATTTAAAAAATTATTGTTTATATAAATACAACAAACATCAGTAAAACATGCAAAATTGTTGTAATGTGTATAAAAGTGAGACACATTTGTGCAAACCACATTAACATTTGGATTACGTAATAAACTGGAGTCATAAATCTGAAAAAAATTCACAGGAATAAATATGTACAAGCCAAACAGAAGTTGAAAATGAATACAATTATTTTTATTCCAGGAAGAATTTTTAGTACTTTGATGGCAGTGAAGAATTCTTCATATTCTATTGAAAATTATTACATATGATGGATTTTTATATTTTTTTTTATGTTCTTTCCTCAGTTGTGTTGTGCCTAGACAAGTAAATCACATAAAGCACTATCACAAATCATTGTCTCAAACATAGGCAATACCTGAAAATCTCTCCTTAAATTTGTTTCTGATAGCTATGTAGAGAATACTATCTATTTAGATATGCCTAGCAATGCTTGGAAAGGCAAGTAATTGCTCACCTTGCAGTAACCAGCTCTGTGGGATGCAGGATTTACAAAGATTCCATTTACTTGTGCATCTGTATTTCAGGTATGAGAAATGTAATTCTTTCCTAATAAACCAGTAAAAGGCATGACAACTTTATGAGCTTCCCATTTTGCTTGGTAATAAAGACACCTCATTGTCAGGAATCCGAATTTGTCAAGACAGAACACATGCTTGAGGGTTCTTCCTCTTTTCACATGGGAGAAACTTGGTAAGTTGCACAGAAGTGCCTTATTGTGGAGATAAATAGGAAATCTACTGCAATATCAACAGAAAGAGCTATCTATCAAATCTTTTGTATCTATCTTAGGTATTACACAATAGCACAATGTGGTATCAAACTACAGATTGAACTCATCAGCAGATATTTACAAGTTCAGTCCATAGAAACTGGCAGGCATTCTAGTTACTCCTCATTATTAAAATGTGTTATGTCCATTTGCCATTTGAAACCCAGTCAGACTCTTTGAAGGTACCCACTTTTCTGAAGACGTTAAAAACATTTCAGTGGAAATGTAGTTGTTGGCCTATTCAAAACCTCTCAGGAATAAAAAAAATCAGTATAAACATATCCAGAATGCAAATCTGTGCATTGGCTTGAGAAAGAGGTCTAAGAAAAGAAATGTAGAAGGAGATACATTAATTGGAGAGTAAATAAGTTCAGTGGAGAACCTAAGTTGAATGCTTTCAAAGAAACCTGTCTATAAGGAGAGAGTATGAGCTCAGGAATTCTTGTACTTTCTATTAAATAACTCATAAACAAACAAATCTCCAAGAAAAAGTGTAAAAAAGAATCGATAGTGAGAATTTACTAAACCAGTAAGTAGCATGAGAAGAACAAATAGAAATTTTGTCCCTTAAGTAACATTGATTAATTATCTTTGACCTATTACAGAGTGAAAGGTAGTGTTCTACCTCTTGGTGTAGAGCATCCACACCAATGCCAGTAAAAATTGTTTTTATTCTACAGTGTGAGGATGGGACAGTTAGAAAGCAGAGGACCAGTCCAAAGGATTAAAAAAGAAGACAGAAATACTGATTTCAAGTCACATCATGAAAATTATTTCCAAAAGAAATTTTTTTTAAAAGCTGCAATATTTGGATTATCTGGAATAATACGTAGCTGGCACTTATAAATATGTCAAGTTCCTATACTATGAGACTGAGTAATATTTTCATCTGTGCTTCTTTCTTCTTAAGGAGCAGAGGTTATTTGTACTCCCTACAGGATACTATTTGGCAGTTGTATCTATTTTATTTTTAAATTTTATTTATTTTCATAAATGAAGCAGGGACCATTCTCTGATTCTGAGGTCGACATTTCAGCTTCAGCTGCTGCACATTCAAACTTCATATTGAAGGTTATAGAACTCTACAATCCACAAGATACCACCATCTAAACACCTAACTGAGTTGAATATATGAGGTGGTACACTGATGACTGCACCTGTCACTAAGAGGTAAGACTGAGCTCATTTTACATCAGACACCAAAGAGAATACAGTAGAAAACTGGTTATTTATATCCTGTGGAGATGGTTGTATTGGCAATACTCAGTTTTCTCCTAGTAATCTATGTAACAGTATGTGTAATCTCTTAATCTGAGTGGTTTTGATCCCTTGGTTGCCAGTTGCAAGGATACTGTCCCAGCCACCATGCTGGAATGATAATAGTGGGACAGTTGAACCTTTAAGGAGAAAGAAGTGCAAAAATTATGGAAAGTCATAAAACAAAAGAAATTTACTTTCCAGTTGAAAGATAAGAAAGCTCCCAAGGAAGGCAGATCCCCAAAGCTGCTGAAGAGAACTTCATGCCAAACTTCATGGAGATGCTTACTGTACAGTCCTGATTTAAGCTCTTATTCAATCACACCTTCTTAATCACTGTTTCATCAGTCAGCTCTAGGCTGTTCTTCACCCAGGAAATGAGAATATTTGCCAGTGCTGGAGGAAAATATATACAGGGTAGTTCCCTCAGAGAAAACCAGAGAAACAGGAGTACCTCATTTATATCTTCCAAGGCAGACTTTGGTAGGAGACATCTTTTCTCTAAAGAGAGACAGAGCCGACAGATAAGCCAAACCACACTGCTGTAATCAGCAGGCAGAGAATAGCACAGAGTCTGGCCAGTCAACCAGACCATTTCTATGAAAACACGAGGAAAAAAGAAAACTAGATAGAAGTGTCTCTCCCTCCACACAGTATTTCTGTTGATGAGAATGCAAATGGATGCTGAAACAAAATTATATTGTGGGAGGGCACCTATCTGAAAGAGGAAGGCAGAGCCAATAGAAACATTTATCAGAGTGTCTTGGATCGCTAGGAAGTCAAAATAGCATTTTATCAGTTTTTCTAAAGACACATTGAGCCAGAAATTTATTAGATAATGTCTCTCTTTTTGTTTTCAAATCAGAGAATGAAAGTCCAATCAATAACAAAAATCATTCACAAACTGAACCAACTATATCTGAAAAGAAAGCCTTAGGCTCAGCTTAACTTCAAGAGATTAAGAATAACTTCAAATGAACCTACCCAGAATATGAGGAAGCACAATGCTCTGTAGTAAGTAGGGAACAGAGAGTATCTAACCATCTAAGGAAAAAAAAAATCAGCAGTTTGGGAAAAAGAGGGTATGAGGAAGATATCTTACTTACAATTCTGCTTGCCTCTGCAAAAAATACAAAGGTACAGGTTAGCCAGCCCAGCCCACTTATCGTGATAACAGCCCTCACAGACAGTGGTATGTGCAAAGAAAGCTGTCAAGAATGGGGAAAATATGAAGACTCTTTAAAGATTAAAAAATAAATGAAAGCAAAAATATGATACTATAGTAAGATCTGTTGGACTCTTCTGTTAAACAGTGGAGAAAAGCGCTATAAAAGAAATTATCTATGTAAACTTTATCTATACCCAACATAAATTAAAGTCAAGACTGTCCTGCTTCCCTCACGTCTACATCAAACCCAAACACCTTGCAAGCTATCTCTAAAGAAATTAAATATAGCATTGATGTGTCTGCCTGAAGTTAGAAACTGCAAGTAATTGAACTGTGAAGAGGTTAATAAAAACACAATGGGTATCCAAGGAAATAAGTCAGAGCTGTGAGTCTTGATGAGCCTTTTTTTTAAACATGCAAACCTTTGGGATGCAATGTGTACATGGCACAGCGAGACTGACAGCTCTGATCAAATATAACATAAGAACTATTCAAACATTGTAATTTAGTTATTACTCACCAGGTCTGTATAACCTGTAGAGAAAATAGTCTGATGCTATACTATCATATTACTAAAAACAGGAAGAGATTCAAGTTATTTCAATGTAAGAAAAAATGAAAAGAAATGGAAGCTGATGAACCACTATGTAAAATATGTTGTATTAATGCATTCTTAAAAAATAACTTCTATTTACTCAGTGAAAATTAAAAAGGTGTAGAACAGACAAACTTAGAGCCCAGAAATGCCAAAGTTTTCCTATGCAATTACAGCTGCTCCCTTGTGCCTACATGTTATGACAATGCAATTGCTTGATCACCTACTAATTTTCAAAGGATACGTTAGAAAATCTTGCAATAACTTTTACAGCTCTTATGAGGCACATTTTAAAAGGAATGGTTTTCCTGGGGACTTTCTCTGATTTATGAGGTATCTTGATAAATAAAGGTTATTCATGGTCTTTCCCATAAAAAAAAAAACCCCAACTTGTGCATTTATAAAAAGATTTCTGAAAAAATGTATTATGTAATTTTATCACAAAAATTATATGTAAATGTGAAAGTGAAGACAAATTTGTCACCAAACAAAAGTCTGCAAATAGCTTCATTGAAGCTTAATACTCATTAACAACTTCCCACCCCCTTTCCCTCTGTCTTCTTTATTATTGTCCTAGGAAGACTGACTACAGATTGATAATACCAACAAAACCCATTCAATAACTTCAGCTGGGGATGTATCTGCTGAAGAAGTTCTCAGAATTTCCTCCTATAAAATACCTGTTCTCTGGACAAATGTAAAACCTCCTAAATTTGTGGAGTTTTCCCCTTCATCTGTATGTAGGTAATTTCCAAAGCATGACTTATCATTCATACAGTGAAGATATCATGGCCAACAGCCAAAAACCAATATTAGAAGTTGTCTGCTAGGCAGGTAATCTAGTGTGCGTGGGAGGGAAACAGGGTTTTGCTGAGCTTCTTATTTAACCAACTCCTAGGGACTGCCACTGACCAGGAATGCCACAAATTACATGGAAACAGGAACTCTGCAGTCAGTGAAGCAGATCACCTTGGAGAAAAAAAACAAAGGAGCCTGCAGTCCTTTTCTCAGACAGCACAGGTCTGCAAGAGTCAGCACAGGTCTGCAAGAGTCAGCACAATGATTCCACAGACTGACTGCTCCTGGTGCAGAAGTCTTGACATAGATGAAGCTCCTGCAAGTGGTCTTAATCATCCAGGTCTCAGGCTGCAGAGAGTGCCTGCTGCTTCTCTCCAAGACTCCACTGGAAGTGATGGTGTCCTCAGTTGTATTAGGTGTGCTCTGCTAAAATCATTGAGCTAGCAGGTGAAGCTACCAAGACTGTATAAAGTTGGAGAGAGTGAATGGCAATAAGTTTACAAGTTCTTCACAAAGATTTGTCAGAGTTCATCCAGAAGCTACATTTGAGTGGGTGGTGGCTGTAAACACGTGCCTTCCATCAACAGAAAGAAATCTCTTTCTATTTCTGTGCATGTGGAACTGAAGGACACGCCACTGGTGAACAAGAACATCAGGACATGCAACAGAATTATAGAGAAGCTTTAATAAACATCTATTTTAAGATTTGTCAGAGGTCATCCAGAAGTTACATTTGAGTGGGTAGTGGTTGGAAACACCCGACTTCCACCAACAGAAAGAAAGCTCTTTCTATTTCTGTGCATGTGGAACTGAAGGGCACTTGCCACTGGTGAACAAGAATATCAGGCCATGCAACAGGATTATAGAGAAACCTTTTAATAAACATCTATTATAAACTGCCTCAACAAGAACAGGACTCGAGAGAGAGGCTTCTAGATTTCAGGGCCAGGTTTTTGGCAGGAAGGGGTGAGGGAAGGGGTGGGGGAAGGGGTTGGGGGAGGAGTGGGGGGCGGGGCAGGAGGGAAGGCTTTAATCACTCCAAGATCTGTTGCAAGGGTAGGTGTAGTGATGTGTAAGCTGTCCGGAAGTTTTCTGGAATCCCCTTTCAACACAGGGAATGCATGAGATTAGCTGCAGAGGTAATCTGATAAATCTTCTAGAAACAAGTGAGGAAAACTGATTGGTGACATAAATATCAATGGTAATTTGGGCTGTAGTGACCACGTGGTGATGGGGATTCAAGATCCTGAGATAATCAATGAAGGCAAGAATCAACATAAAGACCTTTCATCTCAGAGCAGATTTTGACCTGTTCAGGGATCTGCTTGGCAGGATTTCATCAGAGGCTGTCCTGAAGAACAAAAAGAGACCAAGAAAACTGACTGATCTTCAAAGACATCTTCCTTAAAATGCAAGAATGGTTCCATTATGCTGCTCTAGAACCTAAGCAGATACAGTAGAATGTCACTCTGAGTTAATGGGGATCTCCTCTTTGGTGTCAAATACAAATAGCAAGTGTACAGAAGGTGGAAGTAAAGCCAAGGTATATGGAATGAGGACAAGCTAAACCAGAGCATTACAGAAACACTGCTGCAGGGAAGAAACTGAGAAGGCAAAAGCTCAGTTGAGATTCAAATTGGCAAAGGACCTGAAGGGTGACAAGAACTTTTAAAGGTAAAACAAAAGCAAGAGTAAGTAATATATGGACTCATAGCTGAATAACTTGATGGCAAAGTGACAAAGGTTATAGAAAATTCTTAAGTACTCAGTGCTTTCTTTGTCTCAGAAATTATTGGCAATGTATGCTCCCAGTCCCTGGTGCCTCCCAGAACCACAGGCCCAGTTGCAGAGTTTGTGACAGTCAGGTGCTACTCATGCTAGAGTAAGAGTAAGCCGATGATAATTTAAACAGTTTCATGTTTAAATAATTTAAACAAATGCATGGCATCCACATGCATTCAGTACTGCTGAGGGAGCTGGCTACTCTCACTACAGGGCTGTTGTATACAATCTTTGGTCTTGATGATCAGGGAAAATTCCTGATGACTGGAAAATGCAAATATCACAATAATCTTCAGGAGGGTTAAGAAAGAAGATTGTAGGAACAATAGGCTAGTCAGCCTCACACCAGTCCCAAGGAAAACTGCAGAACAAGTCTTCCTGGAAATAATTTCTGGCACATGAAGGGGATCAACATGTTTAGGAACAGTCAGTGTGTTTTTTTTTTCAAAATAAGACACGTCTGACTAATCTGATTGCCTTCTGTGGGTAAGGGGAGAACAGTGAAAGATGTTTAACTTAGTTTTAGAAAAGCTTTTGGCATAATCTCCCATAGTAGCTTAGTAGAGAGGAAACAAAGATACTGGATGGGTGGACTACAAAGTGCATGCAGAGCTGGCTGTGGCCAGCACCTCAAAGCCCACTTGCCAGTGGTGGCAATCCTGAAGGATGTGTGGGTACTGGGATGATTGTGAGGAAGCAGTGAAAGTCCACTGTTCCACAAGTAAGGGGGAGCCAGGACCAGAGTGCTACAACACAGGCAACAGGGCCAGGAGCCTGGACAGTAAGAACCCAGTCCACCAGCGCCTAAATGGGGTAAGTCAGGTATGGCTGTGATATCCAGCTTCACACATTGTACTGTGATCACAAAGCAGGTCTGTAGTGAAGAGGAACAGGTTAAGCCAGGAATACAGTGCACAGATCAGAGTCCAAATTTGGACCATCAGGGCTCATGATCAGGCACAGGTATGGCTGCAGTGCAGTGGGAGGTGTAGCTCAGGTGGGAACCGAACAGTTGAGCTGCAGCTCTGAGTAGCTCTCAAAAGAAGGTAGTCAGCCTTTTCTGACACTTTATTTCAGAGCTGTCTGGGACCACTCTGTCCAAGGACACCAACAGAAGGGAAACTGCCCTCCACTGCACTATCCCTAAATTGACCCTAAGCGCAGTGACCCAGACCTCCAGGATGGAGGATTTTCTCAGGGCCTTCACACTGATACTACTGCTGTCTTTGTTAAAGACTAGAATGACAGGGTGGAGTTCACTTACAGTTCTGTTAATGATGTCACGAAGAGGAACTGTTGATAAGGTGTAAGACTATGCTTCCATTGCGAGTGACCTCAAGAGGCAGGGACACTTCCTGACTGGTAGAGTAGGAAGCAGCAGAAGCTGGCTGCCAGCAAAGGAAAACTAACTGGTAGCAAGGCAGGCAGAGGCAGACCTCACTAACAAGGATCCAGAAGGCTGAATCATTAAAGCTAGATCAGAATCAGAGTGAACAGGTGTGGCTCAAAAGTCGGCTCTCACAGGGTAGGCCCAATGTCATGCTAGATAGCCCAAAGTCAAACTTTAGCCCAAAGTCAAACCAGAGATTCTGGGCCAGGGTCAGGATTAAAAAGGCACCAGATCAGACACAGATATAGATGCTACACAACAACAATGTAGCACAGGCAGGACACAGCAATACATCCTCTGGTAGAAAGCAGTTCCCAGGGGAATGGAGGGGCATGCCCTCATTTCTGTCTTGCTTTGCAACAGCTCTTACAATGAGGGAGCTGACCTTGGACTGAGCCAGCTAGATTCCTCAACTCAGCCAACTAAATTACTAGAAGGGGGGAATGTGCTCAGGAACCTGGCAGCATCTCATGAAATTCAGCAAAAGCAAATGCAAAATCCCGTATCTCGGATATAATATTGTAATGACACAGGCTGACTATCTAGAATGCAGGTCTGTAGAAAGGAACCTAGGTTTAGGATGATGAGTGTGAATAAGCAGTGCTGTTCTGCAGCAATGCAAGCTTAAACACAAATAGAGTTGCATTAGTAAGAGCATAAGCAGCCGGTTAGTTGAAGTGTTTACTCTCCTGTCCCTGGCACTTGCAAGACTACACTTGGAGAGCTATGTCAAGTTTGGGTGACTGCAGCATAACAAACATATTGACAAACTAGCAGAGTCCATCAGAGGTCATCAAGATAGTTAGGAAATGAGAGCACATGACATTCAAATAGAGCTTTAGAGCACTAAGCTTATTCATTTGTAACAGAAGAAGGCTGGGTGACAGCTAATTGCTGTTTTCAACTATGCAGTAGGTGAAGACAGAGTAGATGGAGCCAGGCTGCTTAGATATACACAATGAAAACAGGAGAGGCAATGAACAAAAATTGCAGGAGAGCAAGTTACTGATAAGTACAAGGAGAAAAAAAGTAACCATGAGTATGACCTAACACTGGAAGAAGATTTCCAGAGAAACTTCAGCTCTGGAGACATACAAAACTTGACTGGATAGAAGTTCTTCAGCAACATAAGTTACTCACAGTGTTGAGGATTGGAGAGGTCAGAGAAGGGAGATCTAGAACAGGTCAACTTCCAAAGACCCTGACAGCCTATATCTATGTCATGCATCTCTTTGTCAGTTTAGATTCTAGGAATGTTTTGGAATATATTTTGAAAAAAGACTTGGAATCATGGTCTGTATGTAATTTTTATTATAAGGTTATAATAAGACTGTAAATACTGTTCACTATAATGAAGAATAGATGTTGATGTCTCACTGTCCACATGGAAAATGGTGCCATGTGGGCTTCTGCAGGGTTGACCAAGGTTTTATACTATATAATAATGTCATTAATAATCTGGATGATGGAATGCAGTGTGTGCTTATTAAGTCTGCAAACAATACTAGGCTGGAAGCAACTGTTTACCTTAGAGGACAAGATTAGAATTCAAACTGTAGGAATGGTCTGAGAAAAACGGGATGCTATTGAAGAGACACAAGTGTGGGCATTACTTTTAGTAATGTTAAATTGCACAAATACAGGATGTGTCTCATCCAGCTTGTTTGTACTTTTGCTGAACATGATTCAGGGGCAACAGAGGATCACAAGCTGAGTAAGAGTCAACAATGTCATGCTGCAGCAATAAAAGCAAACAACACTGGCATTTTTTTTTCTTTAAAAGTTGTAATCTGCAAGACATGAGAAATAATCTTTCCCCTCTTCACAGTACTGCAGGATCTCAGCTGTAGTAGCCACTCCAACTTTAAGCACTATCTCAGTAAAGATGCTGAACAATTAACACAAGACTATGACTTTAAGTCCTATTGGGATTCTGATGCCTTACTTTCTTGGTGAAGCTATAAACATCCAGAAATGCATACTTTTACTAGGTCTCACCACCCTTCTTTTACAGTCCTAGATGGAAATCATTAAGCCACTATCAATAAAATATCCAGAAAAGTAATTTGAAAACAAGGTAAAAAAAGTAATGCTTGGAAGTTGAGGAAGAAGTGTTTCATAGCTCTTTCTTTTCTAGGTAATTGACGGCTTTTTTTTTTTTTTTTTTTTTTTTTTTTTTTTTTTTTTTTTTTAGTGGTGGTGGTTTTTGAGTTTTTTGGCCGTAATGTCAGAAAACAAAAGACCTATCCTGAATAACATTTTCATTTTAGTGAAAGCAAATGAAAAAATAAACAAATTCCTCTATATAAATCCTGCATGCATTTTCATACAGAAAACTTCTTGAAAATCAGTTGCTTTTCAGGAATATAACAAACACATTTACTAGGTAGTTTTTAGGATTTTTTTAAAGTAAACTATTTCCAGAGTTACAGCTACATATAAAACTAAATACATAAACCAGGAAGGTAATCATAGAATCATTAAATCATAGAATAGCCCAGGTTAGATGAGACATCCAGAGATGAACTGGCCTTTTGTGGGAATGAGAGCCTAGATGAGATTATCTAGCACCCTGTCCGATAGCATCTTGAAAACCTCTAGTGATGGGGATTCTGCCACATCCCTGGGGTTGTTGTTCCAACTAATGAGTACTCTCAATGAAAAAAAAAATTTCTTATGCCAACTTTCCTAGTGCAACTTGTACCCACTGCCACTTGTCTTCTCCACATGATTCTTTGTGAAGGAGTCTTTATCTTCTCTGTAGATGCTCTTTAAGTACTGGAATACTATGATGAGCTCTCCCCGGAGCATTCTCTTCTCCACAGAGAAAATATGTAACTCCTTCAGGCTTTCCTTGTGGGTTGTGTTCTCCAGTCTGTGACCACCTGGTTTGGACCCACTTCAGTCTGTCCACATCTTTCTTGAGCTGTGGTGCCTAGAGTGAGACTCTGGCTGCATCCTGACAAGTGCTGAGTAGAGTGTGAAATAATGTCAAATAATAGCCATAGTTACTGTAGGTCCCTGCTGATAATATCAATAAATTGTTCAGTGCTCCCTGATAATGAAATTTGGCCATCAATCGCATATACTTTATTGAGATAAACTAGCCTGTCAATTTTAACCCTTCCATTCATCTCTCCTCCTTGGTGCTTTATAAATGTTAATGATATGTTTATTATATATACATTAAATGTATAATTTAATGGCATGTGGTTGGAAATGTGTTTCTAATAACACACAAGAGCTTGAGGTCTTTTTTGTCTCCTACTGTTGTTCATACTGCAGCATAAAGACTGTGTGAACATTCTTTCTGTCTAAGCATTTATTTGGTTTCAAGTAGCTAAAGTGAAAGCATGCAGAGTACATAAAATAAACATAATTTGTTGATGAATTAGGTCTTTTTCTTCAACAAATATATGCTTCATAGTAATAATTGGTTCATCACATTATGGCAGTGTTTCCACCAAAAGTTAATTTCCATCATCCGTTACTGTCTAGAAACCCACTAAAACAAGTATGTCAGAAGTAACAATAATTTACATGTTTTCAACCCTAATTAGGATTCAGCACATCACACTGCATGAAAAAAAAAAGAGTGCCTGACAAAGAGCAGAGAATATAAGGGGAGGAGAGAAGACCAGCAGGGCTTTTCTTAAGATCCTAACTCTTGTCTTGAAAATAGATCTTTATGGGCTCTCACATTATCACATTCCCATTATGCAAGAGCCAACAACATAGACTGAGGCATCTACAGATAAAGGAGTTGAGATATCAATGAAATGAAAAATCAGTTATGGAGAACCAACAAAGAGGTCAATATTAATAATTGACCTTCATAACAATTATTCTAATAATAACATCAATACTAGAAATTATTGTATTAATTTCACTACTAAAAAGGCTGTCATGGTTACACTCACTAAGTATAATGAGAATGAAATGTCCAAATTCAATAAACAGTTCAAAATCATGGTTTTAAAGCATGATTTGTGAAACAATCACAGGATGAACTCTTTCAAAGCCAAGAACCCAGCTATTATTGCAACAAATTGTGATGTATGTTTTCTGTAATGGCACGTACAAGTCCTGCTCTTTACATCTATGCAACTTTTACTGTGATTAGACCCTAATAAAAGCAATTAAGAAAAAGAAAAGTGTAATACATATGAATACATATCTTCATTTAAAAGTGAAAGTTCTATTTTATGTAGATCTAGTTACTGTTCAATTACTTCTCAATCTATTACCTCTTTTTACTCTAAAAGTTTATGTTTAATGAATTCTTCTCAGTAGAATTTATAACCATCAGAACAAACATAATGTCTTTTCTATTTTTAGTCCTTTGAGTGTAAAACTTAGAGAGATTAATATAGATTAATAAAAATTATTATAGAAAATAATTATATTTTCCAAAATTTATACCAAATTATTTGAATAACCTATTGCAATAAATCAAAATAACTCCTTGAAATCATACCATCTTCATCTGCTTCGCTGTGATTGAAATATAGAGAATCTCACAGGGAGGATCTATTACAGTGTTTCTGAAATTGCACAGGGTATAACAAAACTTGCCTCAAGAAATACATACAAGGTATTTTTTTAATATTACTCCCTTTCAAGACTAAAGTAAGAAATTGTATAAAAAGCATGCAGAAATTATTTACAGTTTGAGTAGCAAAAAATTCTTACCAGGTTGTTTGTTTGTTTGTTTGTTTTTTATCTCTGCTTTAATGCATGCTGTCATGTGGCAGTTTAAAACAGTGAATGAAACTTCTCTGAGCTGTGTTGACATGCTGGAGGGACAGGAAGCTATCCAGAGGGACCTTGTGCCATCCATGTGAAATTCAACAAGGCCAAGTGCAAGGTCCTGCACCTGACTCAGGGCAATCCCAAGCACAAATACAGGCTGGGCAGAGAATGGATTGAGGACAGCCCTTAGAGAAAGGCTTGGGGGTGCTAGTGGATGAGAGGTTGCTCGTGAGTCAGCAATGTGCACTCACAGCCCAGAGAGCCAAACATATCCTGGGCTGTGTCCAAAGCAGCGTGGCCAGCAGGTCAAGGGAGAGGATTCTTTGCCTCCACTTTGCTCAGATGAGATCACATCTTCAGTACTGTGTCCATCTCTGGTGCCCCAAATAGAAGAAGGACGTGGACCTGTTGGAACAAAACCAGAGGATGGCCATGATGATATCAAATGACTGGAGCACCTCTCCTACAACAACAGGTTGAGAGAGTTGGGGTCATTCAACCTGGAGAAAAGAAAGCTCCAGGGACACCTTATAGAACCTTCAGAACCTTAAGGGGGCCTACAGGAAAGCGAGAGAGGGACAATTCAAGAGGGCATCTAATCACAGGACAAGGGGGAATAGCTTTAACCTGAAAGAGGGTAGGTTTAGGTTAAATGTTAGGAAGGAAGTCCATTGTGAGGATGGTGAGACACTGAAATGAGTTGCCAAGAGAAATTTTGGGGTCCTGGACAATCTGGTTCGTGGTATCCTTGTCCACGGAAGGGGCTTGGAAGTATATAATCTTTAAGATCCCTTCCAACTCAAACCATTCCATGATTCCATGAATTCATATGCATAGCAGAGAAAATGTAAATGCTGTGATGGCCTTTCTGTTTACGTTTACCAGGGGTTTTTTTTTGAACTTACAAGAAATCCTGGTTTTCAAGAGAAAGGGGCTAATAGCACTTCCTCATCCTGGCACAGGAACAAATCACATTATCCTTACTCATGAGAATAATCTAATTAAACACAACAGGAGTCTTCATATGGACACGATAAAGCAAGCATTATTTTGATGCCACAGTGGCAGACAAATGAAAATTCTTCTTTCAAAGATGGTTCAGTTCTGATCTATATAATTTCATTATTAAAAAACTCACTTATTTTCTAAGAGTCAGTGTAAATATATGCCTGTGCAGAGCAGCCCCTATTTACTGAAACAGTTACATATTTTGTAGCCAAGAGTCTGTCTTCTAAAGCATGTTCTTTCAAGCTTTCACAGTTGAATGATTACATAATCTTTTTTACCCCAAAAATGAAGAAGTATTGCTAGAATTTATTTTAGAACTGAAATAAAAATTGAGCTAAAATCTTTGTCAGTTTTATCTTCTTCCCCATTTGCTTGTGGCAAACACTAGAACATAGATAAAGGTATTTTTCTTTGTTTTTTGATATTATGTTTGTGACCACCTTCTGGCATTTATGGAGAATGGAATCTGAGACAACTTGAAGAACATCACAGAAGAAAAAAATCCTTCCTGTCAACTATTACAGCTGAGGGAAAAGTATGCTCTGGAAATAAAGGGATTGCTTTCTCTCATTTCAGTGGGCAGCAGGTGTTGTAAAAGGCACAGAAAGACAAAGGATCAGATCCTGTCATCGTCCTGTTTTTGTGAAGGACGAAGGAATGCATAGCATCCTTTTATTCCTGCCATACCTAGTCTGGGCCTGTGTCAATGATTGATCTTGCATGCTGACCTAAAAATTATGCAAATTCTACATTTGCTAATGCAGAACACCTTGCTGGACTGAGATCCAACTAAACATCTCATGAATGAATATGTCACTGAGAAATTCACAGTCTTTGGAATGAAAATGTCAGTATCAAGAAGATGAGACAAACAATATTTTTAAAGGAAAGAGATGAATCATGTTCTATAGCTGTATGTACTCTTACTTTAATTTTCAGTCTGATGAGGTACTAGAATGGAAGCAAATGAACACTAGAGCTGCAATTACTAAAGGGGTGAGATTAATGTTTCAAATTTGTTTTTCTTTCAGAATGCAAGTGCTACAAGAATGTTCACATGAGCTGATGAATGGCTTACCTCAATGAAAGTTTTCTTATCAAAAACAAACACTGTTGATTAGAGAAGACAGATACTTATTAACAATGCTCCAGCTTATAAAAATAAAGAGAACACAATTTTGAAAAATTTATTTGTAAAACCAAATATGAGTTTAAGAACTAAAGGAAGTCTCTCCTATTAAACATAATGTTGGGAATTAACCCTCTTTTAATGTTTGGGTTTTTCTTTTCCTAATACTACATATAGTATATTACACGATTTCAGCAGTGAAAATGTTAACCAGTTCAAACAAGGTATTATATCATAAAGGATTTGACTAATACAACTTTTAAAGAAATTCATGATTGCATCTTTGTCAGAAATTCAATGTGGAGGAATGCACTGATAGTTGTATATGGAACAGGTGTAGTCAGGAGCTACTGCAGCAGTTGGGTACATGGGAAAATGATGGAGTCTTCCATGAAGAGTAGCATGAAGTGTTATGGAAAATAAAATGTAGCAAACCATATTTTGTTATCCTGCTTTTCTTGTGAAAAAAAATTCTTGTGGTTGCGTGCTATTAGTTCATCTGTTCCACCATGAAGATGAACAAGTCATTGACAAATTTTAAGCAAGTTTAACAATGGATCTCAAAGCTTCAAAGTTATTTTGGGATTCGTGGAAGTCAGTAAGTCAATAGAGATCCAGTTTAATATACCTACCAGAAGAAAAACAAGTATAACTTAGCTTCCTACCCATTTGGCAAGTACAAGCAGTAACCATGAGATGAATCAGAAGAAGAAAACCAGTCAACCCATCAGCCAACAGGAAATTTCAACCAAAAATACTATTTTTAGCAACATGTCTCACCATACAGATGCTGTAGATGTGAGAATAATCAAGACAACTGACTGTCGTGGGTTAGCTCCTAAAGGTGTTACAATTTTTAGTGACTGTTTCAGAGTTCTAGGATTAGGTTTCAGTTTTACAAAAGGAGTCATGTATTCCTGAAAACAGTTTAGTGAGTGTCTATTCAGCTTTGCTAGTTCTGCTGTGGGGCTGGTAAGAATGGAACCTTTGGCACATCCATGAATATAAAAAGTTAAAGTACACCTTTATTATGAATCATACATGACTGCTTGTGGCTGGTGCAAATTGTAAAGGAATTTCTTCCAAGAAAATGTTGTGCTTTCTTATCTCTCATTAATGATCTTTTGGGTTTTCTTCCCATCTTTTGCAGCTTTCTGAAATAATGTTTGTTCTGTATTTCACAGATAACCTCTATTTTAGTCACATCTACGTATCCGAACTATACATACTGACAAGCACCTATGGACTTTGGCAAAAAGGTAAATGTATCGTACTGCATCTCCAAGTACATAGAGCAAATGCATCTTAGTACAGAGCTGAGGTATCTTCTTTTTTTTTTTTTGGTGGAGCTCACAGCAGCTGCTGTAGGATATACTGATCCAATTCTGCTGATTCATCGTGTTTTCACAATTTATTACCTAGAGCTGGATTTTAGGAGGACCAGCAATCCAGCCAAAACCCCAAGTTTGGGTCTACAGAAGAGTCAGGATGAATGGTATTCTATGACCAGGGGGCAAGCTTTGTTGTAACATCAAACTTCGTGCTGAGAGTCACTATGAAGGCAAGAACATCTCTTTTTTTAATAGGTATAGATTACCCAACACACATAGAGCAAATATATACAACTTTACTCAACACATACAACAACTACTAAAATAATCTGGGTATCCCCAAAGCATCGGAGATACTTCTGTTTCTCTAGTACTGGAGAGACTTGACAAAAAATGCTCATTGCCATGAGCACCTCTGCAACCAAGGGGCTTGGGAAAACCCATGTTGACTGGACATCACTGGTGTGCGACACCAGCACTAAGCAAGAAGGGAGCCGCGTGGCTGTGCCCATCGGGCCGGGGGCACCGCAGGGCCCTGACCCGCGGGGCGCTGGGGGCGGCGAGGAGGCGGCACCTGCCGTCACCTGCAGCCCCTCCCACAGGGGGCGCCCTGGGGCGGCGGGGCGCGGCCGGGCGGGTGCACGGGGGGCTCCACCCTGTCCCTTCGGACGGCCCTGCGAGACCGCCCCGAGCGGGAGGGCGGCGGCCCGCGGCGCACGGGCGGGAGGCGGCGGCGCGGCGGCCCCGCGCACCTGCTCACCTGTGCCCCGGCCGGCTGGGGGGGCCCGGCCCGGCCACTCCCCCGACGGGCTCGGCGCAGGCGCCCTGGCGGCTACCGCAGGCAGGGGGCGGCAACATGGCGGCGTGAGCGGCGGCGGGTTCGGCTCCACAACAACAGCGGCAGCGGCATCGCTCGCGCCGCCGTCCGCCCCGCGCGCCGCTCGCCCCCGCCGGGCCGCACCGCGCTCGGCGCCGCCCGCGCCCCCGGCCCCGCGGCGGGGAGGCGGCCCCGGCCGGGCAGCCCTCGGCTAACGGGGCATCGGCGCCCATAATAATCCCTCATTATAGCGGAGCGGGGGAGCGGCTCCTGGGACGGTGCCGGCGCCTCGGGCCGGCTCCCTGCGGCCCCGCCGGGTGCGACTGCGGTGGATGCGCGGCTCGGCCCGGCCGGGCGGGGAGGCGGCGGCGGCGGCAGGTGCCGGTAACGGCGGGGGGTAAATGGCGAGCGAGAAGCCGGTGTCGGGGCCGGACCCGCAGCCCGCGGGACTCATCTCCGTCGGGGCCGGCGGTGGAGGCGGCGGCGGAGGCGGCGGCGGCGGCAGCAGCGTCGCGGTGATGGGGGAGCTGAGGGCGTCGGGCTCCGGGTCCGTGGTGCTCCCCGCGGGGATGATTAACCCGTCGGTGCCGATCCGCAATATCCGGATGAAATTCGCCGTCCTCATCGGACTCATCCAGGTTGGGGAGGTCAGCAACCGGGACATCGTGGAGACGGTGCTGAACCTGGTAAGCGGCCGGGCACCCCGCCCCGGTGACGCCCCGGCGGGCACCGGCCCGCGCAGCCCACCTCCTCCCGGGGCTGCCCCCGCGCCCCTCCGCCCCTGTGCCACCCGGCAGGGACCTGCATCCTCCCAGCCCCCGTGTCCCTCCTACACGCACGGCCCTGCTCCAACCATCCTTCCTTCCCAAACTCCTCGTTAATCCCGCGACCTGCTCATCTCCTCGTCCGTCGTGCGTGTGACAAAAGCCCCCTCAGCGCTCCCTAAACTCCAGGCAGGACCCTACCTAGAACAGACAGGCCGCTCTTCCCCTTCCCAGTGCCTCGTCCCGGCCGCCTCCTGCAGAAGTGTAGTGTGTGCAATTTACAGTGTGAAAAATAAGGAGATTAAGTAATTTGCAATTTCGTGTTATGGACGCTGCCCTTTAACCTAGTAGCTTTCTCTTGGGAAGGAAGAGTGGCATGAATGTAGTACCGGTTTTTAATTGAAAAACGTTAAAAAAACGCAGCCTGAGCTGGTATCTTTTCTTGGTGGCTGAAACATGTGAAGGGTTTAACCCTGTTAGATCAGAGCTAGTTGAGCATTTTATCTGGAGGAAGGGGGAGGAGGGAGATTTTTGCAAGGATTTCATACACTTTAATACCTGTAATAAAGAGTTGTATTGCAGTATTGTGTTGGGTTGCCCGTGTCTTAATAACCTGATCTGCTTTCCAAGACACATTCTTGTCTGCAAAGTGTTGTTGCTACTTTAGTCCAAGGTCTGTGCATTGCAGAATAGTATTGTACAGAGGTAAATAGCTGAAACAAGGAGAAGATGCTAAAATGTAGCTCCTTAGTCAGCTGCTCACTTCATGGAGTGAAAGAGTTACTGCAGGACTGTATGACTTAATGTTTTTGCGCTACCTACACCAAAGCCTGAGGAACCTACAGAAGCCAAGCGAGTGCATCTAAAAATGAATCACTTTCAATTATGTGCAATTTGGTGCTGTTCCTGAATGCAAGATTTGCTGCAGCAGAGCTTTTGAAGCAGTTCAGTCAATGAAATACCCTCAAATTTTGCACCTAGAATAGGATAGAAAAGTGACTGCTCAAAACTGAATGACAATCAATTGAAACTGCCTTTGTTTCAAATTAATTTAATGCTTCTAACCTCCAGTCATTTTGTACAAAGTAATGTAAAGAATATATTTTGTTTCAAACACTTTAAAAAGATGTATTCTTCTGTCTGACAGTTATTTGCATTTGACCTAGCACAGACTGAATGGAAAAGCTGCAGCATGCAGGGAAGGACGTAATTTGGTCAGATCATTTTATTATTTGTGGCTTATCTGAGCACACAGGATTAAAACTAATAGTTTTGCGAATATGTCAAAACAGTAATCTGGTATATATCCCATTCCTCTCTACAAGCTGTTTGACAGCTTGAAATGTGACTTGTAAATTTTATTTTTGTTCTTTGTACAAGTGTGGTACAAGTCATCATAACTTCATTGGTTTATTACTCATTTCTTTAAAGGTAGCACTCAAAATAAGTTAATGACATACAGTTATTTTATTAACTGGCTTTGTATAGATCATGACAGATACAAAGATGTTTAATCCTTTTCTGGTTTTCTTTCTTCTTTCATTCTTACTGCTATTTAAGCTCATTTTAATTCTGGTTGTTAGTGCACCAGCAACTGGAATAACATTGGCTTGTCTTTGGTGGGGAGGTTAAGAGTATGTTTTGGTATCTATGTGGAGGACATCCATTGCTTGCATATAAGAAAGACCTACTAATCAGTTCATGTTGCTGAAAACAATGTTTATATTTTAAAATAAACACAAGAGTGTTAAACAGTTCTGTGAGCACTGGGAGTATATGAATGTGAAACTGCTTGTGAGTCTGCTGCAGCAGCGTTGCATCCTGGATCAGTCATTACTTAACAGATGGACTCTAATATACAACAGTCAGTATTCCCAAAGCAGAGAGAGGCTATATTGTGTCTGTAATCGTTTTCTTCTCAGGGGCAGTAAATGTTTCAAAATTATGTTGTTATATTTTAAACTTAATTTACTCACATGTGAAACAAGCAGTGAATACGGCAGATTCAAAGTAAAGCTGATGGCATATGCCTAAACTACTAAACATCGCCTCAATCAGTATTTAGGATTTTAGTAGCAACTTGAAGTAAAGTGCCATTTTCTGTTTTAGAAGCATTCTTTGGGGGTTAGCTGGGGGTAGAGAAAGCTATTTGGTTTGGTAATTTTGTTGTTTTCTTTTTCTTCAGTCTTTACCTGTACTACTCCTGAATGACTTTTGGTCCAAGTGTGGTAATGAGTAAACAATGATCTTGTTTTGATACAGCAGTTGATGTGTTAAGTCTCTAAGAGAAATTTAACCTGTACTAGGCCATATTGGGTTGCTATAAGCCATTTAGTAATAGCTTTTTATTATAAGAATTCTGCATAGCTGAGTTGTTTTATTGTCAGAGATAAACAGAAGTTAAAGATGGAGATGCTTTTAATTTTTTTTTTTTTGAGATTATTTCTGTCTTTTGCGTAAGGTGTAAATAAGTCTATTTATTCTTCCTGCATCTGCATGGAAGCAGCAGTAAATGTCTGAGACAAAACTTTGTTCTGGTGTGCCCTTGCCACGGAGGTCGTCAGTCTTATGTCTTGTTAAGTTGTGTTTTTACGGTTTCTCTTAAAGAGTTTTTACCTGTAAATGTTTGTTTTGGAGGCCACACACTGTGGTCTCTAACACAGCATTTTGGACTTAACTCATGTAGTACCTTCTGATATGATGGGCATAGTGATTTATTGTGTCTGTGAGGTGAGGAAGTGTATTTTTTGCAGTGTTGGAAATATTTCTGTTTTAATATCTTGTTGGATTTTCAGCTTTGCCAAATTTTAACAGTGGACTTTCAGCTCAGACAGTATTTTGTTCTTAGGCATGCCTCCATTGTTTATGAGATTAGTTGTTTCTCATGATGCTTTTCTTAGTTTCGAGTCTTTGCTGTGTTCAAAGTTCTGTTAAACTGGTGAACTTGTTTAACGGAGCATCGCTTTGTAGAGTATCTGGTGTTGCTTGTGGTTTTTTCCATGGTTTAACATCATAGTGAATGACATAATGGAAAGAGTTCAGCTTTTATATATATGCCAATGCCTATGAAGGACTCAGTTATCCTTAGAAAGACCTGCTGGCGTTAGTACTGTGAAGGTCAGAAGATCTCAAGAATCTATGAGCTGAAGGCTTTTCTAGAATGATTTTATAGAATATTGTATTCTTTTTACATTTCTGGAAATAGGAGGGTATGCCTCATTGTATCCCATGCACTCTTCTGTGATGGTGCTTATTTTCGTTTTGGTCCATGGGTTTAGTATGAATTCCCAGGCTCAGCATGCTCTCTCTGAGATGTGTGTTCACTGACCTTTGTGTACTGCAAGGCACCGAACTAGAAAGGGCTTTCCTTAAAAACAGTGTAAGACTCTAATTGCTCTAAGGGATTTCTCTTTGGGGATATTTTGACACCAGTTTTGTGCTTCTATTGATGAGGAGGCCTTTCCCCTTTGAACAGCCCTATTAGTTTTCTTAGGGTGCTGTCAAGGATGCTGTTATTGCATGGTAGATGTGCTCGTTGCTGTTAGACTGATGTTTAAAATAAAATTCTACACCATGTGCTCCAGAAAATGTGATATTAAAGTGGAAGTGGGTCAGTCTGTTTACCTATATTCTTGTACTTTGTCTACTTTTGTTTCTCTTGTTTCCACATATGGCTTTAATTAGTTTTCTTTAATACACCTTGACTGGTCTTTCCTTCCATTATTTTACTGACCTGCTTTCTCAATTCTCTGCCTTCCCAGTATTTTAGTGGTCTTGGGAATTTTTTCTTTAGTGTATATATTGAACTGACTCTTGTTTGGCCATCTTTGATGAAACAAAACTATGTGAGTTGCATTGTTTCTTAGCTTTCAGAAACCTTTCTTGGTTCCAGATTGAATTTCCTGGCATTTGTGATTTTGGGTTTTGTAGTGCTGATTCTAGGGCAGTGCACAATAAGCAAGGTGAACAGGAAGCTGAATAATACTAAAACGTCGTGACTGGTACTGAAACGTGCTGCCTATTTTGCCTGTGCATTTTGAACAGATGATGTGATGCAGATTTGAACAGATTTCAGTCTGATACAGGTGTAGCTGACCAGGGTTCTCCTTGTGCAATCTGGAAAGCTTTTATATATATTTTGTCAGGCTAGAGAGTGCTTGTAAGAAGTAGGTCAAACACCAGGCTTAGTTCAAAAAGTCTTTTTCTGTTCTTGTTGACTGCAGCCCACGCTTCTGCCTAGCTCTTCTCGTTTTCTTGGCTGTTCCATCCTACTTCAGTGTTAGTCACCCATCACAAGAGGTAAGCCGTTTTTTAGTGCTCTGTCACATTGTGTACTCGTAGGAGTGGCATTTGCAGCTTCAGAGCAAATGGGTTGAATTATGTGAGAGATCCTTCTCTCCCTGCAGGCTTTCTGTAGTAGTGGTCACAAGGAAAAATGTAAAGGAAGGCCTGTGTAAGAAAGGTGCTTTTTGGTTTTTTTTTTCCTTTGGTACTTTTCTTCAGAGGTTGGTTGAGGGTTTTCTTAAGCCATAGTTAACTTTGATATTTGAATTCTTTGAATCCGTTTACAGTTTTGGTTGCTGCACTGTCCCATGGCACAGTTCTACTTTTACGTGAGGGGGAAGAAACACTTCTATTCATTGGACATTGTTGTAGTCTGAGAAGGTGTGGGCCTCCTGAGCTGTAGCCTCTGTCATACAACTTCTGTTTTTCATGTGGAACTACCTTTGCAGGCTTGAGAATCTTCCTCCATTTTCTTGGTGAAAGCTTTCTCATTTTGAGTATAATCCTCTGCTGATAGATAGTACTAATCAAAAAAGTGAAGTTTGGGGAAATTTCGAAGCTGGTATTTTTTTGGGGAGGGGTTTGTTTGTTCGTTTTCTGTGTGAGTTTTGGTTTAGGTAATACTTAACTGAAGGTGGCAGTCCTTGTCCAAATCACTGTCTGTCCCACTGGCCTCTTGGTATCCTGCGCATCTATCCAACTAATCTGTGTTTGGTTGCTGTACAAGCTACCAGGGCCGTATGAAAAGAGAGTATCTAATGTGAGAGTTTGTCATAGCATTCCATGGGCAGCTACTTTAGAGTACTGTAGCTCTTGTCATTATTTAGTGCTTCTCTGGAAAACTTAGTTTTGGTTACAGAAAGTCTTTGAATGACTGAATGTTCATTTAATTATTTTATTATAACTGATTTTTGGGGGGGTTTCTATCTAATTTTTGACAGTTGATGTTTCAGGCTGATAAGTTTCTTCAGTCCTTATATCAGTTATGAAGCACTAATGGTATCTCAGCAGGTAGTTTGAAATCTGCTGTGGTTCTTGTATGATGGGTTGATACATTTCTATAGGTGATAACTTTTAAAAATCTGTCATGTTGGCATGTAACTGAGTGTTCCTTAATGCTTAACTCTGAATAGCTATTTTCTTCTTAGCTTTACATCTTTACTTTACTTTTCATTTGTCTTTACAGGATTCAGTTCATGGATTATAATGGAGGAGAATACCTAGAGGCTTTTTTATTTTTGTCACACTGAAATAATAAAGTTGTGAGACTGGTATTGAAAAAACACCTGCAGTCCTTGGCCTTTCCCCCTTCTCCCTCCTGAGACCCTACCTGTGTTTTATCCTTTTGCATCAAGCAAAGGGTTAGCACCTATCTCTATCACAATTCTATTTTTACAAAATTGTGACCTGATTCCCCATTTAAGCCATGTGTTTTATAAGACTAAGCATCTAGCTGTGCATTCAATTATACACTAATCTTTCCCCCTGCCCTCCGTATTTTCCCCTGTACCTGCTTTCAGATGAGCACTCAAAGGGGTAGAAGTTGGGGGTGTGGCTCATAACACTGGTGAGGCTGAGGTCTAAGAGGCTGTGGTGTAGTTTTTTCTTCCATGTTAATGCTTTTCAGTGTGTTCACTCATACATCTCAAATATACGAAACACTTTCTCTATTGCATCTTAAAAAAAAAAAACAACCAAAAACTAACACCCAAAAGCTGCGTAATCACCTCTGAATTCCTACCATAAAAATTCCATACCATAAAATTCCTTTGTTCCCCTTTCGCGCTGTATTGAATTTAATCAAAGTGAAATGAAACCTGTGATTCGGTTAGTACCAAAATGGAATCTTTTCTGATAAATGCTCTGTACAGTATTAACTTAAAGTTAACTTACTAAGCTATCTAAGCTAATTTAAATCAACTTCTTAGTCTTACCTGTTCATTGTTTGGTTCTGCACGTTTTCCATTTTGTATTTTGGCCTGTATTAGTAAATCTATTTCAGATTAATTTGTGTTGCTCTTCCATTAGTGTACAATGTTTTATTGTACTTTACACAAAACAGTATCAGCTACCTCATTATATATTCAATGTGCCTGGTGGCCAGAGGGTCACTGTAGTAGTGTGTGTTTAGGCTGATGAAGTTCCATTTATTTTTTTAGTGAAATTTCATTGCTATTTATTTTTATGGAAACACCCCATTGTGGAGCTTTACTAATGCTTGCATAGACAGAACTTTCAAGCTTTCTTTAAGTCTGAATCAAATTTAGAACTTGCTTTTGTAATCAGAGGCAGCAGATCTCTTGAAACATCAGTTTTGAATTTGATGACCTACATCCCATGTCTGTCTTGCAAGAATTTGGCATAGATGTACTACAATGATACAGTATCTGATACATGATCATTAGCATAAAGATAATGAAAAATTTAAAAATATTTTATTTGTGGAGAGTCATATACTGCTTCCTTAGTGATACAAACATCCACTTCAACTATAGGATTAATATGGATTCAGCTATTTGAACTATAATTTCATAAGTTCCAGTTTAAGAAGATTCTTAATGACATTAATATCTACGAGGAAGATTATCTGTTATTTCTAGTAGGGAAGCACCTCAACTTCTGGTCAACCTGGTGATTGTCTCCAAAAATTGCATTCCAGTAATTTTTACAGTTTAGCATTTTTTTGTACTTTTGACTTAGATGGAAAATAATAACCTTTTGTAAATAAGTAAGTCTAAGTAGTTTTGGTGTTACTGAGGTTTACACCAGCAATGTCAATTCATTTATTTTAATGCAAACCTATAATATGACTACCTTGCTTTGCTTTAAAATTGGGTTGAATCACTGAAATTGTTCCAACATGACAATTCACTGAAAGCTGGTATAAATGCAAGTACTGCTAATGCTGTTCAACAGCTTACAAATGCTTGGCATCTGTCTTTGCAAAATGATGTTTCTTTCAGTGCCCTTTTGTTTAACAGTTGAAAGCCTTCCTTAACGATGCGGAATAAGTATTAAGTTTTGGAATTAGCTGGAAGTGAGATACAGCAAAATATTCACTTACAAGTGAAGTTGTTATTCATATCATGATTTTTGTTACCTCATGGCTATTGTAGTACTGGGACAGTGCAGACAGAAGGATGGAAATAATCATTCTTTGAGCAGATTCTTCTAAACCAATGAGGCATTGTAATCAGTTTTATGTGATCTCACTTCTTTTTTTGCTTTATAAGTTTTCATATTCTGTGACAAATACTAAATTACATAAAGTTTTCCAACTTTTATTGAATTTTGATTCAAGTGGCTGCTTTAAGAGCCACTATAGCAGGTCTGTTTTTTTAAAAAAATCTTGTTTCATAAAAAGAAAATAGTTTGAATATAAACACAAATACGAATTTGAAAACCTATCCTTTTGTTGAAAAAGAATCCCATACAAACCTGTTTCTACAGACTCTTACTAGTTATAGAAAACAATAAAATGTGCTTTCATTAAATATAGAATAGTAGCTGTGAAATACACGTTCAAGCTAGTAATGAACCAAGCGAAGCCAAGCTGTTTTGTATTGCTTGTGCCTGACCAGTCAGAATTTGGACTGACTTAATTTTCAATGGTACTTAATGTAGCTCATTGCATTAAAAAAAATAATCTTGATTTAACTGGGAGTGAAGAAATCTCCTTATGTCGCTGTTAATGTTAAAAACCTTTAATTAAAAAAAAAAACACAAAAAAAAACCACTTTGAAATCAGGGGTATAGTCCTGCTTAAAGTTAAATGTATGTTTTTTATAGCTAGAAGACCAGGAAAAGTTTTCTGCCCCTTCCAGTAGGACACACATCAGAATGGAACTACACAGCTATGTCAGCTCCAGTTGCATAGCATCTTCATAATGGGAGCAAACATCAACTAGTACATGTGAAAATGCAGGGAGAATGAGCTTCCTGGGAGTCTGGAGAATGGACTTGGGGATTCAGCATCTTTGCAAAAGGACATTAACTGCATCTGTTTAATTGCAGGAATTAGAATGTTGAAAGAATGGGTAAAGGGTTTTTGCCTGAAAAAATAAGAAACCTTATTTCATAGGGAAAAATCAGCTTCATCTCTCTTCAAATCATAATTTTTATGTTGATAATAAAACCTAAAGAGGGGCCTCTAAACGCTGCATTTTTGGTGGTGTTAAGTTGTGGAATAAGGAAGAACCTTACTAATTGCTGTTACACTTTCAAGGCTGGTGGCTTTTGCCGTTTTTTGTGAGTTTGAGAGCTCCAATAAAAGCTCAGCACCCCCCTTTTCCTTCTGTTGTTCCAGAGAAATAAATTACCTGTTTTTGTAAATGGTAAGGTGTGTGCAGTATTTATGAGTCATATCTGTGACCGATGGCTTCTTGGCTATTAATATTCATCTACTGAATAGCTGAAACTTATGGAAACGTTTGTGTAAGGCTGCACTGGACTGAGTAAGATGTTCCAAGCCATATGCTGAGGAGATGGGAGCTATTTCATTCCTATGTTTCCCCTCAAGAGACTTGTGGAGGCTTTGCCCCGTAGTTTAATCTCTGGGGTTCTGAAAGTCTTTGCTGCTGCTTCTGTGTCTTGAGCTATGACATACATACTGTCAAAGAACTTGTAGAAGTCTGTCTTTTGTTTGTTTTGTTTTACATGGCTTATTAAGTGATTTGAAAGACTTTCTTACCCGCTCTGTTTCTCATGGAAACGTTGCAGTCTCCATTGCATCTTTTGAAATCTTAGAGAGCACTTTGTTAATGCAGAAATATATTTACTAGAAGATCTTGTTAGAGTTGAGTCTACTATCCAAGGGTGAAGTGAATTGAGTCCATCTGAAAAGAAACTTTATCATACTATCCTGGGCTCATACACACCACTGAGAAGGGCCTGACTTCTTTGTGTCTACTCCCTGCCCACCCTGCCCCCCCTACAAATAGGCATTTGTAAGATCTCTTCAAACCTTCTCTTAAGGCTAAATAATCCCAGCTCTCCTCAGCCTTTCTTTGTATGTCAGATGTTCCAATCCCTTAATCATTCACACATTCGGATCTTTATTCTCCTTGTGCAGATAAGAAAAAGTGGGAGGTGGAGTCTGGAAAGCCTTTTAATTATAGCAATCCTCTTCCTCATCTCACAGTATGAGCTGTAATATCTACCACAAATAATCCAATGTAGCAATGCCTAACTCAGCAAAGGACAATTTGCACCACATGCAGCCACGAAAGAAAACAGACCTTGGTGAGCCACAGCAGTGGGCATTTGCTTTTCATCGGTTGCGCCTGCTTGTTAGTAGATAGTCTTGGAGGAAACACAAACCCAAGTCTGTCTGTTGGTTCTGCAAATCACAGTTATGGTTGTATTTAAGCTTGTTTCTTGTATTTCAAAAAGATAAAATGTTGCTACATTTAATATTTTGCTGAGAAAGTACAAAATTAGTGGCATAATACCGAGTTAATAATGGAACTTTGTGGCTCTTTACATATACTATAGATACTACCTTATTCAACAAATTAGCATGAAATGAAATTAAACCAGAAGAGCTGTTAGTGTAGTTTTCAAAGCTATTGATGCTTGATGTTAGAAGGAAAAAAGAAATACAAAGTTCAGTATAGACCCAAGGCTGTTGAAAATCTGCATTGGATTGGTCAAAAATAATAGATTAATAACTTTATATATAGTCTAAGATTTATATATTAAATATTCAATAGCATTTTATGTGCATATAACTGTATGCAACTTAGAAACTGTAATATATGAAACAAAGATGATTGTGTAACAAAATTTTTATAGTTCACATTTCATGAACAGAAAAGCATTTATTCAAAGTAACTTATAATGTGGAGTAATAAACACTTTGTAACTAGAGCAATGTGTAGGCTTAGTCCCTGAGAGGTAGTTAGTCTTCCATAGCTGATACAGTACAGTATTTGACATTTTAAATATAGTGCTCGCTAAATAGGAGCTGATGCAGTCTTTAAAATGGATGGTTCTTCAGTGAAGTTGATAACTGCAGGTGTTTTCTAAAACCCAGAAGCAGGTTATTCCCAGTGTTCACAATTGTGATGATTTTCCTTATTATTAATGTAAGGGTTTTTAATACTTTCAAGGCAAGGTTGGATGGGGCTTTGAGCAACCTGGTCCACTGGAAGATGTCCCTGCCCATGGTAGGAGGGTTGGAATTAGATGATCTTCAAGGTCTCTTCAAACCTAAACTGTTCTGTGGTTCTGTGATGATTCTATAACAAGGGAAAATGAACTATAGTAAAATAGTTGGTGTTTGTTTGCATTTTTTTCTTTAATAAAATGTGATTGAATTCTATTTAACAACAAATTTGGATCTACTCAGTTGCATGTCCTGTCTCAGTTAAAAAAAAAAAAAAGAAAAAAAAAAAAAAAAAAAGAAAGAAAAAAAAAGTAGTTTTCAAGTCTGTAATCTGTTTTGTCACTTGAAGTTGTAGTTTAAACTTTCCCTTTTCCAGAAACCCAAGAGCAAACTAATGCAAATATGTTTAAAATGTATTAAGAGCCTTTAGTGTACGTACGGACAATCAAGAAGGATGGGAAAGGGGGAAAACAGAAGTTTTAGCTGAGTGAGGCTGATAACTTTTAAGCTGTTCAGGCTCATATGTTCCAGCTGAGTCTTTAAAAAAAAAAAGTACCAGAAATTTATCAAAATTACCCAAATTGTTAGTTGTTTAGGGGAAATTTAGCTATTGAGAAATGGTACCATTAAAAGGAAGCTTTACATTAAAAAATAAAAACAGCATGAAGGGAAAATCGTGAATACAACAGGTTGTCTCCTTTCAGTGATGCAGTGTCCGCCTGGATTTACAGAGACCTTGAAATTACTTGTTTCATGATGTTTTATTAATTTTTGAGGTGTCTGAGGGAATTATCACCATCTGTTAATAACAGAGTCTAAGACGGCATGAGGGTTTCAAAGTGCTTTGTGTTGAAATTTTTTAAGTAAGAAATCCTTGTCTTAAACTAAATGCAGTTAAGAGGTTTCAGAGTCTAAATAGAGAGTGTTTTTTATAGTCCAGATTTAAGCTCTTGAATCATTTGTCACAGCTTTGATTTGTGGACCTAGCCTGTGCTCTGAAATTAGGATGGCTGCGAGTACTTGTAATGGAGTTTTTCTCGTGCAGATTTTAGGACATAACAAGTCTTTTCAACTTGCTTTAAGTTATCAGAGCTCTGTTTTAGCCAGAAGTTACTTCACTCTGAAAAGAAATCAGCACATATATTGTATTTTATTCTGGCCGAGATCAATCCTAAGTGTGTCTTGTACCAAAAATCTGGTATTATCCAGAAGTGCAGAAGAAACAGTAGAAGTCTTGAGGTATCATTACAATCTGAATCCGTTCTGAAGGTCAGAGAAATCTTGGGAACACCTTTTTTAAATGATTACTTCAAAATTCCTCTCATATGCTCCTTGTGGAGTTATAGTAGATTTTAGGCCTTCCTTAGTAAGAAGCTGATTAAGCAATCTGAACATTTTTCAGGATGAGCATTGGGTTGGTTTTGGTTAAAAAAGTACATCTGAAATGGCCACGTATGTTTGTTGCATTAGTTTTTGAACAGGTTTAAAAAAATCTCTTACATATGCATTCTGTAGAACATGAATGGTTGAGGAGACCACATACTTCATACTACAAGCAGGATGTGGCACAGCTGTAGCTGTGACGATACAGCCAACATGAATTTTGATTTATAATTCCTTTAAGAAATCCTGAAGTTTCCTATCTCCTGGGAGATAGGGAGATGTGTGGTTTAAAAGATATCCTAACGTAAGAAAAACTCCTTGGCATTTCTTTTTATTTAGAAAATGGAAATCCAGCTAAATAGTCTATACTTCGTGTAGCAAAATGAGATCTTTAAAACACTATAATGAAAGGCTACTCCAGCATTATTAAAAATTAATACAGCCAAGAGAGTTATTGAGGAAAGTGGCATTTAGCAGTAATTGTTAATACATTTTGGTACTGCTATATGGTAAGTAGCTTCTAGCTTCGTGGTTTGTATTCTGTTTCCCTTGTAGTATTTTTTTGATTTTTTTTTAGTGGTCTTTTTCTTCTCATATATTTTGAAGTTAAGAATAACTATTCTAGGTTGATAGGTTTGTACTGTGACTGAAAACAAAGACTTGCCCGATGTCTTCTATTGTATAAGCATCAAAATAAGCTGTAGAAGAAAAATACTTTAAATAATAAAACTGATCTTTGGGGAGTAGAATGCTATATAAAAAACTGTAATGATGCTTCATGAGGATAATGTCTGGGATAATGCTCAGTTTTGGAAGGTGTGGGGTTTGGGGATTGGAGTGATATAATCCTGCTCTCAGAGGATATAGTGGGTTTATGTGTCCAGGCATTGGTCATGGTGGGGGCTACAGGGGTGATTTCTGTGAGAACCTGCCAGCAGCTTCTCTTGTGTCTGATAGAGCTGGTGCCAGCCAGCTCCAAGACCAAGCCATCAGCAATGGTGGTAGTGACTGTGGGCAACAAATTTTAGAAGAAGTTACTGCAGAGGAGTAGTTGCAGCCAGAGAGAGGAGTAAGAATACATCAGGGGAACAGCCTGGAGGGGAACACAGGAGGGTCAGTGAGCAAAGAGCTGGGAGGAATGCTCCAGTTGCTGGAGCAGAGATCCACCTGTGCAGCCTCTGGAGGACCAGGAAGCAGAGATGCCCAAAGGAGGGAGTGGCCCCATAGGGAGCCTGTGCTGGAGCAGGTTTTCTGGCAGAACTTGTGACCTCATGAAGGACCCATGCTGGAGCAGTCTATTCCTGAAGGGCTGCACCCTATGGGAGGGCCCCACGCTGGAGCCGTTTGTGTAAGAACTGTAGTTTGTGGAAGGGACCCATGTTGGAGAAGATCATGGATGAATGTGTCCTGTGGGAGAGACACTATGCTGGAGCATGGGAGGAGAGCAAGGAGAAAGAAGTGATGGAGACAATGTGAAATGGACAAGTAACAGCCCTTATTCCTTGACCCTCTTCATCATTTGGGGGAAGGAGGGAAAAAATTTGGGAGTGAAGTTGAGCTTGAAAAAAGGGAGGGGATGGAGGAACAGTGTTTTAAGGTTTGGTTTTATTTATAATTGTCTTACTCTTGATTTTTAATAAACTTGTTTCCTCAAGTCATACCTGTTTTTCCCATGATAGTAGTTGCTGAGTCTTGCTCTTATCTTGACCCATGAGCCCTTTGTTGTATTTTTCTCCCCCTGTCCAGCAAAGGAGGGCAGTGATAGAGTGGCTTGGTGGCCACGAGGCGTAAGGAGATACAGTAGACCTGTAGCTTAAATACTTTCATTTGTAGATGTAAACAGAATTATGTTCTATGCAGGGATTGATCATTATACATGACTATTAATTTGTCCATATTTCAACAAGCAGTTGCTTTTCAGCTTTTGAAATGTGGACTTTCCTAATTGCATTGACATTTGCAGCAGTGAGCTATAATTAAAAAAAGGTGATTGATACTTTTGAGTGATGAATAAGGCTTAGCTATGCCTAGGTGCTTTCCTGTTTGTGGTACCCCAATAGAATCTGACTAGTTATGAGAACTGGCAGTGGCACACGGCTCTTCAGTAACTCCATTGCTACCTCTGGAAAGTCTTGTTTGACAGAGATGAATCAGCTTGTTCTCTTATGCAGATTGCTGAATGCCTCTCTTCATACGTGTGAAGCTATTAAAAGACTTCTTGGAGGACAGTGATATCAGTAAACAGTTTGTATTAAATTTTTTTTTGTCACTAATCCCACATTCCACTCCATGTGATATGAGTGAAGGTACTTACATTTGATGCTCTGTAGCTTTTATTTACACATTTTGGGATTATTTCCTACTAACTAGCATCCCTTCTATGACACACATGCTGGAAGTGCAAGCCCAGCTTTCACAGAGAAGGCTCAGAACTTGCAGCTTATAGGATTTGTATCCTACAGCTACTTTGTGCTTTTAAAGCCCCTAGTGAACAGAAAGAACACTATATCTGTTCTCATTGTGACAAGTTCATAATGGGTGACATGTTTTACCCTGACTTCTAATATTACAATTAAGTGTGTTAAAGAGGAAATTAAATGTTTTCTTTTTCAAGCTTTATCAGAGCTACTGCTATTTCAAACTGTCTTGTATAGTGGAAAACTGTCATTTATTTGTTATGGTGATAGATTGGTAAGTTAGAGTTTAAATTTAACAAACAAATGGGTGGGAATTTTGTCAGTTCTGGATATATTCAAAATGCACCCAGCTAATTTCAATTTAAGGATTACACTGCCATGGCACAGTTACTAGGGGATTTCTATTTTAAAAGAAAGACTGGAAGATTTTTGGTTTTTTTTCATAAAAGATCAGGGTCATGTTTGAATGCCTTCCTTCTTATCACTGTCAAATAGTATTTTCTGTTTTGGTTGACTGCCAGAGTTTAGTATATATATGTGTGCTCTACCCAGAAACATTTGATTGTCTTTATCTGTATTTGGTAGTTATACCATGGATGCTTACGTAAGATTTTCTTTCTGCAGGTGAGATTAACGTTATTTAATTTTGTGTGCTTTTAAAATTGCAAAGCCATTCCTTTTTCCTTGTACAGGACCAGTTAAGACTTTCACAGATGTCTGGCACATTTAATTGTAAACTACCATTGAACTGCACACACACTGTTTAGTTGGATCATGTTTTCTATTTTAAAAATTCATGTCAAAATGAAAGAAAATGGAATGCCTAGTGAGCATCAGTAAATTATAAATGTAAATACAACTATTTGGAGGCACTTCTATGGTATGAATAAAGTATTAATGTAGGTGTTATTACCCAATTTTGAATCATAGGATTCTGAAGTCTTAAGAGATAAACTATGAGCATTGGTTATTTTTATATATATAAATTTATTTTTTAAAAATAATTTATATAAATTATTTTAAAAACTAGCCTTGGATCAATTACAGAATGTTAAATCAGGACTCACAGCACAATTTAAAATGGAAGGCCTCTTATTATTGGTGGTCAGAACTGAGGAATCATGTATTCAGCTATAGGCTGTGGGGGAGGGCATGATGGAACACATGCAGATCTAATTTAATACCTTCCAAATACAGAGGTTTTATTTTGGTTTTTTGTTCACATACTTAAAAAGGTTTGAATTTACTTTCAAGAATGTGAAGAGGTTGCTTGTTTTTAAAAAATGTGGCATTAGTGGATCTCTTGTTCTCAACAAGTGGTTCTTCTTGGTTGGCTGCATTGGTGACACATTACAGGTTAAGAAAATTTTCTCCTTTGACAGGAAGGGGCTCTGCAGAACTGTTTACAGTCAAAAAGTAACTAAAAAAGCTACATGTCCGTCACTGTGGGACACACAGGAACGAGGCAGAGAGTGCATTCTGAAGGCTGCGTGATCTCTCCATGCAAGAGAGAGACTCCGGTTTATTTTTCTCATTCCTATTATACTTTCTCAGATGTGCCCACCTCAGAGGTGGGACCCTTGGGAACCATTGGTCCGTTCCAGAGACCACCACAAAAGTCCCTCCTCTGGGAACAGATGTGGAAAACACACAATAGTTTACATTGCATGTCCTTGTGTATCAAGACCGTGCCTGGGAATGGAATTCCCAAAACCAAAACATCCAGGCACGAGCATGGCAACACATGTCTGTCCTAAATAAGATAAAACTGGGTAAAAAAGGGGACATATCTGTTTAGTGAGGCACTGTTAGTTGTTCTAGACATTTATTGGTCAGTGATTTCTTTATCATTGTTCACCTAGTTGGACTTTATTTTCTTTAGAATGGAAATTTGAAATTCACTTTTTAAGACCTATCCCATCTTCACTGTTTAAATAAGATAACATTTTTAAAGTCTCCTTTTGATCTTCAATAGTAATAGTATAATCCATACTCTAAATATTTCAAACAGTGGTTTATGGCTTTGCTTTCAAATGAGTAAAAATTGAATTGTCATGAAAAACAAGTATTGAAGATTCATTTCAATGGCTCTTTGTGGAATATGGGGTAGGTATTATTAGCGAAGGAAACAGAAACTAAGTATCTGATGCAAGCTTTCAGTCTTTTTTTTGTCTTTGTGGGTCCATTCAGTTCAGTTTCCATAGCTTCACTATTTCAGTTTATCAGTAGTTAAAATGACTTTTTTTTTTTCCTCAGAATTCTAATTTTAAATCATTCTTCAAAGTAATCAGAATTGCTTATTGAATGAAAGTAAGGGTACCGTAGTCTTTTATCCGGAGTAAATATTACATTTTTCTGCACTTAAATTTTCATGAGCATCAAAACTCTTTTAACAGGATTTTGGGACAATTGTTTAGTTGGATTTTTTTCTTAATGGATTTCTATTTCATAATAGAAATATATGCAGGTTTCTAACTCTGCATCCTTTAAAATAAAAACCATACTTTTCAAATAGTCTCGGTGATATTAGAAACGTTAAGTGTTTCTTCTGGCTGGAGTATTTCAGCAAAATATTCTTTCATGAGAATCGTTGATGTGCTTACATTAATTTTACTAAACTACTGGTCATGTAGAACAGTGAAAAATCAGTTTCAGGATTGTGGGCTGAATTTGTTCTTTGTTTCGTTTTTTTGTTTTAATTTCCTTAAAATACATATTCTTATGGAAGTAATAATGAAAAACTAAAAAACTCCAAAGTTACAAACGCAAACGTCTAATGAAACAATCTCACTTGAAGTAATTAAACTACTTTTAAGATAACTTTTTTTGAACTAGAATTTAAAGTTATTGGGTACAATGGGTTACTAAGGGGGTATCAGGAAGTCTCAGCTTTGGTTATGGTCTGCTGAAGTTTTCTTTCTCTATGGCTTTGTGATCAGTCTTTAAAGGAAGAAGAGGGTTTTGGGTTTTTGGACAAGAAGCTTGATACGACCCAGCAAAGTGCTCTTGCAGTCCAGAACAACCATATCCTGGGCTACGTTACAAGGAGTGTGGCCACCAGGTCAAGGGAGGTGATTCTCTGCATCTACTCTACTCTCATGAGACTCCTCCTGATGTACTGGGGCTTCCAGCATAAGGAAGATGGCAGCGTGCTGGTGTAAGACCACAGAAGGGACATGATCAGGGGGCTGGAGCACCTCTCCCATGAGGGCAAGCTGAGAGGACTGGGTTTGTTCAGCCAGGAGTAGAGAAGACTCCAGGGAGATCTTACTGCAGCCTTCCTGGCACTAAATGGGGCTTATAAGAGAGGTAAAGAGGTGTTTCTTACAAGGGCATATAGTGGTAGAACAAGGGGCAGTGATTTAACTGGATATTATGTAGGCAGTCTTTACTGTAATGCAAATGAGGTACTGAAACAGGTTGCCCGGAGAACCTGTGGCTGCCACATCACTGGAAAAGTTCCAGGCAGGTTGGATGGACCTTTGAGCAGCCTGTCTATGGAAGATATTCCTGCTTCTGGCACACAGGGGTTGAACTTGATAATCTTTTAAGGTATCTTCCAATCCAAACCGAGCACTCTCTGGCAGATGAGAAATGGGTATTTAATTTGCTTAGAGGATATAAATAGAAGCTGCAGTCTGTCCTTCATGTTCCTCTTGAGAATCTATTTCTCTGGGATCAGTGTTTTGTTGAGGGCTCAAGTGGAGCATGCAGTCAGTCTACTCTAGGTCCTTAGTGATCCCTTTTGTATTTTTCCAAATTCCTTGGAGAGTGAGATTTAAATGTAGTTGAAGTACTACAATTGTAGTTGAAGTGGAGGAATGCTTGTGACCCTGTGTAGGACTGTGTGGGGAAGTGTGTTGTTTCAGTCAGTTAAGCCTATTAGTTAGGATTTGTAAATTTGTTGTGTTTCTGAAATACCTCCTCAGTCACAAGATGGAGGTATCTCTTACCTGAACCTCATATTTTTTTGTGAAATGGAGTTTATGTGCTAGGTACCTTTCCTTCCTAAGCTTGCTCACAATATGGGAAGGGCTGCATGAGTTCCAGATTCAAGCATGAATTGTGTTCATGGGTGATGGTTGTCATCAGACTGAGATGCTTCTTAGGCTGTGAATTGCATTAAGGTTGGCTGTGTTGAAGCTTTACAACATGAGCTCTTTCTTGATCTGCCACGTTTTCTCTTCATCCACACACTTACTATGCCAGGATAGTAAGTTGCTTACATTTTCAAGTAGGTTGTACCTCCATGGGGTCTGAACTTCACAGTCAGAAGATTTTTGGCAATCCATTTTTTGTTTCACCTTTTCAGAGAACTGCTGTCTGCACTGGCAGAATTTTTAGCTTTAATGGTAGGTTACTCTTATGCTGGCTTTTTCTCCAGTAAGAACGGAAGATCAGATCACTCATTCACAGTGAGGGTCATGACTGAATTTCTCCCCAGATGAGTTTAATTTATTTCTGTTTTATTCACTGTCAGAGGCATTCATCTGTATGCTGGATCTGAGGAAGCTATTTTCTTGCTGGGACAAACCAAGGTATTGAAAATACCATGTATTTTTAAAGATGCAGCTGTATTTGTCTAGAAGATATCAAAATTGTGTTCTGTTGTGTCAAGACTTCATACAAAACCATGAAAATGGATTCTATTCAAAGTTGTAAAATTTTCCTTATTGGACATCAAAAGGTTGCCACCTGGAGGTTTTTTTATCATTTCTGTCAAGCTGTGTGTAGTCAAAAAATACCTGATAACTACTTTTTTGAGAAAGCAGGTTTACAGTAACTTTTTTCATGCATTCTGAAAGATACTTCCAATGAAATCGTATGATACTGCACAGGATTGCCATTTCACTTGGAACAAGTGCTTATTTGTGCCTTGCAGATTTAAAAATAAATAATTAAGACTTACAAAAAGTTGCTCTTTTGAATATCTTAGTATATGGCAGTCATGTTGGAAAATTCAGATTTCTTTCTATGAAGCTTCAAGCATGGCAAGATACAAGATGTGTTGATGAATTATTTTTAATTTTTACTCTTTTTTTTAAATTCTACTGACTTAATTTAGTTCTTTGGCTAGCTATTGGAAACCCAGTCATGTGATAGTATTAGTGGAAGAGTGCTGGATATGTCAGGGTCCTACAAGTCTTCGTTGATACTTAGCTATGGCTAGGCTTTGATTGCTTCTTTGGAGTAGAGTTGTCTTGTTTTTCTGATAACCTCTATCAGAAAGAAAAAAGATGCCACATTAGCTATCAGTACCCTGCTGGTACCAGGGACTCAGAAGGCCACCACAAGTGTTCACATAGTAACTTCATTTTTAGAGGAAGTTACTTCAGATTCCTTTTAGCTTAGTCCTCAGATATTTTAGTCCTCTTAGTCCTCAGAGATATTTTATCCTCAGCTTGATTTTTCTCACTACCCCTGGAGTGCATCTTTTATTTTAGTCATCTGAAATATAGTTTGGACACTCCAAGTTCACATTGTGATATGAAGATGCAGGCAGCTTAATAAAGCAAAGGCTTCATGTGGAAGGAAAGGAAAATATAAAATTTATTCTCTCCTTCTCATCAACAGGCAGTGTCCTGCCTCTTCCTCAAAGCAGCACATGTACCACCACCTCTGAAAGGTCAACATCATTATAACAGAGGCCCCTCTCCTCCTTTCTCATAGCTTTTATTGCTGAACTGTTCTCATATGGTATGGAACATCCCTTTGGACAGTTTGGGTCAGCTGTCCTGACTGTGTCCCCTCGCAAGATCTTGCCTACCCACAGCCCGCTGGCCATTGAGGTGGTGAGAGGAGACAATATTGGGGATGCAACCTTGATGCTGTGCCAGCTCTGCTCAGCAGTAGCCAAAACACTTATATCAGCACCTTTGTAGCTACAGATAGAGAGTACAGCATTGTGAGGACTGCTGTGGGAAAAATTAACTTCCTCTCAGCCAGACCCAACACATCATTTTGTATCATAGAGTGGTTAATGTTGGAAGAGACCAGTGGAGGTCACCTCATCCAGTCTCCAGCTCTGGCAGGGTCCCCTTGAGCATGTTACTCAGGATTGTGTCCCAGATGGCTTTTGAATGCCTCCAGGGAAGGCGACTCCACAGCCTCTCCGTGCAACCTGTTCCAGTGCTCTGCCACCCTCACAGTAAAGAATTTTCTTCCTCTTGTTCAGGTAGAACTCCATGTGTTTCAGTGGTTTTGTCTGTTGCCTCTTGTCACACACATGTAACTTCATGTGTGTGGCCTTCTGCAGCCTTCCTCAGGAAGTGCTGACTGAGACTCCTGTCTGAGGTAAGGTTCTTTTTTGTGTGTGTGTGTGTGTGCTTTGCTATGCATTTAAACCCATACATTAGAGTCTGCTACAAGAAAATAAATGGTAGGAAATTGGTGCTGCCTTTACCAAATGCAGTTTGTATGTGCTTTGGAAAACTAAGTAGCCGGAGTCTGTCAGTACAGCTGTTAATTCCTCAACAGAGTGCTTCTTTTCACTGCAGATCTTATTTTGTTATTTTGAGACTGTGAGCATTACCTTTCACCCAACAATCCTGATTTTTTAAAAAAAATATTGGCTTAGAAATCATTGTTTATGCCAAGATGCCCACTGCACTATTTTTCAAGAGTGGGTGCATTGATAAGAGTTAAAGAGCAGGGAGAGCTTGTAATAAAGGCCTTTTCTATTGCTGCTCTAGCCACTAGTAAAACATGGCTCTGAGACTTTTTATTGGTCACCTTTGTACAGGCATTGGTTGATACATTTCTTCTTCCTTCCTTCATTTAATTTTTTTGCTGCTTTAGAAAATATATAAATTATGTGTTAACCTGTATAAAATATGTTTAGCATGTTTTTAGTGGGAAGGAATTGCAAACCTTCTTGTGTAGCATTTATTTTAAAACCTACCTTCTCCACTTTACTTTGATATGCTTTAGCTCTTATGTTTCAAGAGCTATTGATTTTTTGACTGTACTACCCATCATTTAAGGATATCTCATTTTCTTTTCCTCAGATGCCTTCTTCTACCCAAGGAGTCCTGATTTAGTTAGTTCTTCTAGTAGACTACTCCGTATATAAGCAGAAAAACAATAAAAGTGGTGAATTGAAAAATGTTTTACATCCAGCACTTCAGCTCTTAACTGGAGTGAAAAGTGTTTTCTAGAATTATACCTCCCAGTCTTAACTACTGTTTGGGTTTTGGGTTTCTTATTCATGAGCTTTCTGGAACAGATTGAAGTCATAATCCCCAAGTTTTAAATCTCCTAGTTTTGAAAACATACTGTTTGGTCCTGTGTGTTGTAATTCCTTCCCCCCTGCTTCCTGCTTAAGTGTGTGATACATGGAACAAATCCTTATCTGTTTGGTGTACTTTTTCCTTCTGCCTTAGTGGGCCTTGCAGCCCTGCTGGCTCTGGATAGATCTCTCTGTCACAAATGATTGCAATAATGATGTAGGGATGCAAGAGGGAGTATTTTACCAGAACTAAATTTTATGATGGTTCATTCTTTTCAGTGGAAAGAGAATACTGTGGAAATTTGCAAAGGCCATTACTAAAATTAAATTGGAAGACTTGCACCAGCCTGAGATAGATGACATTGGTTGCTTACAGATAGCTGAGATTGTTGCTACAGTGATATCCCCAGAATCTAGTAGTGATACTACATTAATTATTTTTGCTGGATTTAGCTACCTGTAGCATTGTTGCCATTGTTTATCAGATGATACTGAACTTTGGTAATTTATCAGAAGTTTTTATTTAATTGAAATTCTTTTCCTGATGTTTGTGTAATGATCACTATTGGAAAGTAAGATAAAACTCCTTTCTTTGCCTTGTACAGGGCATAAGGATTTATATACTCAATTAGCACTTCACAATAGGCCTGTTTTTTTATTCAAAAATGTTAAAATACTTTAAATGTCAGATTGCCTATCCTTTTCTATGACTGTGTTGTAAAGACACTTGTAAGCACAAAGCTACTAGTGTGTTATTTCTGCTGTCTTTAAACAACATCTCAAGATGCTGCTATTTTTTCATATTCCCTTGGTTCTTGGCAGGAGAACTCAAAAGAAGATTGGCATTTGTTAAACCTTTAGTATTTCTCATAGTAGCTCCTTAATTTGCTGATTTTTTTTTTTTTGGCAAAGTAATTTACTCTGATGAAGGAGAAATACGGCTTTTTTGCCTAGGTATGTCAAATTGCCGACTGCACACAAAATGTGGCCATTTTTCAGTGCCTTTAGTTTGCATGTAGATCTGGTCAGATGATTGTAGAAGTCTTCACTAGTTTAGCTTCTCCTAATTCGGGGCACTTTTTTCAATCTTTTTGGTTTAATTGGTTGTAATAGCCTAACCTTTTAAACACTTTGAAAATTTACTGTGTTTTTCACGCTTTTAGACTAATCCTGCTACTAAGCAGTATGTTAACAGAAGTCCTACCTGATCAGTGCTCACAATGATATCACCAATTAAGATCTATTTAGATTGCACCATGTGACAGAATGGGGAAATACCATAGTTTTCTGTATTTCAGCAAAACCTAAATAAAGCAAATTAAAAAAAAAAACTACCATCCTGTAAAAGAGAAGATGGTGTCTCTTGTCCTGTGATCAAAGCATTCTGCTGAAGGGCTATGGAAAGAGTAATTAAAGATACTGTGGAGTAGCTCATCTTTTCCTGGAGCTGAGTCATACACCTGTTACCAGATTGTGAGATTGTTTAGTTTGAAGCATATCAAGCACCACATCATGGATTCTCTGAGAGATCTTATACTGAGACTTTGATAACTTGAAATGTATTGTCAGGGGAGGATAAAATGACGTTTGAGAGTTGGTGCCAATTAGAGTATGTAACAGGTACCGCATCTGAGGCTGTCATCTCTATGGATGTACTTTATAGCCTTTCAAAGAAGGGAAGAGATGCACTTTACATAGATAGGAAGATGCCTGAGTTAAAATCTTTCTTTCATTTGACCTCAGAAAAGCTTATTTTTCCATTTCCCTTGTTGCAAGAGATTAGTCATTTATTTAGGAACCAAATTAGATCTCTCTAATTTGGTGATGCACATATTTTCCTAATCAACTAGTGATTAATTTTCAGTTAATCTGAGATCCATTGTTGCATAGTCAACATTGCCTCTCTTCCTGTGGTATAGTCAGTGGTATTGACATATTCAAATCAAATCTGGGATTTGGATTTCATTGTTTTCTTCTTAGAGCTTTAAATCAGTCTTGAATTTTTTTAACCCAGACTTTTTTATTATAGCCTGTTTTTGATTGGCTATGCAAATTATGCTGGTTTAGCTGAGAAATTTTTTATACTTGATATAAAACATATATTTAGTTTTCTAATAGAAAAGTTATGAATGTATATGATTTCAGACTCTGTTTAGAATAAAATCAGTGAAATGTCAAATTCATTATTTTGCCTTTTTAGGCATTTTGCAGGTTTTTGCATTGTGCATCTGTCTCCTGGGTACTGTTCCTTGTTACAGGACAGTTGCCTAATTAAAATCAGTGGGTTTATTTTTGGTTTATTTTCTGACCCACATGCAGTCATTTTTGAGTGGGTGCATTTTTACTTCATTGGTTGGTTGCTTTTTAGTTTTACTTAAATAATGAAGCCTTTATTGCAAAATAATTCTGTTTAGACAAAAAGTAATCTTTTATTTTCATAAGTTCTCAAGCTTAGAGTTACTAACAGTGATATCCTTCCTTAGAGACTGAAGACTGTATCAGGTGGAAGTCAGTTTCATTTATTACATCATCCCTAGAAGTCATAGTTCTTTTAAAAGGATATAAGTAATAATCTGTTCTCGCATCTTTAAAAAAAACTGCCATGTGCTATGTGTGAATCAGTAATGGCTTTTGAGCATGAGTAATGGATTTGTATAGTTAAGTGTTGTCAAAGCTGTAACTTGCAAAGCTTTATAAAATAACTTTTGGGTACCAAAAGCCAAGTAGGATATACAGTCTATTCTTATGGTAGTTTTATGGTAGTTTTTTAAAAAACTGCTCTGTTTTTAAACAACAACAAAAAGTTTTAAATCCATGTCTGTAATTGTTTGTCTGTTCTGCACTGAATACCTAGCCGGAGGCTTATATTTTGTTCTCTGCTTCAGTGATGTTATAATTGAGCATGTCTAAGGAGACTGATGGAGATATTAATTAGGAGTGATTCCTAAAAGAAAGTGTTGAACACTGGAGGGCAACATTACTGTTTGCTGGAAGCAGTCAACCAGTGCATGTAGGAGAAGCTGTGCTCACATTCAGTGCTCTATGCTGGCTACCTTTTCTATTTCTTGCCCTGTTTTAGAGTTTTTCACATGTAAGTTAGAATTAATGTGACTGTTAGAGCTAATTGCTAATGTGGCCTTTGCTTTGCTGTTTCCTGCAGTGTAGTAATTTAATGAAATGGAGTACTCAATTTTAGTCAAACTTTAAATTGCATCTAGAAGTGTAATCTTTTAATTTATCATTTATGTCTGCTCAATAATTGAAAAGTTATTTTCCATTCCATGTAAGCTATGGGGTTTTATCATTGATTCAATGAGTATTTTCAAAATGTGTATCAAAAGTGTAAATTCCTTTACTAGACAGCTGAGATGTGTGCCAAACTGGATTTAGATGACAATTGAGTTTCATTCAAATATATGAAACAGCATTTTAACAAGTTTTAAAAATAAATATTGCTTGTTTTATGAAATTTCAAAAATATCTAGGAGTCATATGCTCAATAGTTCAGTATTTTTCAACATATTGGTTGGAAATTTGAAAAATTAATGAGGTCAGTGTTTCAAAGCAACTTACACATACCTGTAGTATTAATTAGATATCCAGGTGCCTCTGAAATAGTGGTTCCATATCTCCTAAAGTTTTGGGGTTTTTTAATGTGTATGTCACTTAAAAACTTACTCTCTTACAAACTGTTTTTTGGAGTGCAGGTTTTGTGTTATTTGCAGCTAGTTCAGGTAAAATATTCTGCTTTCTGTTAAATAGGATAAACCATTATCTTTTTTGCCTCCTTTAAAAATATAATGCTTAACTTGTGTTGTATCTGTCTCTGCTTGCTTTGACATGGGACTTACCTTTTAATATGTACATTCTAGTTCCTGATGGAAAAATATTTTTTGCAAAGATGCTGCCAAAGAGCATTTTCTTACTGATGTCTCTTTACGGTTAGCTGTTCATGGACCTTCTTCAGCATATCCAAAATTATCTTTTGCAGGTAGAGAATTGTTTGTTTCTTTACCTGAAGTCACGTGGGATGTCTTCTTGTTTATGTGTAGATTTGGTCTAAAAGAAAGTTTACATACACCTGATTTTACAGCATATCAATATATGTGTAGTTATTGAAATCAGTGAGGGATTTGCAGTCAAATTTTTTGAACAGGTGCATGAGTTACAGCTCTGAAATTGCTTTGCAGAAGTTAGATGTCAAGGTCTTCATCTCCAGCTGATTGCTGAAACAGTTGTCTGACCTAAAGCTTCAGTCTGTGATTAAAGGAGAATGCTGTGAATAATTCAGTTTAGAGATAGATTCATTTTCTGACATAAAACTATATTGGCAGTATAAGGTGTGTGCTTTTCAGATGTTGCCCATTGGAAGCGCCTTATGGTGTATCAATAGGGTGAGATTTACCTTGGTCACATTTAAGGATTGTTAGAAATAATGTGCCAAATTCTTCTGCTACAATAAATAGTTAAAAGACCCTGATGTTCCTATCTCTTCAGAAATGTATTCTAATGACATTGGTATTGAAGGTTTGGGAAAAAGGCATTGTGTGAAGTATGAATGAGCAATTGATGGGTAAAAAAAATCATCTATTTTGGTAGAAATGGATAGAAGAGAGGAAAAAGAGAGCGAAGAAAAATAAGGTGACATTTGAGTGACAGTGCAAAGAAAGGATTTGGAATACAGGATTTTCAAGAGGCATCATTTCATCAAAAAGAAAGATTAATATGCTTGGAAATGTGGAAGATATGCAAGAAATTATATAAACCACAAGAACAACAAAGAATAAAAAGGACAGTCACAGAACTTGAGGAGTGGGACAATGAAAGAGGAGAAATCCAGATTACTAAGGAAGGGCAGTTAAACACTAAGCTTTGTTTTTGACTGAAAAAAATACTGTCTTGAACAGTTTATTTGGTCTGAGGATATGATCTTGTCATTCTGTTTTAATATCCTTGATTTACAGTTTCATTTTATGCATGCAATACTGAAAAATAACAGAGAAATCTGGATAGAGTGTGGGTATTTGTGAAAGGTATTCCAGGCTACTTGCATTTCCTTTCCTTAGATCAGTGAACCACTTAAATGAACCACTGGAGTCATTCTGTGAGTTCTTCTATTGTTGCCCAGTGTGCAGTTGGAGCAAAGGAGGCTCTTTTGCTTTCTACACATCTAATCAGGTTTGACTCTATGTACTTCCCTTCAAGCTGTCAGGTGAAGCTTATCGGTGCACTTCTTTTTTTTCTGAAGTCATCTTTTCCTTTCTTCCTGGAGCCCTGCATAGGCAACCCATTGCAACCCCTCTGAGAGCATTTGCCTCTCTGGCTCCACTGTGAACACATCAAGACCCACTGCCATAATATCATGATAAAAAGTGGAATTATCCCAAATCCAGGAAGTAACAGCATTTAAGCAGGAGGTAGCTCGTTGTATTTGAAAGCTGATATGTCTTAATTTTCTATTTGGTATTTGCATCTTGAAAAGTAACATCTGTCTGTGAAGTGTGATACTTTTGAAAGCAATACAGTTGCAAGTTATTTAACTTTGTAGAACTAAATATGTTATTCTGCAACATACAGATTACAGTCTTTTTTGTGTGGACCTTCGCATAACTAAATATTTTATTTTAGGATTCCTTAAATTGTCATGTAATCCATGTTATTTATGGTATCTAGATTTCATAGGACAAAATAAATTGTGGAGGTATTCTCAGAAAGCTAGACTGATGTATGTGCTTCACTGTATCTCACCATTTGAAGTATGGTTTAATGTGTTTAGAGATTCCATAATTTGCCTTAACATCCAATTTCTATAAGGTTGAACTGTTAATTATGTAAAAAAATGTATCTGTAGTCTCTTATACACATAATTACACATCTGAAAACTGGTTGAAAGAAAATACAATTTTTGTGGTTTGGCTGATTTGCATATATTTGAAAAACAATGCTTATACTGGTAATGGTTATCTTCCTTTTTTTAATAAGCTTTCCTGATTTAACACCTGCAAACAATGGCATTTTTAGAGATTAGGTAGAGTTTACCTCTGCATGTCCTGCAAGAATAAAATATGATTAGGAATGTTATATATATATATACATATATATATATATATAAATAGTTTTACAGAAGTTATTTAAGTGACACACACTTCATTTATACAGTGTAATTGTATACCTTCAAAAACCTCAGTAACATAATTAAAAGACTGATAAATATGTAAAGGTCACAAACTTAGCTTTAATTATTATTTAGTGTTTTTTTAACAAGTAAGCTTTGTTCTCCAAGTATTTGATTCCCTAAAAGTAAGCGTATAAAAACCCTAATGGTGTTTTTACTTCGTATTATAGTGTAAATGCCTGCATTATAGCAAGGTATGCTCAACATAAATGCTGAAAGCTATGTTTTTACAGGCTCAGTTAAGAAATTTGGGTTGTTGACCTGGTATTTTATTTTAAATGTCCTACTTGTCCATTTTCTTTTGGAACATTTCAGAAATGTTTCTCAAGGCTTTTCTCAAGGAAAACTATGACTTTTGACTGGAGTTTAAGAACCACTTTAAAGAACAGTGAAATTAGGATGTTAGTTCTTCAGGAGTTTTTGTACACTTCCCACATGTATAGGATGAAGAGGCTTGTGGCATTAACTTCAGAAACTTGTTCCTGAGCTGTATCTGCTGATCGAGTCAATGCATATCCTCACACAGAGCTTAGAAGCAAGGAAGAACTGTCATTTTTTATTCTTTCTAACTCTTAGAGTTGTTGTAAACTTGCATTACCTTCAGAGTTTGAATTGGTTTCTTTTGCTATTTCTGTGATTCTTTCATATAGAGGAAGAAAAAGGTTATGTGCCACCTGCAGGGTACATACCTTATCTCTGTCAGCAAAGGTGGAAGCATTGCCTTTGGCTGTTCTTAAGTAGCAGTCAGCCAGGATCAAAATCCAGCCTCAGTTACAGTGGTGGAGCTTTAAGAGTTTATAACATGGATGATCACATTGTATTTCTGTTGCAGCATCACCCTTATGCCCTACTTTGTCCATCATCTTTTTTGAGTCTTTCTTCATCCATGTATCAATTGTTTTAGCACATAGCCACCTTCTGCCACTGCAGCCTGGTGAGCTGCAAGGCTTTATTTACATAGTGATAACTGAAGAAACTTTTATCAACTTAAAAAGAGCTGAAAACAAAAATCGCTATGCTGCTAGATTTTAGAAAATGTACTTTACTTAGTAAATTTAAAGATTATTAAATTGAGGAAGAACTAGATGTGGCCACTGATGAACAGGTGTTCGGACTGAACAAATTGGTATCTTAGATAAAGTGTTGAACACTTCAAAAGTAAAAATATATTTGGCGGGGGCTGGGAGGGTTGTGGGGGGAAGGGAAGGTTTGTCGTTTTGTTTGTGATACAACTAGAATGCCCCAAGGACTGCTTGAATAATTTAGAAAGATCAGGAAAAATAGTCAAAATATCTAGAATCTTACTCTGTGTCACTTATTACTGTAAGAATTGCCTAATTTCTGAAGTTACATTGTAAAGGTTAAATAGCCACAAAAAATTTCTTGCTTCTTCACTGAGCATGAATGACTGTAAATTAAACACGAAATTACATTTGCTTGGGAATAAGGTGTTTAAAGAAGAATTTTAATTTATTGATAAGATTACTAAAGATTTTCTGTTAGAAATGAGATTAACCTGTAATTGGAGGCTGCAGGGATTATTTGCATACATTGAGCATCTGGAGAAAGAACAATTTTGCTTGTATTCCTTTCTTTTTATTTTACTGTAACTTTCTTTTCATCAACTAGCTAATAATTAGTGAAAGTGACAATGAAAATCTAGATAGGGAATGAGGGTTTTTTTGGCTAGAAGACAGAACAGGTATGGATGCTGTAAAATTAGAAAGGTAAGTGAAAACAATCCTGAGGAACGGTGCCAAAGCAGTTCTGCATCAGTGTAATAGCTTTGTTGTGATGAACATCCAGAGTCTTCTAAATTTTAAAAGATTATGATGCTTCAGAACATCACAATTGCATCTAAAGATTTCCATAAGAGAACATATTTATTATTATCGTAATGGTATGAAGCTGAAAGAATCAGACATGTCTCTATAAAGCTGCAGTTGAAAAGTATGCTTGAGACTTAATTTTACCTACTTCAGATGATTTGGTTTGCCCAAGGTCACTGAGTATTGGCATTTATGAGGAAGGCGTGATCTTATTTGACTAGCAGTGAAGAACAATTACTTACAAGTATTTATGTTAGGAAAGCATATCATTTATATATTTATGAGTGTTGCAATTTACAGTTCATGAAGGTGTATTAAAATTTATACGGAAAGTTATAAATAGTAAACCATGTACTTGAGTTCAAGTACTCAATACAGTGACTGTTAAAAGGTGCCTAAAGCCAAAATGTTTATTTTCATGTACATATTCTGAAGGTTGTTGTCCAAGGAGATTGATGTTCAAAGTCCTGAGAAGTATCAGATTCTATTTGATCCCTTTTTCTTCACTTTGATGTTAGAATATGTAAAATGATTTTTAAATAATCATTTAGAAAATAGAGCTCTCATATGTGATGTTCTAATTCTTGTTCTAAAGGGGTTTAATGGTGGCTTTTTTTTTTTTTTTTGAGTCAGAGGTTAATTAAATAAAAACTTTGAAAAGCTTTATGAATCTAATGCAGACCCCAGCTAACGTGGCACTAGAACTTGGTAATTCTTTAACAACACTGTGGTGTTTCAGTGTTTCCTGCGGGCTGCTCAATGCAGTGTGATGTCACAAAATCAGATTGGAAATAGTCCAAACAGTGCCTGTAATGTCCTCCTCGATGGTAACTAGTGACAGATAAAATCATCAGTCTGTTGTTTCCACTTGCTGATAAATGAGTGCAACATCTGTTACTTAATGAGTATCTTAGGGAGCAGAGAAAAAGAGGGAATGTTAAAGACTTTTTTTTTTTTTTTTTCCTCAGCCAACGTTGACCTGTATGTTAACCTAGTATGCTTCATTTAATTTTTATCAAGGGAATGTGTAGTTTCACTTGGAGAGATTGGTGTCTGTTCTTGGGTTTCTTTCTAAATAAAGTAGGACATGTCCTACAACATGCAGAAATTTAATTGTTGGGAAGCAAGTGTGCAAACAAAATTGTGGACCTTATTCCATAGCTATTGTATGACTTTTGAGGGAGCTATTTCCTACATCACCCTTCTCTCTTGTGGACAACTGCTTGGCACATAGCATGGATTGACCTTACAGCAGTCCCTCAACCGTGTGACAGGTGTGTGCTGTGTGCATTTTCTCCCAGGGCTAAATAACTTAATCAGAGCAGACTCCCTCATTGGAACTATTACCTTAAAATAAACAAATAAAGAAAATCCTTGACCTAAACTATTACCTTTAGATCTTTGTTGCTCCCAAGTTCAAGATTTTCAGCATTACTCCAGTTTCAGGGTGATTCCATTAAAGGTGAGTATGTGTTACTGAGGACCCAGTGGCTGTTGGACTGCATGAGTCAGCTGGGATTTGCAGTGCAGTGTTCCTTGCTGCGTGAATGAGTCAGCAGCATGCTCAGAAGCAGGAGACCATTCTTTCTTCAGTGTTTACCTGTTGTGCTGCTTGCTTGATCCCAGTCTGCTGGCCCTTGCAGGAACTGTACATGTCATGCCATTAGCAGCAACTAGTAAGTACAAGTCAATAGTATATAATAATGAATATGATTCTGAGGACATCAGTGGAGTTTCAGGTCAGTATATCTGATAAGTATACTGGCAAGCAGCTAGAAATCACTGTTGAAAATAAGAGAGCATGTGGGTGAACACTGAAAACATTTCAACATGTTTTAAAGAACAGCATTTTCTGATGGAAACTGTGTATATGGACCCTTAATATCATTCAGTGTTTTTGGCTAGATTTTTCACCAGAGGCTCTTAAAAGAATTTGAGCTATCATGAAATAATGAGAAATTCTTACATGTAAAGCAGTAAAGACTGCTTAAAATGTACAATGAGAAGAACAAAAATAAGTGTCCTGATTTCATACTGAAGGGAGGTCATCAATGGAATCCCATAAGAATATGAACTGAGGCCTGTGCTCTTAATGTATTCATGAATTATTTAGAAGAATGAATAATGAGGTGTCAAAGTTTGCAGATACTACAGAATAATTTAGGATAAGCAAAAAAAATCCAACTGATACAATGCAGTTCAATGTAAATAAGTATGTATATGGAGAAGGGATAATCCTAATACTACATATTAATCTAATCTCCTTCAATTGATCACTACTACACAGAGAAGAAAACTGTAATTGAGAGAAATTATTGAAAATATTAATTCAATTGTCAGTTGCAGAAAGGGAAGCTTGAGGAATCATTGCAAATGTGGTTGAAAGGAAAAGATCAGAACAGCATGCCAGTAGGGTAGATTTCTGCTGAAATAATGATATAGAATTGAACAGGTTTGCTATTGCTTATTGCATAACTAGGAGTTATGTTAATCTAACAAGTAAAAAGCATTCAAAATTCAAGATTTTTTTTTCAACATCGTGTGTAGTTAAGTTCTGAGACAATTTGCTATGGGCTTTTGCAGCAGAAGCCATCACATACAAATATATACCCACTAGCTTGAGAAGTTTCAAGAAAATACTGGAGGTTCTGGAAAGGAAATTAGCCCAAATGACGTATATACTTAACCTATGCTTGTATTTTTTTCCATGATATCTTTTGATATCTTGTTAATAAACAGGTATTTTACTAGATAAATGTGTTTTTGTCTGACCTTGCATGACAGTTTTTATGAACTCTTTCAGTATGAAAGCCTTTATTCTGGCCTCAGGCTTTAATTAAACCTCTAATTAAATTCTTCTCATGAGGGAGAGGTGAGAGGGAAGACAGAAGTAATATCTTTGATACGTCTTCTCCTATGCGGTGGTATTAATGTGTGGTTCTCTTCTACTCCTGCTGACACTGGTGATCTGACATTACCTCTGATAATCTTTTTGTCATACAGCTCTGTGTAGGTGGGAAGTGTTCAGTTTGATTTCCTGTTAGCATGCTAATCCTGTTCTCCCACTATAGCACTACAATTGCAGCATGCATAGTACTTCTTTAATTCTTCAGCTCCTTTTATCAGATTTAAGAAGCTAAAGGGGAGCTATAATGGCTTGCTAGAAATAGGCGTTTGCTTCCAACTTTGCTGTGGAGCAGGACAAAAGGCTTGAAGCTGTACTTACTTTAAGGTCTATCTAATACATAAATTAGCCTATTTATAAGTATTGTTCCTCCTCCTCTCTAAGCTAATTTGTATTGGAGCAGGATAACCAAACTGGTTAATGAAACATTATTATCTGAAATGGGAACTTCAACTAGCAGAAATAAGTAACTGTAGCTGTCCCTGAACCAAAGAAGGAAGCTCCTCTGTGCCATGGCTCATTAGCTTTGGTGACAATATCTGGGAGGTTTGGGATTATTAGGGGCTTGCTAAGAAACAGTTCAGTGTTAAATAAGATTAAATCAGAGACATGCCTTGCCTGAAAACTGCAGATGGTCCTTGATTTTTGATGGACCCAGATTTTTGATGGTGCTTGGTTTGGATGACATTCATCTTGAACTGACTCTTCTAGAAATCTGTCCGCAATACAGTAAGGGAAGGAAAGGCTTCATTGTTATGATTCAAAAATTGTTGGCTGCAACTTTAAACACAAAATTGTAGGTGATCTTTTTAAAATTAAAAAAAAAACAAACAAAACAAAACAAAAAACCCCAAAACAAACAAACAAACAAACAAAAAAACCAAACAAAAAACCAAACAAAAAAACCCCAAAAAAACCTCTAGAACATCAGTAATATAAATAATAAATATTTATTTTTTAGTGGAATATTGTGAGAAAGCCACAACAGAAGGGCAAAGTCAGATGTTATATGCTTATAGCATTTGTTTTCTAGGCCTTGAACAATGTGCCCTGGCATGTTCTGCCTTTGTGTAGCTAGACAAGGGCAAGTTATCATGAGCTTAGGTACATCTGCTTCATTATCTGAATTTGAGGTACTGTAAATACTAATACTAAAGTATAGACTGAATTTTCCTTTTTTTGGCCATTTATGATCCTTCATGATCCTTTCCTACTTCTGTGAGACAAACTTCTGTGTTAGTAGAAGATGACTTCTTGTACTTCCTGATCAGTTTTGGAAAATTTGACAGAATTACCATGATGCATTCATAAGTACGAAAGGAGATCTTAGAACAATCTTCATGTTTTCTTGGAGGGTGGCAAAGGATGAGGAAGAGGTTGAGGTACTTAATGCCATCTTTTACTCAGCCTTTAATAGTAAGATTGGTTGTTCTCAGGGTACTCAGACCCCTGAGCTGGATGACAGGGAGCAGAATGAGTGATCCAAGAGGAAATGGTCAGCAACCTGCTACAACACTTAGATGTGTGTAAGTCTATAGAACTGCACAGGATCCATCCCAAAGCTACTGAGGGAGCTGGCAGAAGTGCTCACTGAACCACTTTCCATCATTTACCAGCTCTGGCTAACTGGGCAGGTCCCAGCTGACTGGAGATTAGCCAATGTGACACCCATTTAACAGAATGGTCAGGAGGATCTGAGGAGCTACTGTCCTGTCCACCTGACCTTGGTGCCAGGAAAGGTAATGGAACAGATGTTGAGTACCATCACAGGACATTTACAGGGCAAATAAGGCATCAGGCTCAGCCAGCAGGGGTTTATGAAAGACAAGTCCTGCTTGACCAAGCTAATTTTCTTCTGTGACAGGGTGAGTCACCCACTTACTGGATGAGGAAAAAGCTGTGGATGCTGTCTACCTAGACTTCAGTAAAGCTTTTCAGACTCTTTCTCACAGCATTATCCTGGAGAAACTGGCTGATCATGGCTTGAACAAGTGCACTCTTTGCTGGGTAAAAAATTGAACGGATAGAGAGTGCTGGAGAATGGAGTTATATCCAGCTGGTGGCCAGACACCAGAGGTGTTTCCCCACACTCAGTACTGAGACCAGCCCTGTTTAATGTCTTTTTATCAAGGACCTGGACAAGGGAATTGAGTGCACCCTCAGTCAATTTGCAGATGAGGTCAAGCTGAGTGTTGATCTGCTGGAGGGCAGGAAGGCTCTGCAGAGGGATCTGGACAGGCTGGTCAAAGGGCTGAGGCCAACTGAGGGCTGAGGTTCAACAAGGAGAAGTGCAGTGTCCTGCACTTGGGTCACAATGACCCCATGCAACACTACGGGCTGGGGGCAGTGGCTGGAAAGCTGCCTGGTAGAAAAGGACCTGGGGGTGCAGCAGCAGGATGGGAGCCAGTCCAAGTTCTTGGCCAATGTCATCCTGTTCTGTATCAGTAACAGTGTGGCCAGCAGGACCAGGGCAGTGATTGTCCCCCTGTACTCAGCACTGGTGAGGCCACACCTGTATCCTGTATCCAGTTCTTCGCCCCTCACCCCAAGAAGGAAATTGAGGTGCTGGAGCGTGTCCAGAGAAGGGAAATGGAGTTGGGGGAGGGTCTGGAGTGCAAGGCCTATGAGGAGTGACTGAGGGAGCTGGGGGTATTTAGCCTGGAGAAAAGGAGACTCAGGGGAGACATCATTCTCTACAATGGTGGTTCCACCTGAAAAGAGGAATTTATCTCTTCTCCTGGGTTGCAAGTGATAAGATTGAGAGGAAGCATCCTTAAGTTGCACCATTGAAGGTTTAGACTGGATAGTAGGAAAAATTTCCTTACAGAAAATATTCCAATGCCAAGCATTGGAACATGCTGCTTAGGGAAATGGTTGAGTCTCTGTCATTGGAAGTATTTAGAAGATAGGTAGATTTGGCACTGAGGGATATGTTTTTGTGGTGGACTTGACAGTATGGGGTTAACAGATGAACTTGGTGATCTTAAAGGTCTTTCACAACCTAAATGATTCTACATTTCTTATTTGTTTGTAGAAATTTACTTAAAAGCATTTAACAAGCTTGCTACTCATTCTTAGGACTGAAGCATTTAGGATTGCACTATATTACTGAGTAAAGGAAATGACTGGTTATTTTACCTGCAATTTTTTCTGAATTTTGAAGTGTGCAGATAATACAGTGCACATCAGTATGCAAATTGAAAGCATTCTACTTGAGTGTGTATACTCTGGAGACAATTGGGGCCTGCCTAAAGAAGTGACACCCCTGAGTGGCTGAAGTCCATGGACAATTTATACCAGAGCAGGGACAACCCTGAGTTTCTATTACATAGTGATCCATTTATTGATGGACAAAAAATACATAATATAAATAATATTTTTCCTGGATTCTTAAAAAAACTGCTTGAGAGATCTAAGTTAAATAAAATAATAATAAAAAAACCCAACAAAAACAAAACAAAGAACAAAAAAAACCCAAAAAACAAACCAAACAAAAAACAATGCCTTGTCCCCCCCAAAAAAACGAACAAAAAAACCCCACCGAACAACAAAGAAACAACCCATCAAATGTCTTGCATGCAGCCCAAATTAGACAGTTTAACCCCTTATGTCTAGACAAGCAATATGTTGTTTTAAAATGAACTTAATCTGCTGAACAGACCAGAAATTTATTCTAGTTAATGTTTCATTTCATTTCAGTACGGTTTTTTACTGTGTAAAATTGTGATGATGGTGGCACTTACGGTTATGGCTTAGGGATGTTTGTGAGGTGCTATGCTGACATTTGGACTAGATGAAAGGTCTCTTTCAACCTTGATCATTCTGTTTTGTTGTTTGCTGTTGTGTAACCACTTCCTCTGGTGTGTCATTGACTTAAAGGCTGTATTGGATATATTGGGAACATAATATGTTAAAATATTATCCAGTCACCCAAAATAGTCCGAAATTTAGTGTTTAGTTCTAAAAGAACATTTATTTTTGGAATAATAAAGTTGACTGTTTTCTTGGACTATCTTGGCTTACATTGGGTTAAGTGTTGCAGTATTACAAAATACTTGAAGGGTTTTTCGTAGGTTCATGCGAACACAAGAGATGTGTATTTCCTAATTTCTGTATATATTTTCACAGGAGATTCATTATGCTGATTTAAGAAAAGGCAGATAATATAGTTTATTTACAGTGTTCACATAAGAAGGCCATTGATGTAAAATTTGCATTACCTTTTAATATTTGTACTAAGTCACCCCATCCTGCCCTAGGGTTTGCATTTCATATTATGGATACCTGAGGAGTCAAGGCATGACTGTATGAGTGGTTTAGGAAGCAGTGGTATAGTATCAATAAATCATCTAGAATTTAAAGCTCACTAGCCATGACTTTTCATCATGTACCACAGCATACTATGGTGCAGCTACTGTCTGAGTTAAGTGGTTGTATATTTATGATGCATCGTTAAGTAACATGTGACTCATTGTCCATGAAAGTATGTTTTTATACATGTTCAAATATATAGTTCAAAACAAAACCTTCATTTGTTTGGTGTGTGTATGTGCTGTTTTTGTACCTATTCTGACTCCTTTGTTTGAATCAGAGAGCATGTATGTAATACAAATCACTAGTGTAGCTGTTCTTGCTAGCAACAAACAGTTTTCATGTTAATTGTTCTTGAATATGGTTTTTCCAGTCTTTTAAACGTCACCTTTACTTTGCTTCACAATGAATCAATATTTAGAGATCAGGACTATTTTTCATTTGCTAAGGACAGCTTCAGTATCTTTATACTAGGCAGGCTGCAGAGCCTACAGTGTCAAGTATAGGAGCATCATTCAGAATTGAAAAGAGATACCAAATGAAGGGGGTACTATGCATGCTTATGCAGTATTGTTGCATAAAAGTGTAGCAATGCAGTGGAATCAATGATAAAGAAATTCTGTATCATCGTAGTCATCCCAGTTTGCACTTAAGAACCACCTCCTCAGTTTTTTTCATAGATGCTGTTACTCAGCTAAATCTCTCATTTCTTCCTTACTTCTCTTTTTCAGGTTCCCCACTGGAAATATGGGGAAACAGAATTACAGAATGTGCTGAGTTGGAAGGACCCATCAGGGTCATTGAGTTCAACTCCTGGTCCTGCACAGGACACCCCAATAATACACCATATGTCTGAGAGTATTGTCCAAACATTTCTTGAACTCTGTCAGGCTTGGTGCTGTTGACTGCTTCCTTGGGGAGCCTATTCCAATGCACAACCATCCTCTGAGTGAAAAACTTTTTCCTGATTTCCAACCTAAAACTCTCTTCATTCAGCTTCATGCTGTTTCCTTGAGTCCTAACACCAGTTATGAGAGGGAAGAGATCAGTGCCTTCCCCTCCAGTTCCCCTCATAAGGATGGTGAAGACCACAATGAGGTCTCCCCTCAGTCTCCTCCAGGCTGAACAGACCAAGTGACCTCAGCCACTCCTCATATGGCTTCCCCTCCAGACCCTTCACCATCTTCATGGCCCTGCTTTGGATGCTTTCTAATAGCTCAATGATTTTTTAATATTTTGGTGCCCAAAACTGCACACAGGACTCAAGGTGAGGCATCCCCCTGCAGAGCAGTGGGACAATCCCCTCCCTTGCCCAGCTGGCAATGCTTTGCCTGATGTCCCCCAGGACATCCTGGATCTCCTAGCTGCTAGGGCACTGCTGACTTACATTCAACTTGTCATCGAGCAGGACCCCCAGGTCCCTTTAGACAGTGCTTCTCTCCAGCTACTCATTCTCCATTCTATACAACACAGCCAGGCTTTCACCATTCCAAATGTAGAATCTGGCAGTTTTCCTTGTTAAAGCTCTTATGATTTGTCATTGCCCATTTCTCTAATTTCTCAAGGTCTCTTTGCAGAGCCTCTCTGCCCGCTAGGGATTTGACAACTCTTCCCCAATATGGTGGTGTTGGCAAACATCATATTCCTCCAGGTCCTATGTCCAATCCATTAATAAGATGTTGAAGAGAACAGGGGTGAGGATGGAGCCCTGCAGAACCCCACTAGTAACTGATGTCACTAATCAGCCTGATGTCATCCCATTCACTAAAACTCTTTGTGCCTGACTTATGAGCCAGTTGCTGACTGGTTATGTAAGATAGTCCAGTTGAATGTGGACACTTTGTCCAGAGGGATACTGTGAGAAAACCAGTATCAAAAGCTTTCCTGCGGTCCAAAAAGGTAACATCTACTGGCTTTCTTTCATCTACTAAGATCAAGTAGGTGGGTTACCCTTTTGTAGGAGGAAATGGTGTTTGACAAGCAGAACAAGCAGGTCAGCTGGGAAGTCTCCAGTTTCCCAAGACCATCAAAAGTCATCAAGAGAGACTTTGCAGTGGCATCAGTGAACTCTTAGAAGATTCTTTGATGAATCCCATCAGGTCCCATAGGTGTGTAGGGCTCCAGCTGAAACGGCAGATCCTGTACAAGGTCAGGGTCAACTGAGAGTTGACCATTCTCAGTCCTGATCTTAAAGCAAGGCATCAGATTTCCATGATTTCATTCTAGTCATCCATTAATTTGCCAGCACTATTTTCAGGCTACTCCCAGGCAACGTTGATAAATGCTATTAATAAAGCTGTTACCATGTGAGTCTTTTTCCTAGATGAATATGATTTTTCCCTTTATGGGAGAAAGAGGGCATAAGCAGTGTTTAATACACTTCACTGTATCATTTGATGGATTAACTAACTGTTTGCCTCTGCATCTTTTGTCTGAAGACATTTCCTTCCTCTGAGCACAGGATGCTTCTGTCAAGGAAGTTTGTCTTTTCTATCGTCTGTATATTCAATTGCTGCTGGTCATCAGAGAATGCTCAAAAAAAGGTGCAGGATAAGTTGCATTCAATCAAGATTATTTTTTTTTCCAGTTTAGACCTTTTGATTACTCTTTTGCACAGATTTTCACGTCCTGCTGGACTGCAGTTTCCTGTATAGAGCTGCATGGCTATTTACGTATCTTTCATATGGATTTCATGCCTGACTTATTATAGCCGGTCATTTATCAGTACCACATGGATGTGGATGTAGAGGTATCTTACTAAAGGATTTTATAATTTCTAGCTTGTTATACCACCTCATTTAATGAGGATATGAAGATGGAGCATAATTTTGTTTAATGGATACTGCTCAGGAGACACATCTACGATCTACCTGTAACATAGGCAATAAGCACAATAGCAGTCTGATAAACACAGCAGCTTAGAACAGTTTTATTCTACTTGAAAGCTCTTATCAATTCTAGTAGGCATTTTGTCTGTTAAGAGATTATTTCTGTACAATTACTGGTAAGATTGTGCAAGATATTTATGACCTGAATAACACATGGAAAGTTCATCTCTCCTTCTGAAAGAGTGTCTTTCTAATCATGGTCAGCAGAGAGAAGCTCCACTTTTCTGTACGAGTTGCATTTTTTCTTTTCTTATATAAAATGGACAGTAAATAAAACCTTAATCCTGCTGGGAAAATTCTTTAATTCCAAATTACATACAAAAGATGTCATAATGGCTCACGTGGTCTTTTAGTGGACCTCAAAGATTTTAGCACAGATAGGTGCAATGTTTTTTTTTAGATATTAACTCTCCATTGACAGTAAAACTCATCTATGATAACTATTTCTTTTGAGAGAGAGAGAGTAGTTTAGTGGTTGGTGTCTTACGTGGTCTTCGTGAGGGAAAGGTGAAAAAGATACCAAGTATTAAACAATTTCAAAAGAACAGTTTCTGGGCTTTTTTTTGTGGCAGTGCTTGTTCTAAAGTAGAGTACTGCTTTTAGATTCCCTGCTGGCATTTACAGATCAACATAAATTATTCTATGAAACTAGCAGAAGTCTTTGGTGATTATTTTTAAAGATGTAAGAGTTCATACTCTCTTAAAATGCGCATTTTGTTTTGGGCCATTTAGCTTGTAAAGTTTCATGTTGCTAAAGTCTGAACATGTTTTAGAAAAAGCTGTACGCTAGCATAGGCCATTTTTTGATTCTTTCATCTCTGTATTTGTTTCTGCAATAAAAACAATTAATGTGCTTTGTAAAGTTTTAACTCTTGTAACGTTCATCTTGTGAGCAAAGCAGGGCATTCAAGTCAGTATCTGGGAACATGAAACATGTAGGAATAGCTCCGAGTTTTATTGCAGTGGGATATGAATATGCATATCTAATGCAGATCTTAGCACAATATGATTAAGTGTCGAAATTTTGTAGCAGGTGAAAAGAGATTTTTTCATTTGCCTAGCATCCAGATGGTACATGGAGGAAAATAGGTTAATCCCTATTTTGTATACAGAACTAGTACATGCTGATTAGCAGATTTCTTTTCCATGGAAATTTCAGTCTGGTTACAGTAGAGCTCTGTTCCATTGTTGCTCCAGCATTTCTGTTTTTATAAGGATGTTGTGTAACATTTAGATCTCTGTGATCCTGAAATTCTTGAATGCTATGATACAGCTTTTCTTAATTAAATCCTTCATAAGAAACACAGTATTAAAGAGTGTTTTGAATGAGTTCTCTCTGTCATGGGTGTTCTGCTGCGGACTGTCAAAAAGGATAGTCCGCTTCACTGAAAATGGTATTTGCAAAAAAATAAGATCCGTCACTCATGGTAGAAAAAGAAAGGGAAGTTTGAAGGTAGTCATGCTTGAAAGCACTGTCCTGTTCCCTTATCTTAAATATTTATATATACTTTGTTTTGATTTAATAGCAGTTATAGAACTTCCTTTGGAAATTTGTGCATCTATCCAAAGGTTTTTTCCCACAGGCTACATGTGCTTGAGAGAAACCAGTCCTCATAAAGGAGGTCTGCAGTGACTTACAGAGAGTTACATAGGCCAAAGTAGATACTTTTCAATTTGTGAATTGGGAATCACTCACACTGAGACGATGTTGCCACAAAGGCCACAAAAGTAGAAGAGGCTTCTAATCAGCCTTTTCCCAGAGCAGTTGGATGTTTGGTGGACACCAGATATGGAGTAATGTTGTTGTGAAGCAGCTGGAATAATTCCAGAAGAATCAGGAATGTCAGCATTAGTTGAAAGCACTCACAATCCTTTTCCAAAGAGATAGTCAGACTTTCCATGATCCAGTCAGTTTAAGCTAAAAAATAAGTTTTGGAAGTTTGGGGGGGGGGGTGCTTTTAAGTTGGTTAGTTCGTTGTTTTTTGTTTTTTTCTTGTTCTGTTTTTTGGGGGTTTTTTTGGTTTTTTTTTTAAGTAAGTATTCTCATGTTAAATTGATGGTCATAAATTCTTGGTTTGTCAGAGCTTTCATGTCTTTGCAAACTGCCATGCCTTTTGCAAGTATCACAAGGGGCGTCTTTTTTCCCTCCCATACTTTTAGAATGCGTTCCTGTGATTTGTTAATCTTTTTTGTTAATAGCCTGATTATTTAAACATATACTGTGAAATTTCTGTGCATTCCTTATACAGATAATACAAGGGTAATTTTAAATATTTAAAATGGCTTTCAGTAAGAGGAGTTCAAATTAACTTTTTTCACTTAAAAAATACAGACTGGAAATATTTCTAGGTCAAATGAAGTGATAGTTTAAACAACCATAATGGCAGGTTTCTAAAACAGAAAACTTAGCTCTAAGAAAAGAATACTCTTTTGCATTAAATATTTTAACATGAGATTTCACTTCTTAAATGGTTGGTTTGTTTAACCTTTTAGAATATTAAATGCAGGCCTAAGAAGAGGGTGATATGGAGGTGATGTATTTTCCTGTGGAAGAAAAAAAAAATCTCTGTTTCTTTTGTTTAAAAGTCAGAAATATAACAAACTTCACCGTTCTCCAGTAATCCTACTGGTAAAGCCTATTTCTTGGATTTACATCAAAATCCATGGTTGTTTTCCGGGCCTAGTTTTTAGAACCTTACCTAATTTTCTTGCCTTTTCTCATGAGAGATTTAGAAAAGGCCACAGAGAACTTTTTCTTGCATAGAAAATCAAATCAGTGATTTGTTGTCAGCACTGAGGCAGGCTGCAACCCTAGACAGAAACCACAGGGAAATCTAATGTTCCTGCCCCTTTTTTCTTTTTTCTTTTTCCTTTTTTTTTTCCTGAATGTTGATGGCTTTCAAAAAAAAAAAAAAAAAAAAAAAAAAAAAAGTAGATTCTTCTTTAATTATGTGACTTCTGAAATCAGAACTAATTTAAATATAACCATGTAGTGGTATATTTTCTTGAAATTTCTAATTGGGGGAGACTTTTTTGGAGGGCAGGGCATGGTAAGAGGGGTATGTACATATTCAAGCCTTTGGGAGTTCGATAAAGAATTTTCTAAAAATTGGTCATAATTCAAAGTAATTTGTTAAAGGGATACATGTGTATTTTCAGAGTATCAGAATTGTATTCATTTTATTCTGTTTCAACTGTCACTGTATCTTCTTCGACTTCTGTGCTTTTTCAGTTACGTTTCATAAAGGAAAGCTCAGTGCTTTTTGCCATTAAGATGTTCTAATATACCCCTAAATAAAGCCTCATTCTGAGCTTGAAGCTGCCTTTCTGTCAGTGAGCATAAAAGCCTAGAATTTTTGAACTGCTTGTGTTGGTAAATATGTGTAATTTTAGGTGTTCTAATTACAGTTCCTCAAAATTTTTGCATTTAAAACAGCTGCTGAAATAGTGCAGGCGGTTTGAGACTCAGTTAACTGAGTTCCTGGTTATTCATGACATTAGAACATGTAGCTCTGCCTTTTCACTTATATTCATAGGTTGGAAGGGATGCAGGGTTTGGGGTTTTTTGTATCTTAGGCTCTTTCAGCAATTTGAATGAACTGGTAATGATGAAGGTACTACTAAATTTTAATAACAAATAGACTAAGTCTATGTGAGACTTCTTCGTTTAGCCCTTCAGCAAGCAGACTTTGATAGTTAAGCAATGACTTTGTTCTGTTCAGCTAAATTTATTTCTTAGATGCCTTAATTAGACCAGGCATTACTGCAATGGGTTTACAGTTTATGTGATAAATTCAAATGTAATTTAAAATTTAGTTCTCATAAATGTTTACTATTAAAGAATAAAGGTCTCAATTATTTAAGCAGTTTTAGACGTGAGGAATTGAACTGACTTAGATACCTGTTATTTTCTTTGTTTAGTCTTGAATGACTTACAGATATGGGACATTCTCTCTTTTTGCCTGCTTGCTGAAATTCAGGCCAGGCTCTCTAAAGGCAGGGCCAATTTTTTCTAGTATATTCACGATGTTGCTGGTTTGAGGTCCTTTTCTAACTGTTCTGATAAAAGAAAAATATTTGTTTAGCATCCAAATACGAACAGTTATTTTACAGCAATAGAAAGGAGACATTTGTTGCAACAGGTAATACGAAAAACAACAAAAAATTCTGTTGGTGTTTGCTGTTTGATTTTTGTCTGTCTCTTGAGCAATTACTGTGCTGCTTTATATACAGAGAATCTTACTCTGCTGGAAATCTTGGTAATGATCCTTCAGGGCACAGCATCTGTAGATCTTCTCAGAAATGTCGCTGTGTTTTTGCAAGCAAGTATAAGCTGCTGTTTTGTCTCCTGTCCCCTGTCTTCCTGCAAGGACAAATACTAGGTGTCTGGGGAGAGAGAGGAAAAAGGAAGAAGACCCAGCAAGGTGCAGGGGCTCTACAAGACATGGTGGATGGAAACTTTAGTGTAGTCCAACAATGTTTTTGTTTTTAGCAGAAAGAAAAGGAGGTCTTAATAAAGTACACTCATTTTAATCAAGCAAAATCTGCACCTTGTGGAGGAGAAGGTAAATTTTCCTAATCATCTCCATACACAGCACATTAGAGGTAGCATTTTTGTAGTGTTTTCTTTAGAGAAATGACTCAACCATTAGTTTTGCTTTGCTATTTCAGAGTTATGTTGTGGGTTTGGTTTTTTTTAACTGACTTGGTAATAAAGGGAAATGAATTGGCTGCAGTCTTTGTTAATTAGGAGTTTGTGCTGTGCGTGTTTGTGCTTTCTCCTGCTTACTGAAGGAAGCTTGAAAAGTACTTTTCTAGTGACTTTACCTTGGAAAGTCCTAACAATAATCATTGCCATTGGGTGGGAGTAAACCATCCCTATCCTTTCTTAAACTGTAGCTGCATTGGCAGATACCATGTTCTTAGAGAGCAAACAGTGTGGTGTTTGAGATTCTAACTTCCTTAAAAAAAGTGTGGTCTATACCCATCAAACTTCCCTTGCTGTAACAGTAAGAATAGGAGCATGAGAAGTTTCTTTTAGAAAAAGAAAATATTCTTTTCTGTATTACAAAATTGGAAATACAGTTTAAGAAGACAAGATAAAATATAAATCATACTTTGTCTTTTAGATTAATAATTGAGTCATTGGTTCATCATTTGACTTACCAACCAAAAACAACCATTGATGAATCTGGTTTGAGCTTTTTGTTCTTTTGGATTGTCATGCCCTAAATTCCATGTGTAGTGCCAAATAAGCATCTCACCTTGGGATTTGTACCATGTCTGGCTATGAAAGCCTATTTCTTAGTCTAATTTCATGATGAAATGAGAACAAAATTTAAAAAGCAGATGTAATAAACAGAACATTTCCATCCTGTCTTTTACCTTGAAATGTTTCTTTCCCCCTTCTTTCAGAGAGTTTTTTTATAATAATATTTCAAATGTATTATTTAATTAGCTACAAATTATAGTTGTCATTCAGTCATGAAATTTTCAAGAGCATGGACAATTCTATAAATATTTAATGGCAAAATATTTACTCTAGATACATCTTACTGAACCAGTCTTCCCACACTGACCACAATAGGCAGTTAAACTTCTCAGTTTGACTACTTTGTAGAATATACTGTCCCGCTGTAGCTTCATTTGGGAGTCCTGCTATCAGAGTTGTTTAAAGATTTAAATTGAAGTGTTAGATTAGTTAGATGAAGAAAAGCAAGTGACTACGAAATTACTTATCAGTCCAAGAAGAGTAACTTCTGAAGACATTAAGTGAAATAAGCAAATATATCTCTTTTATTTTGTTCCTGAAAGTCATTAAACTCTTGTATACTGTGATAGCTTAATTTTAACCTCTGTGTTTTGTTTCAAATTAAAAACCAAAAAGGCAGGTCTAGTTCAAATAATGGGTACAAACTTTGTTGTAACTGGAGTTTTCAGGAATTTGAAACTAAAAGTAGAAATTTTGGCCAAAAGAGATTGTCATTAATTTATTCCAGCTTGAATAAATACTTGAATGTTTACACAACCTTGAATCCTTTGAAGGGTTTCCTGTAGTGCTGCTGCAAGTTCCTTCTCAGTGATTGGAGCAGGGCTGAAAGCTGGAGAGGATGGGGAAAGTGAAACAGCACAGTCAGCCCAGAGAAGTGGGTCGCTCCATATATCCCAGCATTTTGCTGTGGTCTCCACTGTTTAGCAATCACTCCATTCTGGTGTTTTCTAGACATTACCACGTGCTTCAACATCAGTATTATCCTGTAATCTGTGTGCTTCTGTACTAAAGCATTGTCATTTCAACAACCCCAGACCTCTGACTGTTTCTGGAATTGAGGCAAGTTCTGAAGCGGTAACTTAATCCTTTTTGCCACTCTAAATTCCCTTTGAGTATTGGTGTCACTTAGATGAAGGGGAGAGATGATTGCTCCAGCTAACATCATGGGAATTGCAGAATACTGAACAAGCATGAAGCTATTTGAAGGAGAGGAGGCTGTGTGAGCAAGGATGGGGAGAATTCTAGTCTGGTGAAATTTTCAATACTCTACTTTGTGCAAACAACTTCTCTGTGGCTTTGTTGCAGGAAAATGTACTACATTAATAGCAAGAAAAAGCATTCCTGTATCTCTGTTTACATATTATTAAACTAGTTTACACCATTAATAGCTTTTGCTTAAATAGAAATTATGTCTGATTTTTCTAGATTGCATGAATTTTACAGTAAACTAACAGGACGAAAGAGCTGAATCCATTCAGAGTGGTTGAATAGGCAGAAATTTCAGGGTCAGAATGAATATAGTAAACAAGGATGAAATATGTAGCTAAAGAAGAGAAGCTGTCTGTTCAGTTTGAATGACATATATAGGTAAGGTTTTAGCTGAGTAAGCTTCTAGAAAATGATGTATGTGCAAAAGGCAGTTTGAAAACTTAGCATGTTGCTTTTTTAAAAAATAAAACTTTCACCATGCATGTTTTCAATCTTTTTTTTCTTCTTTAAAGTTAGAAATCTTTCCCAGAGTAATTTTTTTTTGTTTTGTTCAGTATTGCGTTCTTCAATTCAGTCTAGGGAAAAAGATGAAATACTTCCAGTCTAAGCAATGATATTATAAATACTCTGTTAATTTATAAAAAGGAAGGGGTGGGTTGCATGATTGCAAGAGAATGTAAGCAATGTTTATCTTTCATTTTGTTCTCAAGTACATATGTCAGAGTCTGCTAGACATTCTGCTTTATAGAGGAAAGGGAAGTCCAATGCTCCAGTGTGTTTATGTGACTTTGTTTCATTGTGGTAATAATTACTGTGGCTTTCATGTCCATTTCTTACTAGAGAGAAAACGTGGTTTGAATTTAGGTGTATGTCAGCCATCCTTTGTGTTTAACAGACTGTGACCTTGAAATAGAGGTAATTATTAGATGTTATGTAGGCAGATTTTTTTCATAAGCTGCAGCCTGAATACATGAGTACAATGGTAGAGTTGTTCTACTGAAATTGATCTTTTGTGTGCATGCTTGCACATGCACACCAATCAAAACAGCAAAGGTTTCTGTTGAAGGATGATTTACAATAAAAAGCATAATATTAAAAAATGTGTAATAGTGCCATCTGCTGACCCCTGTCATAGCATAAGTTATATGAGTGGGCACTGTAAATGTTGCTGCAGAGGGTTGACCTAAACTGAGAAATGAGCCAAATCTGGTGAGAGAAGTTGATACATTTTGAGTTCATGCTAATGTAATGAAAATCAAAGGCGGATAAAACTGGAAGTGAATATTGATCACCATGAGAATTGGGATTTTTTTTTTATGTATGTCTTGACAAATGATAAAATTTCACAATAATTACGGTCAATCTGATGCTTTCTTGCTGTTCATAAATTTTTGATTTTGTGGCAGTCAACATAAAGAGTTTTGCTGTCATTTGATGAAACAGATACATCTAGAAAATTCATCCAGCATGACAGTATACAGAAATTTTTGGCTAGAAGAGTTGAAGATCGAGAAAGTCATTAGAAGCAGTCAACATGGTTTGACCAACAGGAAGTCATACTTGTCCTACCCAATAACATTCTATAATGAAATCAGTAGGTGAGGGAAGAGCAATGGATATTGTCTATATCTGAACTTCACTGAGGCTTTCTGCACTGTCTCCTGTAGGATCCTCATAGGAAAGCTGTTGCTATGCAGACTGGATGAGCAGACGGTGAGGTAGCTTGAAACCCAGCTGAATGGCTGTCCCAGAGAGTAGAGGTCAGCAGCTTGCAGTCTATTGTAAGGCCTCTTACCAGCCATGTACCCCAAGGGTCAATACTGGGTCCAGTCCAGTTCAGCATCTTCATTAATGATCTTGATGATGGGACAAGTTGGCAGATGACACCCAACTGGAAGGAGTGGCTGATACCCCAGAAGGTCATGCTACCATTGATAAGCTGAAATGGGCTGACAGGAACCTCATGGTTCCAGCAAGAGGAACTGCAAAGTAACGCACCTGTCTAAGAACAGCCCCACACACCAATAGATTGCAGGGGGAAATCAAATGGAAATCAGCTTTTCAAAAAAGGCCCTGAGGCTTCTGGTGAACACCAAGTTGAACATGAGCCAGCAATGTGACTTTGCAGCAAAGAAGGGAGATGCTACCCTAAGCTGCATTAATTAAATTACTGCCAGCAGGTCGAAGCTGTTGATCCTTCTCCATTATTCAGCACTGGTGAGGTCACCTCGAGTGAGAACCTTGAGTTCTGTGTCTGGTGCTGGACACCCCAGGACAGAAGAGAATTGGACATACTGGAGAGAGTCTAATAAGGCACCACTAAAATCATGAAGGAACTAGAATCTCTCTCTTATGACTAAAATCTGAGACAGCTGGTATCTTTCAGCATGGAGGAGGCTGAGGAGGGGTCTTATTAATGTATATAAATACCTGATTAGAGGCTTATAGAGGATGCAGCAAATCTTTTCAGCGGTGTCCAGTAACAGGTCCAGGGGCAGTGGGCACAAACTGGAACACAGCAGGTTCCTCCTGAACTTCAAGAAATGTTGGTTTTTGTTTTTTTTTTTTTTTAATTTTGAGTGTGACAGACCACTGGCACAGGTGCTCCAGAGAGGTGGTGGAGTCTCTTACCTTATGGATAGTCAGAAGCTGTCTGGACATGATCTTGGCCAACCTTTTCTAGGTGACCTTGCTTGAACAGAGGACCTGGCCTGACTGTCCAGCTTGTGATTCTGTGATATACTTTTGAATTTTTAATAATGAGCTAACAAAATAGGCGTAACTTGTAACCATGCTACTTTTAGCAGTTCAGAAGTAAAACTTCTATTAGATTTATCTTTCTTCTTGCTTAAATGTATTTTAACCAAGTCATTGAGGTATTTTTTTGCTGTAATTTTTTTGGCTTTTCATGGCATTAATCTAAGATGATGTAGCTGTAAAACAAATATAAAAACAGCTCACTCCCCCAAACACCCTCAAACCCAGCAGTCCTAATAAGCCTTGAAAAGATGCTTTGAAAAAGAACAATTTACTCACTGAAGTCCTTAAGTGATAGCCTTGTGGCTGTGAAAAATTGCAAAAGTTCAGTGAAGACCAGTTGTCTGAGTGATGCTGTCTTTGCTGTCCCTGTGATCACTGAACACTTCTGTGTATGTTCATAACATACAAATCTAGATGTAATGAACTGAATAGTTCTTTGGATTTCACTGACTGAGTTGCCAAGATTTTTACTGTCAGGAACGAGTACTTACATAGACAGCTGACACATAGATATTTAAATTAGGAGCATGTTTAAGCTGTGCTGGAGTTCCAGCTGGCATACCTATAAGACCTCAGAGTTCTTCCATGTTGCTTCTCTTCTGGAAGATGTGCCCATCCAGGTTTCTGGGGGATCTCCAGTTGACTTTGCCTAACAGTCCCATTTTTAAACAACTTCTTTTTTTGGTGTGCCTGGATACTGTTCAGTTTTTTCTGTTTATCTTTTCCAAGTTCTTCTTTTACATTTCTGGAGAATCACAGATTTCCTTTTCACTTCTACTGCATGTAGCTATTTTTTCTTTTAGTGCATATTTTTTATAGTAAAGAGGGTAAAATCTGTCTCCCTGTTCTTTTTACTTCTATCTTGTTTGACAATTTATGCTCACATATTTTTTCTCTATTTTCTCTTTTATATTCTTTTTATCTTTTGCTCTCTAACATTGTTAAAATTATTTTAATTACCTCTCTTTCTATTTTATTTCTTAACCAAAGTTCCAAGACACCTTCGTAAACTCATCTCTGAGGTGTTAAAGTACATTCTTCAGACTTCACTGCTTTGTACAAATTTGTTCCACTTATTCTGGACATATTTTACATTATTTTATGTCCATTTAGAGACTTTTTTTGATTTTTCTCTTTGAATGGAAACTCAGTTTAATAAGAAATCAGTTGATGATGAATCCCCTTGTTCATTGACTGTCTGCCTGGCATGCTGCTATTAATACAACAGGACTTTTATTCTTATTAGACCCTTCTGTTTTTTTAGAGTACTGTGTTATTTTCATCCCAGTATTGTAAAAGCAGTACTGACTTCTTTTCAGAGTACACTGTGGATGTCTGGCTTGCAGAACACTTCATAGGGAAACTTGAGGTATGTCCTTTAGTCTGAACTATATTTTAAGATTTAAAAATAATTTTATGTTCTCATGCAATTAAACAAACAAACAAACAACAAAGCAACTAAACAACAAAATCTCTGCATATATTTGATTATCATGGAGGTTTTTTGGTAAAGGCCTCAGCTATCAGATAAAGGCTAGTTAGATTCATTTTAAGTAATAATAAATAAATTTGCATATCTTTACCAATACCTATCTGAAAGGGTAGTCTGATGGGAGTTTTAAAAATGTGATTTCCTCTCCCCTGCCCTTTACCACTTTTTCTCTTATTTTTGACTGCAGTAAACTCAGTCTCCTGGGGGCAAGGATGTGCTGACTTGGGGCCCCAATGTATGCATTAGTTAAAAGACTTTAAAGACTGATGTGCTTCAGTTTTGGGAGGGAAATGGGTGGTATTTGAGGAGCCCTCTTTTTGTAGTGTTTCGGTAATGGTAATGGATACTTGCTTTGTAAATTGTGTTTAGCTTTGGCCTGTGGCTCTGGTATCGCTGCTTTTTTGTTTTCGGGTTTGCCTTTCTCTGCACTTAATTTTCAGTTATAATTCTTTGTTGTTGCTAGGGGAATCTGGGACTGTAGTAGCTCTTGCTATTTTACTGTCTTACAGTGGGTGTAAGTGCTCACAACACACTAGGTTTTCTAAATTATTTACTTTTGCTGTCCAGTGAATTTTTAGGTGTTGTAACTTAATTTACCTGTCTTCTAAAGTCCAATATCTAGCTAGAACAGTAAAATTTCCATTAATTACTTTATTTTATTACTCATTTTTAAAGATATTTCTTTTTGGTACACAACCTTAAAGATTATGAAGTTATTTTATTTATAAAGATGGGAGTTATGTTTTTTCAAGCAATTTTAACATGTGGTAGTTGCTCTGTGTGAGTTTTTTTAATGTTAACTGAGGTCAGACATCGTAACAGAGTTGCATCAGAACAACAAGGGATTTCACACTTACATACCTTAAAGAATAGGGTAAACCTTATTGCTTCCAAATTTTTCAAATATTTATTTTTGTGTTTCTTATTCCACTAGGTATCATTGAATACTTCTATACTGTTACTTGTATTGCTAGAGAGAAAGAAAGCACCATAAAATTTTTTTAAAAAATTGAACCTCTTTTGGTTTGTTACAGATTGTTTTTTTCTTTGTCTCTTACGTATTTTCCAGGCACTTTACTAAATCTATCCAAAGAGCTTTAGGCCTAAATAGTTTTGCCACTGCTTGGTGTACCAGATATACAAGAAGAGGGCTGGTCAAGGTAGATTGTGAAAACAAATAGAGTTAACTACCAGTATCTAACTATTGCCTAATGCCTTCACCACTGTCGTGCTTTGGTTGGATGGTCTTGCCTACTCATGGACATGCCTTCTCCAGGTGTCTCTCTGCCTCTTTTATTTTTTTCCCTATATTTTTTTTTTCTTTTTTTGGTAATACTAAAAAGGAAAGATAATCTCTATATGTTTTTCTCAGTGCTCTTGTATTTGCCAAATGTTTATGAGCTGCTGTGTAGACTTTCCAAAAGACTCAGACTAACGAGTCCTGATTGATGAAATTTGCACTCCTATTCCATGATCTGCGTGGAGCAGTAATCATTTTATTGGTGCAGGGACTGCTTAAGGCACTGCTGTAAGAATACAGATTCAGAAATTTTCATGTGCACAGTTGCCAGATGGATAGTTTTTATAGAAGAAAAGGACAAAATCTCAAATACCTTATGAAATGTGTTCTTCTTTGAGAGAATCTTCTTCTCTTTCTTTAGGCAATTTCTTTGAATAGATGCCTGGTTCCTCACTAACATGGTAGGCAAAGCAAAAGCTATTTTCAATATATTTGGAATCTCAAAAAATACAATATTACTTTTTCAATACAGAAAATGTACTGAAGTAAAGTGAAATTCAGAGTTGACTCAAAAATCTGTTTAATGCAAATATTTGGAATATTTAAATATTTCTAATATAAAGCTACAGTAATAAATTTTCATTGTGGAATCAAAGTGATTGATTGTTTGACATTAGAAATTCTTTCATGCTTGAAGTGTTTCTCTTTCCAGATCTGTTAAAAGTTATTACAAAGGAAATATTTGTAGTAATTTTGTTTAGCAATGCATGACAGTCTCTATGTAAATAGTTTTCTTACCTATGAAAATTTGCTGAGTGCATAAAAATGTTCATTTTTTCAGCATTGTGCATGCACAGAGAAGGGAGTCAAAAGGAAGCCAGCTGGGCCTGGGCAAAAGGCACAGTGTGCATCTCTGGTTGCATTACAGCAAGGTCATTTGGAACAGGCACAGAGCAATGAGATACAAAAGCCTGTGGGATACTGCAGGGTCTTTTGTTAATGCTTAATAAGCGTAATGTAAGGGCAACTGACAGTGGAAGCAGGTGGAAATGCTGAATGTAATTACGAACACAGATCTGAGAACTGCCATTGGTAAAAGTGAGTGAATAAACTGATGACATGAATGTTTTACTTTATAGGTTTTACCATGAGATTTTTAAAATCTACTTTGGAGAAAATAGAGGGAATGTTAAAACAAATATTTATGCCCTTCAGCTGAAATCACTTGATACCTAGGATCTGGGTATGCAATGTTGAGTGTGCTTTGCAGTTCTATATGGTATGCATACAGTTTTACTATACTCTAATTTACAAATTCCTAGCAAATACTCGACAAATAAGGCACACATTATTTTAATAGCTCAGGCTGGCTTTACGTCTGAAAAATCTACCTAAATAGTAGTTACCTAAATAAACCCAAGAAATCAGGCTCAATAGTTAAGTCTTTTTGCCAGCAGTTTCTGCCATCAGCAATTGAAAATGTCTTTCAATGAAAAAATGGTTTACTTTGGTATGGTATTTCTCTAAATAAAATTAACTCATTATGTGATCATAACTGAAAATACTTTTAGAGAAGGTTATGGGATTCTTTGTAATTTTTGAAGACAAAAATTAACCATCTCAGTTCTGGTTCTCTGGATGTGTCTCTGCAAATAGTCATAGTACTTTTTCTACGTTTTTTCCTTGACTTGTATATTAGCTTCAGGTAGTGTTCTAACTTTCTACATTTACTTGATTTCGTTTTTCCTCCAAATATCATATCTCTAATGCAGAAAAGTATTTGAGGTGAGGTGAGCCAGCTCACCTCAAGTGAGCTGGGATTGGCTCAAGTACTTGTCCCATTAATCAACCACACCTTCAAATCTGTTACTGCATGCTGATTTACAGTTAGTATGAAAATGGGTTATGCACTGCTGAGATTTAAAGGCAGCTATTTTCTCCATTGCTACTCCAATTTTCCTTATCATTAAAAAGTCAAAGCCTTAGGTGCCCTTGTATGTTGCACCTTCTGATCTGGTGGGTTTTTTTCCTTACAGAAGCCTGGGTAAACAGCATTGGTCTCCTTGTCTAATAAGGTCTTTTGAGCAAAATAGTCTTTATTTGTTTGTTTTGTTTTGTTTTTGCTTAAGTCATTGCCTGTTAGCCCAACCTTCGGTCACTGGTTTGAGTATTGGAGAGAACTAAATAATCAAACATTTAGCCAAGCACTTTCTTCCATCTGCTCCAGGCTAGAGGCAAGCAGAATGCCTCTCCTCCCTTCAGCCTCAGCTTGCCTTATTGTCCCTGTGCCTGGCTGTGGGTTCACCCCAGCTCCTCCAGCAGGCACTGGGCAGCACAGTTGGGGTCATTTGCATTGCAGTACCCATCTGGCACGTCTTGCTTCTCTGCTACCTCCTCCGCTGTGCTTCACTTGCTCATTTTTCCTGCCACTCTTTGCTTATTAATAGTTTTCCCCTGACACACAGGGCTTCTTCAGGCTTTTCCTCAGTGTCAGTCACTTGAGGTTCTGCTGCTCTGGTGGGACTCAGCCGCAGCTGCTGTCCCTGGGGGAGGCACGCGCCTGCTGGAGTGAGATGTTCCTCACCTCAAGAGCCTGTTGGTGTCCCCTGCCCCTGTGGCTGCTGCCTCAGTCATACAAACAGACAGCTGAGCAGAGGATCAGCATGCTGCTCAGGGGGGTGTCTGTCTGGGATGCTACAGGTTAGTCACACCAGTTTGGGGGCTGGCTAGAAATGGCAGTGACCAGACCAGGGCAGCTCACGTCCACTCCCACCTTTTGATACCAAAACTTGGAGAACATGTAGTGAATGTATAGGAAAAACACCTTCCTGAAAAGTAGCAATTTAGGTCCTGAATTTTTGGACTAGATAACTTTAAGTAATGGACTAAAGAGCATGTATTGTGTTTTCATTCAAAATTCTAATAATTATTTTGTGATAAATCTTGAGAATTATATATTGATATGTAATTCTATATTATAGGATTATATATAATTCTGTATGTATATATGTGTATACAGTGTTGCACTGTAGACCAGAAACAAGATTTTGACTAATCTAAATTTATTTATAAAAAGGTAAAAATAAGAATAAAGAAAAAAAATCATACCTAGAATGTGTGAAAGAATAGCCTAGACAGAACAATTTTTCAGGTAAGAGCCGGAGGATTTCTTTCGTATTGGGAATAAAACGTAAGTTCATGAACAAGGGATAGCTAATGAAGGAGCACTTAGAAACCATTATATGGGTGAAACCTACCATTAATATATAGGACAGTCCACATAAACTCTCTATTTCTTACTTGTGTTTCCATGCTTATTTTTGTACACAGCTTTTACATAGATTAGCTCTGTTCAACAATTAGAGTAATTTCAGTAAATCTTCTTCTGGTGCATCTTTAGAAAAACTCTTCCCAGTTCAGCAAGTGAATACAAAAAGAAAGCTGTTTTAGCATTCATTCAGAAAATAATAAAGTTAAAACATTATATTTGGGTATATAAACAAAATTGAAATACTATAATTTACCTGTATTCACAGAAAAAAAAGAGCTTGCATAATTAAAGAATAATGGGAGGATAATGTGAAGAGGAAAAAACATTGAATTAGGAAGGAAGAAGATAAGGACATTTTTAAGTATGAGCAAGGGGAGGAGAGACAAAAAAAGAGGGTTGCCTTTGTTAAGATTACATGAAAGAAAAATACTTGAGTCACTTAACAATTTGGCAGAATTAAATGGAATTAAGCCTTTGTATTTTCTGGGCTCAGATCAGTGAGGAACACTGGGATGCAATTGTTTTCCTAAAGACTTAAAAAAAAAGTATTTTAATTTTAGTTTTATTCCCTGGTATGCCTGAAGCTTCTTTTTATTTTTTTCTCCTGTCTACTTGCCTTCAAAAGTAATTTGTTTTATATCTGTGAGAGAACATCTTGCAGAAAATGACATAGAGCTCAGTCAAATGAACTTATCAAAAGAGATGAGGTGTGACTTGATCTGAAGTGTGTAGGGACTTCTTTGTGGTAAGATTCTATGCAATAAAGGTCCTGTTAATTTAGTGACAAGAAACATCAGAAGAACAACTGGCCAAAAGCTGCATGGGCAAATTAAAAATGAGATGTACATTTTTAATAGAACGAAAATCACTGCAAGAATTTACCCAGAAGTCTTCTTTTTACATTTACCCATGTCTTCTTGTTACACATTTTTAAATAAAGATTTTGGATCTGTTTATATAGTCTTTGTCAGCTCTAAGCACAGGCAATCTCATGTTTCTTTTGGAAGAATTTTATAATTTGCTTAAATTTGAATACAACATCAAAATGTATTCTGACAACTACTGCATTTTGGGACACCATTCAGAGAAGAGCAGGCTAGCATTTTGCAAGGAAGTGACTTAGGGGATGCAAACATTTTTTTTCCATTGTCTCAGCATCAGGTCCTTAGCCCAGGGTCCATAATCCCATTTGAACATGAGTTTTCTGAGTAAGCATCGTCTAAGTGGATGTCTGAGTATATTTTTAATCAAGCTCTCACATGGAAGTAAACTTCACTAATTCACTAAAATTCACTAATTACTTTTGTTAGGTATGTGCATCTGATTATGTAAACCTTTAGTCACTATCTCTGCTTTTGTTCTTTATGTCTTTGTTGTAGAGTAGTAGAACTTAAGTCTTGTGTTCCCTTCAATTGTAGATATTTATGAACCATATTGTGACATAAGGTATTCTGGTGTCCTCCCATCTGATAAAGCCATGACCTCAAGTGAGCAATTTTGCATGATAAGCACCATGGTATTCCCTCTTGGTATGCAGGAATCAGAGGAAACCATTTTTTACAGTGGGTAGTCTTTTTAATCACCTGTCCTTCTATTCAGAAACATCTTTCTTGTCAAAGAGGAATAAATAAAAATAAAGGGATAAAAGAACATTATCTTAATCTTTCAAGGTGGAAGACATGTAACAAAAAACTTCTTGTATGGATGCTCTTGATATGGAGAGGCATTAGTTATATTTAGATAAAATTTCATCAGTAAGAAAGCTTTCATATATTTCTTCTTAAAAACATTGCATAAAAATAATTATTAATAATTTCTACCAATTTTGTAAAACCATCTTACAGTTTATGAATTTAATTACCAAATTTGTGATCAAATAAAGTGAATTAAATTTATTCAGATATATGTTTCTGTTTGAGTGTTTCTTCAGTATGATGACTGACACAGCAAATAGCCTAAAATTTTAAAAGATAACTGGACATAACTGGACTTCTTAATTGCACCAAGTTTGCTAAGCTTCAGCAGTGTGGGAGGACAAATAAGAGATAATGCTGTATGTAATCTTGCCCCCTATACATTGCAGCTGTGTCACTTACCAACAGAATGGGAACAGCCTTGCCCTCACAGCTATGGGTGTGATAAAGAGTGAGTTGGCTGATAGGGAGGTCAGTTGGAGTCTACTGGTTGTGCTGTGAGGAGGAAGGGACAAGAAGTCGTGCAAGGGCCAGGGAGGGTTAGGTGGCCTTGTTAGGGACAGGAAGAAGCTAGCTGGAATTGCAGAAGGAAGAGAGGAGGAGAAAAAGAGCCAGAGCTGCGTGAAGCTGCCCATGGGAGGCTACATAAAAAACTTATGAGAGACTTCTAGATAACAAGGTGATGCTTGAAGCCTTGTACTGCTGATGTTTGAAGCCGCCTTCGGTGTCAGTCGTACCTCCTCTGTCACATCAGAGTTGATTTTTATTTTTTTTTACTGTACTGGTAGCATTGGTTGAATCTGTATACTAGTCTCTGAAGCTTGCATTAAAGTACAGAAAGTAACCTAATTTCTCATCTCTCTCTCCTAATGAAAACACAAAGTAAAGGCCTTTTATAAGCGTATTTTGTAATGGAAATTTTAGCAGCCTTTTGAATGAACGATTATGTCTTTGTTTCCATGGAGCTAGCACTAAAATAGCTCAAAATCAGTGTGGTGGTATTAAGATTATTATGTTAGGCTTCTTTGGGGAGCTTTCCACTTGTCCTGGTCAAGGCAATTTCAGTTAAAGAAATTGTCAGAAAAATGTTAACTGATCAAAAATAAAATTTTGGAGTGTATTTGTTTCATTGAAGCTTTATTTCATAAATGTTTTCTGTGCTCCTCCTTTCCTTGAAGCTGTCCCGTCAGCAATAGGAAATGTTTCACTTTTGTGTATAAACACTGCAGTAGTAACTTCATTAAGAGTGTTTTACCTACTGGAGGTATGTGATGAATCTCAAGAGTTTGAGGAAGTACATTTCTCTGTTTATTAAGAATTTTACTTGAACTCTTTAAAAAATGTTGGTTTTGCCTTGTGAAATTGGAGTGGGAAGGTGGTGTGGTGAGTTGATTTATTTGAAGTTTGGGGTGATTAAACAGGATTTTTTTAGCTCTCTAAATGACTGTTTAGATGTCTCTAAGTATAAAATCATTTAGATTGGAAAAGACCTGTATTATTGAGTCCAAACACTAACCCAGCACTGCCAAGTTCACCACTTAACCATGTCCTTCAGTTCCACACGTACAAGTCTTTTAAATACCTCTGAGGGTGGGGACTCAACCACATCCCTGTGCAGCCTATTCCAATGCTTGATAACCTTTTCATGAAAAATTTTTTTCAAAGAGTTTAGTGCTTCAAATCTCCTCATTTTTCAGGCGGTAGAGCCTGAAACTAAAACCCTGAACCTGATGATTATTTTTGGATAGGTTTATAGTAGTTTTTCAGCATAAGGAGAGTAATTGCAAGTGTCTGGTTGAGACAGAAAGTGTTATGTGTTTTTGCGTGTGGGAGTCAGTTCAAGGGTTTGAAAGATCATCTGTTGTTTTGTGGTCACTAATGATTGTGAAGGTATGTATTTCTCTCATGAGACCTCTTGTTTGCTAAGGAAGAAGTTTCTTTCTTTCTTCACACCCTGTTAGAACTTTTTCCCAGCAGCAGCCCAGGGGTTGCTGCATCTTTTCTGTAATGGAAAGAGAGCCTTTAACACAGATGTCACTCCTTATTACCAGATTCTGATCTGTTTTTAGGAAAGTGTGATGTTTGTATCACAGCAGGGTATTTCAGAAGAAAACAAAAAGGAATTTGCTTTTTTTGTCCTCTTCCATTTTAACCACAGCCTGGTAGCCCTAATGTATCATGTTAGAATATGTAATCAGATTATTAAACACAGTAGCAGTTAAAAAACAACAAAACAAACAAACAAAAACCCCACCAAACAAAAAGCCTTGAAAGCAAAAAGCAAAACAAAACTTTAGGAAATCTGAGAAGATAACAGATGCATCCCAGACATATCCTTTATAGTTTGCAGAATAAAAGCAATGCGTGTTTAGTGTCAGATGTTTAACTAAGTATTTCAAAGGACTTCAAAAAGTGTTATGGAGTATGTACTCTAAACACTATGTAATGGCTGATTTTTTTCTAGCTGAGTCACTGTAGACTATTTAATCTGGCCAATCTGTAGTTCCTTTGTTTTCAGATAGTCAGATATATATGGATTTGGGAGATACCTGGGGCTTCAGCAGCTGTGGCTCTTGAAAAGCCTTTCTAAGGTTGCCGTTCTGCAGATGAGTAAGGCAGACTTGTGTGCCCTGAATACTTGCTAAAGCACCTGCTTCTCTGACCTTCATCCGGCCTTTTTTTTTTTTTTCTTTTTTTTTCTTTTTTTTTTTTTTCTTTTTTTTTCACTTTTTTATTGCAGCCAAACTTTTCTCATTACCCAACATTCAGCTCAAACCCTGACTGTGTTCCTACCTTGCTCTTTGAATTGGGCTCATCCAACTAGTGTCTTTCACTGTTCATTTGGACTGTTTTAAATTAAACTTCTGTAGCTTAGGAAACTTCATCTTTGTTTAGCAATGGTGAGAAGAGGAGAGTTACAGCTGTCACATATTTATCAAATATTTATTTATACTGATAATCAAAATCCTTAAGAATCAGATGGGTAAGCCTGTAGGAATCAAATAATTTTACTTACCCACTAAATATCTTGAGGAGGCTGTGTGCACTTCCATAACTTTCCTAGCATTTCCCTGTGCCTGAACTTGGCACTATGCATCCCTTATCTATACCATCTTCAGTTACCAAGTGTTGCCTATATTCCCATTTTCAATGTGATGAATTCTAGACATCTTCAGGAAATAAATATTTGTGGAAAGTAATTGAGAAGTGTGCTTAGTATCTGCACTTTATTTCTGCATATTATAAATCTCTATTTAATGAGAAGCTGAGGGGTTCATGTAGCTTCTAGTATAAGATTTGTCAGCATGTTCAACTTTGAACATGTACTTTCAGAATTTTTTCAGATTGGATCTTGTCTTTTCCAACCATTTGAAAGACTGCTAATATCTGGACAGTATACTTCTGTAAAGACAGCTTAATAGCTTTACTTAATAACTATGTGGAATATTCTGCTATCTGTAATTTGAAGCTGCTTGAGTTGTTGATTTTTGCCTTTTGAGAGGATGAAAATTATTTTACTTTTTAGTGTTTTCCAGATTTGACAATTTCAAATTAAAAAAAAAAGGAAAATACCCTGTGATACTCCAGTGGTCTAAAACTTGTGCAAAACTGTAAGCATCTGACCAAAATGTGATAGATAAGGCATTTGCTCATTCATGTCTTTTTTCACATGATTTCTTTATGTTTTCACATATTGTGAGTGTGAAGTCTAGTTTGGTTGTGACCACATACATCTTAAAATGTTTTTTCTAAAGACTATAATATTTTCATTATTTTCCCAGCAACTTTTAACCTTCAACATTTTAATATATATTTTATTAAACATGATTACAAATTGATATTTATTGTCTTGTGATTCTGGTTGCTATTGATGTAACAGTAAATGTATTTGTCCTACATGTAAGAATAAATAGCATTTAAAATATGAAGTGCTCAGACTGTGAAAAGACTTAAACAGCTTTTGATAAGTTCAGTCTGAGCTTCCCCGATGCAGCTTTGTTCTATTTCCTCATGTGCTATCACTTGTCACTAGAGAAAGATCAGCTCTCCCCATTCTGCTGCCAGCTCTGAGGAAGGTGTATAATGCACTGAGGTCACCTCTCAGCCTTCTGTCCTCCAAGCTGAACAAACCAAATGACCTCAGCCACTCCTCAGAAGTCTTTGCCCTCAAGACCTTTTACTGTCTTGGTTGCCCTCCACTGGACACATTCTGATAGTTTGATGTCCTTATATTGTGATGCCCAAAGCTGCATTCTCGAGGTCAGGCCACCCCAGTGCAGAGCAGAGCAGGACAATCCCCTCCCTTGCTCGGCTGGCAGTGCTGTGCCTGATGAACGTGAGGGTATAGCTGTCCCTTTAGGCTGCCAGGGCACTCTGTTGACTTCAACTTGCCATTAGCCAGGACCCCTGACTTCCTCTCTGCAGGGCAGTTCTCCAGCCTCTCGCCCCCCAGACTATGTGTGACCAGGATTACACCCATCTCAGGTGGACAATCCAGTACTTGCTCCTATGAAATTTCATGCTGTTGTTTATTGCCCAGTTCCCTAGTCTATCCATATCTCTCTGTAAGGCCTCTCTACCCACAAGGGAGTCTATAACTCCTCCTAATTTATTATCATCACCAAAGTCATCACTGTACCTCCAATTCCTGCATCAAGATAAAAATATTGCAGAGCACTGGCCCTAAAATGGAGCCCCAGAGAATGCCATGAATGGCTGGCCACTAGCCTGATGTGACCTGACTAACTGACTACAAACTTTTAAGCCCTACCTTTCAGCCAGTTCCTCAACCAGCGTGTTGTCTAGCCATGCCCTGGACATTTAATCCAGAAGGGGACTGTAAGAGATGATACCAAAATATTTGCCATAAAAAGAAAAAAAAAAAAAAAAAAGAAAAAAAAAAAAAAAAAGAGAAAGAAAGAAAAAAAAAAAGCCACATCCACTGACTTCCCTTGGTCAACTAGTTGAGGGACCTTGTCATAAAAGGAAATTAAGTTTGTAAAACAGGAACACATAATTAATGAACTGCCATGCAATGAAGTATTAATGAAACACCTGTACTGCAGCTGGTGGCACACCTTTTGAAATAGAAAATACTCATTCAGCTAATTCACACTAACAGTGTCTGTGTTCCTAGCTTTTATGGTTTGAGATAAAAATTGGGTTATTTATTTTAGGGAAAATATGTTTTATGTTTTTGATTAAATAACTTTGTTAGTGGGTTTAATAGTTGTTAATTTTTAAAGACAAATTATTAAATATATATGCTTAAAGGGAACTGTGGTGTCTTATAAATATTAAGACAGCTGTTTTAAAAGGATGGGCATCATAAAACAATAAAAGAAAAATTGAGAAAAAAATCAAGTTTCTTGTATAATTTTGCTGGACTTTTAAAAATTCCATTCTACCAGTGATCTGAGATGAGCTTCAAGTGTTACTTAGGATATTTAATTATTTAATTATACATTAAATGCATGTAGTCAAAAATGGTTTTTTATGCTGCTAGTAAGACTATCACTATTATGGCTGATCATGATAAATCCTCTTTATAAAATACATTTTGATGCATTTTTAAGAATCCTGCAAATTCCTTTTTTTGATGCAATTTGAAAATAATTAACAATGAAATAAAGGATCTATATAATGTCTGCTGTGAATTATGTTGTAAATGTGATTTGTACAGGAATCAGGAATATCACAAAATTAATTGGGTTAGAGAGCTTTGTGGAAATTACTATTTAGTCTTCTAAGATATTTTAAATGTCTTGAGCTGAGAGGGCGAGAGTCAGGGGGATTTTGATATTAGGGTACTTTACACCAACTTGGTTTGCTTTTGCATACTTGCTGTGTTGTCATATATTGTTAAAGATAGTTTTTTTTGGTAACTGTTTTGGTTTTTTTCACCTATGAGCATTAGTGAAGGGCCATAGAATAATGGCCCTTCAACTGGAGTGAAACTGGACAAGGGAGTATTTACCCCTGTCTCTCACCTCACGAGTTCTCCCCGTGTTGCACGTGGCTGGCTGTGGTTGAACTGGGGGCTGGCACAGCCTCCTTCAGCATGGCCACTGCTACCAAAACCTTGGGGGGAAATTATGTACAAGATGCTCTTGTATTGCAGTAACTATTTAGCTTTGATCGACAATCAGGCTGGTAAAAAAAGCATCTTTATTAATGAGGGAAAAATCAAATTTAAATTCCTCAGTGTCAATCAAACCTGTAGTATGGTAGCAAAACGTGGATCTGAGTCATCAGCAAAGGGATGGGGAAGTGTCTAGGCTAGATCAAATTTGCATCAGTATTGTCACTGGTATTGAAAATGGTATTATTTACAGTACTAGAGATGACTTTTCAACACAGAAGAGGCATTTGGAAGTTGTGACAGTACCTCAATGGATGATTCCTTCCACACAGAACTCCATAGGAGAGGCATTCAGAAGTGAACCCTCCTCTCTGTGGGACTGAGGAGGGAGTGACATATTTGTTGCTTATGGGTAGGTTAAAGTCAAATCTGACACCAGAAGTTTCTTTGGCACTTCTTGGAGGACAAATTGATACAGATTCATGTGCTTTAAAGTGATAAATGTTTTTGACACTGCCATACTTCATTTGCAAACATTTTGGTTCTGAGTAGGTGTAATAACCTTGTGACAAAAAAGTTAGAGCATGCCCTGTTTTCCTTTGGGAGTGATGCCCACTTTATGACTGAGCTTTCAGTTGTCTTCTGATTGCTTAGAGCAGTCACAATTTGAATTTGGTTTTGCAACTTTTCACATACTTTAAGTCTATTTAGGTAGTTATGACTAGATGCTTTTTTTTTTTTTCCTTTTTTTCTTTTCTTTTTTTTGTGGATTTTCCTGCTGCCTAGACAAACAAAAAATGTACAGAAAATACAGAAATTAATATTAGATAGTAAATTACATAGACCTTCAGAATCAGATCAAAGCTAACTTTTGTTTAAAAGATGCAAAAAGTAGAAGAATTTAGTCTAGCTACTGGCATTCAAAGTCCTGGTAGTGGAATGGTTGGAAAAAGGTGGTTCATTTTCCTCCCTCATGTATTTCTGTAACTTCTGCTATGGAGAGGATTTAAATGTGACATTTTTTGAGGAGCTAAACCCCAACTATATCTTAAATGGAAGTGTCCCAAGAAGAGCTAATGGAATAATTAGGTGTTAATTGAAACAACTGAAAGTGAAATAGTATATTTGGAGAACACAATTGTGGTTAGTGCCTGTATTCAGTAAGTTAAGAATATCATTATATTTGCCATGTAATAAAAGTTGGGAGGAGTACTGGAAGGAGACATGCTTGAACTTTTGATCAAGATTTTACAGCCATTTCACTATGTTCTTGCCAAGTTGTTCTCATCTGTTTACACACAGGATGAAGTGGCATACTGCTTCTGATTATTATTTATTTGATTAAAGAGCACCAGAATAAATTTTCTATTTTGCCAGTTGATAATTGTTTCTGAAGACCTCACTTATGAAAGAGCTTTTATGGATTGATTATTTAAATAGCTGTGCTTTTCCCATTTATATAACTGTTCCATTTCCTCTGGAGTGACATTTTCACCTAAATTAAGCACTGATTTTGTTTTACACCAGACAAAAGGGGAAAAACACACTCTCCGTGTTAATCCTTATGAAATAAGACAGAGGCCTCTGGATATGTTTGTAAAAATTTAAATGTAAATTAAAATTTATATACTTTATTAATTATAAATAATATAATTTTATTTTAAATATTCATTGAAATACAATAATACATTTCATAAGGTAAAAATACAGAATAGCAAAATAATACTTTCATATTGCCTTTCTCAAAATATCTTTGTTGCTCTTTAACATTCACATATGGATATGTCAATTTGAGTGTTTTAAATGAGATCTGATAAGTCCTTTTGATAGATTCTGCTGGATTTATGGCATTAGATATTTTTAAAGGGTGAATTGTGACTATAGTTCCTTCTTATTTTATTCCCCTTTCTAACTTATTTAAGAAGTTGAAAATAACTGAATCCAGTCATTTGAGAAGACCTTGTTTAGAAGTTCTTTCCTTTTATTTACTGCTTAGTATTTTATACTTTTCCCTAAAACAAAAATGAGTTTAAGTTCTTTTGAGGTGCTGCAAAAACAGTCAAATCTCAAGTTTTGACTGTCCCATGTGAATAACTTCTAATTTGATTTTTTTTCTTGCGTTCTCACTTAAGTGTGACTAGAATAATGGTTTTTAGAAGATTTTTTTTTTTGCATTTTTAATAAGTGTATTAAGTTCTTTGTGCTCTGATTTCTTTTTTAAAATATGATTGAAGAATATGTTAGGCATCACCAAACATATTTACTTCAAATGACAACTGATTATTTTAGAACCAAAGTCCTTGTTAATAAAACATGGCTACATTGAAGGACTGTGATTGAAAATGTGTTCTAATGTGATTAAAACCCTCTTTTCTTAAAGACCCCTCCTTTTTTAACAAAAAATTCTTCTTACTAATAAGTTAATATTTGCATCTGATGAGTAGAGGTGAATCTTATTTATATGCTGAGAAAATGGTCATAAAATCTTTCGTACTTTGGCAACTTTTGAGGATTTTTTAACTAAGCAGAGTACAAATTTCTCTTTTAATTCAATTAAGAACACTTGAATTTCCTTCACTACGTAAGACCTAACCCTGTAATTATTGACACTTCATCTGTAGTTGTCTTGTAATCATATCAAATGATATGTGACTTCAGTTTTATTTAGTTACATGATGCCTTGAAAGGAATTCTTAGTACAGATGGAGCTTTGTAATTAGATTTGCAGATGGAGGTTTTGAAACTCAGCCCACAATGATATTGTTTTCAAAATCTGGGTCTGAGTCTTAGAGGGAAGATAAAAGTGAAGATCGTGAAGTGTTCCCTGCAAGCTTCATTTGTTGAGTTAATGATGAATAGGACCGGTACCAAAACATGGAAGAAATGTTAGGGTGTCATGGAGTATTTTGCTGAAAAAATATTGTTGCTTGTTCACCATATCTTTTGTAAGCACTTCTCTTGGTTGATTTTTTTTTTTTTAAGTGAACCAGCTAAGAGATAATGTGCTGATGAGAGGATACCTTTTCCTTTTTGAGTGAGGAGGGAGTTCATTATCCTAATTCTTTATTAGTAGAACTATCCTTTCAATTAAAGTTTTGTTTAGAAATTATGTATAAATGTAGCTTATGATGGGAATCATGAATGGGAAGGGTTTGGTGTTGTTTACAGAGAAGAATGGTTCTTACGTTAATGCATTTATTTTGTGTAGGTATTTGTAAGAAGGTTTTTCAGAGGTCTATTTTCTTCTTACCTCATAGGGAGTAATAGAAGTTCTAACTTGATTTCATATCTGCTGCCCTGTATTAACTGTGCACTCTCATGGACAATATTGTAAATGGCCTCACAATGATGTTAGCTTTGTGGAAAATGATTTGGTTCTTAGTAACAATCAGGAAAGTAAATTAAATATAAGGAAGTGTTAATAAGAAAAAAATGGGCAGTACAAGAGGTTTTTTTTTTTTAATTCTATAAATTAATGATATGTCTGTATTTTGAATGTTGTATTAAGTTCTGGTGATTTTCAGTCTCAAAAGAATATATTAGGATTAGCAAAAAATACCAAGGGCAAGAAGTATGATTAAATGGAGATTTCAGATGAGGAGTGACTTAAGTCACTCCTCATCCTATGACTAGGATTCTTCAGCTTGGGGAAGAGCTGACCAAGTGTATTTGAAATATAAGTAAATAAAGGGAAGAATATGATAGAAAATACCTGGTTTCTGCTTTTCAAAATGCACATAGAAGAGGGCTGAAATTAAGTAATCCTATGGCAGATATATATACCAATGCATGTATATATATAACAAGATATATGTATAACAAGATATTTTTACACAAATCATGGGGAAAATGTAAGACTTCTTCCTACGGGCTGTGAAGGCTCCAAAACATTGAGGGTTCAGAAACTAATCAGAGAAATTTTTGGAAGTTTTTTTGGCCTATTGAAACTATGTTATTTCTGGAGCAAGAGATTCCTGGGTCACAAATAGTTGGGACACTATAACAGAGAAAATTCAGTATATGCCCAGCCTATACTGTTACACATTTTGTAGATACTTGGCCTCTTGTCACTGAGTTTCGAGTGCTAAGACTTTGTGTAATAAAGATCCAACAAGCTTCTTACATAAGGGAAACTCTGACCATTAATAAATTGTTTCTTACACTTATTTGTCTGCCTTTCAATTTCCTCCTCTAAAATAATCCTTTGTGATTAGAGTTGCACTTCCTATATGACTGTGTAATTCTGGCCTTTGCTCTTAACTGTATTATCATCTATAAGTTAAAATATTTTATTGCATGAAGAGCTGCGTAATAAATTAAGAAGAAGCTTGGGGGAAGGCAATTAGGATACACTTAAAGGTTTGTAAAACTATTCATTATGATCTGTGTGATGCCTCCTTTAGCAATTGAGGTTTTGGGGTTTATCATTTTACAAAAAAGATCTTAAATCATTAATGACAGCTAAAACCCTGTGGGAGTCCAGTCACAAACCAGAACAATTTTCGTACACTATTTGAGAGTTATTTAGAGAAGCAAAGGGGGCAAATATTGACAAATCTAAATCAAAAAGTCCTAGCCTTACAAATCTTGGTATCAGAAATTGCTCTTATGACCAAGATGAGCTGCTTCTTGTAGGGACTTGAAAAAAATAAATTGGATTAGAAACATTTTAAGAGTTTTTAAAGACCTATTCTTATCTTTTATCTTGTGCTATTTTGAGGACAAGAAAAATGTAACAAATACTATAACTTGTATTTATTTTCTAAAAGAAACATAGAATCTTAAAGAATGTATGGACTCTCTTTGCTTTAAAATTTAACAAACTTCAGGCTTACCAAAACTGAAAAGCAACAGGAATTATATGGTATTGTTAAGGAGCCTGGCTATTGATTTTCTTAGCCCTGACATCTTGAATTCATGTATATGTATTCTACATTTTTCCACCTACTAGGCAACATTGTGCTGTTGCAAAATATTGTATTTCCTGAGATTATTGGGTTTTTTAAATAATTGATTATATTTGTAAGGGTTTTACTAGTTATAAATTAAAACTTATATGGAAAAAGGAGGACAAAGTAAAGTTTGAGGTAAAACCATGGATTTTTATACATTTGACTGTGCTTATTTATAAAATATAGTCAATGGGCATTTCAGTCTTAACAAGAATTTGGTAGATTCTACAGGAAGCATTTTCTCAAGCTCCATAAATAAGTCTAACTCTATAACAGACATTGCTTTGTAGTATTTCCTGCAATCTACATATCTTTTTAAAAGGGAAAATTCTGCTTGGCACTTTCAAATTTACTGTTGGCTTTAACCTAGTTATGTTACATGCAGAGAATTAAATGGAACTATAGCATATGTCCAATATTAGTTCTATAGTCATTAAAGAGTCACTGTTCAGAAATGTGTGAGGGCTTTTCACTGTGCCAAACGCTGCGTTGTTTTCTCCCATGTTAACTTTTTGGAGCAGAGGACTGCATGGTAAGCAGTTAATTAAAAATGAAAGATTGATGAAAATGAGCATGTTGAAATTGAATGTAGAGCTTCTCTAGTTGGTGATTAACATTGCCACTGGAAAGTTTCAGAATGCTGACACCAACCAGAAATGTTACAACATATCTCAAAATTATCGATATAAGTAAGCAGCACGGTGTTGAGAATTAAGGACACTGCTCTTCCAATTAAGCTCCTGCTTTTCAGCAAAATGAAGTTAAAACCAGTGCTGTGCACATCTCACTTCAGTGTTGTTTGAGATCATTTATACCTGGCATTGTGATTTGCCTGGGCTATCACTCTGCCATTAATCTTTAATATACATCTGTATGTATCAGTTGGAAAAAGGCACTGTCATAACTAAGTTCATTGGAATTGTTTTGGTTTTAAATATCACATAGCCGTGATTTATAGTTTCTGGGCTATTAAGACTTGTAGAATGTTTTGTGACATGAGGTAAGTGAAACATTTCAAAATGAAAGCAGTCAAAGACCATAAAGAAAACCGTAACTTGAGAGAGGTGGACATGAGAATAGGACACTTTAAAATTTCATTGTTTTATTTTAGAGATTAAAGTAGGTAGTAGCTTAATCTTAATACAGAAATGTAAATAATTACTTTTCTTTGCAAACAACAGTGCAGTGGTATAAAAAAGATAAGCTGGGTTTATGTCAAGTGGTATTTAGCAAGGTAAGTGGCACATAAGAGAGCTCCTGAATAGTGGGGAAAACAGGTAATGCCCTTAGAGAGCAAACACATTGCCTTCCTGATTGTACCTCATGGGAAGGAAGGGGACAGTAAGAGAGCCTGAAGACTATTTGGTTTGGGTTTACAGACTAAGGGGGAATATACAGTAGCTGCTTAGAAGAAGATGGTGGGCTAGTCCTTGGGGTTAGTGGGCTTTGTCCTGATGGTATTGTAGGTATTTTTTTGATCTTAGCCAAAGTGTGTAACTACCATATACACCACAATCCTCACAATCGACATTCTTTGTCATGTTTTTGTTCTTGAATTGTTATGTGTCCTTAATGTACCTGGGAACAATCCCACAGACTATTCTGAAATAAACCTCACCATTTTCCTAGACTAAAATTCCATTAATTGTCGTTGCAATTTGTTCTAGTCACAGAATGCATCTGTGAGTTAACATACAGAAGAAAATTTGCTTTGACAAGTATTTTTGAATAATAAAAAAATAATAAAATAAATTTTAAAAATCATTTTGAGTTACTGGCAACTTCTATTGACTAAAATTTCCTATTAGTATTTATTGCAAATGTGTTCTCTTTGCTCTTGTATGTAAAGTTTGGGAAACAGGTGTGTGTCCATTGAGGTATTTTTGGTTTTTTTCTTTTAAAAACAGACATTGCTATTTGCACAAACATGTTGTGTGATAGTGTTTGCTGTGCAATACAAATTAGATTTAAATCAATGTGTAAGTTTGTTGCAGTTTAATGTTTCTTAGAGTTTCAGTTTTTTGGTGGTGTTCTCTGATAACTATGTTAAACCTTGGCAAGCTTTGCTTGATATGATATGATATCATTCAAATCATATCAACCTAAATGCCCCCCCCCCCCACCCCCAAAGCTACATATAGTTTGTGACTGTTGAAAAATAATTAAGGAATGCTGCTGCCCCTTAGATTTGGCTGTCCAGGTTTCTGCAGTGCAAGTGCATAGTCTTATCAGTAGAAGAGGCTACAAAATAGTTGCAAAAAACATACGTTTTTTCAGAGTACATTTTGTTTGTGACTTTGGTAACTCTCAGTTATTTCAATTTCTTTTTCTTCTGTCTTGGAAATAAAGAAGATACCTTAAAGAATGCCCCCTCCCCCAAACAAACAACACACACACACATAAAGAAAATAACAACAACGACAACAACAACATCAACAAAGCCAAAAAAAAACCAAACCCCACCCATGATTCCAAACCACCACCAAGTAACTTGTTTTAAAATATACTTGGTTATTGAAACCAGGCTATTAGAAGCAGGAGCTTATATTGTACTAACATCTGTACCTTGATCTTAAAGTTATTCTTGAAAGTGATAAAAGACAGGCAAGAACGAGCTATGAAGTATTAAAAACAAAATAAACCAGTAATATCTGTTTAGTAATACTCTTTTTCATATGCTCATTTATCAACTTCTTTATAGTCCATAAAAAGTCAATTTTGAATTTTTGCTTCCAGACCTGTGGCAAACCTTAGCTTCTTGGTTTTATTCATTAAAATTGTCAGTAACTTTTCCCTTTTTTGAGGTAAGAAAGTCCCTTATCTAACTGGCTGATCTCTTCTGTGATTGTCACGATCAGAAGTAATTTATAAGAGAAACTGAAATAGATAAACTGAAAACAAATTAGCTACAAGTTTGAGAATTATTTTAATTTTACTTCACTGAAACCTACAATTTTTGTTTCTTAGTCTTTAATTATTCAGGTTCAACATCTTGAAGTAAAAGCTCATATACTGCTTTGGCCAAAAATGGTTTTGTGGAGATCAAAATAATAAAAAGGATCAGTGTCTTCTTCTATTGACACAGGAACAATAGACCACAAGGAGGACTTTTGGGTTTGTGTTTTGGATTAGGTACTTTTACGTTAAATGCTTTTATCAGTCTTCATTTCTGGCAGAAGTGGTTGGATTACTTTATAAATTCTTTTAAGTGGGTAAGTTTTTGTGTCACACTTTAAACACTTTAAAACTTCTTTTTGCATTCCTTCTAAGGTAGGTCTTTTTATTTCAAGGAATCTGACTCCTGTGCCAAAGAAGCTTTTATGAAGGCAGCTGTTTGAACTTTATCAAACTAATTGCTGTCCTACCCCAAAATAGTGAATTTCTGCACTAGGTAAAAAACAGCTTAAAAAAATTGTGCCCAATGGCCCAATTTTTGTTTTTGTTTTGTGGTCTGGGGTTTGTTTTTGTTTTGTTGGGTTTTTGTTTGTTTGGTTTTGGTTTTGTTTTTTTCTCTCTTTGGGCCTCCACAATAGAGAAAGTCTGATGTTGTCAAGTATGTTATATTGTCTTGTGATCTGAGTATAATTGGTAGTTATCTCAGTAAATCATATGTATCTGCAGTTGATCTGGCACTGGAGTTGATCTGCCTACAGGGGTATCCTCCCCCCTCAAGGAAAATATAAGAAAATAAAGGTAAATCCATGGGATATTTTTAAACTTGTATAATAACAAGCACGTTCTTGTAAGTACTAAAAGGTGACCGTGTTACTTCATTCATATTGTCTCAGCAAGTATAAAACCCATTTAAGTTCATTTCTAAGATTACTTTACAATTGTCAGTAAACTTACTAGGTAGCATTCCCTTAGTGACAAACCACCATGTATGTGCAACATATTATTCAGAGTAAAAATGGTTTTGAAGTTAAAATGAAGGAAGGCTCGTTTAAAAGGGATATGTTAATGTAAGAGTTACATCCTGTTGTAATGATTCTCATGAGAATGAGTCTTTTTAGTGCTGACATTTGGCTATAAACCATATTGTGAGCACATTGGTTAAGATTTATCTGACATAACTTCAGATGTGCCTGTCTGAACTAGTTGTCCTTTTATAGTCAGTAAAAAGTACTACATTCCCTGAAAAAGAGTTATTTAATTCTGATGTTGCATCTAAAATCACTGAGATAATCACTTCCCTGAAGCATCTGTTACTTTCCAATGATGGTAAAAAGAATTGTGAAAATTAGCCCAGATACACATAGCTGTAATTCAAGTCTCTAAGGACTACCATTCACCAATTTAAATTTACCATTTAAAAATAAATGAAGAATGTATAACAGTTATGAAACATACTTTCTCAAGGTTTTTTTAGCTGTGATTTTCTCTGTAGTTTTATTGATATATTTAGGTTAACAAGTGCATATGATCAGCACACATTTCTGTCACTGAACAATTTAATTTATTCTGTTTAGCATTCTAAATGCTTTTGCCTAAAGAAATCATCTTTCATGCAGTTGAATAAGAATCTTACTAAAAATCTGAATTAATTGTTTAGAAATTTAGAGTTTTAGTTAATGACCATAAAATAGTAACCTGCTTTTTCTACTGCTTTTCTCAGACAAGTGTGTTTTAATGCTTATACTGTGGCCTATCTTTATAAAAGAAGCAGTAGCAGTCTGATTCCTCATATTTTGAAGTCTCACTGGTGATTATGAAATCAGTTCAGTGGGTTTTTTTTAGAAAAGATGTTCCAGTTTTGATAAAAATTATTCTTCAATGTTATATGATGGCTTTAGTTATCAAGAATTAAATCTTTACTAATTTTCTCTTCAAAATAACTAATTGATTTGGGATTTTAAGAGATTTTCAGTCTTATTTGAGTAGGTTATTCTCAGCTTTTTTCCTGTGGAAACTTGTGCCATGTGCCAAGTCAGCTGTTCTGTAATGCCTAAAATGAGAGGTGAGCATCAGGGAGAGGAAGAGAATTAATAGTTTTGCTTCCAAACTGTTTACCTCCTATATAGCTACAAGGAAAGATTTTTTTTTTTTTTTTTTTTTTTTATTCTGGTTATATATGTATGTACTTGAGCCTAAAATTCTTCTGTTCAAAACAGATGAGGGTTGTTGTCATGTTGACTGTGTTATGCCTTCATTTATTTTTGCCTTTATAAAAAGCAGAGCAAATGTGATAGAATTTAATTAGGAGAGAGAATGTAGGAGTGACCTGGTGCAGATTAGGCCTGGATGTGGTTAGGGCTTTAGTAATTATACTATTGTGATGCTTGAATTTTTCAGTGGCACTGTCTGTCTAGTATTGAAATTCATATTCTTGATTTTTGTTTAAATAAATGCAGAGAGGACTCCAGCTTGAAAGAAGCTAGAAAATGCTCCTTTGACAGCAATGAACTGCAAACTTGGAGATTTAAATGCTTGAAAACTTTGTTTTATATAGTTCTAATATACTGTATTTAGTTGTTGCTGTCTACGGTTTCCTGAAGAAAGGAAGTGGAAAGGGAAGTTTTGAGCTCTTCTCTGTGATATCCAGTGCCAGGATCAATGGGAATGGTTCAAAGTTGCATCAGGGGAGATTTAAATTGAATGTTAGGAAGCATTTCTTTGGGAAGAGGGTGGTCAAACACTGGAACAGGCTTTCTGAAAATGTGTTTGATGCTCCAAGACTGTCAGTGTTTAAGAGGCATTCTGATAATGTTTTTATCAACATGCTTGAACTTTCAGACAGCCCTGGAGTGGTTAGGCACTTGGACTAGGTGACTCTTCTAGGTCCCTTCCAACTGAAATATTCTATTCACTTTTAATTTCAATACATTCTTCCAAACTTGATTTGAAGAACCTGATACTAAAAAATTCCAATTTTCAAAAGTCAACAATTTTGGTAGCAGCACGTATTATTTTATTGTATTTCAAGAACTGGTATGAATATACTATCTGAGATATGTAGAAAACTTCTTTCTTTTTTTTTTTTTTTTTTTTTTTTTTTTGGTGGGTGGGGGGTGTATTTTTTCTCTGTTCTAGATCAAAAGGGCGTAAAAGACCAGCCTAAGTTCTGCAGAGATGTGGCAATTTAGGAAGAAACCCTTTTATTTTGTAACATGATGAATGGTAGGAACTTACTCCCCAGTAATAATGGCTACAATATTCGGAAAAATGGAGATTCCGAGTAATGCAGCTGCATTTGAGAATGGGTGGTGTAGGTTCTTGGAGCTCTTTGCAAGGACTGTCAACCTGTTGTTACAAGCAATCTCAGCATGAGGAATACAGTCAGACTTGCTTATTACTGGTAGTTCAGTACCACTTCAGGAGGAGTTGTTTGTTGACCCCAGTTAACACAGCTGTAACACCTGTAATCTGAACATTAGATTGGTGCTTCATTTCTTACAGCTGTGCTGTGAAAGTTGCAGAGTATGACAAAGTACAAGCAATACTTCAGGATACTTAATCACAGTGAAAGCATGGTCTTTACTAAATGTTAAATATTCCCTTGAAGAATGCAAAGACTTAGTGTTTGACATAAAAAAAGATTGTATTTGAGCTGTATGATATGGAAAGAGCACTGATTTATGGCATGGTATACGGGCATCTGTAAGGATTTTTATCAATGTTCATATTGTACTCCAGCTGAATTTTGTCCTATTACAGAAATATATTACAGAGCTATATTAAAAATAAGTTACTTTTTGGAAGTATGATTTAACTAGTTGGTATATGGTGTTGCATCCACAGTTTTGCCCAACTTACCTGCAAATTCATTATTAATATTCAGTTATGTATAGGCAATTTTTAATATGGCAGAGTGTTTTTGAAGCAGCACCCTCAGGAGCTCCAAGATCTCTTTTCTGGATGATAATATTTGGAGCCTGTTGTCTTGTACACACGAGGAAAACTGTAATAATGTTGAATTACTTTGCATTTACTAATTTTGAATTTTTTTAAGCATTGTTTCCTGGACAGTTGATATCAGAAGAATCTTTGCAGCTGGTGTTTAACTGCATTTAATGATCTCTGGCTCTATAGCAAAGTTTGTCGTTTCATTAGTGTCAGCACATTACCAGCTCGTTGTCACTGTGCTTCTCCAAAGGTTTCCCTTGTTGTGGAGACTGGTTATTCCTCTTTACCTACTGTCTTCCCTGGGAAATCCAGGTGCAGAAATATTGTTAGAGGATGCTTTTTTTTTTTTTTTCTTTTTTTGTAGTGAATGCTCTACTTCTTTTATTGGTTGAATTCCATTTGATTGTGCACATTTTAAAGCAGAAGTGCCTGCTTTATTTCTTGAACACAAGTTAACCATGTTAATTTATTTCTGTATACTTGCTTCACTTTTGTTTAGATTTTCCATGTCATCTTAGGCTTCTTTTTATCAAGACTATTAATATTTTTAATTCACGATTAATTTAGGATGACTACTTTAAAGAAGTCACCTCCCCCTGCCTTCCTAAGTTTTTGCTATCATCGTCAATTAGTTCAATAATTTGTTTCCTTTATTAAGGAAGTTGATTTTAATGATAATTATGATAATTTTTACTGTCTGAAATATGCTTAAACTGAAGTTAAGTGCAAATAGGAACATTTTAATGTTTTCTTTGGTGAAATAAGCAGTCACCGTGATGGGCCATAAATTTCTTGTTGCCAATTGTACAAGTGAAGTAACTGTGGCACCTGCTGGATAATCTCTAGCTCAGGAGAAGATTCTCCATAGAACCAATTCCATTAGCATTCAGTCTGAGGTGTTAGATAGAATGGGATGTCTTGATTTTAGTAATACTGAAATATCCTGTCACTTCAGACTGCTACAGGAACTTCATTTCAGTCTCTTGAATGTTACATATTACATATGTAACATATGTTAGTATATTGATTTACGTTAGAAAGCAAATACAGTTTGAATTATATTCATCTGTAGTGAATGATTTCCATCTGTTTTACTGATTCTGTATTAGTTTATTAATTTAAATTAACTAGAATTTTACGATGAATAGCGTTTGAGTAAAGTAAATCAGCCTGTATTGCACCTCTCCATTCCAGTTGAGGTATTACTGGATTTTTTATCTTGTTTTTAAGTTCAGTTTATCAAAATCAAATGGTGGATAGTGTATCTAGTCTGAAGGTAGTCTGTCTAAATATTATCACAGAATTTTTGAGGTTGAAACAGAAGTCTGGAGGTTCTCTGATCCAACCCTCTTGCAAAAGCAGGGCAAACTGAGGTTGCCTGCCCAGATCTGTGGCCACATGGTTTTTGAATATATGCAGTGAAGACTCGGCAGATAAAATTTTTCATCCTAGATTTCCTCCTTGGAAAGAAATAGAGGAAAGTAGACACTTCCAGGAGGTGTTTAATTTCATCTTGGGATAGTCATCTAAGAGAGTTCAGTTGAATGGCTTCTACAGGTGGCTATTTTACATCTGTGTGTTCTAACATAATCTCAGAGAGGCTCATCCTGGCCAAGAGATATCTAAAAACACAACAACCCAGATTGCTGATGAAGTTTGCACAATTTGCTGCTGTTTTCAGAAATAAAAACCTTGCCTGGATTTCTTGAAAAGAGAGTGAAAACTCTGTGGAACTAAACTAGAAAACATTTCATGATTCTAAAGAATGACCACAGAAATAGTGTGCTTCTGATCTTGAAATTTTTTTGCCTTCCTTTGGTACACATGTGTTTACCAAATATGCAAATATATGATATGCAGTCACAAGTTTTAAATTGAAGTACTAATTATAATTAGGATAATAGTTTTTATTTGAATGTAATTAGATGTCTCAGGAGAACTAAGGAGGTTGTCAGTTTATATATTTAGCATATTAGAAGCTTTTATGTTACAAAATTGTAAATTGGTTATTAACAATTAATTGATAGAGGAAAAAGTAATATGAAAGTGAATGAAAAGTATGAATTAGGGTGGAAGCAAAAGCTAGACCTTGCTTACTTATATTAATTGTCTGAAGATGGGATATGAAAGAAGTCTTTGAATACTTGGATGGGTTTAGCCACCAAAAAACCTTTGTATAGTATTTAACTTGCCTATTTTTTAAAGTTTATTTTGAAGTCAATAACAACTGCTTTTAAATAGGCCATAGAATTGCCTTCTATTAAAATTGACTATTGAAATTATGCACTAAGAGATAATTATTTGAATATCTTTAATTTAAAATGTTATGCAAATTTTAATTATATAATTCCATTATACAAATAGAACAAAATTTTTTAGAATTATTTAAATATTAATTTATCCCATTATTTTGTGTAATATATTTACAGTTACTGAAATTAGTGTTACTGACAGGCTGGGAGAATTGGCCTTGTTCTGTCTGAAGAGGAGAAGGCTCCAGGGAGACCTTATAGCACTTCAAGGGAGCCTAAAGGAGAGCTGGACAGGGAGTTTTTACAAGGGCAAGGGCGTGTACTGATAGATTGAGGGAGGGAAGGACTTAAACTGAAGGAGGGCTTAAACTGTCTAGATTAGATATTAGGAAGGAATTTTTATGAGGGTGGTGAAGCACTGGAACAGGTTTCCCAGAGAGACTAACCAAGGCTGAATGGGACTCTTGAGTAACCTGGTCTAGTGGAAAGTTCCTGCCCATGGCAGTGGGGTTGGAACTAGATGATCTTTAAGGTCCCTTCCAACCCAAGCCATTCTGTGATTCCATGATTCTATGAAATTTCACACTGGTACTTTCAAAATTCTTCGAAGTTACTAGGATAAAGTAGGATGCATGAGAGTCAGGCTGTGTTTCTTTCAGAATTGAAAGATGTTTATGCCATTGAAAGGGGATTTTTTTTTTTTAATTAAATTTTTTATTTGGTTTAGGAGACTGTCTTGAGTTCAGCTTTTTTAAGTTACACAAATGACTGATCAAAATTGTTGAATTGCATTTCTGAAGATATATTTGGTCTTGGCTATATCTTCTTTTACTGGTTTGTTTTTTCTTCCCTTCTATTACATGTCTGATAGTTGTGCTATTTAATTGGAGCTTAGGACTTTGGATAGTACCTGGATAGATAGGAGTCAGGCTGTCATTTCATCAGTACTGCTGTTAACTCACCTAATTATCTGAGTGTTTGTTCCTTTCCTGGTGCAGTCTCTCCCTTGCACCAGCCAGCAGGTTTCCTTGACCACATGATGAGCTGATGTGTGGTATAATAATGTAAATTTTCTATGTCTGTGTTACTCCAGAGCAGATGAGTGGTTCTTTTTCCAGGCATGACTGCATGACTGTTTGGGTGGGACAAAGGAAAAGGTAGTAAAGTCTTCCAAACACAACTAAGGGCAAATGTTGGCTTATATCAGGAAAAAAAGCTAAGTTAGTAGTGTCTTTTTATTTTGAGTAGGCAAATTTCAGAAAATGGTTGAAAAACCTCAGTTGCTTCTTGAGATTTTCAGGTTCTGCACTACATCTGTCTGGGCCAGGCTACCATTTCAATTCCTTCCTTTTTTGAAAGGAGTACTTCAAATATATTTTGATTTGATTTCATTGAGATGCTGTATTCAGCACAGTGACAAAATTAAAGGTAGTGTTTTATGATAGTAGTGTATATATTTTTACAAGCTTTATTTTGCATAGCATGATTGTTAATTTGCTCTTACAAAGTGTAGCTGTGAGTTTCTCCTATCAAAATTACTTCTCTAACTATGTAAAACACGCTCTGTATTGGTCACAATGAAGGTATGAGAGACACTAAGCGATGTATTTCACATTGTAATGCTATTCTTGTTTTCTTTTTTAGCTGGTTGGTGGCGAATTTGATCTGGAGATGAACTTTATAATCCAGGATGCAGAGAGCATTACATGCATGTCAGAGCTTTTGGAGCACTGTGATGTAACGTGCCAAGCAGAAATCTGGAGTATGTTCACTGCAATTCTACGTAAAAGTGTCCGTAATTTACAGACTAGCACGGAAGTTGGCTTAATTGAACAGGTACTGCTGAAGATGAGTACTGTGGACGACATGATTGCAGGTATAAATATCCAACTGATGAAATAATTATTATATTCTTGACCTACCAATGTTTTGTGATTGTGGAAGGGTATGGAATGTTTTGGTTTTTACTTAAAGTGATGTTTTCATTAGTGCTGCTATCAAGTCAGAAGTACTTTTTTATTAATTTCAGGAAAATGACAAACATATATTCTTTAGTTTGAATTGTCTGAAGCTACATTGTGTAAAATAACTGGTTATTAATTCATTTGAGAAGATACTGTTTTCTGAGTGATAAAAAATTAAAATAATTAAAAACAATATGTTAGATTTTTTATTTAGTTTTTATATACACTGGTAATTTTAAATCATGATGTTTGAATTGCTAGATTCATTTTAAACATAACCTCATCTGACACTATAACAGATTTTATTTCCAGGTTTGAATGCTGGAAATATTGATTACATTAAACAATCATTCCATAATGTATTCCTCTGATCCCTTTCACATATTTTCATTTCTTACCTTTGTGGTGAAAGTAGTTCTTAATTCTTATATAGTTTGTGACTGATGGTAGGATACGTATATTGTGAGGCATTTTTGAAAGACTTCCGAGGTTTGCCATCCGTTTTTCTAATATTTTGGTTGATGATCTGGTTCCTGACACATATGCTGGTTTTGTGGAACAGTAAACTAGCAAGGATTTCAGACAAGAAGCAAGAAGATGATAACAGTAAGATGAATACTGGATTACTGAGGAATGATTTTTTTTCCTTGTCCTTTTTTCTTTTTTTTTTTCCTTTTTATAAATGTGTTTGTAATATTAAGTATTTAGAAAAGCTACATTTTGTTTTTCAAAGCAAGTCATAATCAACATCTTGTTTAGAAGTGTATCTCTAAATGCTAAAGTCATAACTGTTCTGCTAAATACTGTACAGTGAAATTCAGACTGAAGTATAACAGACCAATAGATTAATAAATGGTAGTTTTCACCAAATATGTTTTGGTTTACAATATTTATAGGTATGCTATGTCAGAATAGTGTGAGGGCAAAGATACTCTTTTATTCCATGTTAAATATAGCACATTACATGATGAGAACAAAAATTCCTATCCTAAAATTTTTCAGGGTATTACTCATGCAAATAATGCTCTTACATGAGTAATCACAACAACAAAATTTGTCTAATTTAAGTTCCTGTGGTACTTGTATATGTGGCATACAAGACCGTAATGGTACTTCCAGTAGAGGTTTTTTTTAACTGCCTAGCTAATTGTAGAAGTCAGAAATCGAGAGCATAGGATCTGGATTTTAGGAGCTTTTGGGAATTGAAAAATCACTCTTGATTTAGTGGTATTAATATAAACTAGGGGTAGTAAATAAAAACAAACAAAAAAACCTAACAACAACAACAAAAAAACCCCACAGAAAAACAACCTCATGGATCTTCTACCTCAATAATCCTTTTTCTGAGAGTGGTCACACTCTCAGAAAGAGACTTCTGCCTTCAGAAAGAGACCTTCTGCCAAAAAAGACTTTAGTAAGCCCGTTCTTTGGTATTCGTACATGGATGAAGGGAGTACATGTTTAATTTAAAATCAAAAATGAAAACTGGAATTCTGATGACATTTTAGCTTTGCAGTGTGTTTCCAATTATCTAAGTATTCATCTATATATTATGAGCTGGAATTGAACAGAATCATGCTTCCTAGGGTTTTTCTCTGATAACTGTAAATAGATGATTTTTGGAGGTTTTTTTGACAAGATATGGAAGCAACCAAATTGATAATTTTGCTTTAATCTCTTGTTTTCTGTAAGCACCTCAGTCTCCTTTTATAAGTGGCAATAATATTGGTAGTAAGTCAGAAGTCACAAAAAAGGTCATTTAATAGCTATTTTGATATTAGGCAAAAGCAGTGGCAACCAATGCAGTGTCTGTGTTCCCTAATGTCCTATGCAGATGTTGAGGTCATAACTGTAGAATTGTTTAGCCTCAAATATTTCTATGAACTTCCCAAAACCAGGGAATAAAATAAGAAATGTTGTGTTAAAATGATTTTTAACATTAAAGGGAGGATGCTTTGAACAAGCGCTGTGTTAATTTTTACTTCTAGGAAGTCAGTACCACTTTTTTCCCAAAACAGCAAAACAGTTGCTAATAGTCTGTCAGCCCAATGTTCTGAAATTGGCTTTTATCATCTTTAAAGGATACAGGCGTTCTGGATTTTTTCTTTGTGTGTGTGTGTGTGTTTTGCTTCTCTGGGAGTTGCTTGTTAGTTTTTAGGTCATCTCACTTGTTCCTTTGTGAAACATTTTGATTAGACCTAGATAGGATTTGAATAGACAAGACAGTCAATAATGTCTGTTTTATGTTCTGACAGCACACTTTCAGGACCAGTCTGAGTCTGAAGCCACTCTTCTCTGATTTTATGATAGTTAGACAGCAGCAAATTAGCATGTACCCAAACTTTATCAATGCGAAGAACTTTTCTGTCTGTTTAGGTAAAGACTCTCAGATTCATTAGGTTCTGAGTACTTTAATGCAACTTCCTGCAATTTTACAGATTCTGTGGTGAAGAAAAAAGCTTAATCACAAATTTGCTTTCCAGAAGCATCACCTTTCAAAAAAAATCTTTGTACTGTGACAATCTGCTACACTAATAGAGTGAATGGTCAGCCATTTTATCAATAGTTAAGGAGAAAATATTTTCATAGATGGTTGGCGTTTATTTTTTTAACAGCTGCAAAGGATCTTCCTTGAGGGACTCACTTTTTACAGTTCTCTTTTTCCAGGTGATGAGTAGTGAAGTAGATCATCTGCTCTGAGGGACTCTTTGGATAGTGTGTCTGTAGTCCCTTCTGAGAAGTATGAACAATGGATGAGAAAGTAGCCTGAACTCAAAGACAGTAGTTATGTCTCACCCAAGTCCCATTTTTTCCCCACAGTTCTGCTGTGATCATGCAGGGAATTGTTTTAAAATTTCTGGGACTGAATTTTTAAGCACTGAAACAGTTCCTAGTTTTCAAGCAACAGTTGGATTTTGATTGCTCTGTCATTAATGGACTGTTAACAAGCTTTCCTCTTTCAACTCATTCCATAAGAAAAACTGCAAAATTATCACATTCTCTGTTTACAACCTGTAGAAATTAATTTACATTACCAACAAGGGTTAAAATTCCCAATTTAATGGCTATGTAATATTAAGAGGTTAAGGAGGCATGAGGCCGTTTTCCTGAAGTTTTCTTTCCAGTGCTATTTAATATGTCTTCAAAAGTTAATGCCAGACCCTTCATTTTGATGTATTTGCATTGTTACTTGAAAGACAGGCAGGCATTTTTCTATTGTATTTTCATATTAAGTGACTGAACTAAGCATTCCTTCAAGGTTGCTGGTTAATTTATAGATCATATGAAAACTGCTTAGTATGAAAGTATTCAGAAAGTGCCATTAATAGAAATTAGAAATGCATTAAAAATGAGAAACTGCCTGTTTTCTCCTTGTGGACTTAATATTATTATATATAATCTTTTTTTTAAAATGAGATCATGGATTCCAGTTATATATGTAATCTTATTTAATATTAAAAAAAAGAAGTAGATATTAAAAAAATCCAGTTGTAGTATGCTTTCTGACCTTTGTCCATTTAGAGATGAGTGGATTATTAGGATTTATAAACCAGATGGGACTGACTCTTTTATGAGATTTCTAATAAGTATGAATGAAGTTATGTAACAATTATTTTAAAGTCTTTATATTGAAGCCAGAAACAAACCTTCTTTAGAAGAGTTTACAGAAATACCTTTAAATAGCCTTAAGTGCTTCAGCTGCCATTGATGTTTGCTTTATCTTTGCTTGTTACCTACTGGGCTTCAATCTTCCAGGTCATTATTTTACCCAGAGTTACATAATTAGGGAGCTTATGTTTGTTTCTCTCCATCAATGTTTAATTCATTACTTATAAATATGTATTTCTAATGCCTGTAGGTTATCCACATCTTCAGTAGAAATAAGAATTTTTCTGTGCCATAAGGTAGTACAGGCAATAACAATGAAACAATGCAGCACATGTTCAGTGATTTTTAAAACTTGCCAGTCATTTTGGTGTTTGACTATATTAATTTGCACTTTTTCCTCTATGTTACAAAATTTTTTAAATGGTGTTCTGATTTACACCAGACAACTTTGCTTCTACACAACCTTTTTTTCTTTGTAAAGGAAGCAAAATTTGCAGTCCCTTGATCTGAAACTACAAAGTAGGAATTGGGAAATTCTCAGCCAAAGATTAGTATTCACTTGTGTTTATTTCCTTTTCTGAGTGTTCAGTGTGACTGTTTCCAGTTTCTGATCATGTACAAGATGTGCCAGCTTCACGTTGCAGGCTGGAGATGACAGTGAAGGGTGCAGGTGCTAGGGGAGCTGAGTCATAGAATTCACCACCATGAGAGACAAGACATTTATTTTTCTTAGGTGTATTTTGTTGTCCCTAATTCTGTCACAAATGTATGTGCCACTTTTTAGAGAGAAGATGAAAGAAGTGAGGGGGGGAATTCTATACTTGGACATTAGGACTATATTCAGAATTTCTGGTGAAAATGTCTGCTAAGTTGCAACGCTTGTCTTTTGCCTTTCCTGATATGCAATTTCACTCACCAAAAAGTTTACTGTGTCTTCAGTAAATTAAATTATATTTCATTCTTCACACATGCCTTTAGCTTGCTAAGGATCAGAGGCTAGTTTTGTTGCAGAAAAAGCTAAATAAATATTAATGCTCAAAACCACATACATATGGATTTGCAGAGAGAAAATCCATTTTAAGGCAAAATAGGAATGTGAAATGTCTTTGGAAAGAATTGTTTCTCCTGAAAATTACTCTTTGTCAGCACCTGTAAGAGTCATCCTTTCACTAATGAACAAGGATAACATGAAGTCCTACAAACAAAATGTAAACTTACATGTAGAAAATTATGTGTTCTACAAGTTTTAGCAGGGAGGCAGGAGTGGGGTGGGAGAGTTATGTGACTGTTGAACAGAAATGAACTTGAGAAAGTGTGTTAATGATGATTCTGTTGTGTCATAGCTCTTTTGTTTTGAAAACTCTGGACTTCACTGCTTCATCTTTGAATTAAAGTCTGAATATAAGCAAATTGGTTTACCTCCTGCTAGAGGAAGTTGTAAGTCTTATTAGTCCATTTTATTCTAGAACAAAAGGCTGGAGTATAAGGAAAGGTTAGCATCTATCAAGCTAACAAATTCTTAGAATGAAATTCTGGGTTTTTAAATAAAAATTCAAGCACTAACAGTAATTTTAAACCTGATAGTCATTGAAAAGAAGACTCTGTTCAATGTTCTTACTGTAAAAGTTTATGAGTTCTGAGATGTTGTAATGAAAGCTGTATTCCATAAACCTGTTAGCAATTTTGATTTCTTCTTTTTATTTTGCTCTTTAATTATTTTCTTGCTATGATTTTTGTTTGTTTTCCTTATTTATTTTTCTGTTGTTGTTGTTTTGATATTCAGTTTGATTGCTGGATTTTTGGTTGGTTGGTTTTGTGGGGCTTTTGTTGGTTTGGGGTATTTTACAGGGGCCAGAAGGAGGTGTTGTTTTTCTTTTATTTTCCCCTGGCCTTTCATTACAGTAAAGATCAGAAGCATTATCACTGTAGCAAAAATGGAGAAATGATACAAGTTATAGTATAAAATGTTGGGTTTAGGTTAATGTAAAGCATATTTTAGGTCGATTTTTTTTAAAAAATGCTAACTTCAGAGGAAAGAAGGAACTCTTATCACAAAAGTGTACAGCGAGAAGAACAAGTTTATAATGTGTGATGCATGTTGTGAAATGGGAAGAATTAATGCTCCATAAATGTAATACTTTTTTCAAAGTGTGATGCAGAATTTAACATGAAATCCTTTGTAAAACATTCAATGCAAGTAAGTTGGATTTTTAGAATATGTGAATACATTTACTTTTAAAGGTATTAAATTTTTCAGCTTTTTTTTTGTGTGTGTGTGTATCAAAGCAATGAAATTCAGAGTTCAGAATAACTTTATTTTCCTTTGAAGATCTCCTAGTTGATATGTTGGGGGTTCTTGCCAGCTACAGCATCACTGTCAAGGAGTTGAAGCTTTTGTTCAGCATGCTTCGAGGCGAAAATGGAATCTGGGTAAGCTGTGATCAGATAAAGCATTAAGTGTCATTCCATTAGAGCCTGAAGTTAACATAAACTGTCTCCTGGGACTTATAAACTTGAATTTGTTTTCTCATGTTGACTGAACATATGTTCAAGAAGTATTTTTACTAACTCTTTTAGAGCTAATTTGCTCTGTTGTTTGAAAACTGTCCACTTTCCGTTGTAGCCTAGAGAGTTCAAAAATTGTTGTATTGACTTTTGTGCAATTTTCTTTTTTTCACAGCCAAGACATGCAGTTAAATTATTATCAGTCCTTAATCAGATGCCACAGAGACATGGGCCTGATACCTTTTTCAACTTCCCGGGCTGTAGTGCTGCAGTAAGTTTTCAACCAAAATACTACAATTTCAGGAACAAATAAATGGGTCCTCATTTACATTTCCCTTCATTTGGTTTCAGAAATTCTTGGAAAGGAAATGAGAGGGGAAATACATGTTTGAGTAGTGTAGACATTGCCTTCCACAGACTTACAAGGTAGCTGTGTTGTTGAGAAGTTGCACTTGTGAGGATGGAATATCAAGCAGCAGATTTTGATCTGAGGAAGTTACTATGAAAGGGAAACTTGAGAATTCCAAAGAACAGTGTTATTTTATTAAAATAATGTAATCAATATTATATAAAGGAGAGAGTTGAGAAAAATCAAGCAATGAACTTGTCCGTATCATCACAGATTACAGTGACTGCTTAGTCATAAATTTTATTATAAAGTTTTCATTTTGTCTGAATTCCATCGTCTGTTTCCTTTCCATCAAGGCAATGGAGATAATCTGCAATGGTGAAATTGTATTCCTTTCCAAATCCAAGTAGATACTCTCTCTTCCATTCACTGCATGTACTTTCAAAAAAAGAAAAAAAACCAAAAAGCCCTACACATAAATTAAAGTATTGTATACAGATTTATAGATTATTGATAGAGTAAATACAAATGGTTAAAACTGGGAAATAGAAATCTGAGGTACAGTTCTGTTCTGGAATGGAATGGTATAGGCTCAGGTAGAACATGGAGTCTTCTAACAGAAAATAATTCTGAGATTTCTGTTTTCTCATGCCAGTGCATGGAGGCTGCTCTACCTGCATTTCATCCATCAATGGCACTGACAATTTTCTTTAAACCCAAACCACTATGTCCATTCCTTGTGAACAGACTTGTCAGAGTGGCAGATTGTATCAGGGAAGTAAACTGGCTGATAATAACTATTTTACACCTGGGCTATTTTTTGCTGGATTACTTCTTTGATCTTGTTTGTTATCCAGCCTTATAAACAGATATGTCAGCAAAATGCATAGGGCGGATTGTGTAAAGAATTAATTACTAAATTTTGAAAGGGAAATTTTTGTTATCTCCTGCTAAAATAAAACCACAGTTAACCTCTCTTACAAATGCACACATCGGCAAGGCAGCTGTTGCAGAATACGAGTGTTTACAGTGACACATACTGCTTTGACACTTCTGGGCTTCAGAGGCAGACCCTGATGAAATTTCTTTCCTAATTTCTTATCAGAATTTCAAAAAAGGGTTTTGCAGGAGAAGAATTTCAAATATTCCTTCCTGTCCAAAGATGTGCATCAATATCAGGAGTTCTTGACTGAAATGCAGAGTCTCTTTCCTTTGTTTGGATCCTTCCAGGATCTTGTTTCACATACTACTCATGATGGACTGCACACCTGTAAACCAAGAAACAAGAAATAAGAGTTTCAAATTTATATTTTATTACTGCATGTTGGATTACACTATAGAGTTTACATCCTCTAAAGTGGACCATGGGCAGAAAGTTATAAAATGGCTCAAAAAACAAAACACTTCATTAGAAGAAAGAGACTGGACAAGACCTAGTTCACTAGCACTGAGTCTGTTTTCAGGTGTGATGCACAATGTTGACATCAGACAAAGAAGCAGCATAACTTTTAATCAGCATGATAAATATCAGGTTGGCCCTCTTTAAAGTTAAGTGCATGCTTCTTGTATATCCAGGACTTCAGTGGCAGTATGGAGGAGCCAGGAGTCTGTCTACTGAATTGTGTCTACAGCTGTGCTGCCGAGAGCTGCTTCATTTTCCCAGCTGCAGGGCTCTTCCCTGTACTGTATTACATCTCTACCAGTCTGTGCGGGTGGCGTGTTAGTCACTCCAGTTGGAGGACACCTTGTGCTGGTGGTAGTACTACTCCCAGGTGGTGTTCCCATTTGACATCAAGCAGCTCTTCTGCCTCAGGCAGGAAACAGCCTCACAGGGGGCAGAACCCAAATCCCAAAGGTGTTCCTTGAAATGTTCAGTTTTGGTTTTAACAATGAATCTCAATTTTATGATCTGTTGATTAATTTGATTTTGTATTTAAGTTTATTGATGAGATTAATAATTATTAAAAGCTTAATTTATAGTTTAATTTCTTCAGAAGTAATTTTTCTATTTTTATTCTCTTAATATTGCCCATTTACAAATTTAATTTTGTCCGTTGTTTGATAGAATTTATGTAGTTGAAGTTAAAGTGTTTTAAAACAGATAGAAAAGTAATGCATTAATTCAAAAGCACTAGTTAAAGGGTTTTTTCTATACTTAGATTTGAAACTTAAAGCAGATCTACAGATTTGGAATGACAAGGATTTTAGAAAGGCATTACTTTTAACAGTATTTCTCAAAAATCTAATTATTTGTTTCTTTTTTATTTCCCTCCATCCAGGCAATTGCATTGCCTCCTATTGCTAAGTGGCCTTATCAAAATGGGTTTACTCTTAACACCTGGTTTCGTATGGATCCACTAAACAATATCAATGTTGATAAGGATAAACCCTATCTCTATTGGTAAGTAGCTTATAATGCTGCAGTTATGGTTTGTTCTGGCTTCCTGACATTCAGTTAGTCTTTCTCATTCTTTTTAGTCCCTGCCATGCTTTCCCCTGCCCCTGCCAAATATTTGCAGATTTTAATGGCTGCATACTGTATACAAACTCTTAGAAAACCATCTGTCCTTTTTGCTTTGCAATTCATAAATCTATGGATTCAAGACATGTGCCTCATAGATAAACCATAAAATCTAGTGTTGTGGTTTCTTTAGGAATTCTAACATATATTATTTCTTAGAGCTTTAAATGGAGATTGTTGTCGTATTTTCTGTTTGGTGGAAAAGATTCTCAGCTGATGTCAGTACTACAAAATAAATCTGTTAAACTCAGAGTGCAGTTTGCGTGTTAGCTAAAGGTAATAGAAAGTAGATCTATGAACATAAAAATGGCTTGCTGATTACCAGTTCCCCAAAACTGTGAAAATTTAATGTGAATGCAATGCTCATAAAAGAAACCGAATATACCAATCTCAGAAGGAAATCACAGAATATGTTGAGTTGGAAGGGACCCATCAGGATCATTGAGTCCAACTCAGCCATGCACAGCACCAGCACCGTCCATATCACACCACGTGCCTCAGTGTCCAAACACTTCTTGAACTCTGGCAGGCTGGTGCTGTGACCACTTCCCTGGGGAGCCTGTTCCAGTGCCCAACCACCCCCTGGGTGATGAACCTTTTCCTAATATCCAACCTAAACCTCCCCTGACACAACTTCAGGCCACTCCCTTGGGTCCTGTCAGTGGTCACCAGCAAGTTTATATCAGTACCTGCCCCTCCTCTTCCCCTCAGGAGGAAGTTGTAATTGCAGTGGGGTCTCCCTGCAGTCTCTTCTCCAGGCTGAACAGACCAAGTGACCTCAGCTGCTCCTCATACAGCTTCCTCTCCAGACCCTTCAACATTCTCATGGCCCTCCTTCAGGCACTTCCCAATAGTTTAATGTATTTTTAATATTTTGGTGCCCAAAAACTGCCCCCAGCACTGGAGGTGAGGCTGCCCCAGTGCAGAGCAGAGGTGATTGTCACCTCCCTTGCCCAGCTGGTGATGCTGTGCCTGATGCACTCCAGGACAGGGTTGTCCCTCCTGGCTGCCTGGGCACTGCTGACTCATAATTGACTTGCTACCAACCAGGACCCCCAAGTCCCTTTTCATGTCTCTGCTTTCCAGCATCTCATTTCCCAGTCTGTTTGTTCATCCAGGGTTTCCCCATCTCAGGTGCAGAATCCAGCACATGAACCTTGAACGTCATATGGTTGGTGATCGTCCAGTTCTCTTATTTGTCAGTCTCTCTGCAGGGCTCCTTGCCTTCAAATGGGTCAACAGCTCCTCCCAGTTTTCTACCATCTGCAAACTTGCTTTTATCCCTTCCAGTCCAGCTTCCAAGTTATTTATGAAAATGTTGAAAAACACAGGGCCTAAGATGTAGCCCTGGAGACTTCGCTGTGACAGGAGCAATGCAAATTATTAGTATTTTTATATAGTAGATTAAACCAAGCTTGAATTAATAATTCAAAATAGGAAAAATATCCATCTAAACTTTACACAGGTTTCAGACTTTGCCATGTGAAAGCTTGTGTCACACACAGCCACCACCAAGAGAAAGATACCAAAGCAAATGTTTATTTTCTTCAAACTTGCTTTTTGGTCACGTACTATCTTTTTTCAGTTTAACTAGGTGAAAAATGTGTTACATAAATAACTCAAGATTTTAAGTGAGTGCAGTGCCTTTGTGGTGTGAGACAGCAGTTACATCAACTCAACCATGATATGAAAACTGCTTCTTAAAACTGGATAAGGGAAGCAAAGAAATGCTTTCACATTTGCAAGATGTGAGGGAAATTTGCCGTTCTGTTATTAGGGGCATGCTAAACCCTGCTTCAAGAATTGTAAACCGATTTGTTTTCTTCTAAAAAAAATAATTTTAATTATCTCTGAGGATGATGTTGGGCAGTTGCTGACAGTCTATTAACACTTGTGTATTAGTACAGTATTGTAGCTATCTTACCAAGTATAAACAGAGTGTGACAATCCTGGAAGAAAATTAGAACTCTGACATTTGCATGGACAATAAATAACAACAAGGCAGAGCAGCCAAATTCAAAGGGTAAGGTTCAGAATGCTGTAGCAGAAATTTTAGTAAAAGCCAACCAACATCCATATACCTATGATGGATAGGTAAGCAGTGGATAATGGGTGCCATGCTTATGGAAGGAGTAGTCATGTGTTAGAAAGCAGGAATTACAGCAGGATGTTAAGGACTGTTGTAGGATACCAACTGACCATAGAATCCATTTCCTTTGCTCTAGCTGAAAGAGCTAATGTGATCTTTTTAAGGATAGTCTGAACAGAGAGGATGATAAAGGTGATGTGATCCCTTCCTGAAATCTTGGTAAAAGCATTACTGGAATGTCATTTACAGTTAAGAATTGCTACTTCTTTCAAGAGACCATGGGAAAAACTGGTACTATTCAGAAAACACTTGGGAGTGAACTGAGCCCTGGAAAACACATTTCATAATGAATGAATTTTTTTAAATCTGAGATCCAGTAGGCAGACTGCAAAATAGGAAAATTCAAACTTTTAGATACACAGCACTATGCCACTATCCCAATTATAAGACATAGTAAAAATAATAATGTTAATAATAATTATCATAGTTTAATAGATTTTTGGAAATATTTCTTTAAAAGTAAGATGTAGATTCTTTGTCATAAGGACACTGAAGATTTAGATAATTAGGACTAACATTAAGCATGCTCAACTGGGAAGTGTCCATCCTCTGAATCACTTTATTGTTCCTGCTAAAAAATGGAATGGGTGACATAATTATTAAGTAAGGCCTGTAATTAGATATGATCAATTCAGATGCTAATATTGATTTCTAGAGGGGTTTTTGTGTTATTTTACTTTTTTATCTTTTAAGAGGTGCTTTCTTTCAGATTACGTATCAGGTTTCGTCAAAGAATTAGAAGGTGAATTGAGGCTGAATTGTCATAATTGTTGTTTGTTTTGTTTTTTTTAAACATCCCAAGTGCTTCCACAAGCATTAAATGGAAGAATAGCTAAAATTTCTAAAAGTGCATTCTACGTTTTAGTTTTACAGATGTAGAGACAGGGAAGAAAAAAAAACAAAAACAAACCCCAAACCAAAAAACCCCAACCAAACAACAACAACAACAACAAAAAACAACAACAACAACAAAAACAAACAAACAAACAAACCCCCAAAAAAACCACCAAAATTCAAGCTGTCTAGTATTTTCAGACCTTCTTTAGGGCTTATGTTAATAGAGATAATGCAGAACAGTTGCAAAATCATATAGTGGAATTCCAAAGTTAGAAAAAAACCAAATTACACCCACACCTTTCAGGCAAGAATGAATTAATATCTTCTCAATATTGCTACTATGATCATCTGCTAAATTGCTCATAAAATCCTAAGCTAAAGAAACGGGAATCCCTAAACAGTTCCAGTGGTGGATGGAAGAATGCTCTCTTGCTATGGAAGTGTAATAACGTTCAGTAGCTGCTTTGAGAAACTGGCTGAAATGAGACATAATTATAAAGATTATATGAACAAACTGTAGTAAAATTGTGTTCCAGCTGCTATGGGAAGTAATTTAAGGCCCATAAAACCATATGGCTGTTGATGGTACTGCTCTTGTTGTCTCCATGCATTTTATCTTTGGATGTGGCGAGTTCTGCACATGTAGGTCATTGATAAGAGAATTTCTTTGCAATATCCTAGAGACCAGTCCTAGCTGATGTTACTTCTGGCAAGAAAGAAAATGTTAAGATTAATATTATATAGTATTATGTTGAGGTAAACAGAATGCATTTGAGTATTCAGTTTCTTAACTACTGTTGTATTAGAATTCTAATTAATTTGAGGAAATAAGAGTGAAATCCTGGCTAAATTTAATGTTTATAAAATCATTCATTCTATTCCAAGGCAAAGAGCCCTGCTAAGAAATGAGCAGTTTTTTGGTTAATTCATTTTTTTCTCATGTTTGCGTGCTGAACTCCAGGAAGTTACACACATAAGTTACACACAACTCAGTGTTTAAAATCTCAGGAATAGTCTGATTTAGCCATAATGAAGATAAAATCAATCCAGTAACCAGCAGGGATAGGAAAGGGGAAAAAAATTTAAAGATGTAGACATTTCTTCAAGAGCTGTTCCTAATTTCAAAGTGCTTTCTAGCTCTTGTTCAAAGAAGTAGGATGCATTTTACACAATGATAATAATGTTTTATCAGGTAAAAACCTGATGATATTTAAAATGGTTGGCTGTTGGTAATTTAAGAGAAATTATTATATTTGACATCTGTAAGCAAATAATACATTGTATGACAGAACGTAGTGCATCTCTGTATTATTTTAATATCCTTCAGAAAGGCATTCTGTTGAATGGAACCATTTTAGACTGTAAAGATGACTTACATTGCTGAGAAACAGCTTTGGCGTTATGAGAGTTGCAGTTACCTTCTGAAAAGTTCTTTGAGTGGCATAAGGCCCTAAGGAGATAAATCAAAGTCTCAAGCTATCTCACAACACATTCAATTGCTGTTATTGTAAGGGCTGTATTTTAAGTTTTTTAGCGTTCATTTTATTGCTCAAAATTCAGCGCTGTGGTCGTGCAGGTTGTGTAAATGGGTAATGTGTATATGAGAGATATTCTCCCATGCGGTTGTTCACTGCTCCTTTCGTTAAGGGGTTTAGCTGCCTATGGGGTCATTGTGGAAGCCAGATCATTGGCATGATCCAGGTTAAAAATAGTCTTCAAAAGATGCAAGGGATTGGCAGTGTTATAAAGTGCTTTCACTGTTGAGGTCAGTGGTAATGGACAGCATGTAATATTTCTCTTCATTCTTAGGTTATATCTTAGATTTATTTAGAGGACATTTTACATTTATTAAAGAAGCTGGGTTTTTTCTTTTTTTCAAAGAGAGTTCTATGGAAGCCCTTATTAAAGGCAGTGGCAGGGAATAATGCTCCTTTTCAGCACAGCAGCTTGAGGGGAGAGAGAAATGTGTACAATGTAGAGAAGCAGATGAATGAATGAGGAAGACATAGCCTGAATTTGAGGGGAAAAAAGTTATATATACTATATATAATTCAAGACTGGAAATAGGAACTTCTGTGCATGGATTCATTAGGGTGCAGAAAAATAATCTACAGGTGTTATTACACCTGTTCTGTTTACTCTGTTTTTAAAATTAAATAAAAAGTATTCTAATTCATTACAACAAATGTGGCTTTCTAGAATTTGAGAATTTGAGTGTCTCTTTTTAAACTCTTTTTCGAACGCCCTCATAGGAGATGAGTGTCTAAGCCCTGATCACCTCAGGGTATAATCACAACACCTGTCTTTTAAAGAGTTTATTTTTTTCATAAGGCCATGGTTTATCAACTATTTTTTGACAGTGAGCAAAGAGGAAAATCTGTTTCTCTGCTTAAGTAATGCACACATATTGATTTAACTGTAAGTTTCTGAAGATGGAATAGGTTCCACAAATATGCAAATTTTTCCATATTAAATCAAGATTGTATATGTGTATCTTAGTCTACCTTACGAAGAATATACTATTTGAGCAGCTATTAGGGAAGATGAAATTTGGACTTAGTATTCACATGTGCCTTTCATTTCTTACTATTCCTGGAAAAAAAATAATAAAAGTGTTTGAAGAAAATGTTGCAACAAAGAAACCATTTAAAGAGTTATTATTGCAATAACATAAAATTATTTTATAGCTTAGCTACATTAAGAGAATGAGAAGGTATTCATTAGTGGGCTGTAGGACTTTGTACGAATGCTCAAAATTAGTAGGTTTGGCTTTTGTTTTTTTTTATATTTGCAAAGCTTCATTTAAGAATTCATAGATACAATTCACCATATAGGCCTTGTTTTTCAGCCATTGGTTATTTATTAAAGAAAAGTCTAGAAGCTGTATACAGTGTGCTCCATATTATTGATCACAAATTCCTCTTCATTGTACTTAGTTCTTCAGAAGTGATTAAGCAGCATAGCTGTAGATATAGACTTGCCTTTTTTAAATTGTTTTAAATTGTTCAGTGAATGTCATTCATGAAATTTCACCTTTGTGAAGTGTTTTGTTAAGAAGTCCAGAATTGCTCTTCAAAATGCTTTTGATTTCAAATATAAGTGGAAAAATGCATGAGCTCTCTTCATTATGTGTCTTTATGATATTTGTCACAAGAAAGCTGGGAAATCCTTGTTGAACCTATTTTCTTAAAGTTGCAGTCCTTTATCCCTTTGGCAAATGAAAATAAATCCACAACTCAGATGATTAAAAGTTCATATATAATTAGCATAATTTATTTGCATGCATGATAATTATCTTGAATCCAAATTTGTGTGTCGTACCAGCAGCATTGTTCTCTGAAACCCCAAAATTGCAAGGCAACTCACAATTGTTCTGTAATGGATATTTCTTCACAACTTTAATCAGATGCGTTAGTTTAAATTATGATTAATTAAGAAACTAAGGGTGAAATGTGATAGATAAAATATTTACTATCTTGGATTTTAGTGAAAAAAAAAAAAAAAAAAAAAAAAAAAAAAAAAAAAAAAGTACTGATATTTAAAATGTAGCCTGGAATCAATTAAGTGCTGAAGGTGAGTAGCTCCCCAAAAAGAATGGTGGAAGAAAATTAGATTTGCCATTCTGGGTACAAATTTATTTTCTTTTTCATGGCAGTTTGAAGTAGTATTTGGACCTTTTTATAATAAAATAATTCCCCTTTTCCCAATTTCATTCATAATTCTTTCTTTTCAGTTTCCGCACTAGCAAAGGTGTTGGGTATTCTGCTCATTTTGTTGGCAACTGCTTAATAGTTACATCCTTGAAGTCAAAAGGCAAAGGTTTCCAGCACTGTGTGAAGTATGACTTCCAGCCACGCAAGGTAAGCAAAGTGGTATTTACAGTAAAGAATAGTAGCACAGATGTGACAATGTGCTTCGGGGGCTAAAATCCCTTTACTGCCCTAGTTTTAATCGTAATTTCTTGTTTATAAGTAACCGCTGAAGTGTTCATGCAAAGTTACAGTTCAGAATCAATTCAAGAAAAATGCCATAATTTATAGTGTAACACTTCTATAGAGTCAGCTTGTTTTTAAAACTACTACTTAATTGGCTTCAGAGAGAGACGAATTTTGAGTATTTGTAAAATGGCTACATTTCATTACTTAAATATCATTCTTCTGTTTCTGAAAATTCTGTACTTGGTAACTTTGTTGCCAAGGTCTTGAAAAATTTTGCTGGCAATGCTAAAGTTTCATTATCTGATGCTGTATGATATAAGGCTCTGAACTTTCTTCCGTTTCAATGATGTTTTAGGATTTCTCATTTTTCATAGTAAATCCTGATTACATCTCTAAATCATTTTTGTGTTTATTTCTATTCTGTGCCTAGTAGTCCTAGGGGAATGATGATTTTGTGGCTTCAGGTGGTTGACTGAAGCATTGACTTTTCTGTACAGCAAGCATTGTGTGTTTGTCACTGATATCAGTCTTGTGTATATTTTCCTATGAAGCTCATTTCTTTTTTCTTTGTGGGCTTAGAATTTGTATATTTAATTTCAGTACTTGAATATTTTTTTGAGAAACCAATCGCTTAGGGAGGAAAGGCTGTTGTTCACACATCAAGTTAATGTTCCATTATTTCTCTTAGTGTGTATTTGTGGTTCAAAATCACCGATTCTAATTTTGTCATGTAGCTTTGAGGTCCCTTGTGGTTTTCTTAAAGTAATGTCTTTCTCTAGCATATCACTCAGGGTTGTATAAAGCTCTATAAATACATATCTGCTGAGTCTACTAGGAGTGAATCGATCCTGTTTTTCACGTTTTTCCAATTTTATAGCCAGTAAAGTATTTTGATGACAGTTAAATTTTCATTTGAAGTAGCACATCTGAATCAAGGAACAAATGTAATTTTTAACTTTTGTATTATGTTGTTGTTAATCAGCTTTTGGGATCTAGCTGATCTTTTCTTGTTGATGAGAAAGTAATCTTTCATATTTCAGCAAGGTATGCTATTGGTAATTTTTAATACAAATGACTAATTTTCCTTGTGCCAACTCTGGAAAATTTTAGCTTTTGCTGTTGCTACTCAAAGCAACTAATTCTGAAATACTGGTACTCGGGTATCTCTTTATATGAATACCAGTTTCAAATCAAAATGAGCTGATCTGCTGGATTACATAAATATATAACTCCCATATTAGTTTTACACATCCCAAAGTTCGTTCTTCATACACTTTGGGTCATACGTCAAATTTAGAAATTATTTTAAATAAATATTCTAGAATATATTTTTGCACTGTTTAATATATGTTTTTCTATCATTAACTTGTGCTTTAAAGTACATAATGCATAGTAGAGGAAATAAAACCCGTCATATATAATTCCTGGCCCTAACAAGTCAAAATTTATCCTGTCTAACATGCAAATTGGTTTTCTTCATGTTGTTTAGATATGACATTGGTTTCACTGTACAAGATTTGAATGTGTAGATATATTCAGGAAATGTGTACTCATTTATAAAGCTGTCCTAATGGTGTCTTGAGCGGTGTGATTTTTGCCATCAGACATACCATTCCCTAGACATTTGTTTACAGACACAGGCATTTAAGCAGTAGATTTTGTCAGAAGCATCATCCTCAATAAACTTCTGAATAATGTCATTTGAGGGTTTTTAAAATTTTTTGTTGAATCACAGTAAAGTAATAAATTCAAGTCATCTGGTCAATAGCTTTATGTAGGCAGATCAGAATTTCTCTGTTCATGTGAAGGTCTTCCTGCTATGTCATGTGACACCATTCACAGTATAATATGTAATCTTAATTTATAACTTTAGGTGTGCCAAGTGGTTACTTTAGGTCTCAATTGTTGTATTTTATAATAATATAAAAGCAAGCGTTTATAAAAATATATGGAGAAATTTGCTATCATATCCCTAAATAGAAAATGTTTGTGTAGTATAATAGCCTGACATCTCAGCAGAGCTAAACTAGCTTTAGCAATGTTATGTTTAATATGTCTGTACAGCTTTTTTGGGACTCCAAGTCAAAATTTTTGTGTGAGTAACCCCCAGTGTTTTTGCTTCCTTGAGCTTCAGCATCAGTTCTTGTAAAACTGTAGCAGGAAAGCAGTGTAGTCGAGAGTAAACAGCTTTGGTTTTGTTTGGGTTTTTTTGGATATGTTTCTAATCCTGAACACCTTTACTAACTGTAACAGAGACAGAAATAAGTTCCACATCTGGAAATCTTTAGTGTGTGATGCCTCATCTCTCTGATTGTTCTGTCCTGTGGAGTAGGAATATGACTTAGTGACTTAGCAGTTGGTGACTAAGCTTGACAGGTTTCAGCAGTAAACAGAAAATGCATAGTGAAGAGTCTTTTAGTACTACCTAAAGAAGCTCTTGTTACAGAAGAGAGATACATGGCTTTTGTGCAGTTTTGAGAAAATATTATGGGGAAGGAAACTGCAGGATGAATGTGAAAGAAAAATGTCTTGCTGACTTTGGATATTAGGGGGGGAAAAGGATTTTTTCAACTAAAAGTTGAAGAAAAATTGTGTGTGAGATCGTACAACTTGGTTTGGTTCATTGTGTAGTAGTAAAGCGCTGCCTTTCCTTCTTAAATAAAAGTGTTTGCTAGTGCTAGAGAAATTGCCTAAATGCAGAAATACAAAAGACTATGAGCAAATACACCATTAATCACAAAATCCAATAGACTGTTTAAAAGCTCCTTACTCTGTACCTGAGCATAGATAAATAGCAATGTACAGACCACTGTTAGTAAAATGAGGTTCTTCAGGAAGTCGAAGTTGAATCCAAATGAGGAATACTTAGAAAAGTGCAACTAATAGAAAATTCTATGCAAAATTATTAGAAAATTTATTTTCCTTTTCAGAGGGCCAATTAGATGACTGAGGCTTAATAGGAACCCTTGAAAAATATATTAATATGGCAAAAAAGCTAAAGTATTTCATTGTGTCATTGTTTATGAGTAAATGGGTATGAGTCAGAGAAGGTGTCTCAAATTTAAATGTCAATAGAAGGGTTATAGAAACATATGTAAGACACAGTAATTAATTTCAAGAACTTTAGAGTGGGCACCCCTTAGTTCCAATGGAAGTTGAATTCTAAATTTGCCAAACTTTCAATTGGGGTACATAGTATTTATTGTTTTTCAAATAAATTTTAGATGGAAAATAACACAGATTTTAGCAAAAGTATTTTCTGACATTTAGAATTAAATATTGTCACACTTGATTTCTTTGCCCTCAAATTGTGATAGAAGCTAGGAAAATGTAAAGGAAGGATTAGAAAACACATAGCTAAATGTATCTGGGAAAAAGCAATGCTCTGCTGCACTAGAATTTTTCCCCCTGTTTCCACTGAATTATTTTAAAGATTCTCACTTTGCGTAAGAACAGATTTGTGAGCCAGTTGATACACACTGTGTGGATTTTTGGAGACCTTTAGGCATTATACTTATCTGAAAGCCTTAAAAATTATGTTATTATGTGATAAGAGAATTATATTCATTAAAGTACAGTGATGGAAGGATATGAATCAAGTGAGCAAGCAGAAATTTCAGAAGAACTTTTATGTTCTTGTTGCTAAGAATGCATCATGGACTTGGAGTTTGTCATCCTCTATTTAGGAATTAGCTTTGAAAACATGTATTACTCATTTTGTCTAGATGGATAGTGAAAAGTGCGAGACAAAGAGTAAGCCATTTTTTAAATACTTGAATGCTTTCTTGGCTAAAAAGGAATTGTCATTTAAGATATAAATTTAGTTAATTCAAGGGTAGGATGACAAAAGGCAGTATTTTACTGCTTTAGTTATGGTAGCAAGCTGGGATAGACTTTATGTGCATGTGTGTGTATGCTTGTGTATTCAAGAAGATCGAAGCTGAGGATTTGTTTTAGAACTTGCCTTGTGGTTCAGAGTAACAGACATAGGTAGTGACTGGTCTGACACAGCAGAAATGCTAAAGGTTCAGAAAAGTTGCAGGAAAGAAAGGAGGCTTGAACTAAAAGAAGCTGCATGTACATGTATAGGGGTTAACATGGAGGGGGAAAAGGATTATAAAAAGTAGTTTATATAATTTCCCTAAAGTTTAGTGTGAATGCCAAAGCTCTCCCAAGATAGCATTGCTCATTTTAGTTCCTTGTAGGCTCTGTGGACAGTGTTTCAACAAAAGTAATGAATTATTTGTTTCCAAATGAATGAGTCATCTCTTAAGCTTTAGCTACAAACAGAGACAGTCTTACAAATTAGTATGTTTTCAGAAATAGTTTTAAAGCCTTTTGAAAGAAAAATCACAGACCGAAGATAAATAGATAAAACCTGGGGGTTAGGGGTTGTCAGCTGATTTCTGGTATAAAAGTGTTTTACCTGGAATTATGAATACACGAAAGGCACAACTTGGAACAGTACCAGTGCAAAGAATGCCTGCTGTTGTGATTGAAATTTTTAAAATCAGCACCACTTGGTGGAGATTATTGGTAAATTAACCACTAAAGGAATGAGAACATGGGAATATTTTTCTGAGATATTTATATTAGGTTGTGTGGACCTTTCGAAAAGAAGGATGAAAGGAAAGCTCTAGTCATGTCGTTTGTACTTAGTTTCTGATTAGCAGTTACATGTATAGACATTGAGTTATGAATATTTTGTTGAAGTTATGGTGGGTGTTCCTCCCTAAATAGTATCTGATTACAAAATAAGAAATAAAATTTGCTTAGTGAGTTTGGGAGTTGGGTTTTTTGTTTGTTTTGGGTTTTGTTTTGTTTTTTTTTTTTTGGGGGGGGGGTGTTTTTCTTGTTTTTTTTTGGTTTGGTTTTTTTTGAGGTTGACAGTGAGTCACAAAAATTACTTTGTTCATGGTTCCTTGGAAAAAAAAACTAGAGGTTCCATACATAACTTCAGAAGCCAGTACTTCTTTATTCCAGAATTGCCCAATGAATCTCTTTGCTTGAAAATGCAAGAAATTAGATACTCTAAAGTATTGTTGTATGATCACAGCAGCATTTTTCTACTTTCTGTTAATTGTATCTTGAACAGAGGGAAAAATGAAAAAATATTTTTTTAATACCTGGAAACAGATGTGTAAAAAATACGCGTTCTCATTCCTATAGCTATTATAGACATTTAACAGAATACAGTTCAATTTGATGACTATTGTAATGCTTATTGTCAAAATATATTTTGTTGCATGCTGTTTTGTTCATAATTCTGTGCTTTGTCCAGTTTCAAAATCAACATGTGAAAACATCTACTTTTATTTTCTCTGATAGAGAGATAAAATTTTATATTAGTAGGCTCTGTATCTACTTATGCCAGCTCAGGAAGAGAATCAACAAGCCCCAAGGATTGAAGAAGTTCTCTACTTTGGAAAAAAGGGACCTATCTGAACATGGAAATCGAAATATAATAATTCGAAAAGATACTAAGAAAGGGGTGATGATGAAAATGTCAATTATTATTCCAAATTATTAGAATAAAAAGGCTATTTTTAAGACAAGCTGAGATTTTCACAGAGTCAATTAGATTGGAAGGGGAGGTGCTGAGACTGTCTGGTCTCTCCCTGTTTGAAAAAGGGATACTTAGATCACATTTCTCTGCATTCTGCAGTTATGTTTCAAATGTCTCCAAGCAAGAAGACTCCAGAGTTGTTCTTGAATTTATTTGTCATGGACATAATGATTTCTGTTAAATTATGGGAGGGATCACCATAGTCATATGTGAAAGCACTACATTGCAGTGCCTTCTCTGTTTGATTGTTTAATGCACATTTAATGATATGACAGTTGTCCAAAAATTGGTGGAATGGTAAAAAACGGAGTAAAAATATCAAAGCAAATAATCCAGATTACATCTTAACTTGGGCTGTAAAATTTGCTATTGTGATTTTTTTTCTATTTATTTAATAATTTGACACACAGCTGTGATGCAAAGACAGAGGTCGTGTGATATGAATTTGTTTAGGTAAGAGCACATAGCTCTGGATTTCCTATCAAAACTCAGCTGTGTTATTTTTTTACAGAATAAATGATTGAAATTAAATTGCACTGTTGAAATTATGTTGAAATTAAATTATACGTATGCATTTTTTTCCTCTAATCCCATAATGGAATGCAGGTAGGTACGTCATTACATTTAGGCACAGTTCTGTTGACTGGACTTGGAAGTCCCACTGACTTGAGTTTTAATTTTATGTGTTTGCAAGGATTTATTCTTTTGTGTAAGTTTATGAGATTGGCCGCTCATTTTTTTATGCCATTCATTAACTTTATGTTTTACAGCACGTGTACTGACGTTTTGTGTCTTTGCAGTGGTACATGATAAGCATTGTACACATCTACAACCGGTGGAGGAACAGTGAGATACGCTGTTACGTGAATGGCCAGCTGGTATCCTATGGTGACATGGCCTGGCATGTGAACACCAATGATGTAAGATTTTATTGGTTTTACTTTCTCATCACTTTATCACTTTTCCTTTTAAGGTTAATTCAAAAAAAAAAAAAAAAAAGGGTAACTTTTTTTTTTTCCTCAAGATCTTTGCAAATTTTCTTTTTAAAATGTCTCTTTTATTCTTACTTATTCATCTAATTAATAAAATGTAAGATTATTGACTTTTTGGGTTTTTTGTATGCATGTGCTCTCTTTCTGTACCTTTGACTTTGGAAAATTTAAGAGCCGAGACCTAATGAAGCAGCAAATATTGCTCTTTCTGGCTCAAAGTTATGGCTACGGAAGACAGAAAAAATTATTTGCCTTCAGCTAAATCTGTGATAGAATTTCAGAGGTCCTTGATTCATCAACTTGCTATGCTTTTGTTATTTTTTATTTAAAATATGGTTCTCATTTCTTTCTGGCTGCTATAAGGGATAAAGAAGCCTTAGGGAAATGAACTGTCTTTTGCTAAATTCTACAGGCAAAATAGGACTTGAAAGGGAAAGTTTAAATATTGCATGTTAATTAAAGTAGAGCTCTGCCTTCCAAAGGTTCTGATTTCTGTTCTCTGGGTTTTTTGGTAGCATTTCTTCTTGCAAGAAGAGGCTAGCCTTTCAGTTTTTGCAGAGCATGTTTTCTCCTTGGTAATATAAATAGTGTCATGATAGGTGAAATGCGATGACTGAAAAGCCAGCTGAGGTCTCAGAGGATCTGGTCTGGATTATTGGTTATATCATGTGGGCATCTGTAATCCTTAATGACAAATTCTTAGCAGGAGGAGCTGCTCCTTCTGTTTGTATTTTCTTCACTGCATTCTTTTCTACTTTCACATGCAACAAAAGTACAATCTTTTCTTAAGGTGAAATTGGTTTACCAAGCTTTAGATATTTTGATGTAAACCTTAAATATGTCCTAAGGTTTTATTTTGTCCTCTGGATAATAGTCTAAGCTATGAAACTAGTTATCATTAGCTCTCCATTTTTTAATAGCAAACATCTGTTCATCTATAGGAGGAAGTAGAATAGAAAGATCAAGAAATCAGGAAAGCTGTATGAATGCAAGTGTGTAAAATACATAAAAGGGAAAATAGAAGAGTGTGTCCATAAGCTTCATTTTGCATCACCTAGGAAGAGCAGCTTTTGTTTTAACTGTATTAGAACTTTTTTGTTTCATATAAAGTCTGAGTTGTTAGAAGTATTCCCTTGAAAAGTCTTGAGCAATTATCCAGCTTATCTGTTAGCATCTACCTTCATACTCTCACACTTGGATATATATTCTCCTACAAGATGTCAATAAAATAGCATATACCTTAACGTAATAGATTTGGGGGAAAAGAAAACACTACGTAACTCAGCCAATCATTCTTTCTTTACATCCCATACGTTACTTATGTTAAGCATAAGTATTTACATAGTTTACACTGATAGATTTAATGATACTGTTTGTGAAAACAGTGAAAACAGAAAGGATCAGGAGCTGCATGATGTTGTTTAAGTGCATTTGACTTTTCAGTCTTTTTTATGGATGAGTATTATAAGATAAGCAAGATGTAGTGTTAAAAACACTAAATGGACTGATGACAATTTTTTTCATTTGCTCACTGTGTCAAATCTACCACTGAACAATATGCATTATGATTAAACATATTTTTAGACTAGCAAAACATTTACATTATTGAGTTTAAAATTAAGGAACTGAATTGAATATAATTTTTTAAGCATGGGTTTTGTCTTGGTAGAGCCTGTGAATTTTTTTTTCCTGAGACTGATTTTGCATGACCATTCTCTAATATTTTTATGAAGGCTTTTTCAATATCTGAAGTTTACCTCTTGTATCCAAGTAAGAACTGTAGAAAACCTAGTCTGCCATTTTCATATGTAGCCTGGGAGACATGGAAGTAAAGATAGAAGGGGCAAAAACAGTGAAACGCTAAAAAAAAAAGCTTATTTATTAATTTATTTTTAATTATTTTTCTTGTATTTCTTAGAATTCATTTTTACTTATACAAGGCCATGAATTTACTGGGTTCTTAACTATTTCTGTAATGTGGCTGGGCAAATACAGGATATTGCATGATGTACTCATTATGAGTTCAGATCTGCATTCTTCACAAATATATGTTGAATTAAGAGATATGTTTTCATATTATTGAGCCTCCATGTATTAAATATTTGCAGTATGTTTCACCCAAATTTTAGAGGGAAGATAAAAATTTGGATGAAAAAGGAGAAGACATTATAAACTTCTTTGTATTAACTGTTTCTATTTTGAATGATACTGGTACTCTATTTTCATAGAGCCATTTTTGGCTCCAAATTCATTACTACTATTTAATGAAATGTAAAAACAATAACAATGCTAATATTTATTGTGTTCATGTTCTGTACAACATACCATGGCTAGTGATAAAGGACTCATTGAGTTTATATTCCAAGAGGTAAATATAGCCTGGGCTTATGGTAAAAAGGTAAAGTGACATGCATGGCAAGGTATAACAGAATCATGTGTGTACAGCCACAAGCTCCTCAGTGGTCATGCCCAGCTCCATAGGCCTTTTAGAGTTAATTATTTATAAGATATCAAATGCACTCTGAGATGGAAGTTAAATTGAAGAGTTTGACTATTACAGCTGTACGATTAGGAATTTTCTCCAGTTATGGGAAGTGACAGAAGAAACACAGAACTTCTCTTCAAGGTGTAGAGTGTGGGTATGTGGAGGTTTGGTGGAAGATTTTTATTCAGATGGATGAAGATGAATTGATGATGTCTTGACATTTTTCACAGAGCTTTGCATTTCCATTGTAGAATAAGGAAGCTGTAGAAAGATCTAAAAAATTTACTTAAGTGATGAGAAACCAACACACTGATAACATCAGTAGCATTTGTACTGTATTTGAAAAAAGGCTTATAATTATCAAGATTATTAAGAATAAGTTTTAGTCCTTAAATAACAAGATACATAGGTCCCAAGAGTTTTATTTTTTATTTAAATAAAATAGGAGGTTTTGGGCCAAGGGACTGAGTGGATCTGTCAATCACTTCATCTTGGAGTTATTAATGACATACTCCAGAGATGTACAAAAATAGGCAAGCAAACTTGGTGTCCGTCAGGTTTAAAATTATCAAAATGTGAGATAGTTGGAGGAAGACCAAATGAGCTGAGTACTGGGTGCTGCTTTCTAAATAAATAAATTAGTTAATATCTCAGATTTACAGATTGCTTGGCATCTGGAACAGAAGTGGATAAAATTACCAGGAAATCAGGAGTTAGCCCTCCTCTCCAATTAAAAATAATGGAAACATGAATGATGTAAGAATGACGTGCTAGAAATGGGAAAGTATAAAGTGAGAAGAATGAAAAAAGACAGAGAAGGAAATTACTAGAGGCTAACAAACCTGGAACTTAACTATAATTAAAACTCAGAATCTGTTAAGTGCTACAATTGCTGTTGTACAATTAATGCTTACTACAGGAAACCAGGAAATACCCTTATAATAGGCAGGAGTGTAGTCGATCAAGTATCAGCTAGGAAAACAGTGACATCAGTAGCTCAGACAAATTCCTCAAATAACCATTGAAAATGGCAATTGCTCAGCATTAATTGATGTAACACTTTCTGACAGTAATGGCAGTGTCAGGAAAGCCTTCAAGGCTAAGTAGGATTTGAATAAAGTAACTGAAAATTTTTATAAAATTTTGCCATTAGGTTTACCAGGAGTCAAAGGGTTCTTATTTTTTGCACTTTACTTCCTGGGTATGACTTTATGAATCAATTTTAGTGTAATGCTTTTGCTAGAAGTTTTTTAATTTTGTCAGAATTTCTTAAAATAATAGAAATTCCAAAGGAAAAAAATTAAAAGAGGGTAAATCAAAAGGGGAAAAATTAAATACAAAATCCTGGATACTTCCCTCACCTGTTCTTAAAGCTCATCTCCAGATCTTTGTCTGTCCTTACACCTGAGTCCACTTTTTCTTGTTAACAACCTATCCACCTAGACCAGTTGCTGTAACAGTTCACCATATTTGGTTTCACTCCCTAGACTAATAGAAGTTTTCATTAAGGTAAAACTCAGCAATTAAGCCAGATGCAAAAGCAGATTTCCCAATGCAGGTTCTACTGGTTTGCTGATTCAGCTCAAAAAGTGGTGCCAGATCCTTGTTTCCATTCAATGAAGTACATAGGACTCAAGGAAGCTGCGAGAATAACCTTCAAAGGTCATTGAGCTTCTTCCTGTTGTTCTTTTGTGCTGCATTATGTTTTCTGGTTTCTCATGTCTTTGTTCTAGACAAGTTTTTTGGAAGCATGTGAAAAACTTAACCAAATCCTTGCAAAATAGCTGATGCCTTTCCAAAAACTATCCCTCCCTTCTGCTCTTCTCCATTCTGTGAAAATTCTGGGAAAAAATCACTTCTAATCTGAAGTAATATGTCATGGACTGACGGAGAAGAGCAGAAGGGAGGGATAGTTTTTAGAAAGGCATGGAAAATAACAACTCTTGGGAGTATAGAAGGCAGCAGAAGAAGATCTAAGGTCAAACCAAATAATTATAGGCTGTGGTCAGAGAGGGACACTACAACAGCTTCAAATTAGAAAAATATATATTTGTTTCTTTTTTTTCTTCTAGAGGTGTTTAGCTCTGTTTACACAACAGTGAAGGAAGGCATTTCAGTGTGTGTTCCTTTGTATTAGCAGTAGGAGTTCTGAGTACAATTACAAGGAAGTTCAAGTGTGTCATGTTCCTAGGAGGCAATAGGGGGGATTATTTTGTACTTGAATGTACTATTCTAATTTTCTCTGTTGTATGTTGACCAATAATAGAAAACAAAGCCTAGCAGCCAGTCGTATGGATCTCTAAAACAATTCATGCTACAATATTCACAATTAGGTTGTTCTCCACAGGGTAGTAATAAAAGATTGATAATGGTTGGTTTATCTTTTTTATTCCAGCCTCCCTTTATTTGTGGCTTTAGTAGCTGTGCATTAATATTATTTCATTATTAACTGCCTCTTTCTGATACAGAGCTATGATAAATGTTTTCTTGGATCTTCGGAGACTGCTGATGCAAATAGAGTGTTCTGTGGCCAGCTTGGAGCAGTATATGTATTTACTGAAGCACTCAACCCAGCACAGATTTTTGCAATACATCAGTTAGGACCTGGATATAAGGTAATACCAGATCTTAAGAAGCATAAAACTGGAAAAAGAAAATGGTTGAGAGATATAGTTGGAAGATATGTGAAGCATGTGAATATTCCTCCTAGAATCACGTAGATTTTTTCATGTGATTTGCTTCCAGCAACATAAGACTATTTGGTCAAGTATCCTAACTAACCCTAATTTTCTGTCACCTTTTTGAAAGATGAAAGTTTTGTTTAAAGCATAGCTGAAATATGTTTGTATGTGAAAATTACTATGGGTCATAATCAGATTAGAGAAATTTTGTGTTTGGTGCACTAAATACCAGAGAAATAACTTCTCTACTGCTTGTGTTTAAAAACCTGAGTTAAGGCAAATTAACATTCAACAAGACATAATAAATCAATTCTGTTCAAGTGCATGGTTTCAAACAGTCTTGTTAAAGTGAAAGTTGAGCTTTTTTTGCCACTGACATTGAGGGGACGGATTTGGCAAATTAATGGTGCCTGCATAAACTTGGGTCTCTAGTCAGACACATGTCTTGGAATGGCTGTGTATGGTATTATTTCATCAAGAAAAGCAAAACAGTTACTTCACAGAAATCTGCAGAAACTCCTTAATGGATAGTACTTGAAAATAATCTATCTCTGCATAAACAATAATGAATTTCAGATTATACTATCAGTTATTCTCAAGTTTTCTTTTTTCTAATTCTTGAAATTTGTGGTTTCATCCAAAATAGACTTTTAGATTTCAATATATATCATGTACTCTGAAAATAAAAACTTTTAAAAGCTGTAACTAAAAATCAACATTTAGAGTCTAATAGTATTATTTTTGTGTCAAAAATTCATATTCTTAATGATTTGATTATAGCTAGCACTTGAATGACAGAGACAGTTGGAAATATCTTGTATGGTATGTATCTATGCAGTTTAAATAACCATGTATATATCAGATTTACCTGGAGAAGAAGAAGTCTATTGCATATAGTTGATGGTTAAAATCTGCCTTGAAACTAAAAATATTTAGTCAGTTAAGAAAAGTCCATATCCATCACCTGTGCAAACAAGGAGTATTTTATTCCAGACTTTATACAGTATTTTGTTTGGACAAATATTTCTGCAAATATTTTTTGGTCATACAAAAGAGATTAATGTAGCCTTATGCTTCTTAATAATAAATGTAGTAAATCTTTATGAATTTATTAAATTACTGGATTCCAGTATGCAGAAGCATACTGAAGTGATATCAAACAGGAATAAGGCTTTCATGTGTTTCAAGAAGTGCAAATTATTATGTAATAGTTTTTGAGTGTTGAAGGCATCAATAAGGATATGAGTTTCATGCTAAATGACATTTGCGATAGTTACTGCACTAACTTATTACAGTTGTCAAATTGCCCTGCTTGATTCATAGACTTCCCTTAAACTACATTACTGCACACCTGTAGCTTCTTAGTGATTTTTTTGAAATGTCAGCTATATTTAATATTTTGGGTAAATGCTTCTTTCATGTGTCGTGGTTTTAGATTTGAATCATGTACACAGAAAGGTTAATGTTCCCTTGCTCTCTGAAGGAGTTTTCTTCCTTGTCTAAAAATCTGGAAGTGTATTTTACTATTTAATGCTAGTTTAAAGGAACAGGCTCCCAAGAGCAGTACCCCAGAGATAACATGTATTTCTTTGACTTTCTTACTCCCCAAAAAATAAGACAAACAGAAGACTTTTTTTGGACCTTTTTCCAATGCAATATCTACTCACGGCCAAAAAAGGAACCACGTTTTGTAGTTTAGAGATTTCAGGGCAACAACTGTAGCTTTCACTCAAAACCTGCCCGTTTCATATCTCGTTTAAGGATATTTCTGTAAATCCTTACAGATTCTGTGCTGGTGCAAATGCCCACCAGTTCAGAATGCTTCTGTATGGGGTTTAATAGTCTAAGGGAGCCTCAATTGACATATAGCTTATATTCCTGAACATTAGAAGTCATGTTCTTGCTCTTACCCAGCTTGCAGATGCAAACTGGCCTTTCAAAAACTTTTTTTAAGTCGTTCACTACAATTCTTGTTCATTCTAATTGTTGGTACTGTTGGCCAATGGTGAAAATCAACTGTTCAACTTTTCCTAAAAAGACCCTAGTTGAATTGTAAACTCCAGTTGTGCCAAACCTTTTCTTGCCAAAGAAGGATTATTCAAAATAGTTGAGATATTTTTGAAAATGTCTTCATACAAATCTTTTTTCCATCCTATAACAGTATATGGCAGTTCCTTTGATATAAAATTCATACTTTGGTCCATTATATCTGAGGATCTGATTCTTTAGAAGTGACCATTCCTCTACTTACTTTGCTCGTGAGAAGAGACTATGACTTTTGCCTCTCATTCAGCTGCCTTAACAATCATTCATAAGGCTTCTAGTCTACCTGACTGCCATTAAAACCTGTGGAAATCAGAGAGATCTTCATAATCTACCAGCATACAGGACAGTTTGGACTTATCTGTTAATATACATAGTAAATAATGTTGCAAATGACACCAAAGCCACAAAGTTCAGGAAAAGTGAGAGCTTGATCTACAAATAAAAATGAATCTGTTGCACCCTGTCCCACTCCTCTTTTGTAGTGCAGGTAGAAGCAACTGGTTTTAGGATTGACTAGAGAAGTCATTAAAATAAGTCTTACTTATTATGTATATTAGGTAATTATTTATGTATCATGTTTGTATTTTTATTGCACGTTACATGCTTGTAGAGACTGTAGCAACATAGAAACAGTTCATAGTCATTCCATGCTGATCTTGCTCAGCATGTTCTTATGGGTTCATTTGGTTATAACCAGCATGCCCTAATATAAAAAAATCATTTGTTAAGCAAATAGATGTTTTAGTTTGAAATATTACTTTTTCACTTGTAGCAAAAGGATTTTTTTAAAGTTACGTTGTGTGTATAGCAATATTGAGAAACTGACACTCTTAGTGGCTATTGCAGAGAAATTAGTCATAATCAAATTTTTAAGGGGAAGAGAGGCAAATATACTGGCAATAGAACAATGTGATTTGTCTCTTCCCCATTAAGTCTTGCCAAATTAATCCATAATGTATCTTGAAATTTAAAACTGTATTTAGTAGAAACATATTATGATTCAATATTTGCATTCCCAGGTTTTATCTGTAATAAAGCACACTCATTTTGAGCCTTGCCATTGCTGAACATGACTTTTACCTACTCTGGACCCTTTCAATTGTTGGAGATTGAAGAAAGAAAATGAGAGCAGCATCCTTGTTCTCACTGTGCCTTCACTGCTGCCCACCCTCATTCCCAGGCAGCAAAGAGAGGAAAGGCTGTCTGTGCTGGGATCCCAAGGGGCTGATAAACAGAATGGAAGGGCAGGGGAGGTAATGTGAGAGGAAGAGATGCATCTGATACCAGTGTTTGGTGCTGTTTATAAAAGGGTATTTCTCAAAGCCCTCTTCTAATAGCCCTGTCAAATCTGTGCCACTCCTCCTAACCCTCCCATAGAGATTTCAAAGCAATTTATCTGGTTATTCCATATGTTGCTTCTGAGTTTGTTTTTGATCAGTACTGCAATAGCATTCTTTTTGTCACACAAAGTTGGAGTAAGAACACACTCATTCATGCACATGCATAGACACAAAATAGCAGCAAAAATTCAAATTTGCTTAAACCAATTATATAATACAATAAAATATTTTATGCATGATTGCTGAACCTACAGGGGCAAAATGTAGTGAATAGTAAATCAAAAAGCTGCAGTCTTGGTGCTAAATGAAGGGGGAGAGCTGCTGGTATTCCAAGCAATGTTCCTGATCAAGCACAGATTCTTTTATTGGAGAATACCGTGCTGGAGTAATTCTCATCTCTCTCTATTACTTCCTATTCTTGTAGGAGCAAAAAACATACTTTATATGGATCCTGTATATGTATTTTTACCTTATATAGAATACATTAAATCCAGGGCTTGCTTTTTCTGTCTTGATGCCCTCACATTTCATGTGGCAGATCTCAAGAGCTGCACATGCACAAGAGCCTCTACTACCCTCCTGTGGGTGTATTTCCCTAAGTCCCCAGTACAGTAAGTTTAAAATGTATTTCTTTTATCTTTCTGTGGATCAATGCTAGTAATAAAGGAGTATCATACCTCAGAATTTTTAGCGTCTCTTTACATTCTGTTATAATAATCTTTTAGGTTAGGAGATTAGAATTTCCAATTTATGATCACTTTTGTTAGGCTTTGATAGCAGAATATTCTTTTAATTCTTGTTTTTTTCTTCAAAAAGTGTGAGGCAGTATTATGTTGATTCATAACTTGTATCTGACATTCAAATAGTGATCTTTAATAAATTCTTGCAGCATATTAAACACTGACAACGAGGAGATGGAATAATGTCAAAAATTGTGTATAAAATTGATTTAACTTAAGCAGTTTAAAACATTGCAAAATTTCATGGTAATGAAACAAGATTTTGTGTTGAAACACTTCAACTTACTTAAACAGCAAATTATGAAAAACTGTATAGTGGAAAAACCTTATGAGTTTTGGAATCTGAAAAAGCAGAGAGACATGAAAGATTTTCAGGGTACTAAGTGTTTTCATGTGGTAAAACATTAAAATGCAGTACATGTAGATATCTTTTAAAATCAATGAAATCACTAAATTATTTTTCCTCTGCGGAGTGTAAAAATTTCTATGTATAGTTAAAATGCCCTCTGGGATGAAATACATGTCACCTTCCTCAGGACAAATCTGTACTCTGTAGCAGTCATTTCCTGATAAATGAGATATAGGCAGCCATATCAATAGAGAGCCAGCTCTCAAGTTCTAAGCATAATATTCCTTCTTTGGGAATTTCTACTTCAGTATGTAGTGTAGCACAATAGGAACACATTTCTAGATTAAAACATTTTGTGCTGAGGACTCAATACTCACAGTGTGTTAAGTGTGTTATATGGGTGGTTTTACTTTGAATTGGTTATAGTCTCATCCTTTGGGCTGAATGAATATCTGTAGTCTCATCCTTTGGGCTGAATGAATATCATCAATTAATTGCAGGATATTTGAGTTTCAGCCTGAAAGCTGTCTCTGGTTCTGAGCAGCTTTGTAGTATGAGTAGAGTAATAAGTGAGGACCACTAGGAGTTTCCCTACAAAATGGTCTTCTAACCCAAAGTCAAATTACAGAGTGGTTGAACATGTGGGAAGCAACTGGAAGATGGAGGTCCTCTGGTCCAACCTCCCTGCTCAAAAAGGGTCACCTAGATCCAGTTGCCCAGGATTATCTCCTGACAGTTTTTTAATAAGTCCCAAGATAGAATCTCTATCACCTTGCTGGGCAGCTTCACAGTGAAAAAGTGTTTTCTGATGTTCAGAGGGAGCCTTCTTTGTTCCAGTTTTGCCCATTGTATTCTTGTATTCTCTGTTATGGTACCTGTGTCTGGTACCTTTTCAGCATTGCAGCCTCCCTTCTGCCAGACATTACCAAGGCTGGGGCAGTGCTGATGGACACGTGCTCCAAGGGTTCTCCAGCAGCTCCAGTCAGTGGCCAGTCTGTTCAGCTTGTCCCACATCCCACATACAAAGGGATGCCAGTCAGCAGACCTTATATTGCTATGTGTCAGTCACTTGAGCACATGTGCTTTCCCATTGTGTGGCTGTAATCAAAACGATTTTTTCAGGGTTTCCAGCAGCCCTGAGAGCTCTGAAAAGGCTGAATGGGGTTTATGTGGTTACAAAAATGGTAGGAACCTCTAACTTTTTCGAAAGAGCAGCTGATAGCCTAAAAGTTGCCTGTTTTCAATTTGAACATGCATGACAAAAACCCAATGCTGGTACTGTCAGTAGTTTCAGTGACAGAGGATTTCATAGTGGGAGGAGGGGGACAGGGAGATTTAGTAGGATCAAGGGGATAAAGCAAACTGTGATCACTATGTGCAGTGAAAGTAAGGGAAGTGATTCACGTATAACCTCAGAAATCAATTATTTTAAACTCAGTAAATATTTTAGCAGTAATGTTATATAAGTGTATACACACATATATATATATCGTCATTTATAAGAAAATGGTGGTCATTGCTAACAAATTTGCTTTTGTTCTATCAGTACAGCACTACACTGTGTTAGTACTAGTTGTCTTTTTGCCACTGTCAAATGATTGTTATATGCCAAGTAAATCTGACAATGCTTTGCAGAAAGACAGAAGTCTGTCTTCTTGTGCTTTATAAATCTGTCAATGTTGCCAAAAAATTAATTTTAGTTAAGGTATGAATCACAATATATTTAAAAATAACAGTTCTTCAGTGTTCCTTGGAAAAGCTCTGAATTTGAGAATAATTGATGTGAAATGTGGAATTTATGATTTATTTTGGATTTTGTTTTGTTATAAGTGACTTGTTGGTATACACTCCTGACTGTTAATGAAGTATGGTTTTTAATATTGTTCAAAAATAACTATTCCTTTAATCAACATGATGTAGCATTTTGTATTCTAATTTGAGTGAGTTCACATAAACTGAAACATAGCACATTTGATTTGAGATTAAATTTTATTTTAACATAATTATAGCTGGTTAATGTGACTTTTTAAAAGATAGTTACTTCTGAAACTTGTAAACACTGACTCTGAAAGGAGAGATAATCCATAAAATACCAAATAGTGTATTGACACATTGATGTGGTGTAGTGTAAAGGAAAAAAATCTATCTAGTTGTTCAGTAGTATTAGGCTACTGGTAAATGCAATAAATTTTAGTAGTTTATTTATTCCCTCTGAAGTCCAATGTAGTTTTTGCACATTTTGTGGCAAGGAATTTGTCTAAATTAATTACTTATGTAAAACTTTTGGTTTCTTTCAGAGCACTTTCAAATTTAAATCCGAGAGTGACATTCACCTGGCTGAGCACCATAAGCAAGTGCTGTACGATGGGAAACTCGCGAGTAGCATCGCTTTTACCTATAATGCAAAGGCCACCGATGCTCAGCTATGCCTTGAATCCTCACCAAAGGAGAATCCCTCAATTTTTGTACACTCCCCCCATGCTCTCATGCTTCAGGTTGGTGCTGCTAAGTTGATGCTCTGTGATGACTGTTGGCTGAACATCACACAGAGGATTTGTCTGCTACTGTACAGAGATTGTTCTTTTGTGCTCTGTCAGCTCTTAATATAACTTCCACTTGAACTGTTCTTTCTTTGCTCCCTTTATAAAGCAAAGAAAAAATGTTCAATAAGAAATATAGACTTCATAAGACACAGTTTGACATGATACTGAAAATTTTCTTTTTAATGTTTACCTTTAAATATAGTGAATATAATTGAAGTATAAGTATTGAAACAAAATTTTAAAAAGTCTGCACTCAATTTGGTGTTAAAGTGCTCCAAAGTTACATTTTTAACTGTCCTTTAAAATTGAGATTAATTGTGGTTTTTCCTTTATTTTATGTATTTAGGATGTGAAAGCTATTGTAACCCACTCCATTCACAGCGCAATTCATTCCATTGGAGGGATCCAGGTTCTTTTTCCTCTCTTTGCCCAGTTAGACAATCGACAGCTGCACGACAGTCAGGTGGAAACAACAGTTTGGTAAGCCTCTTTTAAACAAGATAGAAACTAAATTGAACTTACAAATTTTTTCCTCTTATTTTGTGGGAATGTTCTCTAATTTTTTCTACGTTTTACCCTTGTTTTTCTAAAAAAAATATTATCTTTTAAAAAAGTGGTTTTCTGTAAAAAACTGATATGATTAAATAATTAATTCAAATCACTCTAGAGTCTTTAAGGGTAGTTTTTTGACATTTCATCCAATTTCTGAAAGAAATCAATATGCTTCTACTTAAGAGTGCAATGTTGTTTATCTTCTCAAAGTTTGTGTCATTTGAATTCATATTTCATAACATTCAAAAATTAATTAATATGTGGTCAGAAAGTCATACAGCTATGATCAGGCATTTTGTGACCATATTACAATTGCAGTAGTGTCTGGGGACATGTCAAGGGAATTTTAAGCTGGGACCCATGAAGTTTCTCCTCTGATACTACAAAAGACATCTCCAAGTTGAAAGGCCTTCACAGATGTTAATGCTTCCACTGGAAGCCTGAAAAAGACTACCTACAAATCTGTTAATACTCATGCTGACTTAGAATCATAGAATCCTTTAGGAAAAGACCTCTAAGATCATGGAGTCCAACCATTAACCTGGGACTGCAAAGTCCACCACTAAACCACGTCCCTAAATGCCACATCTGCACATCTTTTAAATATCTCCGGGCGTGACTCCTTTCTCAAAACTATCTCAGCTATGCTTATTTTTGAAAAGATCTCTTGCCACTTGCTTGTCACAGCAGGCTCCTGTCCTAGAGGTGGCACAGAATAGCTAAACTTCTCCAGAAAGATTTGTGGCCTAAATCTTTGGGGCAACAGATCTGAAAAGATAATGCTGAATAATTGGTGTGGTGTTTCCCTGGAGAATTATTTGTAACCAAAGCCTACTAGAAAGCAGTGTTTAGGGGCAAAATAAGCTGGCTTTTGTATTTAAATTAGGTGACAAAATAGATGTATAAGATGTGCACAGCACGTGGCTTATTTTTCTGCCTATAATGTTCTTCTGTTATTCTGGATATTTCTTATGGCATTTGATAGTTCAGTTAAAAATAATTAACTGAAAAAACAATTAATACTAAAATTGCCAACAAATTGGAAAGACAGAAAAGCTGGTTGTGTATTGGCTAATGAGGAATATTTATTTTTTTAAGTCTTTTATGCAGGATGTGCTTTGCATTGAAACATTGTGAAGTAAGGGAAATAGAAAAAGAAGTGCTTGGTTTGAAATAAGCTTGGGAAAAAAAATCCCTGTATTTTATTTACTGGCAAAGCAGAAGACAAAAATGCTGTATTCTAGCTTAAGGAAGGTTATGTGTGTATATGTCTCCACATAGGAATAAAGTGTATGTTAAATTCATTAATGAGCTGAATCTGTAAAAAAAAAAGGCAATAACTAGATCTGTTTCATAATGAAGAGCTAAATGAAGTTGAGGTAAAGACTAATTCTTCCCAAGTGTGTGGTCTACCCAGCGAGTGAGAACATTCTTAATGTTTAATTGAAAATGTACAGAACATTTCTGGAGTTAGTTGAACTGTAAGTAGAAAAAAAAAGTTCTTGAATAAGTCAATGCATTTCTTCTATAATTAGATTATACTCTTAAAAAGAGATCTGTAATTCATTGTGCTATATGATTGTACAAATGCATAATACAAGAGGATATGATCCTAGCTCAAGAACATATTAAAAAAAAATTAAGCAAATGGCTGCTTGTTGAGATGTAATTTATATATTGAATAACATGGGTTTGATGTATGTGCAATATTTTCTCATATTTTATTTAATGGGGTATAGGTATCAAGAAAAATAATGCTGAAAGTGAACAAGGAAGTAGGCAAAAAAAAGAATAAAATATTTTTGTGCTCAAAAGAAGAAGGTACCAAGGAGAGAATGCTAAACATGAAAAGGTTCATGTGAGGGGTAGATTAAGGGAAGTCGTGCACTTAGAGAGTCCTTTCCTTCTTCCCCTTTATTTATTAGATTATTGTCTCTCTTTATGTATCTGATGCTCAGTTATACCTCTCTTACCTATGAAAGTACATCCACAACAGCAGCACAGGGCTGTCCCAGGCCAACTGCTTTTCTGAATCCTTCTCACCTCTTTCTCTCCTGCAAATATCAAAATCTGTTAAATAAGCTCAGGGTTCTCAATTATTTGATTTGGGTTTTGGATTTTTTTAATATTAGAAGGGCTTTATTAACAGAGCCCAAAACCTCATAGTCTGAACATAAATAAAATAATTATTAAAATTATCTATATTTTGTAAGTAAGACAGTTATAACTGAGCGCAGGTATAACTGAGCATCTACTTTTTAAGATTTATAATTTGATAAGAAATAGGCAGATTTCCTGTCATTTTCTACAGATATGAAACAACCCAGCTTGACAGGAATTAGTTTGATATATGGATTTTATTTATTAGCTTAATATGAAAAATCTGTAAGTTTCCAAGAGTTTTTATTAATGTCTTCAGTTTAATTAAATTTATCTTAAGATCATGGCAGCAAATAAGATGAATGCCTCATAGTATCCTATTTCCCTAACCTGTCCTCTCATTCTGTGTTTCAATAATTTTCTTGCCATAGCTGGCACAGGTATTTAAGCTTGAGAGCAGGTCTGGAAGTAGACTGTCTGCTTCCTGAGGTTATTGCGTTTGCCTTTGTGCCTTTCATGGAGAGCCAGGGTCCCAGTCCATTGCTACCTCTAGTGTAAAATTCAGAATTTACATTGTTGAGTGCTGGTAACCCTCTCCCTCTGTGTTTTGAAAGGAGGAATGCTGGATATTGCTCCTAAAATTTCACCTCACTAGTGTGACCTAGCTACGATTAGATAAAATCAGTTGTACTTGAATTTTTCCCAGCTGTGAATATGACTTGCCAGACTGGCCTGCCTGGGCAAGAGTTTATAATGAAAATACAGCCACTGCTATCATGTAGTAGAAATCCATTGTAAACTCCTGAACTGCTGTACCTCTGCCTACTCCAGAAGATCCAGGGACTATTAAGGGTGGTTAATTTATCGTTGGAGTCTGTGTCCCAAAGTGTTTTGCCTGTAAGCAGAGGTGACTCGAATCTCTAGTCCTCTCACACAACACTTGTTCAGCTGACTCATGTTTATGAATGAAACCTGATTACTAGTCTTATTAGCTTCATCACATGCTATGAGAAAAGAATTGAAAAGGCATAAGAAAGAAATCACTTACCCTTTCTCTTCAACAAGCTTACAGGAAGAAAAAAGCATATTTAAACTGGAAGCTTAGGAAGCACTTTAGAGAGCTGCCATAGCTGTAGCTCATGGAAACATTGATTGTTGGTGTGTGTTTTTCCTTAATACCACTTTATCTGTTTGTGCTAAGATTAGTTTTCAACAGTTGTCATACTAACTGCCTGTGATGGAGTTCTTCATACAAACTTTTTGTATTACTTTGGAAGAGCTGAAAATCCAAATAAAGGATTTTAATCTTTATAAAGGATTCCTTCCCAAAGAGAATCATACAAAACAAATACCTTCATCATTTTCTTTTGCATAGAGTCTTCAAATTAAGTGGTGTGTAATTAATAATCATACTTAGATCTCCAAAACAACATGCCTACCTGAGCTAAAGGTGCCTTTTGTAAAATCCAATCCAGATAACTTTGTAATGCACAATCCAAGATGAAAGTTATATTAAGGCAAATCTGATGGAGAAAATTATCATGGGAATGAGGAGTCTAAAGAAACTGATCTGTGTAGTGGTTTAAAAATAAAATAGAATAGAAGAACTGCAACAACAAAACAAACCAAACAAAAAGCCAAGGCAAATTTCACTTTTATCTTAAGGGTGCAAACTCCTGACTTCTAAGGTACTTCTAAACAGTATCGTAACCATTGGAGGTACTACATCATCATGCTTTGGTCCATCACCTTTTTTTTCTCCTGCTTTTTAATAATGGAAAACTACTAGATTTTTTTTTTTCCAGAAATTAGTTATATTTTCAGAAATTATCATTGTTCTCTGATTTAGTTTTGGTTGATATATATAGTTTCATTTTCTATCTGTATCTTAGCTCCACTGCAGACAAACTGATCTGCTTTAGGAGGGGCATGATGTAGAAGAGATGTAGGAATGGGGTGAAATATCCTTTATATCTAGAGATGTTGAAAGTAGGAAAGAATGGAGCAAAATTTTGTGTGGCAGTGCACAGAATTTTGCAAGTTTAATGTGTAATGTCAATTACTGTGCAGCAATCTGATGCATGTTAGTTGATGGTAAGTTTGTTAAATTCTGTTTGAAAATAGACAACAGTCTTCTCATCAATATTATTTTCCCTCCATCAATAACAACCTTTTTAAAAGAATCATTTTGGCAATGATGTTGCTTTCTTTGGCAAGAATGATTTTGTTTCCTCTGATGAATATTTTTATATTTCAAATCTTCAGATTTAATTTGTGTTCAGCTGCTAAGGTGAATAAATAAATTGAATATCCCTAGAAATTGTTAAAAGTTCTGCATACAGTCCTCCAAATTATGCTGAGTTCTTAGAATGTAATATTGAGGGGAAAAATACATTATTTCAGTATGTTTTTTTATGTCTAGATAGACATTTCCTTGAGGTCAGTCTGACAGTGGGGGAAAAGAGAAGTTTTGAAAAGGCTGGGAAATTTTATCTGAGAACTCAAGCAGATCAGATGCTCTCTGGCATAAAGTGTGTAAGGCGAGGAACGTTACATGTGGAACCAGTGCTGTGTGCAACAGCTGTTACTTAGTGCAGTTTCATTCATCCCTCCTTCTCCAAAGAGGAAGTTTCAGCTAAAAGAAGTCTAAGCAACGTGTCTGAGGGGGAAAAGTCCGCAAAACAAAACCCAAGCCATAAATACCAAACAATTCTGCCCCCCACCCCCTCCAAAAAAAAAAATAAATCAAAAAGACCACCAACCCCATAGACAGCTGTAGTCTGTTTTCTGCCTATTTCTGATCATTACTTCAGGTAGTAATATCCTTCAGTACTGTACATACAGAGAGAATTTTTAAAACTTCCATTTTGATTTTATACTTCTTCTGTGAGTTAAAATATTACAGATCTTTTGCTTACTTAATTTCCTGCATAATAATGTGAGCAAACTGCTAGTTAAATTCAATTATTATGTTAATTTTTTTCAATACCATGGTCCTATACAGTATTCATCTCAAACTTCATTGTGCCTCTGTGTGCCTGCTAGATGGTTCTCCTTAACTGCTGCATTTTCTGGTACTTGGATTTTTTTTAATGCGCTTGAAGGTGTAATGATGCATTCATGTGTGCTGTTCCAAGTTTTGAATTACTATATACTGCAGTCAGCTCTATTATTTATCGTGGCAATCTTGGATAATGCAGAAGGATTAGAAGTTAGTTACTGCCTGCAGACCTGAGCTGACTCTGCAGAGCTGGATTGAGGTATCTTTATGTGTCTGGATCAATAGATGTTAAAAGCCATTTCGGAATTAAGTAAAAGCATAGCTCATTCATGAAGGTATTGGCTAAATTAATGCATTTTCCTGAAACTAGAAACACTAGCATCACTCTGCAGAAGTAGCTAAGGTAGCTCTGTGCATGGGTAATGTGGACAGCCAGGATTAATTAATTCATTCAGCCATAGCCCACATAAAGGTGGTTAATATCTAAAAAGTGATGTTTGGGCACTGGCTGCATCTAAATTACTACACTTCTTTTGAGTCAGTCTGTCTTACATAGAACCAGCTTGTCTGTTCCTGTGTTTGTGGCATGGTTAGGCATTAACTGGTCACTTATGATTTCTGAGTTGACGTGTGCTTAAATAAGCAAGAGGGAAAGAGGGAAAAATCTTTATTGTTATGGTGTCAGTGTGTCTTATAACTTGCCTTTAGAGTCTGTCAGAATTTCTAACAGTTGTATAGAGACTGTATTGTTGTAAGAGTAACTCTAGCCCATGAGTTCACATCTAAATTCATAGAATGAACAAGTAAACTGTGAAACAAATTTAAAGGCTTTTGAGAAAGTGCTTCTAGGAATAGAAAATTTACTGAAGTCTGTTCATGGTTCAAAAATCTTTAAAATCCATTTTAAGAATATTTTTTGACATTTGAATATAATTGTATTTGCTATTTTAATTTAAATTCTAGTTCTGCAAAGATGTGTGCTGTTTCTTGACTTTATGCATAATGGTTTGTTGTCCTAAGTCATAAGGTTACTCAGGGAATGGTAGTAAGCACTATCTATCTAAATGGAATTTTCCTTCACCTATTCAATTTTTTTAAAAAAATCTAAATTTAAATCTTCAACACTTTATGTGAGCAGCTTATGGATTTTCATGTATTAAAAATTATTAGATTCTTATTTTAGATGACAAATACAGTAGAAACTTTTAGTTGGGGTAAAAAAAAATTGATGCATATAATCTGGTTTGAATTTGATGTGACAGCTTGACAGGCTGTTTTGATAAAAGCTTTGGAGTACTGTAAATGGATATTATCTGTGTTCTTTTATTGCTGACACTCTGTGGAGCATTCTGTATGTGATTTTAGATGGATTATTATGACCATTCAACAATGAAGAGAGACAAGGCACTATTTCATGTTCCCAGCACGTTCTTTGGCTACCTCTCTTCCTTTTACATGACAGCCGTACTCAACAAATAGAATAAATCTTGTTTTCCTCAGCACCTTGGTTATTTTTTGGTGCGGGTGTGGATTAAGCAATCTCAGCATTTATTTCCAAGTACGAGATTCTATTTGAACCTTTAGATGACTAGATATTGTAAGAAAAGTTGAAAATGTATCAAATGCAGGTTCGAAATTTTCTTTAAATCCCTTTTTCATAACTGCAAAACCCAAAAAAGAGTATTCACTCTTGCCTGTGCCAACTACCTATGTGAGAACTTTCTCGGTTGCAGACACTTGTCTGTACAGCTAGGAACTGTTACATCTATTTAATTTTGAAAAAAGGAATAATGATTTTATGTATGCACTGTATATGCACTAGAATACGTACTACAATAACATCTGCCTTTTTGAGATATTTGAAAAGTAGTTTTAAATACTTCCTTTCTGTCACTTTTTTTTTTTTTTTTCTTTCTCCCTGTCCTCTGAGTTTTTCAGCAAAAGATATGTGTATTTTTGTTTTATTCTCATCACCCAGGAGTCAATTATGGTTTATTTTCCCTGTGGCGGATTGATCTGTCATGTTTCCACTGCTGGTTTTCATAACATAGTTTCACTTTCTTGCCAATTCCATCCCCTGAAGTCTTTCGTATCTCTTATGTTTCTATGCTGTAACCTTTTCTGAACACTTTCCCTCCCTGTACTTTCTAAACATTTCACTTAAAGATATAGCTGGGATGGGCTGTTGGGTGATTTCCTTGTAGCCTTTGGAGTCTCTCTGTGCTTTCCTAACTGGATGGAAAGTAATCCTTAACGTTTTGGTCAGGCAGGTGTTATTCTCATATTTGGTCTTTAGAAAGTTTGAAGGAAGCTCTCTACCCTGCTGTTGTTCCAGTGTGGTTTGTGGTGGGTGTCATTGCCTGTGTTTATGTTCAAACATTTAATGCCTCATTTCTGTGTTAAAAGTGGCTCTAGGGACTGAAATTTTGGAATGAGGATTTAGCTAGTGGCTGCAAATTTTGGTGCTTAGCATGGTTAGTCTGGATAGTGAAATGTTGGACATGGCCCCTGTCTGTGTCATTCCAGCACTGTCAATGGGATTCCACTCACCATCTTCTGCCTCTTTTAGCTGCCAAAACTTTGGCTAGAACTGCAAGATCCAGGACTGGATATTTAAAACATGGCAGAATCATGGTCAAACCAGGAGTTCTGACAGTGCTTGTTTGACTATGAATTCCCACTCCTACCATTGTAATATGTGAAAAATCACTGGAGGAAATTCTCAGCCAGAAAAATAAGATTTGTATTATTTTAAGGAATTGTTCACCACCTTAAGCCTATTTCTATTTACTTAATAGCTAGTGATTATTGAGAAAGCAACATTTTTAATCTGCAAAAAATCTTGTTCTTTACATGCAGTGCTACCCTATTGGCTTTCTTGGTTGAGCTTCTTAAGAGTTCAGTAGCCATGCAAGAACAAATGCTTGGTGGAAAAGGCTTTCTAGTCATTGGCTATCTCCTTGAAAAGGTAAGTTTGAAGGGTTTTTATCTGTGTTCCTAGTATTTCTACTGTCATTGTGGTACTTTCAATTACTTGACTCAAATGTCTGGTGGAATAAAATGTATTTGTGATATATGTATTGCAAATTAAAAATATTTTATAAGCTGTCTACAGGAGTGTCTTCAGCTTCATCATCATCTTATATACCAGTATTCAAAGAATCAATTTTCTCGAGGTAGTTCTGTTCTCTTACTCATGTTCTTACTTGTTCTATACTTGTTCTTACATGGTTCATGATTGAAGCTCATGGCTTTGACATTCTTGAATGTCTCCTACTGGGCTTTTATTACCATGAGATCAGCATAGCAATCTATTAAGCAGAAGATAAAAAATCATAGTGTCACCTTTCAAAAATCTTCTGAATTTTGAAGAAGAATGATAAGTAGTTTCACTCATTCTGTTCCCTTTGTTCTTTGTGGCTAGGGAAATACCTTCACTCAGTACCTAAAAGCAGATTTTGTATGCTTCTGTTTTTACACTAAGCAAGTGTGATTTAGAATTTCAAAGAACTAGCCTAAGGTGGTGTTTTTTCCCAAGGGTAGGTTTTCTTGTGCCATAACCAGAATGAATTTACAAAGCTGTTAGCTTTGGTTTGGTAAGCTACACGCAGGCAGACTCCTCATGGAGGGCTTTCTCCTGAATAGAGCTCTGTGGTTTATACACATGGAATACATCAATTTAGAATCTTGTACACAATTTTCTTTTTAAAAAAGTTTGCATGCTCTTCTAATTAACACCTGCTCTGTTCATTAGACTTGGGGATGTAAATATTTAAAGGATTTCCATTGATCACAGCATAATTCCTAAAATGTGTGTTGTTTTCTGGGTGGTTTTTTTTACATTATATTCACTTAGCTCCAGTTTTTTGAAGGATGTATTCTATTTTTTCAATATATGCTTATATTCAGTTGGCACACTTGGTGGGAAAAAATCCTTGTTTACTAGTCTTAATTTTATTATTTGTAAATTATCTGTTGTATCTTTTGTTCATTTGATTGTAATCAAATACTTCAGAGAAGACAGAGAGAATTTTTTTTAATTATTATTTCCAAACAGTATTCTTGTTCTTATTAGTTGCAGATTATTTATTGTGAATTTTGATGTACAAGCCAAAGGAAATTCAGCATCCAGGCCGAACTTGTATTACTGACAAGTAGACTTCAGTTCTAAAAATAATAAATCTCCATATTCCCAGACTGTACTTACAACACTAAAAATAATTGAAAAATAGAATCACAGAATCATTTAGGTTTGAAAAGACCTGTAAAATCAAGTCCAACTGTTAAGCCAGCACTGCCAAGTCCACCACTAAACCTTGTCGCTCAGTGCCACATTTACACAACTTTAAATACCTAAGGGATGGTGACTCCACCACTTCCCTGAGCAGCCTGTTCCAGTGCTTGACATTTTGTGGAGAAGGCAAGGAGAAGGATGTTTAGAGTTTACAAAGAAGCTTGTCAAAATCCTCATGCCGTGTTGCTGCATAGGAGCAGGTCTCAGCAGTGATTTTATGGCATATGCTGTGAAACTGAGTCCTGAAATTTAAGGAAACCATGAACCCAACTCCTTCAAATATCTACTTAAGTTTAAGAAACAAAAGGAAGTCACCCAGTGTGTGTTCACACACTGAGACAGCCAGTTTCAGTCAGACACTTCTTTAATTTAAGAAGAGATAAGAACTTCAGATGAAGTTCTCAAGAATTTAAAATGTAGGATCCTGACTGGATTCTAATAAAATGAAAACAAGCCCAAGTAAGAAAAAAAAAAGTTTTTGATGAATATTTTAACCTGTTAAATATAGCCATTAGAAAGACCATTAATATTGTTAGAAAGTATAAACTGCCTTCATATTCAATTACATCAAAACATGCAAGGCTGCACGTATTTAGTAATGATGAGCCAGGTGAAACTGCTTCATAGTTCTGCTGTAATTATATTAAAGAAGAAGATTTTTTTCTTTATCTTTTTTCATTTTGATTATTTTCCCCCAGTCATCTAGAGTTCATATAACCAGAGCAGTTCTGGAACAATTTTTGTCATTTGCAAAATATTTGGATGGATTATCTCATGGAGCACCTCTACTGAAGCAATTATGTGATCACATCCTTTTTAATCCTGCTATCTGGATACATACCCCTGCAAAGGTAATAGTTCACTTGAATAATGTTATGACTCTCCTAAAACAAAATTAAATACCTTTATTCTTTTATAACATTCTACTTAGGCTTTTGTCTTTTTCTCTTTTAGGTTTTCTTTTTATAAACATTGTAATAGGAATGGTTTTTAGATCATGAAGTCTGTACACTGCTTAACTATATACTCCAATGGCTTTTGTAATTTCCTAAAAGCAGCTAAATTATTGCCTAAGGTTCTGTCTGACTGTATGAAAAGACTGTTTCAAGAAACCCAGTCCCTTTTTCAGTGATTGAATTACATTGTTTTCCTACAGATTAAGCATAAAATTTTGTATTTTTAGTTGCAGGCCACATGTGTTTTGTTACATATTAATGTAAGCTCTCATTTTAATTCAAACTATGTATTCTAGTTTGATAAAATCTCTGAAATGTTATTTTTCATCTCTGGTAATAATGAATTATTTGTTTTCCTAAGCAATCATAGTTGAGATATGTGAACCAAAGTGAAAAGTGGCATTGTCCTAAAAACTGAAAATACATACTTCTCACATAAAGAGAATAAAAACCAAGCCAATATATTTATCATTATGTAAATTATTCCTAGATACCAGTGCAGCTCCTGCCCTAACCAGACTAGTAATTAGTTTTTCAGTTTTTTATATCATATCCAAACTCTATTCTAAAAAGACCTGTGCAATTAAAGGTTGCTAGTACAGAGGTTACATTTATGTGGGTAACTATTTCATTCCTCAGGTGCAGCTGTCGTTGTACACCTACCTGTCAGCTGAATTCATTGGGACTGCCACGATCTATAACACCATACGCAGAGTGGGCACGGTGCTGCAGTTAATGCACACGCTGAAATACTACTACTGGGTGGTCAACCCTGCTGATAGCAGTGGCATCACTCCGAAGGGATTGGGTAAGTGCAACACACAAGGAAGGAAGTATTAGCATCTCTCCTGTAGGAAGGTTTATGATGTAAATGTCTGAAAGCTCCTTGGATCTGCAGACAAGGAGGTAAATGAATGGCAATGGTTGATAGCACTGGTCATCAGTAGAAGGACTGTGGAAGTACTTTTTGGTCTGTAATAAACCCATGCTGATAATTTATGTTTATTCCCAGAAGATTCCAACTCTGGTCTCCAGTCACGTAGCATATATTTATGTGGGCATACTTTAAGATACATATTAAAAAGATTGATTTTCTTCTTCTGTAATAAAGAGGAAATATTATATGTATTTCATATGCCAAAGAAAGCTTTGTGTGGTTTGAGTGATTAGTAGTTTTAAAGGATCTTGAAAACAGAATGGAAACTTCTTGTTCTCACTGCAGAAGTCTCTGAAGCTGTATTTCCAGTTCAATAATATGTTTTCTCTGTCCTTATAAAATTGAGATTTATTTAGCTTCACTTAAAGTGATGTGCTTAGCTTAGCACAGAAGGTACTGAATGACAGCACCAACAAAATGCAACAATGGATACTGGTTGAGCACTGCATGTTACAGATGCGTATTAACCAGAGCAAATCATTCTAATCCTATACATTCTGGCTGTAATGCCTTTACATTTAGCTATCTACTTGTGTAAAGCAGGAAGGATTTGTCTGAAAGTCTTCTAAAAACTACTTGATTAAAGAGAATTTAGTAGTTTTTTTATTACGTGACTATTAATGTCATGCTGAGAAATTTAATAATTGGGGAATGTTTTTAGTACATGTCACTAATATTCGTGAGTATGTCTAACTCATTAATTATTGGGTAATTCTTGTAAGTGAGCTGTATGCATAGGTGTTTCCCTCAGTATTTTTTTTTTTTTTTAATAAATAAAACCGTAAGTAACAATCCTTTTCCTAGATTAGGTGTCCTAATAGGCAGTGAAGGTGTTGAAGGTCACAGAAAGAGCTGCTCTAGGATTTTGGATCACATTCATAGTTCTCACATAGTATAATATTAGATGAAGAGTAAATTAAAATATATTTTAAAACACTTAACAAAAGCCCACTGTTCTCTGTTCATTTACATGAAAGGTTCAAAATCCTAGATAATGAAAATTACCTGTGGTGGCTACTTAATTAGCTTAAAATCTTTGTCAGTGATAAATGATATTATCCACTTATGCTGATTCTGGACTCCTGCTGCCAAAATAGAATTACCTTCTTTTTTTATGGTGCCTGCAGTGAAGATGTCTCCTTTTGAGCTAGGTGTCTGCTGATTATGCACAGTGGAACGCAGGAGTCAGTTACCTTAATACAAGTTTCTAGCATCATTGTAGTCTCAGTGGGGCCTCTCAGAAGGATGCAGATTTCTTGTGTATCCAACACCAAATCTGCTTGTTTTGGGTAGATGTTTTGCATGCTTTGTGGCATGACAACTTACACTAGTAAGTATGTTTAGGAAGCTTACCTCTAATTGACGGGCACTTGAGAAAGGCTTTGTTTGAAATGCAGTCACTTCCTAGACTGTGTTGCTTCTATTGATCCAATCTCCACTAACCTCGGTGGGAGGTTAGAAGCTGGTCTTGTGTGGGAACTACACTGTTGATGTCTGAAATTAGGGTGAGTGGAATCTTACCCTGGGAGTGGCTTTATCCAGATTCATACTTTCAGAGATCTGCTCTGTTGAAGTTTATACTATTATGCTGCACAGGCACAGTTTTACCATCAGACAAATCAACTGTATCTGAGATCAGTGAGGAATTGGGATGTTTAAAACTCAGATGATCAACTTATATACATTGAGTTTGTGACTGTTGAATACCCAGCTGTTGTGAAGTTTTCAGGTGACAACCATATTTACAGCTAGATAAAGACTTGGAAAATTCCTCAACTAGTTTGAGACTGAAAGTTTGATAATACAGTCTACTTGTTATGGCTGGGATTATTTATTTTTTTTTCTAGTATATTTGTTTAAATTTAAAAAATTCCTGTGCTTCTGTGTCGCGATACTACGACCTAACAACACTTCGAAAATGTATTGCATATTACAGACTGCTTCCCTCTGGCTAGGTTTGGTCTTTGTGGAGTCAGTGACATTTCTTTCTGTAGGAACCCTAGATTGTTTTTATCTTGCCCAGATCTGCCTCTTTGCAGTTAACTGTATTTTTTATTTGTATGTGTAATGCCAGTTGCATAGCTTCAAAAAATATATAATGTATTCATCAAAATCTGAACAGAAGGCATGAGGTACACAAGGATACAAAATTAGGAATGAGAAATGAATCAGTTAACTCAAAATTAAGCATAGATATGGCTAGTTCACATCCCTAGCTTTTCTTTCGTTTAGAGTATTATAGTACATTCTTGTCTCATTTGTGTCAGTTCCAGACAAGATTCTTTTTTTATCTGGAAGGCAACCAGGCAACCAGGTCAGTCCCTCAAAGGTGTAAATTAGCGGGTGCTTGGTGTAGCAGTTTGACAACAAAAATCAAAATTTCTAAGGCCTCCATACACTAGTTGGGAAGGTGTTTTATAAACTGCAGCCATGCATATTTTCCAAAAACATAACATGTTTTTGGAAAATAATGATCCATTATAAGTTCTATAGCTTCTTTTTTCCTTGTTCCTTATCCTCTTCCTTCTTCCCTGCAGAAAGCCTTGTGTAATTGATACAACTACAAAGAAGCAGTGGTTTCTCCTCTGTCTGTAAGAGTGGCTTTTCTTGTGTTGTGTTGAAGTGTCAGCGTATCAGAGAGGAGGATCTTAGCAAGAGATGTGCAAACCCAGAACCGCTATGGAGTTTTCTCCATGCAAATCACCACTGGGGCTTCTTTTGCTATTATTTCACAGATAACTTCTGCTTCTGACTGATAGGGCTGTAATAACTGTGGTGATTTGCAAGCAAATGACTGTGAAAATATAATAATTGCTGAGGTGATGGGTTGCTAAATTTAATTTTGCATTAACTTCATTTCATAAAAGATTTTTTAAGAAATCCACATTAGTTACTAACAACTGATAAAATTCTGGAAAAATATTTAACAATGGATTTAATGGAAAATATTTAACAATGGATATTACAAATATTTAATCACCTAGATGTTACATCACTTTTCTTTACCACATGGATTTTTAACATTAATTGCAGGCCTGGCTGTTTCAGATGGCTTATAGTCATAGAATACATTCCTAGAAGTAGCTGTAGTTATTACGCTTAAGGCTTTTTTATTTTCACCTCTGTTTTCAGCATCTCATAACTTCACCAATCCCAATAGCTAAAAAAAGGTAACTCTTCCAGGATTTTGGCTTCATTAATTTTAATTTTTATTAGCCTGCCTGCAGCCACTACTGCCAGAAAGTTTATAATTTATTGAAATGTAGAATAATGTATAAAGGATTTTGTTAAAGTAAGAAAGCTGCAGTGTAAAAATACAGTTGTTTGAAATTTAAAGTTGCTGCATTTTACGTAGCATTTGATATCTCAAAATGGAAGAATAGGACCTATTTTCTATAAACATTAATTTTCATGTGTGAAACAGAAAAATGTCATCATATGAGTAAATTGCAGCTGAAATTCTAGGCTGACTTGACATGAGACTTCTCAGATCTGGCGAAGACTTGACTTTACTCATGCCAATATCTAAAATTTGACTGTATGTGCTAAAGTCCCTTCAAATAATTTGCTGTCATATTAGGAAGTAAGCTTATTCATGCAGACATTTTAGTAGTGTGATGTTTTCTTGTCTTCTAGGCATGCCATCTTTTATGTGGAGATACTGAAACACTTTTTAATATTAGTAGCTTGATTTACTATTACTTCTAGACAGTTACTCTTCTTCAGGGTTTTATTGCTTCCCCTGTCTTAATAAAGCACAAAGTGGGTGAGTTTTCTACACTGACAGTTTAGTAGCTCTTATTTTAAAGCCAAAGGAGCTCAATTGCTTCTCCTAGTAATCAGCTTATAAAATGGGAGGTGTAAATGCTTTTTTTTTTTTTTAATGAATTTTAATAAAATTTTTAAAAGGCTCAGATACTTATTTTAAATTTGGTTTTGTATCTTCTCTCTCATTGGTTTCCTGTTTCACGCTGGTATTTCTTCTTAGATTCAGAATACTGAATTCATATTTGTATTCTCATTTCCTTCTGAGGTACTGGAAACACTGTTTTAGAGTGTAAAAGTATCAGCTTGTTCCGTAATTATTCTTAGGATGTTTTAGGTTTTAGGGTAAAATTAGATGTAGATCCATGTAGTGGAGACAAGTTGTCTGTTTAAAATTATGAGTTACACTTTTCTTCTGGCGTTGCTTGTTTCAAAATTTTTTTACAAAGAACCTAAAAAGTCAAACTAATGTACAAAGAAAAGAATCTAAATTTTAGTATTTATTTTTTACACTTAGACTATGGTTATAGCCGTTATCTTTATTTGCCACATGCATGCTCTGTTAATATTTTGTTAAAACATACAAAATAAAGATAATAGGATCACTCAGCCCTTGCAGTATGAACACACGACAAATCAGGCAGTGGAGTGAAAATTATATAAAATGTATAGCTTCTTTCTGTGATTATTTTATTTTATGTTGGAAGGGAGTCATGAGGATCATCAAGTCCAGTTTCTGGCCCTGTACAGAACACCCCAAGAATAACACCTTGTGCCTGAGAGTATTGTCCCAACTCTTGAAGTCAGAGGCTTGGTGCTGTGACCACTCCCCTGGGGAGCCTGTGTTGTATGAGAGAAATGTGCGTTTAAGTTCCCAAATACTGTGTGGTTCACTTCATTCCTGAACTGAGTGGCCAGGCATTTCTCTCTCTACTGGTGTTTCATGTGTCCTTCACACATGAAGTCCTAACTCTTTAACAAGTATGACCTTTAGGAGTAGTATCACAGCATGCATGGTGTTAAAGTACGAGTTATGTCATGCTAAATAGTTTTCAACAATGTTTTTCATGTCCAGTATTTTTGAACATGAGCTGTGCAAGTGGGAATTGCATAAAATATTATAAGGAGAAAGTAACTAGAGTTTTTCTTTCTGTAGATAGAAAAAGTTCCACAGAGTTATTTCAGGAGCTGGGTTTGAGTGGAACTCAGTTCTTGTTAGATGTACAGCAGAGAGAATACCAGGTCCTCTGTGATCCACATATCATGTGATGTTATTTATGTGTGTGTGGAGATGAGATTCTGCTCTCTGTGTCATGTTTTTTTTTTAATTTAAGAAGTCTAAAAATCATGCTTTTTACATACTTTAAAAAAAAAAAAAACAGATGAAAGAATGCTATATTTGATTGGTGGTATTTTTATTTCCAAAGACAGAGTTAGAAATCATTATTTTTGTTATTCAGAGCTCCCAATCAGTTTTGAGTTTTTGGGGTTTTTTTTTGCTTTGTTTTCTGTTTTGTTTTGGTATCTTTCACAGCAGTACTGATTGTACTTAACTGTGAATATGTTTACTTATTTCCTCTTGTTTCCTTCTGCTCTATGCCCCTATAATTTCTCTGTGCTGCAGGGATGAATTGGATAAAATTATATATTTTTTTCATTTATTTTTGTCTGGATAAAGCTGGCTAACTCTTATTATGAGTGTATATTTTAAAAAATCTGACGCAAACGATGGGCTGTGTGAAAAATACATACATAAAGAAATCTAAAAGCAGGAAATGCTTTAATGACTCATCCTTGTGTGGGATAAGGGAGGCATCCTTTCTCTTTGCCAATTAAAAAGAATGTTTCTATTTTGTATTAGGGATTTATGGTTGCTGTACCAGATCTTGAAAGGATTATCTTCATAGTTGATCTAATTTGAGATTGGTTTTAGTCTTTAGCAGTGCTGACTATCAGTGTCCAAGTGATGGTGACACTGAATTGTCTATATGCAGTGATGGGCACAAAGATTAATAGACAGCAAAAAAAAAACCCTACTTTGCAATGTTTGAGTTGAAAAACAAGATCAACTTGTCTTTTTTGCCTTGGTATATGTGTGGATAATGTATACTTTTTTAAATTATAGGATAAATTACACCATTGTTTGGTCAATAATACATTTTTTTAAAATAAATCTTCAACTAGGGATGAAGTAATTTAATTAGTAATGAAGTAAAAAGCTGTGATATATAAAAAAATTACAGTGGAAAATCTGCTTTAGGTAACTTTAGAACTTCCTGTTTAATTCTATTCAGTCTGTGTCAGATGATCATTACATCATATTGCTGCAGTCCTTTCTTCCATTCTTTGTAGCTATCTGGTGGTTACATAGCCTACAGTTTCTCCAGTTTGTCTTATTTTTCCTTGCCAATCTTCTTTTAATTTTTGAAACTAATGAAGACCTTTGGGTAGCAGCTGTCCCCTCTTTCTGATTCTAGAGCAGTGAAGCTTCATGACCCAACTAAAATCAAGGAATAAATAATACTAAAGGACTGAAGGGAAAGTTACCTGCTTGGCATATAGCCTGCAAGCAACAACTCCTTTGGTATCCTTTGCATAGAAGAACCATTTTCAAGGTTGTCACACTTCTCCAGGGAAATGAGTGGGTACACGAAGAAGTAGTATAAAACTTGTGTGTCTTTGACGAGGTTTCCAGTTAAACTGGGATATCTTCTTTTTGACATGTCCTTACCAATTCTGTTATAGAAATGTTTTGCAGACCTCCACATTGTTTGTATTCTGTTTCCATAATTACAGTCTTTCAGAAACAGTCAAAATTATTTTTTTAATCTTGGTTTTCAGATATTGTCTGATGCTGAATCCCAGTAAGGTGGAGGAGGGAAGAGGGTGTACAAAGAAAGGAACTTGTGGTGCAGTTAGGAAAATTGAATCCGCATTTAAATTAGGGGGGGAAATAGGTAAATTATATAAAAATATAATATTTATATATTTGTTAGATAAAAAGAACTTGTTGATAACAAGCACACCATTGCTAAAAAATCATGCAATATTTAATTGCATCTAGTACAAAAAAAACATCCAACTGGCTTCTGTTTTTACAGTGGAAAACAGATGTTTCATGGTGCCTCTAGAATTAATTGATATAAATAGTCTCATGTCTTTAAAGCCTATCTGATAGACTTATTTTACTACAATACCCTTAGTGTTCTTACAAACAGTGGGTGGAGAGCTTGTGATTTACTTGCTTTTTTCTGAAGACTATCCAGTTCTCCTCTTTCCACTCCTAAACAGGAAAGAAAACTTGAGTATATTAGCCATTCCTTTTGTTCTTCCTAGTGAAACAAATATACCTCCCCTTAAGGTTTTCCCTTGTTACAAACCTGAATTACTGTCTGTAAAGCAGTGGCTTCACTTCAAAAAGCGTCACCAAAGACAACTAGAACATCTTCATTGAAAAGCTGTATTCATCTGGATTGAAAATAGTAATGAGACATAGACTGTTTCTAAACTTTGATCATGTTTATCAGTGTAAGATTAAATGGCTGATGGAATAATAATTTAAATTGCATTTATTTTTACTGTACAAAATTTAAGACTGTCTATGCCATGCATTGTCCAAAAAGCAGAAACTTAAAAGAATTTCCACTTCAATATTTATGAAGAAGAAGAATGGAAAATACAATAGAAACAATTTCAAATTACTGTAGTTATTAGAGCTCTGGCTTTTTTAGATATTTCTATTTCCGTAACATACTTCATCAAGCACAGTTTCTTAAAGTATTATGAATTACATTTTTTTTTCCGGGTTTAAATTGAATGTTTTCTTTAGATAGTAGTTTCTCCTTGGTTAAATGGCTTTAGTTTCTGCTACAGGTAATGGCTACACAAGGAATTTTGTAAATCGTTTCTCTGTTGGTTTTCATTCAGATGGTATATAACGTAGTGGTTTAGTTGTTCCAAGTTGTTTATCACAGATTTCTGTCTATCTATTACTATCACCTTATTGCTATCTTTCATCTTCCTGTTTATTTTAAAAAACTAAGTACAATATAGTATGGATTTCTTTTTTTCAAATGGAACGTCACTTATACTTAAATATATTGTGTTGAAAAGTGTGATTCTGAAAGGTTATATATGATATCATTTGCAAATATCAACTTTTATATAAGAGTAGAATACTAAATCTGTTATAGGAACTCTGATTTCTTTAAGAAGCTGCAGTAATTAAAGGAATTAGTTTATATTTAAAAGTGCTATATTTTGTTTCTTCCAGATGGTCCTCGACCCTCCCAGAAAGAAATCATATCATTAAGGGCGTTTATGCTTCTGTTCTTGAAACAACTTATATTGAAGGTAAAATGGTCTATTCCAGAGTGAAAACACTGTTATGTACTTGTAATAGTATCTTTCATAGTAGAAAATCAGTAATATCTGTCCAGTATTGTGTCTTTTTCTGGTTAATGTTCATGCACATCCTTCTAATCAACAGAGAAACACTAAATCCATACAAAATTTCTTATTAGCTTCACCAAACTCTGACGTCTATATTTTATTAAATGTTTGACATATTTATATGCAATATATAAAATACGTTCTATTTAAATGAATTTTCATATTTTTTAAAAAAATAATAAAATGGTCAAATGAAAAAGATAATTGCAGTTGTCAAGCTAATTATTACTTTATTCTTCTTGTTGGTTCTCCCACTGGTAGAAATGGTGTTGGACTCTTTCTCTCTGTTACAGCTGAATGTTACTCTTGGAGGTATAATCTGTCATTTGAGACTAGACTGAAAATCAGTATTTTCTGTTCTGTCTCACAACCTGGAGGAGTAACAGTAATAGTTTGCAGTATCTGAGGGCCCACACTAAAATAATATGACCTCATACAGTTTTGAACTGTCAATGTGATAAAGAAAAGCAGTAGAATGATAGAGAGAATTTAGTCTTTTAGGTTCAAATAAAAAAGCTGTACGATTATTTGGCTACGTCAGATAGATCCAAACCTGAGGAATGTATTTTCTCTGAATAATGGCCCCCTTTTTTTTTTTTCTTTTTTTTTTTTTTCTTCTCCTTAGGATCGAGGAGTGAAAGAAGACGAACTGCAGAGCATCTTAAATTACTTATTAACAATGCATGAGGTACATTTCTGTAATTACCTACCTTTTATTGTAACTAATTGTACCAGCTCTGTGGGAAGCTTGTTGTTGAGGTTAGTTTGTAGAATAACGTTGGTGCTTGTCATACAGGATGAAAATATTCATGATGTGCTGCAGCTGCTAGTGGCACTAATGTCCGAACATCCAGCATCCATGATTCCTGCCTTTGATCAGAGAAATGGGATACGGTAAGACAGTAACGTGTGAAAATACTTTAAAAGTAGTTCCAGTCCTATCACTCTCCAGATTGCTTCTTTTTCACATAAATATCACACTTGCTGATCTTTTAAACTTCAATTTCATTAACTTATGGTTTATTTTTTTAAAAATTAAGTGATGTCAATATGTTGGAGGAATGATTTCAATTATGTTGAAGGAAAAAAAGAATTTCCACTTAAGATTATCGTTATGATAATTCAAAGTAACTGCACTGTTTTAGTTGCATCTCGATCTCAAATAGAATGAGTATTTAACAAGATGCATCAAATAGTCCTGTATCTATCTCAGAATAATTTTAAATATTCTTTCTTTGTATGTTTAACATTCTCTGGGGAGAAGAAGAGGAAAACAAGAAATCAAATCATGCCCTGGCCTCTCAAATTATGTCTGAAAAAAGTGGAATTAATGTGTTTATCTGTTTGGCTCTAAAATTAATAGCAGATAATTCCCAAATAAGTGTTATTTTTTGGGAGTTTTATGTGGAATTTGGTAATGTAATTTTTTCAGAGACTAATAATATTCATGTTAGTAATTTAATATTTAATATGAGATTTTATTTTGTACTGTTGTGAAAATACTTTTTAAAATGCAAGGGGCTTGTAAAAGGGAAAAAAACCCACAGCATCTACTACTTGATAGATTCAAGCTCCATTTTGCCTAAATGCTGAGATCTTTGTACAAAGACATTATTTAAAACTGTTTGAATGACAATGCTTATTGAAGGGAAAATCCATGGTTAGGACTTTGCTTTCTGCCTATAGTTTGTATTCAATCAGAATTCTATTCCTGTCATTTTTCAAAGAAGGGTAAGTCTGATCTGATAGACTGGAGACATCTTTATGTAACATTTGTGGTACTGATATTAAAAATGTTTGATGGTGCAGTCCTCATGTAGAAGTGAGGAGAATGCACAGAATTACAATTTTTAAGTGTTTAAAAAATGAAACAAAGCACCCCCAAAGCCTTACATAAAATTAGGGGCTCATTTGCCTAAGATGCCAGAGGACAAAATTGCCAGTGGTCATTTGGTAATAGCAGAAGTCATTTCAAAAGAGGATGATATAGTCTGAAAAAGCACTTTTTAGTGGAGAAAAGACTAGAAAGAATGGCTAAAAGCTAAAGCCAAGGTAATTCTAATGGGAAACTAAAATGTAAATTCAAAAGTTTGTTGCAGAACAGTGCAGGGAAAGAGTAATGTGTTCTGTCTCTCGCTGACTTCAGATCCAGGCTGGTTTCCTTTCTGAAAGGCTGCATAATTTGTGCTTAAACCTATCATATTAATTGAATATTTAATAATTAGATTAGTTAATATTTGAGATCCTTTTTTTTTTTTTTAATACAGATTTAAAAACAGAGGGTGTAATGAAAGGAGATTTTCACTAGCATCCAGGTACTCCAGGATATGACCTTATGTGCTCCAGTCTGCTTCTTTTGTCCTAAGCTACAAATGCTCAGACTGTCTTTTATTTGGTTATTCTAAGAGAGAAGTATAGGATAAGATATTACTTTCTGTTATAAAACATTGAACTAAATCAAACTACACCATGTCTCCAACCTCAAGAATTCGTAATAGAACTCTCATGTTGCACTTGATTCTTTCAGTATATCCTGTTTAGTGTGAATTGTTGTTTTTATTTATTTCTTAATAAATATCCTTGCTCAGTGAAATACAAGCTACATGTGTGATGTTTAGCAATACAATCTATATATGTGATGTTTGAATTTGAATTTGTTTTTCTGTTTTAGAGTAATTTATAAGTTATTGGCTTCCAAAAGTGAAAGTATATGGGTGCAAGCCTTGAAGGTCCTTGGATATTTTCTTAAACATTTGGGTCATAAGTAAGTGTAGTTTTAAAATTTTTGTAGTAGTGTATTAAGTTCAGAGTTCTTCTTGTCTCTTTATCATGACTACTGTATATTCTTTGTCAATCTTTAGAAATTACTTCAGATTATTAGGTTTTCTGATTAATAATTTGTACACTCTTAGCTTTATAAATCAGATTTTTTTTTCAGTTAACTTACTGTTACTATGATGTTGAAAACAAAATGTCAGTTGTCTTTCAGATATACAATGTGCTGAAACTCAAGTCTTGAAAGAAGGGAATATATCTTTATAAGAAATATATCTTATAACTGTATATTGCATGTTCAGCTAAAGTTAACAGGAAACATATGAGTGTGATCTATAATTTGCTGCTGGAATTATCAATGTCATTGCAATAAAATTTTCAGGGCAGCACTTCTAAAAATAGCTTCAGAAGGATGGGAAAAATGAAATTGGATATTTTATTGACATGGGAATGTTTCAGAAGGAAAAGCAAATACATCAAGCAAGTGATGTTTAAAAAAGGTGGTAAGGACATATCTCTGTGCAAGAAATACTCACATAGAAAATGTAGCAGCAAGAAATATTCCTATTCAAAAAGACCTGATGTCATGAAATGGGTTTACTTAGTCTATTCTTCCATATTATAGTGTCAAGAAAGCACTAACAATCATATAGTGCTGCATCACCTGCCGTTGCTCATTTTTCCCCTCTAACATGTGGTAAGAACCCTGCTGGGTTTAGCCCAAAATGGCATTTTAGTAGGAGGCTGTGTATTATAAAAATTAACCACATGCTTCACAAGAGACTTCTTCATGAAAGCCTCATTTGAAAGGAAAGGAGGTAGGAGTCCAGCCAGAATGTGGTATTGCTAGAAATACTTTTCTCAGTAAGATCAATAAAGTATGACTGTGTAATTGAGAGACAGTTAGCTGAGAATATGTTTCTAAATGGGATTTTTCCTTTGGGATCCAGCAAGTCAAATACTGTTCTGGGAATTAATAAAGCAAATTGATAGTCCACTCAAGAATCTCCAAGGACTTTTCAAACATTACTTAGTAAAAGTCATTCACATTGATAGGAATTGGATTAAGTATGATACACCAGATGAAGGTTTGACTTGTCAGAAGCCTGGTTGTACTCAAATAAATACATTTATTTTAAATATTTATCACTTAATGAGAAAATCAAGTAGCAACCTATGTCCTGGATGCATCAGGCACAGCAGCACCAGCCAGGCAAGGGAGGGGATTGTCCTGCTCTGCTCGGCACTGGGGTGGCCTCACCTCCAGTGCTGGGGGCAGCTTTGGGTGCCACAAACGACATTAAACTATTGGAGAGTGTCCAAAGGAGGGCAACAAGGATTGTGAAGGGCCTTGAAGGGAAGCAGTATGAGGAGTGGCCGTTTAGGCTGGAGAAGAGGAGGCTGAAGGGAGACCCCACTGCAGTTACAACTTCCCTGTCAGGGGAAGAGGAGGGGTGGGCAGTGATCTCTCCTCTGTGGTGACCCCTGACAGGACTCATTCCCACAGAAATGGCCTGAAGCTGGGTCAGGGGAGGTTTAGGTTGGATATTAGAAAAAGGTTTTTCACCCAGAGGATGGCTGGGCACTGGAACAGGCTCCCTAGGGAAGTGGTCACAGCACCAAGCCTGACAGAAGCCAAGAAATGTTTGGATGATGCTCTCGGGTGCATGGTGTGACTCTTGGGGATGGTGCTGTGCAAGGCCAGGAGTTGGACTCAGTGATCCTTGTGGGTCCCTCCTAACTCGGCATATTCTATGATTCCATGGTTACAAAAAAAGAAAAGAAAATTTTTCAGAAGCTGAAATTTTAATTTAACATCTATTTGCAATTATGGATATATCAGTGTAGTTTCTATTGTTGAATAAACATATGTACTTTGGAAAAATTAACTTGATTTTTCATATAATTGGTGGGGTTGAAATACACTTGAATACTTTGTGTAACTTTCAAAGTTTTTTCTAATTTTTAGACCTTTCAACATCTGCAAATGTGCATGTTTTATATAGATTTTAACCAGTAAATACGCCTTTCCATTTCGTGTTTTAAAGCTAGTGCTTGTGCCTTTTTGTTCACATACATATAAAATATTCATTTCATATAAAATGAAAGTCAACCACAAAAATTATGAAGTACTTATATTCCTGTTTCACAGTACAGGGAACAGGTATTGCATTGTAATACACTGAAGCAGAATCGCATAAAGAGATGTTACATGATTTATGAAATCTAAACCATTACGATATTACTAACAAATGTGGAGCTACTAAACCAATTACTGCTGCTGTGCTGCTGTAGTTCATATTTATATATGCATCACAGATGAAGCTATAGAGTAGAAGTAATTGATTCTCAGAAATGACCAGTAATGTGTTAGATGAGAGCCTGAATAACTTAATTGATTTTTCTTTGTGATCTGTGATGATAGACTACTTTGTGTAAACTTAGCAGTTGACAAAATCCTACTTTTTTCCTCCTCTGCCATATTTGTTTCTTTCTGTGCCATCACTTGAAATAATAGTTTGTTGTTTACTTTTGGGTTTTACCCACACATTTAAACCTCCTAATAGATTTTTACTTCAAATACCTGTAGGTTTTCTTATAATTAACTCATGAACTCCCTTCTGTGCATAGAAAAGTACACACTGTTGTAAGTTGTTGCCACTCTTTTGTGGCACTTACTTTGAAAATTATAAAATAATCTATTAATTTCAAAATTTCTAGAATGAACCTATATAATTTATGTGTTATTTTCACTGATAATCATGAAAACAGTTTCTTATTTTTAGAATGCATAAAATTTTTAGAAACATTACTGTATCCTATTTTTTTCTGCTTTAATATAGATTATTATTTATTTTGAAAAATTATTTTTATTTTATATCCATTATAGTAGTAGGCAAATTTAGTGATGCAAAGTATGATGTTATACCCCATTTTAAAAGTATAGGGTTTAGGGACAAGGGGAATTCAGTGATGTGACCTGCTTCCTTCTCCACTTTTTAAAGATTTGAATAGTTTTGGATCCCAGATGTGAAATACACTTCAATCATGTAGAATGCCATAACTTTTCAGGATTTTATTTCTTTTTCATTGCAACATGTTATTCCAGGATTGAATTATTTTGGCTTCAGGAGAGAGATATAATAAAGAAGAAAGGTGTTACTGAAAAATTCATATATATATATTAGTATTAATACATGAAGATTGCTTGAGCAATCTGAGGGAGGCTGGCCCAGATCACCCACTGTGGTTGCTTCCAAGCTAACCAGTTCTGTGATTAATATTAGAAAATTTGAAACGGGAATTTCCTGAGTTCTTGTGATGTGACAAAAGGTGTGTTCTTTAGTGATAACATTTTAATCAGCCTGTGCACATCTTGAACTTTCTTACCCTGAGTAAAAGATAGGAGTAGACTTTGAGAATGGTGTGTGATTTATTTTATACAAAAGCCCATCCTAAATACAACATTATTTTCCGAAAACCTTTGTATATATGTACAATTGCATTCATTGTGGGAAATAGCTTAAATATATATAAAATAACAAGCTAGGGAGCTTTTTAGTACAGCATCAAAACATTTTGCTTTTGAGTTTTATCTTGCATTTACTTAAAATGCTCATCATGTGCCTAATGTTTTTGTTTTCTCTTCCAGGAGAAAGGTTGAAATCATGCATACTCACAGTCTTTTCACACTTCTTGGAGAAAGGTTGATGCTGCACACAAATACAGTGACCGTTACAACATATAACACGCTTTATGAGGTACAAATTGTTAAATGTAAAGATTGTTGTTTCTGCTGTAGAAGTAGGACTTAAAAATATCTGCTCTATAATATCCAATTCTCAAGACTTTTGAGAAAAAAATTAGAAATTTTGAGAAAGTACTTTTTGGTTCACAATGTATTTTGCCATGCTTTAGATGTTTTTATTAACGGTGTCATAATTTTTACATAGGCTCTATAAAACTTCCCACTTCTGATGGAAGAGATCCTACTACTTAGGATGTCCATCACTTTTCACAGGAAAAAAACAAAAACAAACAAAACTCAAAAACCAAACCAAACCAACAAAAAACAAAACAAAACAACCCACAAACAAACAAACAAACAAACAAAACCAAAAACACAAACAAACAAAAAACCAAAACACCAACAAAACAAAACACCCAAAAAATCCAAGAGATACTGCAGATCTCCTATTGCTCATACCTCTCCATTGTTTGGAGTGTTTGTTTCCATTGAAATGGAAAGCGTTGAAGGAGATGCCTCTCTTTTCTATTTTTCTTTTTCATGTGTCTCATGTGAAGTTTGCAATATTTTGAAGAGTGATTTTTTTTTTCTTTTTTTAACCATGCCAAATGATATCTAACAAAGCCACTTTTATTTAGCAGATACTGGTAGAGGTGAATAAGTATGACTCCCTAAAGCATTCAGCTGTTCTATCAGGTTCTTGTAGAAGCTTCATTTTCGACGAAGTGCAGTTTTGTAAAAAGCAAAATACTGAGAACATCAAGTTGGTTGAAACCCATGTTTTCATGCCTGCACACATAAAGCTCATGTCCAATCTTCAATTATTACTAAAACTGTGACTTAGAATAGAATCTTTTGCATTTTCTGAAAATCTTACAAACTAAAAAGATTTTTAGTATTTTTTTTAGTCACAAATAGATTTAATGGCTAGATACTCAGGGTAGGTTCCAGAAAACAAAAAAGAGACTAGAGGAACACTTGGTTTTCAGGGTTTTAAGTCTAGAGTAATGCAGAAAATGATTCTCCTATGATTGTAAAAACCTAAATGTCATCTATTTACCAGTGACTTAGATTGAAATTCTTTTTTATTGCAAATTACCTTTTATGGTTTGGCCACTCAAGCCTCAGAGTCTGGTTCCTGCAATCAGTTTTCTGAGAGCTTCTGTGATTGGTATTTTCAGAAAATGCATAACTCATTAACAAAATCCAAGTCCTCGTGGAGTTCAGCATCCAGAGCATTTACATTTGAGAAAATAGCCAGAGGAAAGGAGAAAAAGGGGTTAAGTGCTATAATTACAGAAGATTTGCTAAGAAACTGGTGCTAAGGAACAGATATTTTTTTTATATTTTCTCATATAAAGCAGGGGCATAATTGCATTCTATTTTAAATATCAATATGTAAAGACATATTCTAAGATACACTGTTTATGACTGACATTAGTTTGATTATTTTTCTAATGAGAGAGCTGAAGTTCTTCTTTAAAATAAATATTGCTAGTGAAATTACCCTATTTTGAAATACATTTGCTTGAATGTATTTACTAAGAGTTCTGTGTTGATATCATTGAATTTTTTAGCCTGTTCTTAAAAATAAAGTTGCATACACACATCCAGTGCCAGGTATCCCAGTGTGAAAGGTTTGCAATGTTTCCTCAATACAGATTAATTAGGTTGTCAGGTTCAATTCAAGCAACAGGAGAATGCTCTGTTTTCCTCATTATGTGAAGCCCTGGGATTATTCCTATGAAATCCTATCTCTGACTCTTAGTCTTTACTAGCTGGAGGAAACCAAACCCTATTTTAAGAATTATTCAGTTTGGTTTTAGTGAAAAGTATGAGAATAGTTGTTGATGTATGTTGCTTGTGAAAGGTATTTTGATCTGTGAATGTATAAAAATATGAAAAATATTAATGGAATAGCTTTAAAATACCATTATTGCATATTTAGGCAATGAACTCAAAGTTTAGCTAATCAGCTACAGTACAACCATGAAAGTCTTTATCCCTGCATAGAGGACTTGCTTTATTCCATTCTTAAAGATTTAAAATATTTTACCTATTTTTTTTTTTTGTGTGTGTGATGTTGCATGTGGCCATGGTAAATGTTCTTGACAAATTTTAAAATTAACAGAGAAATACTGTAGTGTTTGATTAAAATGTTAAAAGGCAGTTAATATTCTGTTTTAGATTTTGACAGAACAAGTATGCACCCAAGTTGTTCATAAACCGCATCCAGAGCCAGATTCAACAGTGAAAATTCAGAATCCAAGTAAGGACAATGTGTTATGTTTGTTTGATAAATGTGTCACCTAGAGGCTGTGGGGTTTTTTGAAATGATGGTTCTGAAAGTGAGAACAATTCATTCATGTATCTTAGATACGTATGGGTTTCAGTTACCTCTTACATTAATGGCTGTCAGCAACTATTTCTTTTTTTAAACATTGGTAAAGTGCTTTACATAACTAATTTGTTCTTTCAAAGTGATTCTTAAGGTGGTGGCAACGCTGCTAAAAAACTCCACACCAAGTGCAGAGCTGATGGAAGTTCGACGTTTGTTCTTATCTGATATGATAAAACTCTTTAGTAATAGCCGTGAAAACAGAAGGTATGTCAATACAAACAGTATTTTCTCCTCACTGATTTCTGGGTAATAGCATTTTGTTGTACTCTGTGTAGAGTTTTATAGTCTGTAATAAATTAAATATTTTTAAAATAAATTTAATACATTTGTGGTAACATTTCTTAGTTCAGTAACTAATACTGGATTCTCCTCTATAGTATACTTTTTTTTTTTTCCCCATACTGTGAAGTGTTTTTAAGTTTATTCTTAACATTGGATTGATATTAAGAGATGATGTTCCTCCCATCTTAATAATCGTAATGTTAAAATAAAGAAGCTTTGTTTGGATATATTTTGAACTAATTATTTCACTTTAGATGTTTACTTCAGTGTTCAGTGTGGCAGGACTGGATGTTTTCTCTGGGATACATTAATCCTAAGAACTCGGAAGAGCAGAAGATCACAGAGATGGTTTACAACATTTTCCGTATTCTCTTGTACCATGCAATAAAATATGAATGGGGAGGCTGGAGAGTATGGGTGGATACTCTTTCTATAGCCCATTCCAAGGTAAGAAACAGCCCATAGATGTTTTTTTAAATAATGGTAATCCCCAAAGGTTTATATAGCAATATAGAATGTGAAGTGATTTAGTGCCATCTGGTGGCTCTCACTGTTCATGTCAAGGTGGCTTTTTTCTTGTCAAACACTTTGTAAGCTGTACTTAATATATTCCTAAAAATCTTGCTGGATTTTGGCCAGTTCATCTGCCTTATATTCATCCATGTAATCTTTTCTTTTCTTCTTAAGGTCACATATGAAGCTCACAAGGAATATCTAGCAAAAATGTATGAAGAGTATCAAAGGCAAGAGGAAGAAAACATAAAAAAGGGGAAGAAGGGGAATGTGAGCACCATCTCAGGTCTTTCCTCTCAGACAACGGGAGCAAAAGGTGGAATGGAAATTCGAGAGATAGAAGATCTTTCACAAAGTCAAAGCCCAGAAAGTGAGACAGATTACCCTGTCAATACAGATACGAGGGACTTGCTTATGGCTACAAAGGTGTCAGATGATGTGCTTGGAACTGCTGAGAGACCTGGAGGAGGAGGAGTGCATGTGGAAGTTCATGACCTTTTAGTTGATATAAAAGCTGAAAAAGTAGAAGCTACAGAAGTAAAACTTGACGATATGGATTTGTCACCAGAGACACTGGGAACTGGAGAAAATGGTGCACTGGTGGAAGTGGAATCTCTTTTAGATAATGTATATAGTGCAGCTGTTGAGAAGCTCCAAAACAATGTTCATGGAAGTGTGGGTATAATTAAGAAGAACGAAGAAAAAGATAATGGTCCATTAATAACACTGGCTGATGAGAAAGACGAACCTACTACTAACAATACCTCATTTCTCTTTGATAAAATACCTAGTCAGGAGGAGAAGCTCCTTCCTGAACTTTCAAGTAATCACATTGCCATTCCAAATGTGCAAGAGACACAGATGCATCTGGGTGTAAATGATGATTTGGGATTGCTTGCCCATATGACAGGTAGTGTAGATATAACTTGTGCTTCAAGTATAATAGAGGACAAAGAGTTCAAGATTCACACCACTTCAGATGGAATGAATAGCATTTCTGAGAGGGAGTTGTCTTCATCATCTAAAGGATTAGAATATGCTGAAATGACTGCCACAACTCTTGAGACAGAGTCTTCTGGTAGCAAAACTGTACCTAATGTTGATGCAGGAAGTATAATATCAGACACAGAAAGATCTGATGATGGTAAGGAGGCAGGGAAGGAGATACGGAAGATCCAGACAACTACCACAACCCAGGTAAATTTCAAGTAACCATGGATGTGTTTGATGTAATCACTGCTCATTGCTGAGGGGGAGATTAATAGTATGAGATCTGAGAGATATTTCTTTAATTATGTAAAAAATGTACATCTACCAGACTCATTTTCTTTGAAAATGCCATGATGTGAAATCTTTCTTGACTGTATAGAAAATATATATTGTATACACAGATTGTATACAATATATAATAAGTTACTTAAACCATTTATTTTCCACTAAAATCAATTATAAACTACAATGAATTTGTTTGAATATGTGAGCATTAGTCTCTCTTTTAAATAATGTTCTTAAAAAGAGCTATCAACCGAGCAACCAGCAAAAATTATCTTCCAGTCTCATGTTTGTGTGCTATGAACTCTAAGCTGTCCATAGTTAAATATTTTTTCTTAAAATGAAGTTAACTAAAAAAGAAGAAGTAGTTATTAAATAAAATATAAATGAAGAATTGTTGTTTTCTTGAATAATGAGAAGTTTTATTTTAGCATGTTTCAGTGGAGCAGGTGGTTGGAGTTTTGATTGCTGTAGGTGTGGTAACTGATTTGTGAGATTTGATCTTGAGACTACTGAAAATAATGAAAATTACTTAAAGACCAGCCACCTAAGTGGAGATACTTAGATGTTTCATGCTTGTTTATGCCGTGGCAATGCACATCAAAGCCTGTTCTTGCAGATACAGTGTTATTGGCTAGATAAAAGCTCCTCTGTTATGTTACAGTTATGATATCCCTGTTTTTGCTGGCTTGAGGGTTACCTGCAGTTGTACCTGAAGGAGAATGTATTTGACTGGAGTTGCTAAGCTCAAAATCTCTAAAAACAGGTCTACAATCATCTCCCTGCCACATCAGAAAGAAGTAACTGTCTTTTATTCAAATGGACTAGAAGAAAGCAAGCAAATTGTGCAGCAGAGATGGAAACTACTGCTTACATCTAAGAACAGTTAATGCCTTTATTAATACTAGATCAAATATTGAAGAACATCAAATTCACTCTTTCCTATATTTCTAACTAGAAAAAACCCCAGAAAATACAATTGAAAGCACTATGCAGAAGATTAATGTGAAAATCTAAAATCTTAGATAAGTCTAAAAAAAAGAAACTAATCATATAAAGATAACTGTAAGAAAAATATAGGAAATGCCATCTACTGTAATAATTTTAGTCCCAAGAGGTCAAATTATATAAAGGAAATCTTTTCTGCTCTCATAATCCTGGCTACAGGAGATCAAGATCCAACTAAGTAAACAAGAAGCTTTTCAGCTCAACTCCAGTGCTTGGTCCATTTCTACATTGCTAACCTAATTATTTTGCAAAGTTCTCTTTTGTTTTTAAGCTGGCAAAATGGGATTTGGGAGAGTAGATGTAATTCTCTAATGATCCTGCTAAAAAGACCACATAAATAAATTGGTTTTGAAAAATGAGGAGCTGTCCAAAAATACACATTCCTTGAAGCCATCACTATGTAGTTTGTCCATGTTTTGAGTCAAATCTTCAAAAAAAATTGTATTATTAGCCCAAAATATAATTGTTACATATAAATAAATTCTTATCACTGACCTTGAATGGACTACATTTGGTCTTTTCTGCTTCAAGTGAAGAACTGAGAGTAAAAGCTTGGTGAGTAGATGAAAAGGGGACCAGCCACAGCCCCTTAACACCAATTGATTTGACTTGGAGCGGCTCATTTACTGAGGGATACTGCCTGCCTTGGAGCACGGGTATCTCCTGTGGTTTGTGGCCACACTGTTTTATCCTGTCCTTTCTTAGATTCTGTATTGCAATCTAAAACACACTGCATAAAGTTAACATCATTTTTGAACCTCTTGTTGATGTAGGCAATACAGGGTCGATCTGTCACCCAGCAAGACCGGGATTTACGTGTTGACTTGGGATTTCGAGGAATGCCAATGACAGAAGAGCAGAGACGACAGTTTAGTCCAGGTCCACGCACAACTATGTTTCGTATTCCAGAGTTTAAATGGTCTCCCATGCACCAGCGGCTCCTGACAGACTTGCTTTTTGCACTAGAAACAGATGTCCATGTTTGGAGAAGGTGGGTCGTTGTTTTCTTCTTTAACTCCTCATTTGCGTTTCCATCAATAAGGAAAAATTAGGCATGTTGGAGAGAGAATGGTAGGGAGGAAAGGAGTTGGTCTTAGCTGCATTGCCTCACTGTATCTTCTACCTTCTCTTTTTCCCCCTTCCCAGCCTGGAGTAGCTCTATTTCACAGGTAGTAACTCCTGTTTTCTTGAGCAATTGTACAAATCCCGAATACCTAAACAAACTGAGCTGTGCTTCCAGCTTATATTTAGCATTAGAGTCTATGGCCCCTGTTACAGACAGGATGACTTCTGCTTATGAACATTTTCCTAAATGATCAGTTAAAAGAGAGCTTCTCTACCTGCAAGGTGTTTAAATAAAACCTCTTTCCTATATTTTCCAAGGAAACACTCTATTGACAAATTTTCTTTTGCATGCCAGCTCCTAGTTGGGGTTAGTCTTGGTGATCATATAATATTTTATGACAGCAATGTGATTTCCTAGTGTTTTTGTACGTTTTGTACATGTTAATAGAGGTTCTCTGTAACTATAAGAGAGACAATTTACTCTGATTTCCACTAAAAAATAGTTCATTTTCACAAAACTTGAGCATAGTTTTATCAAAGGAGCAATTTATATTACATTTAATTTCCAGTTTGGTGAGCTGTTCTGTGATACTCACTTGGAAACAGATTTTGATGTTTTGCTTTTGGCCAAGTATATGGGAGGGGGTTGTACTTTGTGTTCAGATAATGCTTGATGGATAAAGTTCAGATTGTATATTTTTAGTTGAAGCCTTTAATTTTTGTTTGCTGGCAGACAAGAAGTGTTGCTTTGGGGAAACACCATACTTATAGACAGAGCACTGCTCAATATTTTGACACAGGGGTTTTGTATTTTTGGAGAGTGACTGTTTCATAGGAGAGTTGCTCACCAATTAGGAGTTGTTGAGATTTCACCTAATCTTAAAAGCATCTGTGGCTTGCAGAGCTGTTATTAATGCTGGGTTTATTATCAGTTAACAAAGTTAATGTTAAATCAAGTTATGGTCATGTTATCAAGTTTCTCCTTTAAAACAGTAGCAGGTGTTGTCATTAACTGTTATCAAGGGTGCTTCAGATGGCACTGGTGCTGCATGGTGAACTCAAATAGTTGCTTTCATGCTGCAAAAACAACTCCACTGCTTTCAGCAGAACCACCTGTGAAGTACTGGTTGATGGAAATAAAAGGTTAGAAGATGTTTTTCTCAGCTGAGTATTTGGATATAATCCTGTGCAAAAGGAGATAGCAATCAATTTGTTCATTAGACTAGCCTTGTTGATATTTTTAGACAATTTACATGCAATTTTGTAGACCAGATTTTTCTTCTTTTATCAAAGAAGCATTCACAGTATGGTTGCAAAGAATGGGTTTATCTAAAAATTATGTTAATTGTTTGGTTTTAATCCATCTTTTCTTTTGTCCTTGCAGTCACTCCACAAAGTCTGTGATGGACTTTGTCAATAGCAATGAAAATATTATTTTTGTACACAACACAATACACCTCATTTCCCAGATGGTAGACAATATTATTATTGCTTGTGGAGGAATTTTACCACTGCTGTCAGCAGCCACATCCCCAACTGTAAGTACAATATTTCCACCTAGTGGTCATATTAGAAATTGTTGTTAATAATGCAAACCACTGTTTTCAGCTGACTCTTCTGCTTTAGGCACTCCTGTCCCCTTTCTGCTAATTCTTTCAAAAATTTAATTTATAATCAAACTGTTACACTTTGATATACAGAATGTTTGTAAAATTTTGCATTTGAAAGGCTAATTTAACAGAGTAGTAGTACTTAGCAAGAGTAATATTTCTTAGTTATTTGATATTTCATTTAAAGAGATGACCATTAAGACAATGATTCCTGTAACAAAACAGCATGCTTTATGATGCCTCATCTTTGGTATTCATAAACTCTTTTTTTTGCATGGCAAAAAAATAGCTTTTTTAGTTTGCATGTCAAATGAAACCAGAAGTCATCCCCTCTCTACTCTGTTTACTTCTTCCTTCAGTAGGTCCTTTTCCCCCTTTTTTTTTTTTTTTAAATCTTGGATTGAATATGACTGATATTTTTGTCCCCTCAAAGTTGTAAGTTCTTAGCAGATTAGAGCTCAGGCAGGCAGAATATAATCACTAAAAAGGGAGGAATGTTTTGTAAATATTGCATTATTGGCAAGAGTAATTATGTGATTTGAATGGGATGCCTTGTTTGTGCATTTAATATCTGTGACTGTTTCTTTCATACTAAATGTCACCTTGAGCATCCTGTAAAAACTACCTTTAGTTAATATTGGTCTTTGAAAGGGGAGACAATGAGACCCAGAAAGGACAAAGAGACTCCTCTAAAATAATGTAGGAGACTGCAAATGTGGTTTGCAGTAAAAGCTCAAGTCTTTTTGCTAGCCATTCAGCAATTGAGATTACTTTTTCTTTACTTCTAGTTAAAAAACCCCTTTTTTCAGATTTTTTTTTTTGAATGGTATGAATGTATGGGCTGGCAATTTGCTAAACATTAATGTGATTTTCAGGCAGGCAGTTAATGATAAAATGCTGTCTCTTCACTATTTTCATTGTGTTAACTGGAAAAATATCTGCTATAAGCAAAAGTGAAAGACTACAATTGTCTGTAGTCACAAGAATAACACTAGAGTCCTGATTTAGCAAGTGCTTCATTGTAAATACTGGGTATTTATAGTATAGAAGTGTAAGTGAGCACACACTGAGCCATCTTGAAGCACAGGCTGCACTATCATTCTTTAGAGTAAAGGACATTGAGGGATATTTTTTTTTAGGCAAACATTTGAAAATTATGGTGTTTTGACATCTTTTATTAAAAATATATAACAGGCACAACATTAATTAGGCTACAGTTCCACTGAATGTTCTTGTGGATTTTGACTCTTGTGCTGGTTCATGACACTGCAGAACTATTCTATGGAATAATAATTTTGAGGTTCACCAATTTCCTCTATTTATTTTGGATAATATTTGTGTGTGTGTGTGTCTGTATAGATAGTTACTTGACCCAGCTTTAATAATTGCACATTTCTTAAAATATTGTGTGTCAATACTACCTTGCTCAGTAGCAGTGATTTTCATGCACTGATACAAAAGACTACGTTTTCAAATTCAGGTGTTATGCATGTTTCTCCACTACATGGAGAATACTGTGTGTATTACTTGAATGCTTAATTTTACCATCTGTCTAGGTCAATAAAATAAAAAGAATTTGTGAAATAAAGTAATTCACATAAAGTTTGGTTTCTGACTTCAAACTGAATGAATCCTACTGTGTCAAATTAAAAAAAAAAAAAAACAAGCACCTAAGGATTTTTCCTGCCCATTCAACTTCATCCCAGTTCCTCATTGCCCATCCATAAAAATTAAAAGCAAGGTGGATTTATTCATCACTGTGACAGATGTGAAGAGGGCAGCGCATCCTCCCTCCTTAGAGCAGGTGCTCTCCCTCAGTCTTGTTCTGAATCACAGTTTCGAAGGGGGCAGATGCCCTGCTGGGCATCAGACCACCTGTGAATATCATATGATGAATGAAAAGAAGTTTCATACTGATTCTCAGACTTCTAATGCTTGTGCATCCTTGAACTGCTGTGGAGAAGTGGATGGATTGCTGGTGCAGAATATATTTCTTCTCAGTCTTGGAAGGGCAAAGTAGGCCACTGAAAGCAATCAGTTACGAAAGGCTGTCTCACCCTCCTCCTTCCAGAAGCTGCGAATGGGGGAGAGAAGAGGTTTGAAACTGGAAGATTGATATGGCATCTCCACTGCATAAAAACACTTACAGCAGGCCTGCTCCTGGCTGCTTTTGGCCAGAGTAACTCTTAAAGGGGGAAAGGACCTGTAAGCTTTCTCCCTCACTGAATTACAGAATGACTGAGGCTGGAAGGAGGACTCAGGAGGTCACCTGGTCCAACACCATGCTCAAGCAGGGCCATCTACAGCCAGTTGTCCAGGACTGCTTTGAGACAGCTTTTCACTGTCTCTGAGGATGGAGACTCCATCACCTCCCTGAGCATTTTGTGTCAGTGCTCAGTCAGCCTCACCATGGAAAAGTGTTTCTTGATTTCCATGTGGAACCTAGAGTGTTGTAATTAATTACATTAATGAATAACTTTCTATCCACAGTGTCCAGAGTTCAAATTTTGTGTTGCGCCTCCTGAATCCCTTCCAACCCCAGCCATTCTCTCAGTGTATGTAGTTCTGTAATTGAAACTGGGCATGGTATTAGAAGTCCTCTCAAGCCGTACTGCACTGCTATTCCAAAAGGAAGCTGTTCACAGGCTACATAAGCTGCCTCACTGGGTCAGCCCAAGGGCCCATCTGCTTTAGCATTCTGCCACCAACAGTGACTGTTTGCAGCTTACATCAAAATGCAGAAGTCTGAGCAAGCATATTGATTGCTCTGCTAACACTCTGTTTCAGCATTTCGGATTTTAACTACTGGAGAGGGTGTTTGAGCTGTCATATTTAATAACCACTGAGGAATTCATCCTTCTAGACTTTATCTAATCTTTTTTGAAGCTACTTACGCTTTTAGCTTCCATAATATCCTATGGCATTGAGCCTGACAAAGCAATTATATAACCTTCGAAGCACTTCTTGTCTTTGTTTTTCTTAAGCCTGCTTAAATGCATAAAGTCACTATGTGCTTTACTGTTTATACTATGAAAAGAGTGGTTAATCATGTCTTTATTCAGCTCCATATCCTTTATTACTTTGTAGGATTGAGTCATATCTCCTGGTGTGCCTGTTTGAATCCATCTTCCTCTTGTTTAATCTCTGATCCTCCATATCTCTGTTCTGCGGAGCTTTTCTGGGGTGTCAAAACCTTCACATTTTGTAGACCCTGTAGATACATATATTCAATTTATCAACAAGTGTAAGCTCATTTTTACTTAATTTCTTCCTTCTTCACTTTCATGAATGGTGGCATTCTGATATTCCCACTGAAGGACTTTTGGGGCCCATATTGAAATTTTAAAGTAGTAGTTCTCACTTACTTCCTCTTAGTATATTTTATTTTTGGCATAGGTCATGCATTTACATCTGCTTATAAAAAATTAATTTTCATTTTGGTCTTGAATAATGAAACATGAAAACAAAAAGACTACAGAACAGACAGTAAAGGTCATTCTACCCTTTAACTTTGGGGTGATTGAAACAGGGATGGAATTCATGAATTAATAAGGGTAAATCTCAGTATTCACTTTGAGTAGTTACAAGTGGCCTAGATTTCTACCCAATGGAGAATCTACTCAACAGAAGCAAATGATTCAGATATCTCTGGTGTAGACATCTACCAGATCCCTGTAGGGTCTGTCTGGAATGATTGTTAACCTGGAGCCCGATCCAGTTTCTTTTTATGAGATAGCTTGCTTTCTAATGGAGAAAGACAGAAGCACACAGTTCCTTTTTCAACTATCTCACAGTCCTGCCTGTGCACAGTTCCCTGATTTCAGTGAATCAGTCAGAGTTCTAGCAAATCTGAGTTCATTCTGCAGAAGAATGAACTTCATTCTTTAAGCAGTCCTAAATTCTGCTGCAAAACTCTCTTCTCGACAATCTGCTATACAGTTGCTCTTACATGTGTACCATTGCCTCTGATTTTTATAAAGCACTCCACCTATTTCTCATTAGTAGAACAGATGCTGAATATTAGATGCTTGAATTAATTAAGTCTATTTGAAGAAAAGAGCCAAGGATAAATTTAGCGAAATGACTTTTAGAATGCTGGAGCAATTGCAGTTTTGGTTTGGTTTTTTTCTTTTGTGCAACAGATTCTGTATTGTGTTCCCTCCCTTGCTAAAAAATAGTGCTGTCACAGTTTCCTTAAAATGATTAAGGTTTGAAGAACCTTCCATTTCAAAAAGACTTTTTTTTTTCCTTTGGATAGTTCAGATTTGAAGTGAAATGATGGTTCTTCTGGGCTGGGTGGAAGCTTACTGCATGATTACTGTAGAGCAGGCAGTCTTAACTGTGGGATTCCCTCACTATGGGACTCTTGTAATAGAAATCTGCCTTTTGACTTGTGGGGTTTCCTTTTGTTCTCTTTTTGGTCTGGTTTGGGTTTTTTATTTGTTTGGGGGTTTTTTGTTGCCTTTTTTTTTTTAATCATCCCAACTAGGATTATCTGAATAGAAAACTTTAAAAATAAATTAAAAAAAAAAAAAAGAAAACAAAAAATGCATCTTTGTTGTAAACAAACCACTCACAAATCTGTGAGTAGCTCAAGAGTGCAGAAAAGGTTATATGTTTGTGTGGCACACAGGGCAAAGTTTACTATAATTCACAATAATCTATTCCCACAATTTTTAATATTTCACTCAATTTCAGTTCTATACTATATCCCAGGGTCTGTACATGGACTAGCTTCAAATGCTGGTGTTTTTAGTGTTGCCAATTGTATATATGAAACAATTTGAAAGGAAAGCAAATATTACCAGAAAATATGAGCGGTATTTTTTTGGTTTACAATATAATCTGGAGTGTCTTCTACTTCTGATGTCTAGCATATTAAATTGGGAATATTAGATAGCTCTGCTACAATTATGAGGAGGTCTTAAAATACAAAATACTGATTTCCTTTTATTTTCTCCTTTCTGTTGGGGATGTCTGTGAGGCTTTCTAAAAATAACTGCAATCATAAAAAAAGACATTATTGAGATGTTGTGGAAGTGTGGAAAACAGGCCCTGTAAGGGAAAATCTTGCAGAAGATGCCTTCTGTTAATAGAAGCTGTTTACAGTTAAAACATTTTGTGTACAAGCTAGCAATTGGAAGTAATCATTGCTTGCTACAAGGATAGCAGCTGTGGAAAGGACTTGAGGACATTGAGCAAGGCAAAAGAAATTTCAGGAGTTTAAATATATGTGACAATTCAGAACAAATTTCCAGACCCCTTGCAATCAGTTTGTTTTTCCAATTATTCTAAGTCTATAATTCAGCTTCTTACTTGCAGAATTCAAAATAACAGCTTCCAAATTGGGATCTGAGAGCTACTGGTGTTATATGAACTATCCACAAAACTCCATTAAATGTTTAATGATGGCCTTATTAGGTCTGTGGATAAAAAGCTGAGATGTATGACCTGTGTATAGTGTTAGCATTATCATGTTCAGGACTTGTGTAGTTCCATGGGTGCTGTGTGCTCTACAAGTTCTGAGAATCAAAAGTGGTAAAACTGATATGAAAATTGTCAGCTAGTCATTTAGAAGTAACAGCCACAGGTTAATTCTCCAGCTGCATCCACCTGCCAAAAGATGAAGACATTTAAAAACTGGTGGTATTGTCTGCCTCAAGAGGGAAGAAAACAGTTAATTTCAGCTTGTTTTTCTTTTTGTTAGACTAAGTTTTTCCACTGCCTAAATTATAGCAATGATGACAGACATACTCTGAAATTTCTTTCTATTTTTAAAACAGAACCAGTGAAAACTGAAGAATTAGTTCCTAGCCCACTGTGACAATAAAGTGGTTCTATCTAAAACTAAACCATAAAAATTTAACACACATATTAATTGTGAACAATGAAATTTGAATTTGACAAGTCAGTCTGAGTGTCTTAGTAAATTTGGATTTTTTTTTTCCTGTGACTCAAAAACATTGTCATATCTAGTTTGATACTGGTATAGGTTGAAGAATTCACACTCAAATGTAATATTATAATGACCTATCTTGTACTGTATTCAGGGGAAGAGCATTATGCATGAAGAAACAGCTTGCTTTCATTCATATTTGTTTTTTCAAAGCATTTTAAACACATTTGCCTCCTCATAAAAGCATTAGCTACTTTATTACATTTAGTTGAATGCTTGTTGTAAAACTCTCATACCTATATAATTAGTTAAAACATTACTTTGTTTTGCATTGCTTCATAAAATTATTTTATGTACTACATAAAAGATGTACATTGCTTTGGAAGAATCAGTGTTTACATGAACTCTATAATACTACAAGATTTAAAGTTTTCCTGGTGCATAGCTATCTTTGACAAGCCTTTATTTTCAAATGTTCATGCTTTGCTGTTTTAAATATAAATTAAACAAGTGTATAAATCCAAGATACTAATTTGTTTCAATTTACCTTGTATTTTTAGTTAACTTATGAATTTTCTTTTTCTTTTATTGTTGTGATCTGTTGTCTGTTTTGTCTGTTGCATGTCCAGGGTTCTAAGGTTAGTATTTCTGCTGTAAGTTTCAGTTTTTTGCATTTTCAAAAATACCTTATTTTTGATCATTTGATATTTTGACTTTTTTACTATTATTATTCTTCCTATTATTTTCCTATTTTATACAATGGGATGTGAATAGGAGTTTATTATTAGGTGTATTAATTAACTTTTCCTATGATATCTCTCTTAATAATATAATGCATTGTCAATTATGGTGTTTGCTGTTAGCTCCTGGACTGAATGTAGTGAGCTATAATTTAATTTATAAATGCAGTTGTCAGTAGAGAGACTCTTTATGTCCTGAATGTGTTCATTGTATGGAAGATTTTCTACTGCTCTTAAATTACCCCGAGTAGTTAGGGAATGGTGATCAGTTCACTTTTCAATGTGTTTGAGAGACACCATTATCTAAAATATTGGTGATACTAGAAGGCAGCTTGATCAATAATGGAATATGTTTTAGACACTATTACAATACCAATGTGCTGTATTTAACAGGTAGAAGTGGTGGTAAGTTTGGTGTAAAAAACCGTCAGTCATTTTTTTTCCTCCATGTAGCAGAATTTTAGGAAAAAAAAAAGATTTGTAGGAAAAAAAAAAGATTCTTTTTAATTCAAAGTTTGCTGAAATCTTGTTAAAATGCACTAAAGGCTGATCTTAAGTAAATTTACTACATAACTTTGGAAAAATGAAAAAGCAATAGATATTCTGAGAGGTTTAAGACTATGATTGGCACAATACAGTTGAAACTTGATAAAAATCAACATCAGGCAGTCAACTGGCTGCAAGTGAGCCTGATGTTATTTCAAGCATGTTATTTCAAGCACTTTCAACTTGAGTTCAAAGTTCAGGTTTCCATAAGCACATATGAGTTTTTCTAGCAGACTGTTATGGCTATAGATTTTTGCAAATATATTTTCTTCGGATGAGTGCTTTCAAAAAATTTTCTTCCAGTCTGTTATAAAAAAACCCAGCAACCTATTTTTCCAAGAAGTAGGAACACAGCACAAACTAAACAAGGGAGCCCTGGCCAAAGAAGATAGGAGATAGGCTGAAAATCTTGCTTCTGACGGTTGTCATTTTACTGTTTTTCTAATATTATCGGGCAGTTCAGACAGATGACAGCCCTTCCCAAATCACTCATGTGACCACCATGCTACATCCTTAAGAGAAATTAAATGAAGGGCTATCTATCATTATGGTGACACATGCCACTTGGTATCTTTCATCTTTCAAAACACTTGTTTCCTTAATACTGTTTGGCACAGTTTGCAATTTTGGATGTAAAAATATTCTTAAAAATAAGCTATGAGTGAGGCTAATAATGTTTTAGAGGTATGGAAATAAAGGAATTTTTTGTTTTCCGTATTTTTTCTTTCCTTTGGAAAGAAATTACCTTAAGAGCACATAATGTATATTTTTTTTTTTTATAAATACTTCAAAGCAAATTAATAAAAGTAGAGAAGCACAATGAAAGTATTTTTCAAAGGGATTAAACTGTGTGCTCAGAAAGTCTTACAAATGGAAACCTTTTTGACAATCAGGAAGAATCAGACACCTTTAAACAAATTTTAAAATAGCATTTAGGCATATACATCTGGATGCAGACAAGTATCTCACATTCCTGTTTTCAATTTGCCTAGCTCCAGAGATAAAAGTGTTAAACAGATATTTCTTTTTTTTAAGCTGACTGTTTCCTCACTTATCTGCACTGTTAAATACCTGAAGGCATTTGAAAACATGATTCTGGACATCTAAGTGTCTTTTTGGAGAAGAACATTTTAGTTTTCAGAAATCAGAAATTTTCTGCTGATTCCCACTAAGGAGAGTCCAACAATACATTAGGAAAGAAACACCAGCTCTCTGGGACATGTGAGCTGCATGCCATGCCACTTGCCCCTTTTTACTTTCCCTCTGTTGTTGTCTTGAGGTAGCAAACATAATTGAAGAATTGCACTCTGTCATCAGGATTCTCTATGCTGTAACCATTCCAGGGAAAATTGATTCATGGAGACAAAGTGCAAAACTGTATGTTTTTTCTCACTCCACTTCTCACATTTGCTTGTTTATCTAAATGAACACAAGAAAATAAAACTATACACAGAGTAGTTCCTTGAGTCTGTTATCTCTTTGTGTAGCCTATGGAAGAACATAAGAATACATTGCATACATTTACACCATGCATTGTTGTATTATCTGCCCTTACTTTGTCTTTCTGTAATTGCTAATAACTCTCATTTATATTAGACTATTTCTCATCTATTACAACATGTAAATAATTTTCTCACTCTTCATGCTGCTTTACTTTGAATTTCACTCACAGCTTACGTTAATGGTGCCAGTAGGATATTTTTAAATAACTTTTCAGTCTATCTGCCATTAAGCATAAGAATTTAGATTTCTATGTTTATGTGCTGTCTTTATATTTTGGTTGTGTTCAAATTGTTTAATTCAATTATCTCCTTTTAAAGACTGAATTGGAAAATATTGAAGTGACACAAGGAATGTCGGCAGAGACAGCAGTAACGTTTCTCAGCCGTCTGATGGCAATGGTTGATGTGCTAGTATTTGCCAGTTCTCTAAATTTTAGTGAGATTGAAGCTGAAAAAAACATGTCTTCTGGAGGTCTAATGCGACAGTGCCTAAGGCTTGGTAAGTCAGCAGACAGGATGTATTAAATAGTTACTTACAGATCAATGAGTTGCGATGGATCAAACAGTGACACGTGTAGGAAAGGACCTTGTAGGTAGAGTTTGATGTGATAAGGGAAAAATCCCATTTATTATTGATTTGATACTTTTTAAGGCCGATTCAATTTAGTCATAAGAAAGACATGACTGAAAATGTTCTTCCTTATGTATTTCAAGTTGTATATATTCAAGGAGAGTAAAAATATTAAATTTAAGTCAGTAAACAGATTTTTTTTTTCTTAAAGCTGCTTTGTTACCTCCATGTTGCAGTTTTTCTTATCCAAGTCTCCATGGATTTCTAGGACTCTATAGGCTATGTAATTTAAAAAGAGTGGGATACTTGTGCAGATGCAGTGGACCTCAATATATTTTGCAACAGTATGGCATTTATCTTCACTGTTTGCTATTATTCATACCACTTATTATGTTACTGATAATTTTACTACTCCTGGTATAAAATTTGAGTTATTCTCAATTCTCAATATTTTTGTCACGTTTTCAATTACTGCCTACTAGTAATGAGTGCTAATTGATGTTCTAAATATAATATTGAAAAAATATTCTAATTTGTGACATTTTCATTTCTTCTTTTAGTTTGTTGTGTGGCTGTGAGGAACTGCTTAGAATGCCGGCAAAGGCAAAGGGAGAGAGTAAACAAGACATCATTAATTGGTGGTAAAACTCAAGATGCTCTTCAGAGTGTAACAGCATCAGCAGCAACCAAGGTAACTGAGCCTTAAGCAATCAACAGCAATGATGACAAGTCTGAAACACAGCTTTTTAGGATCAGAAAATAATGATAGCTGCCCTCAAGTATTTGGCAAAAGCGTGGGTTTTTCCGGTTAACTGGTTTATGGTACAAGGGTGTGAGGAGGCTTATTCAAAAGATGAAAACCTTGATGCAGGACTATCACTGGAACAATTTTAAGCAGCCATTGCACTCTTGCTTGGCCTACTTGAAAGAGCAAGTCCCCTTACTCACCTCTGCCATATATACCTGCATGGATTTTTTTATTCCATCAGGGTATTCTCCAGTTCTGATGAAAGCCTGCAATTGCATCTCTGCTGGTGGAATATCTGAGTTCAAATAGCTTCAAAAGACCTTTGAATGATTTTGGAAGTGAATTTTATTGGATATTCAGTTACCACTTAGGTGTTTGAGTGTCATTAATTTATTCTTATTTTTTTTTAACTTGTTCACAACTTTAAGACTTCAGGGATACAGAAATTGAAATCTGAAATAACTTGGCAGTGCCCATGACTAAAATACAAAACACTGCATGATGTACAGGATCCCTTCTTTTTGCTTTTATATTTTCATTACTAAATCAGTGTTTTTTCTTCTCTAAAGAGAAGGAAATAGCCTTTTCAAATAGCCTTTACAAAGTTAGCTCCTTTCACAATATTGTTTCATTAAATCTCAAAGACATTACATTTTTCAGTATTGTCGCATTCAAAGCAAGGAAAATCACTATAAGGAAACTTTTAGGTGTTCAGGCCTCACATTTAATACATTTTATTTTTTAAAGGAAGCATGCTATTCTATGTTTTTTAAATAGTAGCAGTTATTTTATAAGTAGCCTGTAGTAAGTGTTAGTAAAATTAACATTTATTTTTATATTTCTGTTCAGAATTTTCAACCACAACATACATATTAGAAATAACTTATTGTTCTGCTATGAAGCAATTGTAATCTGAAAAAAACTTTTGTGTGGAAATTATTATCTTAACTCTGTCTAGAGATGCAGTTGTTCCAAGCTACTGGAAAAATGTAACAATTTATATTGAAATAGTATTAAGAAAATAATTCAAAGCATCACTTTTTTCCTAGAGCTGTTATCTGAGTATTATGTAGAATATCAAGGTTGATGTAATAGCTAAAAAATATGTCAAATTAAGGTTCTAACAGAAATGCTTTGATATTTTGAGGGAGAAAAAAAATCTCACTACTTTTTATTTTTAGACTCCCCTTGAAAATGTCCCTGGAAATCTTTCTCCCATAAAAGACCCTGATAGGCTTCTTCAGGATGTTGATATTAATCGTCTGCGAGCAGTTGTTTTTCGTGATGTGGTGAGTAATATGTGCGGTAATTCTTTCTTCTGCAAAATCATCACTTATTTTTTGAAAGAGCTTCTGATTGTACCCAAATTAAAAATATCTTTCATGGCACTTTTTATATTATCTGCAAGCTATCTGCTTGTGACTTTATAACTACCAGCTACTTTCTGCACTTAAAAATTACATTGATTAAGCTTTTTAAGATTAGTAGTTAACTGTGCTTAACACTCAGCCTTAATTTTATACTAGCCAAATAATCAGAGCCAAGATAAATCAGTTAGAACTTATGTTGGTTAAAGTTGTATTACTAAAGGTGTCAACTGTTTGTCCAGCCAGGGTAGAAAGAAGAATTAGTATAAATGTTACAGAAATGCAGCAAATCTGTTTGTAAACACAATTCTCACTTCTGCATAACATATTTATGTATGTAAACATATATAAAAATGTTTTTCAGATTTTTCTGCAAAGGTTTTTAGCACAAAACTGCACCACAATTTACTTGCTTTTGAAAGTAGTTCAATAGGAATTATTACCGTACCTGCAAGTACATATGTTACGTTTAAACTCTCCAACCTGAATTCAAAGTGGCAATATTCTGTCACCTATTCTTTTCTTAACTAATGGAGAAAAGAATAAAAAAGAGCATACTTCTGGAACTTCTATGAAAGAAATCAATAAGAGAATTTCTAGTTATTTTAAGACTTGAAAAAACATGCAGCCAGGTTAAATAACAGCCAGGAAACACAGAAAACAAGCACTGGATTTCTAATAGAAAGTACATGCTTGTGGAATTGAGAAGAGACAAAACCACTATAGGAGTAGATAGAAACTAAAGTTTTAATGTTTTTATGTTAAGTTTTACATGATGATAATAATAATAAAAGACATTTCAGTTGAACTAGAGCAATTTAATCTCAATCAGGATAATATCATACATGGTGGTTTAGTTTGAACAGCAGATTACATGAGATGAGAAGAAAAGAAGACAGCAAAGTTATAGTGGTCCTGGCTTTCACGTAAAACAATCCTGCAAACCTAGGATTGCTGCTGACAGCTCCTGTGGAAGGGGAAATCAGTATGTACAAACTGGAATTTATTTCTGTAAGAAAAACACTGGTACATTCTCCCTTCTCTTTCATGTTACCAGAAACTGTTATGCCCACTTACTCATCCAGCGTCAGCCAGAGAAACATCAGTGAGCTTAGATTTCCCTCTCAGCAATGGTACCCTTTACCTCCTTCTGTCAGGGGCCTCCCAATCCCATCCTTGGGGCAGCAGAAGACAGTTCTCTTTGCTTCCAGGAAGCTTTTAAAGCACTCCCAGAGTAAAGTCAGGCCTCTGTTTTGAAAAGTCCATTGACCCCACAGACTGAGATTTATGTAGTTACCCATTTACCTCCAAAATTCAGTACTTAAAATGTGCTCTGTGTGTGTACTGCTCCACTGAAAATCCACTCAACCTTCTGCATTATCCAATTGCTGCTAAGCTGGTGGAAACAGCATTTCAGAAAGGTATTATCTATGAAGCCTTGTGATGATCTTGTATGAAAATTCTATGAAAATAATATTCTAGCTGTGTTTCTTTTTCCCTGGCACAGGATGACAGCAAGCAAGCTCAGTTCCTAGCTCTGGCAGTAGTTTACTTCATCTCTGTTCTGATGGTCTCCAAGTACCGTGACATCCTGGAACCACAGAGAGAAACTGCAAGGTCTGGAAGCCAGGCAGGTAGAAATATCAGACAAGAAATAAATTCACCAACAAGTACAGGTAAATTTGTTTTCTTCAAATGTTATGTGATTTTTTGTCATTGTTGTTTAGAACTGTAATTATTTTACTACAAATATTTTTAGTGATTAGCTTAAGATCCTAATAGGAAATTGCATATTACTTTCTTCCAGTATATAATGATTTGGGGTTTTAAAATATATTGGCATGTTTCAGGTATTCTCTCTATTTGCTTATATGGTATTACTAATTTTCATTTGTATATTTTTTTATGTTTTTATTTTTCTTTAACTTGAAAATTACTTAAAAAAAACGAGGGTTCCTGCTGGAGTTAAAGTTGTAAAGTACAAGGTAGTTCACCAAAAATCTTCCTGAATCTGTTATGTGTTAGGAAGAACAGATGTCTTTATACCATGAAATGAATAAACATAGAATAGAGCTGCTTGCCCATGTGAGCTCCTTTTGTTTGAGTGAGGAGGTTTGTGAAAGGGCACTAGTGGAGGACTGAGTTCTTTCATGGAGTCTTGCTGTATTGGTGCCTGCATTTAACACCCTATGGTAACAACAGAATAGAAAGAAAACATTGCTATTGCCTTCTTTGACTGAGCTTGTGATTTGTTTTAGTTGTAGTGATTTTACTGGCATGTGTTCTTCAGCCTAAAAGGAGGGAGTCTGTTAGGTCTCAGAACCTGTTAGAAATGATGCCACTTTGTTTCAAATATTTTGCACTCAGTCCAGTATTTTTTTTTTTTCAATTCTAATGGGATTGATTATAATTGTACCTTCTGTGTTAGAAGAGTTAAAACAGGAGCTGCATTTGTCCACAAAATTTTTTGTGTATGTTTTTGTTCTTATTTGTATTGATCTTAAATTGCTTCCTTCATTTATGGAGTCGCTAATCTTCATTCTTCATAGAATTTTTCTTCCAATTTGTGTCATATTCACATTTAGTCATTATTTTATGATTCATCAAGATGTGTTAATTTGCTTAGTTTACATAATTTTCTGAAGTCAATGTGCTTGAAGGCTTCCCATTTTAAAAATACTACATGAATGTAGTAAATCAAGAGAAATCATAATTCTTTTTGCTTTCCTGATTTAATGTTATGGTTCAGAACAAGAAACTGCTACTTTCATCCATGATTGTCTTGCCTATTTGCTTGTATATATCTATCTATCTGTGTCTCTTTTTCCCTATTAAGTGTTGCTCTTGAAGTGCCCAAATAATAGGTATGCTGTTTCCTATCTCTTGATACAGAACTTGTTTTTATTTTTTTCTTTTAGAAATGCCTTTTTTTTTTTTTGTGGTGGTAATACCATATTTGCATGTTTCAATGAGATAGGATATCTGTCATGGATCCACAGTGGACCAGGCCACACATGAATACTAGCTGGCTCACATTTGATTCCATGATTTTCTCCACAGTTGTGGTCATACCATCTATCCCTCACCCAAGTTTGAACCATGGATTCCTTGCCAAGTTAATTCCTGAGCAGAGCTTTGCCCACTCATTTTACAAAGGTAATATTAATATCATCTCCTAACCTGTTTGGGTGTTCTTATTTAATGTAATGCACTTCAAGAACTAAATGTGATGTTACTGTTGATAAATAAGTATACGCCTCAGGTTACATGGAGATCAGACCTGATGATACCTTTAAAACTTTAACTTCCTGCCTACATTTTTCTGGAAAATCTCTCTCCCACTTTTACTACAATTTATTATCTTTAATTATTATAAAATAAAAGGAAACAATTAAAAACAAACAAACAAAAAAAAAACCCAAAACCAGTCAGGAGAAGGGAATGTATATAGGAAAATTTAAATGCTTTTGGTTTGTGGTTATTCTGCTACAATATTAGGTCCATAAAAAAAAAATCAGTCCTGTTTTGAAAATATTGCATACCACATGAAGTATAAAGTAGTTTTGTAGTATTCCCTTTCCCTGTATCTTTTCCTGTTCTTTTGCCTTCCTTTCTCGCTTCTTTTCTCGCCTTCCTGATGGTATGTAAATCTCTGATATTGTACGTGAATTATTTTATGCCTGTTAGTTAATGTGCTGTGCTGTGTTTCTCTTGAAGGAAACCAATTTTTCTACCAAAGCAAATTATATGTTTTGGGCCTGATTTGTTCTGTTTTGTTTGTTTGTATGTTTTAATAGATACTCTATAAGGTAGGAACATGGGGGTTTTTTGTCATTTCTTGAAAAAGAGAGGGTTACCTGAACGTACCTTTAGCCAAGTTGGCATGCACGTTTCCACAATTATTTGCATGCACTGTGCTGTAAACACAGAATGTAAAAGAATTTAAAAAATTTAATCTGATGAAAATATCCTTGGTATAATTTTGTAAAATCTCACTGGGTAAAAAGACCAATTTATAAAAAGCATAAATGATTTAGAATGCATCCAGTTTATAAAGAACAGAATAGTTAATGTCGTACTTCAGTAATAAGGTGACCTGTGCTTGTCATCTGCTGCTCTGGGAGTATTATGTTAAAATACTTACTACATCAACTTAAACTGTCACCATGTTTATCTAGCATTTCTTGAGCTTTGATGTGTGCTTGTATGTACATTATAAATTGCTTTAATTTCTAACAGTGTGTAAGCCAGGGTTTGTGATTTTGATTTATAAAGTTATTGTCTGCCATATAAAGAAGAAAATATTTTATATTACTCAATATTACATTAATAGATGATATAATATTATTATCTACTGTACTTGCTTTACCTTGAGTTCAAGTAAACTAATTTTGGTTTTGAAATAGTTCAATAGAGCTGCATTATAAGTGTGAGCAGGTTAGAAAGAAAAGTGGTTTGGCTTTAGAAATAAATTATTCAGTAAAGGAAATGTTATCTGTGGATAGTTATTTTATTTGTTGATGTCATCAGATCCTTAAGAGTTTTAACTCTGAGGTCTCAGCTTCACCCACTGGAGAAAAAATAATTCCACTTTTTATATTGTGAGCACAGTTCCTCAGTTTTGAACATCACCAAAAGGTTAAATGCAAAGAAATTGCAAATGCTGTCAGAAAAGGCCAGAAGTCAAAACATATTTTTTCATTTCAAGAGAATCTTTCTTTCCAGTGGATAGGCCAATTGGTTTCTTTTTAGTGGCTTGACTTGCTTTCAGGTGTTGGCAGCAAATGTAATTTTTGAATATTATTTTAAATTTTAAGGTCTTTTTACTTAATACAGAGTGGCTTAATGTAGCCTTTAAAGCAAAGTCCTGCTTATTAAAAAATTGTTAGAAATGTAGTTGTTACCTGGAAGTGAAGATGTATTTTATTCATTCCATGTGACACTAGATGGATATAAAGATTTTTTTCTTTGTTTATCAAGGAAATTGTATCATAATTATTAGAACTGTACAGGAAAAGAGCTCTATGAATTCAGGAAGAGGGATTGACTCCTTAAAAGAAAACCATTTCTCCATTTTTAGTAAAATCTAGTTATCTGACCAGGAAACTTACCAGGGAAAGGGTAAGATAGAATTAGGTATACTACTAGTATTTAAGATAATGATTTTTTTTCTTAGTGACACTCTTAATTTTATTTTCCTTTACATGGGGCAATATCTCTAGTTAAAATCTATTTCAATCTGTGTGAGACCCTACTTGTCTCAGGTACATTTACAGTATGTGATCAGTGAATGCTTCCTATGAGTAGCTGCAGCTGGTGTCAAGTGTGGGTTATAAATATTTTAACATCATTTTATTTGATATGAAACTCCTCCATTATCATCATAAAGAATATTAAACTTTGCCTTCTTTATTGATATTACTGTATATGAATAAAAGATAGTATTGAAATAAAAGACCTTAAAATATATTTTGCAGGGAAATGTATTCTACCCTTACTTACAAACATTTGTAGATGGCAAAATAATGTTTCTTTTACTATTATTTAGCTATTGCTCATAAACTAGGTGTTATCTTACGGTGCTTGAAGAAAAAAAGCCACACTCAGGAAGGAAAAACTATTACAGTAGTGTCTGTGACTACCATTTAACAATAAAAATATTTATTTCTTTATAAGATTCTATGCCTCTCTGTTTATTTTTCCTTCTAACCTGATCAATGGGGAGAGAAAAATATACCTGTATCTGTAGATTTACTCTTATCATAAGTTTGTTGAAAGTGCCCATGTTTCTTCACCTTGTTTCCAATAACTTTATAAATGATCTTCAGTGCTTCTAAATTAGTCAGTGTGTAGTCAGACAAAGCAGATCTTACAAAATGAAGAGAAAGTTCTCTCTCTTCAATTTAGGTCGTATATAGCATTACATTTTGGATTCATTACCAGACTCTCAAGGGAAATGGCAGATCACAACTTTTCTCTTGCATCTGAAGGTTGTCTGAGACACACAGTCCTACAAGATTAAATGCTGCAGACTTACGTCTTCCTGGTCATAATAACAAAAATTTAATTAATTAAATAAATAAAATAGGGAGCTTTAGTAAAGATGAAAATAGCATTAAAAATTATTGACCGAAGCCTCTGTATTGGATTTTCAGGGTTTTGTCTCAAAATCTTCAGTCATGCATGAGTTCTACTTTCTGGAAAATATTAGTAGTGAATCAATATTTGAGTTACTCATCTTCATCTCCCTTAAAAACAGGTGAAGAGAGGTTAGGGCACATTTAGGGTACAGTTCATCTGACCTGCTTTGAGATCTACTGGTCACTAGAAATGGCTATCTTTCTTGATTCACTCTAGCTGTCATTGTAGACCTCTGTCTTGGTCAGATCAATCCTGACTCCTGTGACATGGTTTAACATAACTCCAGGCGCAATGACAAAAGCTGGAATCAAATTCTTTGATGTTAGGCACTTAATCCAATAATGACAATATGTGTCTTAGTAATATCCCCATTCACATCTATAATTTTTTACATATATGTTCATAGATTTAACTGTGTTATTCAAGGCATCATTGGTGTCCATTTACTGGTTAGCAAGAACTACCCTTGTGAACTTAGCATAAAATGCCAGCATTTTCATTTCTGAAATGGGGGCAATTGGAATAGCTTAGAAAATACTGGTTTTGTTCTCTGATGATTTCTCCTCTTAGACAAGGATATTTTCCCAAAATTGGTATGAAAATATCTGTGTTGTATCTGGAAGATGTGGAGCTAACGACAAAAAAACTGAGAGCAGCCCTTTCTCGTACCAGGCAGAGGGTAATCAATACGTACTTTGAGAGAGAAATACCTTTACATAGAGAGATAGAGGAGCATGGTGTGTTCTGTTAATAACAGCTGATCAGCCTTACCATGTAAAACTGAGTAACTTCTTCAAATTACAGCTACCAATTTGAAGTAGATTTAGCTATAGTGGTCAGGATCACTTTAAATGAGTTTTCTCACTTGTGGTTGCTATCAAAGCTGTCCTTGCTTACCTGGAAGGTTTATTGGACTAGTCCTTTCAACAGTGTTTCCACATCTTCAACAGGAGAAAAGTGTGATTTTTTTTAATATTTTTTTTTCTTTTTACAGTCCAGCTACCATCCTTTTAATTACTGAGAACACAATTAATGTTAACCAAGTAATGAATATATATTTTCAGTTGGAAATTGATGTTCCCATTTCCATTATTCAGGAGTGTTTCAGAAATGAAAGCATGGCAATTGTGCAAATCAGCTATTATATATTGTGTGAAGCAAATCAGTATGTAGGTTATCAAAAATTTACCTTTCCACTCCCTTGCTATCATTGTCTGTGTTTTTCCCAAAGCACTGTAAATTAATACATTTCTTAAAGGAAGCTATTGATTTATTTTTTCTTGACAGAACAAACTATATTATAAGGTTGCAGAAACAGCCTTCTCTTTGAAGACAAGTACTCAGTCTTCCAGGTCTCCTAGGTATATAGTACTCTGGGAATTACATTGCTACACTGTTGTTTGTGTTTCTAATGTAGTAGCATAGAGATTTCCAGGCTATTTGTAAACTATTTTGCATAAGGATAACAGCCTAAGTATGAAAATTGGACTAAAGGACTTATTTCCTTTGCCTGTGAAAACAGTCATTGCTCCAGGAAGTTCTGACAAAACTCATGTCTCCATTCTCCTAAAAATCTCATTGTATATATGTTTCCAAGAAAGGAGAATGCTATAAGGAATATGGTTGATAATCATGATTATCATAAAATTCCGATTCTATTGAATTTCTGCCTGCTACTCAAAATATTCATACTGCTCTTCTGATGAAACATATGCTCCTTATTCCAACTGCATCTGAAAGGACATGCATTTGAAGATCATGAGATAGTAATGAAAACATGTCAATCTGTTATTTATTGCCCTTTACCAGCTACTTACGGCATCATAGGAGATGTTTGCACATATTTTTCATTATTAATTGATGAGTCATTATGTATACATAAAGCAGTTGTAATAGGGATTTTTGTAAGTAACATCAGTATTTATTTTCATTTGTTTGTGCAAATTACAGATGTTTTTAAAGTTTTTTTAAAAAATCTTTCAGTTTTTGAAGGAGTAGTACTTAAACCAAAAATTTTTAATATAAGTTTCACTGTCTATATGGAACATACTTTGTGCTCCACTGTTAACTTTTGTTGCTGGATGCTGTAGCCTTCATGAGAGATTTAATTTTTAATTTCTTTTCTAAGAAATGTCTAATTAAAAAAAATATCTTTCTCAACATCAGAAATACAGATATTATCATAAGTACCTCTAAAACATATATTTTTTAATTTTGTGGGTTTGAGTTTGCACAATACAAAATAAATGAATAAAAATATAAACTGAAAAAGCTAGGGAAATTCACCCAGGAAAAAAAAAAGGTATTATCATATTGTTCCTAATTTCTGTTCAGGTTTGGTTTCAAAATGTAAATACCTGGTTTACTCTAAAGCTAACATTTCTTTAATATGACTTCTCATTTTCTTATTTTTATTGTATCTTTTTATTGTCTTTTAGTTAATATCTTGGTAATGCTTTAAGACTGCTGATATTTTGTTTGGCAGCCAGGTAATCAATCAGACTGATGTCTTATGCATCAAACACTGAGTGAAAGACCTTTGATTAGTAAAGAATTAAGACATTGATTAAAGACATTGCCTAAACAGATCAAGAGGTTGTGTCTGTCATAAATGGCTCTTTCAATGTCCTTTCTGTGGTCAAGGTAGAAAGAACTGCCCTCTCTGCCTGCCTTAGTGACTGCAGGGAAAGAAATTATAAGACTTTGAGGAATTTGAGCACATAGAAGATATTTCCAGTGAACAAAAGGAGAAGACGTGCACTTACACATGTCCAGCTGTGGACAGGGACTGATGATAACTGTCCTCTTCAATCACTTCTCAATTTTGATTTCCCCACCCTAAGTCTCTCCTGCTCTATTCCTCTCCCATTTCAGTGCCTCTCTGTTTTTCCTGGTTGACAGCTACATCCCTTCTCCTCACAAATTCACTCTGGCTAAAAGGAAAATTCCCAAGCTTTTGTCTAAAATCTCCTGTACCAAGATCTGTGCCCTTCCAATTGCCAACCCACCCCACAGTATTTCCTATCTGACCTTCCTCAGTCCTCTTATTTTCATCTGTGTTCCTTCTGCCCTCAGCCACACACATCAGAGCCCTGAGGTATCCTACTTGTGGCTTTTCTTCTTGCCAGCCAGAGGCTGCCATGGCAGGTGCTCTACTTGCACCTCTTTGTGTGTGTGTGCTGGCATGCTGTTAGACAACTGAATCTGCACTGTTGCATTTCTGTCCTTGTGGAAGGAAAGGGACAGTGTTTGGTCAGGCAGGAATTTCAGAAACCTGGATAAATATGTTGGCTAAATAGCAGATGCAGGCTAAATGCAGGCTACATTTATCAAATGTTTTTGTAGATAAAAGACTTGACAGTGAAAGAATGTAACCCTAAGAAAGAATAGTAACCCTAAGCCAGGCTCTTTTCCCCGACATTTTATTTAATAATAAAATTTATGAAGAAATTTGTTTAAAAGAATTTTAGAACAGCAAATGAGTTCTGTTGTCAGTGTTGTTCATGTTGCTTTGCCTCAGAAGTAACAGAACCCCATGAAGTCTGTAAGTGGGACATGGCCAAATTTGCCTATTGATGCATAGTTACATGAAGATTAATACCAGCCAAGCTGCCAAAATGAGTAGATTGTACATTAAGCCATGATCAGGATCACTATAAGGGGAATTTTTACTCTGGTCCACTTTAAACTTTTATAGAGGAATAGAAATGCCAACAGAAGAGAAGGTCCCGAATAGCAGATAAAGAGCAGCTTGGAATCTTAATGCTTCTTTTAGGGGGATTCTTCTCACTGTTGTGCCTCAACCTCCAGGGACAATTCTATTGCAAGTGTGTTCTTGCTTACTTGTCTCAATGTACTTTAAAATCAGACCCTAATTACTCTTTGATTCTGTTCCCATATTTAGTTTCTCATCTTAGTTTAATTGTGCTGCTTCTTACACGTGAAAATTACTAGACTGATGTTGCAGGGAAGAACTTTTCATCTCTGTCTTTATGGCCTAGACTTTAGGAATTGACTATGGAGGAAGCTGTAATATCGCTGCCTACTTGGAATGAAAGCATTTTCAGCTTGTAGGGTGCTGTCTCTGGAAGTTTGTAGAAAGCTATAAAGGGTTTATAAAAGGCAACTGTTAAGGTTATCACCAGGGCTTTAAGATAGCTGTGCAGAAAACAACTCATAAATTTTTCAGTGCAAATGCAGACAAAGGTGGAGGCAAGTCCTGTGTCAAGATTGCCCAAACCCTTCCACTCCCAAATGTTTCTCTGTTGTTTACAGCAGAAATTTGACCATGATTTGGGATAGTATTACTTTGCAATATTTTTTCAGCCATATTGTAAGCCATTAAAAGAAATAATTTTCATTCATCTTTTGGAAAATTTCAGCACATTTTTATCTAGTAGGGAGGTTTAACTATGAAAAAGACAAGATTACAGGAATATACACTTAAATTTTCCCTCTTTTAAACATAAATAAATATTAAAAGTGTGATTTGTATCATCATTTTTTATAATGGCCAAGTTTTGGGTATTCACCTTACATATGAAACTGCTCATTATTAGGTTAATAAGCAGGGGGAGTGGGGGTTGTATTTTCTAGCCATATGGAAGTGGTGCAAGAGCTATTTAGGTAATTCAGTAGGTTAAAACAATTACAATACACTTCATAAATCACAAGCAAACAAGATATTTTAGGGAAGGAGCGTGACGGATGAGGTCACCAGATATACAATATGTCATTTAGTTAACTTAGGCCCATATTTTTCCCATAATGTAGTAGATGAACTCATTAGTTAGAATGAAAAACAGTAAGAAGGAGGCATCTGGCTTCCAACTGCCTGTTTCTGACAGGGTTAAGATCACTAGCTCTAGTAATGATTCTGCTTTGTCTACTGACATGGCCTTGTGCTGTAGAAAACTGATGAGGTTTGCTGAAAATTTAGTGCCTTACTGTCACAGTGTTAGAATGTGGACAGATGCAATCAGTTGTGGCTTTGCCTCTGTTCACGTTTACCATTTTACTAAGTTGCTTTAAGTATTTAGGATTTTTATAAAAGAATAGATGTTTCTGGTTTAAGATTTTTCTAAATCACTTTATGAAGCAGTATTTATTTCTGCATTCAGAAGGCAACAGAGGTACTAGGACATGGTGTAAAAGAATATGGAACAGAACTTATGGATATGCAGTTTTATAACTAAAACTGGTCGGGTTTTTTGGCCTATGCTAAGAAGTTTACTATTTACCTAGAATAATACTAGTAATAATAATGCTGATCAAGCCATATTTATGTGAGTTTCACCTATCCTAATTTTCTAGGATTTTTGTCTGAAGGGCAGTTAAGAAGTCTTATCAGTTCTAAATTTTATTTTTTCTTAAGACACAAAAAGTAAATTGAACCTTTTAAACCCTTATTCATTTAGCTTGTTTGATGTTTTAAAAAGGAGAGTTAATGCTACTAAACTTAGTAGTTTTTAGATATTGTTATTCATTGTGATAAATCAGACTGAGCTGAATTGGCTTAGTGCAGCATATTTGTATTAGGTATTGGAGATGCAGCATGAAAAGTAAAGATACAAATCTGATTTTTGTGGAAATTAGGTATCTGTACAATTTCCTGAATATAGAATAACTCCCTTTGATATTTTTGCTGTAAATCCTTTCAGTTAGCCTTATGTACTTCGTAGAATGTCATATTGAAAATTTAAGTCCACAAATATAATTTTACTTCCATTTTTAGTGTCAAATGATTCAGGCCTCCCAGCCCCAGCATTTTATTCTCATTTGGGAACAAAGGTTTGCAAGTCACCTGCTGAGTAATTAAGTACAATCCTATTTATAGCGTCTCAAAATTAGTTCTATTTTCTAACTTGCTATGCTGATTGGAAAGCTTCTCCATAACCTTAATTATATATTGATGACTGACAGTTTCCAAACTAGAGTTTTTTTTGTGATGAGTTTGCACAATTTTTCTCATGCCAACCCTGCCATTCCCCGTTGTTGTGAATTTTTGGTTTGGGTTTGGTTTTTTGTTTGTTTGTTTGGGGTTTTTGTTTGTGTTGGTTGGTTGGTTGGTTGGTTGGTTGGTTGGTTGGTTGGTTGGTTTGGGGGTGTGGGGTTTTTTTTTTGGGGGCGGGGGGGTCAGTTTTCTTCTACTGCTTGTGACAGCTTTTGTATAACTTCTCAGTATTATTTTGGCTAGACTATGTCAGGCAAACTCATTTCTGCCACAGTAGATTGCTGTGTATCTCCATAGTGAGATCATATCTCCACTTGCACATTTCTCAAATACAAATGCATACACTGTATTCCATAATGAATCCTTCCAGAGCCTTCTCTAATGCTGTTAATGCTTAGCTGTTGCAGGAACTATGTATTCAAAGAACTTTGGAGCCGCATTTGCCTTTTCCATGAGAGTATTTTATCGGTAACTAAGTTACCCAGCAATTGATGTATCCAAGTACTTCTCTTCAGTCATTTACAGAAGACAGATTCCTGTTATAATGGGAAGCTCTGTGATCTTCACTAGATACAGAGCTTTTCACTATTAAATGTAATTTGCAGTTCTGCCATAATGGCTTCTTATAATCATGCTTCTTTGACCATCAGTTTTACCTCATAATTTTGTCATCAGCAAATTTCACCACAATGTTTTTACCTAAAATCTTAAATAAAAATTTGAACAAAATAGCTCCCATGGTAGTTTCTTTCAATCTGATGGATTTTTTCTTTTCTTTTGAAAGTAACTGATTGCTCCTTCTTAGCCAGTTTCTTCTCCCACATTCTAATAATTTCCAGGGTTTCATGACTAAATTACAATCTGTTGTGACAACCCCAGCTTTACTGAGTTTACTATATTGATGCTTACTTTCTCTGAATAATAAGTATTTTAAAAGCTCATTTAAGAAAGACATTTTCTAATCTGTCTCATTGTATTCCATTAGTATTCTTTACTCTAAAATAAATCTTGAAATCTTGCTTTCTGTTGAAGGTTTGCAGTTGTCCAGCTAATTTTTTTCCTGTCTCTTAAAAAGAGAAACCTTGTATGGTTTTCTCCAGTGATATGTTACTATCTCCAGTCATCCTTTTGGCAAAAGTGCATGCTACTAGACCAGTAACATCATGGGTGTTACTTTCAAAATTGGCTTGGAGTCAGTTCATTACAACAGATTTTAATGTGTTAAAATCTTTCTTCTGGTGTACTCAAGGTAGTTGACTTTCCACACTGTATTTCTATCAGGTTTCCTGTCTTTAGTTTTCTGTTCACCGTTGTTGACCTTAATGAAAACTGAGATTGAGTGTAACCTAACTTCACCATGTAGTGGACCATCATCTTATTTTCAGTGCCCTCTTTTCATTTGCATAATAATGGAGCCTTATGCCATTTTATTCACCATACATTTCATGGGCAGCAACCTGCTTTACTGGCTGTCCAGTACTAATCTTCCCTTCAGTTGAGAAGTGTTGTCTTTGTATGGATGGAGTTTAAAGAGACAAGCAGAAAATTCATTAGGATCATTCTGTGGATCAGATGTCTTTCTGTGCCAAATATAGGCAATACTAAGTAGATATGGATCTTTTTGCTTCCTGACCTGGCAGATGCTAAATGCATTTGATGCAGCTCATAAATCCAGCTTCTACTTCCTGCTTCACAAAGAAGAGCTCATATCTATTTGATAAGATGTATTTAAGGCACTTAAGAGAGTAAGGAGGAGGAAGTGGCTTCAGTGTTTATGGCTGTTTAAAGAAGAAAACAATGCTCCTTTATAATGGGTGATTCTGCTTCATCTTTTTAAAAGCCTCTTCTTTCTTAATGCTTGTACATATGCAGAGGTTTACATTACCATTAGTTCAAACACATAAATAATCTCTTACAGATTTTTTTTGTGTGCACATGCATGTATCCACTTATGCCCATATGCTAAATAGGTATTTTTTACCTGACTGAACCAAAAAATCTATAATGACTTATGAGATTGTTATTAAAGTTACATTTCTGAAGCACATTTTTTTGGTAATATAGCTTCTTTCAAATACATTATAAAATATTTCCCATAATATCTAAATCACTATATCAGAGCCATTTAAAAAGTGTTCTTATTTCATACATAAGATATCTAAATTTTATAATCAAGACAAGTAATCCAATGAAAATAATATAGTTTTAAAATAAGCTAAAAAGGCATTTTGTCAATAAAAATAGCCACAATATGTTTTTCTCAAACCAAAAGTATGAATATATGTTACTCACAACTCTAGCTGACTTTTGTCTAAGCATAGCAAATTATTCTTATTTAATAAAGATTTTGTGTCTGTTTCACTGAAGTAATTAATAGAGGTATGTTATTCTCGGTTACAAGATGTTGTAGAATCCTTTTCAATCTGGAAATGTTCCAAACTCAACAGATTTCACTTGCCTATGTATATGAAGCTATATTTATTCTGTTCATTAATTTTTACTGAATTACAGAATTTTACCTTTTGTGGGAAAAGAAGAGGTATCTAAAAAATCAATAATAGCACCTTCTCTTCCTTCATGTACGAATTAATCTGTATTCAGTGCAATGATACGTGTGTAGAAATGTGTGTGATACATATTTTAAACAAAACACAAAGCAAACAAATGGTCTAGCAGTTTTCTTCTGAATGCAAGCTTAATATTTGATGGCAGCAACACAAAAGACTAAATTTTGCAGTAATTCGAAAGCATAAGTGATTGCAATTTTCCCTTCCGGTAGGCTCAAGGATCATACAGTTCTGCAGTTAATAGATTATAATTTTTAATGTTGATTTTGCTGGCAGTATTTTGCTGTTTGATTACTGTGTGAGTAGTGGGCTGTAGTTTCTAAATGTCACTGAGTTTTTATAATGTGATTTTGGACTCCCTCTTGCAAGTCTGTCTATATGCCAAACAGCTGTTGAAGGTAAAATATAAGTAAAATGAGTTTTTAAGGTTTAAAATACCATGATTTGTGGTCTTTCTAACACATTTCTGTCACATAAAACCTTATGATCATACTTTTAGGGAAAAATATCAAACTAAATTTTGTTCATAATCTCTATTTCGCTGCAGAGTCACCAACTGTATTTCCAGAAAATATCAAAGATAAAGAAACACCAACACCAGTTGAAGATATTCAGCTGGAAAGTTCTATTCCTCATACAGATTCTGGAATTGGAGATGAACAGATGCCCAGTATTTTGAATGGGACAGACTTAGAGACCAGCACGGGTCCTGATGCTATGAGTGAGCTGTTGTCTACTTTGTCTTCAGAAGTGAAGAAATCTCAGGAGAGCTTAACAGAAAGCCCCAGTGAAATTCTGAAACCTGCATCTTCAATATCCAGTATCAGCCAAAGTAAAGGAATCAATGTCAAAGAAATACTGAAAAGTCTTGTGGCAGCCCCTGTTGAAATTGCAGAATGTGGCCCGGATCCAATCCCTTACCCAGACCCTGCACTGAAGAGAGAAGCTCAGGCTATTCTTCCCATGCAGTTTCACTCATTTGACAGGTATATGGTTGGACTCATTATTTTATATTGATGTAATTCAGAGGTTTGAAGGGCTTTTATTTCTTCAGGAAGGTTATTCTACTTTTGGTTTTTATTAAAGTATGTTAAAAACAACTGCACTCTGTCTCCCTTTCTGCATTACCAACAGACCACGCAGTAAAGACAAAAGTAATTCACCTTGTTTTTCTCTGTTAGCAGTGAATAAAACTCTATGAAGTACTTGGAAAACAAGCCTGTTGCAAGGAAATATATGTGCAATAAAATCTTTTTTTTTCTCTTTAAAACTGTGTTTTAGTGAGAAGGAGGAGGGGTAATATCTGCTGATATAGAACATATTGGGCAGAAATTCAGTTGAATATTCTTTCAAAGGCTTAAATCTTAATTGGATCCATCATTGAACTGTTTTCTGGTACTGAAATGCTTTGACCATGGCAAATTGTTTGCTTGGTCATGGTAGAAACCAGTTTCCTTTTAGGTCTTTAAAGAACAGAAGTTGTTAAAGCTCAGAAGTTAGTGTTTAAAACTAAACTCATGAACATTTCCACAAAGAGTCCTTTGTTTTGTTTCTTGGGCTGTATCTTCCTAGTTTCTAGTGAATATACTTGCCTTTAAATGTCCAGTCCCTCTCACTTATCCTGAACATAGAAATTGTGCTTTTGTGCAATTCTCAGCATCCTTCCAGGAGTGTAGTCCCATCCATTGTGAGTTTAGACCTAATTCTTGCGAGTGTTGATACGGTTGTATTTTCCATCCTTTCAGTTTCTTCATAAAAATATTCTTAAAATGTTAAAAATTGAATCAGGTCTTAAAGGTAATTTAAGACATATCTTGAAAACTTAAAAATATATTGATTTATCAGGCAGGTACAGGAAGTAAAATACTGAAGGAAATAAAAAAAATAAGGCAGAAAAGAGTTATATTGTGATTTATGAGAAAAAAAAAATCTGTATTTACTGAAAACCTGCAAAAATATTATAAATATCCTCATTAAGTCTTAAGAAAAATCATTTGCAGTATTTTCAACATAACATGAACAGTAAAGTACAAGAAGATATGTCAGAATTTTAGAATAAAAGTGCTTTTCCATTATGAGGGTCCATAAAAATGTCATTTTGTGTCTCTAAATATAAGTACTGAGACTGCTTTTCTGAAATAATTCAATTAACAATCAGATAGTGTCTGTTGTAAGAAAGATGATTTTTTCAAAACAGGAAAAAAATTATAATTTAGAAGCATCAAATATATCCCTTTCTAATAATATTTTAGGTCTTAAGTATTTTCTAGAGAAAGCTTATTTAATAGCTTTTTCATTAGGATGATTTTTTTGGTTTTAGTTCATCTATTTGCTTTTTTTTTTCATTTTAGATTGATTTCTATATGAGGTAAAAAATACTTTTTTCTTCCCATACAGTTAGGAATTTTTCCTTATCCTCTGTGAGGAACCACCATGTTCCAGAATGCATTCTTGTACATTAAACAGTATAAAACATCATGCCACGTGTAGAATTAATCACACCTTAGCTGTAATCACCAAAAAAAGGTTACTTTATCTAAATTTCTACCTGAGTTAATAAGAAAAATATTTCATTCAGAGAGCTGTGGTTGATTCACAAAATGCCAGACACCTAAATTAAAAAGGAGCATATCACCTCATGAGATGTCTTTGTCATTGTTAGAGGGAACTTGACATCAAGGTGATTGAAGACATGAATTTTAGTGTGCATTTCTAAATTATAGCTCTATAAGAAAACATTAAAAACTCCAAGGGCCTGCAGTTGGTTGGCCATAACCTTTATTTAATGCAAGAACCTCCATTTAATTGTTCTTGCAACAATGTGACTGCTTGCACCTTTTGAACATCATTACTAGTATTACATAATATAGAATCACAGAATTATTTAAGAGGTACTTCATGTCTAGAGCTTATAAATTTTGATAGATATTTTGTACTTAATAAGTTTAGCAGCTGGAGAGTTTAGTGGTTTGGTTTTTCCCTGACCTGTTACCCTACCGACCAAATTTCATGATTTCCTGTACAAAGTGCACCACCGTGTTTGTATCTTGGTAACCTACGTTGTACATGTCAGCCTTTGGAATTGTTCACTTCTTCAGGAAAAAAAAAAAAAAAAGAAAAAAAGAAGAAAAAAAAAAAGAAAAAGTGGTGCACTTTTTGGGTGAAGTTTAGGCAAAAAATTTCACTTTTACATAATTTTTGGTGTCGTTTTTGTTTGTTTGTTTTGTTTTTGTTTTTTTCTCTCTTAAATGAATGATCCTGTTGTCTGATTTTGGTGAGTGAGGTAGACGATGATTTTCAGTATATCCAACAACTATGAAGGGAAAAATGACAGGTTCAGGCAAGTCTAGCAGATTGGGAGTGTTACACTCTTTTATCCAAAATGAAACAAATGTTTTTGAACTGTGGGCATCTTGATAAAAATACAGATGTTCTTAGCCTACAGGACCTCAACTGACTGGTTCCACTCCATTGCTGCATTATTGAATGATGACCACTGTTCAAGCAAGTATTCCTCTGTGCACATTTTTCATATTGCCAGAGTACTTTCTTGACCACTATGACAGTCTTTGGAGGCAAACATGGATGGTGATGGTGTCACTTTTTCAAATTACAAATTCAGATCCTGACCCTGCATGTAACTTTTCGTGGGGGATGAAACAAGGGTTAGGTGGAAAAAACCTGGGATAGTATATTGAAATAATAACTGAAAAAATTAAGTATTAATTGAGAAAGCAGCATGAATTTTCTCTAGTGTTGATTTCTGAACATTTTATTTCCTATGGTATCCCAATAACTATTGAAAAACTGAAACAAAATTACAGCAGGATTGTCTTTCCAATTGCTCATGTAAATGGAATTATGTTTACTAATATAAAAACAGTTAAATAAGATAAACTGGGGGTTTTTTTAAAGCTTAAACTATGCCTGTAAACCGTATTTCTGTAGGATCTTGTGTTGCTGTAGTTTATGCAGCTTTTGGTACTTCACTGAGCAATGTGGCTGTTGGTCATCTTTATTGTCCCTGGGGAGAACCATGAGCAATGGAGTGTATTGTTTTGTCAGGTTCTATTTATTTCAGGTTTTATAAAATAAGCACAGTGATTCCATATTTATAAGCAAATCTAGGTTAGAGAAATGTATTTTTCACATTAGTCTGAAGTTATTCTTGGTCCTTGTGGGGCTAGGATTTTTTTTTTTTTTTGCATTTGGGTGTCTGAGTGCCTAGCAAAAGAACAGTTGAGGTAGTTTTTTAAATTATGATCACAGATGAAGCTAAACACCATGTAAAGTAAACTCTGTAAATAGAATTGAAATTGAGAAGTATATTTTAGCATTTAATACGATGTGTTTTGCTCTGCATGTTCTTTCAGTTGTACATTTCCAGTGTGCCCATAAGAGCAATTTTTTAACAGGCTACCGCGTATTCTCCCGTGGAATTTGCGCAGTTGTAAATGAAACATAAAAGCAGAAAAAGTGCCCAGCATGTTTTATCAAATGGGAGCTGTGTGTAGCTAATGTATGCAGCAGTTCAAGTGCTATCAAATGTAAATGATGAGGTGATATTGATGAAAGGAGGGGATTGAGGTCTCGGGGGGCGCTGATGACGGATTGAACAGAAGCGGCCTTGCGCCGCACGTAACTCAAGTCTGTCGTCTTCACCACTCAAAGCCGTAATGGGAGGTGGCAGTCTGAAATGAGTTGCCACGGCAAAGAGTATTATTTTTGAAATGCTTTCACACAAATCACTAGGCCCTGCATACAACTTAGTTTCATGCTTTAATGTCATCAGGAGGCACAAATTGGTGTGTCTAATTGTTTGCCACCTGCCAGCAAAATGAGCTGCCAGGCAGCCAGACGGGTTTGATTGTCTGTCAGCTCTTCAATAGATTGAGAGTGACAACATCAAAAATTTCACTTCAAACTCTGAAGCTTTGAGCAGCTTTTCAGAGACCTCTTCCCCACAAGTGCTTCTGGACAACTGCATTTTTCAATTAGTTTTCAATATATCGCCGCCTTCTGCCTCATCTGTCTTAAGGTAGCTGTAATTACATTATGAGCTATATAAACAGATTTCTGGGACACAGGAGCTTGGATCCTCAAAGTTATGACATGTCTTTTAACGTCAGGCTGAATTTCTTGAAAATAGCATCCAGGTTGACATTTTTAGAATCAAATACAAAGGGTTATTTCACCTAGATTTGTGACTAATGGAGCATAACTCACCAATAATTCCTTTTTGCCTTCTCATCTTTTGTCTGACAAAATTCAATCCCCCATATTGATTTTTAGGGTTTGGGGAATTCTTGTGTTTTTTTGTTGGTCAATTTGCATTGGTCCCACTAGATGCAACTAGATCATTATGGTTTTTGAATTTGTGTGTGATTCTATTCAGTACTTCATTTTGAAGCTTACATTTGTTCCTCTCTACTTTTTTCTAGTAGAGATTTCTTGGATAGGAGCTGTTATTGAAATTGAGATTGCTTTTAGTTTTGTGTCACATTTGTTATTTTTTCAAACTGAGGTAATTTATATATTTTCTGTTCTTAGAATTACTTCATTTGGAAGAATGCTTGCATAAGCAGAAAATCTTGAGTTCCTAGAAATTAAAAGATCAGTTATTTTGTTGCTATTAAAGATGTGATTCCCTTTTAATCCATTATCATTTCATAAATTGGAAGATTATGGGTTTGCTTAGTTTACATACTCGGTGAAGTCTTTAGGAGCATATTTGAGAAAATTTTGGAGAATACCTCCTTGAAGTATTTTAGTTTTGATTTTTGCAGTTTTGTTTTTTTTTTTCTTCCCCCTGAGGGGAGGACCTTTGGTCCAGTTTTATAGGTGATGGAAAAGGTGGACAACTTGTAAGATCCAGTCAGGTCTCACACATGTCCTTCCCATTAATACAGAGACAAGTGGTCTTTAAAAAAATGTTTAAATTTATGTAGGTATGCTGTATTTAGAAGGATTATTCAGAGCACCTGTGTGTTTTGCCAGAATACAGTGGTGGGGTGTTCTTTTTTCTTTTTTTTTTTTTTTTTTTTTTTTCCTTTTGTTTTTGGTCTTTGGTTTGTGGGGTTTTTTTTTGGTTTGGTTTGGTTTTTTGGGTTTGTTTTTTTTTTTTTTGTTTGTGCATTTGGTTTTTTTGGGGGGTTTTTTTGGGGTTTGTTTGTGGGTTTTTTTTTGTTGTTGTTGTTTTGTTTTTTTTGTGGTTGTTTTTTTTGTGGTAACTGATAGAATGGGAAAAGACAAGAACTGTGAGAGAAGATGCACTGAATGTTCAAATAGAGAGGTTCACTGTCTATCTGTTGTACGATTTCCCACCTTTGGAGGATCATTAGTATGCAGTGATCTACTAAGTCATTTAAATAGGAGGCCATGTTCTTGTTAGAGTCATTAGATTCTCCAAATGATGATCGCTGAAAAATAGATTTGATTTTCCTGAAATCTTATTAAAATTAGTCATGGATAAATACATTTGAGTCTTCTCCCACCAAAAGTGGTTACTTTTTAAAGTTAATTACAAATAATTGAAGAAAGATAAAGCACCTTTCCAACAAATCAAGAAGGGACAGGTACAGACGTAGTCTGTTCTACATTATTTGGGTGTCACAGTAGTGTGTGAACATATGAATGAAAAACCTAATCAGGAGTGTGGGAATTAAAGGACACTCAACTGGTTCCAGTTCACTCAAGGTAGTTTTCATTATCTTTGTGCAGTGGAGACTGGTCCAAAGAAAATGCTTGACAGCTTCTCTAGAATATATTTTTCTAAGGTAACAGTAAAAATACACTCCAGAGACTGAGGAATGGTTTCAGATCCTGTTAGACAAGAGGACTGAAGTTGCATTGTCTGTGTTCCTAGAGAGTGCCCTAGTCACTCATTTAGTAAATGTAATAAAAGACAAAGGGAAAGCTCATTGCCACCTCGGCTGTTTGTTTAGAAAAAAAAAATAATCCTAAATTTATGAATAGATTCAAGTCAACCAAAATTGGGTATATTAACCCTCAATTTATTTTCATCAAGCTGTAATCATATTTCTCTTGTCTATTATTTAGCAATCTATACACAGGTAGCTCTTTCAAAACTCCTCTTACCACCTGTGTAATGTGAGTGCTTTCATAATCATATACATGGAACTATATCTGGCCTGAAGTTGATGATGAGAAACCAGCATCTCCCTGCTCTCTAATATAATTCACTGACTATATAGATAAAAATTGTACTGCATTTTTGTCTTACTATTCATCCCTTTCTGCTTTCTTTTACAGGATTGCAGCTTTCTAGCCTTACTTTTTTTTTTTTAATTATTTTTTCCCATCATATATACAGGATTAGATTCCTCACCCATATTCATTTATACCTCTCATTGATTGTTTCTTTGGGTTTTTTTTCTATATTTGATGATGTTCCTGACATTTAATATGTCAAATGTTCATGTAGATTCTATTCACTTTTTTCACACTTATTAAACTTCCAATATTTCCCATTTCTCTGTTTAGCCAAGACCGTTAATCTTTCTGGATGATTAACGTTTTTTGTCTTTTAAAGTTTTCCGTGTTTCTTTTCAGTATTTTAGGTCATTTTAGATGCTTCAGGTAATTTAACCTGGATGCAAAGGACGCAATTTCTTTGTGAATAAATACTTACTCCTCTGCTTGATCCAAGAGTGAGGATCAGTAATCTTCATGCCCTTGTCCTAAAACCACACCTGAGATGATTCACTTTCTTCTAGTTAGAAACAAGCAATTTTCATTTAGTAGTATAGGATCATTTCATGTACTTTAAGATGTGGAGGTTTTGGTGCATTTGTGGTATCAAATGATTGAAAGAATCCATAATACATGGATATTCAGCACTAATATTTCATTTGCATTTCTCCCAACCGTTATTTCCTTCTGTGAGTCTTCCATATCTTTTCTACAACTCATCTGTATATCTCAAAATTTTGTAATCCCCTTTTTTTCTACATGGCTGTTTAACCATGAGTTAAACCTTTCCTCCTTGGTATCAGATATATCTTATCTTAATGCAGTCAGCCTAATAGAAGGTTGTTTAAAGTAAGATTCAGAATGTGTTAGTTCGTTAGTAACATTGCAGGCTCAGGTCAGAGTCTGGGGGTGAAATGGGAAAGAACAGGAGGTAAACTACAGTATAAATATTTGATAAGGGACTAGATATGTACAGAGATATGGCCAATATAAATAACTTTTCAGAGATGAAGTTAATCTAGCTGTAGGAACAAGGTAGCATGTAATATAGCAGACAAATTGCCACCCGCTTTCTAATATGATTTTTTTCTGAAACCTCTGATGTTGCTGTTTGACACAGAGCAATTCTGTGAAAAAAACTTGCCTGAAGTCTGTGCTGCTTTTTGAAGACTGCTTGAAAAATCCTCATGTTTCCTGCTGCTGTGAGGGAGGAGAGGAGGAACAAGAATATTAATTCAGCCTTAAGAGGTTTCACATATCCCACAAGAGAGTAAAGTGATTCTAATTTAATTGCCTCTGCTCAGATAGGTAGCTCAAGACATCCAGTATTGAAGGCTTATCTCTGACCTTTATGTTGACCACAGTGATTAAGTTGGAAAGCCTTTAAATTTTAAAATGGTGAAGAGACACAGAATGTGAATCACAGAGAAAGAGAAAATATAGAGCTGCATAACCTGATTCGTCTGTCACCAGCACTGTGTAGCTAAATATTTAAGTAAAGCCAATTTGAGAAAGTGGTGGGGGTTTTTTGTGGGGTTGTGGGTTTTTTTGGGTTTGTTTTTTTTTTAGGGGGGGGGGGGCTGTTTTGTTTTGGTTTTTTGTGGTTTTTTTTTAATTATTATTTCCATTTTCTCTTTTTGCATTTCAATGCATTATTTGTATTATTTTCCTTCTAGTTATTTCATGCAAATTTCTAAACCCCAGAAGAATCCTGTAGCTATTTGCTGAGGTTATTTAATGGACTGGCAATGCATAAGTAGTATGTGGGTTGAATCAACAACACTCACCTTAAGCATGATATGAATTATGATGAGTTCAGACTCGTGTTTAATGCGGATGAAGGACACTCAGAGTAAAGGAGCAGTGATTAGGAGCCACAGGTATATTTAGAATTATAAACCACCCAACAAACACAGAAATAAAATCAGTTGCTACAGACAATTACTACTAAGTTTTTGCTGCCTAAATCAGTGGGAATCATTTGAGACCATGATGATGTGATTTAGACAATTGTGGGCCAGTTTGGAACATTTAGGGAGTCCAAAATATGTTTTAAAAAGCAAGGCCTAAAATGAAATACAGAAGTGTATATAACCTTTTCTTCCAGTCTGTAGATTTCTGCTCCTTCATGAAAGAAAAACCTGAATGCCTGACAGATACATGTAATACACTCTGTTGTATTGTTCATACAGTTTTTTCTGTCTGCTTCATCTAGATGTCATTCTGTATTTACTTACTGTATTTTGTTTTATCACTAGGAATGAGATATTTTGACAAGGTCACCATGTATGACATGTCAGAAAGCTGCATTTTCTTTCAGTCTGGGATGATGTCATCTCACTGTTTTTCCCTATTCTTATGGTAGAGAGGTTTTCTCTTGATATTTCTTGATAAGTTGTTATTTAATAACACATGACCTATCCTAATGTGATGATTTAGATATACAAAAGAAATGCCATCCATGTGTCGAGCTTTATATCTGTGGGATTTGGGAAGGATTGTCCTTCTTTCTATAGAAACTGTATTTCAGTCCTAAACTTACTAGGGGTTCCTTCCAAATCAAACTGATCCTATTACATCTGGGAAATAAACCACACCTGACATATGTGGTCTTTGCCATGGAAAGTTAGGTGATCTTTTATACACTCTGAAAGACCACTGAACTGTTTAAATGTGAGGAGGAAGACCTTGAATTTAGCTTTGTCTTTAGAAAAGTAGCAGGAAAATACTTCCACAGTGATTGTATTGCCAATTTAGCAAATACTAATACCAGACTTTATGTGAGGAGGTATGTATTTTGTTTTACTTAAAATACGAGTCTTACAGTCTGCCATTTGGAAACACTGAAATGAGTGTGTATCTGAGGAGATTGTTCAGCAGTCAGGCATCCTTCCTGCTTGCATCCAGATAAGAGGTCCAGGATCTGCTCTAATGGCAAGGAGAGCATGGGATGACAGTTCTCAAGTCTTTCTCACATCTGCCATGTTCTTCATAGGTTGACCACTCTTTCCAGGTTTTGGATATGCCTCTTTTACCTTTCTGGACCTGCCAACAGCCTCTCTGTCCTTCCCAAGCTCTTTGAGTCATCACTCTTCACTGTTTTTTTTTCTGCAAGGTCATCTTGTGAAGCTACAGAGTTGCCTGTGGTCTTGGTGACCTGGTAATGACCTTGGTGACCATGTGCCATTAGAATAGGCCAGTCTAAGATGCCTTTTCCTCCTGTGTCTTTCCTTCTTGTGCTCCAGCATAAAAATACTCCCATTCATTCTTCAGCCTTTCTGTTGCATTTCTCTACAAAGGTAGAGGGTAATGACAGTGGTTGCCTTTTGAAATTAATATAATTTGGAAACGTTCCCACTTAAGAAACAAGCCCTAATTTCTTCTAGTGTTTTTATGACACTACAAGGACTTTAGTTATTCAGTATTATAACCCAAATTCAAATATTTGATTGAGGTGTTAATTGAAACAGAGATCTTTGCATGTAGATTGGTGCTAACTTTAGGAAATTTCATGATGTTATGGAGCAGCTTAATCTAACCCCTATAGACCCAGCTTTGTTCAGCTCTAGCTGCTGCTGTGTAAACTCTTCATATGAGCAGTGATTGTAAGATTATTAACTACAGACAAAAGCAATTATTTTAGGGTCACTAATCTTAATCAATAGCTATTGCATTGTTCAGACTCATCTACTCCTAATGTAAATGGACTGAGACAAAAACCCATCTACATGTCTAGGGTTACCTCTCTAACAGTATGTGCTTTAGGTTATGGGTTAAACTGTTGTTCAGAATGCTGACTTCAACTTCTAGCCCTATAAAGAAATGGAGGAAAAAAATTCTTATGGATTGCTTTATACATTGTCACCCCCAGTCTTTAAAATCCAGGGAGACAGAGGATTTAGACTAATAGGAACAAAGTACATTACTGTAAACCATGGTGCCACACCCTATGATTATATGCCATCACATTTACACAAAGGTGTAACAAAACATTTACTGAAGGAAGTTCTTGAGCAAAATGTGCTCATTGCTCTAAATAATTGCCTTTACTTGCTCTTTTTTTAATCACAATGATTAAAGAAGAGTGTATCTGCTTAAACAGAAAATGTACACAATGATGAAAATATGTTGTTCAATATTACACAAATATGATTTGTTTCGGGCTTGTTTTTCACTCAAGTTTGCCACTGAAACAGACTTTTAAGGAGAAGGGTGTTTTATAGATGAACAGAAATATTAAAAAGAAAAATGTAAATATAATTGCTTCCACTGTGAGAGCTGCCCAGTGTTGAAAAAATATTGTCTCCAAAGAGCAAGTCTTTTGGTCTTCACACCTAAAAACCCCCTAAGTGTGATTTCAAATTAGGTTAAAAAGTGTTTGTTTGAGTGCAATGTTGTCTGCTTGTATTTGATAGTATGTTGATCTTTTTTGTATGAGCCCTGTTCTCTTCTTAAAAGCTTCAAATTCTCAAGACTTTTTTTTAAACCTTGGCAATATCAATACTGTGAAAACAACTATTTGTGTTGCATTTTTGCTGTTCAATGTACATCATGTGCTATTGATTTAGATTAAGATGAAAGAAGGCTGAACCTAAAATTGTTTCTTAGTCATCTCTGTGAAAGACTGATGTGTTCATGGTACTGAGGAGTAACCTACTGTATTCAAATGTGCAGATGAATGGCAAAAAAATTGTTAGGTGACTTCATTAGGATCAACAAATGCAGAGTCTTTGTGATTGCATGCATATAGACTTCTAGCCTGCTGGCATAATTTCTGATAGCCAACATTATCTTTGCAAATCTAGAACACATTGCAGTGTTATACTTTTGATAGCAGTGATCTCAACATTGATGGTGGAGTCTTTCCATTTTGTGGGCATTGGAAGACCAATTAGGTTCTTCACAGTCACATGAAGCTGCAGTATAAGGATAGGAATATGATTTTAGGGCCTGTTTAAAAGTGTTTTACCCTATTTCAGAATGGTTAAGAAAATTTGCAATATTATGTGTTTCTCAGCAACGGCACCATACAACAGCCTAAGCCCATCAAAATCAAAAAGTCTTCCTGGCTCTGTTGTGCAATTTTAGTAATCTGTTGTTTCTTTTCCCACAGGAGTGTGGTGGTACCAGTGAAAAAACCCCCTCCAGGTAGCCTGGCTGTTACCACCGTTGGAGCTGCCACAGCTGGGAGCGGGCTGCCACCGGGTAGTACACCTAATATATTTGCTGCAACAGGAGCTACACCAAAAAGTATGATTAATACAACAGGTATTGTCCTTAAATATTCTTGTGACCCTCATTTTGTCCTTGTTTTTTTTTTTTGTTTTGTTTTGTTACCTTTAGTGGTGTTTTGTTTTTTAATCATCTTCGTGTTGCTGTTTTTTGTAGTTCCAAAATAAAACCTGGAAAGATGGTTGTAGTTCTGTTTTGTAGTTCCAAAACAAAACCCAGAAAACCTTGGCCTTTATTAGAGACAGTGTTTTCTCTTGGTCTATATTTATATTCTTTGATAGTGCACATTGGGCTTGCACAGCCCAATAGTTAATAGATAACCTCAATATTTGTTTTATAAGTGTTAGTTTAGAATTAAAATGAGCTAACTTTTCTAGTGGTCTGCAGTAGAGGATGTTTATGTGATACATACCAATTTATCTCTCCTTATATATCAAAGAAAGTAGACAAGTAGCTACTTAATAAACATATCATAGATTGTAGAAGGTGAATATTTTTGACAATTACTATTTGTCAATGAAAATTGTGCTCTTTTTTGGAAGTTTTTTTAGTAAGAGACACTTAATTTAACTGAGTTCATCCCTTATCAGTAGTTGTTTTTTGTGATCTATAGAAAGAGGACTAGACTTTTAAAAGTATTTTTAATAGTAGTAATGGGATTCTCTCTCATGAAGGAGCCTGTTGACAATGAGAGAGTGGTTTTCATTGAGAAGTTAATCCTTACTGAGAGCAACTGATATTTAACTTAAACTCCTTTGAAATATCTGGCTATAGTCTTTTTTCTTTCTAAAAAAAGCAAAAACACTTTAGAGAAGATCTCTCTCTTCAAGGATATCACAACTTCAGTCAAGGTTTGTGAACATGAAAATCTCTCTAAGGTTGCAGCAAATAGAGGGGGATGCTTTTGGCATCCTTCAGCTTTATGGAATAATACGAACTCATTGCTTTTTCTTTCCTTTTGCAGATTACCTTTAATACCTGATAATAAAACTTTGATTTTTCTAAGGATTAAAAAAAAAAATCTTAAAATCTAATTTTCCTGAGGCAGATGGGAGGAATGACTACTCTGAATGATTTTATTGGTTCTCTGAACAGTTCCATTTGTGTAGACACTTCCGTTAATCTTGAATGGATTTCCTTTTAGGTATTCTTATGTTGTGCAAAAAGTATCCTGCATTGGAAACCTTGTTTTCCAAATGATATTGAATAGTAGCAAGCTTTTCAGTCTTCTTACTGATTAAATATTTGAACTGTTTTGGCTGGAATGTAGTAGCTCTTGTTTGTAAGTAATTGCATTTTAAAATCAGTAATTTCTTCAATACTGTTCTTAGTAGAGGGCAGTATTGCAGAAGCCATGGCACATTCACTGAGAATTAAAGGCTCCTTTTTTTGACAAATCTTATAGGTTGGGGGTTTTTTGTTTTTGTTTTTGTTTTGTTGTTTTTTGTGTGTGTGTGTGAAATTGTTTTTGATCCTAATCTCTGGATTAGCTTGATTAAATGAAAAGTACTGGCTGAATGGAATTTTAGCAAGTATGAGGTTGAATTAGAACTGTGTATGTACTGAATTCTACAGCAAAGCATTATAGGAAGATTTGAAATTTTTAAGATTTAAGTTTTATATTAACATTTTAGAAATGCTAAACATATTAATGACAGTTAAAAAAAAGTAGCATCCCATTGAAAATATTTAAATAAATATTAAAATGCTCATTTTGCCATTTTTAATTAAGCTATGCCTATGGTAATCAAAACAGTGACTCATGTATGTCAGTTTTTGAGACATGTAGGCTATCTAAAAACTTTCTGGGTTATATACTTTCATTTTATAAAATATCTATGTTATTAATTCTTTTAAAGTAGTGTATAGAATTTAATTGAAAAGCACTTTTTTTTTTTATTTTGCTATGATAAAAAGGAAGCAGAATGCCTTTTTTAGAAACACTAGATGTCCCCCCAAACCTATTTACAGTTGTTTTTACAGTATGTCACAGATGCTCTAGAAATAGTTATATCTATGTGATGGGTAGCACAATCTGTAAGGTATATTTGTGCTGGATTAATGTGAAAGGTGGTTTTTTTCAGTTATTCATGGGTTACAGTCAGTGTTTACATTCCATCTGCCATCGCTGTCACAGTCAATGTCATGACTTAATGAGATGTATGTGACTGAAGTCCTTTAGTGCTGTGAATGCATCTTTGGGGACATAGCTTTCCTTCCTTCATCTTTTTATGTAAGAAACTGGCTTTATAGTTTCTTAGACTGGATTTCTGTAATTCATATCCTGATTCTTACTTCTATGTTAATGCAATAGTTCTAGGTCTGTTTGATCTTCTGGCAGCCTAGCTGGTTGAACAACTTAGCAACTGCATCTTTAAACAATCATAATGAAGAAAATTTCATATTGGAAGGAAAAGGGAATAAACAATAAAAATATGTATTCCCTATATATATAAGAATAAAAATAAGTGAACAAATACACAAATGCACACACAGAGATAGATAGATGGATAGATAGATAGACAGACAGACAGACAGACGTGGAGATCTAGTCTTTTTTAGGATATCCTATTCTCAGTTAAGTTGCTGTGATTCCCAGGTTGGGAGAGATAGCCTACCTTATATTTTTGTGCTTCTCAGTGTGTTTGGGTACATTTCAGATTCATAATTAATCCAAATCAGAACACACAGTGTAAACCAGAATCCATCTCCTAATCCCATTATTTAAAAAACTGCTTGTATTTTGATAGTTTTGAATTTAAATGTTCTTAAATTATCTAGTCAGAATTCTAATCTTTACCTTCTTTTATCAATTAAAAAATATCTAAAGACAAATTAAAAAAAAATCATTCCTGCTGCCAGAGTATTTTTCCCACTTACAAGCATTTAACCTCTACTTCACTGCTGGCTGGCTGCTTAAGCAGTTAAGAGGCCATAAATGCTTTGTAGATCTCTGCAGGAAACTGAAAAGTAATATTTACCTGTTTAATGCAAAGGGCAGTGATATATCAACTGCTAAAGCTGACCAGAAAAAGGGAGTTAACAATTATCATTTTTGAAAATGGCTAGAATAGTGTAGTTGAGCTCTAAACTGAGGTTCTTCACCCTTCATTGCTAACTTGGATAAATCTTGTTGCCTGTCAGCCTCTTCTCTGGTAGCATTGTAGTCCCTCAAGCTTTGAACTCTAACTACAAGACTGTTTGTAGCTACCTCTCTTGCAGTGATGTGTTGCAGAAGGACTGTGCAGAACAGGGACAGCATTTATCACAGCACTCTCACTGTTCATGGCCTCTCTGAGCCTTTGCTGGTTTGCTTCAGAGAGACTGAACTCGCAGCACCGTTTCAGCAAACATGATATATTGGCATTTAGAGTCTAAGTTTAGCCCTTAGCTCTGACCCAGATCACTTAAAGTATAAATGTATGCTCTGTGTGCATCTTTTTTTCTGGGCAGCTGTTCACAACCCATTGAAATGATACCCCCGTTGCTCTCCTTACTTTTAAGACCTTACAATTCTCCTTGACTCAAGGAAGGAAACAGAAAAATTGTAATTAGAGTCTTAATAATCCTCAGACACGCATTTCCCCCATTACTTCCTGAAGCGATGTACATTTTCTATCTTCCCTATCATTTTTAGTTTCTATTTTAGTTTCTGCCTGTAGTTACAACTGGGCAGCCAAGTGTGCATATATAAATATATTTCAAGAAATATTTAAAATTTTATTCTCCATTCAATCTCATCTTAAGTACGCCTTTATTTTAAAAAGATCTTTCTTTACAGTATGATGTAAAATTATATTCAACTTTGAAATATAATTTGGGAATAGTGGAAATGAGGTAAGGATTTATTTTGCCTGATTTTCAATAGATTTCAGGCTTATTATTTTTATATCAGTGAAGTTAAGGTATTAATTTTTTGATAACCATATGGAAAGGTTTTCACTGTTTTTAAATAAATAATATTATTACCATAGTTAGAAGTAGATTAATGATACATGGACTATTTTGAAAGTTTTGTTTCTTAAGACTGAATTAAGGTTTGTGTTTTTTGGGGGACAGGTGCAGTAGACTCAGGATCTTCTTCTTCCTCTTCGTCATCCAGCTTTGTGAATGGTGCTACCAGCAAAAATCTGCCAGCTGTCCAAACTGTTGCTCCAATGCCAGAGGATTCAGCTGAAAACATGAGGTACACGTGTTCTATCTTTTAATATTAATTATAATTTCTCTTCCCAAATTACTCAAAAAAACCTCATTACTGTAGTTATACCTGTGCTAGAGTGTATATGTATTTTTGAGTACCAACAATTTGTGTACCAAAATAAGACTTCACTGAAAAGTCTAAGTTTTTCAGCTGAAGGGTCTGACTTATTTAAACTATGCCAGACACTAAAACTTCATTAAAGTAATTTTTCAGCTGGCTGGTTTATTTTCCTTATTCTGTAATGATAGTACATATTGGTAAGTAAGCAGTTTGGTAATGGATCACATGGAAGTGGAAGGAGACACTCAACCTCTCCTGAGAGAACAAAGGCCTGTGTTAAACTGGAGAGGACAAAACCAGACTTATTTGAAAATGGTGATAAAAATTTTACTTCTTCTGGAGTACTCTGCAAGTACTGTGGAATTTATGAGGCTGACATACTGCTGACTCTGACATGACATTTCCATTTACTTAAAGCCATATAAAACCTGTAGAGTTTAATCAACTTATGATCATCCTCTTTTCTAAAGAAGCTTACAGAAACTTTTAAAAGCAGGTGTGATTTGACATAATTTGACTTCTATTGTGAAGTGTTCTTACAGTCATAGTGTCTGTTTTTTTCACAGTATCACTGCAAAGCTTGAAAGAGCTTTAGAAAAGGTGGCTCCTCTCCTGCGAGAAATTTTTGTTGATTTTGCCCCTTTCCTATCTCGAACACTGTTGGGTAGCCATGGACAAGAGCTGTTGATTGAAGGTACTGTTCTGTTATAAGATTATATTATTTTAGTTATTATTCATCTGATATAAACAATTTTTTTATTTTCACTAAACTTTATATTTTTTGATAAATGAATTAATCAGTTGTTAATACATTGTGATTTCACTTACTTGCATTTAATTTCATTTAAAGAAGTTAAAAGTGATGGCTCTTGTACCCTTTTTTCCCCAAGATGCTGTGTAATGATACATCCTGTCAAAAAAATACTCTTTGTAGTTTACCTTTCTCTCCTCAGAATAATTCAGTACTTCAGCCTGATTTTGAAAAACTAGTGAAAATAAAATTAAAAAGTATAAACTACTTCCATAGAAGAAATTAAAAAGAAGACCATGTTCCAACATTATTGATGCCCATATTTGTATTTAGTAGGACTGTTTTTTCTCAGGCAGGTCAGCTGGATTCACACAAACACATAAACAGCTGTCCCTAGAGGGGGAATAAAAACTGATAAATTTTAAAGAAAAGTATCCTTGACCACTTTCAAGGATTTTATGGGGTTTATGTGCTGTCTTTACTACTTCATAGTTAGAAAATTTGCCTCATAAATGAGGCAGGAAGTAATGCAGAAGTTATGCAGAACGTGCAAATATGGCAAGCTCATGAAGAAAGTAATGAATCAGTACTAATGCAGATAACTAGTGAAGGGGGAATTTGCATGAGCATGCACTGCTCCCAGGTCATGTACTCAGAGGAATATATTCAGCCAAGTAAATTTTTTTCCTTCCAGGACTGTTCTGACACACAGTATTGCTGTTCATTGAGAGGAAGAAGTCTCATTCTGACAAGGTTTATAGTATGTAAAGATCTACACAGAAAAAATACAGCTTTGTGTTCAAATTAGAAACCCCCTTCTATTATACATGTGCTTTACCTAAATATTAATGTACAGTTTTTCTATGGTAATTTCATGATTACATCTCACAGTGTTGGCTCTTGTTACTAGAAATATTTGCATCTTGTAACTGGAGTTTTCTAGAACCTTTTTTTTTTCTTTCATCTTCTTATTTTTAAATAATATTATTGTTTAATAATACCAAGGAATGGTATAGTAGCTTAGTAATACTCAAAAACTTCACATCTTTTTTATTGTTAATTTTATAGTTTGTGAGTTGTACGTCTCAGTGACACCTAAATTAATGGTCTGAGATTCAAATTGAGATGACTGTAAGGTAATTTATGGGTTGCATTCTTAACTCTTATTTCGGTGAAGTTACTTGCGAAATTTGTAGCAGAATTTGTAGCAGTATTATCCTTTTCCCTTTGGCAAATGATTAACTGCACTATAGGTTTTATAAAATATGACTAAAATTGTCTTGGTTTTACCTGAGTTCTTTCACTGATTAAAAAAATTCTTCGTTGATGTCATTCTGATTTTGCCTTTTTGTCAGATCCATAGCATGGGGAAGGCTATAACAGTTCCCAGGATATGACAAAGACTGAAACGCTAGAGGTCACAGGAACCTCACAACTACACAGCAGTATTTAATCTCACTGCTTATCCAGAGAGAAGCATGTTTTATTGGATTGTTTCTGGCTTGTAGCATGCTTCTGATAACTTCTCGGAGTGTCGTTTCATATTTTGATCCATCTATGATTTAGCCAATTCAAAATCAGAAAACATTGTTCACAACCCAAACACTGAGTTCCAAAACAAGTAATGTCCATTCTATCATTTTTCTTTAATGTTATTTCTAACCTTCTCTTCAGTCACTCTTTCATTCCTGATTTCCAAAAATCTGTCCTTTCTTCCTGAGATACTGAAATAGCAATCTGGGAAGTTAAAAAATTCAAGTGCACCATAGATTTTTACACTGCGGGACTTGAATTTTTCTTTGCCACCTCTAAAATACTTGGGTTTTTTTTCTCTTCTTAACAGAGGACTCAGAGTTGCTTTTATAGTCACATACTATAGATCATGTACATGATCTTTTATTTCTTCATTGCCTCTATGAGACCCTTTTTCTCAACTGAACTGAATTCTTGCCTAGTTAAGTTGCCTTTGAAAAAGAATTCCAAATTATCTCTTATTCTGATACTTGATTTACTTTGAGAAATTTCCTGTCATTCCTTACTGAAAGCCAGTGGCAGTCCTGAAGTATTTGGAAGTTCTCTCCAGATAATAACTCAAAAAAAAAAAAAGGGATTTAGTGATGTTATTCAGGATATGAGAATGTATAGAGTTCCTGTGGGGCTTTGATAATTGATTTTTTTTTTTTACTGGCAAGCAGTAATTAACTTGACACTTTTATATGCAATGATTTAATTTGTTGCTTTATGTGTAAAGGTTTTAGTTATAAGAATCAAAAATAAGCAAATAAACTTTCTTTAATTAATCCTTAAGGCACTTGTCTGTTTTTCAAATTGATCACTATAAAAATATCTGTTGCATTCTATGAAGCATGTACTTTCAAGCTTGACATAATAATACCTTTCTTTTTTTGCTGTTTTTCAAAACTTCCTTATGGTATGAAGTTTTTCCCCTATCATATTTTGCTAAAATCAGAATACTGTCAGACATCCTTGATGTTATGTGCTTTTTCCTGAAGCTCTTTCTAATGCTCTTTTGCATGTATGTGTGTAAGAAATGCTAAATAATTTTCAGATTTAGTAAAAGTGTACACAGTCTTGTAGCTGACTGCATACTGAAGAGCACAAAATAAAAGGAAGCAGAAAGCAAAATTAATTTTAAAACTTCTGAAACAGGTTAATAATGCTAAATTTCCCGAATATCTGATGCTTTATTATTGCTGTTGTATGTTTTTGGAGATATGTATACAACTTAGTTATCATTTCATCTTTTTGTAGCAGTTGAGCTGCCTCAAACCTTTGGTGAAAAATCTTGAAGTCATTTCCTTTTACATCACACTTTGTCATCATTCTGTCTCATGGAAGCCTGGCTGATCTACTGTTTGAGTAAATTATACTTAATATATATAAGATATTAATATACTTAATATCTTAGTACCTTCTTAACTTTTGATTGGAGTTGAAATGAACAGGCTGCAATGATCTTGTCACTCTAGACCAAAGTCTTAGGCCACTATTACTTGAAATTGTTCATTTTTCTTTTCATTGTTCTGGTAAATTCCCAAGTGTGACTGGTGACAGAGGAACCCTATCAGGTAGTAATCTGACATTGGAGAATATATTTATTGGTAAAATTCCTTATCTATTTACTAAAATTACTGAATTACTAATTACTGAAATAATTACTTGCTCCTTTTTCTAAAACCAATTCTTTCTTCAAGGGTGTCTTACACTCAACTGAATTTCAAATGTTTCATCAGCTTCTCAAAATATTTTATAAGTAGAAAATATTGTCAGTGATTGGTTAAAAGGGACCTTTTTGCATTTGAATATAAATAGCTTCAAACAGAATATTCCAGAACCAGCCCAACACTGCTGTGGTTCATCAACTGAGGTTCTTCCAATGCCTCAGAGAACAGAAGTTGCAAAGGTTAAAATCGTCCGTACAGAATCTAATTGGAAACAAACATGCAATGCGTGTAGGTCACATACTTGAGCTTAGCAGAGCTCATTGTGGAGTTCCATTTAACACTTGCACAGATATGTTTTCGCTAACTAGTTTCCATATGGTCTGCAAACTCCCTCCATGTAAAGTGCATGACAACATTCTAGCTTTTAGGTGAAAATGTTACAGGCAAGTGTAATCTGATCTGTAGCTGAAAGAAAAGCTATATCCTCTTTTTGTCAAGCACAGATGGGTAAAAGTATTTCCACTACAGCTATTCTTGGAGTGTCTGGACCTGTAAGAATAGTTCCACGATTGAAACACAATCACATAGAATGCTTTCCCTTCTCTTGAGTGAAGTACCAAAGAAACTTCACCAATGCTTTTACTTTGCTGTATCATTAGCTGGGTAGAAGGTCAGCCAGGTAGCCCTTCTCCAGAGGATCTCTGATGGATTCCTTGCTGTACATGTGATATGTTTCTGATACAGGCACAATTAAAGTCAGATGACAGAGAGAATGTTTTTGTGCTGATAGGAGCAGGATCTGTTTCTCCTCATTAACTCACCACATGGCCCTATGAAAATATTCAGTAGAGGTGGTGATGGACTAGCTTTGTATAGTGTTTGACAGGAGGTTTCTTGAAACAATTGAAAATTGAAAAATTGCCCAAAACATTCCTTTGGAGGCCACAGATAGAACTTGGGTGCTAAATGACACTACTCTAAAAGCTCCCCAAGACGTCAAGTGTGACATCACTGTGGCATCTCCAATACTGGCACAATTAGTTTCTGATTTTCTTGAAGAATACTGAATTTTGTACCAAGAAAAGCAGGACAACCATTTTCCTTTAGATACTCTGGTAATTCAGAAATCCCTTATACTTTTTTGGAGCTTAACATGCCCCTTGTGTTTCTCTTAGAAACTTTTCAGAACCTTTGTTTTAGGGTGTTCAGGAACACAGATGCTGTAAAGTAGAAAAATGCATGTTCTTGCAGAACTTTTTTTCCCCTGTACATATTATTATCTCACTCTTTTATCTCACTCTGCTACATCCAAAACATTTTAGTTTGTGTGTCTGGGCATGCTTTCTTCCAACTAAATAAAAATAAGTAAATGTCTTCCAACTTTCTTTCTTCCTACTAAATAAAAATATGGTAAATGTCTTACTGGTCTGTAGCACAGCATGTAGCCAACATTTTGAACAAAATAAATAAATTAATTAATATTAGCAAGTAAGAGGGGAAAGGAATAAATAAATTTTATTATTTTAAAATTTGTATTAACTTGAATTAACAGCATGTGAATAAAACCTTAAGCTATTCATGGTGCTGAAATTTCTATAATCCAATTTTTTGTCCCATCTTGCTGTTTTTATTAACAGTTTTTAATAGTGTTGAATTGTTCCTGGAAAAACTAGGTGCTTCGGTGAAGATATACAAAATGAAAAACAAAAGCTTTTCATTGGAGAGATATGTTGAATCATTTTCTGGACTAACTAAAACTCAAGAAAAACGCCAGGTTTCAACATAGCCAGATGCTGAGTCCAACTTCTAGGAGCAAAGAACAGAGACTTAGATCCATCTAGGTCCTAAGGACCCTAGGAGATGAGGGACAAAGCCACACAAAGAATGGAGGGATTGCCAAAGTAATTGGGATGCTTGGCTCCCTTTAGCTCATTGCTGAGTCAACAAAGACTTGCCCAGTGCCTTGGAGGAATAGATGAGGATGTGATTTCTTTTCAGTGCACAAATTTGGTTAAACTCCCACTATCTTGTTCTGTAGTCAGCACTTCAAGAGTGATGCACACATGACAGAGGTATTAAGTCCAGTGTAAGGAGCTTGGTATGTTCAGTGTATCAAAAAGATATAAAAAGTTAAAGAAGTTAAATGCTACAGGGTGCCTTAGCCTTCCCATCAACAGAATGCCTAATGAGAGTAAATATGAATGGAAAATTTTAATAGGGGTTACCCTCAATTATTGCAATTGATGTTACACATAGTCATTATGACTATTTAAAAAATTCTTTCTAAATACAGTCTTCAATCCAGCTTCTCAAGAGGAAAAATGTCATGTATTTGCTGGTTGCTTTTGGAGCTTCTTTGTGACATTTGAGCATGTGAATCACCATATTCTCTGTGCCACATCGTGAAAGGAATGATAGTCTGCATTAACCTTAATTTGCTTTAGCATTGTCGTGACTGCATTTGTTCACATGGTGATAGACAGGTGTACTTCAATGTCAGCTAGCCACCTGCAGAAATCAGTAAAAAACTGTGGTTTTGCCTTGTTCTGCAGCTGACTGCATCTTAATTGTGGATGCAGTTAAGAATATATTAATTTCCCTTGAGGCATCAAAAATGGTTAGTGCTTATGTCATTTTATGGAATAAGCCTTTCTTCTGATTTTTTTTAATATGGGTGTTCATGGGTGTATATATATAAATTAATTTATATACATATATATATATATATATATATATAAGAAGTTCTTTAATCATCACTTTGAAGCTCATTTTATTATCAGACATTTTCTCTGCATAATGAATTTGTCTTTTCAGGGAAGTCTTGTGTAAGGCTCCTGCCAGCTCTAGTTTGGTCTCAGATTTCAGAGAGCTCTTGCAATTTTGTGATTGCATAGCTATAGATGTACTTTAATCTGAATTTTTGAGAACATTAAACTTATGTGATTATACTGGGTGAGAAGAATCAGGCTAATGTGTTGACCAGTTTCAGACAGTTTAACAGAGCTTGCCTAAAAGATGTTATTTTTACACAGTATTCCCAAATATAAACATCTGTTTAGAAAAAATACACCATGTCTTGTGTTAGGGTGTGTTTCTTATCTGCAATATTTTCTCTGCACTATTATTTGAGGTATGCCATCATTGTGTATTAAAGAAATGGAAAACTGAATAATAACTCAAAATAATCACACCTGATCCATTTGTAATATACTGTGTTGGTGCAATACAGTTGGTATTGCTGCATAAAAAGCAGGAAAGCAATTGATCAAGTGGGACTGCAGAAGCAGTAGGAGCTCAGCCTTATTAAACATCAGAGAATCCCTGTTAGAAATCAAGGTGATTGTTAAAACTTTCTGCAGAGAGGTCAGGCCAGTGTCACTTGTAGTAGCTGTATCACTGGACATGATCACTCTGCTCAGTAAGGATGAGGAATCTTATGGATTATTTGGTTTGTACGGGGTCAGGAACTCTGAATTGATTTTCAAGGCTAAGTTCATAATGTACTTTGCTGTACCACATCCCACTCCTTCCTTTCCATGTGCCCTAAGTGTCCAAGTGTACCTTCTCTGTCTAGGAAGCAGTGATGCTGCATGTTTAGCACAGTGCAGTGAATTCCAGTGAATTCCTGACCCAATCCTCTGTAAGACAGTTTTCCTAAATTTGTGGTAGTAGCATTCCTATTCATAGATTCCTTTTTATCTTCACTCTAAAGACTTGCAAAAAGTTCCCAGAAAATTACACTACTGTCTGAAATTAACCCCTTTTTAGATAATGATGTTGGAATGATAATGATTTAAAGATAATGCTTTTCTTCAGCAAGCTGAAGCTTGTGTTTTCCTTTTTTTTACTTTAAGAATTTCTGCAAGTAATTTGCAAGATTAGGTTTTTACCATGAGGAAAACCATAGGTCATTTTGAAACAGGGCATGAAATCCTCCAACAGATATAATTTAAAATACTGCTGCTGATTGAAAACCTGCCTGCATACATTGTAATCCATTCATAAGCAGGAAAAAGAGAAAGTTTATGAATTTCAAACTGACATGCAGAAAACAAATGGAAATTTGTTTTCAGAAAATCTCTCTATGGTTGGTATGATTAGCTCCTAGTGTCTGACTGAAAGGCTCCACAGTGTGCTCATGTTTCTGAATGCACTTTGGGACTGATCGTGGACTTTACTAAAAAAATCAGAGTCAGGCACACATGAAGACAGAAAACAATACCAGTTTTCCAGAAGACTGTATGGTAGGAACAAAGAAATGCTGAAAGGCTAAATGTATATTCAAATCTGCCTATTTATTTACCCCTACTCCAGAGAGTCAAGGTTTCAAGGCTTTTCAACTTTCCAGAGTTTTTTTAGAGTAGTCTACTCTAAAAGTAGAGTACTCTAAAAGTACTCTAAGTAGACAAGACAGATGCCAGTTCAGACAACTGAAGAGCAGGTGCCACAAAAGAGGTCTCATTTATCCACATTGAAATCTTCAAACTATAATGACCCCAACACAGGTTACAGAACAGTTTTCTTTCACATATTATTCCTTTATGACATCTTTACAGGAATATCGTTAAAAATACCAGAACAAGAATACACATTCATTCAGTTTTGATTTAACTCTTGATTTGCTGAAGTTCCCTGTGTACAGAAGTATGTTCTGAACAGATGTTTAACATGGCAGGAAACATTATAGATCAGAGATCCAGATAGCAACTAGGAAATGCATAGCATCTGGCACCTTTTTGAAAGTAAACCTGCCAATAATTAATTACACATATGAGCCACTCCATCCCTGTCTAATGAGTTGGACACTTACTAAGATGTATTAGACTATGTAACAGAGGTTAACTGCTCATGCCCTCTCCTCTGTCTCTGACTTGTGTGGTCCCAGTGTAACTTAAGAGTAGAAATGGTTGTTGGCACTCAGATTTTATGTTGTTGATTATATTATCTTTTTTGCATTGATTAATAATCAAGATGTCTTTACAATTCAAAATGTAAGGAGTTCCCGCTAGACAGAAATTGGGGGTCTTTTGCTTTGACAATGGAGATAAAAAAATCCTGAAATTGTGAAACTAACTGTAAAGTTTACTTAGGACAGTGCAGATATAGAAAAATAGTAATAAATACATACCTTCAGGAAAGCAAAAGCTGGTAATAGTGTAAAGTAGTCAGTTTTGCTGGGAAGAGGCTCTGAAAGTTATCCTTGAAAAATATAGTTGTTTGAAGTTACTAATTACTGTTGAAAGTACTATTATAACATTTTTATTATTATGAACTGAAGAGTACTAATTGCTGTTCTTTTAAAGCACATAAGGAAATGGACAAAATGCTGGAGCCCTGAAAGAGTAAGAAAAGGCATTAGTTGTTTGTGATCCTCAGAAGTATTAGCCACTTTCTCATAATTTTTTTTTTCAAGCCAGTAGCCTGTATTCCAGCTGCAAGCCAAAAGGACTAGAAAGGGCTTCTCTTTTTGCCTTAGAATTCTAGAAAAATACTCTCTCTGATGTCCTTCTCCTTGTTACCCCCTTGATAGTTCATGTTTGTTTTGTTGTTGTTGTTGTTTTGGTTTTTTTTGGGTTTTTTTTGTAATCCAGTTTCTGTCTTTCTTCTTGCTTTAACTTTCAGCTTACTGGAAAATATTTTTAGTGGGTTTTCCTACTGACCTACTACTATACTACTACTACTACTACTACTACAAAAAAAAAAAAAAAAAAAAAAAAAAAAAAAAAAAAAAAAAAAAAAGTAGCAAGAGAGCTTTTAAAGTTATTTCAAGGCAATAATATTTTTAAGATTCTGGAGAAAGTTCTTAACATGTGCAGGCACTGCCGTAACACAGCCTGTAGGTGGACTCATCATATCAGGTATACAGCAGTGCTGAATGTTAACACCGGACTAAGTTGTATAATTTTTTTTTTTCTTTAGAACAGCCACCTTTTCCCCCCTTATTATTTTCTTCTCTACTGTCCAGGTCCAAAGAAAAACGAGGTGGTATGCCAAAATGGTATTCAGTATCTACAGGATGTTCATGCTGTGACTGAAGCTCTCCACAGGCAGAGGTTCTCTGGTTCTTATTCCACTTAATTCATCATTCAGAGCTCGGCAGGGGACTCTGCCTGATTTTGGACTTGAAACAGTTAGGCTGGTATTTGCCCCAGCCCTTGTCCTCTGAAGGCTTAGAAATGGAATCAATCTACTTTATTACACCAGCAGTGTTTTCCAGAGAACTACCTAACTCTGATAATCTATAGGGTGCAAATAACATCTCTGTATCAGGTATTGCTCTGAAAGACGTATTTCTCTTGAGACATAGTAAAATAATCCTTTTCCATGTAGTCTGAGTTCTATGACCAGGTTCCTTACAAAATTAATTTCATTTAGGGCTGGTCACAGTTTTTCCATATATATTCCTTAACTTTCTGTCTACCTATCACCTGTTCTTATGACCCAGACTGAAACATTTTAATTAGTGACCAAATTTATCAAATTTCCTTACTGGTCCTGATGATTTAAAGGCACTTCTTCAGTTCCTGTTCAGTATCCTGTTGGATATGGATTTGCTTGTTTCCATGCCATCAAGGCTTAAAAAAGAAAGAATCTTGCACAAAAACCATAGACTCAATTAACTTGAGAAACTATTACACTTGAATTTTAAGAATATACCTTTTATAGAGCCTTTTTTGATGGGAAAAAAAATGTTAATTATAGTGTAAACAATAATAAATCATCTAGCTTGATTTACCTAGATGTTAACAGACTCCCCACATAGCTGGGATTATTTTTGCAAGAACTAAGATGCTATATCTTTACTGTGCTCAGTGCAACTTTATGTTAAATTTTACCTCCTTCATAAAAAGATCCTCGGATCTGCTAAACATCTATTCTCTTATATAATATTTCTTTCCTGATGGTGTGTGGAATTTTATGATTCAGTCTTTTTATACTTCTTGTCTGTGGAGATTTTCTTGCAATGAGAAAACCTCATGCTGAAAGAACTTGTCAGACAACAGAGACAGTTGTGATATGTCAAATTAAGATGGCAAAGCGATGTCAAAGCAGGTCTAGGGAGAGCCCATAACAATGTTACTGTCAAGTAAATAAAGAAAACTGAAACACAAGAAATACAAGTTATTTCAAGAGATCTATGACTGTGGAAGGTTTTTTGTGTTTTGAGAGACACTGTTTCAGAATGATTACGATTTGTCAGTAGGGCTTCAGGATAGAAGCGAGATCTGATGGCTGCCAACTGAGGTCAGCAAAGTTCAGCTTGGAGATCTTTGTTTTCCTTTTCTTGTTATCAAATTCTCGGAAAACATTTATATTTATACAAAAATTAGTTTTGCTGCTCAGGAGATCGCATCTACTTCAAATAAGGGTTGTCTTGGCCTTAGAAATTTGGGAAGCTACATGAGCTCTGAGGTTTTGTTATAATCCCTATTTGTAGCTGTGCTGGTTCACACAGTGTGGCCCCAGTCTCTTCAAAAAAGACGAAATATAAGGAAGTAAGGAGGTGCAGTAATAGTAAATGGTTTTATTGCTGTGCAGCTTAACCTTTTCTCACCATCCTTTTTTGTCATTCACCAGGCACGTATTTCAGTTTTGTCATGCCGTGATGATAATTCTTCCCCAATAACAGGAAAGAATGTAACAAAGAACTAGAAGGAAATAATAGAAAGAAAAGAAGAAAACAAAATGTAATTCCTATGTTTAACGTAAGAGGAGAGAAACAAAAAGGAATGAGGTCATAAAATAGGGCATCAAGTAGGAATAAATTATAGACTGAAGCTAAGAAAAAGTTGATAAACTTCAGGAGTAAAAATAAAACTTTGTACCTAAGGAAAATATAACATTGAGTAATGCCTTTTCAAGGAAATCCTGATATTCTAGAGGCTGTTATTTGGGGTCATACCTATGATGTATCTTTTCCAGAATGTCCCTTTTGACAACCTTAGAAAGACTTGGAAAATGTTCTTGAGATGAGCAGAAAGCACCATTGTTGTAGTGATGGTATAAAGTATAAATATTTACTTGTGTTAGTGAGTGAAACTAATGTCTTTATTTCTGCTTGTATAGTTCTTTGAAAATAATTCACTATTGAGGTAATACTTCCAAAATGTATTTCCTCTAACTCAGATTTGAGAGGAGGTGAAAGACTGAGAGAAAAAAAAAGAGAAAGGAGAGGTAGATATTTCTTCATTTAAATAAGAAAATCTCTTTTTTTTCTATGTATTAAATATGCTGCAACTTCTTTGGCATACCTTGTTTTCATTTAGTAATTTTTCTACAAATTTAATCACAAAATTGGCAACTTTTTCAGGAAAGGAATGACAGGAAAATACCACGTGACAAAACTCAAAAATATTTTAAATTGTCACATTTTAAGTTAATTTTTAAATATTTTATCAATTAATGTTTTTCTTACTTCTTCCATTGAAATAAAATGTCCCTGGCAGCAGCTGTGGTGGAAATTTATTGGCAATTCTGAGCTACTTATTTGAATAATATCATAGTATAAAGAGGGAAATCAGAAGACTTTCAGGATAGTATTTGAATGCTCACAGTGGACTGTTTGGTTTTGGAGGAAAAAAACTGGAATGCTTTTCATTGAGATTCTTCCTAGATAAATAAGAGTTTGGAATTTTCTAGAACCTGTAATCAGAGGTATTTTCCAGGCTTCTGCTAAAAAAAAAATGTTTATAACTTACTCAAGTCTACCTGAAAATGAAGTACATTTTGACAGAAAAGCAATAATTCCATTTTACATCCCTTTTCAACATTAGAGATATTTTAGTTTGATCAACTGCAGTACAGTGTGTTCATTGACTTGGGTGTTTTTACCTGTAGTCTAGAAGAGGACTTTAGAAGATGTGGAAATACATTTATTTACAAATAAATTCTAGTAAACATGTGCTATACCATTTTTAAAAAGTCTGCTTCACTTAAATTTAACAGGGAATTGTTTTCTTGTAATTAATATTTGTGTTGAATTCTTTTATATAAAAAGAGTATTTTTGTGTTATTGTTTTTTGTGTTGTTACTGCTGATTAGAGCAATTTCTCAATCGATACATGATATATTGATGTAAATCTCTAGATCTGTTTTGTTATAGAATTTAGATAAGCTAATTATTTCACTTTGCCACAATATTTGGAAAGATTTGGAAGATCTGTGGAAAGAGTTCTGTCTGAGGAAATGCTGTTTTAAGAGAATGACAGTGGAATGCAAATGCATATGTTAAATCCCAATGGTGCACTGGCCAAATAAAAAATTACCACAGAAATTAGGTGAAAAACTGAATCAGTTTTGAAAATTTTCTGTGGTATATTAAACTGAACAGTGGTAGTGGATGTTATTTTATTTTATAGATGAAGTGGTATCCTTTTCATTTGATGAATGAGAATTTGTGCATCCCATTACACTAAAGGAAAATTGTCAGAAAATCCACTGGTTAGCATAAGGCTGAACTCTTCAGACTAGTGAACTGAACTCTCTAGCATCAGTTTTGTCAATATCATTACGGTTTATGGGATTATGTACGAAAGTCTGTAATTTTAAAAACTAAATCATGTATGAGTTGCAATAAATCCCCTCTCTGTGGGTACGCTCTCAAAGGTATTTGGCATTCTGTGATTCCATCTGGATGTTTTCCAGTCCATATTTAGACTCTTTTTTAGTAACTGCAGTGGTGAAGAAGTTTAAATTTTCTCACTTCAATAAAATAATTCAGGAATTGTATTACATAACATTCTTACTTTTTCAAATATTGTCCCAGTATTAAGATCTGGGGTTTTTTTACAAATCTGACTAAAAGGGATGACCCATTTGAGTTGGGTTTGAGCAGATTAAAATCTGGGGGGGGGGGGGGGGGGGGGGGGGGCGGGGAGAGGGGGGAAGGGTTGACCTATCACTGTGTATTTGAGGTCTTTATCCTAAGATGTTTGTTCTAAAGATTTATCATAAAATTTTAAAGGTATTCCATTTGATAACCTGGATGATACCTTTCCTAGATTTCCAGGTACCAGATAAAAAGAATTTTTCTTGCATTGTGCAGTGCCTTTCACCATAACAAAAAATCCTTTAAGAATTGTAACAGTTTTGATCAACTAAAAACATTGAATCAAATTCACATTCACTGTATTTTTCTGTGTCACTCTTCTGTTCTGTAAAGGAGATTTGCCCATACAAAGAATGGTCTGGAGTACTAATACAGCCATCCTTCTTGGTCCCTAGAGCTGGTGGTAATGTCAGTCAAGGCTGCTGAAGGGATTGTTAAATCCATAACCCTGACTTTGTTATTTTAGTGAGTTACGTTCTTTGAAATAGTGTTTTCTTTCATCTAGTAAAAGCAAAGTTGTAGTTATTTTGCAACATAGCTGTGATTTCCATCTGCAGACTTTCTGCAAATCCTGAATATTTCCCAGCCTTTGCTTTTTTGTAAATTAAGACCATTAGTGTAATTTAAATGCCTACAAAATATGTGACATATGTATGGTTCTAAACCAATTTTGAGTATAATCTTGCAACACTTTGCATACTCTTTAATACATATCTTCTGCCAGCTCCCCCAATAATTGCTTGGTTTGGAATAAGAACATCTGTTGTTTCAATTTAAGTTTTGCATACTTAGCATTTACTTTCAAATTTTTTACCAATCTTCTGTTTTCTCTTCATACCCTCTGAGATCTGTAGGGAGCTTCCCAGCAACTTGATAATTCATGAAAAACAATTATTTGAATCTAATTTTCTCTAAGTGACAGCCTATGAAAGAGAGGGAATAATGTAGATTTAAATTATCCAAATAACTTTTTTGTGGTCAAAAAAAGGGAGTCCTAAGATTATTTCTTTGATTATAAATTGGATTTAGAAATATATTTCAAGAAATCATGTGCCAGATTTTTCTGGCAGAAGAAAGAGGGTTAGAAGGAAATAAATTTTAAGGAAAACTCACATTTCCAACCAAAATATCACCATCACTTTTTTTCCCAGTAGTTTCACAAAAACTTGCTTTAGTTTCTGTGCCCAGTGAGAAATGTCCTTGAAACTTTTGTGCCATTCCTAACAAATGCTGAACAAAGTATAAGGGAATAGTCCATCAAAAATGAAAACCCAATTTGTGAGTAGTAATTACCTATAGAAAATTCCTACTCCGTCTCATGGCATAGAAATTACTGAGGATTATGGGAAGAGATATCACACTATGAATTACCCATAATTATTATGAACAATTTGAAACAATACAGTTTTGTTTAAGGTACGTGGAAGACTACATCACTAGGAAATAGAAAAAAACTTACTTTACAAAAAAAAAGTTACAAAAAAGAATTGCAGTGTTTTCAGATTTTCTTTTTTAGCTATTTTTAGGTCTTTTTTGCTCATTTCTAGGTACAATTTACACACTTTTCACATGTTACTAAAATAATGAATTTAATAGCATGTGTGTATTTTTTAATAAGCATCCTGGACTGTACAAAACTTCTATAGTTTTGATGACATGCTGTAGAGGAGTAATAAAGACCAGTTTTTCTCTGTGAACTGAGTTAAATGGATTAAACTTTCTCAAACATTTTACCTAGCAATACCTGAGATTTTTCAGATAGGGAGAAGCTATAACTGAGTGAAAGATTTCTGCAGGCTCTAAACTTCTGTTAATTGCATCTTTTTTTTCTAAGTTGAACATGAGCTATAAAAACATTTAGGTTTTGTTTTTGCTAGTATTACAATTGATTCCAGTTCCAATAAGGGTTTAAGTTGACACAAAGTAAAATCATTGAAAGAAAATGCAGGCAAACCTTGATAAATACCAGATGAAATTGTGGTCGTATTCAGTTAGACTCATACACACATTGTATTAATAATAATAAAAAGAAGTTCAAAACCATGATCTTATTTCATAAGGATTTTTTTTAAAATTGATTTTATCAGCATACATTATATTTCTTCAAAATGGAAATTTACACTGACTAGTTCAGCATGGTGATTTCAAGTTCTGTACCCATGACTTCATTAATGCCACAGGCATGACTAAAACAGTATAGTTGAAATTAATCTTTTTTTAGACATTAATAAGTCATGGTGAAAAGAAATAATTAGCATATCTTTGGGCCAACAGAAGAACACTGAAAAAGAAGTCAAGTAAACCAGAGCATTTCAAGATAATTGCCAGGCATACATCATTTATTCCAGATTAGCCAAGGTCATGCACTTGATGCTCCCAGTTTTTGCATCCATATATGTGGTCATTGTTGCCATCAAATTGCTGAATTTTGATGGCTATATTTAATGGACTGAGAATAGACCATGAAGAAAAGTACTAAGAACAGCAAATGTAAAAAGCACATACTCCATTCAGTTCAACAGTGACCTTTTTAACCTTGCTGTATGCAGGAAATATCCACTTGTATTTTAGTAATTACATTAGCTTCCTTAATGGCATTTGATACAGATGGTATAGGAAGAACTTATCTGCAGCTGAAGAATGCAGGCAACAGTTTTGGTTTGAGTGGCAAATACTTTTTCTCATTAGAGTTAAGGAGGGGGAAGAGAACTGAAATAGATTTGTGTGCTCTCTTCAATCAGAGAAGCCATTATTTTTCCAAGCTTGTTATTTTTTATTCCTTTTTATGTTAAAACTAATAAAATTTTGCACACACTAAAAACTCTGTTGAACCCTGCAAAATGATAAAGAGGAAGAAAAAATACAGTTGTTAGCATATTTGGAACTTAGAATATCAATCAGAAAATTGATATTTATTCTGATTCATACTACAAATTCTATTTTTAATTTTATTAAGAGACCTCAACCAGTTTATGTCTTCTGTACTGTCTGAAAAATGGGAGAACTTTTCTACCCATCTTTCAATTTTTGTCTGTCAGGATATAGACTGTGCACTGAGAGAAATTTTTATTGTTCCTGTGCTATGCCAAAAGAAATGAGTCAGTTCACACAATTTGGGCTCCTAGAAGAGAGGAGGGTGCAAATTTGGAAACTGAAAGAGCAATAAAATTATCTTTTTTTTTTTTCTGTTCTATGAAGGAAAAGTTAAATATGACAGGGATTGTGGTTCTTCCTAAATTTACTCCTGCAGCTTTTGATGATGTGGGATCTTCATAAAGCAACCAGAGATTCCATTCTAACAGTTTTTCCTAATAGGCAGAAATGGATTTGTTTGCCATTAGGTCTGATCTGGTTTTATCATTCTCTACTATTGACTGCACAACAACTGTGACAGTAGATTTTGAAGATTAATTGTGTTTTGCGTAACAGGAAAAGAAATCGTTATTTATCTCAAGTCTTAACTGCTCAATCAGGAAGAAGCAAAAATGGGATGGAAGCACAACAGAGCCCTCGGCAGCTAGGATGGAGGAAATGGAGCATAAAATGGAGGGCACGCAATTTCCCTCATGGTTTGAGTGAAAGGAGTCCCTGAAGTAGGATTAGGGGGCTGATAAGTAAGAAGTTTATAAAGCAAAATGATGGCCCTGCTATGAATATTTCACATTTTTGTATTCTGTTTTACTTCAAGGAATGCATGATATGCGTATTTAAAGGTGAACAGAAAGTATTTCTGTTTCTATTTCCTTCTTATTGACCATCAAGGTGCACAGGATTCCCTATTTTCTGTCTGAGTCGCTCCCAATTCTGCTTATTTATAAGTAGAGAGTTGCACACTTAATTTCTGCAGTAGACTGAGACAAACATCATTGACACCATGACCACCTTTAATGAGGCTTTCCTATCTCTCTCTATTTTCATATGAGAAAAGTGCTACAGTCTCTAAGATAATTATTTGTTTCTTTTCAGCATGGAAACCAGCTTCTTTTAATACTAGTGGTTATGAGAGGTGTTAATGACTGTTACCAATGGATTGTTTCCTCAGCAGGCAATTAAGGAGCTGGTTATAACTAATGGACCTGCTGATGTGCTAACCAGATGTCAGTTCTGTATCCTTCTCTTTCTTTTTCTGAATTTCACCAAAATCAGTTTGATTCTCCTTTCCATCCATCTTTAGATGTAGCTGGAATGCTACATCTAAGCTTACAGTTGATTGGATGTGATATATAAAAATTATCAAGTAATGTCCAGAGGAATTGTGAAAAGATATCAGTTTGAGGTCAGATGACCACTTAGACCCATATCTTTATTAAGTTATTAAAAAGTTAGGTAGAGTGTTTAAAAATTCTTACTGTAAATAGACAATCTTGGTCTAAGCAATTATGACTCCTTCAAACAGAGTCATGTTTTATCATGGCTGCAGCTTTGTGTTATTAGGACTAGATCATCATTGTTATCTGGATGATAATCATGAGTATTTATTCTAACTTAGTGCCATTTTAGGTGTGTTAATTTTGGTCCACATTCCAAAATTTTTTCATATTGTTTGAAGCTGCACAGGTAGCACAAGAATTCTCAACTGTCTTTGAAAGTTAAGAACTTCTAATTTAATCAATTAAGCCAGAAAATATTCATTATGTGTTTCTCTTCAAAGCATATATCTCATATCAAGTTTTCTTTTTGAAAACCCGGTGAAGATACAAAGACATTACTGCTGATTCATAATCACTTTTATGTAATTTAGTTGGTTTCTTTTTCATAACTACGTGTGGTGCTTATTCTGCATACATTTGTTCTTTTGATGTAAAATCAGAAGTAAGAACAAGTACAAATTTAGAAGATGGTAGTATGGGGATAGGTTTCCAAGAGCATTATTTTCCCTTAGTCATGTTTTAGTACACCTGAGGTCTGATTTTGAAAGATAAGTGGGTATGTGGCAGAAAGGGGGGTTGTTTGTTTGTTTGTGTTTGTTTTGGGGGTTTTTTTGTGGGGATTTCTTGGGGGTGGGGGTTTGGTTTTACAGACAAGGTGAATTCGTAATAAACCAGACAACATTCTATGATGAAATACTTGGTGTGTCTGTCCTACCTGCATTGGCTTAGCTGTAGAGTTCAGTCTTCTGTTTGGATTTTCTTTGTCAGCTTCCAAACAGTGGAGGTAGCCTGCAGGTGATAAGTATCTCATTAATCTTTCTGATCCTCTAGCACTTGAGCATGAGAATAGCTGATCAATTACAGCAATTGTCTCCCTAAATGAGCTTTGCACATCTGCCTCTTATTTCATTAACTGTCTGCCCCTATATCTGATAGAATGGAAGCCTAGTGGCTTCTTACAGCTTGTTCTGTGTTACTGTACAAAAAGGATAGGGTTGTTAGCAAAATGGGCACAAAAGGGTATTTATCCACTACCCGAAATAAGTATACACGCTATCGTGTAGCAGTGCTTTTGTCTCTAATCACTGTTTGTAGAAACCTCCTTAAAGCACATGAGTTTGCTTTCCAGCCACCTATTTAGAACTTACTTGTAAGCTTATTTGTAAATTTATCATTTTTATAACACAGCCAAAGTGTTTCCAGCCCTAAAGCATCATATCAATGTCTGTATGGTTTTAGATAACAGAAGCTAGCACATGTAAAGTTAACAGTAGACATGAAATTTCCTACAAGTGTCCTTACAATGCTTCTTTTAAATACTTAGATGTGGCATCCTTCTCTCAGAGAATAAATTTACATGTCCAAAGCTGCAAATGAGTATTTGCAATAGTGACAATGTTATTAGGTATTTATTATTTAAATTAAGTACAAAACAATGAGTAGCAGTTAGACTACATAATTCAAGCTTTGTTTAAAGAAATATGACCTAAAAATTACAGGGTTTGATTTTAATAAAAATAGGATTTCACACAAATACCTCCTTCATTAATACTCAAGCTTTCAATTACAGGACAATCAATTACCAGATGAAAATTAAAATAATGTCTAAGCAGAGGCTTTATCCTTTACCTGTTATTAACTGATCACTTTATTCTTACGAATTTACATGATTTAATATTCAAAAGCTGTTAAATTATGTTTATCATACATTAAATTGCTTTGGATTATACAAATATTTATTTATTTATTTATTTATTTATTTATTTGGATAGCTAAGCTAAATGCCAAAATAATTAGAAGACATTCTCTCCTAAATTGGTCTAGATTATTCTAGGTGGTTCTTCTGAACATTTAAATATTCTTGAAACTGAAATACTCAGTTAATTGTGATTGAAATTGTGCTTTTTCTAGTCAATTTGAGTTATAAAAATACGTTTTTTTATAGTTTATGGATTTCTGGAACCATGGAGCATAATATCAAAATACCACCATCTTTTAAACTAATTCTTGGCTGTTTATTGCAGGTCTTGTTTGTATGAAGTCGAGTACTTCAGTGGTTGAACTGGTTATGCTGCTTTGTTCACAGGTAAGACATTCTCTGGTTTTGATTGTATTAATTTCCTTGTATAATCACTGCCAGCCAAAGAATTGTAGCTGGTAGTTTGCTTCATTCTTCCATTTCATTATCAAAAAAAAAAAAAAAAAACCCAACAAATTAGTTTCTTCTGGTGATACATAAATTGTTAAATTTTTTTAGATATACAATCTATAGTTTTTCTATATTCGCAGGGTATACAAGGTATATTTGCATTTATGTTCTAAAAGTGTATATGGATGTACATTATGCATTTTCTCTGTGTATGAGCTCTCCTTCAAGCCTGTTCTTATTTAGAATATGGAGGTAGGATACTGTGTCCATAGTTTTATGTTGAAATCTGCCTTTGAATTGGTAATTTTTTAAAACTTTATTGTGTGCTGACTTTATTACTTATGATATACAGGACATAACATGGAATATTTTACTTAGCTGTCAGTATATACAAAGCAGAGGAACATGGATTAGGGGGTTCTCAAGAACTGGCAGAAGCAGAACATTTCTATATAAAAATTCTGTGGTTAATTATTGGAGTTTTAACACAGCAGTAATGAGTTTCTCAGAAATCCAGGTTAATGAATGTCTTGAAATGCTTTCAAAAATAAAATATTGAAAGCTAGACTGGTTTCTCATACTTTTTGGATTATTTATATCTCAATTTTCATATTATTTGTTTTGATAGAAGTGTTGGCTAGTAGTTTACTTTAAACTGCCATTAAGAGGTTACCAGCAAACATTTTAGAACTTTGTTCATTTTGTAGAATGTAAGAAAAGTATGGTTTCCCAACAGACCCAAATAACTTTACAAGTTTTTATACTTCTCTAAAAACTAACATTTCATTAACCAGGTTCCCCACAGAACTATAATACCAGTTCAACTCAAAACAAGTTAGTGTATAAAATGCCAGGTTAACTTATTATATAATAATCAAAGAAAATTACTTCTTTGTAGCTTTTCTTAGGCATTCATTACTGCACATTGACAGCATACACCAAAAATATACTGTAAACAAAGGCATTTCTAGGGAAAATTGAAATGCAGATCTACATTTGAGAAATCTATCTGAAAATAATAAGCATTTACAACTGGTTTTGGGGGAGAGTGTTCCAACTTACCTTGCCTGTCTGTAGGTTGCATTTCTTCAAGCTTGTGTCATAAGGAAATCATTAAATCTTGTTTTCCTTTTTTTTTTTTTTTCCTCTTCCTTTTTTTTTTTTTTTTTTTCCCTCTTTTAGAGGGATATTAGTTGGGGAAAAGTAAAAGAAAAATACATCCCTGGCAGGAATCCTCAGTGGGATTTGAACTTCAAACCTTCTCTAGCAGAGCACTTGAAAAATTTGTTACCTAATGGTGAAGTCCTGGGTTCCAAGAAAATTCCAAAAGATCCATTAAGGCTTTTGAGCTCAATGTCCATGTCATACAACTTTTTCCTTTTATTTTTAGCAGCTCTTGAAACATTTTTTTCGAGGGAAGGAATAACTTACAGTCCTTTCTTCCCTAGCCTTTGGTTTTACTGCAGTTCTCAGGAATAAAGTGGAATGTAGCATTAGGATCTAGTGTCTTTGATGGCCTCATCATCTAATCATAGGTTTAACATTACTCATTTGCTGGCTCCAGGAATTCCTGCCATTAAGGGCCCTAGAGATGAAACTTTGCCTCAAATATTGATTGAAAGGAAGAGAGAGAAATTTAAGCTCTTTCTGCAGTGCTCTTTCTTTAGACATCTCGGTAAAGCTATGTAACAAATGCAGAAAAAATCAATTTGTTATTTTTATGACATATACTATACATGTTGGGTTTTATTTCAAAGTATTTTAAAAATAAGATTCATTTTATGCTTGGAATACTGGGAAGAGCCTAATAATTTTGAAGCTTCAAACATTTCTTTTTCTTCAGTATTTGCTCGGAAGGACTCTTTTCCATCTACCTAGTTACTTGGGGAAGTAATAATGAAGCTATGCTTTTAGTTTTTATACCCCATCTGATACTTCAGGGTCGTGTCCTTGTCTTCTAAATGAGGAGGATTTTGTCTCCTGATGTCCATTTATTAGTAAGTTCTTCAGGAGCTGATGCTGTACTGTTTGTTGGGGGTCATGGTAATTGTTTCTACAGGAGCTGGTCAACAGGGGGCCGTAGTGGTGCAAATTGCAGTCTCCTCCCCATCACCTTTTTGACCTCTTGAATATTCTTCTGAACAGTAGCATCTCCACAAAACATAGTGGTTTATACTATAGGTGTAAACAAACCAGTCTGTACTTCTGTTCATCTACAGGGAAGGTGTTTTGTTTTTTTAATTTTTGGGTGGGGTTTTTTTTTCTATATTTGTTTTAAAACTATTTGTCAAAAGAAAACATGAGATAAATGGTATGAAAAATACATAAAATGGCTTGAAGAAAATGACAGCCAAATATCATTATCAAGCCTAATGTTTCCAGACTTTAGGATCGTAGGAGGTGTTGTCCACAACAAAAAAGGATAACTCATCTCTGCGTAAAGACTCTACCTGACTTTTTCTGTATGACAAATTAAGCAATATGAACTGGAAAGACTGTGTAAAGTATATAGTTTGTGGGTTTTTAATAATCCCAGCGTAAATAGGGTTTTTCTTCCTAACATGGGTAAATCCTTCATATTCAAATTGAATGACATTTTACAGATTATGTGGGCAAGTTTGAAATGTGTCACTCAAAAGATAGATGACGATAATAAAAACCTTTGAAAAGTACAATTTTGTTTGCACAGAACAGAGTAACTTTAGACATTGAAAAGGAAAGGGAAATGCAAAGTTTGTTTTCCTTTCATTTGCTACAGCAAATTAGATGCTTTTATGCTTTTTATGTTGGAAATTCCATGTTAACGACTACAGATTAGCAAGGATGTCAGAATTTTTTTTCTTATCTGAGCTCCTGAATAAAATCAACATTGCCAGCGGCTCACATCCAAGGTATGGTCTAAATTTACATGAAATATCACATTACAAATGTCTGAAGGTACATGTCATGGATAATTCAGTTCATATGGGCAGCCTTTTAGGCTCTGAGGGATATGCAATCAAGCCTTTCTCCCAAAGGAATTTGGAGTTTCTGTGAAAAATACATTTAAAGTTTTAAAGGAACTCCTGTATGGATGGTACCTCATTTGTAGGTTTGGGGAAGAGCAAAAAGCCCTAGTGTGTTTTCAGAATCTTTCTTGTACTGTAACTTGTATTGTATTTTTTCCTAGCAACATCTACTAGACTAGTTTAAAATTTAGGGTAATTTGAGGTCTTTCTTTTCTGTATTTCTTATATAAACCATAATTGCACATCCAAGTACTTGAAAAAAATTTCTAGATAATTGATAATAAACATATAATGATTTTCACTTTTCCTAGAACAGGCATTTTTATTTGGATTTAGTCTATTTTAACATAAAATGGATAAAGATGTGTTATGTTTGACAAGATCTGTGCTTGATTAGCTGGTCTTTGTTCCCTCAGCCTAGGTGAGCATGTCACAGCTGTGTTGCTGTTGGAATGGCAGATTTCTTCAATAAGCCATGCAGTTTAAGAATAATGCATCAATTTTTGCAGTGTCATTCCTTCTTACATCAGATTTAGATTTCAATTGCTTTTTTTCATATTCCTTTTTTTTTTCCCTAACCAAAACACTACAATAGTTTCTAATTACTTCCAGGTCTTTTGCGGATTCTTCTCTTTGCAGAGACAGCTTCTGAAGAAATTGAGTAGTTGTGTCCCAAAGGAGTTTATCTCATGCCACTTGTATTTTTCTGTATCCTATCTATTAACAAGGAAAATTTATTTTCTTTAAAAGACAATACTGTCTTATTATTTAAGACATCTTGTTACTTGATCTGTTTAAAAATATAATTATTATAAAGATAAATGCCTCATTTTCCTAAATGGCAGAAAAAAATCAGAACAACATCAAGAAATTAATCCCACTCCAAGGAGAAGTGTAAAAACAAATGAACAAACAAAAAAATACCCCAAAGATGGGGTATTACGCCTAGCTGGTGTAAATTCAAAGGGAATCCTCAGAGAGGAAATTTGGTGGTTGTTTTATCTCTGAGAATAGAGAAAGACCCATCAACCAGACACTGCAGTGATTTCAGTAGACACCAGCACATCGAAATGTACATTCTGCCTCAAAGTATGGGATAGCTCTTTCAAAACTGGCAATTAGTCAACACAGAAACCAAAGAAAAAATAAATAAACAAATAAGAAATTCCGGTCCCTACAGTTGACCAGAAGAATCCCTGAAATGTGCAATTCATTCAGTAGAAGCATAGTGTACAATTCTTGATATTAAACATACTGTATTCAAGGCTTTCTGTAAGAGTTTAAGGAGGAAATGTCCAGCTCTGCTGTACAGAAAGCTTTTACTTTTCATTATAGATTTTCCTTTTTTGTAATATTTCTTGTTTGTTTACTCTTGTTGCCAGTATTAGACTCAACTTTAATTATTCAACTTCTTGGTTTCCCTCCAGAGATATTTCTAGAGTTCTCATAATCTATAATTTTTGTTAAATAAGTGATAGCTCTTTCAGAGTAACTGTGATAGCAGAACAGTTACAGAAGTATTTGCTATTTGTCTTTTTGACACCAACTGCAATAGGAAAGGCTTAAGATAAGTGAAGTAATAATTGCTTCCCTTAAATCTAAGGGAAAAAAAACCCTGCAACCTAATCCACGTAGGAAATTAAGTTTGATGTAACTTCAGTGATGAAATTAGGGTTGGTTATGCAAATTCCTATGAGGATATAATTTTTGAAATTCTCTTCCCATTATCATGAAACAAGTTGGGTGTTTTACCTTTGCTTGTGTTTGCCCCTTTGTTCTGTTGCATTATCCACTGTCTCTGTTTTTGTACTAGTGCAAATAGGAGACAACGCTGCATATAATATCACTGCAAAAATCTGAATTAAAATTTGATTTTATAGAGGGGAATGATGCATAGAAACACACATGCAAACATACAGAAACTCTTTGTTTCAGCAATTTTCCAGCGTACCTTTAAAGCATTTATCCTAACAAAGTTCTGTATCAGCTACACTACCTCCATCCTGCAGCTTCTTCTCTGCTAACCCCACTTTCATACCAGTGCTGATATTTAAAAGACTAACTCATAAAGACATGTGAAAACTGTTCAGACATTTGTTCTCTGGTTTAGTGAGTTAAGCTAAGAGCCTTGTTCAAAGGCTACCAGAACTACTCAAAGGAAAGGATTCAGGATTGAAATATCAGGAGCAGAGAAGAAGAGAAAACGCAACCCATGTTTTCATGGCAGCAAGCTAATTCAGATCTCTGTATATAATGTAATCATACTCTTAGGCTACAGTTCTAGTGGTCAGTTTAGGTTTTCTCTGGCCAAGACTACACTTGCAGATGTATCATATCTTCTCCATGCCTAGCTCCATACTGCTGTTGATCCCTTTCATCGGTATATGTAATGGTGGAAACAATCACATCAAACCAAAAAATAACTCTGAGTAAAAAGCTTATTTTTAACTGATTATGCTTCTAGGGTAGCCATGAAACCCAAAGCTTATAAGCAGGTGGCAGATTGATGGCTAGGGCTCTTGGAAAGACAGGCTGCCTCTGTGACAGTTAAGATACAAGAAAGGAATTTGGCATTTAGTGGGAGAAGTTAGAGCAAGAGGAAGAAGTGAAAATGAACAAAAAGCCCAACAGATTTTCATATGCTGAACAAGGCACTAGAAATATGTATGAAATTGTCAGAAATAGTGCTCAAAAATGAGGCTTTGTGTCTTCACATTCTACCACAGGCTCAAATTCAAGTTCAATAACCGAATTTTTTTGTAGGTGAAGCGAGTACTTTCTGTAATATTCTCATCCTATTTGGACTACATAAATGTCCATTAAGAAGGAAGCAATATTTCTACTGTGTCCTTATGCTGTATCAAATATGGTACAACTTAAACACATACTTAGGTTTTTATGTTGATTTTGGGCTCTTCATAATCCACAACATGGCTTATACACAAAGAGGTTGTTATACACAGTGTAATTTCCAAAATTAACTCTAGTTCAAGCTACAGGAGAAGCCATAAAATTTTCCCTTTATATGTTTTGGGGTTTTTTTTTCTCCAAAATTAAGTAGTTTGCTGGGGAGAGGGATTTTTGTGGGTTTTTTTTTTTTTTAGATTTTTTTCACCCCTCAGCATTTCTCACCTGCTTTAAGGAGATCTGGTAAATGATCTGGAAAACTGTTTTCCAAAAGATGATAGTTTTTCATTACCGTTTTTTTTTTAAATATACACCCTAAAGGTGTATCCAAGATTTTTCTTGCATTGTCCATGTGTGGAATGTCTTCCAGCCCAATCTGTCTTCATCTCTTGGCCATCTGCTTCTGATAATCTAACTTTCAAATGGAAATCATTAGTATGTTCTTTCCTACTTGATGAGCGATTTTACTTTCTTCATCATTCTGTGAGGTGTCCTTACAGATTCCCATACATTCAGAAAACTAATTCTGTGTTTTGCTTTTAGTAATAAGCAGGATGTTTCTCTTTTGTCTTATACCGGAGTTATCAAGGATCTTCTGGTCCTTTCTCTGGCTTGTCCTTGTCAGAGTACTTTTTCAAGAAATATTAATGAATACGCACCAGTGAGATGCTGATCTGAACAATTTCTGTATTCATGGCAAAACAGGCAGAATCAGAAAATTGTAAGAATCAGCTTTCTGTATTTAATGTGGCAAGGTGTCTTCCACATGACTGACTTCTCTGTAAAGCTACACATTTGAGAAGGACCTTAGACCAGGAGGAAATACCTAGAAAGTCAGAGTGAGTTGTTATTCCTTAAAGGGCTGAGAAAGGATACAAAGCTCATTACTGAAGCCCATCATTAATAACAAATATACCTTAGTTTTCAGGGGATTCACTATAATGGAGACAATATGAGGAGTCCTTTTCTATACCACCAAAGACTGATTGATTGATTTTGGGAAGACTTCAAATTAATTATCTATCTCCAACATCAAAGAGTAGCTGAGTAAAAAGTGGACTGGTGTTAAGGATTAATTGCCATACATAACATACATGTTGTTAATAATTTTAGCATCTTTTAATTGAAAAAATATTTTTCCAGTCAGGAAGTAAACTCTAAAAGTTGTGGAGATATGTGTTTCTTGTAACACATATCTTCTATCTATATTAGAAGATATGCAGGATTTCTACAAGATGATGAAGGTTAATTTTCTAAATAAATTTGGCCATTTCCTTAGTGTTGTTTGAATAATATAAATGTTTTACCAATTGTAGATTTTTTTTTTCTTCCAAGATACCAATGAAATGTTCCTCTGGGAATGCTTGACTTAATTTTCAAGATAAATTGGGCAATTACCACAGGTGATCAGAAGGGCAATGTGGCTGTGTGTTTCCAAGAAAGCAAAAAATTAACATATTATTTCAACTAAAGAAAATAGAGGAAAAATGAGGCTGTAGTCTTGTGAAACTGTAATCTAAAACTTTTTATTACTTTTGTTTTATTAAATTCATATTCACATAAATAGTGTTTGGAAAGCTTCACATTCTTTTTCTTTCTGGGATTTGGCCAGAGGCCAGGAGTATCCCAATACTTGGAGATTTTCCTTCCAGAAGGATGTCGTCAGTCATTCTGCAACTTGCTTATTGTGAGAAATAGCCACTTTTCAAATGAATAGCCAATTGCAAAAGCCTAAAATTGATCCCAAATTTATTGAAATAGTAGACCAAATGTACATTTTATTTATCCTCTATCAGCAGTATGTACGTGAGTCTGAGAGAAGTATACAGGCAATGTTCCTGGAATTATTAGATATGGTTCTCATTCCAAACAATAATGCAAGGCTTTCAGACTCCAATATCTTTAGGTAAATTCTTCTAGGAGTGGTAGGGACAGTTCTATGATCTTAAAAACAGTATAATCACCTAAAAATTCATGACACCGCGTCTTGAAATCAGTTTTCCTCTTTTTACTTACTCTTACTGGCTTTTAATGGGCATGGGTTTCTGCCATTAAAAAAAACCAAAACAAAACAAACAAACAAACAAACAAACAAAAACCAACCAAAAAAACAAAACCACCACAAAACATTTCATATATTATGTAACATTTCTTTTGAGTACTTCCTAAATGAAGTAAAGCAAGTTATTGGTGATTTAGTTATTGGTGATTTTAGGAGGTAACTCCACAACATGGAGTTCAAACCCGAGCTAAATTTACATGCATGTTGTGAATTGCAAACAGATTTTTATAGTTTCCATTTCCTTCTCCAGATGAAAGCTAGCACTTTTTCAGCTCCATACAAGATTTTCTACCAAATATATTCAAGGGTCTAGAAACCAGAAACTTGGTATAGTAGAATTTCATCAGTCTCAAAAGGTTTTTCACAAATGTTCAGTATGACAAAAGAGTTAACATTAGATCAATTAAAGACATGCAGAAGGGAGAATACATTTGATACAGTTGATTGACACAATAGCACCTGTAGTTCAAGGAGAATTGTAGAATGGTTTCTACACCCAGGTATCTCTCCATTCAGTAACTGCTCTTCTTTGAGAAGCTTGAAATTTATGACACAAATTTAGGCTTCCTTGCAGAAAGTGGAAAGGGTGAGAGAACTCTGAGAATCACCATTTCATTTTTTTAATAGCTATACTGCATTATCACAAGATATTTTTAACAAGTGTTCTAGACATCCAGAATAAAAATTTAGTAATTTAAAGCAAAAGATTATTTGGAAAGAAATATAATATAAACTAGAAGACATTCTTAACATGCCAACTCTAGTTGTTCCTTTTTCACCCCTCCACTACTTTTTTCCAGTGCAAATTTTCCGTCATCAATTTAAGATGCCTGAACTGTTTTTTCCTTTTTTCTTTATTTCTTTTTTTTGTATGTGTACTGGAGATTGGAGAATTTTAAAGAATTAGGACTTGGAAAATACATTTGAAAGTAAAAATTATAATTCTATCAGACAGTAAATGAAAGTGCATAGTATTTTATAAGAAAACCAACTGAATTTCAAGTAATATCTGTACTGTGTTATTCGTCTCCTATCCTCTGCATCAAGAGTTTCATAACAGGTTTTAGTCTCAATCTTCTTTCAAGGAGATAGTACTGATACATTCTTTATACAATGGCAGTTCTCAAGCAATGACAGAATAGATTAGGAGGAGAAGTTAAGTGGGGACAGGAAGGTTGCAATTTTCATTATCTTAATAATTTAGTGCATTTTTTATGAATAGAATTTAATAGAATTTTGCATAATATAAATTATTTACAACAAAGCCATACTGGAAGTAATTGAACTGAATGTTTAAAGCCATGTTTAGTGATTATGTATGAAAACAATTTTTTAATTTATTTATCAATAAAGTTAAAAACAAAAATTTTGTTCTATTTTTAGTACAAAGAAGTGATGTCATCATTCTTGAACACTGTCAGTGTTAGCCTCTGGGTCTTTTACACCCCACCTTGTTCTGAGTTATCCCCACTGCCCTACCAAGCAGGAGCCTCAAGGAAAGAGAGATCTGTGCATTCTTGTATAGAAGTAGTTACCTCAAACAGGATTTTGTCAAAGGCTTCTGTTACTTCAGTATGGAATTGCCACCAGAATTTTTGAGGCATGGAAAAGGCTTCAAGCTTGTGCTTTGAGGCTCAGAAGATTCATGATATGAGCTATACTGAAACCACGAGAGATGTAGTCTAGTCATTCAAGCACTTAGCTGCTAATAACTAAATGACTATGCTGTGATTCCACTTGGCTGTAGCATAAATCTTCCAACTACTGTCCCTGCATCTATTTCATTTGGTGGGGTTTTTTTGGCTTCTTGTATTTTGGGTTTGAAAAAGATTCCTTTGGAATCCAAGGATTCCAGATAGAAACGAAATTGCTCCACATCTTAATCTTAAGTTCTTAAAGTACATGCAATGATGTGAATGGCCATTGGAAAGGCAACTGTAATGCTGGCATTGAAAAATGGTGTTTTCAATCTATTGTTTGCATCTTTTAAAAACAAAATGGAAAAAAGAAAACCAGGTGCCTCCTCACGTATATAGATCATCTCTCAGGATCATGAATCTGTTATGTTAAATTATGACTAAAAGTGAGAGGAAATGGTGCCAATAATGATTATTCCCTTATTTGTGGATTAATGGAGGATTGAGAGTCTTTAATAAATATTGTAGTAGCTGCTTTGTATTGAAACAATACATCAACCATGAATCCTAGTTTCTTTCTGGTTCTGCATCATTATATTTTTCACTAGTTTTGGGTAGATAGTTGGGCAGGTTTCAGAATTTTTTATCATGAATAATTACTTCGGATAAATTGATGAGATTTTCCACCTATGGAGATATAAGAAGAGATACGTTTGCTTCCATACAGATATCTTCTTAGTGGCTTTGTAGGCAATTTAAGGTATCTCACATAAAATCCAGTTAGCCATTTTGGATGTCCTGCAGAATATGAGACATTTGCACTGAGCAGGAAGAATACTTGCAAGAATCTCTTGGGCTTTTACAGACACAGGTAGACCCTCTGTTTCTTTTTTGAAAGTTTAATTAGCATGCTTTCTTCAACCTGTCTTATTCCTTTCTCCTCTCTCTTTTCTACTTCTTTCCTGCTGCAAAGTCATAGCAGCTGTAGTGCAGAAAATCATCTCAAAAGAAAATGCTAATGGACTTTTTCATAGTGTACAAAAAAAGACTCTGATAAAAAATAAAAAAAAACCACTTTGAACACTATCTCTTACCCAGACTTTTGTTCCTTAAAATATCTCAAGGTGTCTGTGTTCAGGTAATTGAATTCTTTCATTCTTAGTTTCTCAGAGTGATTTTCTACTCTACACAGGTGATTTAACTGCTTCCAAAAGTGATATCATTAGCTTCAGTTACTGGTTTTGAAAAATAACAAAATCAACAGCACTGAAGAAAGGACCTCTTACAATGGTTTTCTAGCTCATAAGCTAGAGGCTTGAGTGGTACTCTGTCTTCCCTAACCAGGAGTTACCTGCTCAGCCACAGGTCAAGAGTATGTTCATTGTTTGGGTATTTTAGTAGCCTTTTATAAAACAAATCATGAGTATTAGATTGTTGTTGTTGGGGTTTTTTGAAGATACATGACTTGGTCAAATCTGTGAATTTTCATATAATCAGTAAGAAGCACTTTGCTGATTAGTGACTAGATCTCACAGCTGTTCTTTGAGTAAACTTCCTTTTCTATTGAAAGCCATCTTTTTTTCATTCCTATTAGGAAACAAGAATTGTGAATTTCTTTCAAGAATTGTGAATTGTGAATTTTTTACTCTTGGAAAAAAAATGAAATGTAAATTGGATAGTTCTGTAACTGTTACCCTCTACCCACTGACAACATGAAGTCAGTCTAGGAAATATCTTTGTGAACTGTAATCCAGCTAATGTAATTTTTTTGTTCTTCATTATGATGCAGAGGAAATGTTTATTGCTTTTAAAAAAATTTTAAGGAATTATTGCAAAAGAAAGTAATCTTTACTTGTTAGAGAGAGATCAACCCTTTTTCATCTCAAATATCAGAATTCTTGATGTGATAGAGGCAGTGGTTTGTATGGCAAAAGCTATTTCTGCATTGTGAAACTTCTCTTTAACTTAGTGGTATATGGACTAAAATCCTGTTAAATTTTATATCAGTTAGGTGGTTTAAATTGCTTTAAAATTTCATCTTGGAAATCCATGGTAACAGTAAAACAATTAAAAAAATTAGTTGTTATCATAGACTGTGCGTTTTTTTCACTTATAATCAGAAAAAAAGCAAAAATTGAACTCAGGGAGCATGGATTTTACACAGATTATTGCCTTTCCTTTATAATAAAATGTACAAGGTCAAGCAGTGAAGCAACATGAAGAAGGTACTTTGTTGCACTAATGTTCCTTAGGAAACTGCATGAACCAGAGAAACAACATGTGTTTTCATATTCTCTATACAAGGAAACTAAAGTTTGCTTACCGGTGGAACAGAAGACATGACCACCTAAAATTTATTTGAAAATCTGAATGAATTACAGTTTTTAAATTATCAGATCGTTCTTTTGGTGGGGGGTGGGGGGCAGGGGGTTGGGGGCAATTAAGAAGTTCTGCCTAAATTCAATCTCCTTAGGAAGTCATCAGGGTCAGCTTCAAAAATGTGGTTTAAAATCCTTGGGTTTTGATCATGTTATGTTTTACCTTCTTAGGAATGGCAAAATTCTATTCAGAAGAATGCAGGACTTGCATTTATTGAGCTCATCAATGAAGGAAGGTAATGAATTTCAAAGCTTTTGAACAAGTAGTCATTTTGCATTTATTCCATTGGGTGATAATACTTCCTCACCATCTGTTCCAAAAGATTGTGAAAAGGCTGTGTTAATTAAGAGATTTATTGTATCGATACTTTATATAGTAAATATTTAATTTGTAAGTGTGTAAATTTTGAAAATAATGTTTATTGACAGACGGAAATAGAACTCCCTTGAACTGTATATGAGTTTAGGGCTATTTGAGAACTGAACCACCATTCTCCAGAGCAGCAAGGTTGTTTTACCCAGACAGTCCAGGGAGCCCAATCTGTAAAACCATCTGCTGCTCCATCTGTTTTAAGAGCACAGCATTCATTTTATAGACGCACTTCTCTACACTATCATTTCATAATTATTTTATCTAGAATTTCCTGGCCAATTTGAGTCCTGTAAACCACACGTGACATTAGGTTTGTATAAGCTTCCTTGATTTTGAAATTTTTTATGAAATTTTATATGAGTCCTCAAATGATTTTAGTTCCATTATTCTTTCTACTCTGGGCATTGTTTCTCAGTAATTCCAGCCAGCAAACTGGGAAGCAAAGGGAGACTCTTTGGCCCTTTTGGTAGGAGAGTACCCAAGACAAACAAAACCACTTATGCAATGTGTCTGGTTTGTATTGGCCAATTCATTAAATCCATTTGAATCTACACATTTTGTTATGTGTCGCTAAAAAAAAAAAGGTAGCAATACACTTGTTGAAGAGATGTTGTCATTTTATGTGTGATTTCTTTTTTTCAGCAATGATAACTCATCATCACAGTGAAGTATCATGTCTTATCTTTATTGTAGGATATGTTTTGTCTAGCTGATATTTCAGTGGTTAAATCGTGCATTTATTTGAAATGAAATTTAGAAAACGTCAGAGTATAGAAATATAGGAGTATGAGTATCAAAAAGAAAAAAGAAAAAAGGAGTGTGCTATTATCTAGTATTTGGCTGGTGTAAATTCTCCTGAATTCTCTGTGCACACTGAAATTGTAATGTTATATAGCAGTAGGAAATGTTAAGTCCTTCCATTAGAAATTATTCTTGGTATGAAGTGCAAATATGAGTTTTTATACTATTTTAGAGCTCACCTGAGTGGGCCATGTACGGCACCTTGTACAAGAAATATTACCTGGCAACAGACTAAATAATTATAATAACCTTATGTTCTTAGATAGTAATATGTGATATTATTTGGACCTTTTTTTTTTTATTTTTTCAGCCAGGATATTGAGGTCAGATATTATTGCATGCTCATTATTGATAATATTACCATTCTGAACAAATCCTATATCTGCATATTTTTAGCAGTCAGGTTTTCAGATACCAGTGGATCTTCTAATCCCCTCTTTTCAAAAATAAGTAGCCTTTAAGAACCGCTCCTTAAACCCAGTCATAGGAATGTCTAATCAAACTGCCCTTGGACACATGTTCCTCCCTATACTTTTCTCAGAAAGCTGTTTTAGAATAAGTGTGTTTGCATTACTGGAATGCTCATCTTTGCAATCAGCCCATTTGTTTTTAATTTGCCCTTTTGGGGACAAAGATAACAATCCTTTAACTGAAAATTGTTATAAATATTTATTCTGCTTAATAGCAAAACTTGTGAATGCAATTCATCAATCATAGCTTGAGAATGCAATTGTGCAGTTGTCAACAATTAACAGGACATAAACAGTTGATGAATGTGAAGCTGAATTAAAGTGCTCCCTAGGATAACCTGAAATTATAAACTGGATCATTTAAAGGAATCTAACAAAGGATCTTTATAATTAAAACAAAGCAGGGTTAATGGGATGTAAAATTGCATATAATTGCTGTGCAATAATGATTGAATTTTAAATTATTAAAAGCAAAATGAAGACTAAGAATATTTTGAAGGACTTTCTGGGTAATATTTTGAGAGACCTGGGAAATAAATCAAAAGTTTTGAGACAAGCTTTTCTTTTGAATGTGGATGAAAATATTTAGATGTAATGTGGAACTCCACAGTTTTAATATCTTCAGTTAGACCTCTGTATTTTAATATATGGATGCTATAAGGTGATTTTCTGAGTACCTAACTACTGTTATTTCTTCTTTAGAAAAATTAAGTGCCTTTCAGATCTTTGAATGCATCAGAAATGGTCTCAAACAAAATATTTAATTTTAGGTGTAGTGTAATCAATTACATCTATGTTCCTGTTACTTTAACAAACTGCATTTTCATTTTAAATTGGTTGATTTAGTGTGTTTCTGGGGTTTTTGGTATAGATAATGTTTTTTTTAGGAAGATCTTAAGATCATGTATTTTTGGAATTCAATACAGAAACACTGATACAGCTTTCTAAAAATAGGACTGTTGTAACAGCTTTTAGTGTAACAAGAGATCTGACTACAGATTTAAATTAATTATTTTAATGTATGTAATACACCTGAAAGATTTAGTGACATCCTGGTTATGATCTTAAACTTTATGCTTCTATTTAATCAGTCTCCTGCTATGAATGTGTGATGTTGAGGGTATCACACATCAAGAGCTTTACTGACAGCAGCTTAATTAGGATTTTATATTTACATTGGGATGTACACATAAACAGAATTCGTAATTTTAGAGCTAGATGCATCTACTATGTTGGCTGTGAAAGGAGACATGAACAGACTTCTTTAGCAGTGATATGTGAGGGAGACTACGGCCCACGCCCACATTTAAGTGGAGTAGTGATGGATGAGGTCAAAAGATAATGGCTGCTCGCTGACAAAAACAAGAGATAAGACCACCCACCTCTAGCAAATATGTGTAGAAATGTACATATTGGGCAACTAGGAGTAGAAATTACTCCACATGCAGTCCACAAAACCATGACATCATTGGAATGAATGAATAAGATTTGGTGGGACAGCCTGCACTGCATGATAGAAGTGCTGCAATAGACAGTTCCCTTGGAAAAAGTAGCCAAAGAAAGAAAGGAGGGAGTGTTGCCTTCTCTGTGAAGAATCAGTTCAAGTTTTTGAAGTTCTTCAGTGAGATGGAAGATACTCTGGTTGTTAGTATGCAGGGCAGGATGAGAGGAGAGTCCAGAGAAGAGTCATGGTGGTGTTACAGACCACTCATTCAGAGTGAGGGAAAGGAAGAAGCATTCACTAAACAACTTGAAGTATCTGGATCACAAACCCTTGTTCCCCATGGGGGTCTTTAACCTTCCTGACAGCCTCTGAAAGTGCAACAAGTTGAGATGTATGTAAGGATGACTTTTTGATACAGCATGAGACAGCAAAAAGTGACACACAGCAGGATCTGCTGTTTACTAGTAAGCAAGAATTAGTTTTGAGTGTGATTAATTAACAGCACCTTTGGCTGTACTTGCCATGAAACAGTGGTGTTCAAGGCCCTGAGGGAAGTGAGGATTAAGAGTAGCAGAATACAGATTCCAAGATTGCAAATTTTAGCCTATTTAGGAAACTGGTCAGTAGGATCCCATGGGAAGCAAATGTGTGTGTCAGGGCAGCTCTAAAAAGTGTCAGAGTTTTCAGTATAGCATTATCCAAGTTCAGGTACAGGAAAAAGGTATATGTAGCAAGAGAGTGGTTCAGGCATCAAAAGAAATTATCAAAGAGCTCTGATGCAAAAGAGAATACACAGGAGGTGGAACTAGAAGCTGGCTAGAAAGGAGGAATTTAGAAGCATGATCGTGTAAGGAATATTGTCAGGAAGGCCAGCGGTCAGCTGGAAATGAAACTTGGAAGAGATATCAAGGACAAGAGCTTTATTTGTAGGCTGACCAAGGAAAATGTCTTGTTCTTGAATGGGGTGGATGATTTAGCCACAGATATGACTGAGATGCTTGATGCCTTATTTGCCTCAGTCTTCTTTAAATTTTATCAAGGCTCTGTCTAGTAAAAGGGAGGATATCTTACCAACAGTGGATAAGATCTGAGTCAAGAATTCCTTGAGACAACTTGTCCCATACAAGCTTGTGATACCTGATGGGGTACATCTGATGGGTGTGAAAGTCTTGCAAAGCTGATCACAAGAAGTCAAGGAAACTGGAGCAGGTTACAGGTGCCTAGGGAAAGGCATGTATTACACCCATCTTTAAAACAGTCCTCAAAATCCAGGGAAATAGGATTGTCATTTTTTCTTCTGGCCCTTGGAAGACAGCAAGTCCCTTTGAAACACACTGGCTGCTTGAAAGAGAAGGTAATTGAGAACAATCAACATGGATTTACAAAAGCTAAACTATTCATGGCCAACCTGTTTGCTTTCTATGATAAAGAAGATAAAACAATCATATTTGTGGTCACAGGAGTAACAATGATCATCATTTATCTTGGCACTGGAAAGATCCCATGGTACTCATGCATCAGTTAGAACTCTACATTCTGAAAGGATGGACAGCTAAATGGATAGAAGACCTTCTACTTAAACAGGGTCCAAGGTTTGTGGTTAACTAGTTATACCTTAGCTTGATGTTTTTGACAAGCAGAGTATCATAGGGATCTATTCTGCCTAAGAGATGGATTTTATAAGTCATGATCTGTTCATCTTTTAGAGCTGAATTACTATCCTCATCATCCATTTCCTTCCCTTATGCTTTCACAACATTCACCTCTTTAAAGAGATGATCTTGTTCCTTTCATTTAAACATTTTCCTTTTCTTTTTGCATAATTTCTTCATTTTAAATTGAAGTAGTCTAATTCTAATATAAATTTAAGGCAACATGAGCCTGTATTTATTCTCGGATTTAAAATCGTAAACTTTACTCCTGTGATCCCATCTCTGTACCTAAGTGTCCTTTCTGCCTCTAACCATGAAAATATATATTTTAGCATACCCACCTATGTGGACCTCTGAGCATACTTAAAATTCACTGGCAACCATTTTCTTTTAAACCTTGTTTTGTTGAAATATTTTGAAAAAATAACAAAATGTTTAAATAGTCTGGAAATCAGTGTTTCTTTAAATTTTGATGAATTTCTGTCCCGGAAGGAGATTCATAAAGACTTATATTCTTTCTTGCTACCTCAACTGGGATTGTGGGGTAACTGCATTAAATTTTCTTTTGAACATCCTCTGTTGCAATTTGGCAGTTCTGATATGTTTGGTTTGTGGAAAATTAGTTCACAGCCATTATTCACTGTCTGCAATACTTAAATGTTCAGGCATGTATTAAAAGGCATATCTATAGTGCCACTTGCCGTATTTGATTTATGATGGGCATCTGCAGTTGGGTCTCTTAATAGCTCTCATAGAAATGATTTAGTAGTAGGGTCCAAAATGGATGCTGTTCCTTGTTTCTGTTTTGATGATGATCTTAATTACAGGACAGAATGGGGACCTGACCTGAATCATCCAAGAAGGAAAGATTTTTGGGTCATCAGGCCATATGGAGCTCAGGGCTACCACTTGCAAAGGATTCTGGCCTGATGTGCAAAATCCAGTATACTCAAATACCGTCAGAAAATAACACTGGGGAGCCAGTAGCACTTAGAAAACATAACTAAGAGCAAAGGGTTTTGATTATTCAATCTTTGAGAGATATAACCAAATTCTGCTGCTTTATTGTCATCCTCACCAAGTGTAACTTTTGATTGGAGGAATCCTTTATTAACTATGTGTGGCTGCTTTATGGATATTTATCCTAGATGTCATCTTCCTTTAGTAGAGGATTCCTGTCATAGATACTTCTGTAAAAGTGAGCACTGAATATCTGTAATGCTACTCCAGCTAAAGTGTGAGTTTGTGTCCCTTGTTTAGATGTGCTTCTTCATAATCCCATATTCCTTTCTGTAGCTGTCCTTGTCCTACCTCCAGACAAGTAGTTTGTGTTAGACAAAGTGTACATTGTTATGGTAACCATCTGTGAACTTGTGGGGTCAGTACACATGTAGTTCTTAGATCTGTTAGAGGTTTTGAGGTGTCCTTTCCCCTTCTAGCATTGCCTGATCAGGTCATATCTCAAATCAGAGGCTGATTCTGAGATAAAGGCCATCTCAGTTGTCACTCCGCATCATGGATGTTTACTGGGTCGTCACTATTACAAAGAGAGAAATTCCTCTTGATTTGGAAAATTCTTCTGCAAAATAGCAAGTCTTTATGGGGAGTGGAACAGATTCTTTGTAGTCATCTCTGAGTTTCATTGAATCTGTTACAGCTTCTGTGACATTTCTGAAACAATTATAGTTACTCTCCATGAAATTTGTCTTGTCAATGTGCTTATGTTGTAGTTGAATAGCCAGTGTGTGCATGCTATAATTTCAAACATTTCTCTAGGGAATTCTTCATCATTGCTGTCTTGCAAGAAATGAGACCTCTGTGTTAGACATTTCTTTGGAAAGTTTATAGGAATTTACTTTCAAAGTATTCATAGCAGTACTGCATCTTATGAAACTTCAAACTCTTTGAGTTAGTCTAGTTTATGAACTATCCTATTGCAGATACCAAGTGCAATGATAGTTTTAATTTCTTATGAATACCATTAAGAGTAATAATTGTCAAAACAATTGTTTGATGAAAACATGGCACATTTCCAGGATGTGGTTTTTGTTTGTTGTTTGTTTTTTCTTTTAATGAAGCTATGGGCTTATGATGAAAGTAAGTCAGAGAAACATCTGTTTCCCTGGACATGTGAGTTGGCAGAACTTCAGGAATGAATAGAGGAAGCAAGACCTTAGCTAAATTATAACAAATGTTCATTTGGTAATCTGTTTTGAAAATGGCTGTTTGGGAATGATCTGGGTTTTTTGTTTGTGTCAAATAAAGGAAAGACTGAGTAACTTAAGCTCAATCTTTTTGTCTAGCAGTGTAAAAGGTATGAGCACTTTCTCTCTGTGTGAGATTATTTCTAGGAACAAATGACTGAAGGATACCAAAGCCAGGTTAGGATAGTTAGTGAGATAAGGATTTTCATACTTCAGTTCTAAGAGGTGTACAAATAGCCCCCAATCCACATTAAATATGTTTCAAGCATTTTATGGTTTGTTGGTGGTTTTTTTTGTTTTGTTTTGTTGGGTTTTTTTTGTTTTGTTTTGTTTTTTGTTTTTTGGGGGTTTTTTTACAGGTTTCTAATACAGTTTATGCATAGTTTTATCACCATCTCTATTTGCAAAAATCAAAAGAAGTTCTCCCAGTCAGTGGCTATTTATCTAAATGACTTCACAGAATGTAGTACTCCGCAGTCCCACCTTTTTAAACTCTGTTATCTGTACTTCTTACCTACTCCCAAACAATATTTACAAATAACTTAAATTTATGAATAGTCGTGTTCTGAAACTTGCTCTCAGTCTGGTCTTGCTCACAAGTCTGAGATTCTCCCATTTTTAGGTTAAGGAGACTCCACCATTTACTCCTACAGATACTTAAGCCTTGTCATGCTTATTATGAAGTATCAGCTTATTTTAATTAGTTTTTTCCATATCTTCAGCTGAAAACCCCACAGTCATCTGAAGAGAAAGCTCCTTTCTCTGTAGAAGGATTTGAGGCACGAGTGATTGCAGACTGCTTTGTTGGTGGATTCCCTACTGAAAGTCTTTTGGTTCAGTCAAACCCGTTTCCTAGTAAAGGAACTTTAACAGTGGTTTGTAAATTTGTGGGCATTAATATAAATCAAGCTTGTCTGGGTGAAGACAAATCATAAGTCATGTTTAATCTCTACCTTATGCAGTAAGGATTGCTACACAAAGGGGAGATAAGATTTTTGTTGGTCATCAGTTCTTGGTTGAGATCAGCTCATCTGGCAAGCACACTTGTCCTCAATACTGGTAGGAGTTTCAGTGGTGCAACTGAAGAAATGGTCATGCAGGATAAAGCCAAACATTTTTCAAGATCAGTTTTTCACTTTTTTTTACTCAAGGCTTTTGTTTTTGGCAAATCATGAATTATTGGAAATGAGAATAAAAAGTACAGCATGCCTGTGGTAAAACAGCCTTCAAACAAACTTCATATAAAACTCCTTAGCCCTTTGGAAGTACTACTTAGGTAGAAATTTGTGCCTGATTCCTCACTGTCTCAACATTAATGCAGCTACTAGGTCGGTTGAAGGTGGTGCTTACTAAGACAGGATGAGGATTTACAAGGGTGAATGAGAACAGTGGGTATAACTCAGTCACTGTGATAAGGAGATCTCACTAAAGAACACATTTTTTTCCTAAAAGAGATTACAAATTGGAAAGCTCTCAAAATTTAGATCATCTCTTTGTATAGCAAGTATACATGCATTCTTGTGCCTCAAGGTCCTTCTCAGTGGGCTTGATCACTCCAGTGCAGGATGATGGTTAGGGGAAGATACAGAGGATAGACTTTTTCCCCAAAAAAGAGAATGCTCTGTGAAAAACTGTGGATGGACAATCTAGTTGGGCAGATGACAGAAATACCAATCAGGATATACTGGGTGGGCTTCAACCTGCATTAATATAAATGTTATACAGTGTAATGTACTATATAAATATTTTGTATTGTAACAGTACATGGAGTTCATATTCTTGAAAATATATGCTAGAAAATATATGCATCTTTTGTAAATATCTGAGGAGGTAAGAGAATCAGTCACTGAAATTTTCTTGAGCAAAATCACAGAATACAGGGCTAGGAAAAAGGGAAAAAATTCTAGAATTGCAACAGAAAGGGTATTTCCATTGAAATAAGGCAGCATTAATGTTACTATGTAAATATTGGCTAGAATTTGTCTTGAATACTGCTGAGAGTTTTGGATATTCACTTGCAGAAAAGGTAAAATCAAGCTATTGATGTTAGTAAAACTCCTCTTACCAACTGTTTTGCCATACAAGAAAAATCAAAGATCTGGTTTACTTAGCATAATAAATAGGAATACATAGAATATCAGAAAATCATCAGAAGGAGGAATTGTGTAAACCTAAGGGCAAAGTTTGTGTAAAATGAGACAGTAAAGACTGCTGAAGAATATATTTGGATTGGAGAGGAAAAGGGTTTTAAGCTTCAGAGAACCTTCCAAAGCTGTGTGGGAGGCAAGTAACTCAATCACATTTTCATATAGTGAAAACACATTTCATGAAGTGGAATTAATGAGAATGTCTTTCATAAGCTAAAGGCGTTTTATGAAAGATTTTAAATGCTGTAGCTGCCTGTTGCAATGAAGGAGTGAATTTGCTGACCTAGAGATCCTTGTTCTTTTCTCTTACTCCTAGTGTGTGGAGGGAGATTTTTAATTTTTTTAATGTATTGGAAGCCTTTGATACTACTGAGGGTAAGATTTCTCCTGATTTGGGATTATTTCTGAATAATTTCTTTTTTTATTTCTTTTGAGAATCCTAAAGAAGTTGTAGGTACTTTTCCTCAAGCCAAAAAGTTGAAGGTTTCTTTTCTTCTTTTTTGAATCTTATGTCATGTGTGTGATTGAATTAATCAGGATTTAGATAAATTGGTTAGTATTCAAAGGATGACAACATTATCATACTTGTTTATCAAGTATAAGTGAGTTAGACAGTACACTGAGTAGTGCTCTGTCTGTATGCATCTGATTTTCAATCAGAGTTAGCTGGCTCTGATTTAATCTAGTCAAGAGTTTTGCCATCTTTTACTTAGTAGAAGTGTAGTTAGAGAATACGTGGTAGCTTTCAGTTAAAACTAAAAACCAATAACAAAAATTATTTTTAATAGAGCATTTAAAGTTCAAAAGGTAAGTTTCCTTTAACAAGTAGAGCAAGCACAGAAGCAAGTACCTTTGCAAAAATCTTTGTAAGACATTGCTTTTGCAACCTTGTAGTCACTGCTTCTCAGTGATGACACATTTAACTGCTTTAATTTATTATGCTTCTGGTTTTAGCCCTGAATTCTTGCACTTAAAAATCGAAACATCCAGGTCAAGGCTTCTTTTGTAGCCACACAACTTTCTTAAATGATAGCCTGGATTTTCACCCCTCCTTTTTTCAGTCTGTCTTTCTGTCAAGTGATTTTAGGACTAGCATGGTTATTAATTATCTTCTAGATGGAAAAACATAGTTTACCTAGTCTTTGAAGTTCTACCTTAGGTGCATGCAAGCACCTGTGGTAAGTGAATCACAATACCTTATTGCCACATATTGATACCATATTATTTAATTGATGATTCACTTTTAAGAGTATATGGCCTTGCTTTTTTGATAATCCTAATTTTTTAATGATCATACAAACAGTTTTTCATCTTTTTCTTGAAGAAGTTGCAAGCAGTGATAGATATGTGAGAGTGCATGAAGCAACTGGCAATACACAGTGGAAACAATGCTGAAATATCCCAGGTGGCACAGGATTGTGTCCAGATGGCTTTTGAATTTCTCCAGGACAGGAGACTCCACAACCTCTCTGGGCACCCTGTTGCAGTGCTCTGTCACCCACAAAGTAAAGACATTTTTCCTCATATTCAGCTGGAGCTTCCTGTGATCCGCTTTGTGCCCACTGCCCCTCATCTTGTTGCTGGGCACCATGGCAGCATCTGTCCCCATCTTCTTGACATCCACTAATGTTCATTCCTAATCCATATCTGAGGACAGTCCTACACTTAGATCTTAACAATAAATATCAAAACACTTTACAGTAATGAAATACTGAAACATATCTTCCAGCAGGGGAGATGAAAAAATAAGGCTAGATTTTGAAGACTTCAGTGTAGGCAACTTTAGTCTTTCAGCTTATAATTGGCAAAAAACTTTTTGCTTTAAAAATAGAAAAGGTTTAGATATAATAAAAAGGGTTATTAAAAGCATGAATATCCACTGTGAAAGCTTGGTCTAAGTTTTTTTGTCTTCATCTCTAAAACAGAGGCCCCAATATTTATGGTTTCCCTTGCCTTGCACATGTATTAAATATTAGTTCAGGGTTAGTGATTTCCTTCCTTCACAGATGGTAGAACATACCAAAGGAGGGAAGAATGGAGTTCAGATCTTTCCATCTTACAGGTGTAAGGTCTAGTAATCATGACTTTCATTTCTAATAATAATGAATTTTACTTGTGGAGCTTCTAACACCAAACACCAACTTAAGGTTCAATTTGCTAGAAGTTTCACAGCCTTGATATAAGAAGCTCTGAAAGTCTTTCCGTGATGCTGCAAGAAGGAAAATCCAAGACCATGTTCCGCTTTCACAGAAAAAGAAACATTTTCTCCTGATCCTAAACAGACCTGTCAGATCATTGCATCCTGAAAGAGATTTCCTCCCTGCTGATAAGAAGAGCAGAGTAATTTTTAATATAATGGCCCAACCCTAAAAATGGACAATAGGGACAAGAAAGCTGGTTTCATTCTTGCTGCCCAAAAACATGTGAGCATTTTTAACAACACAATGTTGTTTATGCTTATGTTATGCAGTTTTGTTATGCACCACGTATTTTGTGGTCTTTACAAAAGTCTTAAGTTAATGGTGGCTGCCTGACATTCTCAGTCTCAATCCACTCTTAGTCTGTTTTATTCTCCTTTTTGAGTAATATTTGTCTATTTCTGATACCTTGAAAACATAGAAAAGTGATGCACTTTTCACTCTAGTGTTTGAAGAAATATGTGAGAGATATTGATATTGTTTTGCAATTTTAATAGAATTTTAAGTCTTGAATAATGGCTTTTTAAGACTGAAATTGGAATAGCTCTATTAAATGTTTTTAGTGGTACAAATGAGAGTTTATGTGAGTCTGCAAAAAATAATTTGCAGGCCTAGGCTGTGAATACAGCATGAAGGGCAATTTTCTAGATTTTTTTAAATGACAGTGCAATATTCATATTTGAGACTGCTGTTAAAAATATACTCAAAATATATTCCCCCACAAAGAACTTTTGCCTTCAATAATAAATGGAAAACTTTTTTCCTCTTAATGTGGTTTCTTTGTGCTTTCACAATGCAGAAAAATTTGGGTAAAATTATTTTATTTCAACTGTTTTGAAAATTTAATTACAGAAGTTTCATTGATTTTTCCATTGCAAGTAAATCTGCTGAAATAGTTTATTTGAAGTACATCAAATAAAAAGGCTGATTCTGTTTTTTTCTTATTTTAGATTATTGTGCCATGCAATGAAAGACCATATAGTGCGTGTTGCAAATGAAGCAGAATTTATTTTAAACCGACAAAGAGCTGAAGATGTCCACAAGCACGCTGAGTTTGAGGTAAGCCTGAGAGCTGGTGCATTTCTGGTTCTCTGTTTTCACTCAGTTGTCACCTAGACTGTAATTCCATGCAATAAAGATTTTTTTTTTTTCTTCCAAGGGAGAAATTTACATTGAAAGGATTTCAAAACTGGTTTTTAAAAGCTTTGGTAAATGTCAAACACAAGGACTGGGTTTAATTTCTCATCTAGTCACTGAAAATCATAAAAGCATTTACAGCTTGAAGAAATGCCTTAATCAGAATGTCCTATCTGATATGGTAGACCCTTTGGTTCACAAAGAACTTTTCTGAATTATTGAAAATACTAATGCAAATAACCTCATTAATTATTTTTGTTGATTATTTACAACAGTATGTATGAGTTCAATAAAAATGCAAAGCAATTATACACTTAAAGTTCGTCTCAAAAAATAAGAAATAGAAATGTTTTGTTGAACAGATTTAATATTTTAAGGTCATTTTCCTCAAACATTTTGAATTTTGGAGCACTTTAGAACACTTTTTATGTAGTGAAATACGATAATGCATATCTTTCTTGGTAGTTAGGAATCATTACTTATTGACAGTAAGATTCAGTATTGGAAGATGTAACAGAGCAGCTGACTCCCATAACTCTTAAATATCTATCATTCTTATTCTGAAAAGGAGTCAACACTCAATTGCTTTTTCACCAATGAGTGGTACAATATACCACATTTAAATTATGTTGCTTGAAAGTGATCCAAATGTTAAATTTCCTGTTTTTAAAATGTCTTCAGCTTAATAAGTTTGCAATTGTTTATACAGGATTAATTTTATCCCAATTTAAAAAAAAAAATCATGCAAAAGTAATAGAGTAAATTTAAAACTTCATTTTTGACAGACTTTATCAAATATGTGTTTGCATTTTTATGGTGTTTCATACTTTTTATCACTGGTTTTTATCATTTCCCAACCTGTTTTGTGTTTGCATATGTTTGTGTAGATGTAGGTATTTATGTGCAGCCATATATTTTCACATCTTTTACTGCTCAAGTGGCCTAGCATTAGGATTGAGATGGACAGACTTAGTATTGATGATAATAAATAGCTCTATCAATTTATTAATCTGTTGGAAAATGTCAACAAGCACCTGGTGTCTAGAAATAGGATCCAGTAATCTTAGTTTTGATGAGGTTTTTATCTCCTTGGAACAGCTCTCTTAAATGTGCACTTTGATGCACTAGTTTTTGTGCTCCTTGACCTAGCTGAGAACTGTGAGACACAGAGATATCTGTTGTCATTTTGAATACACATAACCTTTACTTCATTTTGTCAGAGCAGACAGCAGACACTTGTCATATGGGATTGCAACAACTTTATTACCGATCTTATACTGGATATTTTGAACGTAGATAAAATTGCATTTACAATTAAGTGCATGTCAGAGTGAAGTTTCATATTGCCTCAACAATAAATAACATTTGATATCTATCAGAGCATCATGCAGTAACCTAAGATGACAATGGAAGATTGAGTTATCTGCTCTTTGAAGAATACATTGAGGTATAAGATCTGTCAGAATTCTAGACAAAATGAGAATATTCAATTAACTTCCAGCTTCTGTTAGCAAATAGGATTTAGAATATTAACTAAATTCCCTAAAGGAGTAGCCTCAAGTCTGTCTTATTGTCTGGTAAAGAAACTAACACATTTTTCATATATGAAAATTCCTATTACATTTGTTTTAGGAAAAGACCAAGGTACACATTTTAGGCGAGCAAGTTTAAACCTGCAAACCATAAAAGAAAATTGTAAAATGTAGACTGTTTTAATGTGAAATTCACAAGTACTTAAATAAGGTGATGGCTAAATTCTGAAAGAATGCTTTATATATTGTCTTTAATAATGATGGGAATATAACAGAACATTTTATTATTAATCCTACTTGAAAGCAGTAAGGACAAAGAGATTTCTGGTAGTTTTCTGCTACATGATTGTATATCTGTCATTTTGTTTTAATAAACCGTAAAGGTATACATTCTGGGGTTTAGTACATGTTAATCATTGCTCTCATCTAGAGAAGTGCATGACTATTTTATTTTATTTCTGCCCTTTAAAGTTTAATTGAATCATTATGGGTGAAATTATTTGTTCCAAGCTGCACTAAGTTACTGTGTCTCCAGCACAAGCCATGGACCGACATCTAAGTTTTATTCTGTGACTCCAGTTGTAGTCACAGCCAGGAAAATTCCTCCCAGAATGGGTACTTCACAGTTAACTTTCATTTTTTTAACCTTTGTAATTGTTCAGGAAGAAAAATGAAAATTTAATTTTACTGTCCAATGAGCTGGTGAAATATTAACCTCATTACTAAGGCAGATCATTGTACTAATTGGTGCCTCCCTGTACAAGAAGATAAATTGGAAAATGAATTAACCCTTTATGAATTAGTGTAACCATTGTTCTTTCCCAGATAGATTACTTGAAATTATGTCTGTAAACACAATAGAAAGACCACTGTTAAAATCTTACTGAATGCTAATGTGGTCTGTACTAAAAAGGTAGCGTGCAGAAATATTAAGAATAAAATATAAAGTATGAGGTTAACTTAATTTTAATTGCTCTTTTGAATACTAGAAAATTGGTTTCTCTTCAGCATTGTTACAGTGTTGAGTGTTGGCTAAATGTTCTGAAATGGTGCACAGAAACTGTAAATGAGAAAAATGAGTCATAAAAGGTATTTTAAAAAATTAGGTATTCTGAGGATATTCTGGCCTTTGTAATTTACACCAAGAAAATTAAACTTCTGGTGGATTTATTTTAATTATACAGGCTCCATTCCCTTTCTTTAGACATTTTGAAAGAATTTTTGAAAGGAGAAATTGAATTTGAGCTTAGTATGATTTTGTGTAAAGAAATGGAAAAATATTGTCCTAATACATAAAGAAAAAATTTATCAAAACAAAAATACACTACAGAATTCTAGCTGTTTAGAAAGAAATTCACATGAAGGTAAAGAACCACAGCATTTATTTTAGAGGTAGTTTTCTCTCAAAGGACACGTGATGGAAATGTTAGATCTTTTTCAGTTTAAAAGATGAGTGATTTTTTTTTCCATTAGGTTTTTTAGAATTGGTAGTATGTTACCAAAATATTACATGTTGTGGTATGAAATAGAAAATATAATCCCTTTTTTTTTTTAAGCATCTGTAGTAATAAAATAATCCATTAAAAAAAAAAAAAAAAGTGTCAATATAATATAAAAACCAAAACCAGTGTACATTATTTTTTCTTGTATATTATCCTATCTATGTTAGAGATGTATTTTTTATCTGGGAACACATGAAACATTTACAAAAGAAAGGCTAACTTTTAAGACATCTCCATGGCCACTCATATACACACATCCAGATGTTTGGCTTAATGTTTCTAATTGCAATTCTGTTATGTTTGCCTTGGTATTTCAATTTTTACATGTTCTGAGTGCTTTTTCATGGATAATATATAGTAGTAGAACATTTCAATTAAATGGTGTAATGATTTAGAAATAGTACTAGAGAAAAATTCAGTGTCCTCACCTAGACTCTCCTAAACCAGACATTATTTGATCACTTCTCCACCCCTTCCATGGTGGGGTTGAGAACTGGAGGCATAAGAGATGAAAATCACAAGTTGAGATAAGAACAATTTACTGGAAACAATGATCAGATAAGGAAGAGAACAGTAATAGCAACAATATTAATAACAGAACATATAAGACAAAGAAATGGCTTACACAGTAAGTGAAGCAACACTGGACCTTTTTGCCTGCTACACTTTTTCCCAGACCAGAGGGAGAGTCTCCCTTACTCCTGCCTCTGGCAAGTGACATGAGATGGTATCAAATAACACTAGGATTTGGACATGCTTCCCTCCTGGCTACTGTAAAAAATTAACCCTGCCCTAGAAGAAACTGGGACCAATGGCATGTCCTACCCTTCTGAAGAGTACTTTAATGAGTTCTTCTCATATTCAGAGGATTTAATAAATAAGAATTTTAGGGTGATGATAAGTGGCCTGTCTGTAATGAAGTGGATGTTCTTTCATTGCCAGTCGCAGTGTGCTCAGTACGCTGCTGACCGCAGAGAGGAGGAGAAGATGTGTGATCACCTCATCAGTGCTGCTAAGCATCGGGACCATGTCACGGCCAACCAGCTGAAACAGAAGATACTCAACATACTAACGAATAAACACGGTGCCTGGGGAGCTGTTTCTCACAGGTAAGCTGCAAACATAGAAAGTGTGTGACTTTAAACATTACTTTGAAAGTTTGAGAGAGGAAGGCATTGTATAACTGAAATATGATTTTATTAGGGGCTTAAATGTACTTAAATGTAGCATATGCAAAGCTGAACAAAGTGCAGCTCAATTAACCAGGTATTCCTGTTAAAAAATAATTTAAAATGTATCTAAAACATATAATTTCTTCTGTATGTAACTGATATTGTATTTGAGGTTTTATTCAGAGCTGTATTGAGTACTGGTTTTAGAAGTTCATTCTATTCAACACAGCAGTGAAATTAAGTGTTTTCATACATCATGCCAGAAAGAAGAGAGCCTTGCTCTTCTGAATCACAAAAATAGCCAGTGGCTAAAGTGCTGACCCTCACGTGGAAGACTTGAGCTGAAATTGCTCCTTTCCTTCATTCAGAGGTCTTGAACCTGTCATGTGAGTGCCCTGTCTGTGAAAATAGAGTCTTCCAGGTCTCTCTCTTGTTTGTGCATTCTAGCCACAATACTGGATTATTTATTCAGAGTGAAACTCAAACAAAAGAAATCAAGGAAGTCCTGCTCCCAGATAACCAAAATTCTACAGCTTGATTTGACTTCCTATTTGTCTGCTCCAAATCACACAGAGAACAGAAAGTTCCATTTTAGTTCTGATAAACCTTTTCAGGAAATTCATAGTTGAGATGGATAATACAATTTATTTTTCTAGATAAATATTCTGTAAGAAAATAGATTTGCGTTTATGTTGACTTCATAGTTAGGACTTAAGCCTATTAGAAAAGTTGCCAAGTAGTAAATTGGATGTGTCAGCAATAAAGTTTAATAAATAGCACATATACTGTTCATTCTTTTTGTAATTCTATCTACTTGGTTCTTGCAGTTATACCATCTTTAAAACAAAAATGAAGTTTTTCATGTTCATTATTCCTGTTGCTTCTAAAGAAATCTCCTGGATGATGATGGAGATGTACTTATTTTTTAAGATGGTAGAAATTGTGGAAATTCAGTCTTACAGAAACTCTGTTGTCTAACACCGGAGACATTCTGGTGGAAATCACAAAAATGGCAAGTAGAAAATTGTCATATGGTTAATTCAAGACAGGCTTAGTCCATAAGGGGATGCTCATGTTATCTCTAGTTGAGACTTAAAGCTATGTGTCTGGAGACTTCAACATGCTGAAAATAAATGCAATTTTTACTCCTTTAATGTCTTTGAATAATCAATAACAATTTTTGAATAATGTTGTTGTTCAACTTTGTGAATGGCTGCAAACACTTTGCAGACATCAATCAGTTCCTGATGACTACCTTTTCCAGGAGACTATGTCTTAGAGCCAAATACCTTTTATCTCCTGGATTGTTGATGGCATCCTAAAGGGCAACAGTCCATTGGTGCAGCTTTTTTTCCTCTTGAGTCCATGATAGTTTCCTTACACTGAACAAAAGAAATAAGAATAAATTCTTATTTTATCCCTGTAATGCAACTTGTCCAGTGTTGTCTGCTTCTTAATTACTGGCAGAGTTGCTTTCCCCTTTTGGTGCTTGCAGTGCTAGTTGCAGTGTTTGGCTTGGTTGTGTTTTAGCCACAGCTTAACCTGGAGAAGGGGGACAGGGTGCCAGTATAGGTTCTCCAAGTGGGGTCCCCCATTTGCAGGAGCCAGTTGGGAAATGGCCTTGCCCTGCATATTTGGCTCTGTGTGCCATGGTAGCCTTGTGATCCAGCACACAAGTGCACCCACGTTCTGTCATGGGACTAGTGGACTGTGAATGGGAAGGACTGGAATGGCAGCAGGGAGAGGGAAATGCCTGGTGGAAGAGCCTCTGAGCCTTGTTAGGGACCTACGTCACACAGTGCACACAGTGAGCAGGTCTACTGAAAGGCTTTAAGGGCAGAAAATGGAGAGGGGTCTTATTAAATTCCTCAGCCACAGAATGCAAAAACTGTTGTTAATTAGATGCTCCAATACTTTTTATATGATGGAAATCAAGATGGCTTCCAAAACCATACACACCTCTGGTCCTGGCTGGTACAAAGCACAACAGGGCTCAAGTCTCTGTTTTCAGTTCCTGACAAGGAGTTACAGCGTTAGCAGTCTCTTCAATAAAGTCGTGCTTCTCCATGCCATGAGAGATACAGCCTGACTGGAATACAGAGTTACTTTAAAAACACACAAAAAGCCACATTATCACTCTTGACCTCTACACTTCCGTAGTGATTTTAAAATTTCCATTGGGAAAAGTGTTCCTAGTTCTGAAGACACACTGGTGGTGTCCTGTTCAACTTGAGAGCTGGAGACTCTTCATTGAAATGGTGAGTTTAGGGAGATCCTTCTCTGGCTCAGGTGGGGCAGGGTAAGAAACATGTCATCACATCTGCGCAATAAATACTTGGGTAATAGCAATGCCTTTTGACATCCAAAATGGTTAAGATAGGTTGGAAAATATTTGGGCAGACATGACTGTGATTCTTCAAAGCTTCAGTTCTCTGTCTGCACAGTGGCAGCTACTAATTTACTGTTAGCTGCAGTATAAAGTACAAATATGTATAGAATCATAGGTTCATCTCAATTGAAAAGAACCTCTAAGTTCGTTGGATCCAACCATTAACCTAACACTGCCAAACCCACCAATAAATTATGTCCCTAAATGCCACATCCACGTGTCTTTTAAACAACCCCAGGGATGGTGACTCAACCACCTCCCTGGGCAATTTGTTCCAATGCTTCAGAACCCTTTTCAGGGTTAAATTTTTCCCAATATCCAATCTAAACCTCTCCTGGCCTAACTTGAGGCCGTGTCCTCTTGTCCTATCTTGTCCTGTATTTTTTTGTTTATCTCTTCTCAAGACAAACAAACCATTTTCAAGTTCTTTAACATTCCAAAAATTATGGTAACAAAATATTATGGTTACAAAATACTATGGTTTCATTTCATCAAATATGACCCAACTGTAGAGAATTTTTTTCCTTGTGTTTGCAGCCAACACAGTGAGCTTCTAAGCCTCCCCCGCTTTGAGTGTCTTTGAGTATTGTCTTTGTAGAAAGCAGCAACCAGCATTTACTATTTAATCTGTAGGTGCCACAAAGCTTTTACTCTTTTTTATCAAGAAACAAAGAGACTATTAAGAACCATAGAAGACAAGTACTGAGAGGAAAAGCAAGAGATCTGATGTTTTGATGTATTCTACATTCTATATTTATAGATGATGAATTTTAAATATATTATCATAAAATCTTTCCAAAATGTTGGAAGAAACAAGGATGAAGTTGAATAGTATGAGCCAACAAAATACTATATGAGACTCTGAATTCTTAGTTAGATTGTAGTTATATACAGGTATATAGGTAGCTTAACTAAAAATATCATAAATTTTAGTGACCTGCATTTCAATTAGCTTCCTAATTACTTTATGAAGATGAAATTAATTATAGGCTAGTACTCCACAACTTGAATAAATGTCTACAAACACAGTAATATCATACAACAAATTCCTGTCTGTATGTTAATCAATCAGTAGTTTGAATAGTCCGAGAATATCTTTACTCCTTCATCTCCTTTTGAGTAAAAATGGTAAATAACAGTTGGAGAAAAAACTTTCATTTTTATTGCTTGCTTTCTTTCCTCCTTCACAAATGATTTTCCTTTATATCCTAAAGTGAAATCCAAAATTCTTTTTCTCAGCTTCTTCCAAGGGTGAGCATCAAATCCTCTATAACAAATGGAAATTTACTGAATCATCTTATTTTCATCTCCATATCTCAGACAAAGCATAATAGATTTTTTTAAAAAATCCCATTATTTTGTTATAAATCCTGTTTGTGCCATTCAACAAAATTAATTCTGCTTCCCGCATTTGGGCAATTTGATACCTTTAGGTATCTTTGTGATAGCTTATCCTAAACATACTTTTTTTTCCCCTTTTTTTTAACTTCAGCATTATACCAAAATTGAAATTCTGCAGGGTTTTCCCATTCAAGATGAGAAATTGATGAGCTGGTTATTTCCTTGATGCATTGTCACTTGTTCAGAGGGAATCTGCAACATCAGGAAGAATCAAACAGGGTGTTTCATAGCTTAGCATTCCAAGCTTCTTTAAGCCAGCACTTACCCTCAGCTTTTTTCAGGGTTATAGTTTTCATGTCACAACATATGCTTCCTTCTGCTTTCTCTGTCAGCTTCATATGGTGCTTCTCTTCCTCCCCATCTGTGTCTCTCCCCATACACATTTTTCTTTAAAAAAAAAAACTTTTGTAAAACTTGTCTGTACACACAGTTCAGATTCATTATCAACCATATGCATGCCTGTGTTTTGGCCCATAAGCTGTTACTGTTTTACTTCAGCTTCTTGGTTTTATCATATACCTCAACTTTTCAAAACCTTTTATTCAAGAATACTGAATATATGTGTGTGTGTATATATATATACACACCTTACAGTTTGTGTAGATTTATAGCAATTTAGAGCAATAAAAGGAGTTCAGAGTTCCAATTAGCCTTCAAAATCTAAATATGAAATACTTGTCATAGATACGTTCATACAATCAGTTTTGATATTCACAGGAGGACTACTATAATGAGAAAAATGACATTTAAAAATGAGACTTGGTTCTCTTGCTTTCCATGATATAATGAAGGAGGTTCCACCTACATTAAAGCAGCTGTACCAAATAGCAAGTATACAAGGGCTTTTTCTGTTCAAATCCATCTTTGGTTAAACTAGACACCCATAACAAATTAATCATTCATGGTGGAGGGCAGAGCTGTCAAACTCATTCTGTGGTGAAGACCAAATTCGTCTGGGGAGACAGGCTGGAAATAAAAAGTTTCTTGCCAGACAGCTAGTTTTGTCTCTCTCTGCAGTATGTGCTTCTGAAGCGATTGGGTTCTGCTGGGGGCCAGAGGGATGAAAACGGAAAAAGAATTCCCTTTCCCAAGCCTATGGGGGTTGGCAGTTAAATAAGCTGATTCTGGAAAAACAAATGTTTCCAGTTTATGGCAAGGGAGACCAGATCACAGGAATTTAGTAAGAAGTTGTTTCCCTTACAGCCATCCTTTGGCATCCTCTGATGCCATCTCTATACTAGCTGCTGTCTTAGGAAATTCAGAGAACTATTCACAGAACCTATTTTAACCCCCACTGCAAATTAGCTTAATCTGGTTTAGTTATTCATTCATTTCTGGCTCATTTGAACTGCTAGGCATAAATTACAAAGGAAGCTTTAGAACTGGAAAAGATGTAGGACCAGATCCTGTCTACTAGATCCAGAAGCGTGCTTGACATGCCGTTTCTTAAAAGGCCTCTTAAGGTTCTGCATTTTTTCCACATACTCTGTAAAAACTATGAATTTTCTGTTTCTGGAAGTGGTAGAATTTTTTTTTTTTTTTCAGCAGAATATATTCTTCAAAGTTGGTCTGATTGAACTGCACATTTTTAGCCTGTTCATTAGCTATCCTGTTACAGGTTCCAAATATTTTGTTCTGAGATGACTTCACCACAACAAAACATTAAGGAAATGATTTTCTGTCTTCCGTTGTTTTTAATTTACTGCAGTATTTGAGATACCTTGAGATCAGCAGATGTGTCAGCAACATATTTTCAGTCCAGTATTACTTATCTATTTATAGTGGGATTTAAACATGAGTGAGATTATTTTATTAATCTGATCACTCTATTGTAGTATTTTACATTTCAATCCACTTTTTAACTTTCTTACTATGCTTTCAACAACATGGCTGCTCCACCCATTGCGTACCCTCTTTCTTCCTCCCTCCCTGACTGCTTACCACTGTGGTGGATGGCAGAGACTATGGAAAGGAGCTCTTGCTGATGGAACTGAGGATTTTGACAAGCATGATGGAAAAAAGGGAAATGGAAGAATTCTGTACCCTTTTCTAATAATAGCTGTAGGGTGATATTCACATATAGAGATACCAGCCAAGAAAGGAGCATTATATAGCCAGAGATGGTCTGTACAAGCAACTGCACAATTTGCTTATGTGGGATTTATTCAGTTCTGTATTTATGCAAGGTTGCTCAGTTGTTTTGAACTGTGGCACTGGTCTATGGATTTTTTTCCCACAGCTGGAAGAAACCTCATAAAGACATATTTTTTTTGGAAGAAGTAGTGTTTTTAAATGTTGAGAAACAAGTGGTGCTCAAGAAAGACTTGCTCAACTCTATGGAACGGCTTGTTTTTCTCTGGGAAGTACAGTACATTTAATTTCATATAAAGAAGGAAGTCTGCACTTTCACATTATGATTTATGCATTAAGAGGTTTTTTCTTCTTTCCTCTGTTTTTTTTCCACTTTTTTTTCTGCTTAAATTTGAGGTTCCCCTAAAAAAAAAAAAAAGCTTTGTAAATTTTATTGTTTTTATTTAAGACTTAAGGAAAACAGATCTTGAGATGTCAATAGATTCTTTAACTGGAACAGTAATCAGAATACAGATCCAAATTTCATAGAGTCACTTTGCCATATATATATTTATGGTAGGACTATATGTATATCAGGAGAAAGGCCACTCCTAGCATGTGCACGCACACGCAGCCATTGAGCTTCCAGGGTACCAGTCACAAGAACAGCCATAAAGGTTCAGATCTGTGGTCCATCCAGCCCTGTAACCTTCAACTGTAACTGAATGACTCAGAAACAGAAAGATAGGACAAACAGACATGATGGATTCATCTAATACTCACTCAGACATCTTGAATTTTCAGCTCAGGATTTTCTGAGGAATTTCAGTTTCTTGATTTCAGTTAGTCTTGACTTTGAATTTTCAATATCTTGGTAGGGCTTCAAAGTACCTTCTGCCTTCATGTTTTCCTCCTAGTTCCTGCAGCAGAAACAAACTCTGCAGAAACAACCTCTGTCAGTGGAGTGGACTAACAGTTTCTGATATTGGACAACGTTCCTAGAACCTACTCTCCTTCTTTTCCTGCCTCCAATTTAGAAAGAAGTAGAAACTCTGTAGAAACCATGAGGGAAGAATTTCTCATTGCTAGATACCCTTTTGCTCACTTTTTTCACATGTCTACCAGGAAATACCTGTGCAGTATAACAGTGGATTTCCCATCTTCCCCATATAAAAGAATAGAAAGCAAATAATAAAAAAGGAACAAAAACCATAGATCTGAAGATTTTGAAGAAGAAAATTTTATGCTTCTAAGAAGGCTATATTTTCTCAGAAATGAAACTTCTTTGACATATTCTTCATTTTCTGACATAAAAGGGGTAAGACCCTATTTTTAAGTCTTTTTAAAGTACCATTACAATCCAGGGTTCTTTCCCATGTCATGCTTCAAATATATTACAGAAGATGGGTGCCAAGCTGTAGATTTTTTTTTCCCTAAGAGAAATATGTGTAGTGTTTTGGTAGACTTCTCCAACATTTCTTGTTGTAGACATTAGAAATGCAAAGTTTAACCAGAAATGAAAACCCAGCAGAACAATTTTGATTCCCTTTGTCTCAAAAGCTTAATGTCTTGTACTTTTTTATTTGAAAGATATTTATGTCCAACAATACTACTGTCAAATGATTTCAGAAATTGAGAAGAAATTTTGGAAAGGAACTGAAGATTAAATCATCTTCAGGCACTGAGAAAGGTGTAGTGTGGTACATCCCAATCACATCCTTCGCACCCCCTTTCTTTGCGGGGTACGACATGGAATTCTGCAAGCCCCTCAGAAAACCTGTTCCTTGTCTTTGAGAGATTTATGGTTGAATTTGCATGTGCATTATTGGATCATTTTCCTTGCTAAAAATTAATTATATGTGGTTTTAAAGCTCTTGTCTTCTTAGTTGCTTTTTCCTCATGGCAATGCGTCCACAGCTAATTTATGTAATATAGTGATCTGGTTTTCTTGTCTGCTCTGCTACTGGGCTTATTTTTCTCCTCTTTTTCCAGAGTGGGGGGGAAAAAAAAGTCAATCCTCATGATGATTTTTTTTTCCCCCAATTTTTACTTCTCTCTGGTACAACACCTTCCTCATTCGAAATATTTTAGTTTTCCTAAGCCAATGCTTGGAGCCCTATCTTGCAGTATTGCTACAGGGGAGTGATAGGCATGTGCATATGGAACTGCTGCTCCCAAGTGCCACATAAGAAGAAAGTCCTGTCTTCAGGTGTACAGGAGGAACATGGTTACTTGGACACAGAGGCCAGAACCAGAGTCTTGTCCCTTCCCTCTTACCTTAATATAGTTTAGCAGGAGGTTTCCTTGGGTTTAATGTTTCTGTATGCATTTTGTTAGCCCAGTCTGTATAGTCACGGATACTAAACTATGAAGATCATCCTTAGAGAACTCACATTTCTGATTTTCTGAAAAAGCATATGTCTCTCTTTCAACTTATCACTTTTGGTTGGGGGTTTTTGTGGATTTTTGTTGGTTGGTTGGTTTTTGGGTTTTTTATTGATTAATTTTAACTTTTTAAAATAGTGAAAAAAGTCTACACAGATTTACTATGATTCACAAACATGATGTCTGTCATAGTTGTTACGTGACTTCAAGGAGGTTGCTGTACTTGATTATACCACATTCCTTGTTGATAAAATAGATATGGTAATGCACAGTATAATTCTAAAGACTAATTACATCATTCAGTTTGATATTGAAAGTAGTGTGTAGGCTTGGTTTTATTATCTGGTTTTACATAGGTTATGTAGATTTGGTACATTTGTTGTTATAGCATTTACTTTATGACCGTATTTTTACATAACCTGTAAACTCTGGGGTTTTTTTCAGCAATAATATCTGTTCACTCAGAGTTTTGATGTATATTGTAGATCCATTTCTTGTACACTTACAGATATCATATATCTGAGGATGACAGATTGCAAGCTTCTCCCAGTATTTGGGCTCCCCAGTATATTGGTATCCATTGTCAATAATATGGACTGTTGGTTAGGTTGTAAAGCTCCATTGCTCAGGAGTGTTATATTTTGAAGTCATCTGTCATGGACGTGTTGTAGAGATAGGAGACTATTTATGTTTATGGCATTTTAAGTAACTCAGTAAGACCCTTTAAAATATACAGAAAAGGCTTGTTTACTGTCATCACAGCTCACTTAATCCTGTGACCTTGACATGATCGTAGGGCCATAAAGCTCCCTGCAGGTAGTTCAATAAAACAGATGAAGATGAATAAAACAGAGTCCAATGATTGTTTCAGCTTCAGTAATATACTGTCTTATGCCATGAGTATTTCTTAAACATTCAATAGTTCTGAACCATTTATAAACCCAATAATGTAGCAAATTATCCAGTTTTCTAGATTATTAGAAAATCCACCAAAAAATTAATAAACCACATATATTCTGTGTTTAATTTGAGAATGCTAACCATTGTATTGAAAAATAGTCTGTATACACAATGCCAAAGCACTAATATTTAAATTATTTCTCAAAATTAAAATGTCCTAATTTTTCAGATTACCTTTTTTTTTTTTTTTTTCACTTTTCTTCTGATATCGAATTATATTTATTGAGTGGGGATGCTTTTGGTTTTGTTATAGTCACAATCTGAATCTAGGAAATATTCAAGTGAAAGAAATTACTTTCGATGATTTATTAGAAGCTATGTTTGCACTTATGGTAGGAAGCAATAAAAAGGTACATGAAGAGGAAGTTAAATTTGATGTCTCTTAGGCTCAATTTATAAAAACTACTAAAGCCTTTGGGATACTTTACCGTAAGAGTGCGATAATTTTTATGCATAATATATCTTGTGCTATGTGAAAACATGGAGGAAAGTAAAGTATGATATATTTGCCTCATGGTGAGTGGTAGTGCTGTTTTGGTATTAAAAAATATTCACTTTCATTCTCTTTAGTATCTAGACATTAAAGTTTCCAGTTTCTGTTAGGTAACAATGCATTATTTTTAACACAGAATAGTCTTTTACACTGAACATTGCCCTAAACTCTTCTACATTCTTGGAAAAAATGTGAAGTTTTCAAAGTTGATGACAGTTTAATAGTAGAGGAAATTTATTTAGTGAACTTCAGACGGTATTTTCAGTGGTAGAGTTTCATACTGAATTGTTGAGCTAAAAATTATGAAAATGAAGTGAGTGAAACATGTCAAAAAAGAGGATCAGCCAGAAGTAAGTTTTAATATGTATCTTCCAAGCCAAAATAGGCTCTACTATCCTTTATGATTTCATCTAAATTAAGAATCACTGAGGAAAATGAGAGAAAATAAAAAGCTACCACACATTTTATTGGCCAGATGCCAGACGAAGTTGAATAAGAAGAAATAGTTTCTTTCATAATAGTCTTTTCACATGAGATCATCATGATGAGCTAATAAAAATCTCAGTTTATACTTTTATAGCACAAACTGTTTAATTGTTCCCCAGGTATACACTACCTTTCATTTCGAACAGTCTTGGAATTAAAATTAAAAAAAAAACTGATTGGAGATTTGTATGGAGTGGCCAATTTCTCTGGAAATGTTCTTAATGAAAATGGTATGGTCTGTAACCTTTTAACGAAGCAAGTGTTATAAAGTTTTGAAGCCTGATTAAATAAAACCGAAAAATTAAAATTAGTATAAAAGAGAGATTGGAATTTATGAACAATTCAGTAGAGTTAGAGAAATATTACCAATTGTTTTTAAAAAAAAGATTTTTTTTTACATAAAAGTTATGTTTTTAGGGTATATCATCCTTTAGCTTATCACTATTCTGAGGCTCAGGTTTTTTCTGGGTTTTTTGACATATGATACTGTTTCTGGGTTTTTTGCTTGGTGAGGAATATATTATCTTCCCTGGAAAGAAACAGACACGTTTCTTCGGAAACACATGCAGTAAAAAAAAATTGATGTACCTGGCCTCCACTGGGTATTCATTCATGCTCCTTTCTGAATGGAGATCCAGTGTATGCCATATGCATTAATTTTTTAGTATGTTTGTTGCAGAAGCTAAATCTACAGGTTCGTGTTGGGTTTTATCTATTGTACTCGCTGTATAACTGTATCACTTGATAATCTTTTGCTAGGCTGTGAAAGTGTGTGATTGCCAACTCAGCAGGGACTTTCAAAAGGTTCTGCTGGACACCGCTAAATTTTAAACAGAGACCTTTTCTTAGGAATGCCCCATTTTGAGAGTACTAGAATACCTCCTTTATTTCGGTCACACTGACAAATTTCTAAGGGTGGCATTCTCAATGCAGTATTTATTTAGAGGATTCCCCTTCTTTAAAATTAATCCACAAATTATCAATTTGTGTACACTAAAATTAAAAAAAATGTATTTCTGGAAAATTGTTCTCTATTAGGATTAAGAAATTATATTTATTTTTACTCTTTTTTTTTGTTAAATATGACTTTTCAGAATCCTCATGGCAAAGTTATAATGCTGCTGTTTTCCAAAAGACATAAAATCTGTAGGCAAAATCTCAGCTGTAAAAATTAAAAGGCCACAATAGACATTCCATAACAAGGAAACATCTATAGACCTTTGTGTTATTCATGGTGTCAATAACATTTATGAGATGGTAAGGCAAATTTTGAGGTATGTCTTAGTAAATATTTGAGTTTCCTGGCCAGTGAAATCTTAGGTTTTCCACTGGAACCAGTTGTCTGATTTTTTTTTTTGTTTTGTTTATCCCCATATTAATCCACATCAGCAGTTGTAAATGCAGGATACATACCTGCTCCTGGTGTACATATAATAACTCAGTGATTATATCTGCTCCAGAAATTGCAGGCACTTGGACAACAGATGAAGTAGGGTAAGGAAAAGAAGATTTTCATACTACCTAACAAATACTGTCTGACTAAGAAATACCTTTAGGTGTGACTGAAGAGTCACTTGGTAGAACCTGTAGGTTTTGATCTGACAGAAGATAGGAAAGATCTGTAAGCAACGGTACTTCCTCCCCAACTTTTGTTATCATGTCTGTAATCAATAGTGAAACTATAAAGTATCAGCCAAGCATTTGTATTACCTTTTGAGCTGAATTTCAATATGGTAGCACATTTTTCACTGTTTTGAGAAAAGAAAGGGGTGAGTCTTCTCACTTTCCATAGCTGTGTTCACCACTATTCACTTTGTTCTGCCTCTGATGGTAAAAAAGGCAATCAACAATAAAATAAAATTAAAAAAAAAAATTACTAATCCAACATCAATGGAGAAACATTGAAGTTTGAAGTCCTTTTTAAGCTGAAAGAATTTTTGGGAATTCCAGGAAGAACTAGTTGCCTTAATAGAAATTCTGAGTTCTGATGTCTTCACATTTTACATTTGAATCAAGATGAGAAGAGCCTTTGGGGTCTTTGAAGGAGGGAAAGATTGATGGTATATTCTAAGGTTTACTCTGTGTTTGCATAACAATCTAATTTCTTTTTCTTTTTAAACCATTCAGAAATAATGAAGGGGGAACATGGTTTAGAGGATTTATTGTCAAGAGGACTGTGGACTCCTCCTCAGTTTTCTGCCTAAACGTAATTGTCTGCACAACTCAATCTAGAGCCCCTTATGTGCCTCTATTTAGAGTTCCTAGGCATTTCTTGCCTTCCAAAAATTTTCCTGTAGATTTGGATCACTGAAAAGTTTTCAAATGATGCTTTGCTAAGTGCATTCATAGTTTGTGCTTTCTAGTATATGGAAAAAAGAGGGATGTAAAATGACTATTTTATTTGGATGTTTTATGTATTGAAATCAAGAATTCAGAGGTAGAAGTACTGCAAAATTCTGTTTCATTTGTGCACTGCATTAAATGACTATGGTCGTGCATGCATTTGTCCCATAGTATGAATTAAGTTACAGAGTATAGTCTTTGTGATTTCCTTCAGCACTGCTGCTTAATTATTTTTAGTTTTGTGGTGTAATTATTTTTTAGTCTTAGAAAAAATATGCTTGAGCATATTTCTTAAGCATTCCTGTGTAATGCAGGAATATTTTGTATGTGATTTTGAGGGTGGATGAGAGTTGTTTATCTGTGGGTCAGGAAAGCAATAGGAGTGCAAAAAAACGATGTGTTATTTCCATGATCTAAATGTTCTGCAGCGGTAGCAGCAGCTGAGCAGCTCACTGTTATTCAATGCTACATTAACTTTTCCATTAATTCTGGTGCTGTAAAATATGAAGCCTTTAAGCATTGTGAAGTTGCTGCCTGATTTTTGTTCCTTTACACGGCTGCTGTATATTTGCATGCTACAGCCATTATATGGGTAATCACCATCATTACTTTTTAGAAGGTCATTTTCTTATTGTACTGAATACTGTTAGATACAGAAAAGCCTTAATAAAAGAAAGGTTCTTTAACTCATTCACTACAACTGCTGTATTTTTTATTTATTTTTTGCTATCATTAGATGATAGCAGCCCAAGTGTCAAGAAGATATTTTACCTCTGTGCTTTTCCTTTGTTTATTCATTATATAAAAAACAAACCTCAAAATAAACCCCCTCAAAAAAAAACCAACAAAACAAACCAAACAAAAAACTTCAGAGACCAAGAAAGCCTTTTTTTTTCTCTAAAACCAAAATTAAAAATCTGTTTAGTTTCATTTCTTTCTCTGTTAGGAGAGAAATTATTAAATGCTATTTTGAATGAAGAAAAATTTTTATTATGTCATAAACATAATTCTATTTTGAAAATACTGGATTTTTAAAAAACTGAGTAGTATATAGAGATTGGAATTACAGTTATTCAAGTTTATTGTATTATTTTAATTATTTGTTGGAAATATACACATTTATGGGAACACTGGATTTACTAAATGTCAGTATCAAACCAGAGTAGCAATTCATGGTACTCCAACCAAGTCATACCAACCATTCCACCTATTCTCCAGAATTCACACAACAGTTCATAAGGGAGAGCAAGACTCTTACTTCAGCTATGAAAGCGGTCACTTTATGTCCTAAATAATGAAGTTATAATCTTGCTGGTGGCAGTGAGGTGACATCTCAACACTGAATAAATCATATCAGTCTTTATCTATCCGCCTTGTTTTCCCCATCTGTAGCATGTGAGTGATGGTACACTGCTAACACAGTGATTTGAAATCGGTTGATGGAAGGAAAAGAACTAAAAGTAGAGCTTAATAAATGTCCTTTCTATTAAGAGAGTGGTCTTAAGTATTTAGCACTGTTTTGCTTTATTTTTAAACATGCTTGAGTCATGTAGTTCTTTAGGTTTTTCTGTGCCTCAGATTCACTGTGTTCACTGTTTTGATGGTTAAGTCATCATCATCTGAACCAGCATCAACATAACAAGATTTGTGTGATGGCTCATGTAGAATCCATTCTAGCTGCTTAAGTCATTACCTTTGCTTAAGATCTCTTTCTGGGATTTTTGGAACAGGGTGATAAGGCACATCTGAATTGAGTAGCGAGCTTCTTACTTCTATATTCAGTCAAAGGATTCTGGTTCTTTTCTGTGGTTTTCTCTCCCACCTCTGTGTCTTACATAATTTTTGTGATACTATTTTTTTTTTTTTTATTCAGGTATTATTTGATTTCAGGTACATGTAGGAAGATGAGTTTAATATCAAAATGCTAATTCATTCACACTATCCATATTGAGCCTTCAGTCTACGAAGAAATTCTACCCTGGTTTCATTAAATTTACAAAGAAAGTTTAGAATTCATTATGCTCTTTACACGATGCAAAGGTTGTTTTTCAGGAACTTCACTTAGTTTCTAACTCAATAATTTAGGAATTTTTCACAGTTCTGTTTAGTAAGCATCAATCTAAATGGCATTGTGTTACCAGCGCAAGTTCTGAATGTGCAATTATTTATCTAAACCCTCAATGAGTTATTGCCTAAGTCTTCTCCCTGGACTGTGTCCTTCCAACATAGGATTATGTTTTTTCCCATTTATTTCTCATATACTGCTGAGAAAATTGCCTTACACTTTTATCCGTGGTTTATTTCCTCCTAAAACCTGTTCAGTGTCTTCTCTGTATTTCTGCCCTGGCTGGATAGTGTATCTCCATTTACCAGTGCCAACAACGTGGCACTCAGAAATGTCTTAAACAGCCCATAAGAAGGCTTTGCAGGATTAGGAAAAAAACAGGGAACAAAGAAAGTAAGTAATTGGTTCACACCTTGATTTTTTTTTTTTAATTGAATAATTTCTTGTGATTGATGAAATAATTTGGACCAAGAAAAGCTGTGTAATTAGAATTGTCTTACAAAGTTAAACAATTTTTTAAATTAATTCACTATTTATATGAGCTGGCATAAAAATCAATACCTGTACATGAGCAAACGACATATAAAATAGTGTGTTTTGAATGCTGAGGAATAACACAGCTCTTAGCCCAACATGCAGATTAGAATAGCCTGTGGAAATAGTACTGTTGTGTAAATATAGGATAACCAGCTTTGTTTCATTAAATAGCTGTTTCTACTTAGAGAATTTGGTTTTTTCTTTGGTATCTTAAAAAAAGAAATCATCCTTCTGAAGCATTAAGTGTTTCTAGATTTGGGGAGCAAATTAGTGAATATTTAAACTTGAAGTTCTATTTTGTTCTGGTCATGAAAGCTGCTAGGAATCTCAAGATACTTGATGAGAAAACAAAGGGAAATTTTATGATCTTCTTTGGTATGAATCTAGTTAAAGGATTAACAGTGTTAGTCAGACTCTGAAATGGAAAGGCCAAAGGATATTACTCAAAATACATTTTAGCAGTGATTAGCTGTTACCTGGAAAAACAGATTCCACTTCACTCAGTAGAATGCTATATTTTGCTGAGAATCAAAGTTTACAAAATAAATTTCAATATTTTTTAGTATGGCAGGTGATGAATGTCCTCCTGCAGAGGTTATATCAGAAAATCAATATTTGTAAAATTGAAACAGTATAGGTTTGTATTGATCCATGTGGCTAAATCAAAATGAAAGGCTTTGTAACAGCTTTCTTAGACAGCCTGCTATCCAGTAATGGCAAACTATCAATTTTAGCTTTCCACTGATAAATCAGCTTGAAAATTGGATGTCAAATTTTTTTTTTTACTGAAGTAGTGATTTTTTTTCTTCCCTCTAACCTTTCTTGATGGGTTAGATTGGTTTATAAGACTAAGCTCTGCCTTTTTGAAAGCAGTTGTCAAAACTGACATTTAGATATATTTTGAAACAAAATCTAAACTCTTAAAGCCTAATTTTGTGTACTAGCTGGCTTGATGTTAACACTATGTGTGCATCTCTGTGTAAACAAATATGAATATGTATTTATGTGTGCAATACTGAAAATTACATTGATTTAATACTTCAGGTATATATGTTTCTCCCTTTTCTGATCTCTTGAGTTCACAAAGGTCAGGTCTTCATCTGCAGCTTTTAGAAACTAATGCCTCAGAAACTATTTCAGCTTTCAATGGTTAGGAAGATTGATTTTTCTTTAATTGACTGATTTTCTTTTTTATTTTGTGTTAAGTGAGACTGTATGAAATGCTAACATGAACATCAGTTTCAGCTGCAGGTCATTAAAACCTGCATGGATGTTCTTTGTTTTTAATGACAGAAAACAGGATACAGATTTTCTCAGAAAATAGCAAAATCCTTTATGATGGCAGGGGAAAACCCTTTAATTTGGGTCACATGCAGTAGTTTTCAGTGGAAGTTAACAGTGCCATACTTTCACATCTGTACATCAGAATATAAGTTAGCTCGAGTGGGTATTGATTGTGAAGTTTGCTGTTGTATAATTACTTTTGGCTGTAGAAAAATGTGGTGTGTATTGATCTAGATGGAAGCATTTGACTAGCAGTTTCCCTTGGCTAACAGTGAGTGTCATCTTTCAGCCATGATAAATGGTAACACTCTGGGTCAGCATAATTACTTGGTGGTGAAATGAACCTCCTGTACCCTTCTCCTCTCACACCAAGGAACCACCGTAATCATCTTTATCTTAAAGCCATGATTTACTGAACTAACCAGGCCCTTAATGCAGTCCTCTCCTCCCCTTTCCACTGTAGGCACCCACATTAAATATGGCTCTGTACTATTATTTTTAAAACTAAGCTCCTCTGTTCTGAATCCACAAGTATGATTAATTTTTTTTACCTAATCCCTGGTCCAGTTGACCTGGACCTGCAGAAGGCCAAGCTCCTGCAACAATCTTTTAATTGCAATGTTTATTATTCATGTATTAAAAAAAAAAAAAAAAAGAGACAAATATTAAGATGCTCATCATTTTGACACAGTGCTTTTTAAGTCTTGGAATCAGATGTTATTAATGCACTGTTAAATTATTAGTGTACTGCAATGAAAACTGCCATATGAATTTATTGTCAGTAGCCCTTTAATTTTATAGAGTAATGTACATTCTGGATGTCCTGTCTTTGGAGAACAGATGATGATAATTTTTTCACTGTATGCTGCTAGAATAGTTTCATTTTAAAGTAATTTTGACACCTCATTTAATAAAAGTTTTAAATGTAAGATTTTTTTTAAGCAGTAGCTCATATTTCTCTTTATATGTATCTCTAATAGGTGATAAATATGTTATCAGAAATAAGAAAATAGTATTTATTGCTACTGCAGAAAACTAAGATGATTTGTATTGTTTGGCACCTTTTTAATGGGGAGTTTTCAATTTGTTATCAATATTTCATTAAAACTTCGTATGATGTTGTTTAAAATGGATTTGTGTTTACTTGCCAGTAGTGTAATATGGCCCTGGGGTAATGACTTTTTGTTAAGTAATGTTAGTTAAAGAAAATCTGGCAATAGTTTTAGATCATTTTAAGACAGCTGTGAAGGGTTTGGATAAAGGTCATTTTCAATGATTGTGCTTAGTTAAATAAATGTGAAGGGTTTCACAATGGGAATCTTGCTTTTCAGTATGCTGTCATAAATTTCCCCTTAACACATCTGGGAATAGGAAGTAAAATGTAGTTGTTTCTGCCTTGAAGGGAATGTATTTTATATTTTCCTTGCTTTGTTTGTTTTCCCCTTATAATGCTGTTTATTCACATAACTAGAGTTCAAAGGTTTTACTTTGTCATAAATTAAATCTTCTATTCTCTGACAGTTTGTGGGACCCGCTGGATATAATTTTCAAGTGGTTGTAACTTGAAGATTTTTTTGCTGAGATTTAGTCGTTAAAAGTGTTAAATTTTCTGACAACTCAGCCTCTATTGTGACCCTGGTTCATTGCTTGCTCTCTCCCTTGGCCACAGCTGGCCTCTTGCTGTTCACAGCTGAAAAGTGAAATCAATGCTGGGTCTAACAAAATGCAGATGAAAGCCATTCTGATCATATATAGTCATTTCCCGTAATTTTATCAGCCTTCAGTTTCTTAAATGATCTCTGGAAAACATTGTTTGTTCATGTGAATACAATATCGAATTTTGTGATAAAATGTTCTTTCTTTCTGAAAAGTAATACTTTCTTAAGCATTAGTAGTGATATACAGCTCACATTGCCATAGCACGATCTTTTAAAATATCAGTCTGGTCCTTCCCCCTTTCCCTCCTGAAGGGAAGCCCGTGAAGGAGCTGCTGGCTGAATCCTGCCAGCTTTGAGCCTTTGGAATCTTGCGAATTGAGGTTTTTATGTCCTACAAGGCTCAGAGCTGGAAAGTAAGAACTCTTACCATGTGTCAATCCACATTTCCATTGATCTTGCGTCCTTTTTATTTTTATTTGAGCAAGATTGGTAGGAAAGCTGTGTTGCAGTTAGAGGTGGCAGCGTATGATGTAGCTTAATGCTCCAAAGGTCACAGAACTACAATGAGTTTGATGGAAAACAGGCTTTCTCCTTATTTTAAGTGGTTCCTGCTTTGATTACGGGCATTTATTATAATTATCAAGAGATTAGTCTGTTGTTATAGAATCCTTGTAATGGAACCATTTAAAAGGAATATAATGGCAGTTTATTGGATTTTGCAGAGGAAAAGAGAACAGATAAAGTGGTGGTTTTTAGATGGATCAACTGCTGCCTTAAGCATACTAATTTTTTCCTTTTGTTTAACTTCACATTTCTTTTTGTTTCCCAATTTTCAGTTACAAACTAAAGAAATCACTCTTCAAATTCCGAAGGTATTTTACCTGTAGCATTTTCATTGCAGTCTAATCCCATGGAGTTTAGTTGTTAAGACATTCCTTCCAAAGTGTTCTTACACTATACGTATCGTAGAAAGTGTAGTGTCTGACACAGCTGCTTTGTAATTTTATTCATATCTCCATTTAAAGAATGGCAACAAAAAAGGAGTGTTTTTTTAATCAAAAAATATGTAAAAGAAATTTTGTATTATTCTACATTATGTCACTAAAGTGCAGCTAGATTGATTTCTATTTTGTACTAGCAAAATGCCGCAATATTGATGAAACCTGGTGAATTTCTTTCATGTGTATATCTATTTCCCCTACTTAACAGTGTCCAGTTGTATTCATTGCACTTAGTCAAAAAGAGTAAGATTATAAAATAGGCAACTTATTCAAATGTTACAGAATAATACTTGTAACCTGGATGTGAGTGTAAGAACTAGATGACATTGGAAAAAATTAAAAGCTCATAAGCTTAGGGAGTTTTATATTAGAAGATAGTTTATATTTCAAGACATATGAATTTTGTAGTAAGTATGTCTTATCCTTTGTGTGAAACCTTCTACTGAAGAATAATTACAGAGCCTAAATCCTCTTGCTGAAAATGTTCTGTCCTACGCTTGTTAGCTGAGCAATGGCACGAGTTACTTAGTACTGCTGCTAACCTGGGAAAGAAATTGGCTCAAACCTAGTTGACATGGGGCTACTTAATGGCAGTGGGCAATCAGCCCCAAAATAACTCTGAAAAACCATATAACAGCAAAAAGGATAAGATTACAAGTCTGCTACTCCAATATTTGTCAGCTGCCAGCAGAGGAGGCCTGGGGAGGAGTTTAGTATTTCCCCAGGTGACTTTACTATGATACTCCCCCAGCGTATCCTCCCAGCTTTCAGCAAATTGTAGCTCAGGGACTTCCTGAACCAGAGGTGATATCCTTGAGTTTAATAACTTCTGGTGGTTTTTTTCCCATCTGTGAAAGGAAATGTCTTATCCTTTTAAGAACTCATTTAAATTTTAGCTGGCCACAATATCGCATACTGTTGAGTACCCTATACCCCATACCCTTGAGTACATCGTGTGAGAAATTCACACAAAGTGCACCATCATTTGTTTTGAACTTGTTGCTTGATAACTCTGTGTGTTCTCTACATCTTTTCTTATGAGAAGTAGCAAGTCCTTGTTGTCAGCTTACCATCTTGGTGCCATTTATAATATTAAGCATCACTATCATATCCTTCTCAGTTATGTCTCTGTTCTTTAGCTGCGAGGCTCCAAATGGCCTTTGTCTCCTTCCTGGAGGCTCCCCTAGCAGGCTGTAACTTACTCTGGAGCAGGTCTCTGTTAATCCTTTCTGCTGGAGCTATTTGACTTTGTGTAACAGTCAGAGAGAAGAGAATGATACACATACCTTGTTTCAGTCTCATTCCCACCCACCCTCCTTCCTGCAGCTGTAATGTTCCAGCCAGGTTGTGGCTTTATTGCCAAAAGAAAGCCAACCAGGAATGACTAAACCTTCCTCACTGATTCAATATTTTCAAAAGCGGAAAAACATAAAGAATTGGAACAATGCTGTAAGGGATGAGCCTGTGTCTGAGCCAGGTTGTAATTCTATGGTTGTAGCCCTTTCATTCTCCATTCCAATTAATGTTTTACTAGTTTAAAATGAGCTAGCATTATCAGAAAAGGCTGACAGTGTTCCATTTCACAAAACTTTGGTGATTCATGGGGGAAGCATGCTCTGTCCACCATAGCTTTTCTTGTATGATTGTATTTCCTCTCAAATAGAATCAGCTGTTATGGTCTGGGCACAAATATTATTTGTGTGTGTGTTTGAGAGAGAAACGCTTTGCTGGCAAAGCCTGTTAAAAATCATTTTGATTTGTTGCCACAGGATTTGAGAGTATTGCCAGACCATTGCAGGCATAAAATTATCTAGTGAATGGCATTCTCATGCCTTTGGATGTTGGCATTTAGGGTGCACATGTAATTCACAGTGATGAATGGTGGTTCCTTTCTTTTTTTCCTTTATTTTTTTTTGAATGTGTAAAGTAAAAAGTACTTTGCTTGCAAATATTACTTGAAAATAAAGAAGAGTAGACATGATTCTCCCCTTATGCATACACCTTGAGCACTCAGGCAAAAAATTAATCTAGCAAGTAAGACTTCTCAAAGCAAGGAGAGATTCCTCTTTGTCCTTCTACATTTTTTTGTCTTTGTACAAATTTCCATATAGTCCTAATGCCTGCTGGTGCTCTAGAAGTATTAAGGCTGTTTTACACTTACTTTGTTTTATTTTTTTATTTATTTTATTTTAATTTTTTTATTTTTTATTTTATTTTATTTTAATTATTTTATTTTATTTTATTTTATTTTATTTTATTTTATTTTATTTTATTTTATTTTATTTTGGTATGCTGTCAGTATTCTCACATGGAGCAAAGGTAGAACATGGATTTTATTTTTTTCAAAAATTTTGATCTCACAGCAGAAAAGTATTTAATATCAGAAAGAGCAATGATCTAACCTGATTGCTTTCTTCCTACTTAATTTCAAAAGCCTGTTGCAGGCAGGAGATATTCACTTAACATTTTAAATTAATGTTTTTTATAAACATTTATAGTGAAAACACTAAGTATTATAAATAGAAGAGCTATTAGAAGGGTGTATTACTTACTGACAGTCAGCACTGGACTTCATGTTTCCTTGAATGTGAGATTTTTTAATATGCTTCTTTTCTACTATGTCAGCCATGCTGAGGTCTGTGCAGATATTTGTTATCAGCAAGGAGGGTTTTGTTGTACAAGGACCGAGGCTCCTGCTGCTGGTTAAAGGCTGGTCAGAAAGCACCAAGACTCTATCAAGTAAATAAATTTTGGCAGGTAATATGATTATGGACAGGGTATAAATTCTGAATCATACTGCCTTCTTGCTGCGTACTAAATCACTGCAGTCAGACACACTGGAGTTGTTGTTAATGGAGGGTTTTTTAAATTATTCATCTGTTGAGCTATACAGCTTGTTCAGGTTCTTCTCAGGAATTAATTCATAACAGTTGTAAGTGTGGTGGAGGGTAAAGCTGAAGTATTTTCATAGCATTTTACATCGATGTCATGGTAGGAGTGTCATTTTCCAAAGGTCTCCCTGAAGCTAAATAAAGGAAGTATTACGTATATTTTTTATAGGATGAGATACATTGAAGCAGAATCCTTATTTGCTGTGAACAAGAAAACTTTTTTGTTTTGTGTGTGCCATCCCCCACCCCCTACTCCCGCCCCCAAAACCACACAAGAAACCAGAGAAACTAGGAAGAGGTGTTGTCCATAATTCAGCTTTTTTTTGGTCCATGGGAGGATATTGCTGTTAGAATGATAGTAGATCTGATATATTTTGTACCTTGGTTTGTATGTGCAATTTGGACCTATGTCACTAACTTCAGAATATTTACAGAAAGACAAGGATACTTCAAGTCAGTGATAATATGAGTATGACTAAAGCAACTTAATTTAGATGATTCAGAAAAAGAAAGACTCTTGGAAGGTCATGTTCTCTAAGAATCCATCAACAGCACAATATAAAGAACTTAACTATTTTTTCTTCTGCTGATAGGATGAGGAGCCTTTTGTTAGTTCATTTATACATTAGAAAAAAAATAGCATAGCTACTGGGCAATATAGAGGACAGGCCTGGCATGTGTATTAACCAACCTCGTCACAGGTCGCTTTGGTTTCTTAAATAAAGTCTGATGTACTAGGCAAAAGCTATTCTAGAACTGTACAAGACTTTTGAATTTAATTAAAAGCAAGCATCTTTAAGGCAGAAGATGAGAATAAACTCTACATTTATTTTCTGTTAAAAAAGATTAATAATCTTTCAGAGTCATTTAGCAGCTCTTCACACTAGTGTCAATTAAATCAATTTCTTACTAGGCATCTTGGAATCATGTCACTGTTTGTCTTTTGTGTTTGGTAGTTTGCTTCTTAAAAAAAAAGGAAAAAAAATACAAAATAACCTCAACTGAATTCCTATTTCAGTGTAATAAACAGCAATTTCTATATATCTTTGCCAATCACTTTCCAAATGGTGGTATAGAAAAGTGCATTGATACTCCTCCATCAGCATAAAAGACTTTTTTCAGATTTTGGTGGATTTAAGTCCCTAGAATAGGTCCTGAAACATACCTAATTTTAAATATATTGTTGACTTTAATGGGATTTTGTATAGGCTTATACTTAAAAGACTCATGCTTCTTTTTATAATTGGGCCTAAAATATTATATTTCTTCCAATAAAATATTTATATATTACCCCAGAGATTCAGTCTCTCCAAAATAATAGTCTTGATAATGTATTTTGAATTATACAGAAAAAAGAATACTCTGGGTTTCAGTGTTTAACTGTAAGACTTTGTCAATTGCTTTAATAATATAGTTTGATTTTTGAGATTGTCGGCCTTTTTATTATTGCTTGAATTTATATAGCTTTTGTTTCCTAAATTTCTATTATTTACATTCATTATTTGGTATCAGTTCAAATAAGGCATTTGCAGTCTGAATCTGGGGTTTTGAATGCTGATCCTGTGATTCTCCATTTCTGTTTTATAGCAATAAAATGATAAGCCCATTCTTTAAAAGTGGAACTGTGAATAATTTTTACTTAATTTACACTGAGAAGATGATTTCTGTAGGTTTTACCTATTTTATCATTCAGGATTCCCTTTATCAGGTTAATCAGATGATGAAAAGATAGTTCCATGTTACTTTTACTTGTAGTAATATAAGACTGGGACAAGTCAGTCGACCACATTCTTCATTTCTCTCATTTAACAGGACCCAAATAGCCTCTAATTCTGCATTTTCTAAGTCCTGACTCTTGGATTTCACTCAGTCATGTGTGTTCTCTGACATGATCCTTCCCTCGACAATTCACGCAAGTCTTAGGTGGCAGATTTTTTCATGAGAAACCCAAGTTTTTACTTTCTGTGGTGTTGAGACCTTGGTTACTTGATACAGGAGCACTAGAATTCCTATCCTACCACCCAACCTTTCCCAAGATGAAACTAGTTCTCTCCATTGCCTGTGGAATGGGCCTGGGTTGATTAGTTGAATGTCAATAATGTTGACATCTTAAGTTAGATAAAAGAAACTCAACTCAGCTATCATTTGGCATAATTTGACAACCTTAATCTTCCAGTAAATTACAACTGTTAATTGCTAGTATTAACTTCCCAGTAATTGAACTGTGTCTCTCAGATTGCAAGAAAGGAAAACAAATTCTATGAGGTCACAGGCAATTTGGTCCCTGTAGAAAAAGCAGTTTTCTAAGATAAGGTGATCGTCAGCTTCTCAGCGTCTTCAAGCAAAGTGTCTATTGAGCTGCACAGGGGAGATCTGGAGCTAAATGAATTGAGAGGTTACAAAAGAATGAAACTGGTGAAGAACAAAGAGAGTAAACTATATTTTTGCCCAAGCAGGTGATTAGAATTTGGAGAATCTCTGAGAGTGAAATGACCTGTGCCATGGTCCTTAAGCCATACGTGACTTCAGCTCTTCAAAATCCATTCTTTCCAAGGACATGTATCGCTGGAGTTTTGACACTAAATATTCATAATTCTCCAGATTTAAAGCTCAGAGAAAGTAAACCAAAAAATGCCATCACCAAATTACTTTCAAACCGAGGTGTAGACTGCATCCAGCTCCATTTTGTTCCCCTTTGTCCCACCTTTGAACTACTATTAGAATTTTGTCTGTTCTCAACTCATAGTTTGCATTTCACAGTTATAGTGAAGTTTTCAGTTTTTGCTTTCTTGGATCAGGAAATTTGGCTACCCATGCTCTGAAGGGAGAGCAGAACATCCTTCTGTTCCCAGGTATATGATTCCTCCCCCCATCAATTGTCCAATCAGTACTGAGTCAATAAGCTTTCCTTTCTGGTGTAATAATAGATGGGTTTGAACTCCTTTCTCATTTTCCATCTTCCATACAGATTGTAGTAATAGTCTCAAAAAAAAAAAAACCTCCAAGCCAACAACCTGCAATGAACATATAAATTATAAAATGTGCTTAATTAGCAAGGTTGAGAATTTTAATTCCTTGTGGTGATTCTACACAGAAAATGGAGGAGTGTTGCATAAATTTATTAAAGTACTGCTGCTTTTTTTTCTTTAATTATAGTGTTCATTTAAGAACACAACCCAAATACAGCCAAATACACATTCTAGAATAAATTTGTAAAGGATATCCCTATAGGGAGTCATACTTACTTGACAACAGCAACTGAACTGTAAATGTGCATGAAAAACGCAAAAGATACACATGGTCACATCACAGATTTGTGCTACAGACAAGGGAAAAAACATCTGTACCTCATGATTGTCACACAGAATTGTGTAACAGATTAAGTAGGTAAAATGAAGGAAAACATGAAGTATATCCAGAGTAATAGACTGCCAAATACTTTGTATGCAAAAATTCTGTAGAGTATATCCTACTTGTTTTTCAGAACCCTCAAAAAGAGCAATTTATTTCAAGACTGAAAACAAAGAAGTTATAATTTGGTGTCATCTTTTTTCTTTTTTTTTTTCCCCAATGTCATGTCTGCTTCTTCTCATATAATATTTTCAGAGCCCAAAATAAATCATTAGGTCATGCTGATGTATTTTGGGATGTTTTATAGAAGACTGTTTCTATACTTCTGAAGAACCTCTTGACTGTCAAAAATAAAGTATAAATAGAATAGTTTTGATTTTCTTGCCAAGCTGTCTTAGCTCTCACAAAAATTCCCAGGAAAAAAAAAATCAAAGTTAAGATTATTTCAGTATTTATTTGATAGTATTATAAACATGGCCTCTATTAAAAATTCGATAGCATACATAGCCATGCCCCTTGGCAAATGTTCATTTCATCAATACAAGCTGTATTTGGGGACAGGAATAATTGTTTATACACCAGACAAGACATATCCACTGATTGGGCTGTCGTGTCTTTGTTTCAGTTCTTAAGAACAACATTAAGTTAAAGCTAGATAAGTACTTTTTCTTAACTTATGCTCTACTTCTGGACGATAGAGGAAAAATAAATCTGTACCAAAAAACTTGCAAGAGATGTAAAACTTCAGGCTTCTATAAATTTTGAATTCAAATACTTACAATTACCAAGCTTGAATTGGCACATCTTGCAAAAATAATTATGCTTTCAAAATAGTGTATTATTAGACTTGCATTTTAATAAACAGCTCTGCATGATGGAAATTAAAACAATTGCCTAGGTAAAAGTTTATTATTTATTTATTAGATTTTGATTACTGTTGCTGTTTGTTGTTAGGCCTCAAGGCAGCTAATTATTTCATCTCATTGCCAGGTTAATAAGTTAGCTGTCTTTTAGTTGCAGCTTGAATAATTTATAAAGATCTGAAACAGTAATTCATTATGGGTTTTTAAGAAATAGTGTATGTATATTAAAAAATAAAGCTGTGTCTCTTAGTTTTAGAATAATGCTTTTAAAATATTTAAAAAGCATTTATTTTCTCTTTTTTTCTGATTAAAGACTCTGGGAGACTGAATTTCTATTGCTGGATTCCGTAACCTTCATGCCGTGATTTACAAACAGGAGTAACTAATGAGATAACAAGTCCTAGCTGTCTATCTCAACCATGCTGTTTCTGTTAAAAGTGCAGCTCTAGATTTTTTGACAAGACATTGCTGGTTTGTCTTGAAACTGGGTTGTAATTTGTATGCTCAGTAGGTTCTTCAGTACTTCCCTCACAAGAGATTTAGACACCTTAATCTGTGCATCTGGAATGGAGCAGACAGCTGGGACAGCATCCTCATCAGCAGTCACATATGTTATCCCTGCTTACAAGTCTGAGCCTTTAGTGTTTGACCTTTAAGCCAATGAGGCACCAAAGTTTTCCAGAGCTTCAGCAAGCTTTTTTGCTTTGGATGCCCATTTGGAAATCTGGGTACTGTTTTTTCATTTGTCCAAGCACGCTAATTCTAACTGTACAGAATTTTAGCTATTATTTAACTCTTCCAGAATTGCAGACAAGTCATAAAGGCTCAGAATTTTTTTGGTAAGCTAGGACCCTGCTGTCCCTAGATATGTGTTTAATATGATACATAAAATCTTGAAATATAGAATAACTAACTTTTCTTGTAAAAAGTCACTGCTTCATTAGAACATTTGCAAAATCTCAGGACTTCTGCACTGTGCTGATGTAGGCTATATGCGAGTGACATTAAAAACAACCTCCAGCTTTGTTTACTGAAGTTTCTTAGTGCAGCGATATTATTGTCATTCAGAATTCAATGGGAAAAGAGATCATTGTGTTTTAGGGTTTTTTCTCAATTTCTCTAGAAAAGGTACAAAAAACAACCAAAAGAACCTAGCTGTATTCATTACACTCAGAACAAAATATGCTATCATCTACATAAGTAGTGTACTAATGCAGAAGGAGGTGTCTCTGTGAGATTTGAATAAATTTTTCTCTCAGTCTTCCCTTTCCAGTACTATAGCTGAACTAAGCAAATAATACTAAACGATCCCAGATAGAGAAGGGTTGTTCTGGGGGGGCGTTGAGATTTTGGGGTTTTTTTACATTAATTCCTGTGAAGAAATGGAGTCAGACAATAAGAGACAAAACATGGCTACAAGAAAGAATTCCCTTACTTTCCTGTGGTCATAACACCAGTTTATCTGGTTTCTGTGCAACCATTGTTCACATTCCCTAGGCAGAATTGAGTCACCATGCTTCCTACTCAAATGCACTTTGATGTTCTTGACTGAAAACTGAACAGGAGTAGGTAACTGTATTATCAGATGAATCCATTCTACAGAATTGTTACTGGAAGAATATTTAATGTTTGAAGCTCAGAGGATAAACTACAATTGAAAAAAAAAGTCCCGAACTTAATTCTGTAAATATCTTATATATCATGAGAAATAAGGAATATCTTAAATATCATAAGAACTGTATCTGTTAAAGTTTACATTGTTTGAAAACCAGCATCATTGAAGTTTTAGGACAGCTATTAATTTGTTATTTCTTTTGATTTAATTTATTCAGTCAGCATTTTACTTTGTTAAATTAACAAAAAGAAGTTATTTGCTGAGATGTTTATCTGATTTTTTACAGATTACAGCTCTAAAATCAAACAATACTTTCCCAAAAAAAAAACAACTTTTTTTTGACAAAAAAGTTGTATTATTTCATGAGGTCTCCTGTTTTTGTAGTCAGAGCATACCCACTTTTATTTTTCTTTAATTTGACAGATGATGTGCTTAACAAGCAAAATAATTTTGCTAACAGTAGATAATATGTTTTTAAAACTGTAGAAGAATTAAATGGAAATTTCATTTTTAAACCCATTTACATTAGAAAACATTATTTTGATCAACTCTTCTGGAGAAAAGTTATGATGGCATGAATTCCTATGAAAATACATGATTTTTTTTCTTTTTAATTTTCTAAATTAATAAAAGTCTTCAAATTTTTTTTTCATATTGTATTTCCTAAAAACAGGAGTGTATGTTAATGTCATACTGCCTATTTCAGATGTGATGTTATAACAAACATTCTAGTCAAAACGTAAAACTTTTTTTTTTGCTCAAAATTCAATGATCATTTGCTAGATCAAGTTTTATGTCAATTAAATTTTGAGATATTTCTACATTTTGAATAAGAAAATGGTCATGCATACTTATCATGGAATACATTTTACTTAATCTTAGCCACCTGTAATGCTTCTAGTCTAAGCCATTCTGTCTGTCTCTTTTTTGGAGCCAGTTAAGAAAGTCAAATTGCAGCCAATTCATTCCATCTTGGAGTTTGTTATACTGTGGCATCATGGCAGTATTTGTGAAATCTTACTAAGTATCCCTGTACTCCGATATCATGACATAACAAAATACACATTAAAAATAAAAATGTCCTAAACCGCTCTAAGTTCTTTCAAGGTATTTTCCAAAAGGGAATTTTACCCAAATTTTCCTTTATATAAAACTATAAAATGGCTATTTTTTACCTTTGGGCATTTTGTTTCCTCTTTGTTTGGAGTGACAGCAAACCACATTGTGAAACAGAATTAAGGTTCCAAACCAGAAATCTGAGTTAAACCAGAGTGTTGTTCCAGCCCCTTTCCCCTTCCCTTCCCTTCCCTTCCCTTCCCTTCCCTTCCCTTCCCTTCCCTTCCCTTCCCTTCCCTTCCCTTCCCTTCCCTTCCCTTCCCTTCCCTTCCCTTCCCTTCCCTTCCCTTCCCTTCCCTTCCCTTCCCTTCCCTTCCCTTCCCTTCCCTTCCCTTCCCTTCCCTTCCCTTCCCCCTCTCCTTCTCCCTCTCCTTTGTCCTGTCCTAATTCTAACCCTAATTTTTATTTCATTTTAGTATTTCTAAGTTCACAATTTATTATCTCTAGAATCTGGTGCAATTGCATTCAGTTGTTACTCAAATTTTGTTAATAAAACGCCCTTTGTGATTCTGGTCAGTCAAACACTGACAATTTATGTATCTGCTTTCTAAGTTTCTTCAGTTCTTCATTCAATGCTGTTGGATTCACTAAGAGGAGCCAAGTATATAACTTTGGGAAATTTTTTGTATTGTTTCATTTAGCTCTACTACATGTAGTGTCCTACTATTGCCCATTAGTACTTAGATAGATTTGCCAAATTTCTCTCGCATTATTTTAAGCTTACCTTTTATGTTAAATCAATTCAGTAATTTAAGAAATTCTACTTGTCTTTAGTTTTACTTTGTAGACATTTAAGTTATTGCCACTTCCATAGCTATTTTAAGAGGTATGTGGTTTTTTTCTCTCTATTTTTTCCCTATTTATAGCTTTATGCATGGTTAGTCTTATTTCCTTACAACTGCTGCTTCTTGGTAGAAGTTTACTACTATTTAATAATAATAGCAGCCATTCCAGAGTGAACAACTCATTCTGAAGAACTAAGCTTTATAAAAAATCTAGGTAATCAGTAAACTGTTAGTCCTTGTGTTTTCATTATGAGTCTTTTTCCTTCAGACTCTATGCAATACCATAAAGTCCATAATCCTGGGATTTTAGTGCATTAGAAGTTTGTGGTTTAAGTAGTACCATAGCTAAAATTAACATCTCTATTGTCACAGCCTCCCTTTCACATCTAATGGCATTACTCTCCTTTCTAACATCTCATCCATCTGAAGATTAATTAAAATGGAGAAATTTGTTTTCAGCTTTTGATGTGTCCTCAGTTTTTTCACTGAAATTAAAACACAGAAGTTTCAGGAGTTGGAAATCTTCATTAAGAGTGTGTAATAAATACTCCTTTTTCCAATGCCTTAAGAAGAAAATAAAAGCCATATAAATCACTCAATCTTTTCTGAAAAGGGTGTTACTCTTTAAAACAGTTCTTAGAAAGTTCTCCATAAATTTGGTGGATCTTTAATCATTAGCCATCTTCTGATAGGTTTTTTTCTCTCTTTCATTTGTAGCAAATTCTCTGTTGTCTCAGCTTTGTCCTTCATTATTAATGCAAGACCATTAGTAACTTGATCATAGGAAACTGTTGGCAGTTCTCTTTCTGCTTTTCAAAGGTGACTCCTCTGCTCCTATTCTGATGATCAGTAGTAGATTTGCTGTTAGTCTGAGCTGCTTTAGGCTCTATTTCATCCTTAGTTTAAATTCCAAGTGGAAATCCTTTCCCTCTTTAACCATCTTTTCCAGTTTTCATGACACTAGGTGTTTCTCAGATTCATTACATCTTTTTTCCCGATGTTAATATTTTGTGGTTTTAATATTATTTACAGTTACTCTGTCTATTGCAACACCACATCTGAACCTTATTTGCTCCTTTTTTGTTACAGAAGATTTCTGCTACTTGGATCTTCTGGCAAAAATGTTTATGTTTTGGCTTTAACCATTACAAATATTGCATAAGTATTTTTGTATTTTTTGTATTTCAAGTTTTCTTTTACTTACTTTTTTTTTTTTAATGTCATTCATTTTCTGTTCTTTATATTAAATTAGGGGAACGCTTTATGCTTTCCAAATATACTTTTTTCCCCCTCATTTCTCAAAACACAGTCATAATTCCACACCATGAAAAGAATAATATTTCTTTTTCAAAATATGTCACATAAAAGCAACCAGTTTTCAACCAATTTCAACTAATTCTTGAAATTATAGATCATCAATTCCTTGCCTTTTCTAGTATTTTCCCAGTATTACAAAGACTATGGATTCTCTGATATCCTTCCAGTTCTGTGACCCACCTCTTTTTCAAAACAACTTTTCCCCCTTCCCCCATGTCTGCAGGCTTGTTCCTCTTCATTAATGTATTCAAACTTAATCTCTTCCATCTGGCAGCCCATCCTCTGGACTGCAGTCTGAGGATCTTTTATGGAACATGTGCACTGCTACTCTCCACACTTCACTTTTGCCACTAGTTGCTGCAGCTGTAGGTGACATGTAGCAAAATGCCCCTTGTTCACAAACAGGGACTGGGTTTCACTGCTGTGCAGCTGTTCTCACAGATGCTGAATGTGCACAGGATGGGCAAGGACTGACAGTTCAGGACAGCTAGTATCCATAAGTCCAAGAAAAAAACCCTTCTCATGCTCTTCATTGCAGCTATGACCAGAGGAGTTAACAGAAGATCTTTGCAAAAGTTGTCTTTTAAATATTCAAGCTATGGAGATGTGAAAAGGCAGGGAAGATTTTGCTGTGCAGGCAGACTTGACATTCCTCTCAGTTGTTTTGCTGGCAGAGCACTCCAGAGTTCCTCGTCTGAGAGGGTAATTGAGCTGCCTGAAACACTTTAGTCTGTCTCAATAATATTTGTCGCCATATACATGGAAGGTGCTTGTAGTATGGCAGCAAAGAATATTATGCAGAATTCTGGGCAGATCTGAGTTTCAGAGCAACCTGCATTTGAGAGACTTCAAAGCTGTTTGCACCAACTTGTCAAAGTGCATCTTGGCTACCCAGGGCAGCGCAACATGTTTGCCTTTCCAGCCCATGCTGGCCAAGAAAAATTTATTTGAAGTAGAAGAACATAATGTCAAGCTGTCAAGTGGGTACCAGTGATGACAGTGGCAGTGAAATAAAATTTTTAATCCTGCAGTATATGTAGTACAATAGGGCTTGTTCCATTAAAACATGTATTTTCTTTGTCTGTATTTAACTATATGAAATTCTGCACATCTGAAATTTGGAATTAATTTACAACACCATACCATTCCAAATAAATTTTGTCATTGTTAGTAGCCTTGTAGTATTACTAGTTTCATGCCAGTTCTCATTATGAATAGAAAGGTATATTGGATTATAGTGTAGTTTGTAAGGAAATTATCTTTGACAGTTAAACTCGTCATGCGGAGTTCTTTGGGTCGTGTGTTTTAGGGTACATTTTAAATAGCTGTTCAGTTGAAGGGATATAATTCTCTTTTCTTCAAATTCTTTAGAAGTAGCTCATAAATGATGCTATAAACTTTTAGTTCTTAGGAAAAAATTCATTATATTGTGCTTAATATGCACTTTTTCATTCAAACAAGCCTGATTCAAAATGTCACTTCACTGGTATAAGATATGGAGGAATGAGAAATTACATGTAATCTAGTTGGCTGTGGAAATAAGGATTATTAATAATATACATTATAAGGAAAAGTAAAGCTTATTGAAATATTGTACTTGTCACAGAAATAAATTACTAAAATTACTTGATTTAGTCAAGTCACTTCTGGGAAAAATACATTGTAGCAGAAAGAGTTATGGGCGATTTGCAGACATGCTCTCTTCTTCTAGGACTGCCCTGTGCCTAGTACAGCATTATAAAATATCGTTCTGCTTAATTTACAGCCATCATTTAGAACTACCTAACAGCTACCTAAATTCCTCAAAAATCTTAAAACTTGAGTAATATCCACAGGATTAGAATATAAGCATTTCTAAAGTATGGTAATCTACGGACTAGACAATTTAATACAGACACAGATTCAGATTAAAGCAGGTTAAATTTTTAATTTAGGCTGGAACTGGTGCCACAGTCTTCTACTTACTAGTATTTTTAATCTAACCTAGAGATGTAATAAGACTACATTTAAGGAAAATGACACAATTTTTTTCTGCCTGTTATTCAAGTGATGAAATTCAATCATTCAAAACTTTCTGTAAGTATAGATCCATCATCTTTTGAGGTATCTGCTTTCTTTCTAACAACAGGGTAGGAAAAGTATCTTGTCTTTTTGTTAATAATGTTGATCAGAGTCAAAAATAAATCTTTGACCAACTAGTTAAGATTCAGAAACCTTTTCTTTAGGGTTGAGATACCAATTTCCAGTACCAGGAAGCGTGTACTAACATTGTGGGCTAGACTTCTGTGGAAAACTGTAAGAAGAAACTTCAGTTCTGTTTTTAAGTCATATAATTTGTGATGAGAAATTATGTTTCTGATATTTTTTTCTCAAAAATTTTAATTTTGCACCATTATTACATATTTCAAGCTGCAATCCCTGGTGAACGTGTAATGTTTTTTGAATCTGCAAAATAGACTTAATCCTCTGACAATTTTCATCACTTTCTTACTTAACACTTCATTAAAATAGTGGCTTTAAAATCTGTTTTACTTTAAATTGAGAATGTACAGTAATCTTCAGACTAATTAATCAAAGTTAACTTAAAAAATGTAGCTTATAAATGTTCGAATACTTCTTAATTTCATAAAGTTTTTATTCTTACATAGATCATTCTTATCAACATACAAGTGTGTTTTTTATTGCTGCCAGTACACATCATTTCAGAGATCTTCTTTAAAAAGGGTTTCATTAATATTTTTACTTCTGTCCTATCACAACTTACTCTGAAATTGAATTAAAAAGAGAAGGTTTCTTGCCTTTCAAAAAACTGCTGAAGTTGCCTCCTCACTGCTTGTAAATAAGTAAAAGGCCTGTTCTGCAAGGCAGCAATAAAAGTAGGACCTCCATGCAGACTCAAGAAGCATATAGTGAAAATGCCATTCAGAATACAAAAACCACCAGCATTTTGGTGTGCTGCTTCTGAAAATTTGTTACTGGGTAGAAGGTAGGATGCTAGATCCACTCCCCATGGTGCCCTGCCCTCCAGAACTCATGATCCAGGTCTCATGACAGCAGTTAGTAAAGTTGGACAATAACTAATGAAGGCATTAAAAGAAGTGTTTAAGTGGACTGTAAAAAATGAAAATGTCTGTCCTACATTAGCACATTTCTATTTTTAATCTAGAAATGGCTATCAGCACATAGCTTCTCAAAATGAAGGCAATATAGAAAACTGTGACTAAAGAAATAACTAGAAAAATCCAGCAAAGAGATAGCCCATACTCATGAGTTATAAACTTTTTTGTCTTTCCCCCCGCCCCCCCCCCCCCCCCCCCCCCGCTATTTTTTCTTTGTCTTTTGATTACACACATCCAGGGCATTACAGATAGATTGAAAATGACTGGTTTGGAGCAGTGGTTCCCTAGGTAGGGTCTGCAGGTCATGGCCTGCAGGATAACTTTAAGTGTATAGTGTGTTCAATTATGAGTTTGGTGATAAGGATGCATCCACAAACATTTTGCATTCTTCCTAGTGATCCAAAAAGCTTTTAAAACGTTGGCTTAGAATGCAGCTTTGCCCAAGTAACTCATAAAAGACATGTGGGAGGTTTGTGTTGAAAAGTCAAGAAGTTGTCTGAAAGTGGAGCTGGTCAGTTCTCTAGAATGGAAGTTGAATACCAGATGGTTATATATGTGTACTTTTTGGCTTTAATATAAATTAACAATGGCTTATATAATTCTACAGGAGTTTAATATTCTTTTGAATGTAAAAAGAACACTAAGATGGCCATGGTTGTTAATGGCTTAGTATTAGCTGGGAGCTATAAAATCATCCTAGTACTCTGTTAGTGCTGGAATAATAATTTACCAAGACAATTACCACATGGTGGAACTTTTTTGCTGCTCTAATTCAGTGTTATTAATAATGAATAAAATTGCAATTTTCTCAGGTTGCTAGGGGCAGTGGGGAATTATTTCAATGAATATTTCAGCACATTAGTTTAATCATAGTTCCACAAAATTCAAGTGGGCAATATTTTATACTTTTAAGTTCAGTCTGCTAAGGGACCATAGTCATTAAATTGCAAACTATTTGCACTGAGGTCCATTCTGTGATTTACAAGCCTTGTTAAAAACACTGTAAAAGAAAGCAAGCTGTGCCATTAATACTTGTAATTTGATGCTGCATTTGTTAATGGGTTCAGTGTGATTAATGTTTTTAGCAGCAGGCAGAACATTTTGAGACAGGCAGTGCTGGGGTTTATAATACATAAATGCATGTAAAGAAATGCTAGAATATTGTAAGTTTTAGTAATACATGTTTTTACAAGATTGTATTCCAGAAAAGGGAAAGCAGCAGTGAAATTATACTATAATGTATGTAAATACAGTTCAAGCTGTGGTAGGTGCTGATGTGTGTGTTCTTTATTTTGCAGCCAACTGCATGACTTCTGGCGCTTGGATTACTGGGAAGATGATTTGCGCCGACGGAGGAGATTTGTTCGCAATGCTTTTGGGTCTACTCATGCTGATGCTCTTCTAAAAGCTGCTGTGGAATATGGTCAGTATTAACTCAGCTTAAAAATACAGCTCATGATGCTTTCTTGATGTCCATGAATGCCTGAAAATCATGTCTCTTCTTTCTCAAGGACAGTGCTGAGAATTCCTAGGACAACATATTCTTAGAAAAGGAATTCTCTCAATTCTTTTACTTTAATGAACCAGAAGACTTGAGCTTGTGAGCTGTTACAGTCCCTGATCCCCAAGGGATTCACATTATACTTCTCTAGCATTCCCAGATGCTAATTTTGAGACCCTGGTAAAAGCAACTGCACTTGTCTCTCAGGAGTGACTGAATGAAATAGGTCATCAAATTAATATGTCATAATAGTTCCATTGGAGACATTTTGTGAATGAGGAGTTAAAAAATATCAGAAATTTTATTCTGACGTGCGAATTCCAGCCAAATGTATTTTTTCTGCAAGTAATGAAATGCTTTAAAACTTGTTAACAGTAATAATTTTTAAGGATAACTTGTGATTTCAATAATGAATGGAATACCTAGAAGTTGCAGTTTTAGGAGCTGAAGAATTAGATAATATTTGATTTTCATGGAGATGTAGCTGGAATATAAAAGAGGAATGAGGACATGCTTACAAATTCCTCTATAACATGTAAAAGTTTCATATGCTTGTGACTTCTGTACAGCAGACTGAACCGAAATACTCCAAAAATCTAAAGTGAATTTATTTCTCAGGTTTAAGCTGGGATACGTCTCTAGTATATCAAAGACACAAGTTTCTTAAAGAATATTGTTACGGTTTTCTGGGGTTTGTTTGTTTGTTTGTTTGTTTGTTTGTTTGTTTTAGTGCTGAAAAGAAAATGCTATGATTCTTCAGCATTTAGGAGTAAAAAATTGAAGTAATCACTCACAGAGAAAGTTGAACCTTTCATCTGATGTTTAGCCAAAGATTGAGGAGGCCAAAAGTTCTGAATATGATAGATATAAAGCTAACTCTGTCTGACCTACACTTTTCACCAACTTTATGGTTGCTGAGGCAAATAGCTGGGATCCAAACAAGGTTAGACATATGAAGTAATATCTGTATGTATGCAGTTATGCTAGCAAGTGTAACTTAATACTTACTTAAAGGTGAAGGCTATCATGTGCAGGACTTCAAGTCATAAACTTTCCTTAAGCTGGGTTGAAGAAGGTATTTCACCCTTTTGTATATGGTGTTTCATATTTGAAAAAGGGTTGTTTTCTCCATGTTCTTCCAAAACATCAGGATAGAGATTTTATGAGAGTCGGGTACAAAACTGTGCTAATTGCTGTGTTGCACTTGAAAAGCAAATAATCACTAAAACCATGGACTTCATATGTATATAACACCTGTTAGTCCATTCACCATACAGGAAAATTAAAACTTGGGTTTGTACACAGATGGTGTACATAAAACTTAGTGGTTACAGAAAACTTAACAGACTGAAGTTTTCAGAATTTAAAAAAATCATTCTAGCTTTACATATATATATTAAAATTAACATGGAATTTTAAACCAGCGTGCATTGAAGTATTCATGGATTCTATCTAGATGTATTTACTTTTCAGAGGCTTAAGCCTTTGGATTTTAATACTGAGACTTTCAGCTGACCTTTTTCTGTAAGAAAACATCCTTAACACTGATGTTATTTTTATGCCTCTTGGTGTTACTAATGAGTTGAATAATTTATGAGGTTGTCATGTGAAAAGGATTTGGTGCAGTTTGATGTACTTCTAGCCTCTGGTGATGGAATGTGATTAATAAAGAGCTAGAGGCAGATTTTTTTCTTTTTTTCCAGAGGGCTTAACTTTCATTGTAGTTGTTTTTTTTTATTGGCTTTGTTTTGATAATTTTGTTTGGAGCAGTTTGATAGTAAAATGTCCCTAGCTTCCAAAACTGAGCATGACATCACACTATGGAAAGAATTTAAAGCATTAAAAAAAAAATCAAACTGCATAGTTTTCCAATAGCAGATTTTATTTTCTGACCTTAGATACTTCATTTGTGAGAAATAAAGGATTCATCAAAGCAAAAATTTTTGGGCTTTTGTTTCAATTTTTCATCTGGACTGATGCCTCTAGTACAAGAAAAGCTGTATTGAGCATCAGTGAAATAGTGGAAACATCTTACAAGTTTTTGTTATCTACATTGACTGTCTGTTATCATTTAGGATTCTGTGCATAAATATTGCAATGGAGGAATGTTTAGTCAAAGCCTAAGTCAGCAAGCTCCTCAGTGTCTGCGATCAAAGGCATCAACTTAAATAGGTCTGATCAGGCATTGCAGAAGAGGGCAGCCAGTTTCAGCTGAGCAAAAATCACAGAGCAAAGATGACAAAATTAATCAGTCATTTCTTTGGCAGTAAATAATAAGATATGCTGAGGATTGCAGATGAGAGAATTATCAGATTCCTTGGAGATGTGCCTGCTTAACACCTGATTTATCTGAGCTTGTGCAGCCATCAAGATATGACCTTGATAGATAAAAAAGTGCTTTGCAGCTACTCTAGTATTAAATCATATTTGATGTTGGATGTATGGACACTGTAATGATATTATATTTGCAGTCATTAAGGAAGGAGCCTTGGAAATTAAAACTATGTCTATGATCTATTTATTTGTTTTAGAGAAGTAAAATAAATGTTAAATTCTACCTTGAAGGCCTAAAAAGAGAAGTGTTAATTTTAGGTGATAGTGACTTCTTCCTGTAGGAAACATTCAATGTTGTACTACTGGGAAATAATACTTTCTCAAAAAAAAAATTCTGTCTCAATGAAATTTTTATGTGACTACAGTCTGTTAGTCCCCTCTTGGATGCATGTTTGGATTTCCGTTTTCAATAACATATAATATGCATGCATATATGTATGTGTGTGTGCATATGTATGCATGTGAATATATGTTCAAAGTAAACTTGACAAGTAAAAAACATTGCTATGGGAAATTATAACATATGCCTATGTAAAACTGTGTGCAAAATTATAGCAGATTCCTATGGCTATATTCTTAGCTGTCCCTTGAGACTGTTTGCAGCTCAGTCATAGTAGCATTTACAGGGGATTGACTATATTTTCCCTTTTGGGTTCGTTTCCTTCATTTCTAAGATTTTAATATTAGGCATTAGATTTGTTTGTAATCTGCTAAAATTACTTTCATACCCATATTTAAAATGCAAGCATAATTTGTTCAGCATTGTATATGCTGTGCCTTTTTGTTTTAGTTAAATTCTTACTTGAATCAAAGTATAGATTCATTTCTCTCTTTTGTGTAGCTGAAGGGATGCTACTTACTGCAGTCCCAAAGCGCAAGCTATAATGGAATTTGAATTGCCTGGAACTTTTCATAGAGTTTCAATTTCATTATGCCAATAGCTTAAACAATTTTTGTTCCAAGTCGAGATGGAATTCCAATGTAAATAAGTAAATTGTAACTGAAAAAAAAACAAAGAAAAAAGAAAAGATTGCATAAATGATTATACACCCTACTTTTCTTCCCCAAATTTTACTATGATGGATATGTGAAATATGCAGATATGACCCAATTCACAGGGATTCTGTACATGTGTGAAAGAACTGTCTCTTCTAGTTAATCACCTTAACAGTTTACAGTCATTGGAGATTAGCATAGAGGAGACACTACTGTACCACGCTGCCAGTGAGACAGAATACTGGTCCACACAGGTCAACCTAAGAGTAAAATAGTTCCTTTATTAAGATTTAGTCCTTCAGCCTTTAAAGATCATGGTCCACAAACAATTTGTAGATAAAGGGAGTACAAGAATGGCTACATTTTCTAGTCTACAGTGAAGTAAATGAGCATGAACTCAGTGCCCACATTCTAAACTTACATGTGTAAGCTGGTCAAATATATCTTGGGTATGGGCTCAGGAATATTTAGCCTGTTAAGCTGATTACCATGACAGATCCTAAATGCTTAAAATTAAAAAGAAAAGAAAAAGAAAAAAAAAAGTAAAATGCCTTCATATTATAATACATTCAGGTTTTGAAACAAAGCCACAGATATTTGTGCAATATAGCCACATATGGCTTTTGAACTTGCATATGTGTTTGGATATCTAATTAGCAACCTTTTTTCAAGGGCAGTTCTAGCTGAAGCAGACTGTGGCTCCTTCTGGGACTTGCCATTAGTGCTCTAAGTCTCACCAAATACTGTGTTTGCTCATCACTAAGAATACATTTTTTTACATAAACACAATTAAAAAGCAGCGGGTTTGGAAATCTGGAATGCTGAAATCTGAAATCTATTTTCATGACAGCAGATGAATTCTGATGGACGTTCAAAAAATGGCACGAAGGATTCCTTCAGGTTGCTGGAGGACCAGATTATTTAGCAAGCAAGGGCTAGCTTAGAAACAAGGCTGTGTGTATTCCTGCTATGAAACCGAGGGTCTGAAGTCCATGGAAACTCAAACCAGGGACTGTCTCCAGAATGGGGCATCTGAGTGTCCCAGAGACCCTAAAGGAAGATTCAGTTCTTTCAGGGTCCTCAATGTTAGAGAAATACCCCAAGATGAAATTTCAGAAACTCTAGCTCTAGAGCAACCCCACAGTGCTGAAAAGTGCAAAGTGGTTGATTTCCACAGCTCCCGAGTTCCATCCCATGAGCTGCTGGGCTCCCTGCCTTCTGCAGGCAGCGTTAGAAGAAGGCAGAGGTAGGAGAGAAACTGGCAAGAAGCTTTGCACCAAATGTTGTTCTAGAAAGCTAAGCCAGTGTTTTAGAAACTTACCTCATGTTTTCAAGTAATAAGACATATGAGGAAACCAGAATGTCCCATGGACTGGAGATGCTCCATTTCACCATCTCTGTTCAGAAGCTTTGCTGTAAAATCAAGTGCCCTATTCTAGGAAGTCAGAATATGCACCTAAAAGCTAGTCTTCATTGCCATCCTGCATTTCAGGTTCTACACTTGGATATACTAGACTGTTGATACTAATGTCATTGCTAAAAACATAAAGGTGTGTTTTGTTGGTGAAAATACCATTTTTGCAACAAATTCAAGATCGTTTGTCAAAGTTACTGCGTAAGTCATATACATCTAAAAGAGTTAATTTACTTTTTCTCAACTTCATAAGGTTCTCAGACTTCATTATCCTTTACCTTATCATTTTTTCTGTGCATATTGAAAATGCCTAGTGTATTTCCAGAGCAGTTTCAACACTGGTTTCAGAACCAACCATAAGAAAACTTCTATATTTTCCGTTACTTGTTCAAAACTGAAAGCAAGTTGAAGTCAACTGATAGTGAATCATTACTTACCAGAGTGTTGCTAACAGGCCAACTAGATGCATAAACCCCAGTTATTTCCCTAGGTACAGCAGCAGTGAGAGCATTACTATGTAACATGTAAGAGATTAAAGATCAAATTATGCTTTCAGTTTTGTCTATGAAATATTGCTTTCTTATACTATATCTGTATGAACAGCTTTTTTTGTCAGGGTTGGGTTTTAGAGATCCTTTTGTTGGTTTCTTTTTCACATTTTCTTTTACTTCTAAACTGATCTAGACATCTGTTGGTTGCCAGTGACAGGATAAAAGGCAACAGGAACAAACTATTTTTTTTACTGGTCAAACAACGGGTTGATTGCCTGGAGAAGTTGTGTGGTCTCCATCCTTGGACATACTGAAAAGCAAAAAGTATTTATACACAACTATGCAGCCCCCTTGAGTCTTCCCTCCTCAAGAGAAACAAAGAGTATCTGCAGAATATCTGGATCAATTTAGTAATAAAAGTAGCTATAAAAGTATATCTATGTCTCTCTTGTATTGGGGAGACCAGAACTGGATGCGGAAATCCAGGTGTGACCTCACCAAGGCTTAGCAGAGGAGGATTTCCTTCCCCAGCCTACTGGCAATATTTTGTCTGTTGAAGCCCAGGATAACATTTCCCATTGCTGCAAGGGCACATTGCCACTCATGTTCAACCTGATGTCCCTCAGCACCTCAGCTCCATTTTCAGAGCTGCTTTCCAGCTGTGTGACTCCCAGCAGGTACTGGAGCCCGGGCTTGTTCCTCCCCTGATGCAGGACTCAGCACTTCCTGTTGAACTTCACAAGGTTCCTGTCATCCCACTTCCCCAGCCTGCTGAGGCCCCTCTGGCATACCAGTCACTCCTCCCTGTTTCTTGTCATGCGCAAACTTGCTGAGGGAAGTCTCTGTCTCATCATTAATGATGATGGGAACAGGTATAAAATGCTTCTAATATCAATTTGCTCGTGTTCAGTATAATAGTTATTATTACTGAAATTGAGTTTTTTGGGACTGCATAAGCCAAGATAATGTTTTTGATTGTCTTTTTTCCCCTCAGTTAATGCATTATCCTAAAAATTAGCCACACACCCCCCTAAAATTTCATAAAATATGTTTTTCTGGGCAAATACAGTTCTCTAAGATAATTTCCTAAACTGATATTTATTTATCTAATGCCTTAAGTAAGAATACATAAGAGCAACTGAAGAATGAACGCCCTTTTCTAAAAGGAAACCTTGTTCCCCCAGCCTGTCCATGAACACAATTTTAGTCTGTAAGTAAAGCAGTTTTAAGAAATAGAATCGACTTTGTGGGCAGTAAAACACACATACTTGACATTCAGTGGTGAGCATTTTAAGAATATGTATACAGTCATTAAATTAACCCATAGGAATTCTTCCATGTGCCAAGTCCTCTTTGTTCTTTAGCCTAAATGGGATCATGCTGCCACATGAAACAAGCATGTAAACATTTCTTCTTCAGTTGAAGTACCTAAAATAATACTTCTCCTGTTACAAAACTGCCTTTCAGTACATAAACTAACTTCCACATTGATTGTGAAATCTCCAGTGTACTCTGAATGAGTTTGTATCTGAATTGTGTGCCTGAACGAGTCACAAAAGTCTTGTTTTTAAGCACAGCAATTTCAAGATTTTCATCTATAGCCTTATAATTGTAGCCCAACAGTGCCATCCACTGATTCACCAAATAAACTTCCAAATATTACATCCTCACAGTATTTTAGGGAAAATATGACATGATAGTTTTGTTCTCTTTATATTTTATATAGTAATTGCAAGATACAGTTTTGTCTAAAGAAAGTCTAGGAAAAAGCTTACATTGTGTACTAATTGAAGGATCTGCAAAGAAAAATCTTAATAGTGAGAATAATTAAATCTAAAATACTAGATTTGACTTGGTCCTCTCTATAACATTTCCCCCTCCACTCCCCCCAAACATAAATATGTTCTCATTAAATATATACCATAAATATATCTACCATTATGGTGATTCTTTTTTCTTAAAACCCACTGTAATGTAATGAAAGTCACCTTCAAGATGTAAATGGCAATGGAATTTGCTTAGGTGGAGTACTGAATGCAGCTGTGTTGAATTGTTCTGAGCACTAAGTGTCTGAGCTCCTGCTCTCTGACTAGGTCATGGAAATGAGTTGCAATTGCATCCTATCAGTACTTTGCAGTCTCTAAATATCTTCTGCCTGTCGTATGTTATTTCTAGCATAGGAATTTTTATGGCAGCTTTATAATAAGTTTTAAGTACAGATTCATTAAACAGTCATTTTTTTCCAATTATTTCCTCAACTCTTGAATGTTAGAAGCTCTCTCTTGACTCTAATTCAAGTTTTTCACAGAGCTAAATAGGATATGAAATCTTTTCCCTCTAAACCTCTCTGCTGGGTTTCAAATGCCTTTCCTCTGAGATTTTTAGGTTATCCGGCATGACCTGGGTTTTAGCTGCTGTTACAGGTCTGAGCTAATAGAGTTTACTGCAGAACTTGCTGGCTTTTTACCAGCAGTTAACGTAACTACCTCTTCTTCATCTGAAAGTATATGACCCCAGAATGTTCTTGAAGTCATGAAACTGGCCTGCAAAATCATTCCTAAGATCTAAAAATTGAGACCATTGTCATTCTTAGAATTCTAGCTGCATTTCTGTCCCTACCACAGTTTAATTTTCATGTACAAAGAATACACAGTATCTGTCTGTTCTGCCAAATGAAAGTAAATTATTTACCAAACCCAGTAAATTGCTATGATGAGAAATGTTTTCAAACCCATGTAAACATTGTATTTGTTCTGTTTATTCGTTTCTATATCTATTTGACAAAGAAATAGAAGTCCTTGACCCATGAATATTCATTGAATCTCACAGAAACATTTCAGAAGAACATTCTGTCAGTGGAAGTCTAATAATAGTCCTTCAGAGTCTTTCAAAGTTGGGTGAATGTAGGTCTTGGAACTCAGGTTTTAACATGTGCTTTTCTAATTTCCTATTTTCTGTGCTTTAAAACTCCATATTAATGAGTAACAGCACTTTAAAAATCTCCTCTGGCAATAGTTAAAAACACAAAATACTCCTTTTCTAACTTTTCTCCACTCTTCTTAATGTCTTTACTGCAGGATTCCATTCTCCACTTTGTATGTAAGTGGGAATATATATATAATTTACAATATGTAAATTATATCATAAGATATCCTTTGTGTTTTCTGCATTATTTCAGCAGTGCTGCAACCTTTGCATAGGCATAATTAGGAGATCATATTGTAGATCTAAAAAGACTTTACTGTCCCATTCTTTCTGATGGTCAGTGAGAGGCATGACAGGCTTTTAGGCAATAGGCTCAGGTTTTTGTGAGCCTCTGGGCTACTTGAAAGGGTTAAATCAACAGAAGAAGAGTGTAGGAATCTCTTCAGTATAAGTGATTCCTTGTCTTTCCCAAAAAAAAGGAAACTGGTATGTATAGATTTTGAAAATAAAGGAATTAATTTTCAGAGACAGTACATATTTTAAGATGCCTGAGCATTTCTACTCATCTTTTTACATTGCACTACTTAACATTTATCACATAAAATCTGTTTCTATTATATCACGTGAAAATTCTTGTAGAAATGTTATGTATAGAGTAAGATTGGTACACAAGAAATGAAGATTTAGATATATATGCAATGGCTATTCCATATCCTTACAAGTAGAGTGAATTCTTCAATACCACTTATTTCATGTGTTTCATTTTTTTATAGTGTTAATTTAGAATAACACAAAAAAAGTACCAGTGCAATGAAATAAACTGGATTTTCTTGTGAGTTTCAGTGTGGTGCAAGTTACCGGTGAAGATGCACCTTGTGAAAGAAAACCAAACACATTTTATGGAAGAGATCTTAAATACAGTACTAACCAGCACAATAAGAAAAACCCCTTGTTAAGAATTCTATCAGCCAGCATATTGTGCATGTTTCCAGTTGTTTAAATTTCTTTTTCATATCATGTGCATTACGTCCTTACAGTGTGCCTAGAGTACATCTCCTGGTGTGTTTGCATAATACCCTGAACATCATCTACAATAGATGTACTTTCACAGCTGAAAGAACTATGCATAACACTTAAAAAGTCTTTTATTGGTTTCCCTTTTGCCGAATGGCACAAATCATTCAATCCTATGCCCTTAAAAAGCTGATCACATTGTCTAAATTGCATCTCAGCTCTCACCTAAATGGAAGATAATGTTGCTAGTGCTTGCAAATTTAACAAAAGCATGGAAATTTTGCAAGTATCCCTGCTGTTGCATGCAAAGTTTGTGCTCTCTTGTAATATTTGTGAAGGAGAATGAAAGATGTCACAGACCCCACGTGGCAGCTTAATGGAAAGTGAAATAAAATACTGCTCTCCTTTTTTCTTTACTGCTGACTGCTGCTAAGATTTCTGTGAGTTAGCTCTTCTTAATACACACTCAGGCCTTCTACCTGGGACAGTGATTACCATTCACCCATTTCAATTATCTCACTGAGCTGTTCTAATGATAGACCCTCAGAATCTGCTTTATCTCTCATGTCTTGTGTACCACTACTCTTTCACTCTTCATCTGCTGGTCTGCATGAAACAAGGATGTACTACTATAGCTGCAGTTATTTTTGCTTAAAAAAATTAAAAAGAAGTAATAATTGAAAAAAAACCAAAACCCCACAAACACAAAAAGAATAGAGTAAAATTCTGTTCCAAATCAAGAAAATAGCAAAGCTTTGATTTTAATGTGATGAATAATTGCTATCTGGATAGATAACTTTGATAGATAACTGCTATTGCTAGATAATTTCTAGCTTGGAGGAGCTTATGTATTTACAGCAGCCTGGCCCAAGCAGGAGGCCTGTCTGCTGCTACTTGAGTGTAGTCCCTTAGCAGCTCTAAGATTTAAACACAAATATCCCAGTGTTAAGGCCACAATGAAGCCTCACAAATGTGCATATGCTGTGGGTGCTGCCCTTTGTCTGGTGTTGCTATAGGCAGTGATCTATGCTGAAATAGAAGCAATTCTTCCCACCAGTTACTTTAGCTGCTGAGTAAAAATATGTAAACCAGTTCTGAAGATGTGGTGGTCTACATGAGGAAAAAGTTTGCATTTGGACAGATAAAAACCATAGTGCAGCACACTGAACCAGTGGGAATCTAGAAAGTAAATCTTATGTTCTAATGACATTTTATATTGACAAATTTATTATTTATATATAACATTGACAATCCTTTAAAGAAACATTATGTTATGTGACATTATGTCATGTGTAGGAGATTTTATCTGTGTAAAGACGGCATAAGATGGTTTTTTTGTATGCTTCAGAAGAGAAGAGTTTCACTTGAAAAGATTACCATTCCAGAAAGAGAAAGTAATTTCAGATATGTTGGCAAATGGATCTCTCAAAGCACGTATCATGAGCTGTTGAAGCTTTCTTCTGTAAACAAGTAGTCTTGATAAAAATTTAAATGGTTGCATAACTGATGGAATTACGATAGCTACTATAAAAAAAATTTAAATTACTTCCTACACATTCATTACCTACACCAGAGAAGGATTTTTTTTTTTTTTTGGCTGTCCTATTATGTCTCTGTACAGTGGCTGTTTCCAAAGAGCCAATCTTTTTTGGATATGAGAGCAAAAGCTTAAGTGATGAAGGGCAGAATTGCCTTCTAGCAAAGACATAATCACTCACGGCCACAGAAAGGGAGAATTAAAAACTTTTAAATGTGTAGTATGCATTTTCTTTATAAAATATTCAAGTTTGGAGCAGTCACATTGTTTCGAGACTCTAATTTTTAAATGTTAGGTAAGGGTTAGAAATGTTGGGGTACAATACCCTGGTTTGGGAGGTAAGATCACATTTCATAGAATAGTAGAGTGGCTTGAGTAGAAAGGCATCTTAAAGATAATGTAGTTCCAAACCCCTGTCATAGAGAGGGTTGCCACTTTCTTTTCATGGAATTTCATGAAATGCCATGCCATTTCTTCCATGTCATTGCATTATCAAGTGTTTGTATTTCCAAAGACATTTCATTTCTTTCCAAGGCTTTATTGTTTTTAGCCTTTTCAATTAGATTTTTTTTTTTTTTTTTTTTTTTTTTTTTTTTTTTTTATTATTAGGAAGCAAAAATAAGGCCAGCATATGTGGCTGCAGTTCCTCAGTATGGAGTGTGCCATTTTAGAAGTCTGGCAACATTGATCCTGGCTTTAGGGTATGCAAGCAGATAGTCAGTACATGTTTTTTCCTGGGAAATGTGTGCTTAGGAAATAATCTAAAACTTTCCAGACATAATCCAGGCCTCAACAGTAAGACGTGACATAGGCGTATTTTTCACTTTTATGTCATCTTAAAAAGGTTTTATCAGATGCTATGTCAAAAGCATAGAATGCCTCGTTTAGCAAATTTATTTCATTGTTTCATTATCATGTCATACATATTGAAATTCAATCACCTTTTGTTTCTTGCCTTATTAATTGAATTTTTCTGTTGGAATAGTTTGGTTACCCTCTTCAAGTGGCCTGTCTTAAGGAACCTTTGCTTACATGTGAATATCTTGAATTAAGAATAAATGAAATTCCTTTTTGCTGTCAAAACCAAATTGTGAAAACACATTGCACGGCTTTGAAAATCAGTACACTCTATTAGCAGCCCTGTCAATATAAAAAGTGCATTCCATTTCCACCTCTTGGTCTAATAACCCTTTCTATGTTACTCAGAGGCAGTTCACATAATCAGAGTATATTGTCAGCTTGCTGGAGTTGGGGAAGCATGAAATGAAAATCGCGTTAATATTGATCCAATTCTCTTACTTGCAAGTGTCCTTGATGTCCTTTCCACTGAGCAATAACTGTTGGTGTGATGTAGATATTTTCCTCTCAGCTATTACTGTACTTCTTTGAAATGGCTAGAAACACACCTAGGAAAATTTTATTGCTCTTAATTACTTTTCTTGTATACCGTCTTTGCCTGTTGAAATTATCCAGAGAAGAATTAGGTTTCTTTCTGCAATTTATCAAACTACAGTATATGCCAAAATGCTGCCCTTCAAACTATCAGGGATTTGTAAAGGTTGTCAGTCATGAAATATGAATCTATTCCTCTGTGTACAAGTTAAAGTGGCAAACTACATCTTAATCCAAATATAAACATTTGACTGTTATTATTTCCCATTAGAGGGACTTCCTCTGGTTCCAGTCAGAATGGGGACTGCCTTTCAGGAGCCTGAAATGCATTGGAACATTTGCTGGACTGGGAATGTCTGACTCTGTCAGCCTCTGGCTGTTTATGGTCAGTGCTGAATCAGTGCAGGATCCCTCTCATACACTCTGAAATCTCAAATGCATATAATGACAATCTTGACAACTTCTAAAAATAAATTTCATGACCACTCTGAATCTCATTTTTCCTATCTGGAAACCAAAAAAAAAAAAAAAAAAAAATAGCCCAACATTGTACTTTAACCTCTCTTTTTATGATTGACCATTTTTATTAATATAAACCATTTTGACTACAAGTATACTTTTTTTTTAAAGTCCTCAGCCTCATCTGAGAAACATGTTTATTTTGACCTTGTATTCTCAATCTCCTCATTGGCATAGTGTGTGTCAGTCTCATTTTACAGTGCAAAACATCTGAGAATACAAAAAAGGAAAACATGTAAAGAAGTTAAGTATTTATTTACAAATGGCTTATATGAAGCAGATAATTTGGTCAAATATTAGGTATAAAAATTAGAGAAAAGTGGATGGAATATCTATGATTAAATTTTCAGGTATTTATCCATTATAGAAAACAAAAATATGATTTGGTTTTCTTTGGGTGGAAATAATTTCCAATACAAATATATGCAATTTTTGATTTCTGTGCAATTTTCATAGTTTTTCTTCCTCATTTCTTCAAAGATCCCTAATAATGAAAATGTGATTTAGGTTTCTCTGGTTTTTATTAAATCTATTAAAACCAGCCTTCCTTTATCAACAGCCACTTCTCTGATTCTCTGGGGAAACTAAATTATATGCCAGTCAAAGCTGCCCGTTCCAGAAACACATTGCAATTTAAATAACAACCCCAGCAGGCGCAGGTGGGGACAGCTTATTGGAGCTGGCTGTGATGTGCCAGCGTTGGGCTGCTGTGCAAAGCCAAAATTTCGGTCTCTTGTGCAGACTTAGGGATAGCTGGTGCACGTTTCCCATGGAGTGAGCACAGCCCGAGGAAGGCTGCCTCTGTGGTCCTGCAGAAAGATACTAGGCTGAGATAGAGTGGTCAGCATGTCAATGATTTAATCTTACTGGGTTTTGTAGAGGTCAGTTTACAGACTCCCAGGCAGCTGCTCTCCATAACTGTGACTGCTGCGCGGGTACCAGGGCCTAATCAAGTTACTGAAGATTAGCAATGAAAGCTTTATGTATGTTAGAATACATAAAGCAGGAAGACAGATTATCTAGCAAATCTTTTCTTCTAAGTATTTTCAACTATTATTAGTGGTGAATGAACAAAAAATGTAGATGATAGTGGTACGTTTTAATTTTTTCCATAAATAAGCTTGGTTTTTCCTGTAAAAGTTAGTTTGTGCAATAGAGAAAAGAAGAAATCTGTCTCAAGAAAATGGTTTGTTCTTGCAAACTCTATTGATAAATTGTATTTCACCTGTGATACAATTTCATGGTTTACGTCTTGAACTGTCAGGTAGCCTCCTGTGAGGAACAAGTTCTGAATTCCTTTATTTAATAAAGTAGTGGAAACTACTTTAAGTGATGAAAATTCAGCAAGAGAATCACTGTTCTACAGAGCAGTACCTACTGTCAGATCGGTAAGGAGTAAAAAGCAAGTTTACCCTTAAAACTTTCTGAGGAAAGCTAAGCTTTGCAAAAACTCCGCTTTAGCCACTATAAAAGAGAGCTTTTAATTAAATGCAGCATTTTACTGTAAAGAGAACAGACTTTACTTATGTCAAATGCTCCTTTAGAAGCCACATAAAACTGTAAAAGACAGTATATGAAAAAGGTTTCTTATAGAAAAGAAGAACACCATCCCATGAAGCAGATTTCCAGATGTTTGGAAACATTAGAATTTCCTGTCAGTATATTTAGGTAACATTAAAATGAGGTTAACTTTCCATTCTGCCATCTCTCTTCAAAGATCAAAGTGCACTCACTACATAAATTGCCTTATCGGTAATTCGTTGAAGTAAACTATGGAAACAACTTTATAAGAAGCAGTAGTCTCCTTTTGTTGGCTACAGTATTACCAAGCAAACTTTTATTAAAAATAACCATATTTTTAACCCCATATTTTACTAAATGCAGAAAGGAAAAAAAAATAATACTATATTTGGATATGTAGTAAATTAATAGAAGAGAGAGCTAGAAAGTCCCTTGATGTGTTCAACAAATTATAGTAATTAGTTTAATTTTTAATGAAATAAATACATAAACATAAAATAAATCAATAATATACTGTTTTTGTACTGCTAATTTTAAAATTTTATTTAGGGACAGTTTTTGTGGATCTGGACCCTTATGGTGTCTTTGAAATGTAGATTGCCTCCCTAGAACCTGTTGTGACCTACAGCAGAACCCAGTAGGGAATTCATTGCTTTATTTGAAAATAGAGACTCAAATATTCAGATAATATAATAAAAACACCCACCCCACCCCCCCGGTTTCATGAAGTATTGCCTCTATTAAATACTTCTAGTGGGTGTAGCTGAAAATTAACATGAGATTCTCCTGTTCTTATTAAGGAGATTATTAGGTTTGGAGGGGGTGTGGTAATGGTTTTTGTGGTGCTTTTGGTTTTTGTTGGGTTTTTTGGGCTGGTGTTTTTTTGGTTTTGGTTTGGTTTGGTTTGGTTTTTTTTTTGGTGGGGGGGTTGGGGTTGTTGTTTGGTTTGATTTGGGGTTTTTTTGACTGCTTAATAGTTTCTGTTTAAGGAAAAGTAAGGGTAGTAGAGGAGAGATTAGTACATTCTTGGCAATACTGAACAAGTTTACTGTGCAGCTCGTACAATCTTACAGTGTGTACAATCCGTGTATAAAATACACACCTTCCCATGGCTATTGAGGTTTTGTAGAACAATGTTGGTTGGTTTCTTTGATTTCTTTTAAAAATGAGATGTTTTCAGATATCCTGAAATTAGTGTAGAAAAACAATTTGTAACATGCACATTAACAAAAATAATCAAACAGGTGTAATGAAAGAAGGATTTTTTCTTCTAGCTAGCTTATCTAATCCTGTGCATGCATTCTTTTGAAATATGTTTAAAACAGAGCATTTAATTTTCAAGAAAGCAAGTCACCAAATTGAGCTGGACTTCAGTGCAATCTGAGTGACTTATTGCCTTCAAAAGCTTTGCAAAATGTAGTTTCAAGAAATACTTAGCTGCTTGCTTCAAGACTCCTTTCCAGATCCCAGTCTATCCCTTAAGTCTATCCCTTAAAATATCCCTTAAGAAGGACCTTGATAAGGACAAGAACTGATAGCATCTGCCAATTCTAGTTCTGTGCCCTTCAGTGTCACAACATTGCTTTCTTGAAATGATATCTAGTTTTATTTTTTCTTCTTTTAATGGGTTTGAAAGATATTCTGATTAGACTTAGTTCAATTTCATTTTGGGTCTTTAAAACACAGGATCCTTGTGTGCTAAAAGTTTTGAAATTAAATGCCTGGCCATAGATTTAATTTCATAGTAATTTTGCTAAAGCTTTGAAAAAAAATTGAGTTTTGATATTTTTTCCAACACACTCAAATATCAAATATTCATTTATGCATTTTTTCTTTTTATATCACTGTTAACAATAACAGACATCGGTTCATGTCATATGATTTTTTATTCAGTTTGTTGTCTGGTTTTAAAGAGACAAGTTGTTTTTCTTCTTACTCTTATTTGGAGAGTTTCTCTTGTTTTAAAACCTTTTTGAAGTCATCTTGAAATATAAAAATAGAACATCTGTGACAGATCTGTTTTGAACATATTTCACATTTCAGGATCCAAGGAGATCTGGTGGTCTGTGGTATTAGCTTGTTAATTTCTTGATGAATGGGTAGAAAGGCCACGAAGTGCACTCAGTACAGCACGTCTTCCGAAGATAGATGATCTCAAATAAATTCTATTCCCAATCAGTTTTTGATTTGTTAGGTGTTAAACCATTTCTTTGTAAGGACAGTGTTTACAAGCCTTGTAATGAGACAGCCCTGTGAGACCTTACTCTTCTTGCTGTAATTTTGATAAATGGAACTCTAATTCATAAAGGATATAGTGATTGAAGGGCAACTCCAGGTCCTGTACACTTTCATTTAGATAGATGTTTGGTACAGTACAGCAAAACTAAGGTGCACTCAACAGAGTGATAAATTTTAACAACAGCCAAACCAGAGGGGGTTTTTTCCATCAGGACAAAGAAGGACTATTTATTATATTTCATAGAAATAAATGTATTTTTAATATTATGAACCAGAATGGAGTTTTTAATATATTTGTCTTGTTGCTAAGCTCCAAATTTGCCAAACTAATGTAATGCCTTCTACTCTATCATGTTTCTTACACCTGTGTCTGGCAATATTTCTGTAATCTGGTACACTCATCACAAGGGATTTAAAATACCCTAAATTTCAAGTTGTTTGGATGTAGTTTAAATGTTATTAATAATTTGGAGCTTGAGACTTTCTTCCTGGTAATTTTAAAAATATACTTTCATGCATAAATAATTTTATAGAATTGTCATTAATCAGTTACTGCAGAAATTATTGACTCTTATTCCAGATTAGTATTTTTTAAATAGTTAATTTGAAGATTAACACATTTTATAAAGCTCAGAAACTTACATACAGAAACTGCTTAGAGCTACCAAAAAGGAAGAGAATGGTGTTTTGATGCTTTCTTTCTCCACCATGTTAGTTTATCTCCAATGTCACGTGCTTCACAACAGGAACTATTATTTGTGTGAAATGATGCTCAACTCCCTTGCCATAAACAGAAGTATATCAAGATCCTGACCTACTGATTTAATATGCAGAACAATTCTGATGTAATGCAACTGAAAATCTGTTACAGCACGTTACATTTTGTGGTTTTTTTCCTGGCTCCTACCGTTCTTGCTTCTTTCTGTGAATAAGGAAGGAAAAAAAACTACAAACCAACCAAACAAAAAAGGATCCAAAATTTTTATTAATACTGAAAACCTTTCCAACAACTAATTAATTGAACCAGTTTTAAATTGGGCAAATAATTACAGTTAGTTGAATTAAGTAAAAACCTATGTAAGAGAGGTAATAATCACAGCCTAATAACCAAACACAGCAAAACACAACATATTAAAATACAGCAGCACTGTATTAGTATTAGATAGTGTCTTAATCACTATCAGAATGGTCCTAATGGGTCAACAGCAAACAAGTCCCTAATTTTGAGCTTGGTGAAAAAAACGGGGTTTTGCTTACTTGTTTCTCTTCACCTTTTCAGAGTTTCAGAATGTAGTTTCAGAAGTAGCAATTGAAATAATAGCAGTAGTATCCTAAAGGTTAATGTTTAGGCCATGTAAAACATGAGTTATCTCAGCCTGTGATGAAGTGGCATGTTAGCAGTGATCTTCAAGCAGAGTAAACACACCCACAGAAATATATGCCTCCAGCGTTTTTATTTATGTGGTGTGACTCTCCTGTGCACAAACTAATTAAAAGACTCTAACTAATTATAAGAGTAGGAGGTAAAATCATAACATCTTCCCAGCTGCTTGTAATAACAAAACTGCCTGATACATCAATTCCATTCCATGTATCTATCTTCACTAACCTGTCTGCTTACTATATTCCTCTTAGTTGTCCTCTATAATAAGGGGCCATGAGTCCTACTGGATTTTACTTCAACATTTTACATCTGCCATAATAGTTGTCATCCTGTTTAAGTTCAGGCATTGTGGAAAGCAAACAAAATCCACATGTGCATAATTTTGCCTATTTTCACACTCATTCTGTAGCTTAGTAGGAAGCAAATTTCCAAATTATACTCCAAAAAAAAAAAAAAAAAACCAAACCAGAAATAGTTTAGGGGGTTTATTTCTTGATTTACAGAAGTGGAGTTGCCCAGGTCTTGTATGGTCCAAGGTAAAGATGCAGAGTTTTCTGCTGAAGAAAAAAAAATAGAAATCTTTCTTGCCTGAGGCTATTGTGAGTCTATAGTACTGAAAATACAACTTATGACCTCTTCCCAGCTAAGAAAGAAATACTATGAGGAGGTGACAACAGTAACGAGAAAGGTATTTATGATGTGAAATCTAATTATGTTTCTGATATTTAATCACACTAGGATTTAATTTTTACATCATAAGAATAAAATCGGGCAAGTTCCAGTAAGATATTCCCAAAATGCAAGAAGTTAAATCTCCTGCCATAAGGAACCGTCAGGCTGAATAGAAAAAAAACAACTGTAGTCAAGAAATATGAATATTATCCATGAAAACCTTTAGGTAATTGGCACATATCCATGTACCACCATTTCTCCTGCGTTGCTTAAAAACACACACACAGATGTGCACCAAAGTTCCCTCACCATGCTTGTCCTTTTTTCAGTCTTTTCTGAATCTCTGCATACCCTACCTTGTTATTGTGTATCAGAGATAAAACAGCTCCTACTTCACCATCCTGTCTCTCCTATCTGAAAAGACAAAAATCCTGAGAGATTTTGATTCCTGAAAGCAGCTTCTTTACTTAGAGTAGGTGGCTTGTGCTCTCAGGTCAGTCAGAGTCAGGGCACCAGGAACCCAAAAGGAATTCCTGCTGAATTTGTTGCAGGTGGAAAACTAATGGAACAACATTGAACACAAAGTAAATAGCAATTATTAAAACCAGGAGAGTCTTTGTGGAAAAGTTCGTATTTTATTCGGGACAGGACAGAAAACAGAATAGGACTGCATATTTTGTAAACCTTGGTAAAGTTTTAGAAATTATTCCTTCTTCTTTTTTTTTTAATAAAGATTATTTATACTGTAATGTTTTTACTACTTGACTGTCATTGTTTTATATTTAAAATATTATTCAGGTAAAATCACAACATTTGTAACTTTTTTTTTAGGCACTGAAGAGGATGTTGTGAAGTCGAAGAAAACTTTCCGCAGTCAAGCTGTGGTAAATCAGAATGCAGAAACAGAGCTTATGCTGGAAGGAGATGATGATGCTGTTAGCCTGCTCCAAGAAAAAGAGATTGATAACCTTGCAGGTAATTATACTTTTCATTAGAACTAAGATAAGAGTCAAAAGGCTCTTTTAAACTTGTTAGTTCTTAACCTTTGTGGTTAATGTCTTAATATTGACAGCTAAACATAAAATCGCAGATGAACGGATTCTTTGTTTTTCAGATTTTATTGCTTCCTCTCTACTTCCTTGAGGTATGGGCAGTGATTACAAAGCATTTGCCCACTGTACAGTCTTTGAGCAGAGATGTGAGAAATAGCAATACCTCAAGTGTTTTTATTAGTGAGAGTGACTTGTTGAAAAGTCTGTAAATACCAGTGTGAAACCTCTTTTTTTTCTCTTTTTTTTTTTTTTTTTGGTGTTAAAATGTAAATGTGGACTCATTCCACAGGTCAGAGTTTTGTGAGTCAGAGTGTGCTTGTGCCTGATCCCAAGTGCCATGCAGCTTGTGCAGAGACACCTGCCCTCCTGCTGGCACCCAGTTTTCTCAGTGATAGAGTTAAGGGAGATCTGCAGTATCTCAACCCATCTGTCACAGCGAGAGAAAAAGTTGCCTGTTTTAAGCAAGGACTAAGAGAGAACAAAGCTGTAACCAAGCTATGAACTTTGGGAGTTAGCATATGAGCTGGGAATGAACCTTCTGTAAATATGCACGAGAGAGCCCTTCTGGTCCTTTCCTGGGTGAAGGAGTGCAGTGAGATCTGTTTTATCTGTCTTCTAGCAGGTTCTATTATAGCTCTGTCTGAGAAGTGATACTACCTTTCCAGGGAAATAGTCTGGAAAAAAAGGCATGATGAAAGTTTCAAATGCACTCTCCTCTCAGATGGGATAGAACCGAGAAGTATGAAATGCAGTATGATTTTTTTTAAATTCGTTTACTTAGGAGTATCTTTATTAAACTACTCCACTAAAGGAGAGTTCTAGGATTTTTTTTCTGCATAACTGAATTTCTAAAATAGCTATCTTTGCTCCTGCATTATCTTCTGATACCGTAGAGAAAATATGCAGCAAAGATAAGATCATGCATAGACAATTAAAAAAAATAAAAATAAAACCAAAGCAAAACAAACAAACAAAAAAAATGAAAAGGCAAAAACCCACAACAACCACCTACATGGAAGATAGTCTCGTGCTTTAGAACTAGAGCAGAGCAGAGAGGGGGAAATCGATGCTTTTATTTGGAAGCAAGCATCAGTATATGATTATCACAGTTAGTATGTCACTCTGCCTGCTTTCTTAATCTGCAGCTAACTGCTGCTGAGACACTGTAGTCCAAAGTCAATGAAGTAGTGCATCAAGCAGGACCATGAGTGGGATAATTTGATCAATGTCCCTTTCTCTTTAGAGGGAAAAGTCAGTACTGCTTTGGCAAAGTTCTTATATCTAAGAACAGTGCTTCCAACTAAATATGCATAAGGTCATTTAAAAGGCTGTTTAGAGGCTGAAATATGCATTTGAATTGAAATACTGATTAAAACTGCAAAATGGACATGAGAAATTCTTACGCAGTCTGGAAAATCTCTGTCAGATATGAATTTCTTCTCTAAGGCACAACACTGACATTTTGTTCAAACACACTGATGCAATACTATTCCTATAGCTACCTCCCTCTGCAAAAACCTAGTATTTCCGTTGTGTCCTTAAGAATTAATGTGCAATTTATCCTTTAACTGAAGATTGCTGCTGGATGGCATCCACTGCTCCCTCAGGACATGGCACAATCATTGTAGTCCTTTGCTTGTACTGTTCATAGAATTGGAAGATATTGTCAGTATTGCAAAAGCAGGAATAGAAAGCAAAAAAAAAGAAACCCCCAAACTTTTGAGATATTGACAGGATGCCCTTGTGTTCCCTATCAATGCTAACAGAGCAAGCAAACTGCTTCCAAGTGTGGTGAGGTGATGTGAAAATGGTGCCATATGGTACCAAAACCTGTGAGCTTCTCAAAACGAGCCCACGCTCCACTATCTCAGTTTTACTATTACATTAACTGCAGCCTTTGCTACTCAACTCTCACTCATCTTAGGAGCTGATGTTGAGAGTTAATGGTCACACACGGTACCATACATGTCTTCTGTAAATTTTGCATGGGTAAAAAAAACCCTGAATCCCACAATACCCTCTCTTCAGCTGCTGATTTTGCATGATTCTGCATACAATGGTATCGCCGGTTTTCCCAGTTTTCAATATATAGAATGTGGCTCTGAAACTTGAGTCCAATAACTGAAATCAAGAAAAGCAGTAGGCAGAGAAGGTGGGGCTTTTGCCTAAGAATGTTTGAACAATCTCTGACAGCTCTGAAGAGCGGGTCCCAATAAAGCCATACTGTCTGTTCTTCTTTAATTCTAAAGAGTTATGTACATTTAGTATACATGATCTGGAAATCTTTGAGAACTATCTGGTTATGGTATAGCACAGCATCATTTAAATCTAGTTGCTGCTCACAGTGAAATGACACATAGGAATTTCTATATTCAGATATGCCTCCAATTTAACTTTAAAGCTTAAATCAATTCAAACCTGATTTACAACGATTTGGATTGTCTCAGTAAGAGATAGGAATTAAACAAAATCTTTATAAACTAGGTTTCAATTGATTTAAGATTGTCCACATTTAACTAGAACAATTTAGCGTTGTTTATTCCATGAAACTAAGGCACATTTTAAACAGATGAGGCCTTGGGTTTTAGAAAATTTTTAACTAAGATAAAAATATTACAATATTTTGATTTGTGAACTTAAAACTGGAAAAAAAAAAAAGGAAAGTTTGAAACAGATTGAGATTGTTCATACTAAGTTATCTGTACATACCTTTTGTTCCAGAGACTCTTTATAGTTTTTCATCAACCATGTGGCACAAATCAATGTAAAGTTCGCTTTGATAAATTGCATATGGGATGGAGAATTTTTAAATAATTATAGCCTGAATATTTTTATTATATAATCTTAGTATTCCATATGTTGCAATTGCAGTTGGTCAGATTTCATTATATTAAATAACATTTTAATAAAATATGAAAATCTGATTCCATGTTATTATGGTCTTAGGATTATGACTTATAAGTTTGCATCAAAATTTTTAACAAAAGCAGTATTGAAACTGTCTTACAGTATGAGTTAGCAAAAGACGTTCTTGTTTTAGCATTTGTGTATTAAAATATGTTACATGTTTCTGTTTCAGTTTTAGCTCCTTTTCTTCCCAGACTGTTCACTTCAAGAGGCAAGTCACATCTCTGTTAGAACTAATGATTGAGATAGTCCAGTCAATTTTAACAGTTTCCTAATATATTGTGAATCTCTGGGTAATACAATCAAATCCACTGTAGTGACTTGATATTACTAACTCTTGTCCTTTTCCATTTATATTTCCTAATGCTTCACTATGGCTCTTAAATACTGATCTTTTCTCTTAAGATCCTGAGAATTTGCTAAAAGTTTGTCTCCTGCTTAGTAGGTGATTTTTTCAAAATGAAAAATATGTGGGTGTGTTCTAATATAATAAGTTTTCATTTTTACAGAGAGATAACGGTCTAGTAGATACGCAGTTTTATCAAAGTTTGTTATTTGGGTTGGGGATTTTTTTTAGAGCACTGATCTTGCATTAAAATAGGTCATTAAAAAAATAAAATAAATGTTGATCTACTCAGGTTTTATGAATTCTGTATTTTAGGAAGACGTTCTCTTCTCTTCTCTTTGTTGTGAAGATGCATGTCCCTTGCTGACATTTGTTTGTGTGTGTTTGAGAGCAGAATTTAGCTTAATGACATTTTTGAAAGATACATGTTCTTAACTGGAGCACATTTCATCTATTTTGTTGTAGAGCTGGTGACAGCAACAAATATGCCCCAGCCAAGCAAAGGATCCTTGATGGAATCTTTTGCTACTCTCTAAAAGAGTATTTTCTAAAAAGAAAGAAAGGAAATAAAAATAGGAGGATATGATGCTTTGAGTTATTTTCGGAAGACAAAGGGCTTTGGCAGGCATCTGGTTACTTGCGTGGGCTCAATCAACTCAGAAGCTGATTTCCTCATCAGCCGCGGTGAATTACAGCCTCACAACACTCTTGCAAGAATAAATCCACATTATTTGCTCCGTTATATGAGCAGATTGAGCAACTCATGCAAATAAACACAAGGAGAGCCACTAACTGCCTTTAATGAATTTTAGTCTTATTGTATCAAAACTTTCACTACAGAATCTTCCCTTCTTTCTGGACATCTGCCTCGAGGTGGAAGGAGCCTCCCTCCCCCCACCAGTGCAAATGGGCCGGGAATACTGAGACAGACGCAGCATCCCAGAACTGCCGTAACTTTTAGCAACTTTGAATTTCAGGATACAAATATTTCTAGAAAGCAGCGCTCTCACTGATAAACAAGAGTTGATCTTCCATCTGAGCCACCACAAGTAGCGAGTCCACACTGGCCTGAGGGCTAAATGTGAAAAGCCTTCTCTCCAGACTTCTTGGGATTGTGCTGGGTATTGACTTACTGCCCTGTTCTAAGGAACACACTAGGTCAGGAGGATTTGACAGCTTGTATTATTATTAATGAGATATAAGACCTTTCACTTCCAGGTCATCTGTTTGAAGTCCAGACAAAACTGGAGGTAACCAAACATTATCAACATCTGTTTTGTGGCCTATGCAATATAAGCCTTTTGTCCTATTTCAGAACAAACTAATAGAAATCATCATAATTTTGACCAATTTCCAAATGAAAAACTATTTGATGCTGTCATTAGAGGGAATTGGAATAATGCCAGAAGTTGTACTACATGGACTCACAATTAAAGCTGTATAGCAGTACCAAAAAAAATTTTAAAAAAACAAACAAACAAAAAGATTAATAATTTAGCCTATGGGGAAAATTTCTATTCCAGGTTTTAACAAACAGCTCATTTACATTTCTGAAATTATTTTGAAGTCTCACATAGGAATAGATGCAGCAATAAAAACACTAACACATCAAGGAACTGCATCTAAAGCTACAAAAAAATTGCAAAATAAGTATTTTTATAGAAAACTTACATATGTTTTACTCATCTTTAGATGTATAATATGCATTTCGTATTTATATGCATACATTTTGAGTTATGGTAACATTTCTTTTGGCCAAAGTCTAACATGGAATTTTCTTTACAAGAGTTGACCAGTGTAGACAATCTCCAGTAAGCAAAGCTGTTTGAAACTTTTTCTTACCTACTCCTAAGGAGTAAAAGAGGATCATATTTTCTTGAATTTTCTTCTGTTGCTATTCTCAAAACGTTAATGATATATGTAGTATTATATCTATTGCTTTTGTTAATGGACAAAACAGATATACAAGCAGTAGATTTTCTTAATTAAAACAAAACAAAACAAAACAAAACAAAAAAAAAAAAAAAAAAACCAAAAAAAAAAAAAAAAAATTGAGCCTCTACTGAGAAGGCAGATTTTCAAACTATTAGATTTTTCAGGCATATAAAAATAATTTTTTTGAGGCCACCAGAGAAATTTTTGTTGCATTATCTGCTGTTAGAGTAATAGATTGAAAGAAAGGAGCAAATAGCATTGCTATTGTCTCCAGCAGTGACCACAGCCTACTCAGGAGGTTTAGGGGTAGAGGAAAGGAATCATCTTCATCCTTCCTCCTGGAGAACAAAACAAGACAGTGATTCCAAGGGTGATCTCATCTTCCCTCTCCAACCCTGCTTCTCCTGCCCTGTTGTGTTATCTCCATGGGGCCCTGTTGTCCGCCACATTCTCTCCTTCTCCTGAAGCAGTTGCTATCCACATGCCAGTGGCTCTGATGGTCTGGAGTGGCCCAGAGGGCAGAAAGCAGCAAACATAAGGGAAACCCAGCAAGGATTTTAGCAAGTACACGGTGATGCTTCCTAATAACTCACTCTCAGCCTCTAACAGCTTGTACCTCTGATAGTTCCAGAGGCAGAGGTAGTCGTTAATTGCTTGCTTGCTCCCTTCCTTCTCTTCTTTCCTTTCCATTCCATTTTATCTCTCTCTTCTCTCTCTTACACTCTCTCCTATTTTCTTTTTCTCTCTGTCTGGAGGTGGCTAAGGTACCTTAAGCTTTGCCATACTTTATGGTTTTTTTCTTTAAGAAAGTATGTATGTGTATGTGCACACACAAATAAGTCAGTTAAGTAACAAATATGAAAGTTTCAATAGAAAATACAAAAAAAAATCCTATTATTTCTCTTAGTTTTTCAAGCTTCCCTGTGGAAACTTTTCACTGAATTCAGCATGTACCACTAAGTAGTTTTTTTTCCTTTCAAACTTCATTATTATTGCAAATTAGCATTCAAGATAGGAATTTCATTGGGGCAGTTGCTTGTCTGGGAAAGTGACAGGAATGTGGAAGAAGAGTGATTCCATTTCCCATTCTATGATAGATACGTAACCACATAAGCCTTTTACTTCCAAACATGGAAATTTAATTCAGCCAGATTTCCGTAGTTTCTGTTTTTTATGTATTCAGATTTTGATCCTCAAGTCTAAGTATAAAAAAGAAAAACATATTTGTATGAGTTTAATTTGGAGTATAGATTCAGGCATAAGCGAAAAACAATTATACTTTTGATATGTAGTTGGCTTTCACGCTGAAAAAGGCCCATAGTTTCTATAACGTACTATTTTTAGACAGCTGAGTGTTTATTCTAATCATTTTTTCCATATTACTATCCAAAATAGCTTAATATTTTATAAGGTGGTTGTCAGTCACATATGATAGTGCTCCTAAGCACAGCTTTGAAGAACTCTTCTCTTTGTACTTTAGTACACCCACTCTAAGTCTGAGCGTCTTCAGCTTTTAAAATGGCAGCCAGATTTCCTGCTTTCCAAGCTTTAAAATTAAATGAGTTCAAACTCTGTTGGATTGTATTTATGGGTGGCTCTGAGAGTGCTTCATGTGCTGTTACTGTCCTCTGATACCAGTCTATTTATTTTTTTTCATAACTTGCACAACTCTTTCTACTTGAAATTTCTAAGGCTGCAAAATTAAACTACATTGGACCCTTTTTCTGAGGTGCCACACCCTGGATGGAGCTGTTAAATTCATCAAAGGTCAAGCTGACGAGCTACCTGATATATAGGAGACTGCAGAAAGACAGGCTTAGGCATAAGGAAACCCCACCATTTTGCATCTTATTTCATCTTCACTATGCATTTGGTTTCCTTGCAAAAATCCATTTATTTTTCATAGGAATGTATTGGGACTGACCCACCATAGATTAGTTGAAGGAATGTATCCAGACCTGTATTGACAGTGTCTATGTTTAAACTAAGCACTTTCATTGACCTTTGGTCAGGAGTTTTTTTTGCCTTTCTTTTTTTCCTCTGGTGTTATAGAAGCAAATTAAAAGATCAGTCAAGAAGACATTTTGGTTAGTCTTGTTTAATTAACCAGAAATTGTACCAGAGTCAGTCTCATCCCATGCTTTTAGCTTGGCTTTCTAAAGAAACAAGGTTTATGTAAGCACCCTCTGTCAGTCTCTATCTTTGTAGCTTCTGAACCTGGAAGCCATTTTGAACGAACTTTTAAACTGGAGTAAAGACTTGAGAAGCAATAAAATTCCAGAAATGGAATCAGGTTGTTAAGGAAAAAAGCCTGAGTGACAGACCCTACCACATCACTCTTCCTTTCATAATGCACCAGAGGATCTTTTTGGAAGAGTCTTCTGAATTACCCTAACTGTGGGAATGCAGTACATGCAGTTGACTAGTAGACACAGTTGCACTAGAGTTGGTTCTGGTGTTGTTTAGAGATACTCATATTTTCAGAAAATTTTGAAGTTAACAACTGTTGTATCTCAGGTGATTTTTCCAAACATACCTGTCAAGTTATATGCTGATACAACAACTTATGTCTTTATTCCCACACAGACATAGGAGTTACTATCCATATAAGTGAACTTTAAAATATCACGAGCTATTTGAACATAATATTTTTGTTCACTATGGTCTCAAGAAATGCAAGACTTACAGTTTATCTGAAGAGCTTTTCCATAATGGAGACTGGAAGGAATGAAAGCTGAAGGGCTTATTTCCTTAAATTTCTAAGCTGTTGAGTCCTATGGGCATGACAAGGTACACAAACTGGACTCTCTAAGATACCTGTCAAGTCTGGTTTGCTCAGACTGGCATCTGGGATTTGATCCTTGTGTTCCTGACTCATTAGCTTGAGTTCCTGTTTCAGTGGTATACCATTATAGTAGGCTTTTCTCTCTGCTTTCTCCTTTCTTCTTTAAATTAACATTTAACTTGTTCTTCTTTTGAACATTAAAAATGCTTTTCTAAGGTGCATTTTTTTTTGTTACATTTTGATTAAATAGCTAGCTATAGGCTCTCTCAGAGAGAAAAGATGTTACTTATGTGGGCAGGTTCAGCATCATTTAAGGTTTTCTAGGTTGAAAAAGTATCTTAAGTTTTACTTGAGAGTGAGGAGGGATCTAGTGCAAGTCCTACTGCATCAGTGTAGAATACTCACATCTGGATGCACTGCTTAACAGTCCAGTTCTTAAGTTTCTAAACCATCTTAATTTACTCAGTCCTTCCAAGGTATAGCTTCAGGCAGAGCACACTGTATGAATCTAATTTTGAAGTGGCAAATGTGTGCATTGCAGTAGTGAGGTCTCTATCCCAAATATTTACATTTCTGGCCAGGTGTAAACCATTAAGGGGAGTCTTGGCTATTATTAATACCTGATCACCTGGCAGGTTGGTGGTTGGGCATGTCCCGAAAAAATGCTAAAGCCATGTAAGCCATTTGGAACATCAGCACAGTTCAAAAGTTCTCATGCATGTCACAGAGTAAAGCTGGCTTTACCTGCAAAAGGGGGGAAAAGTTGCTTTTCTGAGGTATTTTAGGCTGACACACACAGCTAATTGTTCCATGGGATCTTCAGTGAGAGGCTCAGGAAGACTGACTTTGTTTCGTGTTGAGTTTGTCTTTACATATTCTCTAACTGTTCTAGTAAGTGGTTGCTTTCTATCACACTTGGAACAATATAAAGAAATAGTAATTCCTAAGAATATTTAGAGGCATGTTTTCCCTCAAGAAGTACTATTTTATATTTTTCTTTTAATGCGACCAGGAAGGTATAGAATTATGATAATAATAATTTACCTGTGAAAGTGCATATGTCAATTCAAATATATAGGTGAGTTTGTATATGTTTGAGATAAAATTACTTTTTTTCTTCTCAAGGAACACTATCTTTATTTTCACAATCTCATCAAAACTATGTAATTCTTTTTTACTATTTTATTCATAGTTATAATATGTAAGATTTTTTTACTTACATATTCTTTTTAATCAAACACATTTGCTTGCTGTTATGGCAACCACTTAAGAGAGTTGAGTTGCTGTAATTGCTTAGTCATTGTTGTTGAAAAGACCATTTAAGTTCATCTTTGATGTTAGTAGTAGTAGTGCTACATGCTTTATGGAGGAAAGAGGGGGAAAGTGGGGAAAATCTTGGATATCAGGGCCTATCCACACTGGCTATGACATTTAAACAAACAAAAAAAAAAATCAGTCCCACTCTCACAATATGAAACATATGATTGTGCAGGAGTAAAAAGCCAACAAAATAAGCTTGGATATCTCTGAAAATAGGGGAAATGAATTTGGGATATTATTCAGTGGTGGAAGAGAAAACCAAGATTATAATCATATTTAGACTTAGATTCTGGTTTTTGCTTTTAAAAAGTTGTGCAAATTATCTTTAATGAAACTGTTGAATGTGATGTATAAGGGAGCTGTATATGTACAGTCTTATAAGGGCCTTGGCTTGAGTGAAGTTACTGCCTTCAAGTTCTTGCTATAGCGGAGAACAAATTGGGGGCAGCATCCTCATGTAAGTTCAACATATTTACTGCAGAAATCTTTTTATAAGGGTAGTTTCAATCCCATTTATGATGACAATGGGAACAAAGACTAAATTCTGTGAATTGTTTAGGAATCTTACCTTGTTTACTTGTTATTTAGTTGGCACTGCATGTGTAATATTAGATGTTAATTGATTGAAATATTTTTCAGACTAAAGAGCTTTTCCCAAAGCATTCTGGTACCTATGCCTCTTTCTACTTCCATGCTATGTGACTTTTATTTCAAGAAACTGAAGTTTTTGTGTACTTGTGCACGTGTTATATCTCAGTTGTTGTTTAAGTATAAGGATTTTTATACATTTCAAATACCACTCAGCTCTAGCTACACCTTGCTTTACATTTAAAATGCTGAGGAAATTTCAGTTGTCTTATTTCAAGTACCTTGTGAGTGATTTTTATTTATTCTTAATCTCTAAAGCTCTTGTTTAAGTGTCATATCAAATTACAGAATGTAATTTATGCAGTCTATAGTGAAAGTATTTGTTTCAGTTAATCTATGTTGAATATATGTATATGAAAAAGATCTTTTTTTTTTCTTTAAAAAAGAAAAACAGCATCAGTTAAAAATTAAATATGCCAACATCCACCTCTTTTTTTTCCAGAGTAATTACCAGTAGATTGTAAACTTAAATTGTTTGAGCTGATTGGATGTATTTTAAAAGTACTTGTCCTGGCTAATACTTTTTTCTTTATGCATAATCACCAAAATTTTATTTTAAAAGTTGTACTTTTAGGCCTGCAGCAGGTAAATTTCTTCTTTTGTAATTCAGCATGTAAAAGCATATACCTTCTCCTCCTTAGGAGTAAATGTCCCCAATCTTCTTAGCAGACATACCTCCAGTGTAATTTTCAGGCTTATGAAAGTAACACATGTTTAGCTCTTACAGCTAAAAACAACAGTTTATGAAAATGAAAATGCTTGAATTAATAAGTTAAAAATACACTCTTTAGCAGCTTTCCTTAAGAAGTGTAATTTTACTGATATTGCATTAGCAGATAACAAACTTTTAAACCGAATAGAACTTTTCACGTGGTTTGATTTGCTTTACTTGAACTTGAAAAATGCAAAAACTAAGTTATAACAACAGGGAATGGAGTCTCCTTTTAACAAAAATTATGCAGGACAGCATGGAAGTTACATTTTGCTTTTATTCACTGGGTCCCTTCTAATTTCACAATCATTTACTTTTGGAAAGAAAATGTTATTTTAAAAGGTAGATGCATGATAGAGTTTATTTTAGAAATGTAAATCACATGTGCTGACCACAGGGTTCAGGCAAAAGCGAAAATTCGCCATTTGAACAGATTGCTAGACCTGTGGGTCTGGAGTGATTTCTGGTGTTAAGGCCAGAACTTCTCTGGTAGGTCGCTGCCTTTCTTTGGCGGGCGCCTCGATATCTTCGGAGAGGTGTGGAGAGGCAACGAAACGATCTTTAAAGAGAGATGCTTTTGCTTAGAGTCCCAAGAGCTGACAGGCAGCCTAGACAAGGGTCCCCTCCACAAACGCCAGCTTGTTGGGCGACGCGAGGAAGCCACAGGTTGGCTTTTCCCCCGGAGCGGGAAGGGAAGCGCCCTCGGAGCCGCCTGCGGCTCCTGCGCTGCGCGGGGAGCGCCCGGCAGCATCCCCGGGCGCCGCTGCTCCGGGCGCCGCTGCTCCGGGCGCCTCTCCCTCGGGCAGCGCAGCCCCGGCCTTCTCCGGGGCCGCAGCCGCGCTGGAAATGAATATTTACATCCCCTGGAAAAGCGCAGCTCGCCACCGCCGAGGGGCCGGGGGTAGGCTGGAGCCGAAGCTTGTTATCCTTCCCGAATGCGAATGAGCCCGTCCCAGGGCTCTTGGCTCAGGTGTGCTCAGCTTTTGTTTCATTAGATTATCAATTGGGTTTGGAAAGGAGACCCGGAGCTTCCCGGTAGCTCGGTGCCATATGGAAAATCTGCACTATTTTGATTATGCTCTATGTAAACATTTTAATATCGGATCCTTAAAATCCAGAGACTATCCCAAAGGGGATTAAAACATAATCCTCTCTCTCTATAGCTGTAGTGGATTAATTTCGTATTCTCTCAGTGGCTGGCTTGCTCCCTGAAGGCTACAACAAAAAGACTCAGTGCTCCTTAAACATGCTATGGAATTGCAAGTTGTAATTGGAGATTTCCAAAGGACAAGTGTAAAAATGAAACACTGCTAATACCTTTTTTTTTTTCCCTTCATTTTGTGCTTTAAGAAGAGAAAAAGTCTGTAAAGATTTATTTTTTTTTTTAATTTAGTTTGAACACCCCCTTTCCTGAAATCCCATAATGTGACTATTACTTATTTTCCTTTCTGGATTTGTGTGTGTGTGTGATTTTTTTTTTTTTTTTCTTTGTTCGTTTGGTTTTGTGTGGGTTTTGTTGTTGTTTTGGGGTGTTTTTTTGTTTTGTTTTTGTTTTGTTTGTTTGTGGTTTTTGTCTTGGGTTTGGTTGTTTTTTGGGGTTTTTTTTTTAGGGTTTGTTAGGTTTTTTTCCCTGAAAATAAAAACACCAAAACAACAAAACCCACAAGAAAACCTTTCTCATCTGGAAAGTACGATAATGCTTATTCCTTGTCGCATTGTGATACTTCTGGACATGTTTGCCTTGCAACAAATCTAGGGTGTCATTTGTGTAGAATGCAGAGCAGATGCCAAGGTACCAGTCTGGGAGGGAGCTCGGAGCCTTTTCCCTTTTCTCGGGAGGAGTAGAGAGCCAGAAATCCGCGATTTGCCCTGCCTTCAGTAACGGGCTAAGAAGTGACTGTTCCCTTTCCCTCCGCGTTCACCCCTGCTTTTGCAGCTCTGCCCCCTGCTCCGGTCCGTGAGGGCGCATCACCCGCTAACCGGGGTGCACCATTGTCTCCGCCTGAATGGCAGATTATAGGGTTTGGCCTTTTGGCCATTAAATAGCGGTGGCTTTATTTTTATTTTAGCCACACAACACCAGGGAAAAGAGGTAATTGGATTAAATTGATGTTCTTCCTTCTGGGATTCAGCAAAGCCCACAAACGCCTCCTTAACGTGATAGAATATCGGGTCGTTTCCAGGACGCGTCTTTCCAAGGCGCTTTTCTCCCCGCACAAAGAAAGGCCCGGGAGCCCATCAGCCTGCGCCGGGCCAAGTGTGCCCGAGAAGGGCCAGAGGAGGGCTAGGGCGCTCTGCTGGAGAGGGCAAGCGCTTCTGCAGGGCAGGGAACCGCCGGCTGCCCAGACCCCCCTTCTGTAAACACAAAGAAAGAGGGCCTGGGGAATAGAAACCCAAATCCACTTGTAATCGTACAAGAGAATCGGGCGTAATTACTTGAGCAACCTAGATGAAGATTGATGAGGCTTTAAAGCGGCGTTTCGGATCGATCACCCTGCCCTTTGGAGCCTGCAGCCGGGCTTCCCCGGCTCGGATCGGCTCCTTTCCCACCGCCAAGGGAGGGAGAGAAGATGGAGGCGAGACTGGGAGAGCAGCAAGGCAAGCCCGGCGCATGTGATTCCGATCAGCTGACTGGGGTCAAGAGGCTACCTCGGTTTATTAGGAGATAGAAAACAATAAAATGAAAGAAAATAGAGTTTGTATCAATATTATGCCGTCCGCCACGCTGGGCTGCTGAAAGCTGTCACTGAAACTGTGCGTTTTAGCTTCCCCCGTACATGCATCAATCCCTGCCTTCCTCTTTATTTATTTTGCAACGTAAACGACAAAATATTGTGCAACAAGGGCTCAAATTGGGTGTTACAGCAGAGTAAAGCTTTAACAACATGACAGTTAGATGCGCCGATACAGGAGTAATTTGGGCTAAGTGAGCGATTTGAAGTGCTGCTTGCAGGAGCGGGTAGCGAAGTGTGCGGACGGTGCTGGGGGAGGAGGAGAGGGCGCATCCGAGGCGTCGGCCCCGGTGCGAGCCGCGGCCCCGGGCTCGGCTCGGCCGCGCCAGCGCCCGCACGGCGCTGCTGGAGGGGCGAGCGGCCGGGAGAGGCAGCGGGAGGCTCACGTCTCTCTGCCCCCTGAACCGGGGTCACCTTCTTGCAAGGGAGACTTTTTAGCCGCGTGAAACAACCAAACCCCTCCTGAGATGGTCAGTTTGCCGGTTTCTAAAAGGTGCGCCAGTCAGGTGTTGTACCCGGCTTCTCAATACTGGACTTTTATTCTTTCTGTGTCCGATGCCTGTTTGTACGTGCGTGTGGCTCTGTGTGTTTATGTGAGTGTATACAAATTATCCCACAGGCTTTCGTGGTTAAATCTAGAAGAAGTTTTTATATATAATATTTTCTTCGAAGCAAGCAAGCTTCCTAAACGCGGCCGCTTTTAGCTTTAATGGCGTTGATATTGGAGATAAGATGGTGAAAAAGAGATCCTCTTGTCTTTTGGATTAAAGAAGGGTTGTTTTGGTTTTTGTTTTCCTGAATTAAAATCTAACAATTTGTGTGGAGAAGGCTGCCTTTTGCAATAGGTTTTCCCCATCCCATCTTTTCAATGCCCGTGAAAGCGTCTCGTTAAGGAATATATTTGACCAAGTATTGTTGCAGTCATTTTAAAAGGATAAGCGGCAGCGAGTTGAAACAAAAATTATCTTGCCGTAAATGTATTTAACGATAGCCTTTGTGTGGGGTATTGAAATAGGTGGGGAAAATTTTTAAAAAAAATAAATTTAAAAGCAAACAAACAAACTACTAAACTTCCTCCCCCCACCCCCGATATTGGATATTGGCGTTACTTGTCCGAGTCGAGGTCTGGATCCAAAGTTAAAAATAATGCCCGCAGGCCTCGCAGGGTCAGTGTGGCGGGCAGGGGCTGCCTTGCCCTGCCCTGCCCTGCCCTGCGGCCCCGGCCCGGCCGCGCCGCCGCGGGGACCCTGGGCTGCCGGATCGAAGCGGTGTGGAACGAGCCGCCGCTATCGCACATTAAACAGTGATAGTGTTAACGAGGAGCAAAAGGGCATGAAAAGAGAGGGGACCTTCTTCTAAGAGGCAGCTGTTTTTCACCCTAACCCCTCTGAATTTCGCTGCTGTGATTTATCTCGCAGCCGCGGAGCTCACAAACCCGCTTGTGCCCCGGCCGCGGAGTTCAAAGCGCTGGCCGCGGGCAGGAGGGGAATGAACACGGCGTTTACAAACTGGGTTTACGAGGGGGCTCGCCGGGCGCTGGCTCGGCGGAGGGAAGGGCCACCGGGGATGGGCCGGCCGGGCGCCTCCAACCTGACGCCGCTGCCCTTGCCTTGCAGGCCCCGTGGTCCTCAGCACGCCGGCACAGCTCATCGCCCCCGTGGTGGTGGCCAAGGGGACGCTCTCCATCACCACCACAGAGATCTACTTCGAGGTGGATGAGGATGACTCGGCCTTCAAGAAGATCGACCCCAAGGTGAGTGCGGCGGGCGCGGTCGCGGTCCCCGGTCCCGGCACACGTGCGCCGGGGCCGCCCCCTGATTCCAAACTCCGCTCCTGTCTGCCGCCGCTCGCTGCATTTAAAAAAAAAAAAAAAAAAAAAAAAAAAAAAAAAAAAAAAAGCGGCGCAATGTATTAATGATGTTAAATCCTCTATTACGGCAGCGTGCGCGTTTTCCAGCAGCCTTTCGCGCGGTGCCTTTGTATGAACGTGGTCAGATTTAGTAGTTAAGCCAATTGCTCTGAAATCCCTGGAGGGAGCGGAGGGAGCAGCAGTCCTAGCCCGCAGCCTTCCCGAGACACAGCGGAGGGTTTTACGCCTTCCGAGGTTATCGGAGAATCCCCCTATTTCAAAAACGTTAGTTTCACGTAAGAAAATACGGCGCATTTTGTAAACACTGTGTAACTGCTGAAATGAAAGTTAATGCTTGTTTTCCGAGGGGGGAAAAAAAAGAAAAGAAAATGGGGAGGGAGGGAATCGACATGTACCGAAGACGGTTCCTGGGAAAGCTCTGTTTCTTTCTGAAGTCATTTACTACTACCAATTCCCCAGCGCCGCCCCCCTTCCCCCTCCCTTCCGTGAAAACCTCCAGCCCAGCCGCAACAGAGCAGGGGTGCGTGACTTGAGCGGAAACCTTTGCGTGGCTTTGTCCCCGAGGGAACGGCGCGGGGGATGCCACGCGGGGGAGGAGGGGGCAGACGGAAGGGACGTGTCTGACAGGGCGCTCCTCTCGTCTGCATCTCTTTTTATTCTTATCGCTCTTGCTTTATTTCTTTACTGTTGCTCTGGAAAGTGTTGGAAGAGGAGAAATAGGGGAGGTACTTTCACAAAGACCTTGGGGTTGGGTTTGTTTTTTTTTTTCATGCAGAAATATTATCAATAATTTCCAAGAAAATTAACTCCTCGTCTGAATACGTTTCCAATGAAGTGATTTCTCTTTGGCGAATAATTTGTCAAACTCGAAACTTTCTTCACAGTGCTGGGGTAAAAAAGTTTCTGTCGGAATCTCTGGGCATATCAGTTTCCCTAAAGTGCACCCGCTGGAAATAGTTGTTAGTGGGTGTCACACAGGCAATCGGCCTCTTTCAGCACTTGTTGACTGTTAAGACCCTGATCAAAATCCGCGTTGTTAATTTGCGTTATGATTTAAAAGCCATTTTGAAGAAATGCATCCTGAGAGGGACCAGGCAGTGCGGTACAGACAGGAGGCTTTGGATTGCGTGCAGTTTTGTAAGCACGCACATGTTATTTCCTCTGAATGCCCTGGGAGCTCAGGGTCTTGATTTCTGGGAGTGCAACTGGCAACCTTAGCACATTGGTAACGGATTTGTAGGTCAGAAGTAATATTGTTGTTCACTTTATTGCTGTTGGCTCTCACCTATAAATTTTATTTTCTGCTTTATTAGTACCTGCACCAAATTGCTAGTTTTATCAGGATCACTGCTTATTCAAAACACTGCTTCCCAGATACGTTGTGTTTCCTCAGCTTTGTTCAAAAGCCAGCAGAAACACAACAGCACCGTATAATAAACCCTTCAAAACAGACTTCTTTCCTGACGGCTGAAAAAGTGTAACTGTATTAATAAGTACGCTGGTGTCTGACAGTTGCTGATGGTGATCTGGAGCTAAATTCCAATATGTTTGTACAACCAATGTTTCCCTATTCTACAAAACTATTCAAGATGCAAAGTTAGGAGTCTGCCCTTAAGTTTCTGCTTTACAGGGTTTAAACAACTATCCACAGAAAGGCAAAATCCACAAAACATAGCTGCCTCTGGTTTTTCAAGTGGAAAACTTGATCCGATATTGAAACGCTTACCCATATGCATTTTACTTCATTTATTAGCTTGTAATTAAATAAATCAGCAACAGAAATTAAAGTCTAAATCACAAAAAGTAATTATCCAGTGTATTTCAAGTGCATTTTCAAATATATAATTCCAATATTCAAGCGTTATTATATAAGCAGAATCCAAATTTCTTTTGAATATATTTAAATAACATTTCAAGTATATTTATGGAATGTTAGAAATAGAACAAGCAATATATATGAAACGAAAAATGTAAACTTGTTAAGTTCAGACACTTCAAAAGACAATTAACAAAAGTACCGTGATAAAATCTACCTTTTTTAATGGTATCTTCTTTTTAGCAGAAAATGTCCTTGAAGTATCCAAAATGGCAATTTAACTTCTGTTCACCAAATCACAAAACACCAACATCCACAATTTCAAAGACAATGTGAGATCACAATATTTGATACAAATTAAAAGAAAGGTACATTAGGGTTTGTTCAGGTGGCATATCCAAATAGCTTTTACTCACAGGAGAATTACATAAAAATACTGGGTTTTGTTATAATCCGTTGGTACCGTTTTTAGGCAGAATGGTCACAATCAAATTACGGCCAATTTTTCCTTTCCAAGTAGCACACTTTCCTTTTTTCTTTTTTCCTTTTTTTTTTTTTTTTCCTTTTTTCTTTTTGTTTTTCCCCCATGGGGAACTGCAAAACTGTGACGAAGAGGAACGATGCTTGCTGTTCTCATTTGCTTTTCTTTGTGAAGAGCCTAAGCTATATTCCTTTTTAAAAGAGAATATTATTTGCATTGTCAAGTGGAAATATATGACTTTTCAAACAGGCATCTTAAACTTCATCGGGAAATTAGCAGATTTATCGGCCAGGCCGGTTTTATAGTTACCCTCTAAAGTTTCTCCAAACTTTTCGGGTTGGTAAGTATTTCCCTAGCCAGTCGCCACGTTTGTTTGGCCGCGTTTTCCAGGGCCGAGTGAGGTTTGCCCTGAAAGAGGTCTAAGTTGGGCAAGAAGTAGTGCGGGCACCTCCTGCATTGGAGGCAAGAGATGAGCTGCAGTAAAATCCCGTTGAGCCGGTCCCCCAGGCACGACTCGTCCCAGTCCGATTCGCGGGGATGCTTTTCGCATTCGTAGGAAACCAGAGTCTTCATGTGATAATTATTCAGGGGCTGGCCCGGCAGCTCTAGGTGACGGTCCCGTAAGGTTTTGAGGATGGAGAGGCATTTCTTCCTGCAGCCGCCCATCTGCAGTCTGTTCTCAGCTTCCGCGAACTGCAGCACCCAGGCATCGCTCTCGGCCGAGCTCTGCTTGCCGGCCAGAGAGTGGCACTCCTTGGACAAGAGGTTGAAGCCTTCCGCCTTGACCTCCGCCACCCGGTTGGGTCCCGGCCAGGGGATGTGGGGAAGCGGCCAGTGTGCAGCACTCCGCGGCCAGATCCCCGTGCACTTGAACGCTGGAGTGATCTGCACGACGTACCGATCCCTGATCCTCAGCTTCACTTCGCTGGTGTCCGCCACCATCTTTACCACGTCTCTGTAACTGCACTTATCCACGGCTTGAGCCACCAGAGTCTGGAATCTGGACCGGATTTTGCGAGCGGAGAGGTAGCCAGACGCCGTGATGAACTCCACCCAGAGGGACATGCTCCTCTTGCGCCCGTCGCTTAACTTTAACACAGCGCAGCCCGGCAAGGAGCCGTCGTCCACGAAGTTGAAAACCCCCATTTGGTTCAGATACAGCACGACTTCGAATTCCGTGGGGGAGATGACTTCCAGCCCCTCGTAGCGATTGTCCATCTCGTTCAAGGAACTGATGAAGCGAGGCTCCTGCACCTCCACCTCCTTCAGCACGTCCGACACCACTTTGCAGACTTCTCGGATCGTTTTGGCGATTGCAGCTTTCCTGGCTTGGCATTTCTCATTGTAGTATTTATTCAAATGATACACCAGCTTGGCCTGGGCCGCGATCATGTTGGGGCAGAGATCCGGATTGTATACCGGAGTCTCGCAATAGGCTGTGGGATCCAATGCGGCTGCTAAGGCTGGAGCCAACTTCAGAGGAGAAACAGGCTGCCGCACTCTGAAATGTAACAAATGTTTTTCAAAATGCGCCGGGGCTGCTGCTCCTCAGATGCTCTCTTCCTGCTTTTTTAGATCAGCCGTCTTGAAGTGTGTGTGGCGGGAGGGGGGGGCGGGGGGGGGGGGGAAGGGAGGGGGGAGCGGGCGGGGGACTGGAGGGGGCGATATTTTTCCTTCCCCTTTTTTTTAAAGGGTCCGTGAGTGAGAGGAAAGCATCGAGAGCAGCACCTTTCCCAGCAGCAAGAAAAAACAAAAGTTGCACTGAGACACAGCGAGGGCTCCAGTAGTCAAAATAATAAAACCTCTTCGTATTTATTTATGTTTTCCCGTAGTAATCACCGTGTGTGTGCAGGGCGGTTAATCAGATGGTGGAAAAAAGTGCCGTGTGTGTATGTCAGGAGAAGCTGGCTGTTGGTTTGTATAAGAGCCCAGATGCACTCGTGTGGAAATTATAAAGGCAGGGCCAGGCAGGCGGGCGGCCAATCGCCACTGGGCTCGTCACTGCAGCCTCTTTCAGCTCAAACCCGGCTAATTAATCCCTCTCTAGGAGATAGATACGTATACACAGCCACACGCACACACACACGCACACGCAGGCACTTATAGAAAGGTAGAAGGTTACTGGCTCAAAAGCCGCCCCGGTCCTCTGTACACTCGAGAGAAATGAGAGAATGCCTCCTCGAAATCAAGAGAAATCGCTCTCCTTTGGGTGTAACTTGAAGGGTATTGACGTTTCGAGAGGACTTGGCAAAACTGTGCCGCTCCGTACTGAATCCCTGCGTGCCTCCTCATGGCCGGGACGTGAATGCAGGTGTATTAATGGGCATCCATCAACTAGGGAGCTACAGACCGGGCTCGCTCCGGCAGGAGCACAGGCGTAAATTCATTAATCCCCACTCGGCGTCTCATCACGCTGTCCTTTTTCTCCTGATAGTTGTCTGTAACTGCAAGCGAGAAGTAGGTTTGGATTTTTTTTTTTTTTTCTCTCGTGAACCAGCCAGTGAACAAGGCAGCGGATTCACGGCAAATTTAGTGTTCTTTGGAATAAAATATTGCTCAGAAGTCCACGATTTGTAATGTTTTAAAGGATCTTCTGACGGTCTCTAATCGATTTTGAGGTTTAATGCATTTCGGCATTGTCTGTGCCTTGCTTTTTGCATTTGTACTTTATGAAGGGAGAATCAATCGCTAAACATATCTCTCAGGGTTTTGTGGGTTGTTTTTTGTTTTTTTTTTTTTTTCACGTTCCTTACAAAAATCAAGTAGCAGATACAGACGGTAAATCTCCTTTGCCAATTCTTAGCGTCGTTTTTATATTCTGTATTGCCCTCCGATATGTTGTGAGGAGTGGATGTTCGGCTGCTTTTCGAGACGCACTATAAGTACCTATTAATTTCAAACCTGGAGGATTTATCGTACAGCGAGCTGTGCTAGCAAGCTGCGCTTAGTAAATGTGCACACGGGAGGCACGCTAGCGACTGCAAACATGCTGGCTTGCTTGTCTGACAGTTTGGGGTTTCGCCTGTGTGATGTGTAATTAGCAAATTTCGCCTTCGGTACTTTAAGTGTTGGTAATCGGGACCCTTATTTGCAAATAAACTGGAGTGGTAAACTCTTCTTCTATGCTTCACAGCATTTACTGAGCTTCACTTCAAGAGATCTCTATATTTATATATATAAATATATATGCATATACATATATATGTATACATACATAAAAGAAAAAAAAATAAACCACCAAAGCTTTTGATCGCTTGCAATCTTTAGACTACTGACCGATTACCGTCTCCTAAAGTAACTGTCATGGGCATATCAGTCGCTGAGGAGAAGTCATACCACAAAGAACATTTCACGACATTTACTCAGAGTACGAATGCCTCCAACTTTATTGCACATCGCGGAGAATTTGTGACTGCGCCTTGCTCCCCCGGTCTAGCGATTATATGGGTGTTCCCCTGCTGCTCCCGAGGAGGAAGCCGACGAGAATCCTTTCCTGCTAATGAGTTGAGCAGGGCTGGGGCTGTCGCTAAAAAGCTGCAAGGTGACAGGTCGTCCCGAAGTCTGTATGGCTCACAGAGACATACCTCTTCTCGGCCACGGCCCTTGGCCGCCGGGAGAAGGGCGACCGCTTTCTGGCTGTTTGGGGCGGAGAGGAGGCATTTTCCTCCCAGGCTTTCTCCCTCCTCCGCTCAGTTTCCCGGCCGGGCGCCGGGCGGGACACGCCTCCCCCCGGCCGCGGTGGGTCCGGCGGCGGCAGCGGCACCGAGCGCCCGGTGCCGGGGCCCGCCGAGCCGCCGCCGAGGAGCGCCGCCGCCGTCCCTGCGCCGGGCCCGGGGCTGCCGCCTCCCTCCCTCTCTCCTCCCCCGCGGGGCGGTGGCATGCGCGGCTGCGGGCTCCGGGGGCCGGCTGCCCCAGCCAGGCGCTTCCAGGAGTTCGGGCTGGCTCCGAGGGGACAGGCGGGCGCCTCCCCGCCGCTCCTGCCGGCGGCTGCGCGGGCAACCTGCGCGACGGCGGGGCCAAGGTCGGCCCTCTTCCCTCTTTCCCCTTCCGCGGGGGCCGGCGCACGCAGAGCCGGCTCGGCGGCACCGCCAGCGGCCCGGGCAGCGGGCGGGGAGGGGGAGGCACCTCTCCGTCCCGGCACATCCCGCCCCACTGCCCCAGGATGGGGCCCGGCAAGAGCCAGCCCGCCCCTCCGGCCCGGGGGCCGTGCCGGTCGCGCCGTGCCCTCAGAGCCGGGGCGGCGTTGGCCGCAGCAGGGCACGGCCGGGCTGTGCACACGAAGGAAAAGGGGTCCAGTTGGGACCAGCTCCGGCGGGCGGGTCTTGGGGACCGACTGGTGCGGAGGAAGGCCCGCGGCAGCCCCAGTCCGGCCCCGGTTCCCGCCCCGGGCGGCGGCCGCTGGTCCCGGAGCCGTCCGGCTCGAAACCGCCTGTGCTGCCGTGTCGTGGGCGGCTTCTTTGGGATGGAAATGTCAAAGAGCCCCTTTCTCGCAGGGTCACAGACCAGAGCCGCGTAAAACCGAAAGTTACAGCGGGCGGACAAAAGGTTGTCCTTTCCTCCCTTTCCGCCGAGGGAACGGCCCTTTCCTGCGGTGGGGGCACCCTTCAACTTCTAGAGATGCGGGAGCCTCAAGAGCTGCACGTTAGCGATGGGGATGTTCCGGGCCAGGTTTTGCTTATTTTTGCCTCCTGGGTTTTGGCTTGGCAATTCCAGTTGCCAAAGGCAAAATGGAAAGGTCGTACCTTTAAGCTGTCAGAAGTCGTAACATCAATAACATGGCAAAATTATTTTAAATAAAAATTACGTCTTAGCTACTAAAGCAGAGTTTTCAATGTGTAGTGCTAAGATTAAGCTATGATGTCAAGTAATGCAGGTTACGCACATTTAACATACCTTAGTGGCTATGAGAAATACTAGATTCAGGCTTGACTGGGTGATGTTTAACATAGAAGGTTGGTATTAACTCCACTCCATCATTTAGTTTCAGACACCAAGCATTAATAGTTTAAAAATTTGTATATTCAGGCATCATGGACACCACTGAAATGTGACTGTTGAAGTGACCCAATTGTTTAACATGACAAGAAGTCAGTTTGGTTTAGATGTCAAAATTATTATCTCTATGACTACATATGATATAAAAAGATATTTTTATCTTTTTATATCATATAAAAATATATTTATGATATATTTTTCAAAGCTTCTGACCACTTGCTGCAGTTAATTTTTCTCTGTAGTTATTAATGCATCCTTGGTAAACTACCAAAGGAACACCTTTTCAGCAATGAATTTTCTTTCTACTGGGTTTATTGAGTATTAAGTTGTTTTGGAAAATGGGGATTAAAGTCACCTCATTAAAATGATGATTGATCATTTGTCATGATAATGGTACCATATGATATTGGTGACTTTTACCAAATTGCTGTTTTCCAGATATTTCCCCTAATTAGGGGGTACTACAACAGTATTTGTTGAGCTCTGCTTGTTATTTCAAATCTTTCAAACTACATTGCCTTGTCATGTAATGCTCATGTTAGCCAAAAAGCCAACTGGTGTTGAAAATCTTTGTATTCACCCACATCCCCATACTGCAATTTGGAAAAAAAGAAAAAAAAAGTTTCCATACATATAAATTTAACCAATAATTTATTTTTCATATGGTGAAAAGTGTGAGTTAAAATGCACATGCAGATGCATATCTACACAAAGGGCTTGCATGGATATCACTTTATATTTCTTATTATATAGTGATAGTTCTTCCACACACAACTGCTCATGAATTTTAAAGTTTTATTTTTTAATATCTGCCAGTTGCACTGGGGAGGTAGGAAGAAAAAAAATGAAGCTGAGTTGATTAAATTATTTATCCCTACTGCTGAAGTGAGTTTGAAGGCTCATTGAATGTATCTGATTTCTTGGCTCCTCTTTCTTCCCTTCCCCCCTCAATTCTTCCTGGTTATTTCATCCATATCATCCTGCCAGCAACAATAAAGTCACTTTTTTTTTTTCTTTTTTTTTTTTTTCTTTTTTTTTTTTTTCAAGTAAGAAAACTAAAGACAGATATTTGTGCTGGGTTTGCTGTATGTGTCACATTTTATAAAATAGGCAGCATCTTTTTTTTTTGTGATAGAAGTTGACATTACCTTCAGTTTTCTGTATTCTTATTTTGTAGTTTACTGTTTGCCTTCACTTTCAAATTTAGGAACAAATAAAAAGTCTAAATGTAAGTTGCTGTAATGTTTGCAAAATTGCAATTTTAATAAATTTATACACTTCTTTACTAAGATTTGTGGCTACCAAGTTCTGCATATATTGGTACACAAGCATTATTCCTCTCGTGAACAGTTTTCTGCAAATGTTTTTTTTATTATTTTTATGAGAAATTACGACATAGTTCCTTTTACAGTATACAATTGCCATTCATTAGTGTTAAACTTAATGTGTATGTATTTTCTTTTTATTAAAAAGTAAAGAAAAACGTGAAGAGAGTTTGCATTACTGTTGGACTTGGTCATCCTAGGTCTTACGGATGAACTGTTAATGCTTTAAATTCCTCTAATCTGCAATCTGTTAGGGGGAAAACAGTAATTGATTTGTTTCCTCTAAAATGTTATGTCTCAAAAGTAAACACGGAGCTTGCACAACTGTGATTTTGGCTAGAACTGCAGAAACATGTAAGTAGGAAAAAAATGCATTGAATTATTCATTTGGTTCACTTATCCATCAGCTTCTTCAAATCCAGACATTCCTTATAGTAGAGCACTTTATTTAAGTAGTCCAACATTGGGTTGTTTTGGCTTTTTTTTTAAAGATCTCTAGCTTGGAGAATGTTCTTTTTTGGCTGAACTGCTAGAGGAGTGCAGAATCAGTGGGGATTAGCGCCTTTTAATCTACTACATCTGTGGTGGGTCATCCAACACTGCAGAACTCTCATTACTCTCTATTGCTGGTTATGATTAAGTGACTGAAAATATTGAATGTTGCCCTTGAAAATAAAGCTGTATGTGTTGGATGAGCAGCTTCTGAAGTCTTCATGTCTAAACTAATCTTTCCCCTCAGTAACTTTAGCCCTGGAATACGAGAGACAACTAGAGTGTTTGAAATGTAAGTTGAATTTGAAGTATGGGAGCATTTGAAATGCGTCATATAAATTATGGCATCACAGGATATGCTGTGTCTTAGGAGTAACTCAGCATCTTATTAACCCAGTCAAAATGGGAGGGTGGTATGACTTGAACGTAATTATTTTTGTGTCTGGCGCTTTTCTGTAAGCTGGTTTCATACTGACTAGCAAACTAAACTACATCATCTCATTGGTAGCTGCTGAAGACACTGAAATTAGCAGAAGACATTGCTTAACACCTTTGAACACTGGCCAATAGGAAGTTATAAGTAAGCACCATTTTTTTTGTATATATTTGGTCATATTATGTGCTTATTGCTAATTTTCATGCTGCCAATATTTTGGGCATCCTCTATCCCTCCAACTCAAAATGAAACTTTGTCCTTTCTCTTTACAATTACATAAGTATGGTAAATTAATGGTGTAACTCATTTCATCTTGGTTTAGCTATGAAAGGACATACCTAACATATTTCAATGCAGACTTCTAGTTTTAATGTAGTGTATAGCTCTCCAATATTTTCTTTCCAAATAATGGTGAAGGGAGGAGTTGAGTGAGTTGGTCGTAAGTGATTAATATGTTTCGTTGAACCTTGTGAAGGCCCTGATCCTGAAAATAGCTGCCCGTGCACTTCACTGTGAGCCTAAAAGCACCCGTGACATCATGGGCAGGATCAGGGCCAAAACACTTGGAGGTTAACATTTGAAGAGGATGAGATACAGTGAGCCTCTAAAATATCTAATGTATCAAATGCATGCATTGGTGAGGAAATATATTTTTGGCTCAAAAATCTACACTTCTGTCAAGCAGCACTTCTCTATTCATTTCATTGTGCTTTAACCATTGTGTTAAAATAGCTTCTTGAGAAAGGACGTTGCTGTTTTGCCCATATTTTAACAACATGCTCTCACAAAAATTGCCCCCCGCCCAATACACTCTAAAACCCTTCTGAGGAGGATGAGGTTATTGAGAGAAACAAATGAAAGAGTATGCTTTCAGAATCTCCATTAAAACAATATTTTTTCGTGTGCTTTCATATATTCAGGACTATTTCTAACCTCCTTAAAGCTACGGAGTCTTTTGGCATTCTTAAATATAAGCAACCTACTCGCTGAGAATACTTATTGTTCCTAAATATATCCTAACTATAACTGTAATAGAAACGTGTCAACCAACTTATTATTCAAGGAAGAAGAGGTGAGATCTTCCCAGGAAAAACATGATATTTAGATCTTTTGGCCTTTAAAATATTTTCCCACCACCATTTTGAACTTTTATTTTTTTTTATTGGTGGAACATTGTCATTGTAGAACACAGTAGTTTGCCTAGGGGAAATTTGAGCTTCTTATTAAGGGCAGCAAATCACTCCAGTTGCCCTCTTACTTGGACTCAAAAATTTAACCTACATTTAACCTACTTTTTCCTACCAATTTTTAGGCCAGGTCTAGGACAGAATATAAAGAAGTGGACCCTTTGTGGCATAGTGCTGGTATCCCTGAAATGAGAAAGGCTATGGAAATAGCATGTAGTCTTGTAATTTTATAAATATCTAAGCAAATTGTTAAAAGAGAAATATTAGCTTATGGAAATAAATATCTGTTTATCTGAAACAAATATTACTATAAATTTTTTGTGATAGTTGAAATAGATTTTGCCTTTTAGACAGTTATCATTTATAATATATTAGTGCCATTGAAAAGAAGATAAAAATTTACAGTATATCTGTTTGGGGTAGTTACAGTGTTGTCTGTTAAGACTCCATAGTTTTAGATGAGGCAAAGGAGATATCTTTATGACTTTGCAGTTATGAATCTTGCTTATTTACTGGTTTAGTTGATACAAAATAATTATGTTGTGAAATTAAAGGAAAATGTCAGGGGAAAGTTGTGGGATTTTGCCTTTTTTTAAAGGTCAGTACTGATTTTAATGGGGTCATACGGTGTGTACAGACCTACTAAGAGAGAAGTTACTGTGATCAACATGGTTCTATCTTATTTTCAGTAAATATTTTACTATTTCTATTTCTTGTTTTCTTCCACAAATTATTTCCAGGAATAAACTGGCTTCAAATTTCACTTCATTTTTTTAACCTTATCAAAAGGAACAATTAATAAGTGCAGAGGTCTTACTAGCCCTCTGAAGCACAGACGAGTATATGGCATATGCTAGGCTGTGCATTAATGCTTGCCATTTCCACCTACACTGCAAGACATTGCTTCTTTAAATGACAGCAAGTATGTTGGACAACAGTTTTCTCATTATATTCTGTGAGTGCATTCATTATGTATTGTTAGTCCTTAATTGTAAAGATGAAATAATATAACCATTTATCTTGGGAAGCCCATTACTTATAATCTCTACATTAGAAAACTGCATGGATCTACATGGATGTTTTCTACTGTATCTATATTCAGATTTTTGACATAGGGGATGAGAAGAAACTTTTTAGGCTAAATCTATGGCTAACCTAATCCACCCTTTGTAGACAACCTGGATCTCAACATGGTACAAAAAGTCCTTTCTACCCCCCACCCCCCAAAATGCAGTTCTTCATTTGTTTTGTTCACCACGCTGCATTAACACAGTTTTCCCTTGTGTGCATCTGCCAGTGTACAATTTAGCCACGGGCATCTGTAGACCTTGTGGTGATCAGTATTGCAGGCAAAAGCCATATGTGTTTAAATAAAAAAAAAATCTCTTTATTTCATTTGCTGTTTTAACTGGATGGATAACTTCTGTGCCTCAAGACAGAGGAAGAGAAAATACAGAAATAATTAATTGCCTCTATTCTTGAGGCAGTTTCATTTTCCCTCTCCAATATGGAATGCTTGTCAGCTTCCCTGATAAATGACTGCATGTATTTGCATAGATTTTACATTAACACAAAAATTAGTTTTATTTGTGAAAAACTATTTTACATAATAATGCAAAATCTAGCCTTACGGATTATGTTTCCAAACTTGAGAAACTGTGGAGAAATTAGGGCTTTTTCGTGTTTGCTTTTTTAAATTTTATTTGGTTTGTGCTAGTTGGTTGTTTTGCTGGGTTTTTTCTTTTGTTTGTTTGTTTCATGTCAAGGTATATTAATTTTTAGTTTTGTACTTTGTTTTTGTAAAAACAACCAAGTCAGGATCTCTTAATGTTTATAAACCATTCCTTCAGTCTTTCATAGATTGAATTATTGATGGTGGTGTGAAAAAAACCTTTTTCACAGACTTCTAACCCATTCCATTTATTAAATACACACTTAAATATTAATACATTTGCAAAATTTCATGGAACTGTTTTGAAAAACAAATATTGCATCAAATTTAGCTATTGAATACATTATGAGAATGTAAGTTTCTAAAGCTGCTATTAAAATAGTGCTCCATCATATATTCTTTCAGAGCATTAATGTACTGTATTAGCTTGTATGCCAGTGTAGGACCATTTTTTTCCCTATATCTAATAACCTGTCTCTTTTAAGCAATTAGGCGCTCCTAGCTTGGAGTGACAGTACTATACCTCTAGTTAAAAACTGTGTTTTATTCACTATTTGTCATGTGCATAAATAAAATCTACAAATCAATCAGTCTGAAATATCTCTGAAGGAAAATACACTGCCCTAATTTTAAGCCAATTGTAGTTATTTTCAGGTGACATGAATTGGATATTTGCTCACAGAATAAACCTGGTGTCTTCTCGTCTAAAGACAACTGCTAATTGTATATCCGCCATGTATATCTGCATGCTGAAAAAAACACAGATGCATTCATTGCTGTTATTTCATGCTCTGTAAGAAGAAGAAAATATTGCTCCTTATGAAACATGGTATACTTGATGGCAACTTAAGGCAAAAGAGTGCCTTTGCTACTTCTTAAATCTGGGACACCCTAGGTGCCAGCTGTCACTGCTCGGCTAATGATGACAAATGCCCCTCTCTATGCAGATTGCAGAGCTTGCAGGCTGCTATGAAAGGCAGTCAGATTACCTTTCTTCAGATAGTAACTTAACCTTTTAAACTCAAGTGTCAGAATGAAATTATTAGCTGGGATAGTTTCAATATCTGTTTCTTTAAAAAGGGGGAAAAAATGAAAAGAGAAGGCAGCAGTGACTTCAAATAATACCATAGCACTCGTATTCACAAATCGTTTTTGCTTCTCTGATCTTTTAAAAATAGGAAATTGCTGCCACTGTGCCTGTGAGCACTCTGTGGAGTTTGCTGCCATTGAATGCATGAATGCTGAAGCTGACCTCTCGGTTGCACTACACAGAAATGGGGCCAAGTGGGACAAATTCTGTCCTTGCTTACATCCACACAGTGTTACTGATGCACAGATCTGACAGATCACAGGTTAATGGATGCTATTTGTAATAGACCTTAATTGATCTTAGGTATTGTGGATATAGTCAGCTCTCTCTGTGGCAGTTCATGTTACCACTCTGTCTATGAACTTCAGCTAAATTCCACTCTGTCGAAATAACTGCGTGTCTATTTTGTGGGTAAGAGTGGTTTCACAGAACTCAGTGTCATGTGGTTAATATTGCTAATTTAAATATATTCTGCAGTCAGAGGTTTGGAGTTACTTTCTGGGTTGTCCTGAAAGTAGCTAACAGTTGTGGAGATGTTACATAGTTCTTTAACAGCAGGTCAGAAATGTAACACAGTACAAGCACTGAATATGGCACCTAAAGGCGTAGGGTACTTTTTGAGTGTGTGCGCATACATCTGTCTGTATTTTCCTGTGAGTCTATTTCCATGTGTTTATATGCCTTTTAACAAAAGTAAATAGGCATAGGTTCAGTCGTGTCAGTATGTGCACACATGCAGTATCCTACACGTGTAACATGCAAATAATATGTATTTCCACATTTATATTAAAATGCTGACATAAATGAGCATGTTAACTAGAACATTATATTTGCCATTAAATATATGTGAACTGCATATGAGTAACAGTTTCCCTTTGAGCCAGAGCTTACTTTTATTACAGTAAGCAAGTACTTACACCAGTATTTTTCAGGAACGCATCTCCACAGCAGTGGGCAATAAGAGAAAACTATAGAAAAGATGGGGACAGAATTTTAATAAGATGACCAGGAACATTATGCTGTAAGGATGGAAAGAAGTAAATAGTGAGGACAGGAGGAATGTCTCAGACAAAAAAAAGCTATTATCATTTGCAGAAAGTATGGGAGGAAGGAAAAAATGTACAAGTTTACAGAAAAAGTTGAGATCAATGTTGCAATAATTGCAATGTGGCTAATTCTGTAGGAGTCATTAAAAGAAATGTAATCTGATGCATGAACACAATATTAATTAATATTATTTTCTCCAGAAAACAATAGATCTGATTGTTGATATGAGTGTTCTCAAAGAGGTTCAGTCAGCACTTACCTCTTTTGATAATATGATGTGTGAAAGGGAAATGGTAGTTAATATTATATTAGAAATGTTTTTGTTGAAGTTTGGGGACGAGTGTTTGTTTTTGCCTAAGAATGTTAAATTTAACATCCTGTCTTGTTTTGTTGCATTGTGTTTCTTTTCTGTAAGTTATTATGTTCAAAGTATTTAAAACTATACATTTTATTATTTTTAGCAAGTGTAGCACAATCTGGGAAATGAAAAAGACAAAGATCTTGTGTTTCATACTCAGCTTTCTCAGCTTGTTGGTTGAATAGGCATCAAATGAAGTCCAATGCCTATACAAAAGAAATGTTCCTTGTTTGGATTTGCCCCATCTGTGTCATCTGGTGGCTTATGCAATAGGAGGTGTTATCACATGAATCCAAATGCACAAGCCAGTTGTTTTATGGACTCTTTCTGTGCTTGGAGGAGTTTATAAGTTGCCCACTCTATTGTGTGTCACTCCCAGATGACACGTGTGCATTCTGCTGAGCATATTTTGGGGGTAATTATAACTAATGAAGCCTGGTACACAGCTTGTTCACAGAGTGATTTATTCTGCTCCTGTCTGATTCCTGAGAGTTCTGTAAAATGGTTATATTGTGCCCTCCACTTTGGACATGTATGGGAGCATGTGGTATTGAGTCCATCAGAGAAAATTTGCTATTCAGTGTACCACAGACTAATTACAAAGATATTGGCTGGCTGCATCTGTTTAAAAATATAGAGTCAGATTGAAATTATAAATGGGATCTGTAACTTTAGGGATATTGACTTTTTTATGGCTCTTTTTTAGTCATTTACTCTTTGCAGTAACCCACTTAGATGTCATGCTGTTAAATGGCTCAGACTTTATCTGAACCCCATAACCTAAGGTTAGGTTCCCTTCATACCTTTTAGCAAAGCAGATTTTATTATGCAATCTGAGTTTTGATAGGTGGTGATATCTTGAGGAAAGATGGATTTAAAAGTTGGAAGAAAATACTTCGTAGCTTTGCATGTTTCGTAAAGCAACAAGAGCAAAAATTCATTACTGAAGCCTGGGTTTCAACCTTTATTTAACCTTAGATCTATCATTCTCACCCTAATTTATCTTGTCTTACCAGTCTCTTAGGCAAGTAAATACACTGATATTAGTGGGACTCATCTACTATGCAAGAAGTATTCGTACTTTTTTTTTTTTTTTTTTTTTTGCCAGGATGATTCTAAAAATCTTTTTTCCAATGCGAACATGCCTCTGAAATCACAGAGTAGTGGTGTGCACAGAAGCTTCAAGGTTTGCCACTTCATCTACCAGATTCACAGCTATTTAAGGAGGCTGGATGTTTTTATAAGTATCTTGGCATCAGTGTTCAGTAATAATAGTCTTCAATTATATCTGTCTTCAGTTATATCAGTTTCTTTCGTCTTCACCCCAAACTTTGCATTGAGATTTGAAAGACTTTTTCATTTTTTTTTTCAGTATTTCAACAAATTTCTTTCTTTCTTTCTTTCTTTCTTTCTTTCTTTCTTTCTTTCTTTCTTTCTTTCTTTCTTTCTTTCTTTCTTTCTTTCTTTCTTTCTTTCTTTCTTTCTTTCTTTCTTTCTTTCTTTCTTTCTTTCCCTTCCTTCCTTCCTTCCTTCCTTCCTTCCTTCCTTCCTTCCTTCCTTCCTTCCTTCCTTCCTTCCTTCCTTCCTTCCTTCCTTCCTCTTTCTAGAAAAAGGGAGATGTTAAAAGTTATAATACTGCTTGTAGGAATGGGAGGAGGGATAAGAACTTATTTTGGTATACATTTAAGAAAAGCATTTTGTAAGGTGGGAAAACAACTGACTAGAAAATACAGTTCACATCCTTCTTACTTGTTGCATGAGTAGGAAAAAATAGCGTTACTGAGAATGAATTATTGTTTGAATCTGTTTTTGTGAAAACAACCTGGGATGTCTCAAGACAACATTAGCAGCATTGGGGGTGAGAAGTCCTTCTCTAGTTCTGGGAGTAAGTAAGACAGTGTAAGATAACATTCCTTAGCTGTCATGTTAGGCAAGAGGATGTGGTCACTGGCAGACCTGTGTCCTAACCTGTCCCAATTGATAGCAGCATTGGAGGATAGCAGCATTTTCAAAATCAGTAGGATTTTGAATCACTGGGAAACAAAATGGAATTTCCACCTAATTTTAACCTTGAAAATCATGAAGATAAAAGTGTTAGAAGGTCTGATGATGGTTTCTTCCTTTTTTTTTTTCTTTCTTTCTAAATTTGTGTGGGTTGCAGAGTTATGTACCCAAGAGAATAACCATCAGAAGGTAAAAGTGCTGTTTGTATATGATGATTATGACTCTACCTGTATGTAATATGTGTGTTGAAACATACAGTTTGGAAGCTGGCTGGTTTGTTGAGAACAATTGTATCATAAAGTAGCAGTTATTCTCCATGTGTTTTAAATAAGCAGAATTTGGTCTTTATGCTTTGTTTTAAACTTCCTATGTATACAAAAGTTCTGAGGACAGTTTTTACACGATGAATTATAGTGATATTAAATATGACCTGGGTTTGAATTCTCTGATGATAAAATTGTGATAGGTTTTGACTTTTGTGATGAAGCACATAATATTACAAGAGGCCTGCTAAATTCTCATCACATACTTATAATTGAAATCCTTAGATAGGATGCATGTCACAGATGAAAACAAGGATTTTGCATGTTTTGCAAGGCTTTTTAAGGTTTTTTTCTGTATTCTTTGTTAAAGGACTGTGGCAAAGTACAATGACTGGTATATTAGAACATGAGTGCCTAAAAATGAGCAGTTGTTTTCATTGGAGAAATATTGTCACAAATTTAAGGTCTAGTTAACTGGAATTACAGGCTTGTTCTATTCAAATATTGCAATTTTCAGGTGTAGTGTTGGCTGCTAAGTAATCTACTCATGTTTAGTCAGAGTACACCTGTTCTATATAGTTTTAAACATGTAATAAAATATTTAAGACTAATGGTCCAAATCAAGCACTAGCTAAAACAATGACACTAATTACATCAGATGTAGTTGGGTCAGTGAAGCTTACGTGTCAGTCATTCTTTTGCACTGACCAAACTTTCAATGCAGGAGCTCATGTCTTGGCCTCTGGGAGAGTTTGTTTTAGAGCAGAGTGGAGCCTTCCAAAAACTAGGAATTACAGCTGTAGTTTCATTCTCTGTAGTATTTTGCTTTATTCTGTAAGCAGCATTCTTTTTTTTTTTTTCCATTTTCTTTACATGAATTTTGTGACAGAAATTACCATTTAAGTCACCTTGATTCTAGAAACTTCTTTATGCTCTGCCATGGTAGTGAATATGGGTATGGGTAGATAAAAATAGTTTTTCATACAAGTACTTAGGAAATAGTATTGTACTTGCAGTAATAACTGACAGAAATTGGAAACAAGAAGCTGAGGTGCTTTTTTGGACTTTAAATTCTTACCCTGTTAATCTCACTAGTGTTAGCAGCAGACTTTTGGGTATTTTTCCTGGTAAGCCATTACCTTCCACTTTCCCTGGTACTCTTGCAGATCTGTGGGGCCTGGCTGCCTAGTTGGACTGTCTGTTTTCTAGAAATTTTGAAAAATTGCTGAGAAAAGAATGTTTGCCATATTCCATATGTGCTGATCAGTCACACAGTGGACATGTTGGACTAGGTGTAAAGCAAATGCTGGCCTGGGTTTACTAAATGCATAAAGAATCTGAACTTCAACCTCACACTGACCCTGTGGTACTGTATGTGTTGTTCAGTCAAAATTACAGTGATTCCATTAAACTCTCAATTTTTATACCAGTTTGGTGAAGTTTATACAACTCTGTGGAATAGAAGAAATAAATCACAGACAAGAAGACAAGCAAAAAAAAAAAAAAAAGAAAAAAAAGCTGTACTTTGGTTAGAAAAAAAAAGTGACTGAATGAGCTGAAGATCAGAACAAAGAGATCAAAGAGAATGAATTTGAAATGGAAGACATGAAAACTTTTCAGGCAAAATTAATTTTAGAATGTCTAGTAAAATTTGTTTCATTGAAGGGACTGGGCTAAAAAAATATAAAACTCCGAAGGAGAGAATCGGGACAGAGGACAAATTAGGAAGGAAGAAGTAGTTCTTTGTTTAAAGTTTAAAATAGAGTAGAAACTGTAGGGCTTTCTTCACATAAACATAAATACCATGCTAAGCAGAAATCCAACTTTTAAGGGTATCTACCAGTACACCTAATCACAGGTGGCCCATGTGATAACTCTGATGTGAATATGCTGTAAAATGTCAACATTCTCTAGAATTACTCTTGGCTGTGCTTGAACTGAGCCAGCCTCCATGAAGTTGCTGTTTTTGTGAGCAGAAGTCATTGCTTTGTGAAAGCAAATAAGGTAGTTTTCCAAGAGCCGCTCTCCAGAGCCCCAGACAGTGACAGCAGTCTCTTCATCATCCTTCACTGACCTAAAGGTTAACCTGTCCAGAGGCTTGTGAAGTCTATACAGTAAAGGAAAGCCTTTTTTTTTCGTGTGTGTGGGAAACAATATATCTGAGAAGAGGGGGACAACAGAGAATCCAGAAGTTTTGAGAGAACAGAAGTAATGAAGTTCATGGCAAACCTTTAGAAGTGTAGATAATTATATTGACACTTTAGCTGGTATTTCTTTACGGTCTAAATCAAGTCCTGATGAGAAGGGCTGAACAAGACCTTTGTATGTGCACAAACTGCTGGACTTTCTTCTTTTGCATGGTGCTGTATGTTCTTAAATAAGTGTTACTAAACATGAAACTTGTAAGGACTGCACTTACAGGCCTATGGTATTTGTCACTGGTTTTGTTTAATATTTATAGCGTGACACACATTTCTGTGTTGCCTTAGAGAAATAAAAATTTTGTCATTCTGGCCTAATTTTGCTGTCTGATTTTGGCAAATGCAAGAAATTGTGAAAGTAAATAGATAGGAGACAGTGGAAAAGGTAAAAAAGATTCTAATAAATAGAGATGGCTACTTCATCATGTAGGAGGCTGGTATATCTGTTTTTTTTTAAAACCAGTATAAAATGGCATTTCTAAATGGACAGTGGTGTAGGGAAGAAGTTCTCTTTAGGGGTTAGGACTGGGAGAAGAAGCACCAGTTGAAGGACCAACGTAGAAGGTGTGAGAATTAGATTTACAGTTGATGTTTTTCTGAGGCTGCTGAGAATTCAAGTAGTGGCTAGTACAGGAGGGAATATTTCACTTTCCCTGTTCCCAGGTGGATGGGTTGAGGACCAAAAGGTAGGCAAACTGCAAAGTAACTGAATCAAACACGAACAGTGTCAAGGTTTCCCAGGAATGCACAGTCCAGTGCATGGACACAATACATTCAGCTGCAAAATTTACATGTATATAAGAACATAGGCTAAATCTCCAGCTCAAGAAAACCGAATTAAAAATCTTGACAATCAAGGGCAGGAAGATGATGCCATTGGTGTAACATGATAATATGGGGTTTTTTTAGACATGGCTGCAGCAATGCATCATATAACCTTGTTGCAATATTAAGCCTGTGGTAGTACTTTCTCACTCCTTTTATGCACACAATGCTACTGTGGATCTTCAGCTTTGAGAGGTGGAGCACAAATGTGTCTGAGTCTTCCTTTTGTCCTTTTCTGGACTCATTTGTAAAAATTGCCACTTCAGCCAAATGCTACTTTCTAGTGTGGTGTTTCATTGGTACTTGGTGGTATAGCAGACTGTTTGCTCATATTTTTTCAAGTGCTTAGTGAAAGATTGATTCATCTTTTTACTGACTGCAAAACTCTTCAGAGCTCTTCATAAATGCTAGCCTGATAGTCTACCTAGAATACCTCAATGCAGAAGCACAGAATCAATTATTTTTACTTCTTGTTTAAAGAAAGTGTCCTTAGGTATGAATTTTCTCCCTTCAACAGCAAGAGGCATAAGCTTTGAGTAGAAGGTCTAAATATCTAATTGCAATAATCAGACATAAGTTCTCACAAAGACTGAAGTATAAAATTTCTGTATGAAATATAACTGGAATTTAAAGGGGATGAAATTGTGGCATAAAAGCTGGCTGATTTTATGATTTTTGTGTGACCTTAATAATAAAAGCTGACTAGTTTTATAGTTTTTGTTTGACCTTAAGCAAAATAATACTTTGCGTTCAGGAAGCGGTCAGTACTGCACAAGTACAATTTGTTGTTTCGGGTTTTCTGCTTAGCTGGCTCATAATAAAAGTATGCAAATTGGTGGGGCTTTTTTATTTGGTTGGGTTTTGTTGTTGTTGTTGTTTTGTTTTTGTTTTACTATATGAATGAACCAAATAAAATGCAGTGGCTATAATTCCAGTTATTAAACCTGTTCCTTTATTAATGGTAATCATTAGGTGGTCGTTAGTCTGGCTAAAAGGACACACACACAAAAACGGTTTTGTGATAAGAAAGCAGCTTTGTCTCAAATAAGGGACACTGGATGTAGTGCTCTGCACAGACATCTCCCAGAAGCTGATAGGATCTGTTTACCTGGTTGAAATTCAAATTGTTTTATTATGGTGTCAATTCTTTGGTTTTGGCAGCACTTCTAAAGTGTCTATACACAAAAGGACTACCACAGTGAATGAATGCTAGTGTTGACACCACCTAACAAGCAGGGATTATGTGTTTACAGAAGAAGTAATATGATAGGTCAAGTATAAGAGGCACTTCTCAAGAGCACTTCACCACATAATGAGTGACTGACTAGAAAGTGCGGAGCTGCCACTCTTTGGCTTCGTTTCGGTGTTGATGCCTGCCTCTCTCCTCCAAAGCCCTCTTGATCATGTTCAGCTGCTCTGTTCTCATGTGGTGAATAATAGTAGAGTAAAGCAGCTTTTCTGTCTCATTTTTCTTGCTAATTTACACATTCAAGCCATTTTTTGTTTGCTATCCTTATTTGCTATTCCCTTTTGTCAAGGCACTGTTCTCTTTTTTGCCTCAGGCCTAGGAACTAATTTGAGCTTCTATAATTACTTCATGTTTTACACCTGTCTGCATATCATGCACCCCTTGTCTCCATGCTTAAGCTGTATATTTCCTTGGAAGGAGGGAAAAAAAAAAAAAAAGAAAGAAAGGCTAGTTTTCACATACAAGGAATCCCCAAGTTTCTCCTCTCAGTCTTCCTACAGGAGAAACACAATTAAACTGTTGAGATGTTCTCAGCAATGCAGCTGACCTTTTGGGTTCATGAAGGACAAATGAATGCTGTCTGTTCAGACAGTTTGTGTTAAGACATTGTTGAGCAAAGAGCCCTGAGCTTTGTTCCTCTTGAATGAAGCAATGGTTGTAGTCATTTTAAAATCATTAAGAGCCTGAATGCACGGTATCATTCTACAGTGTTTGCTCTACAGCTGCTCTTCTGCTTTAATAGCAGCTTATTAAATTTGGGTCAAGCACACTCTGAAGAGTATCACAATGAAGAAACTGTTCAAAAAGTTACCTGTTTAAAAAAAAAAAAAAGGCAATTGATTAGATTTTTAACTTAAGTGACAGCTGCAATTCATTGCCTGTTCTTTGTGGTGTCCTGCAGCCAGAGTGGAAGCCTTTTGTAATTTGGTCTTCATTTTGTAAAAGCTTTCTTGAATAATCCAGGGTTGCTTTCCACTCTGAGACCGCCTCAATCCAATTAGGAGTTTAACAAGGGTCAAATTAAGGAGACTTTACACTTCATGTTTGCATCATTAGCCATAAGACTGTTTTGTGTGTGCACGGCTGTGTGTCGAGGGAGGAGGGGAGGCTGCAAGATGGGGCAGACACAAAGCTGTCATCCACCATGTGGTGCATCCCACCGCTGAATGAAGGCACAGCAGGCTAGGAACAACATTTCCAGTTGTCTTTTGGGGCTGTCGTCATGTGGATTTCAGCTGGTACATAGCTGTTTGGGGTTACAGGTGCTAGCTAGAGCCGAGGAAGAAGTGCGCTTTCTGCGTCTAGTCTTTTCTCTCCTGGTAGTCTATTGTTATCGGACAAATGACTGGGAAGAGATGAAGTTAGAAATCTCTTGAGCATTCATTATTTTTGATGAGATGACAACTACCCCAGTTCCTTGTTCTCACTACTCATGCTGTTTCCTGGTATTTTTCAAAAACATTTTATTTTTGGCGTGTTAAGTGTATGATACAGTGTGAACTTTTTTTTTTTTTTTTTTTTTTTTTTTTTAATATCAGTAGTTAGAAGGCTTTCAATAATCAGATGTGTGTATACAGCACTACAAACGTTCTATTGCATTTTCTACAATAACAAGTAATCTAAAAATGTTGCAATTTTACTTATGTGATTTAAAACTAAGATTACGTTTTCCTAATGAATTATTTATAAAAATTGTCAAAAATTAAAGAGCAAGCCGTAAGACACTCTTTTCTATACAGGATTGTTCTTAATGACAGGAAAAATTCTCCTGCTAATCAGTGTTTAGATGTGCGGGATATTGCTGGAGAACTGTTGCAATGTCTCTTTAGCAAATGCTTTGTGCTGCTACATACAAAGTAACGATTTATCTAAAAATAACACTTTCATTGTTCCTCCCCCCCTAAACCCATTAATAGGTACTTTAGTATCATGCGAGTTTTCATAGTTTAATCCCTTTTCAAAAGCTTTTCAGAATAAAAGCTCTAAATGGTCCTCAGTATTAATTTGATGTGACTTCTGTACAATATGGTTTGAAACTCTCAGAAGCACATTTTTACAGCTTACCCCTTTTCACTAGATCAGTGTGTGGAAAATACCAGCTAAATGTTTCATGGAGTCTGTGCTGTAAGCCTTTTTTGTTGTCTTGCAGATGCTGTAGCCTTCTAGTGATTTTTATTTAGCACCATCGCTATTAGATAATACTTAAGCCAGATCAAAACTCTACATAGATTATTGCTCATTGAATTTAAATTTTAGGAAATGCCCCTTAAAAGATAATTTTTTTAAAAAAACTGACCTGTCTCTTGAATCTTATTTGTTGAGAATTTACCTTCAACAGTAATCTGTGCATAATAAACGGTGATTGCATTTAATGTAGTCTGCTTTTGTAGTCAATAAGATCTTTGCTTACATTTAGACAGGAGTAGCTGGCTCTAGGATTTTGGACACACATAAATAATTACATTTTGAAAATGCTCATCTCCCAGTGAAATATTAATATGATGTGTCTGATGAAAGTAACAAGAAATAATTTAAACCTTGTTCTGTCAACCTCTATCAAAATGGGAAAGTATTTTCAGTTTGGATTGCAGTGGGCGCAGTGACTGATGAAATAAAATTCTTGAATATGCATTTTTTTTTCATAATGTATGCCTCCTGTGATGATTTTGTTTCCTCAAAACCACCGCCTAATTTTGGAATAGGGTTCAAACAGTAACAAATAGGGTGTGGGCATGTATTTTGTTTAGCTTTGTTGTTTTTGTTTTTGTTTTTTTTCCTTTGTCACCCCATCTTTTAAGACTTTTGCATAAATTAGTATCATGAGTTAAGTCAATGTGAATTGTATGATAAAAGCTTGTTTGAAGATATTCGGGCTGTTCTGAGCTCTAGATAGCCAAGAGGATCAGGATAATCTGAGATTCCAAATGCCACAGGTTTTGGTTCTTTATTACTTGGGTTTTTTAGTTCAAGGAGAACCCAGTCACTTGAACATAGAAACGTTTATTCCAAGTACTGTATGCAATGCCTGGGTAAAATAGGTTGTCAACAGATAGTTTGTTTAATATTAAAGAAAGCTTCTGTCACTGGTTTATAATATGTTGTCTTCCTGACCGACCATTATGTATATCTGTTCAGCACATACTGTTTTCTAAACCTGGTCATCTTCAGTATGGTACTTAATTTTATAATTTCAGCATCCCGCCTGAAAATATTCTCTTTACAAAATTTTAACAAACTCAAATGAAAAAACATAGTGGTTATGAAATAATTGCATTAATATAAGACGTATTTTATAGTCTGATATTTTGTGCTTGACAGGCTGAAAAGTGCTTTATTCATTCTTCAAAATGAAATTAGTGAACACCTTCATCTCTGCTGAGTGCAAGTCCTATTTGGCTTCACAGTAGATCCTTTTATTGTAGTTTTTCTTATATGCTTTCGAGCAGGGAAAAGGATAAGATTTCAAAGCTGCAATGACAGAATTCACAGGTTGAAGGAAAAGGGGGTTTATGATTGGTGAACATTGCAGTTATTCGTTCCTATTTATCTTCCAGAGAACATAATGGTAGTAAAAAAATAAATTAATTTCGTTACTTCAGTAGGATGTTTTACAAATGTACATATGGACATTTGTGTATAAAGAAGATACAGCCTTTGAGCTCTTGGGAAGTTAGCAGAGAAGGCCTTAATATCACAAACTTCAACCCTCTCCACCAGAATTTATATAGCTGTAAGAGAAAAGACAGCAGCATGATTTATGCATCCATGTAAGTTTCTAGGAGATCACCCAGTCACCATTTCATGCCAGTGTCACAGAGATCTGAAGATGTGAATGGTAATCAGGCTGTTCAAGCAAAGCCTAAAAATATCTGGCAGGTTGGAATTTTAGATAAACAGGTTTAGAACTTACATAAAGTCAAGAATTAAATATTTCTTCCTTTACAGTAAGTCTGTATTCCATAAATTCATAAAAGCAATGAAGCTTTAAGGGCTGCTAATGTAAACTTTGAGATTTCCTGTATTGGTGTGTACATTTTAACTGCTATTTAGTGTTATACAGATGTTTTCCTCATTTAAAAATTATATTTTTGCCTGTTTCTGTGTTGGTGCAAAACACAATGTCTATCGTATATATCTATTTTTTTTTGAAATATGAAGTCATTTTTCTTGTAGCAAACTCACCAAATACCTTGTTTTGTTTTTCCTTCTTACTTCTAATGTACAAAACTGGTTACTAAACCTAGTTTTACTGTAAAAGTAACTTCATTATAAAACCGATTAGATAGTTACTGAGAGCAGTGTCAGAAGCCAGCTTCTTTCCTTTTAGAAGGGCTATCTGCGCTTTTTGTGTATAATGAATTTAGTTCTATTGAAAGATGCTGGATTGACAGCCCTGAAGACTGAAGTCCTTTATTTATGCATGAGCAGCAACAGTTCTGCCTTTCCCACACTGCCCTCCTGATATGCTTCACCCATGACCTGAAGGATCCCCCTTAAGGGTGACAGCTTAGTAGCCTTCATACCCATTCACTCTCCAGTCCTCTGCTGAGTGCCAACACGAATGCCAGGGTGTGGTGCCTTTTTGCTCTGAGCATTTGATAATTGCCTTTCAGGTTGCAGTGGACATCTCATTTTCCATAGATTATTGAAGAGCAGTCCCAGGGTGATAATTCTCAGGCTCTTTGGGGTGATGGCAAAGTAAAGGTCTTTCTTAAGGTAATTAAAGGCAAGACCAGGTTTTGGTTCAACTGTTGTATGTAGTCCAGCAAATTAGAGTTAAGGTCTCTAGTCCATTACCGATTTCCTGATTGAGCTAGTCCTCTAGGACTTTTACAGCACTCCTAATGTTTTTCAGACTCTCTTTTTACTCATTGAAAAGAAAGAATGCTTTCTGCAAGCACAGGTCACAAATAGCTCAATTTTCTTCTGGCTTACAAATGCAAAGCATAACTAATTTGATAGTGGACTGTACGAAGTTTAATTTGACTCAAAGGCCTTGTGGTTCAAATGAGTATGTTTCTGATCTCATTTATGGTAAACTAATTTTAAATTCCATTTGAGTTACGCTAGATACACATGTGGGCCTAAGCAAAGGATTTGGTTCCCTGTGTATCTTATGTACAGAATGTAGGTCATTAGTCCTTTCTGAGACACAGGAGACAAATGTATATGTAGAATTATAATGATAAGATGGTCGCTCTACTGACCAGTTTTTTGGCAGAAACTCTTAACTTTTTTCCCTGTAACAAATGTATTTCTGATGTTTTGCATCAGCGATACATTTATGTATGAAATATGTGCATCTGAGCTGCAATTCAATTGCCCCCTTTTGCATATATTTTGAGAAAAATGCACAAGGAGTTGGATTTTATATTGCTAATTAGTCCAGAAAGTAACACACATGTCTTTAAATAATTTTTTTTAAAAAAAGCATTAGAAAAAGAAGGAAAAGAGTAACTGTTGACTTCTGCTAAATGTGCGTCTTTCCAGTATTCAGTGAGTATTGAAATATTCCATTCCAAGAGTCTGTGCACAGAAGAGCTCCACACGTGATTTTTTTTTTTTTTTTAAGAATCCTTAATGGATAATTTAAATGTTTGCATAAGATAATTCAGTTATATATATACATTAAAGTCATTAAATGAAAACCATGATTCTGTATTTCAGAGTATGAGAACCTACATTGTATACACACAGATACATGCAAAGCCCTCATCGTATTGCTAAATGTTATCCATGGCTCTTGGGGAGGAAAGCTACAATTTCAGCCTGATTAATTCATATTGTCAAAATTATTGTGTTCTTAACAACCTCTTTTTAAAAGAAGCCAAAGTTTAAAATAAAATAATTTTAAAACAGTTTGAGTTTGGAAAATATTTTTCATTTAAAATAATTTAGAACAATAGCCAATCTATGAAGAAGTTATTCAGCTAGAAAAAAGTAGATGAAAAAAAACCCAGTCTCAAAGTAATTATCTCAAGGGCTGTAAGCTCCTGAAAAACACATTTCATTTGAGAGCATCACTTCATAAAGTTGATTATAATACTGAAATATTTGTTAAAAAGTATATAATGGTAAAACAGTAATGAAATCATGTGGAAGTATTATAGTGATCATAAGTTATTTTTCTCCCCCTGTGCTCATTGTTAAAAACTGGGGAGATATCTAGGAAAAAAAAAATTAAAAAAAATATCCTCCTCAATTTCTGGACTCTGCATTGCAGGAAGGCAATAAATGAGAAAAAAAAAAGTAGATTTCAATTTTATATCAAAGAAACCCTTGAGGTGGAAAGTTAGGGAAAGCTGCATTGGGTTGCAGCACACAAAATGTCGCTTGAATTTTGCTGCTCAGTAGTTTGATATACTCATTTGCTGATGCGAAATGACGAGGGCTTAGAAAGCAGGGTTTTGTTTTTTAGCTGTCTGCAGACCTAGTGGGGCCTTACAGAACCCAGTCAGCAGGTCATTAACTCTGGAGAAAACAGCTTGCATTAATATGCTCTAATCCGGTATAATTAGTCAAATTACTGCACGCCGACCGGCTTGTCATGTGTTGTCAGATTTGGCATGCAGGCAGGATCGCCAGGGTCCCTCTGGAATGCCACCCTGGATCAGGGAGAAGGGCTCGTTTGTAGTAGTGGATTTCTTGATGAGGAAAGCAAATGAAATCAGCAGCCATTGCCTCACAGAAAAGAAAGGGGGAAAAAAAAAAACAGTCAAAAAAACTGATCTGATAACATTTTGTTGAGAAATAGGGAATTCATGTCATGGGAACCATTCACGGTTGATAGCCACTGTTAGAAATAGGAGCTGTTCAGTTGCCTCTGATAACTTCTATGTATCTAACAAAACTGGGGATCCGCTGTACTATATAAGATTAGCATTCATAAAAAGATTTAGAATAAATAATTACAAGAGGATCAGCTACAAATTACCTACCACACTGTGACACAGATTATTGAACTACCAGCATGTGTGGGTGCTAGTGTGTGAATGTGTGTGCTCGTGCGTGTGCATGTGCCCCTTTTTCCAGTAGGGGAGGAGGCTATTAAACTATAAAAGGGCCATATTAGCATAAATTTACAAGAGCTCTTGTTCTGGCGGCATGATAAAAACCTGTGTTACCTTTGCATTAACACTGAATTGCTTGTTGTGCTTTTGGCAATGACAGATAAGTCAGTGTAATTCCCCATCGCAACGGAAATGATGCTCCAGATTCCAAACGCATCCTGAAGATGTCACTGACAATAATCTTCAAAGAACGGCCAGTGAAAGTGGGCTGTATGTTTGCAGGATGATATACTGCAAATGACAGGAAGAATTATGTGAGTGAAGACGAATCTGTAACATATTATTAAGCAATTTCACGAGAATAACAGGGATAAAAGGATAATGGATGAGGGTGTCATTATTACCTTCATGTAGAGGGAAAGCAAAAGCAAAGGTAGAGAGACAAGATTAATTGAGGAAGGGTGAAGCATTCATTGCTCATCAGCTCTTTTGTACTCTCTGCTCCTGAAATTCTAGACAAAAAAAAAAAAAAAAAAATTGCTCAGGGCTGCATTTTAATGCAGCTGGCAAGCCAGAGCTGAAAACTGACAGGGCACTTTTTAGTCACCTCCCTGCTTCCATAAACACACAACGGCTATTACTCCTGGAGTCTTCCTGTGATCAGAGCAGTAAACTGGTGGGATGTTCTTTTTTTTTTTTTTTTTATCACGGCTACTCTTTTTAATTGTGCTTCCGAGCTCAGCAGTTTTATCTGTCGATGGTGTGGAACTGAACAGGTCGTTCCCTACACATTGTTTGCATTGCACAGTTGCAAATGGAAGCAGACTGTACATAATAGATGTCAGCAGAGGGGCTTCTTCTGAGCACAAAGGCAAGCTGGAGTGTCCTGTGACATTAGTGACAACATAAAATTATGTCAAGGCATCGAGGTTTTACAGGCTTTAATGTACAAGGTGAAGAAACAGGAAGTCATTTGGCAATTGTGCAGTCCAACCCTGCAGTGTTAACTCAAATATAATTCCTGTTGAAGTCACGATTTGCTTACTCAGAGAGTTATCACTGGGTCAATCATTTCAACTACCATCCTTATTTTCTATACATTCTCCATGTAGCAGCTGATTTTAGCAGCAGAATATAGCTGATTCCGTAACAGCAGAATATAGTTTTTAAAACATTCCATTTGCTTTTCAAAATCTTGATATAAACTACAGTTTTAAAAGTCATTATAATATTGTATAGATAACAGAATATTTTCACCTGTTAATGACATTATCTCTGGGTACATTTTAATTTAAAAAAGGAATGTCAGAGGCATTAATAATTAAGAGCATATAGCTATTTATATTCAGATTATGGATTCTGGGAGTTTAAGCATTCAATAATCAAAGTATTGAGCCTCCTTGATTTTCTTTTCTGTCTTTATTGTAGTGGTTTATCGAAGTAAACAGTTGCTACTTGTTTTACTTTTCTTAACTGATTAAAATTATTTCAAAGTTTTGACACCAAAAGAAAAGGAAGTAAATTAATTTCTCATCTGCTGTCTGTTAGGGACCTTTTTGGTGTAAGAGAGACAGAGGAAAACCTCCAGTTTGATAAGAAAGGAAAAAGGGGAGGGATGGAGGAACATGCCTCAATTAATTGCTGTTTCTAGAAATAAAAATTTGGTTTGATTTCATGAAGTTGTATGTTTCTTAGACTGAACTATTCCCATGTAGTAAAGGGCATATACAGGATTTCAAATAGAATAGCTAAGGTCAAAGCACAGGCCTACTTAGTGGCAGAGTCTGGAACTGAGACACTGTGGGAGAAGGATTGTTTCTGTTACCTGTTGTGTAATGGGTTAGGTTGGGAGGGGAATGCACTGTACTGTAGTGGATTTATCTATCATTGATAAATATGTGTGTGAGAAATGTAGATAGCAGTTTTGTTTAGCGTTATGCTTTGATATGTTAGCACAAAAATATGAGAAGGTTGTTTCAGCAATGTGAATGTTGTGCTGCCCAGGAATTAAATGATGCTATGATAGACCTGTGCTAGGTCTATGCTTGAGACCCTGTACATTAACAAAAAAATCTTTGTAATGAACAGGGTCTCAAGCATAGACCTAGCACAGTATCTATTGCAAAAACCTGCTTGAACAATGTAACTTGGAAACTGGGTCATCGCACATGCAGAAAACATTTCTGTGCTTGATAGGTCAGATCATGTTCCTTTTTGTAGATTTTACTTTGTCCCAATGTATAGTACATTTGCTATATAGAAAAGTCTAAAATCACTGCCATTATCAATAAATAATTATCAATGGATGATCAGTGATCAGATAACCTTGTGAATTTTCCTTTTTATGTTCAATGGAGTTGTTGCTAACGCAAATTCAGACTGCATAATATATCTGACTGGAGATACCAATTTCAGTCTTTTATCTTATATTTTAAATTTAAATTAAAAAGGTATTGACCTACTGTAATTAGACCACAGTGATAGTGGCTAGACAGTTTAACATCAGTGAAATATTTTCTCAAAGCACATAGTAAATTTGTGGCTCTGTAGGAGGATGCAAAGATTCTGCTCCCAAACATCCACTTCTCTTGTCCTGAGGAAGGGAATTCAATGCCCTACTTTTCACTTAGCTTGGCCTGTTCTGTTCCAGTATTCAGCAGTGTAATGTCTTGCAATAAACTCCTGGAAAACTGACCAAGGATCATGGAGAAAGTGGAAATCTAATTGTGTTCCTCTTGTCCCATCACTGCTTGGTGTAATGTTTGTTTGACTTTATTAAGCCTGTGTGTTATAAGGGAGAAGGAGGTAGAGAGTGAAAGCATTTAGCCTCCAGAGATTTTAATTTGTTATGACTAGCAATGCTCAAAAGAGCACAGCAGATTTCTTCATGACTCTATTTAAACTAAGCCATGAAGAAATGTATTTACCTTTGCAGGCAAAATGCAAACAAAAACAAATTTGCATATTTTTTTCCTTCTACTGTTTCACCTACTAGTCTTTTGAAAATCATGTACACCTCAATTTTACCATGTCAACATGTGGCATACGCCTCAGGTGGCCTACAGTCACTGGGGACTTTATACAACCAGGAAAGAATCCAGTTTGACAATGAGATTCTTAGATGAGTTTGCTTGACTCATCATTATAAAAGAAATCTCATTCTTTTATGCAGAAATCGTTCATACATGGACTGAACTAAGCAGGGTGGAACTCACTGACTCTGTGGAACTGTCTTTGTAGAAAGTTTTGGACAAGTATCTGAACTGATGTGTTCATACTAAACTGAAGATTAATTGCCCAGGGAATTCCCTTGTGCAGGGAACCAGAGGGATGTTCTGACAAGACACAGTGATGCCTTCATTGTACAGCATCAACCCTTTTCAGAAATACACCTTTCTGTGTATTTACAGAATGCAGCAATACTGTAAAGATCAGGACATTATGGTTGTCTTTAGTCTATCCAATGGCCCATCTCTTTCTTTTATTGCCTAATCATTTGAAGAGAGGGATGAGTTCACTTTCTCTCGCCCTGTTTCGTTATGTTTAGTGCGCTCCCCCCAGTTTTTAATTATGTTTTTCCAATCAGAATCTCATTTAATCCAAAGCTGCTGGAATCAGTGTAAGGATGTGGCTCAGCTTTAGTGGGTTTTGGCTAAGACATAGTCCTTGTAAAATCAAGCAGCTCTGCAATTCTCATCAAACCTTTTGCAGTTCAATATTCTTGAAAACCCTTGGATGTTAGTGGGTTCTGGAGGCATGAATGTTCTACCATCCTCATCAAACAGGGTCATTTATCATTGAAGAAAATTCAGACAGTTAAAGAATACAAATTCCATCTAACTTGAATTATGCTACTATTGTGTTATTGCTTATACTACCAGGAGTTTTATTTTAAGTATTTGTTGAGATATGTGATGTTTCAGTTCAATATTTTAATTTCCTACTCCTTGCCCTCTAGTGGACAAAGGAGCTCATTATTGTCAGATCCCAACACATCTGGAATAGTAATTGCCCATAAGCAGGTTTGTCTTCTTTAAAAAGAGTAATGTTTTCAAGTAAAATATATTTGGGTTGTTTTACTTTCTAGTTGGGATCTATTTAGTTTGTCTGTACTGAGGTGGGAAAATATTGCTTCCTGGTGTTATTCACAGTATGCTTCTACAAAATTGGAAGAGTTTTAGGAGTATTTTGCTCAGTCTCATAAATGAAGATCTCAGCAGGATCAGAGAGACTCTTCCCATATTCTAAATTTTTAACAATAAGTTTGAAAAGTCATTTTTGTGGATTCATTCCACTAGAAAATGGCAAAAAGTATTTGAAGTGTATGGGTTTTTATAGAACTAGTTGACATTGTCCATTCTGAAAAATTTATAGTTTTTCATAAATATTAAAAATACCCAAAGTTTTCCTGCTGGCAGTGAAAGCTGTTGGAATAACAACCAATTGATTTTTAAAAAGCTCTTCCAAGAATAATGCTCTCACTAGATTTTTTTAAAAAAATACAGCTTGACTGCCTTATTCTCCATGGTAAATGTGCTACAATGTAATGATGCAGGGGACTCATGTCAATGTTTTACAATTGCGTTGGAAGGTTGAAATAGCCAAGGGGAAGGTAACTGTTTTCATTCACTGAGGCATTTCACAAATTATTGTGGCCTTGTTTTGTTTATGTTTCACAGTCTTTTAAATGAATCATACCATGGGCACTTAAGGATAATTGGTTAATACCAAGCAGGAGAAATACATGTATTATTTCTCCTCCTGAAGCAAAAAGGTGTTTCTTCTCAGCACTTCCTTATCCATGGGGGAAATTTTCTTTCATGGGACAAGCAAGTAAGGTCACTCTGTAGGTTCCTGATAGTGGGCACCTGGGTGTCAAAACAAGTTTAGACTTTCTGAAGTACTTCCAGATTCTACTTCAAACTTTCAAAGGTAACAGCTGTTAAGAGCACTCAGCATTTTTGAAAACAAAACAAAAAGCAGCATTAATATTTATGATATCTAATGTGTCTTGCTTAGATACTGCTTCTGGAATGACAATATAAAAATGCTCATGTATTTTCTGTAGTGTTAAATTTTAAAATTATTTCTGGTAATTTGTGTAAAATGGATTGCTCTGTCAGCAATGCTGACACACAGAGCTCATTCAATTAATTTGGTGGGATGGCATAAAAATAAATGTAGGAAAAAATTTCTTCCAGTGCAGGCTTCCTCTCCCTAATTCTGCTACATCTTCATTTTTCCTAATGATTTTTGGCAGAAGAGGAAGGCAAGTGATTGTGGTAATTTTGCATTGCTCTACATTTTGGAAGTGTGTCCTGAGCCTTGTCTTAGCTTCCTGCTCTACCTTCAAAGGAGAAACACATCTTTTAGCTAACATTTGAGAATACAAAATGGAAAAATTGCAAATACACAGAGGAAATATGCTTTTTTTTTCAGGGGGATTTTATGGTTTTGGCATGTACAAAAATGCTGTAGTACTACTACATTCAAAGTGGATATATATATATTTAAATTACTTTTCTGTGCTTGACAGAGATAGCTAAAAGTGAATCTAACATTATCATAAGATGTGGTGATTAACATTAAATTTGGATAGAAGAATGTTGGATGCTTATAATGATAGAAAAAAGGTTAATATTTTAAAGTGAGGCTAAAGGTTGACAGGAGAAAAATTGAGTTAGTTTGCGAAAAAGAAATTTGTTTCTTTAAGTGAAAATTGGGGTCAAGAGGCCAGCACTCTCTGCTTCAACATGAATGAAATAAATTAAATAATACCACCATAAAGCAGCAGTGTATAAGCCAATGATTAAATGGTACATGGTGGTTTTGAGAGAGATGCTGTCTATGAGAAAAATATCTGTAGGAATGCTCTTTCAAATCAGGGGGTTTGTTTTATTTATTTGTTTCCATTGTTTTAAAATAGAACATTTTTTTTTTCCAGTTGGATGGTTTAAGATTTATGCAGTACCTTTAATTACTAACAAAGGTGATATGCTGATTTTCAGAGAAAATTAAAATTTTAGTAATTTCATTCTGCCTAGAAGAAATTTCTGGCATTTCATATGGATGGGCTTTTCTGTAGCACTTCATGGCCCAACTGGTGTGAGAGATTAGATGGTATTTCACCATCTTAAATCAACAGGAGTTGACTGTGTTTCTTTGGTCCCAGTATATGTGAACAAAGGTAAGATATAATATCAATCTGTAACTAGTCATATACCAAATATAGGAGATAGGCAATCAATCAGTCTCATTTCCCTCCATGTCAATCTATGCCTTTGACAGGCAGATCTGTGCATCTAGTTTACTATCACCATGTCCAGAATGGCTTACCATTCTTTCTCTAATAATAGGCGTATTTTTCTCCATTCTTTTTAACAGATCAATAAAAATAAAAAATCTTAAAGAACATAGTCCTGAACATGTTTCTTATTTCCAGCTCTCTGAAGGATTTTTGTGTCTAGGTAGCTATGTATGAAAATACTAACAGTTTTCCTGGCAGCACTTGCTTTTACTGTCACACTTTTCAGATTTTTAAGATGGACAGGGGATTGTAGGATCAATTATATTTACATTTTTACCTATGTTCCTTGCAGAAGTGCATTTATATCTAGGCTGGTCACAGAAGATATTTCCATTTGTGTGTACGCAGCAACCCTCTTCTGTTTGACTTTTTTCTCTCAAGTCTGCCAATTGATTATGAATCATGGTCAGCTCTGCTATGTATCCTCCTCCATGAGTTTGCAGATTGAGTCCCTAATGGGGTGTTTTAGGCTTTGCTGGAAGGCTGAGAATCCTCCACTTCTCCCTGGCATTGTCTGCATCTGCATCTGGCATTAACTTCTTTTTTCTTTTTATCAGCTTTAGCTCTAGTCTTTAAATTGTGAAAGAGATGACTCCTTTTTTTTTTCCAGAAAAGTAAGATAAGGTTGAATACCTGGTACCTCAAAATGGAAAAAAAAATTCTTATTAATGCTCAGGTTAAAAAAAAGTTAATGAATCTTACTGATTTGGCCATGTCATTCATAGAGAGACATCAGGGTGGCTGTGCCTTTAGTCAGCATATATTTGGCAGCTGAATCTAGATATTACCCTTCCGTCTGGGGTCATAGTTTGTCTTAAAAGAGTTATGTATGAATTTTCTCTAAATTGTAGCAGAGGGTCATGAATTAGTGTCTAAATGTAGGCTTGACAAGATTATTATAGTCTGTATTTCATGCCAGAAACAAAGATGAATAGAGATAGCAAGCTTTTAAACAGACTTTCTGACATCTATAATGTCAGCAGAGAGTGAATGAATGGCAGGATGTAATAACAAATCTTCATTTTTTATTATTTTATAGGTATTAAATGGACCTATGCTCATTCATAATTTCTTCCTAAAATAATTACTAAGTACTACATGAATCACTCATTTTCCATCCCAGTTCACTTTCAAATAATGCAAATTGTTTGCTAAGATATACATGCAGAAAGATACATACAGCAAAAGACAAAGATACTATGAGTTACATTTAGGAATAGATAGAATACATGTAGTTAATACTTTGCATTTTCATCTTAGCTGGATGTTTATTTTTGAAATAAATTTGTGTCTAGACCTAGTAATTTGTTTTAATGCCTTTTGGGGGAACTAATTTTTCAAGTTATTTAAATAATAATTTTCAGCCTCTCCTTCTATGGATTTACTGATTATTAGATTTCTGGAGCGGAGATCTATGTTAGCAATTTTTGATTATTAAATTTCTGGAGCGGAAATCTGTGTTGGCAATTTTTGAATGGGAAGGACAGGATGCCTACCAATGCACTACTGCCTGTTCATCATAGCCCTTTTGAAGATACGTGTTCAAGCCCTTTTTGTTTATTCACAGTCTATGTGCAAATAGGAAAGAACCAACTATGCTGAGGCCAAGGGCTCTAATACTTTTGTTTAAATTGTTATTCTTGTTTATGAATATTCAGTCCCATTTCAGGAGCAGAAACAATCTTACTGTACTTTGTCAGTTTTTGCCCAAATGAGAATAGAAACCATAGAGTGATGGCTATGAAGAGATGTAATGTTCAATGAGCCCAGTTGTTTTGAAGTAATTAAAACACATACCATAATTCACATGTTTTCATAAATATATCTCCACCAATGTTTGCAGGTAGATTTATGTCTATGTACATGTTGGAAAAAAGTGCGTAAGCATAGTAATAAATGTAGCAACAATATGTCCAGGTGCCACAAATACTGTCTTGTATTTTTTTTTTTTTTTTTGTAACTGCTGGCATTAGTGTCTGTATTGATCTTATTTGTGTTTACAAAAAAACCAGAAACAGTTCCCCTAAAGGAAAACCAGCAAGCAGTGATAGCAGCTTTAAAAAGTGTTCCCCGCGCCCAGTCCCGCTCCCCGTGCCAAAAAAAGGTTTGTAATTGAAAGCAAAAAGCATTGTTTCGATCCTGGTTTTTTTTTTTTTTTTCTTTTTCCCCCCTTTTTCTTTTTCCTTGAGCCCTTCCTGTCAGGCTGCAAGCGTGAAAGTTATTTTCTGGTGGCGTGATTAGATTGGGGCTGAACTCTCCAGCTGGCAGGCCTGTCTGTGACTGGCGGCGGCCTGTCCCCAGTGCTTGTCATCTCCTGACATGCCTGACAGGATGGGGACAGCAGCCCCAGACAGGTTCATTAGATGGTGTTTTCTACAGCTGGGCTAAAAATAAAAAAAAAAAATATATATATATATATAAAAAAAATAAAGTGGGGAAAAAAAATAAAAAGGCCATGCTTTGTCAAGGCCCAAGCTGTGGGGGCCCTTCTTGTTGGTTTAAACCAAGGCCTTGTTTTGACAAATTCTGATCTGTGCGGTTTTTAGATTTTCTGACACATTTTTGTTTTCTTCCCCTTTGGCCTGCGCTCTTTGCACTCTGCCTTGTTGCTGCTTCAAAATCCTAACGCTGCCTTCCCGGGAGAGCAGGGAGAATGCTTGTGGAGGGCTTGGAAGAAAAATAGAGCGCTACAGTGAAACAGCAATAAGTGTTCATTTCCATGGTGATCAGCCCAATGGCACAAAAAACAACCTTGGGACTCTCAATAAGCCAATTACAAGAAAGGTTAAGGGGTTTATAGTGCCAGAAACATGCCATCTACATGAGAAAATAGTATCATTACCAGCAATCTATGCTGTTAAATACATTGCTGTCTGGTGCTGCCAGAAACATAAGCTGTTTATGTTATTTTGGGAGTTTTGGAAGCTGCTAGAGTTTTCCAATGGTATTGTCAGGCTTTGGTGCACTGCATCAAAAATCTACATGGTTAGATTATAAAACAGTTAAAACCAGTAATAAAATGATTTGAAAGCATTACACATATTGGATGTCACAGTGTTAACCAGATGGGTTCAGGCTATGAATTTCCTACAGATTTGTATCAGATTTTCACTTTAGATTTTTATCATAATGACAAACAATTTGTACATTGTGTATAATTAAAGAATCTTCTATAAAATTTCGAAGTATAAAAAGATAATACCTTATTTTTTTTCTAGTGCAATTAAAAATGCCATTTGATGCATTTAATTTATGAACTGGTGACTGTAGATTGACTCCCGGGTTATCTGCTGTTTTTCTTACGGTGTGTCATTTAATTCTGGATATTTTAGGTAGCTACAACATGCTGGAATGTAAAACACTACTAGCTGCTGGGGGAAAAAAGGAAAATATTTACTATTTTGCTTACTTTGCCCTTCTCCTTAGGAGTGAGGAGAGTATTACAGCCTTTTATGTTTTCTGCATTTAGCTGCTTGCAGTGTGAGCACTGCGGCTGCAAACCAAGCCCTTCATTCACAGAAATCCTACCACTTACCTTTCCTTTGTATTGTTAGTTACTGCTGCTTTAGTTCATGGTCTCTATGACAACTGTTTAAATTGGGATGGGCAACTGTCATCTGGAGTATTACTGAAAGAAAAGTGTTAGTGAGCACACAGTTCCATAGATAGAGAATTTCAATATAATCCAATTTTAATTGAGCTCCAGAGACTTTGATGTGCTGCCGAAGGTTGGGAGAGAGCTATTCCAGGGAGAAATTAAAGCAGCCCGGCAAGGCTTCACTACTTCAGACTGTCACCATTTTAAATAAGCATTAGCATCAGACTTAACCTTCCCCTATGAAAGATCTCACTTTTTTCCCCCTAGGTTTTTATTTTTTTCCTTCAGTATGTATAAAGGCAAAGACACTTTCATCTTTTTATATACATTTCTATATTCCCTTGATTAAGTTTGAAAAGCATTGGACCTGAGATGCATCTGAGGCTGTCTATTGGACCTTGTATTACAGTTCATAGAAAGAAGTCAAAGCAGAGTGGGGATTATTTTTGCAATAGTCAAATGCCATGTGTTAGATTTTCTCTCTAAGACCGCTCTCTAAGAGTACTGTCTAAGAGTAACTCATCATTATACTACAAAGTTGAGTGGGGGCTTATTTTAGCTTGGTTTAATCATTAATTCCCTTTAGTGTAAATAGAGAAGAGAAAATATTTCACTTTAGATTCTCTGACTGAGAAAATGAGGGTCTTTCTGTAGCTAGCTATGTGTCCACTGGCTGGGTTTTTTGTTGTGGTCTGGGTTTTGGTTGTGGCAAAAATAGTCATATAGCAATTAGAATAACAATTTTCAGACTTTTTTTTGCACTGTGAGGGGATTAGAGGGTGACTGTAAACTTCTGAACTGTTGAATTAAAATGGTTGCTTCATTTAATTAAATCCTTACAATCCTTCTGTACCATTTTCTTTTTCTCTTACAAATGTGTATACATAAAAAACTCTAAAAAGAAGGAACTTCATAATAATATGGTAAAACTGAGGATCGCTGTGTATTTTCCAATATATTAATTTACATCAGACGGCATTCATGTTTGAGAGCCAAGACACTTTTTTCATGACTAATTTTCTGGGCTTTGAATTCACCCTCCCCAACAGTCTGGTGGGTTTTGGTGGGGGTTTTTGTGGTTTTTTTTTTTTGTTTTGTTTTGTTTTGTTTTTTGTTTGGTTTTGTTTGTTTGTTTGGTTGTTGTTGTTGTTGTTGGTTTGGTTTGGTTTTTTGTTTAGGTTTTTTTGTTTGTTTTTTGGTTTTTTTTGTGTGTGTTGGTTTTTTGTTTGTTTATTTGTTTGTTTGTTTGGGTTTTTTGGGTTTTTTTTGTGTGGGTTTTTTTTTTTTTTTTCTTTTCTCTTTATATCTGACTTCCTTGATTTTCAGTGGAAGTGAAGCAAATTTGTGAGATGCTGAGATCACTTTCTGGACAATCAGTACTCTAAGCTTCTACTTCAAGCAGTGGCATTTGGGATGCTCAGTTGCAAGGAAAAGATGAATCTTGGGAAATTGAGTCTATTAAAGATAGATTGTTACATAGGGTGCTCGTATTCTTTAAAAGAAATATGACATGCATCAAATCCAGACTTAATGGCTGGACTTCTACTTAGGTAGAAATAGAACCAGTCATGGTACAGGCAGTAATCTGTCTATACAAGTTGATAGGGTTTATTTTCTTTTAAAGCAATTAGGCTGTTCCCCACCAAAAAAAAAAAAAAAAAAAAAAAAAAGAATCTAGTTTAATTTGAGAATTTTAATAGTTGACTGTTGTAATCAATTTAAAAAAAGGAAATATCCAATCTCTTTCTAAAGCATGTGCTGAATCCCGTTTTATTATTTTTAATTAAATAAAAGCTAAGAAGCAATTAATTGAGGCTATGTGAGAGAACCCTTTTTGACTGGGATTGGCACACTTTTTCATGGTCACATAGTACCCAGAAGTCCATAAAATTTAAATACCTTCTGTGTTGGAGCAGCTTGTAGTGGATAAAAACTGAGGCACATTCACACAAAGTACCTCTACATGCTGACAGGTGTTGCAGTAATTTCATACTGGGAACCTGGAGTTCACCACAGGAAAGCCTGTGAGTATGCCCAAATTTATGACATGCAGGTTTACATTCCAGTTGGCTAGAAATCCAAAGAGGAGGGAACTGTATATCAAGTCTGCTTTGTACAGACGTTGGAAGACTAAATGTGTTCCACAGAATCCAGTTTTAGTAGCCAGCTACTAAATATTTTTAATATTTTTAATATTCTTCTTAGTTTTCATGAGGATTTTTGGAGTAGGATTAGACACCCCCCTGAAATATTTTAGCTATCTATAAATTTGACATTTAAATTGTTGAAATTTAAAAAGTTGATGGTTAGGTATGGGAAAGGAGGCATAGAATATACAGAATACGCATGCAAAATAAAAGTGTAAATCTGTCTCCATTCATTGAAAGAAATATAAAAATCATTTATGGAGTTTATATGCACAGCTTACATTTGATACATGTCAGTATTTGTAGTTTTATATTTTGTGTGGAATTATTTACCAGTGCTTAGTTGTGATATCTAAAATATGTTCTCTAAAACAAGTATACAATGCATAAATACTTTTTCTGTAATATTAAAGCAAAATAAGTAAAAAGTGAAAATTAATTAAATTATTATTGAGTAACAGCAGGCAGTTTGCAAACACTCTGAATTAAAATTCTCAGAAGAAACTTTGCAATTCTTTCCTTGCACAGACTTAGTAATATTAGATATCATTCCGTATATAATACTGAAAAGTACATCAGAATTTTGGATGCTATTGGAGCTGTGGATTAGTTTTTTCCCTTTTTCAGTGTGTCTTGTCTTCTCCAGCAGTGCAAAACAAACTTATCTGAAGCACTTTTTAAGTGGATAAATAAAGAATCATTTGGTATTGCAATATGTTATGAAGACACTTTGATGTATATTCGCCATTTTTCACAGGCTGTGTAATTGTACTTTGGGGGCCTTAGAAGTTGACATAACATAGAGTAACCCTAAAACTACTCTAAATTCAAACCAAGCAAACTGATTTCCAGGAGTTACTGGTGCTCAATACCCAACACTTCACAGCACAGCTGAGTGTCTGGACACAATCCTGTGCCATGTGCTCTGGGGTGACGCTGCGTGAGCAGGGGAGACAACCCACTATGGTCCCTTCCAACCTGACTGATTCTGTGATTCTTTGAGCTGTAGAATTTTGAATTTCTTGGGGATTTTGCTTGACTGTTACAAACCGTGTTGCAGAAATTTTGGGGATGGTGAAAATGTTGTAGGTGTACAATATATATCATTGTATAATATAATTTTTTTTGTATATAAAAATTAATTTTAAATCTATTGCTAAAATTTCAGGAATAGAATGTGCTCTGCTTATATTCCTAAATATTAGGATTACTGAAATAGCTTTTGTATATGAAGTTGAAAACAAAATATTACTGGCTTTTGTTCAATCTTATACGGGAAGAGATATTTGGAACATAAAAAAATTAAGCCTGGTAGTAGGAAAAAAAGTATTCTATTGACTTTTATAGATATTAAATTGTGTGCATTCTGCACTGAATAAATCAGATGCAAAACTGTTAAAATACAAGATGCTTCCACATATCTTCTGTATGACATTAAGTTCACATCTATAAAAAGAGGGACATACCACTATGGGTCTTTCCACCTTCATTTGTTAGGAAATGGGTAATGTTTAACAAAACTCAGTATTTCCTCTTTTCCTAAGGCCAGTTATAATGCCTTCAGTTATTATAATGTTAAGAGTTTGTGGTATGGTACATTTGAGTATTTATGCATTTTTTTATTGCATTGCACTTTTGAATAAATACATGCAAGTTCTGGAAAAAAAAAAAAAAAAAAACAAAACAAAAAAAACCCCAAAACCCAAACCAAACTAAAACAAAAAAACCCCAAAAAAACAAAACACCCACCCACCCAACCAAACAAACAAAAATGAAACAAAACACTCAGAGAATTTTATGATGGCTCTATTCTTGGGAACGAACACATCCTATATTTAAGGATACCATACATTTTTTATTCCTCAAACTATTTCTATGGTTTATTGCTTCTGCTGCAACTTTTCTCAGCTAAAACTCTCACAAATTCTGTGAAATCCACCAATAATACAAGTTTAATAAAGTTGCATTTTTTGTCAATAAATAACTATTTATTGAATAACTATCCTGCTTTCGTTTCAACTTACAAGCATTTCTTAACACTGTATTCTCCCTGAATTTGTAAATATTAAAAGTTCTTTCTTTCAACTGCCTTACTTTTGCTGAGGAGAATGGACCATTTGAAAGAAAAAGAAGCTCTCCATTTTTATTCCTTAAAAAAAAAAATCTGGTTTTGCTCAGATCATATCAATTTTATGTCTTTCTTGGCATGCCCACTAAACTGTAATTTGTGCCATTCTAATTGAATTAATTTGATTGCATTTCACTGCTGGGGCAGAATTGCTCAGAGCAATTTGGGTCTGAGATCACCACTCCCCAGTTTGGATTGATCTTTGAGCACGAAGTGTAGAGTGAGAATGGAAACAGTTCTGTTAACATTTCTCGCTAGATTTGAGTCTGACATCCCATTGTTGCCAAAGTCAACCAAAAATCATTTTAAACCTTGTGAGGTAAATGACACAATCTGCTCCAATCCAGTGGCTACCAGAACTAATTGTGAGACTTTGCCCCATTATTTGTTTCTTCAACCTCCATGTTTTGAGTTGGGCTGTGCTCTAATACGGCTTTATGTGGCACTAGAATGTAGTTGCCTTCTGCTTCTCCTCATGTGCTGTTGCCCCAGCCAGCACCATCAGCTTTATTTGTGGTTTTAAAATTCTTAAATCAGTCGAGCCTCTGCTTAAAACAGTAATTGCTAAATATGTTTGAAAGTAGAGCCTAAAAAAGTCCTCTGCCTACCTTTTCTAATGTGTTAATGTCTAAATCCTCTCTTTTCCTGATGCTGTTCTTCCCAAGAATGTCAGTCTATTGCTGGCATTTCAGGAGTTGCCTAAATTGACAATCTGTTTTCATATTGCATAGAAAGGAAACTGTGCAAAGGCACAGAGATCAAAATTAATGATAAAATAATTATTATTCAGAATTTTGTTTGCTGTTATCCTTACGTTTAAAACTATGCACTGGTGTTTCACAAATGCAGTGTTAGAAACAGTCCATTTAGAATAAATAAGATATCAGAGTAGGGTTTGGTTTTTTACTCTAATTACTGTGCTGAAACTACCTCTCAAAAAAATCCCAATATCCTTTCCATTCCTTGCCTAAATCACAAAATCATAACATGCAAAACCCTTTGGCTTATGAAAAGAGTAAAATGGCCTTCAAGTGGACCAAGTTCAAATAATTTTTCAGATGACTGCAAATGAATGTGGGAATAAGAGCATCTGTTGCTTTAAGCTGAGTGGGCATTGTTTTAATGGATAACGAAGCGGGTATGCTGACCAGAGAAATCAAATTTAGAAAAGGTTTGGATGAACAGAACCTCATGTTTCAAGACAAGGGGCCTCTTGAAAGCTTAAAAAAACATTGGAAGTAGAAGTATAAGCTGAGAATATTTGGCAAGGAAATAAAGTCCAAAACCACAAAAATAATATCTGCATTTTTTAGATCCCTGAAGAGGAGAAGAAAAATGAAACCGGAGTGCCAATATTTATTTTAAAAAAAGTCCTAAAAAAGATTTTTAAAACTGATGTGAATTGAGAAATTCTAATGGCACATAATACTCAGCTCATCCTGCACAGCCTAACATTACAAGAACTACTCAGAGGAAAGCTTTTAAGGCTTACAAATAAAGAAACATTTTACACAGAAACATGTTTTAAAGAAGGGGAAAAGAGATCTTAATGTAAAGAGAAAGTGAGAACATTTTCCTATGCCAAAATGTGCAAAGAAGAAATGGTAGCAATATTTTGGTGAGATTTTAGAACTATTTAATGTGATTGTGGGAATTGAGGCCAGGAAGCTGTTCTTAGTCACCTAAATGTATAAAAAGTAGTAAGAAGTCAATGAAACACTAGGAAGGACATTAAATTCATTTGAATTGTCCTTTCTGTCTATTTACATTCTCTGTTTCCCATTTTAGAAAAGCAAAAGACAGGGTGTTTCATTATTTGAACTTACCTGATTTTGAATTTTTTTAATAAATATAACTTCTTCTTACACTTGTCTATCTTGACATGATGTATCCCTTGTTGTAGTGTATACTAATTTTTCCTGCTAAATCTAAAAGTACTTCATCAAACATTTTGAAATTATAAAATGCTTTCTCAATGTAGTATTTTCATAAACCCTAGGAGTGGGATTCCATGCCATCAGTGTCGGTGATCTCAATGATCTCAATCTGTATTTAGGGTACAGGAAGCAGTCATGCAGTCTGCCAGGTATCTACAATAAACTCTCTGTTGTTAGATTGTTCTGGAGAAGAATATTTGCTGTGTGTTCTTAGGAGCCATTTGTCTTAACCCATGAGGACCTGCACTGAGAATTTCATATTTTCCTTGCAGCAAATTGCAGTGCTAGATAACTCTTGAAAAAGGGAACAAATCCCTGACAGGACAGAGTGATTTTCCACAATCAATTTCATATGTTTCTAACCTCTAAAAGCACACAGTGATGCCAAACTGTTTTCTAAATGCCTATTTTGTACCTGGGCCAGGTACCACACTTATATAACCACACTTCTGTGGCTGGCTGTAGATGGCACTCTGATGAAATAACCAAGCCCTGAGATTGGTTTTTGTGAAGTCCTCCATGTTTTCTCCACCATGGAGCGTGTTCAGCGAAGGGCAACAGGGCTTGTGAAAGGACCAGAGAACATGTGGGAAACAGCTGAGGGAGCTGGGAGTGTTTAGCCTGGAGAAAAGGGGGAACCTCTCCACACTCTACAACCCCTTGAAAGGAGGGTGTAATGAGATGTGGGCCAGTCTTCTACCATGCCTACAGTGAGAGGACCAGAGGAAATGTCCTTAAGCTAAGACAAGTAAATTCATATTAGATATTAAGAAAAGGTTTTTTTCGTGTTTTTTCCACTAACCCACAAAAAGATTGACAAATATATTACATGTTAACGATACATACATTTTGCAGAAGATATAAACAAAGCTTGAAAAATGTTACAAGTATCAATTGACACTTTCATTGAGAAATCAGGTTAGAGTTAAAATATCCTGAATTAGAGATGTGGTTTCAAAAGGGAAGTGATGAACTTCCACTGAAAACAGTGGATTCAATTCACATACATAGTCATTAATGAATCACCCCAAAGAGCTATTTTTAAAAAAGGAAATATGTAAAAATTCTTTGCAACAGACAGCAAAAGTGATGGTTTTTACCGAAAAGTTAGTGACTTGGAATAGATAGGATTGTACAGGCTGTTTGCCTTGATTTCTTTATAGCACTTGATTTTGTGATTATTTCAATTCCAGAAACAATAATCAAAAGAAAAGGGACAGAATATCCTTTTGCATCCTGTGTTTGGTGCTGTGAGATACCAAAAAATAGTATAAAGCAGCAAAAATGAACCTCAGTACTTAAGTGTTCCTTCTGTGGAGATAATCTACCAGGGATTCAAGTAAAAGGGGCACGAGTGTTTCTGCTCTTCTTGTCAGTGCAAAATTCCAGCTGTTAATTAGCAATTCATTATCAATAATTGAATAACTACTGAAGAATGTTTATGATTAAAAATGCATTGATTCTTAATTGAAAATAGAAAAAAAAAAAAATCCTGATTACATCAGAAATAAAATTAAAATAATGGAGCCTTCATATCTGATCCAAGGAAGAAAGCACTTCAGTAATGGTTCTGCTTCTTTTCTCTAGAGCTCTCCATCGACATCCCATGCTGCTTTAGTAACCTAATCTAAATAAGGGTCACCAAGAGATGTTTTTTCCTTATTACAGAATCTTGAATTTCAGAGACTTCTCATTCCCTTTTTAGATGAGGGCTTCATCTTGCTGCAATGAATTCTAGTAAATTGGTATCTTTAAAACATACCCATATTCCTAAGTGAAAAGGTTTTACAAGCAGAAATGAGTTTTAAACCAAACAGCTGTAGCTGATAATAAAATTGAAAAGTGTGTGTAGTTCAAATGTAGATATTGGCTGGTTTATTTTATTTTAATGAAATCAGATTGTCTGAGATACATCTAGAATTCTGGGCTTAGTCATGATTTTTCAACTATTAAAACATGCCTAGGCAGGAAGTCTTCACAAATCTTTTTAGGAGAAAAACTCATAAAACTATCAAAATAAGGAGTACTGACTTCAAGTATAAACAACCAAGTGTTGGAACACATGGAAATTTTGCCTTTAGATAACTTAGTAATATTATTTCAGTATATTAGCATAGTGAGGTGGTTATTTCCACATTTTTATGAATAATGAAAGATACAGTACATACAGTCTCTAAAATATGTAAAGTAGCCAGAACTTCATTCATGTCCTATGAGAAAGTGAAATGCTAAAAATCATAAATCATCCTGGAAGGAAAAAAAAAAAAAAAAAAAAAAAGATGTATAAGCCTTTTAAAAGGTTCAAATTCAGCAAAATAAAAATTACTTTGAGTTGACCATTATAACAGCAATAAGAAAGAATCCTGATACAATATCAGTAATATCTGCTGTAAATTGTAGATATAATGGGAGGTTTAATGCATCACATGAAAATGGCGTAAGACGAATGTTATGGAGGATGGCAAAAATGGGTAGTATATCTTGGACAGGAAAATGTTACAACCAAAATACTGAAATAATTCAGATGATTTGATAATGGCATGATAATCTGATATTTGTAGGAATAATAGACAGTTAAGGAGAGTGTAATTGAGGACATTAATTGAATTATAGACTCCTTTCTTTCCTCTGATTTCCTATTCCATTCAATTGTTTTACTGGAGTGCTATCATATGTCATTCGTTTCATAGTGGGTTGAATGTACCTCTGTGTAGTTGCAATTGCTTTATACTTAATTAAAGAAGAGGAGGAAGTAAAAGGCAAGCAGTTTATGCTTGGTATGCAATGGTTTTAGTGTTGATCTATAGTAACTAAGCTGTGGTATATATCAATACATCATGAATGTATTATTGTGAATCCTCTCATATGTTAATATCTAGAATATAGTTAATAAGGGTTCCCCCTTTTCTCCAGGCTAAACACTTTTTCTCTTTACAAAAAAATAATTAAAAACATTTTTTGATATAAAAAGTGATTTCCTGAAGCATGATGCTTTGTTAAGGAGCTAATTCTTTGACCAATTTGCTGGCTGCTGTAGATCTGGTTACAGCTATATAAATTTCAAACTCCTCCCTCCAAGAGACTGTTCTCATATTTTAGCTTTGTAAATGTGAGTGGTTTCCTCAGAATTTCCTCTCTTTAATTAAAAAACCTGAGTATTTACAAAAATTATGTATCACATAGCAGCAGAATACATTCAAAGGAGTGCTTAAATCTTCACTGTCATTATTCTTACCCACCTGAATGTCACATACATGATACCAGCATATGATATCCTAGCATCTAATCTCAAGGAAAGAAAATCATGGAAAATTTGGTTTATTTAGCTTATCAAAGAGAGCTCTAAGCAGTAAGTGGTTCCAGTCTGTAATTACCAACACAAGGAAAAGTTACCTGATACTAGAAAGCTCACAGACAAACGTGTCACAAGATCTATCAGAGTTCAAAGTAAAAATAAGGTGCAAATTTTTAACCATTGCAAGAATTTAGCGTATGAGGTAGCATTCTACAGCTGACCTGTGACTGAATGGAGGGAGCGCATAGTCTCTTGCACGTGTCTGGGTGACCTCCAAAGAATCAAGCTCCTTCCCTCCTTCCAAGCTGTGTTGAAAGTGGCAAGCTAGTGTGGAAAGCTGAGGTGAATGAAACAGTGTCATCAGTCACAATGTTGGTCTAAGAGTTCTGTCTGTAACTTACTCTCATGTAAACAGTACAGGGGAACACTGTGTTCCTCTGACTGATTTCTATCAAAGACAGGACTAACATTTGAATGATTTTCCCTGTGCTGAAGCACTTTTGCTTTGTTGCTGCTATTACCATCCTCTCTGAAACAGACTCATCATGGTTATCAGAAAAAGGTTGTACACCAAGTGCACAGACTTAAATTAGCTTCTTCATATATGGAGACATGTTACTAACTTGAAGCTGCGTCAGTGAGAAGATTGAAGAAATACAATTTCCATTTCCTCAAGCATGAAGGATCACTGACAGCAGCAGCATATGGTCTCCCTAACATTTTCCTGTTCAGAAACTGGGGGAGGTCACGATTATGGAAAGTAAAGACCTCAGACGAGTGAGTAAAGCACTGATGGCGTACAACAGTTTTGTACCTAATGGAGAACAGAGAAAGTCAGTCTCTTCAGTCTGAAATATTCCTTTATGGAAGGTGTTCACTATATTTCTTTGTTTCACTGAGGCTGCAAGTCTCTCAGTGGCTGCAGCCTAGGTAAAGGCACAGCCAGGGAAATGCAGATGGGTGTGGTGAGGATCCCCATCCCAAACAACTGACTCCTTCTAGGAGTGCCATGGCAAAGCCCATCTGAGCAGAGGTGCAGGGCTGAAGGGAGCCTGCCAGCTGATGAAAAGGATTGGAAAAAGATTGTTCTATACAGATGAAACAAGTTAATAAAAATGACATCTCATTAAATTGTGTCTTTTTTGTCTATTTTTTTTAACATCCAGAATACCAAAAGAAAAGTGAAAAGATTATTTGATATTAATATCTAGTCCTATATTAATACACTCAAGTGACAAAATTTAAAACAAGAAAAGCAGTGCTAATTTTTATTTATTTTAAAATATTTTCACATTAATTTTTAAATACAAAATTAAAGTTATAAAATTTTGTCCAGGGTTTGGGATATTTGATATATCTAACTTCAGAAAAATTATTACAGTAGCATACTAGTTTTGCTAATTTTTCCAGTTATTAATGGAATGGGAGGACTTGTAATTTATGACCCCAAAGGGAATGTGAATAGCAAGTTGTATTATTTTGGTTGTACTTTGCACAAGGCAGCCTCAGAAGTAAATCTGGTATCTGACAGATGACTGACAACTGTGTCATGCACACTGTTGGAAGAAGATACAGCTAAATATAATTGCAAATGTGTCTGTTTCCCTGTACTTGTTTGTAGAGATTGGGTTTTTGGTGTTTTTGAGGTAATTAATTTGATGTGACACATGAGAAATGGATCTTAGGAGTATCGGGTTACAGTAATTACTGATATTCTTCTAACAGCAGGTACTTAGTTTTTTGCATTTCTTAAAAACATTCATTTTAAATCACTGTTTTTAAGTGTTAAAGAGACACAACTTAATTGATGGGTAAAATTTCCTGTTTCTGTTCTTATACAATATTTTATTGAAAAATTCCTGCTGATAACTGTCACCTTGACTTTCTTTAAAGGTCCTCGCCTATACCGAAGGCCTTCATGGAAAATGGATGTTCAGCGAGATTCGAGCTGTTTTTTCAAGGCGTTATCTTCTCCAGAACACAGCTTTGGAAGTGTTCATGGCAAACAGAAGTAGGTCATAGTTTATATTTGTTGCATGAAAATCGTGCCAGTGGTTATATTGTGTTATATTTATTAATCTTAAAATTAAAACTCTGTGCTTCCTTTGATAAAGTGCTTATGTCTGTTCTATAATGCTTCCTCTTGTTGGTATTCAGTGCAAATTTTATTAACATCAATCACATAAATCAATCTCACTGCTTTCTGTGCAGCAGTGAGATTTATTTACAGAACCAGATCATTGCAATTGGTAAAATCTTCAAATGTTGGATAGGAAATTTGCTTTTTCTGTTGTCTCACCCTTCTCCTCAATTGTCTGTAAATATTTTAGTGAAACATATAAAAGGATATTTCCTTTTCTAATTATAAAATTAATTAAAGTTTTAAAGTACCAGTGCAGTAAATGGATCCATTCAATTTTCTGTATGTGTTACTCTGAATTACAGTTCAGTGGCTGGTGAGCTGTATAAGTGGTCTTTTACTCTCAGGAACTCTGATGTAAGTTTTGATTTCAGCTGGAGAGGGAATTAAACAATTCTTTATTCCTGGGTGTTTTAAGGCACTAATTAGAAGAGTTAATGCCATGCCAACCACTGAACAGCTTCTCAGCCTGATAAGAGATTTTATGGGTTAATAGTAAGGTGTTGTTTCTCTGAAGTAAGCAACACTCAGGTCTTCTGCAAAATGGGAGATTTAATGCTAAAATGTTAACCAGCTAATTATACATAGGTGTGAAGAATGTCAGGAATTTCTGTTGTACCTTGGATCCCCAGGAGGATAAAAGTGGAACTGACTTCTCCTCCCAAATAAAAACCTGAGCATTTTAAAAATATATGCAGGTGAAGAAACAGACTTCTGCAAATGTTTTACTGGTAACATATTTTCCTTTCTTCATTTAGCTTCTGTTATGTTTAATTTTCCTGACCAAGCAACAGTGAAAAAAGTTGTGTACAGCTTACCACGTGTTGGAGTAGGAACCAGCTATGGTTTGCCACAAGCCAGGTAATTTAATTGACATAGTTTTAATATTTTGTGTTTATTGTATTATACAGTTGATATTTTCTAAATGGCTGCGCTAAAACATTATTCCTGTCAAGAAACTCTAGATTTTCTTAAGGTTAGTATGAGAAACATTACCCTTTACTTACTATATGGCCTGTTAGTATATGAAATAGAAGTAAAAGTGTTGTGAATTAGATAATTAGATTTTTTCCTTTTCAATTACAGGAAGTAAGCACCTTCTGGTGAAAATACTTACACCTTATCTCTTCAAAGTCTGGTTTCCAGTCAAATTTTATAAATGTATAATCAAATGTTCATTCTTGCCGTGATTGTTATGGCAGGATGTGAAATTGAACTTGACTAGGTTTTGTGTTTGCTAAATGTAAATTATTTATCTATATGAATGTGTGGGATTTTACTTCATTTCTTATCAGTGTGGTGGCTATTTTCCAATTTCCAAATTTCTTCCATTCATTCGTATAATGCATTCTTCTTTTCTTTCCAAAATCAAGGAGGCATATATATTTTTGAAAGAATAATGAAGGTTGAGTTTTAGAGATTTTCATATACTATGGACAACTACAGCTTTTTATTTCCTCATCAACATCAAATCAATCTATGGCCAAAAATAAGGCTGGAAATTTTCAGATCCTATATTATAAAAGTATTCCTGTTTCAGGCATGGGCAAGATGATCTTCATGTGTACTTCAGTGTGTTGGAGGGGGGACATTTTTTTGTCCATTTTTTTTGGTTCAGGATAAACTCCTGGTCAAAATGAGGCAAAAATAAAGAAATATAAGGGAATGAGGAAACAGCATGATATTAACAAAATATGGTGCTTTGGGCTCAGACCCCCATTTGGCTAGATTTGGCCAAAAAGCCAATGACTTAACCATCAGTGTAGTGTCTGGGATGTGTCTTTCTTTAAGTAATTTCCTACAATCTAAATCTTCACATTGTCCTTGTTTTATCCCAGTGCAAAATGTGGAAATACTCTGAAGTGTCAAAGCATTTCTAGAATTGGAGAACTATTTCATTCCCAGATGAACGTCATTCCCTGTCATGAGCCCAAGAGTCTCATGATACCTAAGGCTTGATCTCCTGAATGTACTGAAGTCTTTAGGCAAACTGCCAAATTTCTAAAGTTTTCATTGAGATCAAGGCGAAGTTGGGGCATTTATTTGGAAGGCGCATCTTGTTAATATTTGCATTGTTCTTCCATATACTAAAGTTAAAGGAAATGCTGTCTCTAAATGGAAAGTAATAATATTCTTTTCTGAAATAGAAGTGGCCACATGTTCTAGCACAAACAAAATGCAAATTTCTCAATCAGAATTTCATATTTACAGTGACATTTTTTACTTTTGAAATTCATATCCTTTGTGCATTATTCAGTGAATAATTGTCTGAAAAAGTTTGTTGATACATAATTATTTAGAAAAGTTTCAGCTCCAATATAATATGCAGTTATTTCCATACCTTTTTGATTAAAGTTCAATTTGAATCAAAAATGGGCTTGCTAGCCTTCAGAATATATCTGGCATATGGTAGTGAAGTTATTTTTCTTGCTTTTTTTTTTTTTGTATAATCATGGTATGATTTATGCACAATAAAGACTCCATACTCATGTGGTTTTTTTCTTTTCTTCCCTGTCTACAGACCCTTATTGTCTTCAGTAGGATTGCAGCAGAGTAGCTGAGGGGAAATCTGGCTCTATAACTACTCTGTAGTCAATCTTTTGTTGATGTTAGAATATAGTTTTCCTTCCTATGAATATGTTGGCTCTGGAATGCTAATTTTAAAAATTATACTTATTTGTATAACTAAAATAAGGAGAAATTATGCTGAGTAACCAAAAGGACCTGCTATACTGAGTAAAACATTATCCTTTTTTTTATCATCACAATTTTCCAGATTAAGTTGTACCTTAAAATATCTTAACAAAAGAAGACCTTTCTGGTTGTTTTGCTTAAGTTCTTTAGTTCTGTTTATGCAAGTAATATTTCCTTTCTGATAGTACTCTGAGAAACGTCACCTAGAGTTAATTACAGTATCCTAAATGCTTGCATTCATGATGGAAACATTCCAAAGAAATAAATTACTTTTAATGCAGTACATGGCTTTTAAGTGTATTTCTGTTTTCATGGTGAAATCCTGCACTTAAAAAACGTGCAAGGAAGTAGAAGTAAATAGAAATATTTATGATCTAATGGCTCAAATTATTAGAAGCAGGTGAACCATTATGACTTCCTAAGACTTTACAGACCTGCTGTTCAGAGCAAGTCTTCAGTTTGCTTCTTTGCTGCTTTTCCAAACAGCCTGTTTAATGCTTTGATTCAACAAAGAGTTCAAGCCTGTGCTTAATGTTACAAAGAAGTAATTACATCCTTAAAATCAGTCACATGTTGAAGAGTTCAGTTTGATTTGGTAATCAAATTAGTCTGTCTTTGATAAGTGCATTTTCACTGTTCCTGAAATGTGTTGCATTGATTGTAGTTTCCTTATGACCTTGCCAAATGATGCAACTGGGCAGACAATGTCTTTTAACTTCTGCAGCTCCATGTGATTCTACATAAGTAGAGTAATATCCACTTTTTTAGCATGGTATTATCAGACTACTTTTTATGGTTCTAACACCTCAGGTGTAATTTACTGGTGTCTTTTTATTGAGAGCAGCATCACAGCTCAGAAACCAACTTTGAGCTGCCTGATGGTTTCGTAGCATATAGAGATCAAAAAATTGATGAAAGATATGGTGTCCTCAGCACTAAACATATTGACACCTTCCACTGAAATTCTGTGGGCTGTTAATGCATTAGAGAAAACAACAGTTTCAGTTAATAAAACTAAGAAATTAAATTTTTTTTTTCTGAAAAAAAAAATGTATTTTGGCTGTTACAGTAACTATATTCAACATCAGCTCAACTTTGCCATGTCAGCAGCTTGGTGATGGATTTCCAGATCTCAGTGTAGCTGGTTGCAGAGCTTGTGTTTTGTGAAGGGAGAAAAACTAAGATTTGGTGCCATCAAAGTATAAAACACTTTTTAGAACTTTGATTAAAAGTGAGTATTGATGAGTTTCTTGCCTTTCCTTGGGAAATTACTTTCCCAAGTCTTAATTTTCTTTTTTCTCTGAATAGGAGCAATACAACACATCATGCAGGTGCAAGATACTTAAATATTCTTTGTATGAGATTGCATTGTAGCTAACTAAATTAAAAGTGACTGTGAAAGAGAGTGTGTCACATTCCACATATGGGATATATAACATCCCTTCCTTCACCAAAATTGCATGAGTTGTTTTCTAAATACATTTAAATGTATAAAAATTGAAATATTGGATCATTCTGTTGTACATCAGAGTCTTCTGCAGTTCCCATTTTAAGTAGAAATTTCTTGGTTCTCTAGAAGCAAAGGAAGCACATTCATTTGTGCATCTTCATATTGGTGATGGCATATTGAAGAAAGAAATGGTTTGATCAAAGTTGGGTGGTTTTAGCAAAACAGAAAACAGTGGGTCTTCCTGTGTTAGCTGAAACAAGCAGGTGTGGAACCAATTTATTGTGCATAATTTCTTCCAGTCTCTGCTGAAAAAAAATGTGACTCGTTCAAACACCACAGATATGGAGTAAATAAGGACATTTTTAGTATATTTTGATTTTTTGTAGAGTTCACTCAAATCAGGCATTCAAATGCAAAGTCCACCACATGACAGTTTATGGATTTTTGAGACTCCCTAGGAGATTGTGAATGAAGTCTAAAAGCAGCTACTAAGCTGTAGTGATACATAAATGTTTTGTCATGGGAGGAACAGAAAGTCTGTGACAGAAATGCTTTGTAAATTTAACGGTCACTTTAGTATTTTTATTTTCTGTGTTTATTATTTGTATATAGCATTAGTCAAAATTTACTGGAAACCTTATGTCTTTGAGAGTTCTACTGTAAAAATAGTTACTCTATAAAATGCAATATTATGTATGATTACATTTGGATATTTCTTTAGATAAATTGTTTCATAAGCATTATAGAAACTACTTTAAAATATTTTGCATTGTCTCCTGAGTACTAATAAAGTGTATTTACCTTTTGTACCCTGCAGTCTACTGTAAAATAAGGCTAGCCAAGCTGGCAAGACCTAATGTACTGTTATTTGAGTAAATACACTTGCATGGTCATTTTTGTATGCCCAATTTGTAAGCTGAAATATGGCAGACATTCACAACTTACACGCGGGCAATTGAGACCAATAATTGTAATAACCGCACACTGCCGTTGTGTACCAGTGCTCACGCACCCTCTCTCTGGAAAAAGAGCTTAGTGCATCTCTAGCAGTATGTACATTGTATCTTTAGAAGTAGATGGTTCACATTCTTTGTAAACACTACCCAGTTTGACACCTTGTACATGACTTAAGTTTTAAGAAGATACTCAGCTTCCAGAGTCTAGGAATAAGGCACCCAGGGTCCAGCTGAAAGCTGAAGCACTGGGTGTCCCTATTTAGTCTTGATAAGCTGTGTAAATAGTACTACATACATTCTTTAAATTCACTGAATTCAGAGTACTCATTAAGAACTGTCTTTTTTATTTTTGTAGGTTTTACCAGGTATAACTATTTCTGTATTTTTATACATTTCTAAGATCTCAATTTCCTTTAAAAAGGTTACCTGAGGAGAATTTATTTTCCTTTTAAAAATTTCCTTGTCTTTTTTTTTTTTTTTTTTTTTTAATTAGGAAAGAACTATTTTCTCTAGAAATGAGTTTAGAACAATGAGGCTGCTTCTGCCTGTTATAGATTTTTTTTTTAATGAACTAGTCTAGACTGACTCTAGACTAGTTCATTAGTTTTTACCAGCCAGGGACAGTATATACAACGGTTAACTTGGTGCATGGTATTTGGTTATTGTGATGTTGTCAAATTGAATATAGAAGAGTTGAGGTTTTCTGCTTTTCTCTTCCTTGGCATTGTAGTTTGATTCTTTCTCCCTTATCTAGTCATGTAAGTTTCAAAAAAAAAAAAAAAGTGTGGAAATTTGGTATCATAAAAGTTTCTGCTCCTCTTCCAAATTTGAATTAAATGCAATTTAGAAGTCATTATGAAGAGACAGACAGATGAACATGTGAGCAGATAACTGTGTAAAATTTGTTTCTTTGAGAAACCAGGCTATAAATAGAAAATTTCAAGCTTACTGGGATATAGGAAAGAATCATGGGTAGTTGACCATAGAGGAGGTGCACAAATTGTGTAATAAATATAGTCAATCCACGTGATGGAAGTGTGTGTCACTTTAATCTATCACTCACTCACATTAATGAACTTATCTCAATATATCCTTTTGAAACAGGGAAATGGTATTCCTCTTTTATTCCTTCTGGACAGACCTGGCACCAGGAGGTCTGCAGTTTCTTTTAATCTCAGTCTTTTAACCAGATTCAGAATAAAATAAACCACAAAATATATTATTCCGATTTATTGCAATGCTCTAGTAGTGATAAAATAAAATATAGTTCCTAATTTTAGCCATTTCTCAAATAAGGGTAATAGTGTCTTCTTGACTTCATTAAATGAAATAAAAAAGCCTCTGAGAGAATCTGAAATTAATCACACTAAAAATGTTGTCCTACATCTTAACATTCAATGAGACTCTTTAAAAAATCATTCTTTAAATGTATTTCCTAGGAGAATCTCTTTGGCCACACCCCGACAACTTTATAAATCCTCCAACATGACTCAGCGCTGGCAGAGACGGGAGATATCCAACTTTGAATACTTGATGTTCCTCAATACTATAGCAGGTAAGGCTTCTGGCTCTCTAATCCCTCGTAATATGTTTGTGTTTGTCAAAGTCTTGAGCAACATGACTTGATAAAATACATTCATCCCTCTAGAATTCAGCTGCAGCTTTGTGATATATTCTGAAACACACACATTAAATTTTATCAGAAAATGCACAACCTATCAGGGAGATTTTAGATTCATGTATTGCTGTGAAAGCTGTTCCTTGCTCCCCTTCTGCCATTTCCTCTGCTGACAGCTTTGTCTGAAGCTTTATTAGAGTCAACAAACCATTGCCAGAGAGTGTCTGGAAATAATAATGGGAAAATGTAATTTCGCTACTTCATCATTCTCAGCAACAGCAACTAGACAGCAGAATAACAACAGTATTCTGCCTAGTACAGATGTCACCTGGATTGCGGTATGATTAGATTACAGCATCTTTTCTCATTTAGTTCTTTGAGATGAAATATAATATCAGATTAGGTATTTAAAATGAGAAATAACTGCCATAGACATCCATTCGTTATTGGCAAAAGAAGAGCTTTTCTGGCAATTGCCATTAATTAAACATTCAGGAAGATATTATTCCTTTCACCTTTCCCTTTTCTATGTGTTAACTCCAGTGTTAATTTTAAATGTAAAAAGCAGCAGTTTTCTACACCATATACAGAGATTTCCAGGAGGTTGTCTACTATTATGATTCCTGCCTGTAGCTCACATGCTGCTCATGAACCTGCCTGTGGAGAGCCTCATCCAGAAATTTCACTTCAGTGAGCTTTAATTTGAAACCCAAATTAAATTCCACCAGGCATCACTTTGTACTCCAGTGTTACAACTCTCATCTTTACTTGGTCCTGACTTTTATGCTCGAGGTTATCCTCAGGCCAGACATAAGACACGTGTAAGTGTGAAACCCAGAGGTGGCACTCGTTACGCTGACCAGTCTGGGGACAGTCACTGTGTTCTTCCCAGTAGGGCAGTGGCAGGATTCAGGAGCTGTCAAACTCCCTTGCTTCGATCCCTCAGGCTTTGGCCTCTGTGCCTAGATGGTAGTCATCTTCCATGCATCCAGTCTTACGGATGTTAATAAATGTGTCATCAACTTATCCCAGCGTGATACAGAAGTGTTACCAGTGAACAGTTGGAAATCTGAGGGCATGTTTACCTTGTGCAGTGGAGCAAAAAGCTGAATCCCTGAAACTACTGGAGATCCAGGCTGGAAAGTCCATATGGTGAAGTCCAGTGCAGGCCCGCCGGTTTGGTTCCCAAGCATTTTAGCTGCGGTCCCGCAGATCTCTGCTGGAGGAAGGAGCCCTGCTGAGCGTTTACTGCCTCTGGTGCAATGCCAGAATGCTGCTATCCTGCTTCTGGACACTGGCTTGTCTCCAGCTGCTCCGTGCCTCTCACACATCCGCTGCCCTTCTAGTGATGAGGAAGTGCAGGCAGACCCTTGCTGGCTCCCTGGCTGCCTCACCTGAACTTGGAGGATTTACTCGAGGACTGGGAAGCTAGCCTAAGTCCCCTTAGTCCTTGTCCAGTACATTATCAACAGAACTGTCCTTCTCTGGTAATTTCCTTTTTATGTATTTGTTTCTTCTGCAAGCAGGGAATTTAAGCTCTTTAAATAAGAGTAGACAAAATATAAGCCTTTTTTTTTTTTTTAATTTTTAATTAGTTTAAAAGTCCAAGGTCATTATTTTTTAGGTACCTCACCAAAGCATCCAAACCTGGAGGACAGCATTATGTCCGAAGTAATTTAGAAATTGCAGTAACACACTAAAATATCTATCAGTTAACAAGCTACAGCCTGAACAGATTCCTTCAGAGTATCTCAGAGATCTCAACAACAACAACAAAAAATTTGACCTGTTGTTTAATACTGGTACTACTGGGCAGGCTTTATAGCCAAACTCTTGAGGTGATTGCATAAGACAGGGTCATTTAGTCATTTATCTTAAGGTCATTTAGTGTCACTTATCTGCCTTAAACAGGGTGGCTTGGTGTTAGCATTCCAGGTTCCACCTGCTATGGCCAAGGTTTGAGGGATTACTGGTTATTTTTGGTGTGTGTTTTGGATTTTTGTCCTATTTGAAAAAACTGTTTGGTCACTATCCCTAGGAGTGTGTCTCTCTCACTCAAGGCAGTTAATTTCTAGCAGATTTATTGGTTTCAGTCTCTTACAGGTAAATCTCATTTGGTCATGTAATCTCATTGGTTAATTGCACAGGTGCATTGCTCATTTCACAGCATTGTCTACCATCTCATAAAATTCAGCAGTATGTGATTTTTTAAAAAATTGGAATAAAACTTATTCTTGGTAGATGAATTTGCCAATGACACAAACAAAACCTTTTCTGAAAATAACATCAGAGAGTGAAAGCTGACTGAAGCCGAACAACCAATTCTACACATGACAATAAGCTTTTTATTCCAGTTTGGAACAAAACCCCAAATTTTCCAACTCTTTGACAGAAGCAAAAAATCCCCTCAAGTTCTTTTTTTGGAAGATCAACCAGGTTTTGTAGTTTCAATGAAGTCTGCACTTCATCTAGAAAGCTCAGTTCCAAAAATTCATGAAGTGCTTGGGGATATTTGCAAAGAATCTCCTCATAAAGTTCCTGGCAAGCCAGAAACCCACCCACAATAGAGTGTACATGAGCTCAAAGTCCAGTCATGGGAGAGAAAGCTTCGAAAAAGAAATATATGTTAGAACGTCTAGAAGCTCTGACATCCCCAAGCTGATCCTGTCTCCACCAGTGCATGGCCTTGTACCACCAGGGCCTGAGATCTGGGAAGCTGCAGGGTCAAGAGCTGTGAGCCAGCCTGAGTGATACCACTGTACAGCTGTGCCTGTATTTCTGTAAGTCTTTTTAGAAGGTGTTCCTCAAAAATATTTCCTTACAACAAATAGGTGTTTTCTGATGAAGCACTAACAAAATTAGTAACTCTACCAGAAATGCAGTACTGGAAGCAAAGAACCTCCACTAACTTGTTGTCCTGGTTTTGATAACTGCCCAAGTACACCTGTATTAAACAGACACAAAATCTTATATGCACTGTAGACAGGACCTTCAGCAGTCAGAAGAAAATACAGGATTTTCTATTTTGTACACAAAAATAGAGTACTGAATGTACTTGTGACCTCCTTTCCTAAGTAAAGATGTATTCTCTTTTCTCCTTGAAAATCCAATTTCCAATTACAGTCCTAATTATACTCTTTTGTAACGAGATTCCCTAAGAAATATTTCCTTGTAAGTTACAACTTCTTTGCCAGTAATTGTTAGTGTAGCAGCAATGACCTAGTTTTAGAATATAACTGTTTATTTAAGCAGCATCTTATTATCTAACGGTATTATTGTTTACAGCTATTGAGAAATATATCCATCCTTTTTTTTTTTTTTTTTTTTTTTTTTTTTTTTTTTTTTTTTTTTTTTTAATTCATGTTGCCATTAAGCTCCTACTGGCTTATTCAGCAAATCTGAGCTGTAGTTTAGTCAGAAACATGTAGGTTTGACACTTAAGAATTGTGGATTATCTGCTGGTAAGTAGGTGATAAGTAAGGTCGATTCACTGTATTTTCTTCTCATCCAAATAGAGGTCCACTCACAGAGTGGTTTTGCCCATTCTTTGTAGCTTTCTTTTTTTCTTACAATAGTGCTTAATTAGTCTCTAGCCCTCTACTAAAGAATAAGAGAGCACTCATGTTTTCTTGTGATCCTCCTCTGAAATTATACAAGAAGCAGTAGCATTGAAAGAGATGTTCAGAAGTGAGGGTTCTGACACCAGCTTATTTCTCTCAATGTGACATCATGCAGCTGGGTTCTTTCCCTCAAGAAGTCCTTTGCCTGTTTATTAATACTGTTAATTACATAGATTTGTTGGTCTCTGTACAACAGAGCCACTGAAATAAATATATGAATCTCTTCTTAAACCTCTCCCTGGTTTGCTGATATGTCTGTCCTGAGAAACATGGCCCCTGGCTGTTCTATAAGTCCTTAATATTTGAAGTATCCTCTTGAAAAAAATCCATCATTCTATGAAATTTTCTTTAATTCTTACATCATCCTATTATCCCTTAAAACATTGCCGTGCTTCATGTTTAGTTTGTTTCTGCTGTGATCTGTGCTCATAGCTTAATAACTTTCTATAACTTCATAATAACTTCAGCTCCCAAAGATCTCTCTTTCTAGATCATTTCCTATCCAATCCTATGTGTGATTGCTGGCACTTGCGTTGGCCTGATGTCTCATTGCAATTTCAGTTCAAAGTCTCTCTCCATCTTCAAAACACTCTAAAGCCTTGTTTCAACCTGTTTCTCTGGCCATCTAGTCAGCTATTTTCTCACCTCCCTCTTCTGTTTCCAAGATCTTCACCTCTTTCTTGCCCTCTTTTCTGGCTTGAGCATATTTCATCCTGTTTACAGCTCTGGGCTTTCCTCCCAAAGGTAAACACAGCACTCTGGTACTTATCAATCAGTCTCAGTGTTATACTCTCCATGCCCCTGGTTTTTGTCCTGGCTGTGTAGACATAAGCCTCCCCCCTCCTCCCTCTACCTGCTTCATGCTCAGGGATCCTTTTGTTTTTGCTATGAATATACTAATTGTCCTCTCTGCATGGGACCAGCATATATGTCAACTGAACCCTCTGGGTGATATAGGAAACAAGTAATTTCTACTATTCTCAATTAAAAGATTATTAAAGACTGCTTAAACGTAATCCCACTACAGCAAAAGGTATCAAGAGGAGTGGGAACAAGAAGTTGTTTTTTAATATCATTGTAATGCTCACTGTTTTAGCTAGAAGTCTAAATTTCAAATCTATTTCTCAGTATTTAACTAATTTCTGCTGTTTGGTTTCAAATTGCGGTATATTAAATATGTGCTTGCGTTTGTATTTATTGGAATTTTAATTCTTTTAAATCCTACATGCCACTGTCTTTAAAAGAAATGAAGAATAATTGCATCCATAATTTTGTGAGTAATTTCTTGTAGTGGAAAGGGATTATTTTTAAAGGTTTATGGAAAAAAATGACACCCTCAATTAGGTAATAAATTCAGATGAACTTCTTCTCCCTCACCATTTTTTTTTGCCTGTTTAGCATTTTCCACTTTTTTTACTCTGTGATGTACAAGCCCTCACTGGTTAATTATGTATATATTTAGCTACTGCATGTGTTGGGCTTATTATTGTCATCTAATTAGATGTAACTCGAACTACTTACTTCTAGAAAAATCATTAAAAATTCTTTCCTAATGACCTAGAGATGACAAAATGTCTGTAAAGTGTGAAGAAGCAGACAAGCACAGGAACATCGCTCTTAAGGAGTGTTAATCCAGATGCCGCAATCATCTAATTAAACAATATTTTGCTGTCATTAACATTTTCACCAAGGAATTGCAGTTATAATTTCTTTGTCAGCTGTCTCTAGCTCACTTTACCTTAGAAACTAAAGTGCCATATAAAAACATTAAATTGGATGGTTTAATTAAAAAGTTGTGGTTTTTTTTTTTTAATGAAGAAACATATCCAGTATTTCTGAGATCTCATTTACTATGCCTCATTTTTATTGTTCAAGTAGATTAGTGTCACAGGGCTTGCGATATTTAATATTCAGCCTTTAATATTAATCTCTGTAAGCCTACTTGAGGGGAAATCTGAAGGTTCTGAAAAGGTATAGGGACTACCAATGGTCGTACACGTTTATGTTCTATATTTATTTAGCTAAAGAAAGGACCAAATAATTCTTGCTGGAAGCACCAGACAATTGATGAGATGGCTAAGTATATTCATCTGCTAACTTTACTTTGAAAATAATCAGTTGTGAAGCCAGAACAGATCAAGACAGCATTTCTAATAAAGTGAAACCACTAATATTTATGCATGTTTAGGATTAGGGATTTGTAATCCCATTATAGGCCTAGATCACTGTCCTCCACTCAAATAAGTACAGATGTGTGGTCTTACCTTGTAGGTTTGGTCTCCTTTCACAATTTAAATTAGGTTCATCTTCTCAAGTCAATTTTATTTGTTGATATTAAGGAGGAAATTGTTGAATTGAGAAAAAAAATCAGTAACTTTTTAATCAAACAAATTAAGAGCTATTCTTAATAGTTATTATCTTCATAAATAAAACATGTTTTATAAAAATTGGTGCAGGAGAGAATATTTTACTTTATTTCACAAGACTTACATTTACCAAATACATAATCGTCAAGGCTTCATTATTTGCAATTTATCCTACCTAAGCTGAGAGAGAGGCTGCTTCAAATTATTTCTCATTGTGGGTTAAAAAAACTGCACAGAGGAGTTACTGCAGTGTTCTGACATGGAGATAATGTAACATGATAATTTCTTCATGTGTCCATACTGTAAGTAACCCCTCAGCAAAAGAGAGCTCATACAGCAGCGAGGCTCAGGATTGCTTTTTCCTTGTCCTATTCACACATTTATGATTTTCCCATATGGAATGGGAACAAACGATAAAAATCTTGTTGACTGAATATTAAAATTGGTATGAAATGCATGTAATAAGTATCAAAATTAAATGAAATCACAATATGAAAAAATCTTGATTTTGAAATTAAAACTAATTTTGTATGACCCAACATTTCTGTTCAAAAATTTGCAAAAGTATGTTTTTGCTTTTTAAATACTTCTATATGAGCTCTTTTCCATATACATTTTGATTCTGCAGAATCTTCATTTTTGCTTATGCTTTGTAATAGACTACAGTCATCTCAGTCATTCTCTTCCTGGATCTCCAAAGTTCTTTAAGTCTGCTCTCTGTATAATCACAAATGTCTTTCCATTGTGGAAGCTTTTGCATGCTCTTCTGTTAACTTAAAGATTCTGACGGTGAGAAAAACATTTATTGTATGAAGCTGTATTTTCATAGAGACTATATTTTAAAGCACCCTAAATTTGATAATCTCAAGAAACTTTACAAGTCATATGCAATAAAACCGTTGCCGAAGAGGAAAATAATATTCTGATTTGATGGATGAAAATGAGGCAGAATTGTCTTCCTTCAAAACATATAGAGCCCCCTTCCAGAAGTCTAAAAGAATATTCTAGCAGAGAATACCTTTCTTTTCCTCCCTTCCAAGGACAAATTCTGGTATGCTTCTTGATTTAGTTGTTTGACACATTCTTGTACTGTGCAAGAGTCATTTTGCATTCATTCATTCATTGTTGATATTAAAGAAGAAGTGGTTTTGTTTCTATCCATCTTGATTTGTGTATGTAGCACACAGTGCTAAAGTTGCTTGTTTGACAAAGTTATATTTGCACCTATTCTGATGAACATGTACATCTTCAGAGTGCAAAAATGAGGATGCACAATTATTAAGAGTATGCACTTCTGTATTCAGTGAAACTATGCACAAAATAAAAACATGGGTTTTGTTCATCAACTTCTGCTGAAAAAATAAGGTGTTTGTAGAGCAGTGAAAGTTTCACATTTCATTAAAGCAGAACTGATTTTTGTGGAGAATTGCAACTGCTACTCAGAACAAGGAAGCCTGTGTTTTCCTGGGTTTTGTACCCCAGGAATCTGTCCAGAATCTGGAAGGAAGCAGTTAGTGAGACAGGGCTGTAAATCTGCTGCAGGACTGGGAATTGCTAACCTGGATTACTTCAGTCTGCTAATTATATTATATAAATACACACACACATATATTTATGACCTGATTTTGTTTTTGAAGACTCATGTTGCATATTGTGTGGTTCTCACTACAGCAATAGAATGGACAGTTCTGTCCTAGGAAATTTCATTTGTCTTATCACTGAAATGTTAGATTCTACTAAATACTTGAGAATACAAAAATAGCATCCTTTCCCAAACACACTTTTCTTTGTAATGAATTCATAATTTTTAGTTCATTGCAGTTGCAGGTTGTTCTTTTGAAATGGTATCTGAACGCATTTGAGCTTCTGGGATGACAGCAGTGTTTCTTTCCTGATTGAGGAGAGTGGCATGGAGTAGTCAGCTCTGTCTTTTACATGGGAGGACTGTTTTTTAATTTTCAAAGTGATTAAAAAATAGTGTTACAGCAAACATGACTTTCATCACTTTGATTCCACAGTTGCTGTGGAATCTCACCATTTCTTCAGTGAAGAAGAACCATAGGGAATGATGGATTAGCATGGACTATCTAGGATAGACCTAGATTTGCAAACCTCAAATTTACCCCCTTGGTGTTTGGAGTATCATTTTATCTTTGCCAGCAATAAGTTGCTAGGAAAGTAATAGTCTAGTTCTTTTGAATTTCTACATTGATGCTATAAAAATATCTTGATGGAAGTAAAAAGAGAAAGTGTTTATGGTGCATTTTAGTTTATTTCAAAAGATACTGTGCTTTTCAGCTTGTGTGTGATATTTCAGTTTGTGTGTTGACTTCTGGTTCAAGAGAAGTGCATCTAAATGGCTGCTTTTGTCTGGAAGATTTATACCTGATTCTGTCAAAGTGGTGGGAACTGGGAACATGTGATGCAACAAATGTAACCACTAGATTTTTTTTCTAGCTGTACAAGCGGACACTATTTCCTAATTCTTAAAAATTTCCTTTTCAATAGGACGAACATACAATGATCTGAACCAATACCCTGTATTTCCGTGGGTTTTAACAAACTATGAGTCTGAAGAGTTAGATCTGACCCTTCCAGGCAACTTCAGAGATCTTTCAAAGGTATGCTTCATTTTTGTTAAAGAACAGTCAGCTAGGCCTTTTAGAAAGACATTTTGTTTTATGTTTATAGTCTGGTTAAGTAAGGTCTCTGTCTTAAACTCATAAAAGTCTGGAAAAGACTTTTCTATTTTAGAATTATTTTATACTGAATCTCTACATTATTTCACTTCCATGTCTCTGACTTACTTGGTTCTAAATCTGCAACTCCTCTGTACCTTCAGACTTAGGGAACGGGAGTGCATCAGACCACTTGATGGCACTAATTGTGCCTCTTAATTAGTTTATAAAAGCTGTTCCTTTGGAAGTAAAAAGCTTGGAATAATATTTCACTTTATTTTGCAGTGACTAGAATAATAATATAGTATCAGCATCTTCTATTGATTTAATAGTAAAAGGGTATTTTGCATCTATGGAGTATCTGGTCCTTATTGTTATTTGTTGGGGTTTTTTCCGTCCAACCCAATTTGGGCACTTAGTGCTTCATAATAAAAAAAATTCCTAGTGTTTTTTTTCTCTAATGGCACCACATTGTCATCAATAGCCAGCTCTGGTACTCTGGTTGTGTTAACAGACTGCAGGAAGTTCTGTCCTAGCCAAGCATAGCAGAAACATATGGAGGTGCTCTGCTTTTGGCCAGCTAAAATAAAGACAAATAAAAGGTCTTGAAACTGAGTCATGGGAAGTATCTTCCTGGTTGCTATCAACTAAGAAAGTGTATGCACTATCTTGCCAGTGAAGGTGGCATGATAGTGCATAGTCCTGCAACATCCCCAGTGTGAGGTTTCTGTTGTCTGGTGTGTCAGCTTTCTTGCATCCTTACCACAGCTCCTCAGCCAAGAGGGGGAAGTTGCTTGTATAAATTAAGTGAGGCTCAAAACCACAGGAAGCTGTCACTCATTGCCTTTAGGACTGAGGCTGGAGAGAAGAAAATGACCCCTAAGGCCTGTTCTGCAGTCCTGTGCTGCAGACCCTGCATTCCCTTCTGCTGCTAGGCAGACATTAGTGTTTCTGGGGTTTATGCTTTAAGTCTGGATTTCTTTCCTTCTCTCCCTGCAAGCACACATCCTGGGGAGCAATGGAGACATCCTGCTCTGGATATTTGACAGTTTCATCTCTGCTGTAAAGAGTGTGCTTGCAGAACCTCCAGATGTGTTGTAACCATTCCTGAAAGCCTGCTTTTGTAAGACATCCAAAATAATTTGAGTAGGACTTGAATTCATAATAGTGGATAGAGACACCTAAGTTTACACTCCCTTTTTTTTTTGTTCAGACAAATAAAAAAATAAATAAGCAAATAAACCCACAATTTACAGTACATTCACAGTATGCCTCAAAAGGAAATAAATTGCTTGATGCTTCCATTAGGTTATGTAAAATTTCTGACCTTTCACAGTATTATAGGTATGTTTCACAAATGTGGTTTTCAGTTCTGTAACACCATTGTAATCTGTGCCAAGAACAATAAAAGATCCACAGATGTGACTTAAAAAAAGACCTGTGATTATTTTACACTGGCTTGTTCCCTAGCATGTATAAAAGTATTGCTGGTTTAGAGTTGTTCAGAAAGATAAACCTTTCATTAAGGTGCTTACACTTTTCAAAATCTCTCAAACTCACTTTCTGTAAGTGTTAGTAGCACTGCATGTGGTGAAGTGCAACAAGATTAGACAGTGTCTCATGAGTCCTCTGCTAGGTATTTAGTTTGATTCAATCCAAATTTTTATAGCAATCTACTAAAATATGTAATTGCTACAGGAAGTGGTGTGATAGCTGAATACATAGGTTTTCCTCATGAGTTAGTAAAGACTCATTATGGAACTAGTGCATGTATAGCTTATTAAGTATCACTATACTGTTATTAGTGCTCTCTTCAAAAGGGAGTGTAAATCAAGTTCATGGCTATTTATTTTTCATCAAGAATCCATGCAATGTGCACCTTTTCTTGCCAATTTGAAAACTTCCCAAAAGCTATTGGTGGTTTCCTTGGAAACAGCTAGGGTTTTGACCACTGAAAAGCGTTCACAGAACTAGTCAAGGAAAATGACCTTTCCTTTCTGGCAATATCTGGGCTCTGTTTATCCCATGGATGTATGTACACACATGTGAAATCTCTAAAGTGTTGTGGAATACCTCAGGATAAAAGGGTTGTAATTGTCATTTTTTTGCAGTGTTCATTACAATAATATCTGAGAGATTTCATTTTACCATGGTTTTAAAAGGAAAAATAGGTTAATGATTTATTTTAAAATGCAGTGGCTGGTTAGTATGGAATGCCTGACTTTGGCTGTTAAGCATTACTTGCGTCCTTTTTAATTTTTGCATTATTAGAAAAAAATCTTAAAAATTTGAATGTCTCTGAGGTATTATCCTGTCAATTCTGTTTTCAATATTGTCCTGTATCTGTGAGTCCCTTCTTTTCTTTTCATGGAGGTGAATCCTGAGTTTCCTGGTGCTTAAAAGCAGGAGTTAGTGATTTATTGTTAACAGTATTGAAGGAGGTTGTGCTATCAAGCCTTAGCCAGACCTCTGGGGCAGGCCCACACAGTATCCCTTCCATGAGGTGCAACTTCCTTCTGTCAGATTTTGCCCTGCCATGGAAACATGTTCCTGCAGATCTGATGGCAGATCAGAACCTCCAGCTAAACTGTTGATGGAAAAAATCTCTTTTGTCAGTTCCTGAACTTCTGTCTCCCTGCAAATTTTGCCCTTAGTTTCACAATGCCTCTGTCCTTGATATTTAGCAATAAATAGTCCTCAAACAATATTTTGAAATTATTTAGAATTTAACACTATTGCATATATGGTAAAAGTCCACAAAGGCAATGAAATTAAAAGAAAAGCCACCTACCATGCTTTGTTTCCTTTGTTTAAAATAGTTTTTGTAGTTAAATGTAGGTGCTAAATCTAGCTTTTAAAAATATTTTGTATATTCTTGCCCAAAGTTCATACAATACTGTAGTGCCAGTTTTGATAATTGATTACATGATTTTTCAAATTTTTTAATCTTTGACTAGGCTTTCTATTTAAAATATCATACACCACTTTCGTGATATCACAACTCCTTAGTGAACATACATACATACATACATACATACGTACCAAATGCAATTAATATGTTTTTTGGAGAGGAAATTAGAGGTGTTTTTCTTGTTTAAGATGTCAGTGATGGAGTAAAAAATGTGCCCTTTGCATTTAGTCCAAACTTAAATATTTACACTCGTGCAAAGCCATCTTGAACACGTAGCTTGTCCTTTCCTTCCATTCCATTCCATTTTGGTTTTATGTGGCACTCTTTATTGCGGTATTTTTACATCCAGATGTTACTTGTTCTCTCAGAACAATTATATTTAAATATTAGCCTGAAAATTCCTCTATCCTTTTTGTTTTAGAAATTCTGTTCTCAAAGCTTTTTTTTTCCTTTTACATATATTGTTTTATATTTAAAACCAGGGTTCCTGGGCATGGAATGTGCTATAGCAGTGGGATGTATTGCACCTTTCATTTGATTAGACAGTGTAGGTTCAAGTTTTATTCATTACATATACAAGGTTAAAGGTTATATTTGTTGTTTGACAGGATCAAAAGCTAATGAAAGAGACTGTCATAGATACATAGATTATCTTTTCAGTATCAAACCATCAGGTGATCCGCTATTTTCTTCTTTGTTGAGATTTCCTTTAGAAGAGTACTTAGTATATTAAACATTAGTCCAGGAAACATGTACACAGCCCTTAGTATAAAGTGATTTTTTTGTGAAGTTCAAGACTTAAAATGTGGTATGGTTTGTTTGTATAAAATTATATGACTTTTACTCCTAAATTATAGTGAATGCATGGTTTTGACATGCTGCATTGTCCCTGCTCATTAAAGTGTAAACGGGAATTTCTCCTCATTTACTTCCAGTCATACATCCTGTTAAATAAAATGATTTCTTCACCAGGCAAAGTAATACTAATATTGACATGTGTATGAAACATCACACACCCATTCATTGAGTGGAAAAAATTATGTTTTGTTAATATAGAAGGTGTTTGACTGATGGGTGGTGATAAGCATAACCACTTTCCTTATTACTGTGCCATTTCAAGAAAAGGAAGTGATAAAGCCCCAAGGCTTTATCAAATGTAATAATGCAAATGAACACATCCAAGTGTGAATATTTCAAGGCAACCGCACTTAATACTTCCAAAAATGTATATGCTGTGGAATGGAGTTTATGGGCTTATTAAGAGCCCTTTGTCGGAAAAATGGAATAATTTTCTGTAAAATTAAACTTGTCTCTTCATCATATGCAACTCTTCCATGAGAAGAAAAAACATACACAATTAAAGCCACACAATTAAACATGTGTTTTTCTTAAATAAAAAGTTCATTTACTGTGTGAAACTCTGGTACTATGAATCTGTGAGCGCCCTTATATTTGATATTGTTGATATCTGGTTTTCATGTTAGGATGCTGAAGAAAAATCTGTTTCCAAATTTGCATGAAATTGCAATTTATTTTTAAGTTTAAAGTATCATCCTAACACATCCTATTTATAAGTTGTTGTTAAGTGGGTGGTTTTTAGTAAAAAAGGAAGGAGTCAGGAAAAGCGCAGTCAGTTTTCAGCTGGAGCCAAATAAAGCCAGGTTCAATATTCCTTTGTATCCAGCTACAATTTTGTGTGGTACATCACAAAAACAAAACAAGAGGAAAAAAAAAAAAACCACACACAAAAAACACCCCACCAAACAGATAAGATAGCTGCTGCATGATTTAGAGTCAAGTTAAGCAGAATATTTCAGTGGCTGGATAAATAGGATGCTACATTTAGTTCTGCTCTCATGAGAGAATATAATTCCAGGAAAGTAGCTGGCAAACAAACAGATACTACATGAACTAACACAGCACATCCAGTGGATGTAAACACTAGATGTAAGGTGTATTGACAATATGCATTGACTTGTTTAAAGGCCAGATATCTGAAGAGATTATCCAGGTAAAAAGGGAAGACATAGTAGTGTGTTTTTTAATGTTAAAGTAAATACTTGCCTTATTTTTAAATGGAAGAAAGAAACGTAAAATAAACTGAAGCAGCAGGTTTTAGTACATCAAAAGTGAAGAGGCTGAATAGGCATTGTCATACAGTGACCTGTTCTGTTTGTTTGGAGTAAAGAATATCTTATGAAACCATTATGTGTAAAGTTAATTCTATTTGAGTCCTTACAGAGGACTTTTTGCAATAAAAAGACAAATGGTGTGTTTTGAAAAAGCAGTTTATAAAACATTATGAAAAGAACTTTTTAAATAATGCTCAGAACAGTTTGTTTGACTCAAATTCAGTTTCTGTATTTGTCCTATGGTTAAGATATGGACTGAGACTTAGTATATAGATTGAGCTTTGCCTTTGTGTTGTTTGGATAAGTCATTTTAATCAGTGCACACATCAACAGAATCTCAGTCAAACGGAAATAATATTACTTTCTTCCATTACATGAAGTTACAAGGATTGATCCATAAATAAAATTTATTTGCATTTTATAGGCATGATATTAGACTAAAACTGAGGTAGTTGACCTTCTGGGCTGAGAATGACATAGTAAAGCTTTGAAAAGTGACCAAGACTCCATCCATATATCCTACATATTTCACAAGAAACGTGAGAGACTACCCTTATTGTAGAACTTGTCATCTAATAGGACCTGTGCCTCATCAGAGTAAAACTGGGTTAGCTGGTAGTTTATACAATTGAGATTTAAGGTCCTTACAGAAATACCTTTGTCTTCACTGAAGGATGAACTCATACCATTACCTTGGGAAACAGCATTTTCCCACATGGATGTTAAAATAACGCTAAAGAAGCCAGGGGCAGACTTTGCAGAATTTACTCCCTGCTATTTTATTTATGGATTTTTTTTTTTTCTTTCAGAAAGTGCCTGGTCTTTTGGTATACAAAAGCTGTTCTATTTGGGGTTAATCAACAAGTTTTCAAATTGCACAAAACAAAACAAAACAAAACAAAAACAAACAAAAAAACCAAACCAAAACAAAAAAAAACTAACAAAAAAACCCAAAACAAAACTAACAAAAAGAAAAAAAAAACACAACAAAAAACAAACAAACAAACAAAAGAGATATTTGAGCACTTTCCATTAGCATTTGCAATGTGTATGGTTTCCTGAATCTGGGGAGATGTCCTTTGCGTTAGTATGCAGAGAGGTGGTTCACATCAGTGTCTCCATGACTGCACAGAGAGGAGAGATCAGATGTTTCTTGTATTTCTTCACCACAGGCTGGAGGTAACTTATGTAAGGCTGAAGTAGAAGCTGCAGAGTTGTGTGAGCAGGGCAGCTGCCAGCTCTCCTCCCCATGCAGTGCTGCATTAAGACATTTGCACCACTTCTGGGATCCCAGTGGTCATCTCCACATAAATAGGGCCATGTTTGCACACTGCCCCCCCCTAGAGTGGCTCCACTAGGGACTTCCAACTTGCCTTCGTATTGAAAGCTATAGACATACCTAAGCAATCTCCTCATGGACACTATAAAGGCTTGTGGAATGAGAAAAATTAACCCATTCTCCGGAATCCCAGGCTGTCAGCCAGATCACTAGTTCATCCAATCCAGGATCTGTCCTGACAAGTTGAGGTGAGAATTTCTAGCTGAAAACAAGCTCTACCTGCCCCCTTCCCTTCCCTTCCCTTCCCTTCCCTTCCCTTCCCTTCCCTTCCCTTCCCTTCCCTTCCCTTCCCTGTCTGGGGAAAGGACCCCAATAAAAATTCTTTCCAGAGATTTTTTTCCCATGAAAATTGCAGTATCACACAAGAACAGAAATTACTCTCATTGGTATTTTACTTAAAGACTCCATTTTGTTCAGACAATGTTTGTGCATTTCAGAATTTTTCTTCAAATGAATCCTAAAGTAATTGAAAGAAAGAAAGAAAAAAAGTAGGTAATGACTCTGGAAAGAATGTTGATGAGGATGAAGGTAATCCGGAGTACAGCTTTTCAGGTTTATCATTTAATACAATTAATCATATGTGTTCTGAAGGTAGATTATTTTAGCTGCTTGTACAGGCATTTTTATATGAAAATGGGAATGCACGATCTTACGTCGTTATACATTTTATCTTTTAAATTGAAGTAATGCCTCTCATTGAACAACCTAGAAAACATGATGGTATGTTTGCATTAGTATTTTATGTGACTTTAAAATTATTGTCAAATTCTTGAGAGAAATAACCTTTTTATTAAATAAAACTATATATTAAAAATGTTATTTCAAAGTAGTGATTAAACCATCATTAAAATTTTGCTAGTCCATAAATAAAATACCTTGTAATTTTGAGTTATACCTCACAGGCCTTGTTACTGTAGTCAATTTACAGTAAGTAATGAAAGCACATTGCTTATTTGATGAAAGACTTCTAATCAGCATCAACTGTGTTTTGAAAGGCCAGGAATTTTCCGTATTTTCAATCTTAGTGTTAATCATCATATTCATTCTCCACTCTGCCTTCAAACCTATATGTACAATGATGTGGTGACAGATGATGTCTCTGTCTTCCATAGCCTCAGAATTCACTCCAGCATAGGATAAGATACACCTTTGTAGTGGAGGGAAGAGATATTCTCAGGGTGTTCCTCCATTACAAATACAATCTCACCAATTTCTCTGCTATTTTGTGTTCCCTTCTCAGAGGGGGTGAACATTTCATTTTAACAGACTATGGTGTGAATTACTGCTTTAGGTCCTGAAATGTGCAGTTGGGACTGGAATTTCTTCTGCCAGAGAAGTGGATGCGCCGTACCTTAATGAGGGTGGTGTCAGCAGGATCCATCCAGTCCCCACAGCAACCCAGAGCCTGATATAATTTAGCAAAGTGCACATATATCTGCACAGTTTGTCAGTCTAATGGGAAAAGAATGTCTCTTTCTTGGAAGCTGTTGAACAACCATTTTTATGTAATGATAACTTAAAGGCTATACTTCTTGCCAGTGTGTTTCCTGACACTAGCACGATGTGTAACAAAACCAAATGTAACAAAAATGCAAATATTTATTTTTTCCTATAGCCAGTATTTGGGAAATGAGCCTGGAAAGTGTTAGGGAATGGCTCATACTTCTCTTTCAATAATGTTTTGTGAGGTCTTTCAGTGCAGTCTGCACCAGATAACACCAATCCTTTGGGATTACTCCATCATTTTACACATATGAGAAAACTATTAACATCTCCATGACACAGCAAAGTATTAAGCATCCATAGTCCTTCATGTGAAAAATACTGAAATCATAATGTTTTAAAATGTAAGTGTTCATCAAAGGCTGCTATTTAAAAACAAGCTCTAAAACAGAAAATATTTTTGTGCTCTAGGTCAGCTTTTTAAGCAGCCATCTCAAAAGACATAGCAGTGCTGAAAGAATAAAATACTTGCAGCTTTAAAAAATTTTAGTTACATATCTAGTGTGTAACATATCTAGTGAAACACAGAGATTTGACCTTGTACTGGTATTTCCTTTTCAAATTACTTTAGATTTTAATTCAGTAGAAAAATTGTTCAGCAAAATAAAATGTGAAAAATACTGTTAGTATTTTGAAAAGAGCCAAAGTCCTGTCTTATACATTTTTTCATACCCTTAATAATATCAATTCTAATTAAAATTTGATTAATGCAAATAAAGTGATAATTTTAAACTACAATAAGTTTATACAATTATTTGGGGTGGAAGTATGCTCTAATTATTGAACACACAGAGGTGTGTTTGGTTCATTTGACTTTAAAACCCAAAATCTGTATTTTCTTTTTCCAAGTAATTTTTGCATCACACAGTAATACACTTTACAAAAACTGAGATAAATTGGGTTAAAAAAGAAATCATAAAAAGCTTTTATTCCTCAAGTAGCCACATCAAAACCAATAGTTCCTACTACTGCCTTACATCTCTTTTGTTTTTCACCTAATTTGTATAGATTGTCCTTTAAGTTTGCTCAGAATGGACTTTGAATTTGTGAATAATTTCCGCATTCTATTGTTTTCAAGTACAAAGCTTGTTTGCTTTGTTCAATAAAACGTGGCTTTGTTCAGTCCTAAAGTACACCCAGTCCTGAGGACTCTGCATGGTTTTTAAGTATCTCTGCTTAGGATCACGAGACACCATCAGCAGTTCCGCGTGAAATCTTTTCATCATGAACTGCACATTACAAAGTATCCTGTGTGAGCAAAAGTCAGTTTTCATTAGCTGTGTGATTATGGTGAATGACAGCAACAGAAATATTAGTTTGGCCTCAATGCATTTTAAATGCAGTTTTAGAAGTCTTTTTCCAGAACAATGTTACTGAACTAATTGGGAAACAAGTTATACTTCAAGAAGGTCTTGAAAGTTTGCAGATGTGGCTTACTTATGTTTGTCAGTTAAAATAAGGAAACTCGTAAGACTTCTAGTACACAAAGCCTTTGAAAATAAACTCTAAGCTTACAGCAATCTCAGGGGTTACTACAGCATGAATGTGTTTGTTTGTAGAGTCTCCTGTGCAGTGAATCTTGATGCAGAATTAACCTGTGCCATATCAGACAGGCTGCCCTTCAGCTGATAATATATTTGACCTCTTATCACTTTACAGCCTATTGGTGCTTTGAACCCAAAGAGAGCTGTCTTCTATGCAGAACGGTATGAGACATGGGAAGATGATCAGACTCCACCTTATCATTACAACACCCACTACTCTACATCTACTTCTACCTTGGCTTGGCTTGTTCGTATTGTAAGTATTTCTGGATCCTGGTTTTCATGAATATCTTTATTTACAGCATCTCTTCTGTCTTCTGTTTTGTTTTTATGAAAGCACCTTTCTGTTAAAATCTCATTGTTCTTCCCTACCTTAAAATCTCAGAAATTCTCTATATATACTTTATATATTCATTTGTAGTGATAAGGGGGTCCTTCCTACCCAAACAATTCAAAATAAATTTAAACATAAAATTGTGTTGGTATAAGGATGTATACAATGAGAAAAATGCACCTAAAACTAAATCCACCCCCAAAATATATCTCTAGATAATACAGAAATCTGATAATGCTTATATTCATTTATTATTTTCAGCTAGGGACAGATCCATGCAACATTAAAAAAAAGCCTTTACTAAGAACATTAAACTGTCACATCAAGAGGGGAATTATATAACCAGTTTATAAAGCTATGCTTTATATTAAAGCAGCATAGAGTAATATTTTATGCAAATGAACTATGCTTCCAAATTAATTATTATTTCTACAGTTTTCAAAAATGTAAAAAATGTGGATTCTGACTTCAAACTCTTATGTCACTTCTGGAAACCTCATGCTCCTATGACCAAAACCAGATCTAGGGAAGGGAACCCAACTTCAAAGATAGAATTAATCTGAATTCAGTGTATGCGTTATCACAATTATTTACAGAATAAAGAGTGTTGATGAGACACTGAAGGTTTCACAGAGAAACCTGAATTAATGAAAATTGAGTGACTGTGTAATTACTTAAGTTAAAGAAAGTACACCCTGCCAATAAAAATCTGTTACATAAGATGTATTCTAAACATGTTTTACATACAACAAAGCAAAACAGAGCCACACAGAGCTTGATAATCGACTTTTCACTCATTCCAGCTTCCCTTAGACATGTTCATTTTTTTATGCTCAGAAGGGAACTCATATATCTGTGAGTTCAGGATATACTTCTTAAACCATGGGAAACTAAGTGTTGATTACACTCCTGTGTTTGGTGACCACTGTATTCCTTTTAAATGTTGCTTAATTATTCATCTACTGAATACATTTTGTGGAACACATGTAGTTCTTTGTTGCCTTAAAGTAGATTTAAAACAGTAGTTTTATTTGCATGTTTATCTATTAGTTTTGGCTGCCGTACAGCAAAAGATTCCCTCTTGCTAGTTGGCAAATTCTCAGAGCTGAAAGTCTGGTTACAGGCTGAACGTACAACACACCAAGGAGTACTAATTTCCTGTATTAGGCTAATGCAATGTCATTTTTTACTACTGTTGTTTATGTAATACTGTAGATGTTCTTGCTCCCTTTGTGTTCTCGCCTAAAAGAGCAAGAGAACAAGGTCTTTCTCTTGATGGCCTTGCAATATAGACCTTACAAATTACATTTGTTAGACAAAGCAATATATGTGAGAATAGAAAGCAGAAGTGGAAACCACTGATATTCAGAGAAGAGGTTGCCGATGAGGGACAGTCCTGCACAGGTATTTTAAAGATTATTTAAATATGGTTAACCAGCAAAGAAGAGCCATCTCTAATGGCAGTAGACAACAGAAGTAAAAGAGGACAAATCCAGGGGAAGTCTGAACCTCAGAAAAGGAAAAAAAGATAATAATATGGTAAGACTGGATAAGGCAGCAAATGGATAGATATTTGAAAACAAGTGTGTATAGAGAAAAAGATTATTGTGATGAAGATTATAAAGTCATAGAGATCTGTAGAGAGATATTTTTGTTACAAAATAAAGGATGAAATATCCTAAGGGAGAGGATTGTGCCAGTGAAATTGATAGGATTGATAGGCTTGGTCAGATTTCTGTAAGTTAAAATCATATTTCTTGCTCGTGAATTTCTTGAGCTAGAGCTTTCAAATGAGTTTGTGAAGAAGACTCCATAAGAAAAGGTAAATTACAGTTTAGTCCAGAAAGAGGAAGGTGACATTAAGAGATGCAGAGATTAAGACAGAAAAATGCTTTCAGTATTTTGAAAGACTGGAGAAGAGTGATGGGAAAAGATGTGTTACTGTAGTGCTTTTTGTAGAGAGTGATAACAGGCTGAGAGTGAAGGACAGGCGTACAAACTAAAACCATGGGAGAGGACTGTGTAAACCAATGAAAAAGAGAAAAGGAAAAGCAAAAGAAAGAGAAAAAAACCAAGGAAACAAATGAAAAATCTATGACAAAAAGTAAATTGGAAATGAGAGTTCAGATAGAAGCAGAACAAAACAGTATATAGTAATGGGGATCCAAGGGGAGAAACTACCTGCCTAGACCTTAGTATTGGAGGAAACAGTATTTGCTGTAGGTAAAGAAGTTTCAGCCACTCTGAAGTATATCTATATAGAGAGAATTGTGTAATTCCCACAAAACCTTAAAAATTATTTTAGGTCTTGCTTTTCAGTTTTGACAGATGCCATCTGGTTTCTGTCAGTTGTCTTCAAAACATTGCTTTTAATATCATATTTTTGAGTCAATTCTGTGATAATCTGTTCCCTACTGCCTTATATTTCCCTCAGTTGCTTTCCCTTATCTGATGTATTGTGTGGGTTGGCTCTGCCTAGATGTCAGGTACCCACCAAAACTGCTCTACTGCTTCCCTCTTCAGCTGGGCAGGAGACAGAAAAAATAAGGAAAGACTCATGGGTTAAGATACGGGCAGGGAGAGACCCCTCACCAATTACCATCATGGGCAAAACAGATTCAGCTTGGGGAAATTAGTTTAAATTTTTTACCAATAAAATGAGAGTAGGATAATGAGAAAATGAAGTCAAATCTTAAAATCATCTTCCTCCCAAGCCCTCCCTTCTTTTCCAGACTTAACTCCTGAATTCTCCCTTCTCTCTCCACCGACACAGGGGAATGGGAAATGTGGCTGTGCTCAGTTCATCACATGTTGTCTCTGTCACTCCTTTCTCCTCGAAAAACCCACTCTTCCCCTGCTCCAGCATAGGGGCCTCCCATGGGAGAGAGTCCTCCATGAACCTCTCTAAAGTGAGTCTTTCCCAGGGGCTGCAGCTCTTCATGATCTGCTCCAGCTGGGGTCCCTCCCACAGGGTGCAGTCCCTCAGGAACAGACTGCTACGGTGGGACCCCTGTGGGCTTACAAGTCCTGCCAACAAACCTGCTCCCACATGGGCTCCACTCTGCATGGAAGCACAGGTCCCTGCCAGGAGCCTACTCCAGCACAGGCTTCCCAGGGCCTCATGGCCTTCCTCAGGCATCTGCCTACTGTGGCATGGATTCCTCCAGGGGCTGTAGGTAGATCTTTACTCCCCTCTGGACCACCATAGTCTCTAGGGGCACAGCTGCCCTACCATGATCTGCACCATGGGCTGGAGGGGAATCTCTGCTCTGGAGCCTGGAGCACCTCCTGGCCCTCCTCCTCCCTGACTTTGTTGTCTGCAGAGCTGTTCCTCTCACACATTCTCATTCCTCTCCCTAGTGTTCTTCTGCAGCTTTTCCCTGACCCTTCTTAAGTCTGTTATCATAAAAGCACTTTGCTATAGCTTACAGCCTTGGTCAGCAGCAGGTCCGTCTTGGAGCCAGCTGGCATTGGCACTATTGGATATGGCAAAAACTTCTCACAGAAGCTACCCCGTAGCCTCCCCCACTACCAAGACTTTGCCACACAAACCCAATACTTGTATCAGGCTAGTTTTTTAAAAGATCCTATATGTCTTAGCCTCAGTTCTGTCCTGGGTAGTTAATTTTGATATCTCTGCCTTTGTTTCACCATTAATAAACATTCTGTTGTATGTATTTTTGTGTAAATGAAATTGAATATGCATAGTTTATTGTTAGCTGACCTTACCACCTGAAGACTCATTTTCTTCATGTGCATTTCATCTGAAGCAGTGAATATGTAAGTTGCAGAAAATGGAATAGCTCAGACCAAGAATGCCACTTCAAAATGCCATATAGTCCAGTAAGTTGACCTGAAAAGTAGACAGAAGGAAAAATAAAGATGGAAGAATGCATTATGGTTTGAATTACAAAGAATGTGAACGTCGTGATTGGTTTCAGATTTTTAGGAGAAATAGGATAGAGTCATGGTACAACTGAATGTTCTCAATAATTGCTATTGAAGAAGATATATTTGTGTAAATCTGTTGCATTTTAATCAAAACAGAGACCAGTGTTTGACAGCATGATTCTCTAGTGTGGTAGTCAAGATGTTTGTAGAGAATAATTGTCTTCCAGTTGCTGTTGTAAAGACAGCATATTTGTACAAGGTGAAAGAAATTCTGGATTTATTATGAGCTAGATTGGATTGACTTAAAACCAGTTTTTAACGAGATTCAAAGGTGAGGAGGACTGGATGTCATCTGGTAAACAGAAGTGAGTTTGGGTCTTCTTTTTGTTAAATTTGAGCAGGACAATCACAGATATATCAGGCAAAAGGTGTGTGTTACTCTGACAAACACTTACATACTGTCTCTCTCCTCATACAAATGCCTGGAAAGACATTTTTGTTCAACATAGGATGTCTTAGAATAACCACCTTCCTTCCTCCTCCCTCTTCTACACCCACCATAAACATTTCAAATGAGTCTGGGTACTGCTAAAAGAAAAGAAGGGGAGGGAAATGTTATTGAATGGAAAAATGTGTTGTTCTCACAGCTCAAGCTTGTGTTCAATGTAATCAAGTCCCCCATGAATTTCTCTCCTTGTTGGCTGTGAACAAGGCGTGAATTTTATTCAGAATATTAGGAATGAGTGAGATGGAGTTATAATGAAAACACTGTGCTGCTTTATAGCTTTCACAGGAACAAAATCTTTACATGAAATGACAGTAATCGGTATCATAGAATAACAGTATTTAAATGAGTACATTGAATACAGATATGAATTATATTTATATAATAGAACCACTTGACTTCCCAGAGAATAAAAACTACCTTAAAATTATGTTAGAGGTCTGATATGAAGCAAGTGAAAGCTCTGAATTTCTGCTAAGGATTAAAAATCCAAAAAGATACGCACAACAGGCCTATGCAGGACAGCATAATAGGGCACCCTGTAGTGCTCAGCTCCTAAAAGTTTAATCCTTGATTATGAATTTTATTTCTTTTGTGTATTTGTCTCAGATGCTTAAAATAATGTTGTCATGGAAGTTTGGATTAATATTTTTACATAATTTATTGTAATTGCATCATTTTTCTGGTTTCTGCTTCTTTTAAATCCATCAGCTGCTTCTGATTTCAGAACCTCTGAAATGATGTGCAGTCTGCTCCACAATAATATTCACAAAAAATATACATATTTTATAAAGAAAACATGATGGGTAGCAGTTGTTAGAATTATTCGTGCTTAGGTCAAGGACATATAAATGTTTTCAGTCAGAGCAAGCTAGATAACAGCATAAAATATATAAAATAGCAAATATATACAGATAGTTAGATGGAGGAATTAATTTAAAAGCAAAATAATTCTAATACTAAAAAAATGTAAATTTAATAAAATTATAATATTAACAGAATTTTCAGATAAATAATATAGTCAAATTTCTGTATATATTTATTCTCATTTTGCAGTTCTGGATCTAAATCTTACACCTTTTTCATTTATATACATATTTGACATTAAATTCACTATATGGAACACTGTAAAATCTGGATAGATAAAAACTTATTTTCTTTCAATATTTCAGTTCATTGCAGTAGTTTATACGACTCACCAAGTTGAGCTACTGTTAAATTTTAATATTCTATTTAAATTATAAATCTCTTCCTCTGCACACAGGCTTTCAATATTCAGGAGTGCAAATAAAACCATTGTGCAATGAGATTTAGGGTCTTCCAACATGAAATTATATTGTGATGATTTTTTATTTAATTTGATTATTTTAATTAATTATTTAACACATATTACGATTCTCTGGAATAAATGCATGGGTGAAAGTATATTTATGAGATACTATTCTTTCGAATATGTCTTTTAAAAACAAATACCCCATGGTTTAAGAGGAAAAAAAATTGGTTAGTTTTTTCCTCTTTGAAAGAAAGTAGAAATGGTCTTTATTGAAACAATGGTCTCTGGAAGTCAGAATTCCATCTTTTATTTTCCTCTTTCTTTGGATATTTTCTCTATTTTTTGCATCTTTGCTTTCCTTATGTATATTTTAATTTCTCTTAAAGGACTATGTAAATATTAATTTCTTGATACCTTTTTCATCTGGAGCAATTTACACACAGTTTATAATGTGGCATAATTCCTTCAAAAATTCTTTATTAATGGAGGAGTTCCCTGACTTGTTCAAAATTTTCATAGAAGGAAACAGAATGTTTAGAATAAAATTCAAAAAATAGATGAATAATACTGTAATAACGATTGTGATCTGGTTATTATGAACTGCTTTGATTAACAAAATTTCCAGGTTGTTGAGATATGCAACAGTTAAGTTTGGGTATGAATTTAATGACAAGGACTTTCTTAAAAACATTCCCCATGAGACTTTGGCAAAGAGGATGAAGCAACTTCCATCTCTGTAGGCACACTGCCAACTATTAGTTGAATAAGAGATTTAATGTAGTAGTGGTGGAAATCCAGGTTTCTGCCAGTAATCTCAGTATTCAGGTTCTACTGTCAAATTAAGGCTTTGGTCCACTGTTTATCTCTACCCCTGTTAAAGTGGAATGGAGTGACATCAAAATGGGTTATCCAGACTGTCTAATACCTGAGCTCTTCCTCCCCAAAAGCTGGTAGCTGTTTCCATTTAGTAAGAACTGGGATATGGTTTGAGATAGAATTAGCAAAAGTAAACACTCTAAATATTTAATCTCTGTACCTCTGCCCCAAAATAATGATAAAACTGCATATCTTGGAACCATAGTCTGCCTCATAACAACCATAGAGACACTTGTCTCACCTTGAGTGAGACACACTCACAAGGCAAAGTGCTGCACTCTTTTCAATGAAATCAAAACACAAGAAAGAAAAATTAAGAGATAGGATTTTTTTAAGATTTTGACAAGAAGTAAACAAAGCCCAGTTGTATAAATAACACAGAGTGTGGATATGGTGGTTGCAGTGAAGGAGGCAGTCACTGTGAACTGGAACTAAGCTACATATGTCTGCCACTGATAGGTAATTAGTCTTATGGTGTAGAACTTGGGATTTGTTTGTGCAAACTGTGTTAGTGCCAATAAATATACTCAGATTTTCAGTAACACATGCATACATAAAACTGCAAGGTGCCACATTTTTCTTTAATTCTGCCTTTATGTGGTATTTTGATCTGCAAAAGGCTTTTGGATTTTGACAGAAATCTGCTGCATGAGTCCATGTACTGTTTTCTTAATCTGTCATAATTTCATTAATTACAGGAGCCCTTTACAACATTCTTTCTAAATGCAAATGATGGCAAGTTTGACCACCCAGATCGAACCTTCTCTTCAGTGGCCAGGTCCTGGAGGAACAGCCAAAGAGATACCTCAGATGTGAAGGTAACATATATGTTAAATAAATGGATAAATATGCAACTTCATTATGGTATTTTTGTTTATATGTTTATATGTAACATAAAGAAAGTGCTGTATTATATTTTGTATTTATATATATAATTTCTTTATATTCAGTACATTAGGTATAGTGTAAATAAATAGATGTTAATAAAGTTTATTGTTCTAACACAAACAATCCAACATTCTTTGAAGTTGAGTGGACAAAAGGTGGGTTTTTTTAAGATAAAAACAACTTAGCTGATCTAATTTAGATCAGATAATCAGGAGATGGAGAAAAGCTCAATAAATTGTTCTTTCCTGCTGTTAACTCAATATTTGGCCCACTCCATAAAACACAGCAGGAATTGGATTTGACCTTAAAGTGTCATATTGTTATAGCTTGCCTAGCTCTGGGTTTGCATTGCCTGAGGCAATTAATAAAGCATTAATGACAAGACCCATTTAAAATGTTGGCTTTTCTGTACAGCTTTAGCTTTTACTTGAATGTGCCTGGGGATATTATGCAACAATACACATTAGATTAAAACAACTTCTACACTATATACAGAAACAGCCAGAGAGCAGGGTGATTTTACTGCTGTTATTCCTTACCTTCATATTTACCTTACAAAGGGTTATTGTTCATAGACATGGAACCTTATCAGAAGGAAACAAAAATCTAGAAATATTTTGAATAATATGATCCCTTTTTGATTCTCATTTTCTAGTAATAAAGTAGGTAAAGGCTTCATTATAATTAAAAAAAAAAAAAAACAACACAAAAAAAACCCCCAACAAAACAAAACAAAAACCCACCACATTTTTTACAGTGACTATGTTTCTCTTCTATTTATATACTACCACTCATACTAGGAAATGATAAATTGAAGGTCATATTGCCATTGTATTTTTTACTTGTCTTGGCAAGGAAAAAAAGAAAAAAAATGTAGATTTGTTGATTTATTTTTATTCCAGATCTCCTGTTTGGATAAGTATTCCAACAGTCTCAGAAGAGACAAACCATGTTGTTGTTATTCAGTTACTAGTTAGAATAACTAATTGCAAATTGTATGGACATCCTAACATAAGGGACAAAATTTATTTTAAAGAAATCAACCTGAACCTCCTACAAACTGTTTTATGCTTATTCATGCTCCTTTGGAAGTCAATAGTTTTTTTAAGTACCATCACTCTTACCCTTGTAAGAAAAACAAGGGAAATTTCCAAATTTGGAAGCAATTTGAGGTAATATCTACTATATTTGATATATCTTCAAAATGCTGACATGTTGATTTTTACTTTTCAATGAAATCTGGTTTTCCTGGAATTCCACTAGAATATCTGGGAAAGTGACTTCCTAGGAGTGGGGCTCAAACAAAGGATAAGAGCCTTAAACTGAGAAATAAGGGAAGACAGTTGGAAGTGACTGTAATCTTCTTGTCTGGCTTTAGTACACAGGAGGAGGGCAGTTAAATACATCAATGCATTGCAAAAGATAAAGGAATATCTGTGGACAGATGAGAGATGGTATTCAAGTGTGGTGTATAATTAGTGAAAGGATTGTTCCTAAACTAGCAACCAAATGAGTTATCAGTAAAACAATTAACTGAAGTGTTTGTCTGAAAATACCAGGAATCTTGTGAACCAAGTGGGATAATTTAAGCTGCTGCTGCCAGCCATTGCAAGGATGAAGGAATTAAGGATGGATAAAAAAAACACAACTTATAAAAATAAATATTTAAAAGATTCTCAGAATCAGATCCCTTCAGAAAAGGAAGGCAAAAAGTGAAGAAATGAAGTAGCTATGTTCTTAAATGCCACTGAATGTAAAAAAGGGATTTGGGGATAACAGGTAATATAGCAAAAATTAAGGATCAGAATTGCTCTAGGGGAAAGACTGTAAAGCAATGTGTTACAGAATACATTTGGCAGTCTACTGTAGAACCCTTGAATCAGATTTATACTTATATACACATTTCTGTTAAGCCATTAGAAAGAGAAATACTACTTGGAGCTAAGTCATTACAGAAAATCTAATATGGGACTAACAGATGAGGTATGTTAGCCAATAAATGTTTTCTCCAGATAATCCCTGACCTGTCTGTTCAGGGATACATTAGGGATTAAACATGCTGTTTAAAGTAGGGGTTTGTTAATTAATGAAGGTACGGGGAAGGTGGGTTTAGAAAATAACGTTGAATTGATTTCTTTTGAATTGATTCAGTTTAAGATGAAAATAGATGAATGACAGCAGATTCAAAAATGAGCTGAATCTTTTAAGGATGCTAAAACCAATAGAGAGCATTCATAAATTATCTAACAAAAAAAATCCATAGAAATTATGGGAGATTTAATACCAGCATTCGATGTATTGCACCACCAAGATAATTTATTGTATATTAATAGAAAGCCACTACTTGAATGAATCTACTGGGGTAAGCTTCAATAGCCTAAGCAAAATTGTCACTGCATTTCTATTTTGTCTTCACTTTAAGAAGGAGGAATTAGGATAAACAGGATGGCACAAAGTTTATCATGCTACCAAAGTTTTATCCTTAGGTTATAACAATTAGACTATCTCATGGAATCTAATTTCTACCTGAAACAGTCTGATTAGTCATTCATTCAGAGCTGTTATGTTCTCAGAGAGCATATATTATTGGTTTTTTAGTTTTCCTTGTCCAGTTTTTAGTATGATTGCTTGCTGGATAAAGCAAAGCTTAGTGCTTTCTTTGCTGGAAACCATCAAGTGTATGATATACCTAAACTGGAGTTATCATTAAGAACAAAAACTGTATTTTAGGAGTTAGATACAGGTAGAAAAATGTGTGTATGCGTGGGCTAATTAATGTCTAAAGTGAAGACACATAACTGCTATGAAATATGCAAACATGAAAGGGAGAAGAATTCTTTGTCAAGGAGCAAAGAGGTAAACCTCAGAGGAAGGGGATCAGAGTAGAAAAATGCTTATTTAAGCAAAAGAGTATGAAAAGTTGAGCATTCTCTGAGTTTGAATATCTCCAGAAAGGGAAGTAGCAAACTCCTTATTTGTAAAACTTTTTATTTTTCAGAGTAGACTGGCAAAGTACTGGCAAGAAAGACCTTTTGATTTGCCGAGTCTATGTTTCTTAGCGATCAGTCAAGAATGAGTATAGCAGCTAATTGTAGCTGTTGTTTGTTGCTTAAGATCTTAATGAACTTCATTTCTCAATGCCATTACATCAGGGCCAACTTTTCCCTGAGGCTTTGAAGTTCATTCTGCAAAATGATAGGGAAATGAACTATTATTAATACTACAAATACCTCATTTTTTGAGATTAGTTGTGCTACTGCTTAGAATGCCTTGCAGGCTTTTCAAACATTTTAATCAAGTTTTCAGGGACTTGAAAAGCAGTGAGGTTTGGGGAACTACTAGGAAACCCCCCCCAAAATTTCTGCCCATTTTTGTCACTCTCCTAAGAGCAGCATCCACTTTCTTGCTCAACAGAAATGCTTCAGCTCTGAGAGTGTGAATCATTCAAAAACTAGTGGTCAGCTGCCTGGCAACTTTTAGTATTTATTTATCCAGCAGTCCTGTTAGAAAGTAGAGAGTGTGCAAAAGAGAAGGTGTGTACAGGTTGTGTGTGAGTAGAGAATCTGAAGGCGGGCAATCTCTTAAAGTTTTCTGTATACTTGTGTAGCTCCTTCTGGCTCCAGGAGTAGCTGTACATGGGGGGAGGGGCTTGGCAGTGTGGATTTCTTTGTGATATACATGCTGTAAATTCTTTTTCCATCCTAAAGATTTTTTGAGTCTTTGTAGCAAATATTTAGTGCGTGGAATACACTTTGAAAACTGTAAAGACTTGCAAGTGTTCATTACTCATATTTTCCTTATCGTACGTTTGAAATTCATCTGAGCTGCTTTAAGTACACTTATCTCTTATTTTACTAATCTCATTAATTATTGTGGCACAGGTTATGAAATAATTTTAAAACAGTGTGTACTGAATTAATCTGGCATTCTTCATTGCTGTGTGTTGTAAGATGGCCACAATTTTTGCTCTCAAGTACTGTATTAAATAATTGTATGAATTGTCTTTATTCTTTATTAACAAGGTCTAATTTAAAAAATATATATTTTTTAGAAAAGTAAAATCAGGAGGGTTTTTTACATCAGGTACTGTTTAAGAAAGAGGACTATGAGGTACATTATTTTCAAGTGCTTCAGTAAGTGCTGAAGTAGGTCAATTTTAACTAATGAACTGAGATTTTTAAGTACAGCAGATGCTTTCCACAGCTGTTCTCTTACAGCCTCCATGTTGTCTGAAAAATCACATCCAAACCATTTTCACACAATTCTGTATTAAAATTTTAAAACCAAATACCTGAAATTTGCAAAAAAAAACGTGTATCTCTTTAGGAAGCTACATTTCTGTGGGTCCTGCTCCTTTCCTCCCATGCTTGTGTGCACCCTGGCATTCCTTCTCTGTTTCTCCCTTTCTTTTCCCTCCTCCCTCTGCCCTTTAAATATATGTAGTCTCTTATGGAACTGAATTATTTCACACTGACCTAATGAAGATAGGACTGTGGCAGTAGTTTGACCAGACTGAAAACAAGCCGTAATTTTGGCATCTCAAATTGTGGCAAAAAGTAGACCACCTGTGAAAAATGTAGTGTATGATAGATTATTGCTCAACAAAGGATTAGAGATTTCCTTAGACCATTTTGTCCCTTACTCTCAGGTTGTTTTGGCTCATTTTCAAGACACTTATTCACCTACAGTGGAAGAAACAGAATTAATACTGTATGTGCTGTGTTAGAGTGGTAACACACAAGGGAGAGCCTGGATAACACAGTTTATTTTATTGTGTCTCCCTTTATCAACATCGACCTTCTCTCGAGATAATCAGTACAAGCTGGAGGAAGAATGAACGTTCACGGGGTGACCTTTGAGGAAGCAAGTCACCCGGAAATGACCATAACTTGGCCAGTCAGCTTGCACATTTTTTCCTTTCTAACCCCCCCCTTCCCCAGCCTCCCTCCAGTTTTTCGTAACATTGACTTCCCCAGAACTTTCTGTTCAGACACTAATCTTTCCTAATACCTCTCAAACTTGTTATATTACTTTTTGAATAGTCTGTTTAGAAGTTAGAAAGGTAGCTCTGACAAAATGTCAGTGAAGTACCTTAGTGTGAAATGGAGGAACTCATGACTGACTCATTGACCCAGTACTAGACTCTTGTGGAATTAATGGATGCCAGGGGATCAACCTTTTGGGAGGAAAAGAAAGAAAAGAAAAGAAATGGAAGCTTTAAAACCTTGAAGTGAATTATATTAGAAAAGTGAAAACGTCTGTGTTGAATTTGATTTCATTGAGAGGCCATAAAATGGTATACCTTTAGCAAAATATATTAAACAGAAATTTCAGATTTGATGCAAGTGATGTGCAACTATAATAGTGTTAATAGCAGTCCACTTCACCTGAAGACATATTTTTAAAGTTTAATTTCTCAGCAGTTTGGATTTGTCACAGGCTTGTAAATTAGAAAATGCATTTGGGGGATGTTTTCTTTTACAAAGACACAAGGCATATAATACTGTTAACTATACCTTGGGGTTTTAGTATAGCTATTAAAATAAACAAAAGATCACATTTACAGACAAGAAATGTCTGCTATAATATTAATTTTACTTTTTTTTTTTTTTTAATACACCTTTCAGTAGCTTTACTACATCATTCTTCATGTGAGAAGAGCCAAGCTTCTTGGGCTTGAAAAAAATATTTTGAGATTTGAAAGGCAGCTGACTCTTAAATGATAGAAAGCTAACCTGTCTTATTAGAAGTGTGAATGAAAGGGGAGCAGAGGAGGTTACCAGCTGGTGAAATGTCAAGGACAACCAGACAGAAATTACTGCAAATAGATTTAGATCACTAAAATCCCTATTTTTATTAACTCTTTAAACTCTAGGTATTTCTTGTGGTTAAGAAATTACCCATGACAGATAATGTATTCAGAAAGATTTATTTAGAACCTTTGATTTGTTTTGGCAGGAGCAATGAAACCAATAACATTTACTGAATAGTGTCAGTTAATGCAAAATTAGAGGTCAGCTGAGTTGCATACCAGAACACATGCATTTAAAATGCTTAATTGGTGTGTGAGTATTTTAAAAATGCCAGGTTTTTAAAATACCATTGGTTTTCTGTGTCTTTCTTTGCATTCCCTCAATTTATGCCTGCTAAATGAGGTAACTTCTAGGGAAGCTGTTTTATGGGTTTGTTTTGATATTTTCCTTTGTCTTGATTTGCACTGGCTGGCACAATGTGTGTATTGTAGAAAAAATATTTTGAGATTTGTGTTTCATGAACATTTGTAGTTTGAACCCCAAATTTCTCAAAGTCACAGTAGCTTCAAACTAGCATTTCTGATCTGGTTTTAAATTTACCACTAGTGTCCCTGGAGGTGCAATAGGTGATTTAAGAAACCTTTTATCAACTATTTTGTCTGTCAAGGAGAAAGCAGATTGGGAGACAGAAGGTCCTCTGTATCCTATCCCTTGATGTTAATACTATCTCTCAGATACATTTTTCCCTTGCTAATTTTTGAGTCTCCTTGTCCCTATCTTCAGGGTGAGTTTAACAATGACACTTCTGAAGTATGAAACTGGGGATTTGTAAAAAGCTGTCTTGTATGACAAATTACACTCTGCTCTGAAATGAATGAAAAATAGCAGATGCTGTCAGAAAAGTATGCAATCTCCATCGCCAATGTAAAGACTACAAAGGTTGACAAAAACATTTACTTTGGCTTCTGTGTGATGAACATGTGACAAAATATGATATGGCCAAAGTATATAAAGAAGTAAATTAAGTTATGGACTGTTTAGCAATAATTCTGCTAGCTGATTTGGGAAGGTTAGAGGAATATTTTGCATTTCTGTAACAAAAACAATGGAGCAATAAATCATTGTCCTTAATATAGACTTTTAGGAGCTTGAAGGCTGTAAATCTGGTAAATAATGCTTTTCAAACATGTAACAAACAATGCAAAGAGAAAACAGTAATTTGTTCTCTGTATCTGGGATAGATTGATAGCTAGGATAAGGGAAAATTGACTTAGATTGTATAATGAAGGATTCAGGCCAGTTATTAGGTAAAACCTCCCCAGATGAATAACACTGAAACCAGTTGATGGAAGAATTGTGGAATTGCTCTCACTCAAGTTCTGGGACAATGGGGTAGACAGATATCTTGCAGGATAGCTGTCATAGCTGAGCCTCATCTGGAATGGAGGAATGGACACGGTCACCTCTCTAAATATCACCCTGAAACAGCTATTTATTTGAGGTGTCTGTTGCCTATCCATAACAGAAAAAGCACCAAAAGAGTGGCTCTCTGGAGTCGTAGTCTTTATTAGAATATGATCTGGCACATACCCATTTGTGAAACAAAGAAAATCCCAACTCTGGCTGAGAAAAATGTTAATAGGTTTTGAAAATAACTCTAGTCCTTGCTATTGTTGTCTTTCCCTGCATTCTTTTGTACATTTTTGCAGCTTTCAGTGGCTTCTTAGTTAACACGATTCTCTCTGGGCCCCAGTTGTCATCTTGTCGTCTCCTCTGAGGTTCACTCCTGTCTGCTCCTTCCTTTTCCCAGAAACCTCCTGGGCTCCATCCTTGCTGCCTCACTGTCCTTGCTAATCCTTCTGCTCTCTGCCTCTCCCAGTTTATACTTCTCCTAGTGAAACATGCTCGGGGGCCCTGGGGAGGAGAATATCTGCCCTTCTATCCCCAGCCACTGCCTGCCATTGGCATGAGGTAGAAGAGACAGCTTCTTCAATTTGTCACAGCAGAATAAACAGTGTACACATAACAATTTCTATCACGCATCTCTAGCTTGGTTGCATTTTCTGTGCTTCTAAGTAGCTAAATACATGAATCTTAAGTTCATACATACAGGATGCCACAGGCTTCTATACTGGGCCTTTGTTTTTATATATTTTAATTCATCCTCTTGAAATGAGAAGGGGGTATATTTATCTGATCTATTTTTAAGTGCTGTGGTTTCTTAGTCTAGTAAATAGTGGAGACAGCAAAATTACAAGAGGAATATAAAATGCTGTGAAAGAAAACTGAATGGTTAATACAAAGTATGAGAAACATGCAAGTATCTGGGAAAGGTCACATGCAACGTGGCTCACATTTCAAGAAAAGGTTGAATTCATGCTAAATAGTACTCAAATAAGCAACATAATTGTAGGCTGCACTAAAAATAACTTTGGATAGAATGCTGAGACTATAATACAGTGGTTTAGTTAAATTTTTTAATACTATGTTTAGTTTTTGTTTTGTTTTGTTTTTTTTACTTTGATTGAAAAAAATGCCAAAACAACTTACCAGGAGATGTGTAACTGAAATGATTAGGATTCTAGGAAGAGTGTTATTTGAAGAGGATTTAAAAGTCTGGCACTGGTTAATTTCCAGAGCACAGGAATAAGACAGTTAAAACTAAACATACACAACACAATAAATCTTATAAAGAAAGTTTATCACATACTTTTGTTTATTCTATTTCTATTTATGTTTCCTGCTATACCAGAACATTAAATTACCGTGAAAACAAAGAGCAACAAAGATAAACTTACTAAATAGAAATACCATTAAAAATACTCAGTGACTTAAATCCCTTTATATTAAGATACCCCTACAGCCAAAAGGTTAGTAGAATTCAGTTAAACACTAGATGTGTCTCTGGGTAGTGCAAATCTTTCAGGTATGTTAGATGTAAAAGTCCACAGTTACATGCTATGACATTTAAAACTGAAAAAGAAATTTCACAAATAGCTTTTTTTTAATGGAATCCAAGGACTTGGTTGCTGTGACATTGCAGGTTATTATGCCACCACATTGAATAAAAATTGATAGTGTTTGAAACCAGTGGTATGTGCTTCAAGGCTTTCATAGAAAGTAGAAGCAAACTTTGCTAACTTTTTCTGTAATAAATTCTGTTTCATTTCAATATTGGCTTTAAGATTAACTGACTTTTTGATATTTCTGAGTTCCTTATGATTTTTTTTTCCTTTTTCTAAGGCAATGCTCTTAGTTTGTCAATGATTTGTGTGATATGTTGGGTTGTGAGTTCTGAGTCAGTGATTTGTTGAAGTCCTGAAAGATTTCTATATAGTTCTCTCCAACTGAGGATCGTTCATTCTTCTTTGGACTCCATCAAAGAAAACCAAAGGACATTCTTTGGAACCTGAGATGTAGTGAATCATGTTTTGGGGGAAGAGGGGAATATTGCTCTTAGAAATACTCTGAATAAATTAGAGGTGTATATAATAGAACTTGAGACAGGAGTTAAATGAATCTCTTTTCTTTTAATATTATAAGATAGTCATGATTTCTCTTATTTTTGCTTTTCTCTAGCTGCTGCTTTATTATGTACTACATCAGATATTTTAAATTTTTTTTCTGCTTGGGATTGCAGCTTTTTTCATAATGAGTTATTCAGATTCAGGCATGTCTCACTTGGTTAATGTTTTATACTAGTTAGATACTGATTGGATTTGCATTTTAGCCTAACCTATATTAGTATACTATGATGCAAAGAAGTAATTAAATTGTCTTCCTGAACATACTTAAAATTGTAACGAATACACTTTTTCTTCTTTTTCTTTTTTTAACTTAATAAATTTGAAAGGATGCTTTAACTGCTCTATTCTCTATGGAGTTGCAGATCAGATTTAATTAGATAAGTTTGTGTCTGCAGTGGGGTTTTTTTGCTTTGCATGTCTGCAGCCTTTGAAAGGGCCACAAAGAGACTCAGATTTTAGGTGCTGTGTCATCAGTTTTGATCATGTTGCACAACTGAACGCCATAATGCTTTTAACAATGTAATTTGGTGAATTTAATCCATATCTGGATATTAGAGAAGAGATAGTGGGCTTTAAAGCTTTTATGTTTCTATTGCACTTCTATACTTAATGCTAAAATAACAGGAGCAAATAGCAATATTCAATATGTCAAAATTGATTCCTGTTTAGCTATCCTGGAAATTGGGAGAAACTTCACACCCTAAGTTACCTATAATTTTTTACATGTTTCAGTTATTGATCTTTCAGATTTTAAATATCATATGTATCTGTTGGAAGGACATTTGTTGTACTGATATTTTTCCCTCTGTGTATCACTGAATTTTTCTTACAGTAGAAAAAGATCATTCACCATGTATTATTTTTCATATACCTATTTCATACATATACCTATACATATTTCATATTTTTCAATCAACTTACCACCTTTCCTTATGCCATTAAAGAATTAAAGAAAGTAAGATCAAGACACTGTTATATCTTCAAATTTTCCCCTTTTACATATTTTTGTTAAATAGTAATTAAAAAATCTCATATATTTTCATATTGAAGGCTTAGCATAAATTTTGTTGTACTTGTTATTCTGAAGATGTCTCCTTTACTTATATGCACTGCCTTGTCTAAAATTGTGCTTTTCATAAAAACAGATATGGGATAAGCAAAGTTTGAGTATTTCATTATTCAGGACACATTTGACTGTAAGTCAAAGAAAATGGGTTACAAAATTTCTTTAAAAATAGGTAAATGTACAGAAATGTAAACAAAACCAGGAATGCTTTAACATGTAGTACAAGAGAGCCTGATTCTGAGAGCACCATTTAGCATCTCTCTTAAATGTGAAGTCTCATTGTGTGTTTTCTCCCTGCTAGGAGTTAATTCCAGAATTTTACTACCTACCCGAGATGTTTGTCAATAGTAATGGATATAATCTAGGAGTCAGGGAAGATGATATGGTTGTGAATGACGTTGATCTCCCTCCGTGGGCCAAGAAGCCTGAAGACTTTGTCCGTATCAACAGGATGGTAAGCTGTACTTTAATTTAGTCTAAGGGGTTCTGTATTTTAGCAAGCTAACCTAATTCTGTTTTTCATCTCTTTGGAACCAGATTTAGAGAAATAAAATAAACAAGTGAAAGAGAGTTTGAATTCTGTCTTACTTGACAGAACTCTTTATTTTATAGTAGATTTTTCTTCCATTTGCCCAAATTATGGGAAGTTAAATTCAGTTATTTACTCTCTCATGAAAAAGCATCAGATGTGCATAAACCTGGCAATACAACATGGCCTGAAAGATTTATGTCTGTTCCTCCTCACCATCTTCTACTTTAAAACAAAATAATAATAATAATAAAAAAAATATTAATGCTGGTATTCTGCAAGCCATCTTGTAGTTGTTATTCACCTGAAGATATGCACTTCCTGTTCGTCAGAGATGAACTGGAAGTGTAGAAATGTGAACGTAAGTAAACAACTGCAGTCTTTGAAGAAATTCTGCAAAAGAACTGCTCTGATGTAAATCATCATGAGATCTCCACAATTCAAGCAGAAAGAACATTTCTGGTGTATATTTTTTCTTTAATTTTGGTAGACAATTATTTTATTATTGATCAAGTTAATACATGTGTATGCTTTTAGTAATTTTTAGGAACAGCAAGGTATATTCAGGTGCTTTGGCCAGCAATACTTCAATTTATGGTTTTGTTCTGGAAATAGTTCTTCCTTAAAATGCATATTGCTTGTCTTAAAGAGTCAGGGCTATGATATCACTAAACTGTAGGTTTCCACACAGTTGCAGAACTTCACTTTATGCATTATTTCCAATAGTGCTTTTGTGGTAGCATTGCAAATCTAGCTGTGTTGATTTGTTGTTCTGTTTTGTTTTTGTTTTTGTTTTTCTAATCAGTTTGGTAATTTAATTTTAAGAACTGTCTCTTTAAAGAAAATTTTTCTTTGGGAGCTGATAGAAAAAATAGCTCTATGAAGTTCAAAATAATAGAAGAATATTATAAAACCAAACCTATTCATAGATGTAGATGATTTAGAAGTGTCCTCCATTTAGAAGAATAAGTGGTTTGACATATGGAGAACAGTCTCCTAAGGAACTGATGGCAACCTCATCACTTGAGACCTAGGAAATGTACTACTCAAACTAGGAGAAATGTATTCTGTCATTGACGGATTAGTCTGTCATTGACAGGAAGAAGCTGAACAACATTTCTTGGCTGATTTCTCTTATACTGCATATATTGGAAAATTCTTTTTAAAAGCAAGTAATTGTCATAGCTGATGAAAATAAATTCAAGTGCAATTTTCCTATAAAAGAAGGAGGTGTACTGAAAGGATCACTGGAGTCCAATAGCATTCTCAAGTGTGGGATGTGCAATCACAGGTTAGTGTCTCTGGAGTGCCCATGTTGCTGCACAGAGCCCTTTTTTGGGCTGTGGTTGTGGCAAAACCCGAACTGAGCCCAGGTGTAAGCACACTAAAGTTGACCTAGAGGTTTAGTTTTGACATCTGAAAGAACAGAAGTGTGATTCCTTGGTGAAAACAGAGAAGCAAGCTGCCACCTATTGGGGGACATAATGAGAGATGCATATTAAGGACTCCCATTCTTAAATTTTGTAAAGAATCTTCCTTTTGTCTTAAATTGCATTTTATTAATTTTTTCTTTCCACAATTTTGTAATTATTACTAGGAGGATAAACGGTACTATGTGATAAGAGATCACCTGAAAAAAAGCTTAAGCTTTAGTTTATTTAATTTCCCTTGTGCAACTCCTGCTTTTTAGAAAGTAGCATAGCAGCTCTCTGCAGCAAAGTTTTGTGCTGTTGAAGACAACAGCTGCTTACATAAATAAGAGTATAGCATTTTGGCCTCCTTAGGGCTACAGGACTTGCTAGTTGAGGTAATGCCTGATTCCATATGTGTGTGAGTATGCTCAGACTGCCAGGAGACAGACAAACTGATATTAAGACTAGAGTACTCTCATAATTACAGTACATAATTGAGTACTTTACAGATTTTAAAATTCTAAAATTATTCTAAAATTCTAAAATTATCACCCATTTGTATCAGGCCCTTCCTCTACTGTTTTCCAACCCTTTCGTCACAGATGTGAGTGTTACGCCAGAGGCAGTTTCTGCATGGCCTTTATTCACCCCATCATCTACTTTTAGCAAGAGCATGATCAGTAGCTAAAAATCATCACTACACAGGTACATGCTATCTTCAGATGAGCAGTCAGAAAGCTTGCAAATGATAATAAAGTTAGGAACTGCCTACAAAACAGGAGAAAGAGGCATAGATTTATTTGAATTAGATGCAGAAAATAGACTGAAAATCACCTTGGGAGGAAAGAATAGAAGATAATAAGCAGAAGTCTGGAAACAAAAACAGTGCCAAAAATAGAGCAGTAGGGGTGCTATGCAAGGTAGAGGTGACAATGAACAGCAATTAGATTAGATAAACTCTATAATTCTGTATCCACCAGAAATAAGTGTATTTTGATGCCATCTATAGAGAATCATTACATTACAGAGAATGTAAAGAGTTGTACCTACCTATGGTACTTTTGAGACTGCACCTGGAATATTGGATTCACTTCTGGGTGACTAGAAAACAGAAGCATTTGGATGGAGTTCAGAGGATAAAAGCAAAGTGAATAACTTTGGGAGTTTAAAGAGCATGATATATGCATAGTATTTTACAAAGCTTATTATGAAGAGCAAGTAGCTAAAGAAGGATAATCCTTTTCATGAAATGCAGATAGTATTTGTAGTAAGAAGTAATGGAATTACATTTTGAATATGTAATAATTTGAATGTGTAATAATTTTTCAGAAAAACTTCCTCATGTAGGGTTTTATCAACCCGCACAACAAACTGCCAGTACCCTGTCTTTTTGGTGACTAGAATGAAACTGGTCAAAGGAGCAAATACAAAGGGATTGGAAAGTTTGACATTCCCTACCTAATGTCTGATTCCATTATTTGAACCGGCCAGCAGATGTATTATTCAGTTAGGTCATCCTCAGGCCAGGCTTTGGCTGTTATACAAGAATCTATCTTGCAGAAAAAAAAATAGCCTGGGTGTGATGCTGACGTGTAAAACACAGCAAGCTTGTGCAAGCCTGGAATCTCTACAGCAGCTTAGCAAAGCAAGTAGAGAATATGTTTACAGAAAATTAAGGAATATTTCAAGTAAGGGCTATCTTGATCCCTTATCTAATAAAATCAGCAGTAGTAATTTGATTTCAGTGGGAAGAGTTCTCTATGGTAGTGCATAACATACAGGGCAATCTTTTTTTTTTCCTTAGCTAAAGCTGTTTTCTTCTGTCCATGTCTTTTTGATGCTTTCTGCAGGCATATATTATGTGTAATTTTATGTGGGAGTAAATACAAATCCTTATATACTACTTGGACATTTATGAATGTAAGCATTTTCTTTAAATAATGGCAAGAATTCCATCATTTCATCCTGATACTTACCAAAGAAAACACAGAACAGCCTAGGAAACATCACAGAGGCAGTGTCATAAATCAGCACAATTTAACCAATTGTTTAACAAACTCTACTAAAATTCTGTGCAAAGGAATAAATAGCAAGCAGGGGTTTGGTATTGCATCATTTGATTGTTCAGCTGGTTGTTTTACACTTCAAACTAAACATGGAAGTGGAAGTAGAAATGGTTTTCCATCAAAAGAGATTCCTTTAAACTTGTGAAAATTAGATTTATTATAAAGACTGCAAAAGACAGTCAAGTCACTTTTAAGACCTATTACAGTATCTTCAACATTCGATGCATACATCAGGAGTTGTTGTAGCAGTTTTATTTATCCATACAAGCTAGACTGATTACTATGGAGTTACTCATGAAACATTAATAAAGCACTGTGTTCAATGCTAACATGATTATGGTCTGACCTCAGCAACGGTACAAAGGACAGAGGCAGAAAGTGTCCCTGATAACATTACCCTAATGCTGGGCTCATCAATCATAATCTCCCAGTTTACCAGGGGAAAAAAAAAAATCCACGCATAAAACCTTCCACAGATGTGCATCTGTAGTCCTACTCAGCCTCTCAGTCCCCACAGACTCAGAGCAGTCCGAGAGCCAGAAATAGAACAGACTCAGCCAGTAAGTCAAGCATGTTAAATCAAGGCAGGGAACACTACTGTGGAACAGTGAAGCACAGCTTTTACAATAAGCATTCTTTAGTTTTGAAACAAAAAGATGCAAGATTGCGTAATTCAAAGCTAATTATAATGATATTTTAATTATGGCTTATGCACATATTAAATTAGAAATTGCAGTGCTGAGTAAAATGTATTCACTATAAATTATATTTTTGAGAGACTAAATGACGTCTTGTTTCTGTTATACGTATTTTGTTCCTATTACATAACTGTTACTGAAATTGAATTTTCTTTCTGTCTCTGAAATGATTTATTTACACTCCTCTGCTGCCAATTGCATTTTTATACCATTCCCTGGCTATTCAGAAGCATGTATAGTATTTCATAATTAAAAACCTTCTTGAATGGTCATTAGAAATATCTAGTATGAAATCTCTGTGCTATGAGAATCTGGAAGATCTTTTCCTCCTCCCCATTCAGCAGCAGTTGATGATTCTTTTCTACTAGATAAGCAGTAGATAAGACTTGATATTACTTCCTCAAAAGTAGCTTTCATTTTATTTTGTGTATTACCAAGTTTATGCAATTAAAACTTATTCAGACAAAAAGGGTTTCAATCTACTTCAGATTTTTCAATCACTTTTAGCAATGATCTTTTTAAACTTGCTCTACTGCTGAAGAATCTTATTTATATCATGAAGACGCTTACATAAAGGATCAGTTTCTCTGCAGAAATCCCTGAATAACCCAAATCTGTATAATGTAATTCTGTGTCACTTCTATTAAAATATTACTTTGCCTAAAAGAAAATAAATCTCAGATAGCAGTATTGCCTGAAATACTTAATGAGAAAAGTCAAAGATTTCACTTTGATAGTCAGTGCAAAGAAATAATAACTGAGGAAGAGAAATACTTGGTGGAGAGAATCTTCAATGGCTGCAGAGGAGCATGGATATGAGGGGAGAGGAGAGAAACCCAGCTCACAGACTGAAATGGCTGATGATCTGGTTTTTAGCAGATGTATAAAACGAAACCGTCTCAGATTATAAGAAGATATCTTTAAATATATTACATATAATTTAATAGTAAGATGGAAAGCTTTTTGGAGAGACACACAGTATGTGGATGTGGAAGGCAAGGCAGGAACTGCAGAAAGAGAAGGTTCAACCATGGTCCAGACAAATAGCAGCATCAGAGATTTCCACTTCTCTGATGACAAAAAATACCTGGATAGCATATTTTAAAAATCTAGAACTTTTATATTTAGACAGCACATAGTCTATATTACAATCAAAACCACTGCCTCCTACTGACATGCCTGCATAAAGCACTTTTAGAGCACATCAAGTTAGAATGAGCTTAGGGGAAAATGTGCAGCATTCATAAAGGTCAGAAAAGAGCTATAGTAAGAAGTAATTTGGTTTATAATAACTGTATTTAGTTTTAACATAAACTTACTAATACCTCTTTCTATTTTACAACAGCTACAGGTCAGATTTTCAGCCTGTGGAGCATGTGTGCATACACTTGCCTGCAAACATGCAAAACACACAAAAATGCATAACCAGATGTATGTATAATAGTGCTTGCAATTTACCTATTAGCAATAAAAGTCGCTCCACTGGAAACAATGACATGGTAAACACCTTCCTTAAAACAAAACCCATGAAAAAAAAATTTGACTGGAACGTTGCTATTTGAAAATGAAGCCCTAATAATGGTTCAAACAAGTTCATTTTGGGAGTGCTTGAATAAAACTGTTTTGTGTTCATTTTAATTATGATCCATAACAAGATGGATGTTGGCTCATTTCTGTTTAACTTAAGAACCTTTAAAAGCCATATTACATAATTATATAAATATTACATAATTATATAAGTAATAATCTTATTTTTAAAAGGTTTTTATAGTTCATATTAAAAAATGCTTATAAAATTAAAGCCCTCAAAATAGTTTAAATCCCAAGTCCTGACTTTTTTATTTTTATATCTCCAGCCTATTTTTAAGGATATTATTGTTATCTTTTTCTGTATGTTTTGCCTACTGAATTATGTTTTATACAGAAAATTCCCTCACTGTATTCCCTACTGAGCATTGCATATTCTTGAGAAACCAAACGATGTACCATTGACAGTGAACAGCTCATAAATTTTCAGGAGGCACTTACATGGAGGGGGAGTAGCCTGTGCATTAGAACAAATTAGGGAGAGGATTCTGCAAGTATCGGATGAGTAGCATTGCTCAAGTACTTGGAAGAAACACCAGCAAACCAGGTCAGACCTGATACAAGAAGCTTTCCCTCAACTAAAATTAATCCAGATTATAAAGCCTTGGCCCACTGAGGGCAAGGTGGGACTTGGTAGCATTTTGCTGGCCCTTTCTTGAGGACACCTTTCCTGTTTTTCATGCCTGGTGCTGTACCCCAGAGGATGCCCTGACTGGGAGGCTGTGAACATCACACATTACTTGTTTCATCCTGCAGCTGGAAGCTGTGTGGTGCTAAGGCCCATGCAGAGCCATTCCTCTTCACAGCTCTGGCTCCTCTCTCCACCTTCTACTCTAGTCCTTTCCCTAAATTCTGCACCACACCAGTGTTACACCACACAGCTTCCGCTCTTCTGAAATATATAGTTCAAAATAATTATATTCCCTTGCCGTAAATTTCCTCAAAGTTTCTTCAGGAAACTTAGGTTCTTCCTCAAGGAGTTAAGGACCAATATACCTGTAAACATAGTACAATAAATCTGTTTAAATAATTGGAGACAAAGACATGATATGCAGCTGTTAAAAAGTAGCTATTTTAATAAGTTATTAAATAACTGTTAATCCATGTGAAATAGAAGATCTCCAGACCTGCCAGGGTCAGTAAGATCTTCTCTAGAATTAAAAGCTGCTGAGTAAGGGCTGGTCATGCAAGTGGAAATTGTCTTAGGGAAATATAACTTGTTAAGACAGTTAACTGTCTTAACTCTTCTAACTTGAAAAGTCAAAAAAAGTGCAATCCCTCTCATGAGCAAGACTAACAAACTGGTAACAATGGACAAGGTACTCAAGGTATTTTTACCTTAGTCTTCAATGGCAACCTCTCTTCCCACACACCTCTTGAGTGAATGGACTGTAAAATGGGGACTCAGGGAGCAAAGTCCCTCCCACTTTAAGAAAAGATCAAGTCTGTGGCCATCTGAAGAACATGAACATGCATCTATGGCACCTGATGAGTTGCATCCCAGAGTCCTGAGGGAATCAGCTGATCTAGTTGTCAAGCCACTATCCATGAAGTGTCATGGCAGTCAGGAGCAGTCCCTGGTGATTGGAAAAAGTACAGTATTGCTCTCATTTTTAAGAAGGATATAAAGGAGGATCCAGGGAACTGGGTCTGACTGCTTCACCTCTATGCCTGGGAAGGCCATGGAACAGATCCTTCTAGAAGTTATGCTAAGGCACATGGAGGACAGGGAGGTGATTTGAAGCACCAGCATAATTTCACCAAGGGAAAATCCTTCCTGACCAACCTAGTGGCCTTCTATGATGGAGTGACTGCATCAGTGGACAAGGGAAGGGCTGCAGGTGTCATCTGTCTGGACTTGTGTAAGGCTTCTGACACGGTCCCTTGCAACACCCTTCTCTCTAAACTGGTGAGAGGTGGATTTGGTGTGTGGACTGTTCAGTGGATAAGGAATTGATTGAACAGTTGCATCAGCTCAGTGTCCACGTAGATACCAATGACAAGTGGTGGTCTGCACTGGGACCAGCACCATTTAATATCTTCAACAATGACATAGACAGAAGGATTGAGTGCACCCTCTGCAGATTTGCAGATGGTACCAGTCTGAGTGGTGTGGTTGACACACCTGAGGGCTGGGATGTCATTCAGAGGAACCAGAACAAGTATGAGAATCAGCCTATGGGAATCTCATGAGGTTCAGCAAGACCAAGTACAAGGTGCTGCACCTGGGTCAGAGCAACCCTCAGTATCCACACAGGCTGGGGGATGAACAGATGGAGAGCAGCCCTGCCAAGAGGGATGTGGGGATGCTGGTGGATGAGAGACTGGACATGAGCCAATAAAATCTGCCTTCAGGTTGGAAGGCCAACCTCACCCTGGGCTGCATTTTTTAATGCCCTTCTGCTCTGCTCTGGAGAGACCCCACCTGGCGTGCTGTGTCCTGCTCTGGGGTACTTAGGAAGGACATGGACCAGTTAGAGTGGGTCCACAGGAGGGTCACAAAGATGACTGAGGTCTGGATTATCTCTCCAATGAAGACAGGCTGAGAGAGCTGGGTTTGTCCAGCTTTTAGAAGACTCTGGGGAGACCTGATTGTGACCTTTCAGTACTTAAAGGGGCCTATGAGAAAGATGGGGACAAACTTTTTAGCAGAACTTGTTGAGATATGACAGCGGTAATGGAAATGAGAAGAAGATAGATCAGACAAGATATAAGGAAGAAACTGTTTATAGTCAGGATGGTGAAACACTGGAACAAGTTGCCCAGAGACATGATGAGTGTCTTATCTCTGGGAACATTCAAGGTCAAGCAGGACAAGGCTCTGAGCAACCAGAAGTAGTTGAAGATGTCCCTGTTCACTGCAGTGGGGTTAGGCTAAATGACCTTTTAAGGTCCCTTTTTACTCTGACTGTCCAATGCTTCCATGTTTTTGTGATTCTAACACCAGTGGGAGGATGTTAGATGAGAAAAGTGTGAAATATGTTCATTTAAACCAAGCATTGATTTTTTTCAAATGTACTTTATGACCTTTGAGTAAACAAAAGTTCTGCTGTTTTCCTGAAATGCTCTTAATAGTCTAGAAATAAAAAATGCTCATTTTGACCAAGGAAATACCTAATAATTTTTTTTATAATTACATATTAATAAATAAATAATATATACAGATCAAAAGAAACTTTAAATACAGTTCAGATGCTTAAGAGAACTCTTAGGCTGATTGCTGTAAATTGATTTGAGGTGCTAAAAGGATAAGTGTCTTAAAATTCTAAATTCTTTAAAAGCTTTATTACATACAAAAGGAACATTGAAAATGGAGCATTTAACAGCAAGGGAATGCTTTATTGGTTGTTGCTGTGGCATACTTAATTTTATCCTTGCATGCTAGCATCCTGCACTCTGAGGTAAAAGTCCTATGGAAAAGATTATATGGAATGATGTAGTGTACATGACTGTATCATGTTGTGCATGCACAGTACAATATAATTAAGGATATGGCATTTTTAAATTATTTGTTGGGAGGCATACTTTGCAACTAAATAGTATTAGTTTAGTAGTTCTTACTATTAAGCAATGTTAATGATATTTTAATAATATTGCATTAAGCATGTGATGGCTTCTGATTTTGAAAAGGAAACAACAAAATTTTGTATGGCTGTCTGCAACATCTCTTTATAGCTTTTTATGGTATGCTGAACTTAAGTCCTTGAAACTGAACTACGTGTCAGCTCTTCAGCCTGAGCCTTCCCATCCATTTTCATCAGAGATAATAGTCACTGGTTTTGACAGAAAAGGGTCCAGTTTTCCACCAAAGCACAGAGAGTTCCTCTTCCATCAGGAACATTACAGGGAAAATCTTTGAGGAAGAGTTACATGATGACCCAGGCATGGTTTGCCTTGTCTGAGGCTGTTCCTGTTTGTGGGGTGGTGAGGAGGGGGCTGCTGCCCATTAACAGGGTACTACAGTGCCTGATGATTAGTTCTGAAGTAGCCTCCTTTTGATGTAAATGAACAAAATGAATAATCTTTTCCTAAAGTTTATCAGCTTCTAAAATCTGAAATTTCCTCAGGAAGACATGAAGCTCTGTCCTAGCTGGGAAGTGTTTGTGCTGAGTAGTGGCACTGTGATAAAAACAATGGAGGAATTTCCATTTTTATATTTAATTTGTATTTTATTTTTATAATTATAACTGGTTTGAAAATGAGTTGCAAGACTGCCTTTTTGAATTCTCTTTCCCATTTCCATCTTTTCTTTTTTTGACAATTTACCTACTTACTTGAATAGCCCAGAAATTATTAAGATACTTGCAGCTAGGAGAAACCCAGTAGCTGAGAAGAAAATTAGCATGATATAAAGGTGAAGAAAAAAGAGAATATCTTTTTACTCCTTTTCTCAATAGAATAAGTTTTTTTTTTAATGTTTGAGAGGCTTCAAATATATCAAATAAGCTTAAAGAGAAACTGTAATGATGCCCACCTATGTTTTCTCAGTTACTTCCTAATCCTGAATTTCACTTGTAGGCCCTGGAAAGCGAGTTTGTATCATGTCAGCTTCATCAATGGATTGACCTTATATTTGGCTACAAGCAACGAGGACCAGAAGCTGTGCGTGCACTCAACGTTTTCCACTATCTAACATATGAAGGCTCTGTGAACCTGGACAGTATCACTGATCCTGTCCTCAGGGAGGTAGGTGTTCACTGTCATTTCATGCTAAAAACTGCTGTCATCTCGCAAGAAATGGTACTTTTTCCATCTTTCACTGCTGGAGAAAATGGATGTGTTTGACTTGATTCAGAATTTAGGCCCCAGGTGATTTCAGAAGCAAGTATGAATAAAATAGCAAAAAACAAACGAACCAAATAGACTTAATAATCAGTTACAGTGTAGGAAATTATAATACAATGTATATTCTTTATGATAGTTTGTGCTACATTTTATCATTTACTTGTATTAAGTTCATTTAGTAGAATGGAAAAACTGGAAAAAAACCTGCATCATAGGCATAGAGGAAAAAAAATCTAACCTTTATAGTCAAATGATTATGAGAATGTGTCTAAGAATGTATTTTTAGAGTGACTGCAGCTAATATTTAAATTACTTTTAATCACATACAGTATAATCAAACTGTTACCAAAATAGAAAATGTTTTCTATTTGTTGTGCATTCAAGTACTTATGTTTATATATATGTATGAATGATACATATATATACATTTTCAGATATATACAAGTGAGGGTTTTTAATTAATCAGTATATTAAAAAAATGTTCTAGATATCCTGTTACATTTCCTTCCTGTGACTGTATTTGTTTTCACTAAGACTAATAATTTTAATTACGGTTTTCTAGTACCTATTAATTTGCATGATGATTTTCTAGTACCATTCATTTGTTGGCTAAAACAATTGAAATTTGGTGAAAGTGTGAAGAAGCAACAGCTGCTAGATGAAGTGATGCTGGATGCTAGCTGCTGTGATGAAGCTCTACACACAATCTCCCATTCCCCCAGATAGCTGCCATCTGCTGTATGCAAAACAGCAATAATGTACATTGCCAGGCAATGGGGTTTTGTTTGTTTGTTTGTTTCCAATCTTACAGACAGAAATCTACAGATTTCAGAAAGAAGTAGATTCTAGAAAGCATTAATTCAGCTGACTACTGAGTTTTCTTGTGGTTTGTTTTTTTTGTTTCATCTTATCAGTGCATTGCTGCATTCTGTTACTTTTGGTGAATTTTTAGAAACAGAATTAAAAACCATTTAGACCCCAGGCTTCCTAGAACTGGATTTTCACTAGATGCACTACAAAGCTTAGATTTTCTTAATAATTAATATTTGCTTAGTTTTAAGACTGGCCAGTATTGCTTTGACTCAAATATTTGGTGTTGATATCTACATAATAATTTTCTGGATTTAAAACCCTGAGCAGGAGAAGAGTCATGCTCTTCTAGAGGTAGGAAGAAGCAATGCTTTTTAAAGCATAAAACAGGTGTCAGGCACCATGAATACACGGGATTTGCATGGCTTAGGGTCCTGATCTGTACGGGCAGACTCCTATGTCTTGGCTTTTAGGTTCTACTCCCACAGGGCAGCTTGTAGGATTGTGGTCTATCTGTCTGTCTGTGCACCTTGCTAACATCTTATGACATGATGAGACTCTTCAGCTCTCCTGGGGCTCTACTTGCATGCATAACTTGTCATCAGAAATTTAAGAAAATTCATGGCGATGTTTTTGTTCACTCACTTGTACATCTAACCCATGCCCTTTAAGTCAATAACATATAAATATTCTTAGGCAATTTACACCATGTAAATTTCTAAAAGCACAACTTAATCTTCATTGCAACAAGTTAGATTTGTACATGAAATTCATTGTTAGCAATGAGAAGGTAAAATGACAAGAAAAAATAAATCCTCTTTTTTTTGTTATACATAGATCATAAAGTTGAATGAATCCATTTAAAAATAGTATGCTTTTTCCTCCAAGAGATCTCAAGATTGTTGATTTTTGGCTTGTCACAAGAAAGTTGAAAAATACTTCTAATTAATTTTTAATCAGAATTAACAGTACATATTTAAATATAGATAGATTTAGACCTGCTTTCTGTTTTCCTGGGCTCTGTTTATTAAACTAGCGGACATTCTCTGGCCACTAATAAAGCATTTGACATTTTCATGATATAGAGGACCATGTATTTGATGGTCATGTTTCTGTTATGAGTATATACAGTGGAGTTTTTTGCTTTATTATTTTTTGTTCGATTTGTGTTTGTTTGGGTTTGTTTGACTTTATTCTGGCTTTTGGTAAATATCCCAGAAAATAAATTAAATCAAAAAGATCAAAAAGATATTTGAAAAGCCTCTGGAGACCCCTTGTAACTACAGAAATTAAGGATAAGAACACTAGCACCTTTAAAATAGTGATAAAAATTGTTTATCATATTTTACAGTGGCAAGTGGTGGTATCTGGCATTTTACTTTAGAAAGTTATCCAGGAAAATGTGTCTCTCTGTGTCTAAATGCTCTTGATGATTATTTTGTAAATAAACTAAAATATTGTCGTCCTGTGTCACAGAAGATAGTGAGTGTTTTCAAAACATGGCTGCAAAATAGGTTAATCAATACAACCTTATTGGCAGCAGCCATTATCAGACCATGGCAGTAACTGTGGCCATAACTAATTTCATATTGAACTGAGTCCCAGCTGAATCTACCCAGTGAAATAAGTCTCTAAATAAAAAATATCCTCCCGTTTATGTCTGAGCTGAATGAAAGATGTAATTTTAAAAGGTGGAGCCCTGTGACCTGTTTATGCCATACCTTGGCCCTTTCATTTTCACCCTTTGCTTGAGCACCTCACTTAACCCCTAAAAAATATGTTCTTAGCTTTCTGTGAAGAACATTAAAGTTACTTCTGTAGTCATCTATCTACAAAAAACCATCCAGCAGTTGAACAACTGATCCCTGCCATTCCTTATATGTTTCTCATATGCTTTGGGACCTCTCCAAGAAATCTCTACTGTTTAACATTGGAAAAATGGCCATCCTTTGTTATTGTTCTTTGTAGATCTGTTTAAGAGCAGATTTTCCATCTGACTTTCTTTCTTCATTTTCCATATAGAAAATTCCTGCTGATAGAAACCATAATACTGGGATAGCATTACGTTTCAGATTACTTCAGTGTGTGAAATCACATACATATACCCCTGAAATACATTTTTTGGCAATTTAAGATCTGCACTGCATGGGTAAAATAGACTGATTTCATTTCAACATACTCAATTTGATTTTTTCAAACAACTTCATAATTTCAGATACCACAAAAAATAACTGGTCACGATAATTTACCTCAAGTTGTTACGAGGGCAACAGTAAAGTCCTGATTTACATGCCCCATGGAATAAAAGTATAAAATTGAATTTCATGGTTTCAATCTTTTATGATTAGAAATTGGTAAATTCTCCAATTCTATCAGTTGTAATTGTTTCTTAGTCACATATTGCAAAATAATTTTCATATTGTAAAGAGGAGGAAAAAATGTGTAACAAAATAAAATAAACATTTTCGAAGCCTGAAATCTTTTTTTTTTTTTTTTTTTTACTTCAACATTTTTTAAAGTAAAGGCAGTGAGGTGGAAGTTAAAACTTGAACAGCTTAAGGATATTGATTCATTCCTACTTGACAGGTGGAATAATGGTTGCAGCACTAACCACAGCAATTACAGCATTAAAATGTCAAGAAATTAGAGGTCAGAATAACAGATAATTTTCTTCCTTTTGTCAGATTAAAAATTGACATTCTTTGACAGCACAGGATTTCTAGCTGAGAAAATTATGACAGTTTAACTCATCTTGTACTTGTAAGGCAGTAATTGATAATGAACTTTACCATGACAGTCTACTCCCGTGGAGAAACATGACAGAACATCCCTGGTACAAAGCCTGTATCTCTTTTTAATATGTAAACAGTAGTTATATTGGACATTAGATGTTATTTGGAATTGTCTTTACTGTTAGTTTACATCATAATCCAAGTCCTTTTCCACTAGACAGACCTGGCTGGCTTCAGGGAATTGATGCTGAGAGTGTAAATATATAAAGAACAATATAGGAAATATGGTTTATTTATGGTTCTTTGATGTTATGGGTCAATTACTGTTACGGGTCCACCTCTTTGGTAAGATGTAGTTCCTTCCCTGGTTTCTTCCCAAATAACTGTAGATTTTGGGAGCCCATTTCTTCCCCAGACACCTGGAAATGGGGACACTCAAAAATCCATTGAGCTGTGCTTTTTCAGGTTAGGAACTTGTATGACAGAAAGTTTTGTGACTGAAAGGAAACAACGCAGCCATACTGGTCATTAGAAAATGCAATAGACGAGACATAATTATTTTTATTTATTACTGCCTTAATTGAAAGCCTTATAGATGAAACACAAAATAATTAACTGGACAGCTTAGTGCATAAAAGGCTAATCACATGTAGTACTGAAAGCACATCTACTTGAGGAAAAGTACTGTTTGTGGTTTTTTGATTGTTGTGCGGTTTTGGGGGGTTTTTTTAATCATAGCCAGGTCTCTTTTATTTCTTTTTTTACACTTCCACCTTGTTTGTGATTAGAAATATTTTGAAATTTTGTTTCAGCTTTTGGTTTGCATTGGACTTAAGCCTAATTTTGTATCATCCTTGTGTTGAGCTGCAAATCCAGTTTAGTGGTGCAGTACAATGGCTTCCCTGTGACTGTTGCATCTTCACCATATGCTTGCACCTCCCCAGTCCAGCAGGAATTATTGCAAGGGTCTAGTAAAGCAGGCAATGTGAACCTGGTGGGCTCAGATATTTTCCCAAGCACCTGTCAAGATACCTGAGCATACTTGCAACTCACACAGCAAATTGAAAAATGATTAAAATTGCTAGTGTTTGACAGGCAGTTGCTGTGCCCATAAACTAATCCTAGTAGGACAGTTTTTCTGGCAGCTAACAGAGCATATGGCCTATGCAATATTTATTTCTTTGGTGATGACTTGATATTTAGCATATTTAAATAATTTGAAAAGTCATAATGATGCTGTAGTCTTGCAGTGCTTTTCAGCTACCCTCATTTCTGGGTTATATTTTTCCTCTTATATTTTCTTCTGTTATCTCTTTCTTTGATCTGACAGGAATAACACAGCATCCCTCTGGATCTGCTATAGTGAAATATGCCCACAGGAAGCAGAGTAGATCACATCAGTTTTCACTTCTTTTTTTTTTTTTTTTTTTCTCCTTTCTTTTTTCCCCCTCCTTGCTGAAACACTTTTTGCTACTACAGAGGGCTGACATGATAGGGCTGTCAAGACTCAGCAAGATAGATATATCTTTAACAAAGGGAGCTGGAGTGCTAGCCCTTCCCTGGTGACTGAACCTGGCAAATTTATGAGGAAAAAATTAACACCCTATTCTAATAGCACTATATAACACCTCCAAGGTAGCGCCAACCCTTGCCACCAAGTGCTTGTTCTTCCTTTCTCTCAGAGTTATTCTTATTTATTCTGATTTCATTTTTAATTTGTTAAGATCTTTTTCTTCTGGGAGCTGTTTCTTTGATGTGACAAGAATATCAAAACCACCCCTATGGATCTGCTTGATTGAATTGTACCCACAGCACCGGCCACTTAAATGTTCACTTGTTTTTAATTGCCTCCATACAAGGGATGGTCTTTGCTTCTTTTCTAGGAGCAGCCCTGTTTAAGCATGAATATGGATAGTGGTGAAAATTAATTGGAAGCTGCATGTAGTATCAATAACTGCTTTTTTCAAAGTTAAGTTAAGGAAAAAAGGTAAAAGCTGTCATCAAAGTAGAAATTATTTTCCTGTATGCTTCTTCTCTATGTAATGTGTATTGCATTCTATGGATTTTTGTCAAGAAGTCTACTTCTTCCTCATTCCCAGATGATGTTTTTCCTAGACATATAGAACAAGGATTTTTTTTTTCCAAATTTATACTGGTTTGGGGGGAAAAAAACCTTGATTATTCTGTACTATTTTTGGCCTGTGTGTTCTATTGCATTGAGATTATCAACAGAGTATTAATGGATTTTTTAATGTTTTGCTATGGGAACATGTATGGATATAATATAATAATTTGTATGTCTTTGTGTGAGTTTCAGATGTCTGTATCATTCTCTAAAGGGAAGAGCGAGAGTTTTTATTTGCTGTTACATTGTTATGATTACTCTCTGTAGATCAAGAAGCAAAACACAGGGACTTTTTGAGGGTAAGATATTTATTTCCGTAGGTAAAGATTCCTGCAGAAGACAGAGAATATAGGAAAAGACATCTTCAATCAGAATATGCATAAAGGAATTAATATAAATTGCATGAGGGCAGTTACCACACAGTAATTGCCAAATTTATAGATTTCTTCTTGGATATTAATGTGTGCACTTCCATGTCTTTGTTGTTCAGAGGAAAGGGCTTTCAGAAGGTGTTCACTTCAGAAGAACCAAAACATTTCAATTATGCATCCAATTTAACTATGAAATTACTTTTTGGGAGGACTTACTCTAAGTAAGACAAGCCATTTATCACAAGGAGTCAATCATATTCTGGTGCATAGGACTCCAATTTAAAACCATGCTTCTATCATTGCTTGAAATAATTATCCACAGTTAGATTAATGATTGATCATGATATCTCCAGTTAATGAATATATTTAGAGGTGACAGATAGTCAGTATTTCCAAGAATCCGTGATGATCTGGATTCATGACCATTCCTGGATCATCCTGTTACATGTTTATGGGAATTCAGAGCCTTTTCAGAATCAAGACACGGTCTCTTAAACAAGCGGCATTTGTTTGTGGCATACAGGTGGAGTTTTTGTCCAAAATGGCCTATTAGAGGGTTTGGGATTTGTTTATAATTTATTACACTTGTGATTAAAATGCTGTTTATCCAGGCAGAGCTGAGCACTGCCACTCAATGACCACCAGCTTTGCACTGAGCGCTCAAACAGAAGAGCTGATGGTAACTTATTAAGCTGATGAGACTTTGATCAACCTATTTTTTACATATTTCAGATCACTCATTCATCAAAGTAATACTGCAGTGAGTTTGTAAATAATATTTACAAATATTCCATATTACAGAAAAATATCTTCTAATACCTCAACCTACTTGAAGTATTATTTGGAATAATTTTTTTTGCCCATTCTCATCTACATTAGAAATTCCATGTGCAGTTCAAACCCTGGAGTCTTACCCAAACTGAGTTTAATGTTTTGCCAATATGAAAAGAACATTAACCACAATTGCTCTCTTTTATTGTAGAAATATATAAAATATAGGCCTGTGCATGAAAATTTCTTCTTTATTGTTTGGGGGGTTTTTTTGTTGTTTTTCTCCATATGGATGACAGGTACCAATTATTGATTTTTAAAATTAGCAATAAGCATTTTCACGTACACCTAAAGTAATATTTTATGCAAGAGAGAGAGATGAGGTGAAAATTACTGCAGCCAATTGTAACAGAAATAGCTGGAAGGGGCTTCTTTTTTCCTATTAGCACAGATTTCAGTTGTATTATGCTGTCATTACCTCAGCATAAATTAACCATTATTCAAAACATTTCCCACAGAGTAGTTTATTGGAACAGATATTACTCAGTCTAAGTATCTAGTCATTCACATAGAAAGATGCAAAGCTGAGCTTTCTAAATGTTTTAAACATATTGATAATGTGCCTCTTTAATGCCATTTTGAAGCCTGTATACAGTATATCTATATTATTGTTTTCAATTTATGTCAAGAGCAAAGCGAAGTTTTGAAGAATGCGTTCTGGGAAATAATCCAAACAGAATTATTTCTTTATAAACTAAACCCTTCAAATACTGAGAGCATTTATTTTAAATGTAACATTATAACCTTGTTCCAAAACTGAAATTCTAATATACACTGAAACCTGATGAATGCTATACGCGACACCTTTCAGTATGTACGTTTTACCTACTTCCCCATCAGTTCTTTTTCAGATGTGAGTTTTGAAGGTTTGCCTGTTCTCTGAAATAGATCTTATGTCCTGCAGTGGATAAATTGAAGGTTGGCAGATAGCTGGAGCCTCATCGTAAGCACAATTTGTAATAAAGAATATGGGCTTTCAAAATCTCAGTGCACCTTCTAAAGGTGGGAATAAGACAGATGATTTGTGATAGACGAAGCTGAGAGCAAAGAGTAAGCCTGCATTTACTTTCTGTTCAGATGAAAAATGAAACCATTAATGTTATATTGCTGCATTCTTTACTTAATTTTATTTCATTAACAAGAAAAGATTTTATTCGCGGGGTTTGAGATTTCTTTTTTTGTCAAAGCAGAAGTAGAACATGAAGTCACATTTTTCATTTTGTAAAGTTTTATGTTTATAAAACAACAACAAAATACACATACTAGATACTTTGGTTTACTGAGCCTGTTCTGCTTTCCAAGCATTAAAAATGTCTTCAGTCATCATGTTTTATTTCAATAATAAACCAGAAGAAAAAACATCACAGCTAAAATGCGTTCTTTGATGATTAAGTACCCTTTCCTCTTTTATTACTGCCCAGCTTTCAGAAGGCCTGTTCTGCTGTTTGCTTCCCTGTTTTCCTCATTTTCTTTTGTGTTTTCCTGAAGGGGAAGTTCTTAATCGTAAAAATAAGTAGAAATAAATATGATGTGTATGTTCTGCATAATGGCTTTCTGAAACATGTGTAAGTCATTCTTCTGGCAGCAAAGGTCACTAATTATTTGAGGTATTAATAGCATTTATTTTCCACCATTGCATTCTCTAAAATTAATCTTATACCTTCATTTATTTACTTCTACATAAAAGATGTCAGTGTCCCAGCAGTTCAAAAGACTTGCTTATGATTATTTGAATTCTTGTCAGCTACTGGCCAAATTGCTGCAGGGTCTGGGCAATCGCAAATAGAGCCCCTTTCTTTCAAGTTTTGGTTGAACTTCCTCATGGTGTGGTATTTTTTATGTGGGTTTACCAAAAAGATCTCAGAGAGTTCAGGGAAGAGCATCCTAGTGATAGAGAGTACAGAGATGACTGACTTGGGGACAGGATTTCAAGAGCTTGACAGAAAGTAAGAGTCAAAGCAGATGTGTGGCAGAAAGGCGGGAATATGGAGAGTTGCTCATGCCAGTGTATATAGGGATATTGTTAGGCCTGGTGCCAGATTAACCAGCACTTACAGGGTCAAATTCAGATGTGAAGGTTTAGACATAATGGCAGAAATTTCCAAAGGTCTGTAGGCTATAATTTGACTGCACACATCTCGTAAGAGATATTGTAGAAGCCTTATTAAATGGTTCACCTCAAACTGGAATGAGCAAACACTGTGAAAATGGATTTTTAGTAAGAATGTACAATGTGGGAAGATGGAAAAATTGTGATTTTTTTCACCTGTATCTTTTATTCTGTTATGTTTTGTTATGGTGATAACTTCAGGCAAAACATGAAAACAACTGCTTTGTAAGTGATTGCATTAATATGTGCCTCCCTTGATTACATTAACTTCCATTCTATGATACTGTGCTTTTTTCTGTTTTTATTCAGTAACATATTTACAAATTTTTAATTTCTGAAAAATTAATGTAGAATTTGGTTTTGGGGGTCTTTTTTAATCGATACATTATGGATGAAAATTTTTCTAGCCAGCCAGGTCATTGGAGCTCTTCATTGTTCAAGACCCTGTCTGAGTGGCTGATCCTTTGGTGATTTAAGTAGACCAAAGTCAATGGGTTTAAAATTTGTGGTCAGTAGGTGTCCTGAGCATATATCATATATAGATTGCTATCCAGCAAGCATAGTTTACTACAGTTCCTACAACCAAACCCAGTTGTATGTACTTGACCCCAAGTCACAAAAATTAAGTATTGTCCTAAATACTCACAGTCCTTTTTGTATTTCTTATGTTGCCAAATTTGTCAGAAAGTGACACAAAATGTATAGTAGTTTTACAGAATAGAATGCAAACATATGTGCATTTCCTAAGACTAAAGGAGGGGAGTATAGAGAGGGGAAATGTAACTAAAGTGGAAGAGGAGTAAGGAAAAAGCTTGAAACTTTTTCTTGCAAAAAGGATAAATTCAATTGATGGACAGAAAATTCATGGAAGAAGTGGTAGTGTGGATGTATTTTTGTTCTTTAAAAAATCATTCTCTCCCAAACTAGGCTTGTTATTGCAGAAACTTTACATGCATTTATTGTTTCTTTTTTAAAGGTTTAATTGGTATTTTTAGAGGCTCACAATTTAGCTGTTAAAATAAAAAAACATAGTTAAAATCATCTGTAAGCATGCACTGTGAAAGGTCTTAGTCACAAAAAAAATTAATTAGAAAAAAAAGAATGAAGTTTCAAAGTTTCAGTAAAAACTCCTACTGGTATTACTGTTGTCTTTTTATGAATAGAATGCCTATGCTTAAAGGACTCTGTGCTCCTGAAAATGACAATTAAAAACATACAGTGTCTTAAACAAAGCAAAAGATGAGGAGAGCTAATAAATAGAGTTAAACCTGATGAGGTCACAAAAAAATTTTCTTTTCTGCGTAGAGTAAAATTTTGCAGTGCGTACGAGGCATTTGGATGACATAAGCATCTCTGAAAACCATGGGAAATAACCCAATACTACTTCCTTGGCTTCAATCCCAATTACTCCCCAAGGACTTAACAAGTTTAGGGTGCTTGTATTTTATTCTCATCCTGGTTAGTTTTTTGTTTTTTTCAGGCAGCTGTGTGGGAAGCAGCAAGCCAGGCTCTTTCTGCATCTGTGACTGTTCATGGCTCATGAAATAATCATCCATTGTGGAAGTCAGGGATCCTTCAGAATTATTCAATCCCAGCGTTTCCTTAAAAATACCACAGTTTTTTTCACTTGCTGCATTGGCTTGTTGAGAGCTGTGAGTGGAGGTTAGGCTGACTGCTTCTTATTTCCAGGCCAGGCTGTGAAATACAAAGATGCTCAGTTTTGCTCTTTTGTCCAGACGGCAGTTTGCTTCATGTGTTTGTCCCCGGGAGATCTTCATGAACAGTAGAAGTTCCTTTCTTCTGCCTCAGTGGAGAGGAAAGTAACAAGAAATTTTTCACAAGTGCCTTCTCTCTATTGGAGCATCTTTACTCCTGCACAGGATCAGGAGCTTTATTATTGTAGAGCTATGAGTGTGTGATACCAGTGTCTTCAATTCCACAGAATAACTAGGTTCTGCTTTCAGCTCAGCGTTCTGGTCAGTATAAATGATCACGGATCAGTGACGTCTGAGTTTAGGATCTTTTTAAAATTATTTTTTATAGAACCAAAAGCAGTATCAAGTTTTGTCCAGAATAAAATCTTGCATGTGCCGTAGAGTTTAACTGGACAGGTCAGGGTGAGCAGCCTCTCCGTCTGAAAAAACAATAATAATGAGGGATGAAGTAGAGGAAATGGAATTGCGTGGGGAGGTCGGCATTTACACAACTCCCTGTCTTCTTGAGGGAGGGAGCAGGATAAGAAAAATGGTCAACAAAGAGAGGAAAAGGATAGAATAGATATTTGGAGCTTTTGTTGCAGAGGAGGAGGAAGAGAAAGGGTTAGAAAGGCAGTCATTGGGAGCCTTATGGAAATGAGGGAATTACCAGAGGAACAGACAGCTCTTGGTATGGTTAATGGAGAGAAATTATATTTGTGACCTTCCCAAAACTTTATGGCATTTTTAGACGTGACCTCTGGGACTTATTTTTAAGCTAATAAATTCATTGAGGTGTTGCATAGTATAATTTAGTTAAGCATCTCTAAACAAAAACTGAGACTTTATTTTACGTGCTTTTGACTTGTAAAATTTAGCAAACTTCTAAATGCAGTTGATGGTGTATTGAAAAGTACTACTGGCAATTTTTAGCCTGGCACAGCTGGAACTTCAGTCTTTCTTGCTGTCACACACTGCCTTTCACATGTGGAAACAATTGTAGCATCTCAGACAGAAGCAGCAGTTTTGTATTTTTTTAAAATGTCTGTAAATTTTAGTGACTGCCAACTAAAGAATGATAATGACAGTTTTGTTTTGGGGTAGTTGGGTTTTTTTTTGTTGTTGTTTGGGGTTTTTGTTTTGTTGTTTGTTTGTTTTTGGTGATTTTTTAAAAAATTCTTTTACTTTATCTTTTGTAGACTTTGAAAATCTGTAATGGTTCCAGTGAGAAGACAGCCTGTATTTAAAAATTCAGAAGACTTTTTATTTCTTAATTAAAAAAAAAAAAATACAACAAATTTATCTGTGCTTTACAAAAACCTTGAAATTACTATTCATTATTGGAGGTATTACACTTAGAATCCTAGGAGGCTTTTAAAAAAACAATGGGTGTTTCATAAGTTTCCTCTGTTGAAAAAAAAGACTAAACCAACAGACAACCATCCCAAAAGATCTAAAAATATGAATTAAGATTTCATCATCCTGGCTTGTATTTCATATGCAAAAGAGAAAAATAAATTAGTTAAAGGATGACATAATGGAAACATTTGGCTTAAAAGCAAAGACTCCTGAGTAGGAATGACAAGAAATATGTAAAAGCTAAGACTGTAATGGTAGATTCTTTTTTAAAAAAGAAGACAGAGAGATACAGGCTAGAAAAGCTTCTAAAGGAGTGTAAGTAACAAGAAGAGCTTGAATTTCATGAATCTTTAAACCAGCAAGACAAACTCAAAAAGGAAGCCACAGTTTGGGCAGACTGGAAGGTGATTTTCAGGGTCAGATCCTGCTAAGGCTTAAGAGTGAGGACTTTTTCTTAGTAACAGGAGTTACACAATGGGAGTCCCATTGGGGAAATGCATTTGGTTTGGTTTGGTTTGGTTTGGTTTGGTTTGGTTTGGTTTGGTTTGGTTTGGTTTGGTTTGGTTTGGTTTGGAAATACAGACTAGGACACATCTGCAGTTTTCTGTGTTGTAATGCTTTGATTACCATCCTGTAAAGGAGTAACACAAAGGCATAGTATCAAAAGGGAAATTCCATGTTGCAGGTGTACATTTCAGTAATTTGCATTGCAGAATCAAGGTGTCAAAGAGAAGTTTGTTCCATATACTTAAACACCAGATGGAAAAGATCATCCAGACTGGTCTCTCACCCAACAAATGACATAGAGCCGTTGCCCATTTGGCCTTTTGAATCTGGCCATCAGGGTTGGTGTCTCAATAATGAAGAGGATATGGAAGCATTTCCTTATATAGGTAGAGTTTAGGTGATAAAAATTATTCCAGACAATTACCTTAATTATTTATAATCCAAAAACCAACATTTTTTGTTGTTTTAAAAGAAATGAATGGATGTCTTTGGAAAAGATGAAGTTGTTTTTCATTTTGAGAGGAATTCTTGTTTCTGAGGTTGCTCACTAGGTGCTAATTGAAAAATGATTTACGGGCAATTTTCAGTATCTAAAAATAAAAAAAATCCTGATTGCCTAGGTTTCAAAACCTTAACTATTTATGTCATTAAGTTATATATTTGATGAATTATTGAATCATGCTATTATATCTCTTACAAATTAATTTAATAGTAAAATATTTGTTTTATCTTTGTACTCAGCAACCTAATGATCAAAGAAAGCAACATTTTGTTTTACAAACTTAATACAGATTTGGAAGAATGATGACAGAGCAATGATTTCATTTGGCACAACATCAATGAACGCAAGAGTTTCAGTAAATGTTACCAATCTATATGAGACAGAAATAATTACAAGCATGAACAAAAGAAATACAATAGTTCAACTTCAGACAATAATGGCATGAAATGAAAATAATGAAATGTTTTTTATGTGGTGGATGACCTCCTTACTTTCTAAAGCTACCTGAGGAGGGGGAGTGGAAAGGAAGATGCTGAGCTCCTTCTGATATTCAGGGACACATGAAAATGGTTGAAAGCTGTGCCAGGGGAAGTCTATACTTAGCATTAGGAAGCTCTTCTTTGCTGAGTGTTGGTCAACCACTGGAACAGACTTGCTAGAGAGGCAGCCAATGCCTCTGTGTTTAAGAGGCATTTGTACAATGCCCTTAACAATGTTCTTTATCTTTTGGTCAGCCCTGAAGTGGTCAGGCAGTTGGACTAGATGATTGTTGTAGTTACATTCCAGATGAAATACTCAAGTCTAGGCTAGACTGTACAAAAGAGAAAAAAAAAAGGAAAAAAAATAATAAAAAAAAAGAGAACAAAAATCTTAAATGTATTTGTAAACAAAAATATAAATAAATATATTACTTTAATCTGTTCCAGGATATGTTTAGGGTTTTGCACAGCATGAACTCTAAAAGCGAAGGGATGCTCCCTACTTGCCTTTGTAAACAGGCAAACAGCATGAAGAAAGGGCAGTGGAATTGTTTGTCATGGACTGGGAGCAAGACCCACATTTCAAAAAATTATCAGAGCTGTAAAAAGAATGTGATGAAATGAGAAGTGTGGCCTGAGAAGCCCCAATAACAACATGGACTTTGTCAGAAGAATTTGGAGTCAATTTTGCTTAAGAGTAGAACAGGGTTTTTTAGGTTTTTGTTTAATTTAATGGGAGAACTTTGTTATATCAGTGCTAAATTCCTTTGTTCCAGGCAGAGTTGGAAGGGACAAGAATGAGAAAAAATTACAGGATTTTTCTTTTCCTTCTGATATAGTTAGAAAGGGAGGGGAGCATTTAATTCCTTGATATCAACGCTTTTCAGCCTAAGGAAGTTCTCCACTCTTTTCAGGGGAATGGAAGCATTCTGCTTTGCCACTTGGGAACTTTACTAGTGAGAGAATGCATGAAAGAGTAAGGAACACTTCTAGCTAAACCTGTCCTGCCTGCAGGATATTCATCTTTATGGTATTTTTGCTTCATCTGCTCTGGTTTTATTTATGAGATATATGGAATTTATTTTCCACTTGTAGTCCATTGGCCAAATGGTTGCTTAAGCTGGCAGAGTATTTAAAATTTTTTTATTATTTATTTTAATTTTTTTTTGTCATGAGGGTCATACTGGAGTACCAGGGGCAAGGATGAGAGAGATATAAAGGTGAGAGAGGGAAGAACTAGGTATCACAATTAGTAGCTTCCTGAGGTAAATGTGAGAGCTAACAGGCAGCACTCCCTGAGACAAACAAGATCACCGATGTGACTCATGCCTGTAAATGAGAATGGGAGATCTTATCTTTCACATTCTCACTCCTTTTTTCACAGCACTCTCTCCTTTCACAGAGGAATGAGGAAGAAGATGAGGGCTGGAGAGCTATGTGGGAAGCTGAAGATCAGCTTTGAGCTGTTGGTGTTGTGCTAGGGAGCCATTTAATTGCACACAGGATCCAGTGAGATACCTCCTGAGAGGGGAATGAGCTTAAGGATGCCCCTTCTCCATTGTTAAATTAATAAAGTAGTGACCTGTGGAGAAAATCCATTTCAGTGCCCATCTTTCAGTCCCTTGAGTATCCTGATTAAATAACTGACTGTATTGAATCCTCCAGAGCAGTTGAGTCATAGCTTGTGTTTAAACTACAGCACTTCTTTCTTTCAAACATACAGTAATAAAATGGAATTCAATACTCTTAATCAACTTATCAAAAATCCTGAAGATATCGGTGCTGCTTAACATCTGTAGATGCAAAGAAAAAAGCAATATCTCACACACACCACTCATACAAACCAGAAACACTTCAAGCTGTTTATGCTACCCACCAAAGGGCTGTCAATCTTATTTGCTCTGAAGAAGACAGTGCTTGGGGGCTGTTGAGTGTGCTGGCTGCACAGGAGAGAGAGAGTACATAAAGGATTCCTATGTTTACTTGGACACAGAAATGAAATAAACTTTCAGAAGTGGCAGTGTTGGATGACTATTGTTGTGGTGCGTATTTCTCAAATGCCTACAGATTTTCGCTCTTCATTGGACTCAGTCCCCATGCACAGGGGAAAATGGATTATAGAAAAATTTCAATGTGGTAACAAAGAATAAAACACACCAGGATTATAGGAATTACTGGTAAGAGGCCTGAACATGTTAAGAAAAAAGTAATAAAAAACATAGAGAAAATTAAAAATTTTAGAAAGTTTGCTGATCATTTTGGTAATTGGTGAAGATTAAAAAAAGAGTACTTCACATAAGAATAAAAATATTGTCTATCTGCAGCACAGTCTGATTTTTAGGAATTTCTTTCTTCACTTCATGATTTATAGTAAAAGTTTTATGTTTCTTGTGTTAGGTAAATCACCAGGCATCTCTCAGCAAAGGGGATTTTAGAAATGAAACAGACTGTTAATATCTTCCTTGATGATTTTATCTGCATTTCTAAAGAACAGTTTTAGAGAAAAAGTATGTTAAAAATAAACTGCTTCATGGCTTATCCTTTTTGCAAAGGTGTGTCAGCAAGCAAACAAAACTTTAATTTCTGTGATGTTTCAGATAAGTCAGTTCTAGCTTTCGCACTTAGATTAGGACTGTGCTTCTGAAATGAATATGCCAACCACCCGTATTTGCCATGCTTGCATTCAAGCTTTGGAGTGTGTGAATTGGCTCCCAAGCCACAGAAGCTGAGTGTTCCAGGGGTGCAGCTGGCAGAGCTCAGTCACTGTCGGGGTCTGCAGCCCCCAGTGGAGCCAGCCTGGTGGGTAAACCCTGCTGTGGACATGAATTCAGCAGGGCTTCCTCAAGAGGAACATCCTTCTTCTCCTTGGTATACAGGGACAGGACATTTCAAAGCTGCATGTGGGAAAGTATGGACTGGACAATAGGAGCATTTCTTTACTGAGAGATTGATCAACCAGTGGAACAGGCTCAAGAGAGACACAATTGATGTCCTGAGCCTGTGAGTGTTTAATAGGCATTTGGACACTGCACTTAACAACATGCTTTAGCTTTTGGTCAGCAGTCAGGTTTTGATCAGGGTGATCATTGTAGGTCCCTTTTAACTGAGAAGAATCTTGTCTCTTCTCTCTTCTCTCTTCTCTTCTCTTCTCTTCTCTTCTCTTCTCTTCTCTTCTCTTCTCTTCTCTTCTCTTCTCTTCTCTTCTCAACTCTTTTGCTGTGCATCTCTGTTTGTCTTGTTCCACTTCCTCCTGGTGGAAGCATTGCCTTTGACCACTAAAAGTAATTCTTGCACCTAAAGAAGCAGAGTGCATGGATTTTTAGTAACATGCTTGTATTTATTTCAATTAGAATTAAGAAGTAAACACAGATACTTCAGTAGACTGAATAATGAGCAAAGCAGATGTATTGAACTCTTCATTCCATGGGGAAATTGAGGGCTCATCCTCCAGGGTGCAAAGCAGCATCCCAATATCCTTGTGAATGGGCAGTCTACCTTTAAGCATAAAAATTGGAAACCAATAAATTATTTTCTTTGAGCAAAATACATTGAGGATATTGATCATTGAGGATATCAATCTCATTAATAAGATTTGATTATCTGATATATTGATTTCTTGACCAAAATGTATGCAAATATATAATGGATATTTCTTTATGTTACTTTTAAATGACCATTATTAAGTCCTATGATGCTGTGTTTTGTTTGAGTGTATAAATTAGCTTGTATGAGATCAACTAATATTAAACTTGGAATTGCCAACAAGTTTGCCTATTTTTTTTTCCTCATTCTGACCTATTATTATCAAATAATATGCTAAGAGCCGTTTTATTTTTCTGAATATATGATCATATCCTAGCAGATACTCCCTGAAGTGTCTGGAGTAAAAATCTCATTTTATGTGTATTAAAAACAGTAGGGAATCTCAAATCAGCTCACTAAATAGCTTTTCTGCAACACCTTATTGAGGAAGAGAAAACTAATATAATTGCCATTTTGCTGTTCTGAAAGCTTTAAATCTGGCAGCTGCTGAATTCCAAGCTTATATTGTTTTCTGCATGAAGGCTATTTGAAGGTGAAATGAGAATAAACTTGATTTTATTAAAATTTGTATTAAATTGACTAGAATGTGGGTCTCAGGGAGTGGTGTTGCACTTTGCACACAGTACTCAGGATCTGATGGGAGAAAAGAAATTGATTATTTAGAATGAAATGTTTAAGACCATTAAATAAATCTAAAGTTTGATGATTTACAGCTCAAGAAAAACCGTGGTATACACTTACCAGTTTTCAGATTAGTTTTAGATACAGCCAGAGTTCCTTTGTAAACAAATCAATGTATTACATTATTATTCACAGATCTGTTTTGTACCTGCTTTTCATTTTGTGTCAAGTTATCTGATAGGAGGCAGCGTTAGAAATACCCTTGGGCCAGTTACTTTATCTCTGTGTGCTTATGTTTATCTTCTGTGTTAAGTTTTGACAAGGTTTTTCTGTCCTTTGTGGGTATTGTGAGCTCCAGAGAGCAATGCCAGTGGTAGCTGCACACAGCAGTGGTGTTGTGCAGGCTGTAGTCTCAGTGCAGTAGCTGAATTTATGGGAATTTTTCAATAAACATTGTTCAGTTTCTTTAATGCCTCTAAGAGGTGTCAGTTCTACAAATGGTATTTTGACTGAAAAGGATAACATTGCTATCCATGGGGTGGGGGACAGTCTGCAATCCAGCAAAAATATTCAATATTCCCTGAATGTCAAGGTCTTGGTTCTGCATTTGTTCTGGTTACAATAGGACTTGACATTAACTTAAATGTTTTAAAATTTTGGGAGCATAGAGTATGTGAGCGTTTACCAGCACATCTTCAGCTGTAAAATAACAGCTGCTTTTTGTCGTTACATTTTGAGTGTCCATTCCTCATATTCTGAAAAATTCATGTGAGTTTATTATTGTATTCTGCTTCTCTTTCTCCTCCTCTATTGCCTCCATAAATCTATTTGAACTGAGGGGGAAAGCCAGTGAAATTTATTTGTGCAGAATTTACAGACAATCAGAATTTGCCAAGACTGGACAACATGAAAGTAAATGTGTAAATTAGAACTGGACTGCACTGAAAAAAATTAATAATTCATTTCAGTGCTCCTGTGAGAGAATGTAAATATCATTTAAGGGACCACTATAAAGGGTAGGAGAGGAAGATCTGGGTTTTTTTCATTCTTGCTGCCAAATACAATTCACACTCTTATTTCAACACAGAATTCTTTAAGAAATTAGAATTAAATTAACCTTGATAATTATTTGAAAAAAAAACCCCAAAAATGGAAATTACTTTTCTGAAAATATCAACAGATATGTGTGGGAGTATATATTATGCTGATATGTATGGATATTGTTAATATTAGTAATTATAATTTTGAAAATGAAATTCACAAACAAGTATAATTCCTTTCCCTTCTTCTCACCTAGCGAATCAGTTCTGAAGTACTGAATACAGTAGAAAATACTATCTTTATGTGACTTGAAGTGAATTTTGTATTCCTGTATAAAAAATGTCTGCATGAGTGAAGTTATTTTCACGTTGTGTAAAGAAATATTGCTTGTATGGTACATATAGATAGCTGCAGTATGGGCATATGCACATATATACACATATGCCCACACGGAAAGGTTGATTTTGTATAAAAGTCATCTATTATTTTAAATTAATTCATCATCAAATGACGTTAATAAAACCTGAGATGCTCACGAGTTCCCAAGAAACAGTCTGTGCCTTGGAGGCTGAAGTTCACTCTGAATTTGTCAACAAACAAGAACTCACCTGTACCAGTATAATTACAGCATCAAATGTGCTGGGGCTACAATCCATTGAACGTCCTTCAGCTGCTTTTGACTGGACTTTGCATTAAGTTTCTTTTTCAGCAAATGTTTGTTTGTGGTATTCCATTATATACCTGTCAGTCTAGGGCATTAAGAGTGGTGGACATCAGTGACCTGTTAGGAAATCTCTCTCTGACATCTGTTCTTACATCTATGCTGTGAAGTGGAGGAAAGCACAGATTGGCTTTTGTCATTGTAGGAATGACAAAATATGTACTTTAAAAGGATTCTTCTGTATCCTGAAGTATTTATGGTGCTTCTTACTGTTCTATGTCTGAAAGAAATAACAAAATTTACCGAGATAGTAATGTTTTTGGTGGGTTTTCATGTTAATTCTGTGTAGCCAATGAAAAATTCATAAAGTTCACAAAAAAAATATTAAGGGTCAGTAGTTCAGGCTACAGTGTATATATAGGTACATAATGCACTGTGCATTTCAAAATCTGACAGTTTAGTTTTCTATGAACGCTTTAGTCTTGATTTTACAAGGTCAAATAAAATAATACCTGTCTGAAAAATAAGGACTATTCTCTAACAGTATTGTTTCTACAAGTAACAATATTTCATCAACATTTTTAAGAATATATCTTAGATATATATTTGTTTGAATGAACTGTTTGAGTAGCAGAAGAATTTCAGTATATGTGCTGTATTCTATTACCTAGAGAATTAGTCAATATTTATTCTGAAATTAGACTTGTCTTAAAAAATGCATTTAAATGGCAAAGTTTTCATTTCTAACCCGTGAAGCCTGAAAGCCCATGAAAAAAAATTCTATAAAATTAAGGATGAAATGAATATTCCATGAATGTATGCAAATTGGAAAGATTTCTACTTTAGTCTTAACATGCCTGACAAGATTTGTTTCTGGAATTTTTTTTTTTGTTTTCACCTACTAATGTTGTTGAAATAGTACTTATTTTTTATTATATTTCATACATAAATGTAATTTCTCAGTTTTCTTTTCTTTCCCCCCCATTTAAGATTCCAGAGGCTTATTTTATTAGAGATCCTCATACTTTCCTCCTTACAAAGGACTTTATTAAGGTATATATGTTCTTTTTAGTGCAAAAAAACCCCAAAAGACCTGAACTGCATGTCCTCACAGGTTAACATTTTCACATATAACGCCAGTTACTGGAGATGAGAATGGTTAGTTGGTTAACTGAAGCATGCTTGAAAGGAGAAGCAAAGCTTGTCTACAAAATACTAACACTTGGATGAGTCTGCAGCCTGGGAGGAGAGCACCGGGTGAATTTTCTGGACTTTTTTCATGGCTGACTTGGGATATGCCTGCGTTGTCACACAGTGTGTTGACCTCTCTCCTTGACGCATATTGCTCCTGACAGTCCCTCTCCTCTGCCCGCAGGCCATGGAGGCGCAGATACAGAACTTTGGACAGACGCCATCGCAGTTGCTCATTGAGCCCCATCCACCTCGGAGCTCGGCCATGCACCTGGTGAGACATGACTGCTGGCTGGGAATGCATTCCCTTTCAACCCTAGGATCCCTTGTAGGTCATAAAGTACTCATTAAAGCAACACTTTTTAATGGCCCCCGTTGCCCATGCAGCCATGCTTGCTTCAGGTAGCAGCAAATCACAGGGCTCTAGCAGAGCAAGGTGGAGGTGTGACTAGCTTTAGCTTCATATAGGCCTGATTTTCCTTACAATTTGGTATAAGAAGGCCCCATCTTAAAAATTCTAAACTTGATGAATACATATTTGCATTCTTGTTTCTGCAAGTGGTGGGAATGGCTGCAGGCTTTCCTTAGAATGAGTATGTTGTTTTGTTTTAAAGGATGCATTGTCAGGGGCTGATTTATGAACAATGTCTGCTTGACAAAAATGAAGTATTGGAGTTCAAATCGTGCTGGAATCCTCCCGCCCAATCCCCTGGGAGAATGAAATGTATATTTTGAGTTTCAATTCAAACTCCAAAATTCATTTCCATCACATTCTTTATGCTTCCTGCAAAGAATCGTATGAAATAGCCAGACTGAACAAGACAGATTTCTGTGCCCCTGAGTGCCTTTGATAAAATGCTTAGAGCTAGATTTCTTTTAAGCTTTGTAAATCAACAGTAACACATGCAGTAGTTTCAATCATTTTATCTATCTGTAAGGAAATCTCTCTATCTAGCTGTACACTGTGAAAGTGGAAATTGATCTGGAAGTGGTTGTTGTATTATTTCAAGTGTGTACAAGTCAAACTTAGGTAATACTTATTTTTCATTCTTAAATATGTATAATATATTTTTAATATCTCAAGGTGATAAGCAGGAAAGAATATTTGACCTTTTAGAAATTTAGAAATTTTGTTTTAACAGTGGCTGAAAAAAAAAAACCCACCTTAAAATCAGTACTCAATAGCTATCCTTGTCCATGTATAAACATTTGTGTCATTTGTAGAATCATGAAACAGGCTTAGGTTATTATAACCTTATTAGGTTACAGACTCCCTAATAAGCATATGCTTTACATAGAATTAAATTGTCTGTGTTTGGAAGTGCTGTATTTCACATGAGGGAGGAATTAACTAAGAAAAATATCTGTGAGTTTTTGAGTCACTCTTAAAATTTCTTTTTTCAACTGTTGTGGTTTAGACAGTTAATATTTATTATGTATTAATTGATTAACTTGTTAAGAAATATCTCTATTTTATGAATATTAACTACTGAATAATTTTACATTTTACTGTATGTTAATTAATGCTAATGGTCACTTTGTACCCTATAATGATAACCCTTGCCATACCTATTCTCTCTATCCTCATGTAATGTTCCAATAATAGCTTGTGATCTTGCTCTCCTCCATCACTAGAGTAGATGCACAGGTAGTGTTGTTTTCCCTGTATGTGCACATGCTTGCCTGCTCTTTTTTAACCTCGTTTTCCCTCAGACCTCCTCACTAATTGTGTTATCCCTTCTGTTTTCTTCTGCTCTCTTCTCCTTTCTACTCAACAGTGTTTCCTTCCACAGAGCCCCCTCATGTTTAAAGATCAGATGCAGCAGGATGTCATCATGGTGCTGAAGTTCCCATCAAATTCCCCTGTCACACACGTGGCAGCCAACACGCTGCCCCACCTGACCATCCCTGCCGTGGTGACCGTCACTTGCAGCAGGCTGTTTGCAGTCAATCGGTGGCACAACACAGTAGGTAGGTCCTCGTAGGCACATTTCATTCAAATTTGAAGACCTTAACCGTGCAGCTTTAATTTTGAGTGCAGCTTTAATTCTCTCGCCTGCCTGTGCACCAAAATTTACTCTTTCTTCTGGTTTGTGTCAAATAATCACAGCTTCTGTTTTCTCTGGTGTCGTTCCTAGAAACACTCTCCTTAGCTGCAGCACATCACCATGGCAGCCAATCGATTTGTGGTTACTTCAGGATCTTTGTTATAATGCTTTTCAGGAGACTGCTGTTGCTCTCGACACAGCAAATCCTAATGTCCCAGGGTCCAGGAATACACACTGGCATGCTAGAGAGTGTGCTTCCCTATCTGCTGCTTGAGAAAGATTTCAGCATCTTGTCATAAGCCTTCTCCTGGGTCACTGTTGGATCATCTGGGACCCTAAGCAAGCCTAAGCAGCCAGACACTGAACTATTCTAAGAAGAATAGTTTTTCCCTCACAAAAGCCCATCCATCAGGGCCATCCCAAAATTCCCTTCCAGCCCCTCTGCTCACCTCTCCATATTGCCATTAGGACTGTTCATGTCACCTGGCATGCAGGTGCTAAGGCTGTTCCAGGCATCTCTAAATAGGTGCTGGGGCCATGAGGTACATGAGGGAACAAGCAGGTTTAATTTTCTCTGGTAGTTTCCTGCAGCAATAGCGCTTATGCTGCAGTATCTGGAAACGTTTATAATACTCCATCAGGTGCATCTATATTACATGTAAAAAATGTTTTCTTCCATTTCTTTAAAACAAAAGGTAAAAATCTAGAGGGGGAAAAGAAACCCACAACATTTTTTGAAGTATTTTGTGACAACATCCTCAATGGAAGATTCCAATGTCAGGAACGATTCCGAGGTGCAGAAACTTTCCTGTGTTGTTTTAACACACCTTTGACTAACATTGATTGGCTAATTCCTAATTATTTTCCCTCGATTTTTCAGGGATTCTATCCAAATACTCTATACCCATCATCATTCATGTCTCATCTATTTGAGGGAGGTTATTTAGTTCTGGAGAAGCCCTTTCTCATTCAGATTATCAAGTCAAGAGAACCCAAAATTCCTACCCGTACATAGCTGTGAAGGAATTAATCTCATTCATGTTGCAGCATGCTGGAATTCAAGGGTTTCCCTAAAAACTGTCATTTGAAGCCCTTTAGGTTAGCTGAAGCTTTGTTGGTTTTCATGATGCATATGACAGTAAGGTTTTAAGGTTTCCTTTATACTCTCGTAAAACATAAGTCATGTTGCAAACATTCAGGATTCAAGGCATGAACCAACCATAAATTAAATTTCACACCATTTGTAAACCTCTGGTCTAAATTGGGGAAAAAAAAAAAAAGGAATAATTTCTAAATATATTAAATATATTGCAATAGAGAGGAAAATGAAACTGTTTAGAGAATCAAACCTCATTGTAATGATTTTCTTAACTTTTACACCCTGCTTGGCAATATTGCTTATTTTGCAGGAGGCTAATCCAGGATTATCAATTTCCTACTGTTGCTGTAATATTATTTTAATAAAGCATAACTCTGGTATAAAGGATAGGTTTATCTACAGAAATGTATGCACAGACCACTTGTTGTAGAATGTATGTAGAGCTTTGGAATTAATAAACAGCAGGAGGCATTTACAGAGACATCTCATAATACAAGTGAATGAATCTAAGTTAATGCCAATAAAGATCTGTCCCAAACTGTTTGGGATTTGAAAGAAGAGGCAGAAAGAAGGGAAGGAGAAGTTCTCAGTGCAGTGTCTTTCTGAAGATGGCAGAGCTAGCTTTTCTTTTACCTCTTCTAGTTGTCTAGTGCAGTAATAGAAAATGGACTTTATTCTTCAGAAATCTGTATGTCTTATTATAGAGGGTGTTCTTGTGCAATATGGCAAAAATTGTGTTTTCAGTAGTGACTATTTGATTTCTATACCAGGGAAGGTATGTAATCAGAAGAGCCAAAGCAATGCTATCTATGCATGAGAGCAGATAGCACTAAATTTGCAGCCCCTGTTGCACATTTGAACATCTTAAGGACTGCTCAGAATAGAATTAACAGGAATAATTGTGGCATGTTTACTGTAGCCTACAGTTTTACATCTAAAAATTTTAAATAAATCCATGAAAAGGTCCAAGTTTCTGTCACATACAGGTTTCCATATGTAAGAAGCTCATAACAATGTTTAATCTAATTAACTTTATTTTCTGTGCTAAGATCTCTGCTCAAAAGTAAAAAAAAATAATTCTCTTATACTATTTTAAATGAGTTATTTAGTGAATGTGTGTGGCTGCAAAAGTTGTGACAAAATTGATGCTTCTACATTTATAGTTACTTTTACATAAAGGAAGAATTAACAAATGCATATTTGTGTAGCACAGAGGAAGACATCTTAAAATATTAATAAAGCAAATAGTAAAAATTTACTTTCTAAATATATATAATAATTCAATAATAAACTTTTAAACCTAGAAAAGTCCTGTCAAAAGATTTCTATGTTTTTTATTCTTCCTTTCATGTGTAGGCCTTCGGGGAGCCCCAGGATATTCTTTGGATCAAGCTCATCATCTTCCAATTGAAATGGATCCATTGATTGGTATGTCAAGATGAAAATGTAGCAATATATTTGAAATTGGCATTTTCAGGAATTATTGATTAAGCTATATTTGTATATTATGCTTCATTTAACACAGAAAATAGGAAAATATTTATTCTTGTCAGTCCTGGAGAACTAAAAGCTCTATTGATGCTGAATGAATTACACAAGTGCTATTTGTTATTAACATCACCAGCAACTGGTATTTAAGAAACAACCAATTAAGTCAGTTACATTGTCAGCCCATATCTATTATTCTCTTCTCTTATCAGGTCACATTAGTAAAATAAAACGTGAGGGTCCTGTGGAGGTAGCATATATATTTTTTTACAGCCAGAACTATGTTTATCAGTGCAGATGCAGATCCATTTATTTTCATTCAGTTTATGATTTGGATTTAGTTGGCAATACTAATTTAATAATGAAAAGACTGGATTTTAAATTGATAGTAATTTTTTTATTTTTTTAAACCCAGAATTTTTGAGAAAGTGAATTATTTAAGAAATAACATCTGCTAAAATTTTTAGATTGCAGGACTTCCTAACAATCATAAATTTTCATTAATTGCACTTATTTGATTTGAGGGGGAAGGAGCTTAGTAATTTGAAACAGAAATCAGGGAGAGGGAAGGCTCTTAGGGGCAAGTTTGTAGCATTGCTGAGAAAAAATACATTTTTAAACATAGCCAGATATAAAGTTCTTTTTTTGTCTGTGTCAATATTCACATTCAAAAGATTTACATAGAAGTACCTCAGGAGAGTGAGCTTTCTCATTCTCTGTGCTTCATTTGATCTCATATAATGACAGTGGGTTTCTCTTTAGTTTTTTTTCCTCACAAACTAAGGCACAACTATTGCACCCAACTATTCTGGAAATTTGGGTAATTTGTTATTCATTCTCTTTCAGCTGGTGGACATAGAGAGTCTGGTAATTTAAATATGTGTTCTTGTAATGTATGTAAACATGATATTAACTTCCACAAGCAATTTTAAAATAGAATGGAGTGGGAGGTTTTGGCCAAATCTCTTTTTTCATGCAGTGTGAGCAGTTAAAGTAGAATGGCAAAAAATCGGGAAAAATCAGATTATTATCTGCATTAATCAGATTATTATATGTGTTCTTACGTTAGGAGAAACATATTTCTCAGAGTGATTTTCACCTCCCTAACTTTGGGTAACTGAAGTTAGTTGTCAAGATTCCCTGCATAACTACTGTAGAAACACAGACTCTCCTCTGGAGTTTTCTAGCACTTAGGCAGCTATTACAGTGTGAGATGACTTGTCGTGTGAAAAAGTGTCTTCTTCTCCAGTGAGACTGCATGAGTGGATAAAATTAACTTAGATTATATACTCAACTTTCAGAAAGTTAATATTGAAATGGAACACACTTTTATGGTGTTGCCATATCTTGTCTTTTATGTCACAGGGAGGACAGAGCACATTAGCTGAGGACTCCCAGTCATTATCATCCTTCTAAATAGCTCTGTTTGGCAGTTGGGTTGGTGCAATTCTTAATGAACTATTCCTTTTCCCTCTGTCAGGGAGAGTTTCTAGGTGTCATTGCCTCTTTTTAAGGTACTGTCCATGGCCTGGGTCCCTGCTTGAGGAGCAGATAATAAGACTTACTTTTCCTGTATTGGAAAATCACATTAGGTTTGAATAGATTCATGGAATCATAAAATATGCTGACTTGGAAGTGGCCCATCAGGATCACCAAATCCAGCTCCTGGTCCTGTGCAGGACCTCTCCCAAGAGTCACATCATGTGCCAGAGAGCATTGTCCAAACACTTCTTGTACACTATCAGGCTGGTTCTGTGGCCACTTCCCTGAGGAGCCTGTTCCAGTGCCCAACCACTCTTTAGGTAAAAAACATTTTCCTGATATCCACCCCAAACATCCCCTAACTCAGCTTCATGCCTTTTCCTTGAGTCCTGTCCCTGGTCACAAAGGTAAAGAGATCAGTACCTGCTCCTCTGCTTCCCCTCATGAGGATGCTGAAAACCACAATGAGATCTCCCCTCATTCATTGGTTGGATCCTTATGTAGTTCATCTGGTTAAGCATCTGGAGGAGTGGGGTTGTCAAGGCCACACAATAAATGCTCTTTTCTGTAGAAGAGATACCACCCAGCAAGAATTGGCTCTCTGCAGTATTGTTAATATTGATTTCATATTTTGTATGGACTTCTGTCACTTTCCCCTGGTTCAGATTGGCTGCTTCTGCAGAGCACTAAAATTATTACCACATATTATGCAGAGCATCAGGCAGCTTATAAGAAATTGTCATCTCCTGTAAAATCTTATCTCTTATTCAAAGGGGAACTAGAAATCTCACAATAATTTTGTATTTCTGACACCCATATAGACAGCTCTAAATGTTCATATTCAAAATGCTTACTCAACAACAAATTCACAGTTCATTGAAAGTTAAATGTATTCATTTTCTCCTGTAAATGGATGACAGGAAGGTGTTGGAATGGCTTACATGTAAAATGTGTTTTGCATTTCGTTACAGCCAATAACTCTGGTGTGAACAAACGTCAGATCACAGACCTTGTGGATCAGAGCATCCAGATCAATGCGCACTGCTTCGTGGTCACGGCAGATAATCGCTACATTCTTATCTGTGGCTTCTGGGACAAGAGCTTTCGAGTTTATTCCACAGAAACAGGTGACCTCAAATACAGCTCGCTGGTTCTTCCTGGGTCACAAAGTGGACAAAGGCCAGGTCTTAACAGTACCATATCTAATACTTGTGCTTACATGCCAACAAATGATAAACATCAGTTTATAAAATCCTTCATTATTGTTTCAGCATGACAACTTTAAGATTTTTTTTTTAATGGAAGATGAAGGATGTAGGAGGAAATGGAATACAGTTTTATTAATAGTAATTTTTGAAAACCATAGTGATTTTCAGGAAATTTATCATATCAAAAGGATCAACCAAAATTTTTGTTACAATATTTTCATGGATCTATTATTTCTAGCTCTATTTATTTCATGTAGTAAGGAATTAGGTTGAATATCCTGCTACAGGAGCAAATACTTTGTCACCTTGTCTGATTACTTAGCCTAATATCACTCAGTATATAGCTAAAAACTAATTGTAATAATAGAAAGGAGGTGATAATCATAGCAAACCTTAGTTTGACATTAACATAGAGCAAAACACGTTTTTAATATAATAATGTAGCACAATTATGGAAAAGTTCATGTGCAGTCTTATGCGTATCACTCATGAAATTCATTAATACTGTTCTGATGCCATTGCTTAGATACTGATGGAGCCGTAACTCCACTTAATATTCAGTGTCTGCAGCACTGCCTTGACTTTCAGAGATAAGGGTTAGACTATGGATTGACACAGACCACAGCCTTCAATAGGAATGGGAAAAAAAAAAAAAAGGTGGAAAAAAAGGTTTATTCTTTGTGATTTTTTAATCTTCTTGTAGCATTTAGTGAACTTTAATTACGGGACATGAGACAAAAGTTACATTTGAACTGAATATTAATTATATAGTTAATGATTTCTAAATGTTGCAAGTACCTCAGAAAACTGAATTTGTATGACTTTTGCATTCCCACCAGGAAAATTAACGCAGATTGTGTTTGGCCACTGGGATGTCGTGACTTGCCTTGCCAGGTCGGAGTCCTACATCGGGGGTGATTGCTACATCGTGTCTGGGTCCCGCGACGCTACTTTGCTGCTTTGGTACTGGAGTGGCCGGCATCATATTATAGGTGACAATCCAAACAGCAGTGAGTATCCTTCAAATAACGCCTCTCTCAGAGGTCTTCTGTCACACCTAATTGTTTTAACATTCCTTCTTTCAGCTTCAAAAGTTATTACCAAATATATCAGTAATTTTGCTTACAGGTTGAAAGCTGGCATAAGAAGGGCACCACATGCTAAGGAATGCATTGATTGCTAGCCAAAAAAATGTTTAAATGCTCTCTGCATGTTAAGAGATAGTAGGATGGGAGTATAGTTCCTAAGTTTGTAATTACCTTTATCACTTACAGCATCATGTCATCATAAACTAGAACAAGATGGTTGTGGCCTTTAAGTGACAGGACATATATCACTATATTTTGACTCCCCTTTCCCTGGAAATACTTTTTGGCATTTTAACTTACTCCTTTTGTGCTACAGCATGCTATATCAGCTGCTTGCCTTTGCAAAAAAAGGAATGTCTCACATGCCATGGAATTAAATGAGACTCTCTTGAGAAAGGTCTTTCTATAGTTTGAGGAAGCAATCTGACTGAATAAAAATAGAAAATGTCAGAAAAAGTTTACATTTCATTTGCATGGGACTAAGGGTGCTTTTCAGACTGAAGGGGACACAATAATAATAGTAATTTATAGAAAAGGGCACTTAAATTGCATCCCTAATTTAAAGATCCATCACCCAAGCCAGAGATATGGCTGCAGCTAAAGAGCAGCTTTTATCCATACACTAGAACTGTTTCATACAGCACTAAATCCATTTCACTTAAAGAAATTTCTGATTTCTAATGATAATTTTCAACAGAAGGGTTTTGTCTTTGGATAAAAATGGAAGAATCTGTCACTATGAGTTTTGATCTCTGATTCTAGTACTGACTGGAGGCAGTACTGTCAGTTACGGACATCTAAGTGAAAGTATTTCTTCAACTGAATGGCTGGTAGAAAAGTGTTTTATTTATTTCAAAGTAAATATTTTGTTAATTTTGCAGCAGGAAATTGAAATTGAATTTTGATTTTTTTCCATTTGTCTGTGAGCAGAGTAAAAGGGAGACAGATAAAAGCCTTGCTTTCTCAGCAGATTTTATTTGGTTTTATAACAGAGGAAATAGAGGGGGAAATAAAAATGTGTTCCGATAACAAATTTCCTTAATCTTTGCCTATATTCCATGACCTTTTTAGTATGTAATTCCCCAATATGGATAAATTCAGTCTGACAAGGATTTTCATGTCTTAGCAGTCTGTTTAGGTTGATGCTATTTTTCTTCTTTGAATGCCTGTGTGATTCATACAAAGTATTAGTAATTTCTGTATTAAGAGAAAAATAAAAGGAACTTTCTACTCTCATTAAAGAAAAAAAAAAAGCAAGACTTTCTTCTTACCTCCTTTGATTACAAAGGGCTTGGACAGCCTTGCAATTAGCATCTTCTTTCTGGCTCATACAAACTTCAGTTATTTTCTAGATAGAATTATTTTACTTTTGGTATTATTCTGTCATCACTTTCATATCTGCACAAAAGTGGTACTTGTTAGTATCTCAGATTTAATATCTTAGCTGTATAAATTTGGAATTGTCTGCCTTGGAGGTCTGTAATTTTATAAAAGGAAGGATATGACCTGGCTGACAGAAATAAATGAAAACAAAAATCACTTGTATGACTTGCTCTGTGTCTCTATATGGAGAAGGCACTGTTTTGCTGAAGAAATGGTATTATGGTCACATTAATAAGAGACTTTGCTGCAGGTAGTCATGTCCAGTCACATGAAACCTTACAGGCACAGGTAACATAGCTCAAAAAGATTAAGTAGCCAAGACCATTGTGTTAGCTTTAAAATATATTATTAAGATTTTTTTTAATATTCATGTTGAAGACTCATGCTGAGGAAGAGTGATGGCATTTCTTTTATTTCTATCTCTGTTCATTGGATTGAAGCTACCATGGATATGTTAATTATATAGTACTGTAGTATAATCAGAACTACATGTGTTGGAAACATATCATTATTAACAGCTACTTTGACTTTTCATGAACATAAATTAATGGAGATAGATCACAAAAGCAAAGGGTCTTTAAAAACTCCTACAATTACTGAGTGTTTCTGCTGAAGTAATGACTAGGAGTTTCTGCTTGCTGCCACAAGCAGACTTGATAGCTGTCATAAGACTAAGTTTCCCTTTAAACTAATTTCCAGGAGTGAAGCATTCTCAACAATCCTTATGAAAATATGTTTGAAGTTTTACACAGTTAAAGCCACCGAAGTAATAAAGAAATATTTCCTAATCTACTCTTCTATAGTTGCTTTCAGAAGGTTAAGATTTACCTTGTAGTAAAAATGAAAGTGATATAATCAATGTAGATCAAATCCAATTACTTAATATGTGTAGAATGAATTTCAAGGAGGATGGAGATGATATTTTCAGAGGGAAAAAAGGGAGTATTAGGTTTTTTTTAAAGTTGTCATCTGGAAACACAGAAAAGGTGTATTATACCAGAGGACATAAGAAGGTGAAGAACTCAAAGAAAAATGTGAGGTATAGTAATTATCTGGGTTAGATATTTGACTTTATAATTATCTTTTAAGCTGAAAGACACTTAATTATCAATTTCAGCTTCGATACATCCTGTTACGAAAAGGAACTTTAGCTTCAGAAAATCTTAAAGGGGAGAAAAAGCAAACCTCCAGTCCTAAACAGTTTGTGTGGTTGAATATTTGTATAGAAAAATGTAAATACCATTTCATTCAAAAACACAGAAATCACAATCATTTATTGTGAAATCTTGACCTCTAGAGACTGGGGGAATTAAAACCCTCATTCCCATGTTCACAAGCATGTGCTGACTATCAGCTAGAGGTTAACATAGGACAGGCCCCTGAGAACCTCCAGATTTGGTAGAAAGCAAAATTCTTTTCTATGCTCAAATTTATGCATTTTACATGTCATGATGATGGAATATAGAGATAAATCCAGAAATCAGGAGCAATATGCTGCATGCCTTCAACAGCAGCATGTAAGGCAAATCTTGCCTCTGTGTGTACTTTCTCTAGTTCAACATTGGTTTCCTGGACATGCCATTGCTAAGTTCCAGCAGTGGTGATGTTGGAGGTCCTGTTAAGACTAGACTAGGGGCTGAATGTGTTTGGGAATGCTTCTGGAAAGTAAGAGATGTGGTGTGATTTCCTGTAGGCTGAAGGGCAGTTGAATGAGAGGTTTATGTACATTTGAACTTCCCTTTGTTTCTTCATCCTTGCTTACTTAAGTACCACCTTTTGGAAAACCACGGAACCAAATGAAGTTTAGTCCTCTGGCCAGGGCCAGATATCTACTTTCTAAGCCAAAATTGCCCATTTGAAATAGCTAATCTGAATCTGCACCTTATTAAGTTGATGGCCACACTGTAAAAATCAGTTGTAGTTGCGAGAACAGTGAAAGGTATCTGTTTTCTCTTAGTACGACACAGCACATGCAAAGGACACAGTTTGCTTATTTTATTTGTTTGAAGTTATATGGGAAATGTAAATCTTTGCAGTTCTCAGGGACTGAATAGAAAAATTATTGTGATGGAGTTCGACAATTTCGGTTTTGATTTTTCTTCTCTCGTGATATACTGGGATTTGTTTTAGCTGAGTGCTAATTTGTATACAAATTTCTTCTCGCATGGAAACTGTATTAGTCATCACAAAAAGGAGCAAAGAAAATACATTATATGCTCTGGAGTTCAACATGTATCATTATAGCTGTTTTATTTTTATATTTTATGATTACTTTATTGAATGTCTCTTTCAAACAAGTGACTTTGAAAATGAGAATTATCTCAGAGTCTTTGAACAGATACACCAAAGTGGATGATAGAATTGCAGAAAAGTGAGGGACAGATGCTTTCATCTGAAACAGACACAAATTCAGAAACTAATTTGGAAGTGATAAAAATTAATTTGCACACTTTAATTGGAATCAGACTCCTGCATGAAAGAAAGGAAGGGTAGGCAGCTTGTGCTAAAGGCTGATTGAATTTTTTGTCAGGTAAGTATGTTGGACCTGGCCGCTTATCCTCTTGAGCCTCTCCATGCAATATATTACATTCACCCTCTGACTGGTGTTCTTTAGAAGGATCAATGCTGTTCCTGGTTTTTCCCTAGAGCCTGAAATTTCATTGATCTTGGGACTTGACATTTCTCATTACCTCTTGTAGCTTCCAGGAGGATGGTCACAAGAGGTGTGGGAGTTAACCCCACTTTTTCTAACAGCAACTGTGCTGACCATTGAAAAATGTTGTGTCTATCATCCATAAGATGGGTTTGTTTAGCATTATAACTTAATCTTCACAAGTGCTAAAAATTCATCCTGTCCCAATGAGTGTATTCAGTGTATAGCTTAAAGGGAGGGTAAACTTTACCATAAAATATCTTTGTCAAGCTGATATACATTTTTTTGCGTCATGGAGTCTATCTTTATGTGTTCCTTTTACAGAACATAATTTTGAAACAATTTGAAGTGAACAGCAAGCATTCTGCAGGATTGTGTCTTGAAAGAGTAGTTACTCTGAGCTCAGAACTTTCACTTGTTGTTTTATATCCCTCTACATTTTAATATGCCCTAGCTTAGCCTTGAAATGGCAGCAGTTTAAAAATAGTCATCAGTGTGCTCTGCACCAAGAGGACTGGCTGTCTGAAGGCCCTGCACTAGCACATGGGCACCTGTGCCATCTGATTTGTCTGTTTAAGGAGTTATTATGGTACTTGTAAATTTGTACAATTTAGGTATTGATTTTTGAAATACAATTTTTTAAATTTTAAAATCTTAGCACTGCTCTGCTGGAGCAGAAGCTCTTTGAAAACTAGTTTGTCATTTTTACTGGCACCATCTCTGCTCTGGTTGCTGAAGACATCTCTTTTCTAAGATTGCTACGTAAAGGTAAAAGAGTTAATAATCCACCTGGGATAATCTCTAGAGTTTTATCAACACGTGTCTGTGACCATGCTATGCTGCATACTCCATGGGAATTGTAGAGTGCAGAGTGGTTCAGCAACTTGCCCAAGATCCCAAAGCAATTTAGTGAAAGAGAGAGGAAGAGATGCTACAAATCCATAATCTCCTGCCCTCCCTCCATTATATTTTATCTTCAGGATTAGTGCAAGTGCCTGAAAGCCCACTCACCTGGGCGGATTGCTTGTAGCTGTATACAACATTCCTCTGCAAATAAACCGGCTCTGCTTCCCAAAGCTGGGAATATTTTGAATATACTAATATTTTCCTGTCAGCAGACTTTCTTTTACACTCATTGCTCCCTCAGTGTGGGCATTGTTATTGACTGTTTTCTGTTTTGAGATATTCATATTTATTGGTTGTCACCTTATCTTTTAATCAAACTCCAAGATGGATTTTTTTTTTGACAGTAAAATCTTGAGAAGGCTCTTACATTTTTACTTCCATGAAAGCCATTGTATTTTCAATTTTTTTTTTTTCTGATGAGCATCTTTGAAAAGTCCTAACAGTAAAGCAAATAGCAAAGTAAATTCTTTTCAGCAAGTAATTCAGGTAAAGCCTGGTACTTGCTTTTGTCAAAGTGAGAGATGAAATGGAAGCTAAAATTTGCCATGTGCTCTCATGTTTCTTTATACAGAAGACTCCTAGATATGTCCCCATAGAAATCTGTACATAATTCCTGGAAAAGGACAATATGAGAGAAATAGTAACACTGTATTTTGTCTTTCTTTTCCTCTTCTTTTTGCTTTGCTATTAAATGGCCAAAATGCAGAAGCACCATCTGTTCCCAAAAAACCTTACAATAATATTAAGAATTACATTCTTCTGCAAGAAAGAGAGATGTGTTTTATTTTAGACTTTCTAGAAAAACTTACTTGTTTGGAAATACAGCACATTTTTTTTTCCTCCTGCCCTCTAGTAATTCAGTTCAAAGGTGCTCCTTTGGGGAAATTACAGGGGGTTTACAGTGATGGTATCTCAGTTCTTAGGTAGGATATTTTCACCTGCAATTCCCTTAGAGCCTTTGACCTCTGGCTGCATCTATCAGTGGTGATGTGACTGTGACAGAATATTTTGCTAGATATTGAATGATTCCTGGAGTTCACAGCTTCTTTCCTTTGCAATAAAATGTAATATGGCAGTTTTTCTGTAGAAAATATCAGTGAATAATTTTTTATTTGAGCCCTGAGGGGAAAAAAATCCCATTTTCAATTACTGCTGTTACTACTGACTGTTACTCCTAATATTGATATTCCATTATTAATTTGTATTTACTAAAAAACAGGACAGAATAAGACTCATAGCTCTATGTTTCAGGGAAGTTGCTTCTTATAAGCATTTTCCTTTATAAATCAGGAAGTCAATAAAATATGCTTATTTGGTTTATTCTGGAATTTTATAGTTCTTTGATATTATAGAACCTTCCTAGGAAACACTGAGGAAAATGTCCTTCTGAAAATTACATTATTTCTTTTCCTTCAAAAATTTTAGCCATTTAATAGTTTCAGTCATCCAGTTTGATGCAGTCTGGTGACACCTCTAGAATCATAGCTTGAGCCAAGATGGCCATTGAGCATAATCCTCTTTATTCCAGGAGGATATACAGAAGAAAAAATGAAAGTGGAAAGTTTTGAACTTAATTAATTGCCCACCCCCCCACCCCCATTTTGGTTTTTGTGGGGTTTTTTTAGCTTTTATGTTATGCATTTGGAGAAAAATAAACCTTGAAAGGAGATGGGGATCTCAAAGCAATGTTGATGAGGAAATTATAAGAAACAAAATATAGCTCTCTTTGATGAGCTACACAACACATCTTTCTGTTTCTTCTGACATTCATCCTTCCCTACCAGTAAAGCTCAATTTCAGTTCACATCTTCAGTTTCCAGACTAAAAAGATTCTTTTCTTGTAGTATAGATTAAAGTTTGGGAAACTAGGATTTGTTGAGGTAGCTGTTTGCATTAGAGGTAAAAAAATTTAATGTGTCTGTGCATTGGAATAATAAGACCTGTTAGATTGACACAGTCTGTACTGTTGTGTCCAAAACTGAAGTCTGTAAATCCATGGTTGGTAGTTCTTGTCTTGTTCAGAAAGATACTCAAATTCGTGGAATTGTTATTAAATGTTGATGACAGAACATGTTAGGGTTTGACAAGAAAAGCTGTAGATTCATGCTTAATTTTTGAGAACTATTATTCTATACATTTCTGGATATCTAAATTTTAAGAATGAGCTTAAAGCTAGACAGGCAAAGAAGTGGATTGCTACAACGCCTAAAAAATGGCAAGCCCATCCCTTCAAAGGAATTTATAAGGGTTTGGTTTGGTTAATAGACTCAAAAGCAAAGACCAAAAAGGGTGATTTATTCTTTAAGTACATAAGAGGGGGAGATGCTAGAGAAGAAGACTTGAAGCTAAAGGACAATTCTAACACAAGAACAAAGAGGTGCTAGGTAGACAAGAACAAATTCAAACTGGAATTCAGAATAATTCTCTCCTTTAGAATAGGAGGAGACTGGAACATCCTTCCAAGTGACATACCAAGATAGCCATTTCATTAACTGTTTATATCATGTGAATGTCTGCAATAACAGAAGATTAAATTCATTGACCCACAAAAGTCTATCCATGCCTCTATTCCTGGTGCATATCTTTCATAACCCATGCAATATTTTTTAGCTATTCATGTAGTTCCCTTTTGGTTTAGTTCTTAACTGCATTTCCACTTAGGAGACTACATTTTATTCCAGAGTTGAAATGTGTGCAGCCATTCGCCCACTGGACCTCTCTGTGCCATTAGCTGCAAGATAAGTTTCTGGGCTATTTGTGCCTGCGACTCTCAGCTAGAAGAGTCAAGTTGCCACTTTGCTATTTATGCAGTGAAGAGAGAAAACTCTTTAAACACTGTGCAGCTTCCTGTCTTACCCTCCTGTGTCAGTTGAGCTCATTTGATCTCATTTCTGTAAATGTGCCTACAAGACTTTAGTCTTTCTGGTCTTCAGTGGCAAAGTAGTTCTTGCCTCTTATTTGCTGATCTAAGGTATTGCCCTGAAGGTTCACACTGAGGGAGTTTTCCATAAATCCTACCTTACATCACTTTTTTTTCCAGAACAGAATCTTCTTTCTAGTGAACAGAGCTTGTTCTTGTCCAGGAACATCAACTTCCACCTGACTGCATTGAAAATAAATAAAAACACATTTTGCTACTTTTCGATTTAACTAGGCAATGATATAATAATGCCTGCCCATGAAACTTGGCACCAAGTATTCTATTACAAGCCTATTTTACCAGCCAAGATTTATATTATCCCATAGATAATATTATTGGTTAGTATTTGATTAAGAATCAATATCTGGCTCCTAACTGAAAGCTGATTTCCAAACCATGATTTCCAAAATCCTTATATGTAGCTCATAGTGCATATCTCGCCATGGAAAAAAAAATTAAGATTTTTCATTTTTCCATTTTCTCTGCCATCCCTGTTGTCCACAGTCAGTTGCATATAAAACTGGTTTAAATCAAAACATTGTATTACTAAGAAAATTGTATTACTAACAAATATGTTGAAAAAAAAAATTAAAAATAAAAAAGTAAAATATAAAAAATGAAATTAAAAAATAAAATTAAAAATACTGTTTTAATAGAGCTATCTTTACCAACTGTACTCCTCATCCTAGAAAAGCCAGATAAGGTATTAATGGTGACTGGTATTAATGAGATTTTTGCTTCCAATTCTTGTTGACAAAAGTTTAATGTTGCAGTAATTCCCTAGGTAGTTTCTTTTAGTATGTGAACTACACCAGCAGAGCTCCAGTTCTTTTGAATATCCCAATTTTCTGTATTTCATTTGCACAATGCAAGTATAATGATGTGAACTCTGTTATCTTTTAATCAAACTCCAAGTTGCTAATTTTTGGTTGCCAGTTGACTTTCTTAGCCTGGCACAGAAATACCAAATACTAACCAATTATGTTGTCAGCACCTGTTATTATTAGAAACAACAGAAATTTTGCTACGTGTCACATAAACAGTCACATAAATGCCCACTTGTTTGAAATCAAAATAAAATATATTTCAGTCCTGAATATATCATATATCATATATCATACATCATACATCATATATATAAGATATAAGATATAAGATATAAGATATAAGATATAAGATATAAGATATAAGATATAAGATATAAGATGTAATATAATAGATACATAATTATGTATACTGATAACCATTTTTAGGCATATTTTAAATTGGGACAATTTCGTCTGTCTCTGAATCAGTATTACCTATGCAGCAGTAGTATATTTCTAGTACAGTGTTGTTCTTCTTTTCCCATCCCCAGTTTCATGAAACAAATTAGAATCATTCTTAAAGAAACATCCTAGATTCTTTAGGTTCATAGCATAAGTCTGGAGACATATATGTTCCATAGCAGACCTTTACATTACAGCTGCTTTCAATAGCACCAAGCTTTGTGTTCTTTTATTAATTCATTCATGCATTGGGAAGTTGGGGTTTTGAAGTTTTATGATATCTGAATATATTTTGCTGGGTATCCTAAGTATGAGATATTTAATCGCACTGCACCTCTCTCATGCTTAATGATTTCAAGCAAATTATAGCAAAGCTCTTTTGTTGATAAACTGTGTCTTTTTTTTTTTTCTTTTTTTTTTAACAGGTGATTATCCAGCTCCCCGTGCCGTTCTAACTGGTCATGACCATGAAGTTGTCTGTGTGTCGGTCTGTGCAGAGCTAGGACTTGTCATCAGTGGTGCTAAAGGTCAGAAATGTTTTTATGATTTAATTCTGAACACTTTTAGAGTCTTTTTTAGTGGTATTTCTCAGACTTCCCTCAAGCCACATATACTTTAATTATCCCTAAGATGTGTTGTAATTCTAGGAGAATCTGAAGCACTTTTCTCAGAAAATTGTTATTTACTATCTGGACTTACAAGTTTAGACACAAATTTAAGTTGATAATTCCTTCCAACCATGGGTTTATGCAGCTATTCTGCCCAGATCTGGAAGAGTATTTTAGAAAAATGTAGACAATAATTCTAATGACATCTAATGATTTTAAAGAAACCTGTTGATAGACATGTATTTCAGGGAGGGTGAGCTCAAAATTTTCTTGATCTAGATTGAGTGGTAGTTTGTAGGACTGACCTCACTCTCCAGGGAGGCAGGTTCAGTTTGCTTTGGAACTCTGTGCAGCATAGTACCCAGCAAGGTGTGTTTTCTGTGATGTTTTCTAAGTAATGAGTAGTTGCAGGTTCTCCCAGTTGTCTATGGAATCCAGAGCACCCAACAATTGCTAACACAAGTGTTCAAAATACTTTTCCAAGGCTGCAGCAATATTCTGTATGACTGGTAATCAATGTAAATAAAGCACCAGCCTCAATGAATGTTTGCTTCATCCTTCCTTACTCTGTTTCTCCTTGATTCATTCCATTTCACTGCTTCTACCCATCTTCTCCTACTTCTCCTTAAATCCATGTCCACTTTTCTTCCCCCACTGCCCTCTCTCATCCAGCTTCTTAACTTGTCAGACTGCATGTCTTTCTTTTTCCCTTACCTATTTGCCTCTCTCTCTACCCCTTTTCTCTTAGTTTCTTTTGTGTTACATGGTCTCTTTTCCCTTGTTATTTCCTTTCTTTGCATCACACTTATATTCCTTTCTCCTTGTATGTCTTCCTATCTCATTTCCACTCTACTCCTACATCCACATCCAGTGACTTGCCATCTCTGTCTCTAGTGATGCCTGTTTTAGTCATCTCCATGGATATCTTTGTACTCATTTTTAAGTTTGCATCTTCTGAGGGCAAGAAGGATGTGATGCTTGCTCTGCCAGCTTTTGCTCACAGTTGAGCTCCTGGGTTATTGCTTTTTTACTGTCTTGGAGCTCAACATTTATTTTTAAAGCTGAGTGTGAAACTTTTGAGTAAAGCCATTTTTAACAAAAATCCTAATGGGTCATTAACTCTTGTAATGGCATACTACATAACAGTCATAGGCAAAGTCAAGACATTTGTGAGAAGAATGTACAGTGATGCTGGAGCTAAGTCTTTTTTCTTGAAGCACTGCTATTTCTTACTCTTTAAGGCAGCTTCATACAGTCTGGCTGCCATAATAGTCCACCCTTTCCAACTATCATTTTGCAAATTTCCTCTTCTCAATATAGATGGAATCTGTACTCAGTTATCTTCTGATTCATTAACTATTTGCTGCTTTGGTGACTTACACATTTTTAGAGGTAAAAGCTGATGGAGAACCAAAGATTTTTAAATCAAATTCAATATATGTTTATAATCTATCACGAGAAATGGAGGCCCAGTCTATCTCTTTAGTAGTCTTCCCATGTTCTTCCTTTTGAAACATTAGACCATATAAAAATGCAGAGTTGAATTTTTTTTAAATTGCTGTTTTCCAATGTATGCCTTTTTAAAAGCTTTTTTCCTCAGATCTGTTAGTTTCAGTCCCCTTCCAGCTTCTTGGATTGCATCTCATGGCAGTGTTGCATTGCCCTGTTATCCAGTCTGAGCTCAGCCTGTGCTTCCTGGTGGGCAGCTGTTCCCCTGGAACTGGCTGTGGCACTGTGATGACACATGCAGCACTTGAGAACCTACTGAAGCAAGAAGACAGCACATTTAGGACTCCTCTGTGGAAAATCTTGTGAATCAGGTTGATGCTTCCACATTCTTACCCAACAAACCCAAAAAATAGTGGTCAGTCTGTATGTCCCTACAGTGGCATCCTAAATCAGATGTGCCTTTTTGTGCCTATGGCCATTCAGCTATGAAGGTATTTTCTGTTGAAAAATCTAACAAAGTAATTATTCTAAAGGTGAAGGCATCACTTATTGTAATATCCTGGCATTTCAGTATTTCCAAAACTGAGCCTCAACTATTTGATAAAATAAATTATTTCCATTGCAGTGGTATCCCATGGATGCAGCCAAACTTTGGGGTCCCTCTGCGGAAGACTTTATGCAAACACAGATAAAAGCCTGTGTCAGAGGGTTCACAGATAGATGAGCTGATGCTGATTCGTTCTACCTGGGCAAACCCAGCTGCTGTGTGGATTTCAAAGAAGTTAGAAGGACTTAACATGAGGTGGCTGAGTCTGCCAATATGAATTTACTTTCAGGGTCATGAACCAGTTGTATAAGGAAGAGATTATTGTGCTGTCCAGGATTATCCTGTGATTCATAAAAGAAAACATTTAGAATTTCCTGTGACTCATTACATTTATCAGAGAAGAGACCTTTTTTCTTAGTAGGAATACAGATCTCACATTCAAAAAAACCCACCTTTTCTCATTGTTCTAGAAATGTAAATAAGCTTAGTTTTGCGTCTTAAAATGTACACTGTAGATTTCATGTCTGTTGGTTTTTTCCATGAGGGTAATAAAAAGACATTAAAATTTCATATTAAAATCTCTCTGGAGCAAATGGAGTTATAGTGTGATCTCCTAAAATCTCTTATAGTCCAAGTATCATTGTGACTCTGTTGGCTTTCACATGATTCCCGTTGCTGAAACAAATCAGGACTGAAATCTATGCATATCACATGTTCATTGGGGGAGAGGATCTACAGGAACTGCCATTGTCTGTAGGAGAAATATGCAGTAATATGATTACATGCCCTATGGGAGTTGCTCCCACTAGTCACTGATAGGGCCACATCTGTTTAATGTGAATGGGCAGGCTAAAGAGAGTTCATGTTGTTGGAGAAAATCACTAAGACTGAAGCTTCTAAATGCTTGGGAAGAGAGAAGAGTTGATTTAGGAGATAGATCAAGGAAAACTCCTACCAATCTAAGTAAATAATGTACTTCTGGGCATATTGTATTTATTTTCTTAACATGCTAGCTCTTGCATTTCCTTTTCTGTTGTGGGTTTTAAATTCTTTAAGTAAAGATTGAAGCTTCTTTTGTCTATGCAGCACTAATGTGATATAAATGTGTGTTATCCCTCATTTTTGTGCACAGACTATATCGTTTGTATAAACAGTAAATGTATGATATATTATGTTTCCATAAACAGAAGGTCCTTGCCTAGTACACACAATTACTGGAGACTTGCTGAGAGCCCTGGAAGGAACAGAAAACTGCCTGTACCCTCGCTTAATTTCAGTATCTAGTGAAGGTCACTGCATCATCTACTATGAACGAGGACGGTTCAGCAATTTCAGCATTAATGGCAAACTCTTAGCTCAGATGGAGATCAATGATTCAACCAGGGTAAATCTAAATGCAAACAAGCATTTGTTGTGTGTTGTCTTTATTTATTAAAATAAATAGAATTTATTTGCCATATGGTTTAGAGGAAATCATATATATAAAATTGCTACACATATCCTTTCATCACCATCTTCAAATATGAAAATGCACTTAAGCTTTTCCAGAATAAATAAGAACAAATACCTTATGAACACACAATATTCCCAGAATTTTATTTTTGCAATTAAATTGCAGTGGGACATATGTCTTTGAAACAAAATGCTCTGAGAAGTTCTCATTCTTCATTTATTAGCCAAGACATGAATTCATGCCTTCAGGGCTCTGCTCTGTCACTAGCACTTGAAGCAGCAACAGGAATGCAGATTGCTGCTCTGCTTTAGGTGGTAGTGATATTGTAGAACAAATTGTGGTATGTAGAAATGTGCTGAACTCAAGTATTGGCAGATTCAGTCAAGGAACTTTTTTTTTTTTTTTTTTTTTTTTCTATCTATCGTGTTTAATACCACATAATTGTTTTTAAAATTTGATGATATAAAATTTCTTGGTTCATTTTTGGACTAGGGAGAAAGAGGAGAGAAAGCATTTTGCTTGAAATTTCAAGTGGGCAGAACATAAGAAATGTTTTTAAATCAGTTCCATTTTTAAAATATTGATCCATTTCTATAAAAGCTAACAGTGTGCTTGGGATTTTTCTTTTTCTCCTGAAGGCCATCCTCCTGAGCAGTGATGGGCAGAACCTGGTGACAGGAGGAGACAATGGTGTAGTGGAAGTATGGCAGGCCTGTGACTTCAAGCAGCTCTATATTTACCCTGGCTGTGATGCTGGCATAAGAGCTATGGATCTGTCTCATGATCAGAGGTGAATTTGTCATTCATATTTGTATGTAAATACTAAAATTGCAGAGAGAATACGTCTCCATGAACTGTGAGTATATGGTATGGAGTTGTTAACAGGATGTGCAAGAAACAATTACTCCAATTGTTTCCTGTTAATTTATGTGGTTCAACACTTATTCTGATACTTGAGTCTCATAATGGAAGCACTGAACATTGAGGTGAGGACTTACTGCACTGAAATTAGTAAACCAGACACTCAGCTAGTAAAATGTGACTAAAATTGCATTAACTTAAGAACAAAGGAATAGATTGAATCAGAATACAGTAGCACCTATTAAATGCCTTAAAACCAATTGCAAAAGTTTGAGATGCATTTCTGATTTTCATTTAAGAACTTTGGACAGTGTTGCAAAAAGTGCCTTGTTCTTTTAGCTGTTTTCTGTCTATGGAAAACCATAGCTGGAGAAGGTAAAAGAGAATTAACATCAGCATCTTTGGTATCTTTTACAGAACTCTGATTACTGGCATGGCTTCTGGCAGCATTGTAGCTTTTAATATAGATTTTAACCGGTGGCATTATGAACATCAGAACAGATACTGAAGCGCAGTGAAGAACTGAAAGCCCAGGTAAAGCTGAGAGCACAAGTGCTGCAAAGAAAGGTGTAGTCTCTGGTGGAAAACCATGTCTGCATTGACCTCCGTTGTACATTCCATTACACCCAGCAATAGCTGTACATTGTAGTCAGCAACCATTTTACTTTGTGTGTTTTTTCACAACTGAACACCAGCTGCTGAAAAGCAAGCTTGTATCATGTAAATTATATGAATTAGGAAATGTTTTGGTAATTATTTCATATATCTTTGTTTATTGAGAAAAGGTAGTAGGATGCGCCACAAGAGACTTTTGAAAATTCTGGGGAACCTTGTGTCCAGTTATTTCAATGTTTAGGCTTTGAACCTAACATGCATCCCATCTCCAGCCTCTTTTCAAGCTGAGATTAAAAAAAAATATGTTTGATACTTTGTACATCAGATGCACATCTTAACTTTAAAGGGATACTTTTGTAAAAGTAAAACCTTGTATAAAGAACAAAACTGTTTCTTAATTTTATTGTGGAGTTACAACTTGCATGTACTTTAAACCTGATGTCTTGAAGGAACAGGTGCATTCACATGAATCAGATTGGAGATCTGCCTAAGGGTACAGCTTGTCTTAAAGGGTTGAATTTGGGAGCAAACAGTAATTCTGACATTTTCACCAACACATTTTTCACTTTTTGAATCTAAAGTTTACCCCTTTTAAGTGGAGTTCTGCTCACGAAGCATTTGGATAAAAAGCCATCATTTGCCATATTTATACTTTATACAATAGAAATTAATTTCCTCCCTTTTAAATTTAAAGAGTAGACAGAAAGGGAGCAAAGAGGGAAGTTCAGTTTAATGCTTTGTAATGCTTAATGATTCCCAATACAGACAAAGTGCTATACTTCTGGATTATTAACATTTGGCATATAAATCATGGGCAAGATAGCCCCCACTGGGGTTGGTTTTTGGTTTTTTTTTCCCTTATTTTTAATCTGAGGAGCTTGGTTTATTTGACAGCCTTAGTTTCATTTCAAATGTGACTGAGGTTGTTCTTTTCAGTTCTTCTGAAAATCTCACCTGAAGCCACTCAGATTAAGGCACTTCATCTTTTACAATACTGTAATGATAACTATCCGAATAATTTTCTGCACATTGTACTGATCAAATTACACACCCAGGGGTATATACACTTTAATTCATGTTTCTTCTTTGTATATTTGGTGACTGTATTGTCATAGATGTACATATTGTGTCGGTAGGGCTATGAGGCATGTAACAGGAATGTAATTTTCTCAGAATTTACACTCACTTGCAGTCATTTATTTAAAAAGATAATGGATTCTTTGTATTGGCACTTTGCACCAGGAACATATCATTATTTATTGATGTGATTACTTATTTGTTATCCACCTTGTATTAGTAAGTTTAGCCCTGAATTTCCTTCTTCATTGTTGTTTGTATTTATAAGGTTTGGAAATCATGGGGATCAGCGTAATGATTAAGTTATTCATCACCTGTCTGTAAGCAATATCTTGAGTTTGTAGCTTAGAATTGGGAGACTATTGAACATCTGGAAGACAAGTTCATTTCATCTTGAGATCATGGTGAAATATTTTGGATATATAAATTCCTTAAGCTATTGTAACCATGTTTTATTGCAAAGATGTAAAATATGCCAGATGTGTGTGAGTTGGAAATCAAAAAGAAAAATAAAATATGCAAAGAATTCAGTGATTGTTTTTCATTCCAGTGCAACTTTTTTTCAAAGCATTCCCATTGTACTTATGAACAAACAATTATTTTTGAGAAATCCTTACTTCTGTGGTAATTATATGCCAAAAATTATGCACTTCTGGGTGGTTGTTTTTCCTGAGGTCGCAGAAAAAAAGCCCCACAGGTTACAGACTGACCTCTGCAGCTCTTGATCACCATGAGAGAAGCTACTAAAGTTATTTTGTTCAGCAGAAGTAAAAAAGAAGACAAAAAATCAAAGCCTTTAAGGGATATTTAGGATCCTTGTGAGCAGAAAATAATCTTATGTAGTAGACCTCACAGAGAGCAAAGATCTGATCAGCGAAATTTTGGACATCTCTCAGTATCTGATAACATGGAAAAAATGTAATTGAAAGTTAGATATCCAGACTACCTGCATAGTGTGGCAAAACAGGTGGGATAAGTTACCTTTTGGAAATTCTGAGGACCCTGCAAAGATTACAGCAAGTAAGTGGAGACATATGTATGTCTATATGTCAGATGTCTAATTTCAGGTAGCAATGATAAATAAAATACTTTCTTAATAATTAGAAAACTCCCAGAAGTTTGCTAATTCTGGATAGCAGAGTAGCAACCAACATTTCAATTTGTTGCCCTACCCATTTCCTTTAAATTTAGATGGATTGTTCTTTAAATTATTATCAAAATGAACCAATTTTTGAGCCAATATTTGAGAACCTTATTAGAACACAATATACATTTTAGCAGATATCTATTTATATCAATCATCTTTTGAAAGTATAGCAACCTAACTTGATTGTTTTGGAGCTGGAGGAGAGGAGAGGAGAGGAGAGGAGAGGAGAGGAGAGGAGAGGAGAGGAGAGGAGAGGAGAGGAGAGGAGAGAGTTAATAGTGTCCTGTGAAACAGTTTATTGGTATATCACAACCTCTATTCCATCATTATACAAGTGTGACCCATTATTTTGTATTTTGTTCAACAAATGGATTTAAAAACGCACCATTGCAATTAAACAAAAAACAGATATTACTATTATTTTAATTAATACTGTTGTTTTTATTAAGTCTCTCAGCATGGTGTTAAATACAATCCAGTCACAAATTAGAAGCTTTTGTGCCCACACAAACCTTTACATGAGAAATTTGCCATGGGTTACAAGGATAAAAAAAAAAAACCACTCTCACTGTATTGTGTTCATAGGTAGGGATACCCAAAAAAGTCAAACTCATAAAAAAGCCAATAATAATAATTTAATGTTACTGCTGCTGCTACTACTACTACTAATAATAATAATAATAATAATTGTGCCAAGATATTTAAATTCCTTTATTTGTTGATTTGTGTTAATTACATTGGTGTACACCCATCCATTTCAGGGCCTCTTATCGTAAACAGACAATATACACAGATCTCCACTTTGTGTCACAAGTCTTTTCCAATGCTTCAGCTGCCCATTTCTGTCACACAATAAATCTTGCCTTTTTTCTCTCTAGAAATTAGAGCTACTGATCCCAGGGAGTCTCTGAGAGCTGCTTGTGGAACATGAAGCAGCTTTGGCCAGACCAGTTAAATGCAACAAATCTCTCAGCTAAGGGAGATGCAGCTTTAAGGATACAACTGTGCAACTAAAATATGCCTACGGTGTAAATAAGGCACAGTTTTTGGCTGCCTTTCTGCCAGTTCATCCTCAGTTAAGCACTGGACTGCAAGTCATTGCCTTCCAGGAGAAATGATGCAACAGCTGCGAGGCGTATTCCTCATCCAGATCCTACCACTGTTGAGGAGAATGCTGCTTTCTCTACATGAGCAACAATAAAAGAGAGGCTTCTGCATATTTACCCCAAGGAAAGACTAGTTAGGCTCAATTTATTGGGAAAGCTTTGGATAAATAATGATTATGTTGATAGAGAACCTTGCAGGTTGTGTGTGTAGAGCTAAAAGTGCTGCCTGTGAGCAGCAGTTGTGGAGAATGCTTTTTATAATGCAGTGCATCAACCCTGCTGACAAGCAAGCAGGATGAAGCAAGCCTCGTGCTCCCAGGGATAAAAGCATTTGAAGCAGACACAAGGAGCGAAGGCCTGACTTATGACAGCAGCAAGAGAACCACCTCCTGATACAAGATGTTTAGTACATATGAATATTTCATTTGGATCCTTAAAGCTGGAGTTTATGCTTACAATTTTCAAGGGCTTTACTGTGGACTGGTTTTATTTAGGCTTTGGGCTGTGTGTGTGTGTGTGTGTTGCTTGCAAACTCTAAAAATGCACGGACTAAAGCTGGTGTTTAAAGCAGGAAAAAAGTACTGGACATTTATATGTCTATGGAATACAGTACAGTTTATAGACTCCCTAGCCTAGTGATTAATTTTGCAACATCTACAGTTAAGTTTCCATATCTGAAACTGATAAGAAAAACAAGTCTGGTGATTGCTTTCTTATAAAGTTTATAAGCTGGGGCCATATAATTAGTTTACATAGGGATTTACATACATGAAAATCTGCCAAACAGCTGACTTGGTTTATGGATCCATCTATGGTGAACAACCACATTTTGGAAATTGGAAACAACTACATTTCGAGATACTGACGTAGAAGTGACTGCTAATTCTTCATCAAAAGAGTACTCAATATTAGTTGGATGTCTTTCATTAAATCATTGTTATTCCTTTTACACTTTTGAAAACTCATCAAAACTATCAAGTCTGTCTATCTTTCACAAATTGTTGTGATAGCAACTAATCTCATTATTTTAGTTAATCCATAAATTACTTGTAAACTGCTGTTTTCCATAGGAAAATGTCACAATGAAGACTGTCATAATTTGGTTATTTTTTTCCTTTTACTATATTGACCAGGATTTTGTAGTTTTAATCAGTTTGGGTTTGTTTGTTTGTTTGTTTTAAAGGCAAAAATCAATAACTCAAAAGATACCCCATCCACACCCTTTAAACTCTTTGCGGTAAATTACAGAATACACTGCCTTGAGACATTTTACATTAACTGAAAATTTAACCTCAAGCACACAGAATTTAAGTAGTCCCTATTATTTAATTTGTATTTTCCATGGAGGGACAGGTGACACATATAGTATTTTCATTGAGAACTTCTAGAATAATACAGTTCCACCTTTAAAGTCCCTCAGGTAATTTATTTGCCTTGTGTAACATCCCAAGCTAGAAGAATTTCTACAAAGAGTCCTCAGCTCATTTCAGAGGACCAAAATGCCACCAACCAGCGGGCAGAATGGGCTCAGTTTTTCCTGGAGTTGAAACACGTCCTTCTCTGGTGTGGATAATTTGCCAATGGATGCGAGTTAGCTTGACGGATTAATGAAACTGGTTTTTATATCAGATGGGCTGGAGTTCCTGAAAACAATGACAAACATGTTACATGATTTCATGTTTACATCCCAAATGTGCTCAGTTTCCAGGTCAAAATGAGGAGGATTGCCCTGCTGTCTCAGCCCCCACACGCCAAGTTTCAGGTGGAAGCACATTGCAGATCCCCAGGAGCGGCAGTGCTGCTGGGCCAGGTGAGGTGCCAGGTTACACCTGTGCTGGCCCGGCTGCAGGGGAGGCTGCAGGGCACAGAGGTGTGATCCTGGCTGGGCTGGGTGGGTGTTGCTGTCTGAAGCCATCACACCATTCTGTTGCCGATGGGTGAGAGGCACCAGCTGCTTCCTGCCTAGGTGTGGCACCAATGGCCCTCCTGGGCGGGGGCTGAGGCATGTTAAAGCTGAGTTAAATCTCCTTACTGCTGACACCCTCTCTGCTCCTTCAGTTGTATCTGGTTATTAATCCCATACATGTCAAGCCAATAGCATGAGAAAGTAGGGGAAGAGGAGCCTGGGCTTCAAACCCCTCCTCTGTGGGAGCCATGTTCTAATTCAAGGCAGGAAGAGAACAACACTTCTGAGCATATGAGATGGGGGCATTTCATATTGACAAGTGTGTTCCTTGTTCACTGGACGCTTCCTGGAGCTGCCAGGGGCAGGAGAGGGACAACACCTACAGCCCACCTAAATCTTCACTTGCAGCTGGACCTTGTTGGACTAAGGTAGTTGTGTGTGTTCTGGTACAGGCTGGCATTTCAAACATGCATTGCAGTAAATGATACAAAACAGCTTTCATGGATTTACAGGCAGATAACTAGCCTAGCTCTTTAATAAGACTTACAGGAAGGTACATAGTAGTTGACTGGAAAACATATTATTGGGGAGAAAACCATGAAGAGGCAATCATATATATGTCTCAGCAGATGAATATACAGCAACATTTTAGACAGAAGGAATTTTATTCCAAAAAGCAGAATATATCTTCCAGTTTAATGAGTATCCTAAGTGTCAGTGACGATGTATACTGCAGATCTTTTGCATGTGTTCTGGGCTTGTCCAGAGTGACACACAGTTGGCAACAGATGATAATTTGCAAATGCATACCATCCTTTTGCAGCCTCATTTAGAATAGAATAACTCATTTGTAAGACTGGTTTAGGAGGCATTGTGGTCACTCTTGTCTAACACTCTTCTCACTGAACTTTAGAATACTTCACCTTAAATTTTTCAGTCAAATATTGATCTCAATGCTGTTTGACATTTGGACAGAGGAGATTTTATGAAAAAATTGCATTTTGAAATGCGTCTCATACCATCTTAGATAATGAGTTCAACATAATGTGGTAATAAATGTAGTAAGTATTATTTTCTGTGATAAAGTAGATCTTCTCTAAGCATGGAAAAAGCATCATAAAAGTAATTTTTACATGTAAAGTAATTTCTGAGAAGATTTTGGAACTCAAGGGGGGTGTTGTACAAATACCTTCTCTTTATGTACAGACAACAGCTAAATAAGGTTTAGAACAACAACAGAAAAAAAGCCCAAGTTTTATTAGCAATTATTTTTTACCATCTACCACTTATCCATTTGTGTGCTACTGAGGATTCTTCAATCCCTTTGGTCTAAGTTCGTATGTGCAAACAACATCTAAATGTGCAAAGTATATCAAACACAGGATCCTCACTGTTCTGTATTCCCCAACAGTATTCAACCAATGACAACAGCCAGTTTTAGCTCAAAACCACGTTTTTGGTGAAACACTTGTAATCTCAAGCTCATTTGAAATTCTACCTTTCTTTCTATTTGCACATTTTATGCAGTCTCATTTTTATAATATCTCTATTATATAATTCAGCAAAACAAAAGCAAATAAGCTATGCTACATCCTAAGGATATATTGTTCAAAATAGCTGTTACTAGACAGACTATATCTAATTGTACCTGATAGGTGTAACCCAAACTTCAGAAACAAAAATAAAACCACATAAAATTATTTTTCTGTTTGGGTAGGTTGTCTAGATTTGGCAAGCCACATGTACCACATCAGCTGATGGCCTCTTTTTTTTGTTAGTCATACATCCACAGCTGCAAAGATGTGCTTTGTACAAACGTTTTTATTAAACAGGTAAGTTTACATGGCACAAATATAAGCCACTTTTGTGAGCCAAGTTCACTGAAAAATTATAAGATCAGTAAATCTACCATCATGATAGGCAGTTGCCCAGAAAAGCCCTGTTCAATCTTACTGATTTTATCAAAGAAGTGCAGGGGTTATCAAATACTGCAAAATTTTCATGAAGCTTTTCTTCAAGATTTTTATTATTTAAAATTATTTTCAGGGTGATGGACAGTTAAGAGGAGCAAACTCTAAAGTCATCAAACTAGGATTGTCAGGCAGCTGGTGGGTATTTTATATAGCTCTGATTTTCAAGACTTTTCCTGGTAATGCTAGATGAGGCAACAGGGCATCCAGAGCATCCAGGGCATCCAGAGCTGAGCAGCAACTGGATCACACGAGACAGAAAACAAACATGGAGAACAGCAAGCACACAGCAAGGTGCTTCAACAATCCCATTTTCTCAGGGGTTAATAAGAACAGGCAACTCATCCCTTGGCGTGGCTTTCCAAGGCTTTGATAAAGGCACTGTATTGTCCTCTTCTCAAAGGAAAGGCATCAAGCTGGCCTGAAGAAATCATACAAATCACTGCTGTTCAACATTCTGTTCCCTGAAGTAGGAGTATCCAGATGAAAGAAATTGGGAGCAGCACCACCATCGTCTGAGTAACACAAGTGCCCCCAGCTTCCTAACAAGTAAAGCCATGTTGCTGACAAGCACCCTATTAGCTCTGTCTTTCAAAGCCTTATCTAGGGAGACTGCTGTGAAATCAGGGAAGAAAATAAGAATTCAGCTGTCATAACAGCCTGAGTGAATCACCTGACTGAACTCTATCTTCAGAAACCAGTCACCGTAACCGTGAAGTGGATCTGGAGAGCCCACCTTCATTCCGGTTCCAGCTGATAAGTAGAAAGTGGCACTCGGTAATGTTAGGCTAAATGCTTCTCAGAAAGCCCATATCTGAATTAAGGAAAGAGCAGATGCATTCCCTGATTTCACAAACAAGTTCACTTTTCCTTATCTATCCACTACACTAAAAATCAATGTGTAACTGAGAATTCAAAGGCTAAAGGGACTCAAGACACTTATTACACAAGACACTTAAGCTCAGTGCTATTTATGGTAGAAAATTACACTTGCTTACAAGATAGTTGTAAGAAAATGTTTCTTGAAAATTTAGACTTGTTTCATACGTTTCAAAAAATTATCATTACACAGATCTTATGCAAAAGAAGACTGACAGGTATTTAGATACAAAAGAGAGACATTTTGAATTGACTTTACCACTGCTAAATCTAGTTTACAGTGCTACACTGGCTTATAAGCCTGGTTAAATTCCAGAGGAACACACTTCATGGCAACATTTATCTGTATATCACACTTGACACTTAATTTATCATAGTTTTCTCTGTGTCTTCCAGCAGAGAAGACAACTAGGCTAAAGTCTGAATTTCTAATAAAAGTCTGGTGTGACCCCCTGAATTAAATCATATAATCATTAGCATTTGAAATGTACCATCTTGTAAAAACACCTCCTGAAGGGGTAAAACTCAAAGCTTGTTGATTCTTGTGTAGTGTGTCCCCAAATTAACTGATTCTCATTGAGGTGAGTGCATGTCTTTGAGCTGCTTACCAACACACAGGTAGGTTTCAAGTCCATAGGCTGAGACTTGCTCTGCGTGGAAAGGCACCCACTACATCCAGGATATTTTTCACCCAATTGTTCAGTTGTCCAAGGTCAGATATCCAAATCTGTACAGGCCACCAAAGGGTACCTTTATTGCAAGAGGAAATATGTAAACAGGGAACATTTGAACTATTGAGATACCTGACTTATGTGTCTAAGATGCCTAATGAGAGAAATCTTTCTGTGGTAATACAAACTATTTCTCTCCACATATTTCTCTCCATCTGCAACAAATACAGCCTGGGGTGACTGGCTCAGAAGGAAATACCTCATATCTATAGAAGGTAATGCATTATAAACCACTGTTGTTCATCCAGTCCCTCCTTTTCATTTGATCCTGACAAATTTGGTCTCTCCCTGCCCTGCAGGTACGGCTTCTTCTCCCAACTGTCAGGTAAAGGGAATCAGGAAGTAGAAAAGGATACCTTCTCCCCACTTTTTTGGTACCCCACTGTCTTCATTCCTGATTAGACGAGTTCTTTGGATGTATTAAAATTTAGTCACACTGTCCAACCATCACCTCTCAGAGCTCTGTTACAGCTAACCCCAGAATAATGTTGGGGGGGATAATGTGTAGAAAGGAGGAAAGTGAAAGAGAGAAGGAATACAAAGGACCTCAGGAGTGGGAGGAGCTACAAAACCTGTCATATTCTGCAGAGAATGGGTTCTCTCTGGGCAACACAACCGAGGCACTGGTTGTGTACAAAGTAATAATCCAGGGAGAATCTACTTCAAGTCAGGTAAATACAGGGAGAGGGGGTTTTCTGGTTGGATCTTGGCAATGGTAGTTTCAGCATGATTTTCTGTCTCCTGTGGTCCTAAGAGCCTGTAACTGCAATTTCTGTTTCTATGTTGTAAATGAATAAATGGATTTACATTTTACTGTATCCTGATTTGAATCAAAGGTGTTTTCATACAACCTGCCTGCAACAAAGACTCCCTTACATGGGATACAGCAAATTCAAACCACAAGATGAGGGCTACAGAATAAGTGCTAAATTCACCAAAATCCTATTGAGGGTACTCAAAGGGTTCAGCAGCCCTCTGTAAAAGGTGAGCAAGTGAGAATAAAGTCTGGAGATCAGGTGAAGAAATGGCTCCTAGATACCAGTAATAGTCAGAAAAATTCCCTATGATCTGGGCAGAGGAAAGGAAAAGTGGAGAGAAGCCTCAGCATGTTCCAAGACGTCTCTGATCTAACGACAGGATGCTTATCAAAGGACAAAAATGAAAATACAGCATCATGCCCTTATGAGAAGTCTGCAAATACCATCAATTTTCTCTATTTTGTAATTGCCTTTTAAGCTCAATTGGCTAATGAGTCATACAGCTCTCACATACAGTATCCCAATTTCTGTTCCTTAGCTATGGAGCACAGATGCAACAAAGAGTTAGAGAGAAAGCAGAATTAATTTGCTAAATTATTTAACGAAGCAGGGTGAGTTAAGTAGGTTTCCACAAAATGAAATTCATTATAGCAAGTGGGCCTTACAGAAAGCACAAACACCTGCCTGAAATACCTGAGAAACTCCACAGAGAAAAATTCAAAATCTCCCATGAAACTGTAAAAATTGTCTTGTGCAAACTGTTGCATGTTTTATTTGTTAGATTGTGTTTATTTTATTTTTGGGGAAAGAAAACTGGTTATTAAAAACATTTGATTTCAGTCCAATGTTTTTTATAATTTTACTTTGTCAACAGATGGGGGATATATTCCAAACACATAATGGGTTTATCACTTTTCAAATGCAACTACTGCCAAATTAGAGTCTTCTCTCAGCTGTAGCATTGTGAGCAACAGAATAATTATATTGAGATTCACAAATGTTTATGACATTTTAAATGAGAAAAAAATTATTTACAATTAGTATATTTGCACTAGGGTGTAGGTGTTGTCTGGTAATAATTCAACAAGCATTGGCATCCAAGCAGAATGGTTTGGTGATAATATTCATTAGGCAGAATGAGCTTCAAAAATGTCTGTCCACATTTGTTCTTAGTTTACTCTGATACAGAACTGTATAAAAGACCAAACAATATATCACAATTTCTAAGGTTGGTTTGAATTACACTACTGACATTTTATTATATATATTGTGTTGACCAGCTTTAAAAAATTTATGTAGTGTTTGTTTTGGAATGGAGGTAATTTCTGTGGTTATGTATTAGTAGTGCAGCTTGGCTTTTCCCACTCTCTTTTACCCCAGGCTATAACCAGAGAATAATTTTTGTTTGATATTGCCAACTTGGAATTTATAGGTGCACAGCTCGAACCACCAGTTGCCAGAGGCACTCATAAACCCTTCCTCCTAGCACAAACTATCAATATATAACCTGATCAGGAGCGTGCACTGAAAGTAATGGCTCTTTGTTTCCTTCCAGCTGCAAAGTGCCATTGCAGGACTGGGGTAAGAGGAAAGCAGTGATAGTTCCTGCTCTCTGACAGATGCCTCAGCAATTTCAACCTGCTGATATTCAATGCAATGAAACAGCCCTACTCCGAGGGCTGGCCAAAACTCACATTTGGTCTGAATGAGATCAGAAGGACTCAGTAGTCAGTGTCTAACATGGAGCTCTGAAGTGGAGGAGATGTGAGTGTGAAGGTCCTCCTCCTCTCCTTCCTGGTCTGTTCAACCCAGGTATTTCTGACAAAGTAGAATTTCTTCTACAAATCATACGTTTTCAGAAATCTGGCGAGTCTGGAAGAAACATCTTTTCATATAGCAATTTTATCAGAGAAAAGAAACCCAAAGTTGTGCCTTTAAGGTGCTGATCTGAGATGTGAGGGAATCCTTAACCCAGAGCGTTTTTTAAATGTCATGAACAGTTTGAGTAAGACTGAGCAGGATCTGATGCCTGGGTGGGTACTGCACAAACACAGGCATGGAAAGAGTTCACCCTTCATCAAAAATGTTCAAAAGAGGATTTTATTACATTCCAGTGGTAACAATAAGCCTCTCCTAAACCACAGGAGTTATTAAAAAAAAATAAAAAATTCAGGTATCGGTCCTTTATTCATATTTGCCATGAGAAGACCTTTGCAAGATCAATGAAAACTCAAGTAGGCTACAAAATTTATGCTGTATGGAGAGGAGGTTTTTAATAAAGGCATAAAAGGAGAATGGTGCTAAGCATGACAAACATCTGCACAAGAACAAAGCAGGTGAAAACCATCTTCATCTGCCCAGGCCTACAAATGCTGTGTGTGCCCTTCCTGCCACAGAAACAGGACACTATAGGCTCAGCTTTCACCATCTCCAAAGACTTAGCCAGAAATGTGGAAGAGTTGAAAAAATACTTCAGATTGTGTAATTTAGGAGATCATAAAACCAGTAGGAGAGTTTGAAAATTATTTGGATTTATGAGCTGATGGAAATTACTCAGACATCCACATGGTCAGAATCTCTTCCATGAAGTCAAACTGCTTAAAGATCAAAGTATTTGTATCAACATTATCAGCAGACAAAAAAAAAAAAAAAAAAGAAGAAGAAGCCACGACATATAACAGATGCTCCTTTGTCTGCCCTCAAACTGTCAAGAGCTAGCAACTTTCAGTGCTATTGGGCAGGGCACACACAACATACACATGTAATATGGATATCTAATATGGTCCTGGGGAAAGGGCAAACAAGCGTTTGGGTGGGATATCAGAAATGGGAAGAATTGCACTTTGTTGACTTTTGTTCTTCATATTTATAATTTGCATGCTACACATAGCATTGTATGTAGAAGCTCTGAACACTGGGAAGTTTGCAGTGGTGGTACTCGACAAGCATGACTAAACTAATGATATGCCTACATATGATATTCTACATCAGGTAATGAGGCTCCCACAAATTAGAATATTGGGAATGACTCCCTGTGACTTCATGGCTTTTACTTCAAAAGGTAATCTCAATTGTGGCTGCTCATTCTTTCATTTTTTGACCTGATGGTTCATGAAATAAGGCTAAATATGAGGGGATATTAGTTATCCATACTTAATCCTGTACCAATCTATATTTAATATGAACCCAATTCTATTTTTTTTTCTTTAGAAGTAATGGGGGATTTAGATTTCTGAAAGTTGTTATTTCATATACAAGGTTTGCCTTGTAACAAAACCCAAAATCTATTATGCAGAAATGATGTGTGGAGAGCTAAGCTTGCTCACAACCAGGTAAACATTGCTGTTACCATCCATAGGCAATGGGTTGCCAGGGATTCCAATGGAAAGACAAATGCAACCCTTATCCTGAGAAAACCACTCTCAAACACTTCTGCCCTAGAAAGATTTTAACCCTTCACAAGGCCTTTCTTTCCCTTAACCACTTCTCAACTCACTCTCAACACTTTCACACTCCTTTATTTTACAGGACAACCTAATGTGAGCAAGATGTTCAGTATGCCTGGGCTGAGGAAGGACCAAAGGGAAAGCTGCAGTGAGCTCAGCTGAAAGCAGGGAAAGAAAAGAAGGTTATTTTAAAGAAATGTTCAGCAAAAAAAAAAAATCTCCTCCAGGAGACTCATCACCTGTAAAAGATCTCCAGATGGAGAGGGAGCCCCCTTCTCCTCTTATGAAAAGACTGGCTACCAGAGGATCCAGCTTCACTATAGTAAAAAACTGCAAATCCTGGTTACACAGGACTCTGCATGCAAAGTCAAGAACCACACATTTTCCTTCTGAATTATGACATACAGTGCAATGTGTCTTTCAGGATTTTTTCCTAAGTCCCTTCCCAGATATGAAGGGAATGAGACTGCCTCCCATGCACCCATGGAGGTCATGGCCAGTTTCATTGTTCCCAGAGAAAGTGGCTGCTGAGGGAGAAGGGTTATGGGGCTGTTCTCAAAGCCCAAAGACAGCTCTGAACACAGAAGAAACATTTTGAAGTACAGTCTGAAGTAGTAGCCTATAATATAGATTTAATGGAAGAAATACTGTCTAGATCTGAACAGCTTTACCTTGGCTTCCCTGGAGATGAACTTTAACTCGCGTTCTTTTTACAGAGCTGTCCTTTCAAACAGCAGAGAAGGAAAAGCCATTGCCATTTTCCTTTGTGCTCACTCAGCTTTCAGTCTGGGGCAGGCATGGGACAACCTTGCCCAAGACAGCCTATTTTCAGCTGGCTCAGGCATGGTTATATGGGCTGCAGATACATTTATGATTCCTATTCACATACACCCTCCAAGAATCATCTTTCACATTACTGTGTCACTTCTTCACACTGACAGTATTTTGCAGTACAGGGGCACCTTCCACATAAGAACTGTGAAGTGCTCTACAATACCAGGCTGCTTATGAATTAAGTCTTGCTCGCACTGGTGAGCAATGCCTGTGGTGAATTAAACACCCCTTCCAAGCCCCTAAATAAATTCATGAGACTACAGAAATCATCTTGAAAGATACGTGGAACCCCTTGTCTCTCCAGTCCTCTTCTTCCTCTCACAGATGTAGGCAGTGCTGGTTATTGCCTGTATTAAGACAAAATATATTTAGTAGACCTGAAGCTGTACACATTTTTAAAGCAGACTGGCTCTGTGTCACTGTGTGAAGAAACTGTTCTACAGAGGCAGTAGTTCACAGTTATTGCTTGGTTCTTTGATTTCTTTTTTTATATTATAACACAAACAAAAACAAACAAACAAAAACCACACCCCACAACAAAAAACCACACCTCTCTGTAAATCTTGGGATGCAATAAAAATGAAGATGAAGGAAACAAAGGGTTTTTCAAATGGTGAAACCAGTCAGAACCCTTATTAATGGGAAAAATCCCAGCAGAATTGAATTCTTTGATTCTCACATTTCTCTATTAAGAGAGACTTCCTAGGAAGCTCATTCTCACATCAGCAGTGTACCCGATATCCAGGGAGTAAATGAGCAGGAACTCACTGCAGTGCCAGACTTCTATCAGCCATTAGAGCAGCAAAATTTACAGCATGAGGCTGTGTAATAAACCATACTTATGGTGATAAATCAATTCTCAGAATAGAGAGAAGAACGTGCTCCTGTGGGCTAATGTGGTTAAAGCACAGGAGTGGACCCCAAAAAATAGAGCCTTATGTGAAATGTAGATATACCATGATGGTGCTGTTGTGTGAACTCTGCCAATTCATAAAGCATTTCACTGCATTGTCTGTCTTTGGAGTATGATATTTCCTTTTCTCTCAAGTATTCATGCCTGTGAAGGGCTCTGGCATTCTTAGGTAGGAGGTGCTGCAGAGGCACAGTTTTGCAATAATTCTCTGAATAGACAAAAATGTTTAAAAGGCATTTCAGTGTTTTACAGGACTGGAACGTGGCTGGTGAGAAATATTAATTTCTGGGGGGGAAGCATAACAACTGTGTTTTAATGCAAAATGGTCTAAAGGTGGAAAGAGCACAATGCTTTTCAAGTTATGTGATAAGCTGGAACCACACATCTGCAAGAGTCTTAACAGGAATAAAGTAAGCATCCTGAAAACGGATCTTTATCGACTATCATGGCCTCACCAGCACATTCTACCCTCCTTAAAAAGGGAGGGGAAGAAATAATCTTAAATAAGACCAGCATTTCAGGCACATATTAGAGAAGCTTTACAGCAAGCAGCAAAATCAGTTTTTGTCACTGATGAAAATGCAGATCTCATTCACCAGACGTGCAAGAGACAAATCTGAATAGTGGGAAATATCTGTTTAATATCTTCAAACGTCTGTTTTTAGCAGCAGATCAATCAAGAAACAGAAGGTGGATGGAAAGAATATGCTGTGACCTCTTTGTCCTTGGAAATAGACAATGGGGCAGGAAGCAGAAGGTGCTCAGGTGTGACTCAGTTTGCACAACTCAGATGCCACAGCCACAGCAGAGATAATTGTCCTCAGTTCCCTTTACTGACAAGGGAGATAAAAAAAGAGTTTCAAGACCACAATTACTCATTCTAAGGCAAACACTTAAAATAGATATCTGCTGGTTTAAAATGCTCGTTTCTCTCTTCTGTCTATACAGAGAGTTCAGTGATTAACTCAATAACTAGACACAGTTTAAAGTGGTGTGAGGAATCTCAGCCCAAAATTCATACCAAGATGAATTTTCTCTTCCAGATGTCCTGCCACAATAATACCTCTCTCAAAGCCGTGGTAATTCTTTACAGAAACGAAGCTGTTAGGAATAACCTCATCTATCTAAAGAGAGGACATTTGAGAATGATGCTTTGACCTCAGAATAGTTTTATACATTTCCATGTAATATTCTTTCCATGCTCCTGTTCCAAGCATAAGCCAAAATTGATTGTGAAAATGGTCTTTTGCTTTTTGCACCCAGCTGTTCACACACCTGCATGAAAGCCTCTGCTTTGCATCTGAATTCTAAGTGCATCTGAAACCCTAAGGGATCTGAAATTTGGAAGTGGCTGTTGTAGAAAAAAACATCCCTGAGAAAACTGCGAACCTCCTTGCAATGTTAGTTATGACACAATGACTGTTTAATGCTGGAATTAGCAAAATTTGCTGGTATTTTGGCCAACTCTAAATTTTTCAGATTCAAAAATGGGACTGAGTGTGTACTAACAAGCAAGTCATTGGCCAGGGCTGGAAATATATTGCTTCGTGCTGTTGATAAAATGCAGCAGCACCTTAGGAGAAGGATTGGGTGAACTAAATATTTTTACAAAAGACAGCAAGACAGGCCCATGGAGCTTAGTGACATTAAATTCTAACATAATATAAATATTTAACAACCTCTGCTTCCAAGAAAATTCAGTCCACATGAAACATAAATTAGGATAGTGTATTATGAGCCTATTCCAGTATTAGCATTAATGAGATCGAAAATGGCCAGCCAAAGCCAAAATAACAAAATAGTTGCTAGAAAACAGCAGCTAATCTATCTGCCATGCTGTCTTCAGCCGTCTTATAAAGGTCTGAGTCCAAGCTGCAGTCAGTGATACTTACCCTAAAGTCAGAGAAGATTAGTAAGTCAGGTATCCTAGTCCACAGTACTGGGCTGAAAGATAAAGTGGAATTCATTTAATCTGTTAATCAGGATTCTAACATTCAAATGCCCTATCCTGAAGCTTTTTCTAACTGACATTGCGTTGAATGATAAAGTTAATATCAGTTGACAGTTTGCCAGAAGCCATTAATATAAACTCTCAGTTTTGTTTCAGGGCTTGTTAATTTTGTTGTGGCTTTAGAAGACGAAGAATCCAAGTAAAGAACCACCATGTTCCCAATTTTTTCCTTTTTTCTTTTATTAAAATTTTCTCCTCACACTTTTTTTTTTTTTTTTAAAGAAGCCAAAAATGAAACCAGACCTTTATTTATGCAATACTCTGTACTGGTCCTGGATTTATTTTTGAAAGTTGGTAAAATCTCCTTCCAATTTAAATTAATAAATAGGTACAGCTGAGTAAATGGACAGAGGCTGTAAGTCATACATTTTCACTTTTAAATTACATCTAGAAGTACACAGAGAAAATAAGCAAAGAAGAAAAAGTGTGCAGACAAGAGTTCAGTATTTTCAGGATTAAGAAAATAAAATTATATACAAGATTTGGTTGCTGCCACATTTTGCTCTCACATAGCAGGTGCTGTGGCCAACCACAGCTGATTGACTTACACCAGTGGCCTGGGATGCAGAGCATGCATCTCACTAAGTAGCAGTTGTTCGTCCTTTGGAAGTATTCTGCATCTCACATCAGTCAGGTGGATTTTCACAGTTTGTTGGCTATAACAGGGACCAGATATAAAAAAAAAAACAAAACCAAAACAAACCCTACCAAAATGCAGCTGGAATCCTTCCATAATTAAGTGCTTCTTTTCTCTTAAAAGTAAAAAAAAAGCTCCAGTCCTAAGCAGCAATCAGCATCTATAAGTCTTCAAAGAAGGAATCTGGTCATTCTAATTAATTCTGGTATTTCCCTACCAAAACCACATATTAGACTGTAAGCCAGTTCCTTTGTGAACATGAAATAGTTAAGGTACTGTAATGAATTTAATGGTTAAAAAACCAAACCAAACCAAAAACAGGAAAAAAAAAGCAAAAAGCCACACAACAAAAAAACCACAACAACAAAACCACAAACAAACAAACAAAACCAAACAAACAAACAAACAAACCCCACAAAAGAACCCCAAAAGCCCACAACAATGACAAAAAACACCTAGAGGAAATTTTTTGTACTCGAAAGGGATTTTATGCAGTTTTTGTTCAACTATAGAGAATAAAACAGACATTTTTATTCTATTTCCCCATTAATATTTAGAAATATTAAATATATAGGAATCTTTATACATATGCAATAGAAAAGGAAATTTTTTGAAATATGAAAAAACCAGTTTGTTTCCAGGTTCCACCAGGCTTTGTGGAACCTGGAAACAGACAGATGTCTACCTATTCCTGGAAATAACCTGTTTTTGAAATATATATGCTTTTATGCATGAAAGGACCTAATTTGCAAAGAATTTTTGTGACCCCTGACAGAAGACTGGAAATAGCTTCTGTATCTTCCCTAAAAGCTGTTGAAGCTACTTGTGGTACAAAATACAGACATACTTCTTTCCTTAACATATACTCAATGCTATTAAGCCAAACTGTTTTATTGCTTCTCTTTATTTCATGTATTAGTGGTGCAACACTTAGAATCTCTCTGTAATAGGAATTTAATCCACTTTCACCAGAGATTTTCTGCAGTATTTACAGTAACCCTTGTTGAATTATTTTCATCCACATTCCACATGAATGCTTTCCCTTTCCTGCTTGTTTGCTCTAGGTAAACACAGAATACAGACTTATACTGTGAGACCCCATTCTCAATTTTATTTAATGGCTCAAACATATTTTCCATATTATGTTGTTCATTATATCTCAGTATTTGTTCATAGATTCAGCCACAGATCCAATCACTACATGACAGAAGTGATATAATATGTGTGAACCACTTCCAACACATACAGATAAAATGCTGCTAAAAATATTTTTTTTTGCACAGGGAATTTTTTTGAGTAAGAAAATGGGGAGGATCCTTCCCATTACATGTAGCAGAAGTGCAGGGTGCTGTCAGGCTTAGTATTTTATCATGTACGGTTTCACACTCTCAAGCCCCTGAAATCCCAGTTAGAAGACTGGCAGCACAGTTCTCAAAGCAAATATTGTGCTGTTTCTGACTTGCAAAAGTGAAGTCTCTACCGTGCTAGGAGTAAAAGGTGCTAGTTCCACACTTTGTAGTAGGGATGCCAAGGAAGCTGCTTGCTGAATTCACGGGGGAGATGCTCTGTGATCCTGCAAGCTTCCAAAAGATAAAGGGTGTCAGACAAGAGCAATATTCATTGAGCAACAAAGCTGGTGAAGGGTCTAGAGCTCCCATGAGGAGCAGCTGAGGGACCTGGGGTTGATTGGCCTGGAAGAAAGGAAGCTCAGGGGGGACCTTGAGTATCCATGTTCTAATTGAGTCTGAAACTGGAGACACATAGAGGTTACTTCAACATAAGATGTCCTGTGACAACCAGAGTAAATGCCTAAAATGGAACCAGCTGATCTGGGGGTCATGGGAAAATTAAATACATTTTATAGACAAAAACTTATAAATTGTAGTAGCACAACTGGAGAGACAAAATAAACATTCTTTAGAAAAACTATGCCCAGGACACCCAGTGAGAAGCTCAGAGGATGTGACCAAGCGAATTAAGGGAAGCGATGGGAGAACTACAGCTTGTGCACATGACCTTCTACACCACGTGCACGTGGTGTTCAGGCCACACAAACCAACGTGCAAGTCCCATGTCTGTAAATGTCCTTGCTTGGTTCTCGGGGCAGCTCCAACCTCAAACTGCACCTGAAGATGTTCTCAACTTCTGCCTGCAGCACTGAGAGGTGCTCCAGGGGTTCATCCAATAGATATTTCTTGTGAGATCAGTCCATTAGACCTGACCATATTGACAAGAATGGTGTGAAGGGAGCTGTCGTGGTGCATTTCTCAGTGCTGCTCTTTGTGCATTTGACACCTGAGGTAAAGCTGGAGCTCACTCAGCCATTGCAGCAGCCATGTCAGCCTTAAGCTTCAGGTCAGCTCTGGCTCCAGAGCTTGCAGGCAGCCCACAGAGCTCAGGCTGTGAATTACTTCTCTGTGTGGCTTCTGCAAGGTGTCACACAAAGATTTCACTTTCTTCTGCTACACCAACACAGAAGCTGCTGTTTGGATATTACCCATCACACCCTTTTTTTAACCCATGTCTCAGGCTCTAACAACTGTCAACTATCATTTTGTCCTTTCATTTCACATTATCAGTTAACTTTTGATTGTTAATCACAGCAAAAGGTCACACAGAATGGAGCACTGCTGGTCTAAAAAGTAGGTGGAAAATACTGAAAATCCCGCCAAGGTACGGCTGATAAAACTTTCCAACTCTGTCATTTTCTGCATAGGAAATATCCCTGTGCTGAACTAAGATTTTGCTAAAATCAAATCAATGTTCAGCTGGTGAAAGTTGTTTTTTATTTATAGCACCTAAAGACTTTTTAAAAGGTCCACCCAGCAAGAATTTCTGTTTAGCAGCAGTCTGGGACAATTTTTCAGTAGCTCTCCTTAAGCTGTCAAGGCCGTTGAAACTCAAGAGTCCTGCATCAGTGTGTGCATCCACACTTACTCAGTACTGAACAGCATGGTAAACAACTAAATGAATATACCAGTGAGCAGAATTAATTTTTAGCCATTTGCACAGGAAAGAACTTTGAAGTTTCAAACATTGGTCTTCCCAATTTTAAATTTAAGTTTTGTGAATTGAGAAATTAAACGGCTGGTTTTATAGAGAAAGATCAATTAAAACTCAAATTTGCTGTCTCTGTTTTACGTTAAGAAAACATTGCAAGTGAAAAAGATTGCAAATATTAACTCCTCATTCCAAAATTCCATCTCTCCATTCCATTTCTCCATGTTTTACCATTCATTAATTAAGACACTGACAATCATATATTTTTCCTTGTCATATACTTCAGCCATTTTGCAAACTGGATAAACACAGGTATCAGGGTCTTGAAAAGGTAAGCACACCACTTTATCTAAGTTATAGAAATCATCTGAAGAGCAGCAGTGAACCATGGAATATATTTGTTATTTCTCTTCACATCTCAAGATTTCTTCACACAACAGATTGTTACAGCACAAGGGACAGAGATGAGCAGATCAAGCAAGGAGAAGAATATGCATTGGGATTGAGCAATTGCCTATTCTTGTCCCAAAGAAAAAAGAGATTTCAAGATTTCTCTGATGTTTTAGATAGTCCAACTCTTTTCTACTTTTGTCCATATGTTTAAAATTCAAGATTTTGGTGATCCGTTCTGAAATGGAGCTTATCTTGGCAGTGCAGGCAGGGGAAGATTAAACCAGAACAGTGACCTGGGGATAGACAGTTTCTGAAGAAGAAAAACAGAAAATCATAACAGAAAAGATAAAAGTCTTACAGCCCTTGAGAAGATGCTCAAAAGGAAAATGCTGTACATTCCACCCTGCTGCCCATGATGTGGACTTCTCAGGAGGTACAAGGAACAGAACTGAAAATATTTGATTCTCCATCTCAGCTGGGTGTTCAGGTCAGCAGCCAAACCCACAAGTTGGCAGCTGAGATGGGTGCTGCTGTGTTGAGCACAGAGGCCTTGAATAGAGAAGCATGATGACAGCAGGTACAAGCCCCCTTCCCACCTTCAGCATTACAAACAGGTGGCCTTCCCCAGTGCTATTTCCTCTCTTCCTCATGATAATGCACCATTAGTGATGAGATTTGTGTCTGTAGCTGTGTGCATTTGCACAAATATGTGTGTTTCACTCATTCCTAGTTATGCCTATTGGTTCTTGATCATTAAAAATAGATTCCACTAAGGAAATTACACTCATGTGCTTTAGCCTCAGCATTTGAGGATGCAGGAACAACTCTTCAGTGACGCATTTTTTGTTTCCTACTTTGCTTTTGCTCCAGGGCACCTAGACAAGAAAACAATTGTAGTTTGAAAACTGCTTAGTCTATGGTATCACAGGGCCAATACCAGTCTGAAAACTGGCAAACCAAACTAGGCAGCCAAAAGGGCCAGCCATATCCTGGGTATATCAAGCACAGCAACACCAGCTGCTCGAGAGAGGTGAGTTTTCAGCTCTGCTCCTTCCTGGTGTGGCTTCACCTTGAGAACTGTGTGTCATTTTGGGGGCCACAGTATAAGGGCATCAAACCATCAGAGTGTGTCCAGGTGACCAACATGGGGAAAGGCCTTGAGGGCAAGATTTATGGGGAACAGCTGACATCACTTCGTTGGTTCAGCTGGGATGAGAGAAGGCTGAGGGGTGACCACATTGCCAAGCAGTGACCTCACCACAATCTACAGCTTTCTCAAGGGGGGCAGAGGAGGGGCAGGTGCTGATCCCCTTTCTGTGGTGACCAGCAGTAGGACATGAGGAAAGGGAATGAAGCCAGAGGAAGGTCAGACTGGGCATTAGGGAAAGGTTCTTCACTGAGAAGGTGGTCAGTCAGTCACTGAGAGCAGACTGCCCAAGGAAGTAGTTGCAGCAACAATGACAGTTAAAAGAGCACATGGATGATGTTTTTAGTTGCATTGGTTTAGTCTTCCTGCTAGAGATCAGGAAAGTGGACTCAATGATCCGTATGATTCCCTTCCAACTCAAGATATTCTATGATTCTATGAACCCCACTAAGTGTCCTGTTCTCTGTGTAGAAGTATCTCCAGTTATAATTACTTGGGCTGTTCAGTACAAAAGACTCATTCTGCATCTACTGAAACCTCAGAGCCTGTGGCTTTCCAGAAAGGCCCTCAGCAGAGATGTGAAGCTGTGAAACTTCACTGGAAACACCATATGAGAAGGGATTTATCATTATTAGCAAGGGCAGTATTCACTTACATGAAAATGTATACAACTGTTTTCATTTCTTTCCACACATATTTAGTGTTATTTAAATTAAACTCAGACTACTGATTTCTGCCAGAGGAGCTAATGGAGCAAACATTATTTGTACCATACTAAATGGAAACATGGCATACACTTTGTTAATGGACTGTGCAGATTTTTGTGAAGCAGAACTGAGGAAATCAGTGCACTGCTATTTCTGACTTTGCTGGACGGATGTTTTTGGCATAATGTTTGCACACTGAAAAGCCAAGTCATACAACTGCAAAGCCTGGCATGCAGAAAGGACAGTGAGAAGTTTGGCTGAGAAATACTGTAATAAACTGAGTGAACAGTGGACGTGTACAACATAGTTTAATGACATCAGAGTTAACAAATGAGGTACAGTGGGTTTACCCTACGCTTTTCTTTCCTATTCAGCTGTGTTGGAGGTAACTGCCAGATAGTCTCACTGGAATTTCTTTTTAATGAACTAAAATCTTCAGTTGTGAGAAAATGATACTAACAACTATCACAAGATTAATGAAGAGTGGGGTTGATCTGGCAAAAGAGAACTCTTCTGTTTATTGTAGCATAGCTCACAGACTAAGCTGAGAGTCTGAATTGAAATATCCAATACTTGAGATAAAGCTCTTGCATGCCTGCATGTGAAGATGGTACACTCCAAAATCAAAGTAGAAATCTGTAGTGGAAACCAGCTTTCAAACAGGTCAGTCTACTCCCTGGTACTCCCAGGTCAGTGAAGTCAATGGCTAAGTATGAGACTACGATAGAAAGTGAAGATGCAACATGAATTTAAGTAGGAAAAACAATTCCATCCTGGGTAAAAAACCACAAGTATTAATGTGGTGAAAACGTGGTAAAGCCATCTTAGCTTGCATCCCTTTCTATGAAAAAGAACTGCAAAGCTGTATCCTACCCTTTAACCAGCTTTATAAGAGGCAAGTGTTGGATGTCAAGACACCTGACAATGACTGTCATATCAGCTAGTCATTTGCTGAATTTTCTCCTGGCAACCACATTGCAGATAACTCTCTATTTCACCATCTAAACACTGGCTACTATGCTGAATTTGTCTCCTCATTAACCTTGGCTTCCCCACAGACAAGGCAATACGTTTTTCAACTATCTTTCGACTATAAGACCAGTTCTGCCTTTACTCTGGAATTTACTTTTTTGGGCTAAATTGGACTCTGAAATTCAGTAATCAGTGAATGAGCTGGTGATGTTAGTATAGAAGGCTTCCCTGTTACATCAGTCAGAGAGTCTCTGTTACCTGGGCAGAGTTCAGAGGGTTGGGTGGCAAGACACAGGCTGAGCATGAAAATCAAAGAGCCTATTATCAGGATGAACTCTACCTAGAGCCACCCAAAAAAAATGCATCTGGCTCATTTATTTTGCTTTCCATATTAATAAAGCTGCAACTCATTATGTAAACCATATGCCATCTCCTCAGTCAGATGCATTATGAAATCCTCTGAAGAGGGAAGCTTGATTTTTTCTATTAAAAATGAAAACTCTTTTTCTTTTGCTAAACCCCCTTTTTCCCTCTTTTGCCAATTTGCATTTAGTCACAGTCTCCTCAAATCCACTTATTACACTTCAGTCAAAAATGTGACTGAGGATTTCCAAAAGAGCGAGGGCAGAGGGAGGAGAGAATTGGCAGGAAAAAGTAATTATTTTCTCCAGAATTTCATGATCATTTTTTAAGTGTTTCTTTTGATTTCTCTTCCTTACACCCATGTAAAGTCCCTATGCAAGCAAGAACAGATGTTGCAACAAGCAGAGTTCACCCTTTGACCCCAAGATCGCAATGCTTCTTTTCTCTGGTGCATGTTTAAATATAGAGTGAAAAACCTACAAAAATGCACAGGGGTGGGGTGAGCTGTGAGGCAGGGGAAAAATCTAATTTTGGAAAGTCTTCCCTAGCAAACCCTCCCCAACTTCCACTTGTCTAACTTTATTTGTGAATGTCTCAGTCCCAGAAGCTGAAGACAGCTGAAATGTGCTCAGATGCCACACTGAGGGGCATTGCATCACGGTACCCAAGTGCATAAATTAGATCTCCTTCTCCAAAATTATTTTCAGAAGATGTGACCAATTGTCATTCCTACTGTGCATAACACATTCCAGCAGATGACATTCCCTTGTCCACATTAGCCCCCTGCACAAACCCCCCTGTAGAGAGCTGTGTCTTAGAGATCTCCAACTCTTTCCTCCACAAACACAAAAAATTTTTTACTTACCAGCAATGACAAAAATAAATGGAGACAACCCCAAATTTCAATACTCCCATTCTTGCCCAATTTTTTCATATTGTCTTTGTCATTCTTTTTGCACAGACTCTGCTCAAGACCCCCTGCTGCCTCCTGACAATCCTCCCATTCCTGCCCATTGTGGGACATGCCCACTGCTCTGCTCCCAGCCAGCCTCTCCCAGCTCCCTGTCCTTGGCAGGGCCAGCTGGCTGGAGGCAGGGCAGGCAGGGAGGCACAAAGCCAGCTGCCAGATCAGTGACAAACAGCTGGCAAGCACTGAGGAACTTGCTGAGAGCGGCTGCTGGCTGTGCTGAGCAGGGCTGCTGGCAGGGGCTGTAGCTGCCTCTATGCTCTCAGTTTGAAAACTAAGCCCTGCTCCAAGGAAAGCAGTGCTCGTGAACAGCCTGCCTTTCCCACCACTGCTTCCTTACACTGCCAGGACGCCCCAAGTGCTCCTACAAGAGCAGGAGAGAGGCTTCCCCAATGCTGTGTGACCAACACACTGAAGAAAACTGGCCAGGAAGCTTTCAGATGAGCTGCCTAAGGGCTCTGAGAGCATCTCTGCAGCTGGCACAGGGACCTGTGAATATCTCCGCTCTCACAGTTCCTTTCTCAGTGATGGCTTTTCTCTCTGTCTGCATTGCTTCTAGTCAGAACCATGGAGCCCTGTCCAGCCCAGAGAAGTGTTGCCATCCTCCCATGGGCCTCCTATCCCCTATCCCCATTTTGTGCTGTGGAGTAGCACTGCCAGTGACATGCAATGTTGGGTCCTTGCCCCTACCAGAATCAGCCAAGGCTCCCTAGCAAAACCCATGCCAAGAGCTGCAAGAAAATAAACAAGAAAACCAATGCAATTATAGCCATTATATCTCAGCACATAATTTTGAATTTGTCTGTCCTGGTTTTATTTGTTCAGAGGATGTCTTTCTGAGGAGATTACTTCTCAGCTAAATGCTCTCTCAAAATTTCTCTCAGAAGTCGTAGTTTTTCACTCTGTTCCTTTCCTCTTTATGTTTCTTTCCTTATGTCTAAAGTGAACCTCCCTGTTCCTTCTCATAGATGTATCTTACAGTATTGTAGATGTAAGATGTGTAGATGTAAGATCTTAACCTCTCAAATACTTTGGTTTTTAGCAACAAATATGTGAGTTTCAGCTTTATATATCTGTACAAAAACTGTTCTCTGAGGCATTTTAACTCCTTAGAATATGGATTCTGTTTTTATGTAGATCCTTTGTAATAATGGAAAAAATAATCGCCTCCTGTAAGATGCAGAAAGGTACCCTGGAAACTGATACTCTATAAAATGTTAGAGCACTTTTCAAGAATGGACAGAAGACTAGAGATTAGAGGTGGAAGTTCTCCATTGTGTGGCCACTTACTGTCACATAATCCAGCAAGAGACAGCTTCTGCCATTTCCTTTCAATTTCTCTGTATAAATCTGCTCTCACCTAAAGCTTGACCACATGATAGTCCATACTCACATTAAACTGATTATTTTTGTCTGAGCTATTTTTAAAAGAGGCAGTTTTAGCTTCCACATCAGAAATGTCCCTTCTGGAAATATCCCCATTCACTTCAGAAGGAGTGAATCTCTAACAGACCCCTGCATTATGTTAACTTCATGATGATAACCAGGCAAAAGGACATCCAGCCTAACATCTGCATTTGAACTTAATTAAAATGTCCAGATAATGTAACCAGACACATGGAGATTAACCTAAAAATCTACAGGTTTCTGATGCTATAGATCAAGTTAAAATGTTACAATTTCTGAGCAATGTCTTGCCACTTGCCACAAAGCTTGTGCCCAAATTTACTTCACTAACCTTGAAATAGTTTACAGTTAACCAACCTTCATTGCCATGCAGGGGGCTAAGAGTCAGTTCATGACCTGTTGAGCTGCTGCCCCCACAAAAGGTAGAATGCAAGCACAGAAAATAGGAGCAGCCAGGCTTCCACAGGGGAATAAAAATATCAGCTGAAGAGATTTCTCCTAGCAATATTTAGGCTTCCCTCTTCCTGCAGATACAGCATGTGTCTGGAGAGATGTGCATCTTGAGAGTGGGGCTGTTCTAAGGAGATCACAATAGCCTTTTTCAAACACTTTTAAGATCACAGAAGGACTTTGACCTAAAGTATGCTCAGAATGGGCTAACTCCAAGGCCTGGTGAGGTCTGGTTAGCACATCCTGGGTAATGCATCTGGACAAAACTTCCCAGTGGGGCAAGCTGTGAAAAGATCACCCCAAGTTATGGGACTGATGGGACTGCAGCCACTGAAGGAGTCTGCCCACTGTGGCAAACTAGGTAATGAAACAGCTGCTGGTCTGTGACCACCCAAACCACCCCTTGAATATGCCTCTGTGGATTCCTGAAACTTGGATTGTAAATTAAGTCACCTGATGGAGATCTGAGATAAGATAAAGGTGATACTACTGTCCAAGGGTTATCTCAGGCACAGGAAAAAGAAAGTAAGCTGGGGGAGCACTGATAATGGATAAAAGGAATCCACAAGGAAAGCCAGCTCAGCTGAACTGAAAGAACCAATGCTGAAATCAGCCCCAGCTAGATAAAAGTTAATTCCAGCAGGGGAAGATTGCTCACAACCCAGGAACTCAAGAAACCCACCAACTCAAAAGAAGAGAAAGATTGAGCATGCAGACTAATTAGCATTGGAAGCAAGGGCATAATTTAATCAATAGAATGAGAGAACTGTGTAGCCAATGAGCTACAATTCCTTTGTTTGCTAATATGTATAAATAGTGAAAAGTTTGAACAACCTTGGGATCCCCACCACTGAGAAGACCAGGCTGAAGAAAGACCAATGGGACCCTGTGGGATCCATGGGTGGTGAATATCTTCTGCCTAATCTCTCCTTCCTGCTCTCTCCCCGTTCCCTCTTTCCTATTTCTCTCTCTAGCTCACATTTACAGTTAAATAAAATCTATAGTACTGACTTTGGCATATGGTCTAATTTGCACCTTAATTCAGGCAGAGGCATCTCTCAGTAAATCAGATGATAACAACTGTAAGCAAGTTGGACTAGTTAAAGTACTGAGCATCCTGCTGGTTGATTCAGCAAGCTGTCTCTACAGTCCCATTGGAGCAAGGGAAGTATGGCTCTATTTCCTCCTCTCCCTAACCTCACAGCTGTTGGGTCAAAGGATGCTTTAAATCCACTAATAAAGCAAAACTGCATAACAAAATCCAATCAGATGCGTTTTATTAATCACTTTCAGAAGATGCTGACTTCACAAAAACGCAGCTTTATAGGGTTTTTCTTTTGAAAATTATGCTGAAATACAAGAAAATAGATAAATCAGTCAAGCCAACAACTGTAGAACTTCAAGAAGGAAAGCAGGAAAGCTTCTATGTGTGGATATGACCCCAAATGATTTAGAAAGTCTCATTAAAAAGAACAAGATACAGAATTTCAAATGTTTCACCATCTCTAGCTTTGTGATAAAGGTTTCAGGAACTCACAAAATTAAACTGTTCACATCACTGGTTCCACATCATCTCTGAAGCCACAAGGAAATATCTATCATCACACTATTTTTTTCCTCTCAGCTTTGTGGTATGCTGTTGGACTACCCACAGGAATGGAGAAAAGAAACTCCCAATTTAGGATTTTCCATGGGAGCATACACAGGTTACAAGCATTTCTGAACAGAGATCCTTACACCTAAAACCCACAGGCAGCATCCTGCTGTGCCAGGTTGCAGGCAAACAAGGACAGCTTTGAAAAGCTCACAAACTGAGGGACGTAAGCAATGGACCTTGCAAGCAGACAGCCAAGGGATTCTAGCAGAGATTAAGACTGCGATGGCTAGCAGGACACCATATGGTCTCAAAAGCTTAACCAGCAAGAAACTCCTCAGTAAAGCTACTGGAGAAGTACTCTAGGAAAAAATGGGAATGGGATGGCAAGAGAAGTGAAACAGAAAGGACTTGTGCCATTTTTGTCAACTTTCATCAAAAGCAGTGAAGGCTATGAGAACACTTAGAGGATGCCTAATAGAGTTCTAATAGAACCCCCAAAATACCCCTTTTTGACTTACATAAACTTGATTCAATCTTTGTCCATACTGGCATTTTTACATTGTCATTTTCTACCACATCATCCATTACAATCTACCTGTCTACACTTTTTCATCCATATTTTTGAACTGTGTACACACTGTAAACTGACCTAGGCAGTAAAGATTTTCTAACAGGTTTCTCTTACCCCTCTGAAATTTACTTGCACCTGTGAAGCCAGGAGTTCTTTATATTTTTCCCCCATCTGTTGGAATTTCATATTTTTATATATTAAATTCAAAAATGAAGATGGTAAAAGTGTCTGCTGAGTGTGCATTTCTGTTTCCAAGCACATTCTCTATCTGTTATGTCTCTTGCCTATGACATGTGATTTAGGAACCCACCTCAGAAGAATGTAGACCTCATGGATTCTACTTTTTCAATTTCCCTCACACCCCGATTCATTCCGTTAATGTCTCAGTAGCCACAGCCCCTTCTCCTCTTAATTTTTGCTCTTAAGATAGAAAGGAAACTCCCACAAATCATTAAAAGTCATGCACAGCAAAATTACATGTATTCAAACAGTGTTCTTTTTAGTGGCACAGCCAAACTTTTGGAGAAAACACCACATGGGTATAGTAGAGAAACACAATGTTTATCAATATTTAGCCACTATTAGGATTTAGTGAAAATGATTTCTGAGACTTTTAACTCCTAGAGCTTTCCTGCTTAAAGAGAATCTCATTAGAGTGAACAGCTGTCAGAACCACCCATTGCCTTTCCAATTCTCATTTTCTGCGTAGCACCACGTGTTGCTCACCTAATGAGGTCCTCAAAAGAAGAAGTTGCTGCAAGTTTCCTCTCCACAGATGAATTTTTCAGCCTTCCCTGACATTTTGCATTTTTCCCTGCATGGAACCTTTTATGAATTAATCAGCTATTGCTCTACAAGGAGATGTTATTTATATTGGATCTACTCCTCAACCGTTACTAATTTGATTTTACCTTTTCTGATATTTTGTTTCTCAGCCCACATATATGTATGCAAATCTGCCTAGAATATTCTCCATTTCTGTACAACTTTTAGTTCCCACAAGTGCATATCTTCTACAGATTAATTCAACTCCCTATTCACTACCAACATCTTGACACTAGCAAACAGCCGTTCACTGAAGACTTTTTCCCATGACTTAATTTGGGAATCAGTTTTTCCCCATTTCCTTTGTCTGCCTGTAAATTTAAGATCTGAAGTTTTCCCTCTGAAACAGCCACACTAATCTAAGCTAACTGGATTAGCCTTCCTTACATCCTGCACCCTAGTGAACCTCCCAGTCCAGAAACCATAAGGAACCCCATCCAGGCAGTGGATTCTGGAACAAAGCCTCCTCTGATGAGGCAAAAAAAAAAAAAAAAAAAAAAAAAATCAAATTAATTGTATCTAATGACTTTGAAACCCCCAGTAACAATCACAGTACATGGAAAGACCTCATCACTATCTCTGCTATTTCACAGTTTATTTCTTTCAGGCCCCTCAGATTAATACCATCTGCTCCTGGTAATTCACTGCATTTGTCTTTCTCAAGTTGCTTCATAACTTCCTCCTGAGAGACTGCAGTCTCTCTTAAGACCAATGTCTGGTTTCCCATAGGAAATGCCCTCTGAATAGCACCTTCCATGGAAAACACAGATGTAGGAAATTTGTTTGACTTTACTCTTAGCTAAGCCTCCTTTTCAGCTGTCTCTTCATGGCCTATCATGCACAGTGCAATTTTCTAAACAATAACAGGTAACTGTGAGTATGTTGTATTGGAAATACTTTTATGTTTTAGACAAAGCTTTCCTGTACTTACATGGCACAAAGTCACTTTATGGTCTCAAAGGTTCTTTATAGTGTTTATTCCCAACATTTATTGGGGTAGAATATTTCAGACAAAGAATAACTAGAATTCTACTAAATATTTTCTTACTTTTAGCCATTTTTCTTTATATCCCCAAACAATTATGTCTCCCTGGAAGAATTTCTCTTGATTAGAAGTAAGCTGAGCCTTCTACATTCCTCCCCTCAATTAACTCCTGCAATTACATGATGAATCTTTTCCTTTTTCCACAATCTCCAGAATGAATTATCAAATAATCAGTTGCTTATGCTCTTGGTAAACTACTCCAACCTGCCATTCTGCAAAGGCCAATGAGGTGGTGCAGTAATTACGCATTGCTAGAGCATCTAGCAATTTAGTATCTTAAAAAGGAATGACTCTGGCTAAAGCAACAATTTGGGTTTGAATGTCTTGTATGGATGCTGCTTGTTCAAACAGAGCCAATAGCATGAAATCTCACTGATTCAAGAAATTATGGAGAGGCATGCAAATTCTGCTGTCAAGCCAACAAAGTAAACAAACTAAGACACAATGGGATTAAAAGATGGGATAAAAGTCTGAGATCAAAGAATCCTCGTCAGAAACTCTTATGCACCAACAGTCACTTCTCATGCAAAATGAGTTGTAACTATACTGAAATTAGACAGGTAGAAAAAGCAATCCCCAGAACAACCAGTATTGTTGGTTTCCAAGGGGTTTACAGCATCAAATACAATTCCTTATAATACTGTTATAAACAATTTGGAAACTAGTAAATTGTACAGAGAACAGGTGTAGAGGACTTCCTGCAAGGATTTCCAATTAATAGGCATCTGTATTCTGCACTTCTGCTTTACAACACAGCAGATCCAACAGCAGTGAAACCTGTTCCCTAATTATGATGTGCCAAGTGGCTTAATCAGTTTGCAATATTTCCTTTTTAGGTAAATGAAAACATGATTAAATAAACAGTGTACAAAAGGTAAGAGAGTATCTTCTGAATTATTTTTTTCAGAGGATACTCTCTTACTCTAAATAATGCTGAACAGTCACCAACATCCTATGACAGTGTGGAAAGAATCAATCATAGAGTATTTTTTTAAGTCTGAGAAAAGGAAACTGTGCAAAGATAATATGTAATGAATACACTCTGAACAACACCACCTAATAGCCTAAGATGCCTTTTGTGCAGTTTCAGACATGATATACAGTACCTAGTTCTACAGTAATTATAGTATTTAAACTTTTGACAGACAATTCTTGTAGAATCCTAGAAAATTCTCTAACAATGTAGTCAGTTGTGTGACTATGATCTCACCAAATACTCCTTGACTCACTGAGTTCTCACTGGTTTGCTCAAGAGAGGTGAGGCTCAGAAGGATTATAAAGAAATTAGACTGCAGATTGTGTCAATTATGTGGCCATAACAGCCACAAAAGACAGAAGAAACTTTCTGAGAATCAGTCATGCCATGACTTTACTGGTGACTTTTATTTCCACCTACCACCATTTGAAAATTGGATCATGCTTCAAAGCATAGAGAAATATTATGCCTTCAAACCTTTATTAAAATTATTCTTTGGAAAATTCCAGATGTCACCTTAAAAGATTTTTACTCTTTTTAAAAGGATTTCAAAATTTTATTTTTGTCAGTTTTCCAGGTATTTTTCGTCTTGCAGACTAGCTGCTGATTGTACAAATAAAGGAAATAATTTTTCATGTCTGTTGGTATGTGCTGTCTTTCAATTTCATTGAAAACACTCTCACTTCTGTATTCTAATAATGGATGTAAAAATAGTGCATGTTCACCTGTGTTTATCTGTTATTTCTTAGCACATTTTTATAATGACTTTTTTTTCTCTCTTTACTGCCTAAAGAAAGCAAGTAAGGGTATGGATGAACCATTTTAATTTTCTAAATGCTTGACAAGAATACATCCCTTCCTGATGAGATAACCTGAACAAAACACATTATGAAGTAAGTACTATTTCTGTTAAATAACTGCTGATATATATAGATGACTTTCTCATACCTCCTGAACCCTCATCGACCCTTGTCTAAAATATTGCTGAGATTAGGGTTTTGTAACTGGTTTTGCACATTGGTTAGAAGTCATAGCTATATTTCCATAATAGTACCCAGGTGTTTTCCTGAGTTAATTTAGGATACAGCAAGGTGTATGACTAATTAAAACTTCATTTAGAACCAGGTACTCCTGAGATCTGTGCATAAACGACTTTATGACATTTTTAAACATACAGAAAAATGATCTGTGGGATAGGCTCCATGTCTCTACTGCCTCATAGGCAATTAATTTTTTTAAAACATATCCTTCTCTATCTTAGACTTTTGATTGTCTAGAATAAGTAACAGAAAATAGAAACTTTTTTCATGTTAAAAAAAAATTAAATGAAGAAGCTGTGACCCTCAATCTAATACTAACTCTTTTAAGTGTTGAGGCAAATTTTACAAGAGAAGGCCAGGGAAGAGATTATGCCATGGGGTTTTCAGAAGCCAGACTGGTCTCGGATACAGTTGCTTGGTTCTTGCTTATAGACTCAGCTTACAAACCCTGCAGGTAATAAAACATGGCTCTGGAAGAGAAAAAGAGTATAAAGTTATAAATAGAAATTCACTGTCAAATATTTCTTCAGCATCAGTGGAGACGAGGCACAGACGGAGAGGAGATTAAATCTACAGGAGACCTGGCGTATATTAATTAAGTGTCTGATATTGCAGAACATGTCTGGGGTGAACATAACCAATCTTGTCTTGGTGAATTGATTTTCTGATAGAGCCTTGAAGACTAGTGGCCAGTATCCTCAATAAAAATCTTTGCATCTACATTACTTAGTGAAATCAGGAAATAAGAATCACATTCTGGGCATTTATTAGATTTAGTTAAATGCTAAATTCTTGCATGGCAAACCGCCACTTTCTCTAGAGTTACTGAACTTACTCCCTATCAGATCTAAAAACAACTGTGAAAAATCTTTACATAAGCCTGCTGGGATTCCATCAAAGCCAAGTGTTTGGTCAAGAGAGAATTTTTTGTCTGATCTCCAAGTTTCTTAAAACATCGGTGTCTCCACTGATAAAAGCTAAAAGGGACAGAAACTTTTGTGTAACTTATAGGAATGGAAAACAGAGATGTGCTGGGCCCTGTAATACTGTGGTTTTCCCATGCCTTTAAAAAATTCAAACATTGATAGGACTAAACAAAAGCTGTATTAAAACAATCTGAATAAGCTTGCAAAGTCAAGCAATGAAAATAAGGAGAAATGAGGCAGCCTTCACCCAATCCTTCTTATACTTCTCCTTTACAGTACCACCCTAGCACAATAAATCATGCAGTCTGCATTATAGGGAAAGGACAGTCTTCTGAAAATTTGGGAACAGCTTGGGAACAAACTCAAGTTTGCATGTACATAGGCACACACTTATCATTTCTCCTTTTGCAAATTATTTCCCAGTGCTTACTTACAAATCACGTTTGATTTTTTTCTTAGCAGCCTAGTGATTTCCTCCTGCTTTGTATGCAGGTAGGAACAAATATAATTTTTGACTTGAGTAAAGTTTTTTTCTCACCCTTCCAAAATATCTTTATATCTAAGCATATATATGAAATCAATGAGTAATGTAAAAATAATTTGTTTTACTGCCCCTTAAGGAATATTGCAGCAGCAAAATGAGACAAAAAAAAAAAACAACAAAACCCAAAAACCCAACCTAGTTCAGATCTTCTAAATATAAAATCTTCTCTTGACAATTGTAACAGGAGGATGGGGCAGGAAAAGACAAGTAAAAAAACTGTATGTGAGAAAAAGAAATGAGAAAATTATTACATTTTAGGATGAAACCTCAGCTTCTTCTACCAGAACTTCTACTTATGCATACAATAAAATTTTCATTTTACTGTTGCCTCTGACTTTTTAAGAACACAGTGAGGAGGTTTTTATTCTCTTGTGTAGCATCTACTGTGACAATGTCCTGCTTTATAGTTGGTGCTCCTATGCTTGGCTTTATGGCAATAGCAAAAGCTTCCCATATCAAACTTATTCCTGAGAATTTTTAGCCAACATAGACAACATCAAAGTTTACTACATGACGTATGGATGCTACTCTTCAGCTCAATTTTACCTTCAAGTAGACCACTGTCTTATTGGAGTATACATGTGTATCATCAGCAGAACAAACCATCAAGTACATGATTTTTTTCTATACTTTAATATATGCTGGGTATAACTTCACATGGTGGTATATACCCACTGAAAGCCTCCTCTGAGAAGAGATTCCATTAGAACAAAGACAGCAGGCTTTCATGAAAATTCACCTTTAAACCAGAGTCATAGCAAAACAATGAGTAGATGAGAGGAAGCCACCAGAAAATTTTAGAAGCTGGAGCATGCATCTCAGTACTGTTTCACCTGTGTCTATGTGTCACTCATCCTTAAGTAGCCCAAGTGGTGGCTGGAAAAGCTAAGGAGGCAAGTGCTCAGTTCTTCAAAGTATGAATTTATTTAAAGTGTCATGGCACTTTACAAGTATCAATCACACAAACTGTTCTTTTCCAATCCCCACTCCTATGCTATAGGTACAACTCCTGGCTATTGCTCTGTGTAGGCCAGATCAGCAGTAGCCAGGATGAACTTCTAAAGCCAGTTTTCAAGCTCTAACCAAAGAGTTTTGCCAATCTATTCAAGTAAGAATACAAACACATTATATGTACATATATAAAATATACATTCTATCATATTTGTGTGTGTGTGTGTGCATGTATGTGTGCATATAAATATACACACCTGGTTAAGTATAAATATATTACTTGCAAAGGAGCAGCAAGGGCGGTGAATAGAAGAATTATACTTATTTACTTTTTAATTAATACAGACTTCCAGTTTAGGGCATTTTTTAAAGAGGCACTGAAGTCAGCAGTAGTATTTTACAGCTGACTGATAAAATTTATTTTATTCATGCAAGACCTTGTGTTTTCCTTTCTATAGGGGTTGTGCCCCTTACAGTGTTTTGTTTTCATGGCTCTTTAGATTGAACAAACCAGAAACTAAATTAAACTCAGCTAAAACCATTGTGGTCAATCTAGGTGTAAAACATAACATGAAAACCAGAATTTTTCCCAGTTTCCACATGAAAAAATAATCAGCCATGGCTGAGTCACAAAAGTCAGCCCATGTCTACCAGAAACTGCTGAAACTTTACATTTCTTATGGAACTTGTCTAGGATTTGGAGGAGCTTCTATTTATTTATTTATCAGCTAGTTAGTTTGTTAGTTAGTTTGTTTTTAAGGAATGAAGATTTAAAAAAATCCCTAAAATACTTACCTACATTTTCCTAAATCTCTTAGAATTTGGGAAGGACTATAAATCTCAATCTTCTTTATATTTGGAGATACAAGAGGAGCTTGATCTGAAAAAAAATCTTGTAACACAAAGAAAGAGACAAAGAGAGAAAAAGAAAAAGAGAGGGGGAAAAAAAGACAAAGTTCTCATGTGTCGCTGTTGGACACGAAAGAAAGACACGGACTCATGATTTCAGAAGGCTGATGCTCTGAAAAAGGGGTTGGTTTATTCTTAGAACTTATTTTTATACCTTTTTACAATGTGCCCACTGAAGAGGTGGGATCTTTTGAACTATTGGTCATACCAAGGGTCAACAAGCAAAGTCCCTCCTTAGGAGAGAAATGTGAAAAACAAGATAGTTTAAAAAGTGTGACCTTGTTTACCAGTTTAGGTCTCTGAAAAAGAACTTCAGAAAACCCAAACATGACAAGCAGTGACTACACTCATAAGTCAAATGTCTTTGTACTTTGTACTAGTCTTATACTAGAGTAGATGCACTTGAACTTGTATCTCAGTTATGAGGAGCTACACACATGAAAGTCTTAGAACTACATTTCAGTAACTGAAGCAAGCAGCTTCATAACTCAGCTTTATTATTCAGATGAGCACATGAGACAGCTCTTCTCACCAAACCAATATATCAGCTGAAATGAAAGGTCCCTTGCCAATTTTATATTCTTTATGTGCAGAGGTCTTCCCTTTCTCTGAAACCATTTGTAATCCTCATAAATTTAGATAATTTATAGCTTCTGTCCTCAATATGCAGTAGATATTATCAAAAATAAACATGAAAAAGATTACTATAAAGTATGATTTCTTTACTTTTCTCTAAATGATTTACAGTTGTGCTGTAAAAGTGCTGTTAACTTGTGTGACAACACTACTCAGGATTTTTTGCCTTTGTCAACAAATCCTTGATATTTCTGTAAGGACACTGAACTAGGTAGGATGTCTGGGAAAACAGAAATTGCTACTGCAGCAGGTCAGCATCCTGATGCTTCATCTGTCACAAGAGAAGCCAGTTCCAGAAGGTGAGACTCCTTGTCTTCATGCATATTTTGCATATTGCAAGGGTCACACAGAGTGAGACTTCCAAGATGAAAGGGGGAGGTTTCCAAGAGACCAGTAGTCACTGGGCAGAGGTGGCAGCAATAAAGTCCCTGGGATGGCTGAAAATGAGCCATGAGGAAAGGACCCCAGGGCAAAAGGGAGAATTACCTACACATCATTATTATTTCTGTGTGTCTGACTATATCACTAGGAGTTTTATTACTTGAGAAGGCAGTTAATTACCACGGCCAGATGTGAACAAAACCTGACTCTTCAGCATTCAAGAGCTTTTCAATCTCTCAGAAGCATTCACTAATAACAAGTCTTACAAAGCATCTTTGGCTAACTGATCATTGGCCTCAACTTGCCGTTGTCATGAACTTGTGAAGCAAATAAAGTACTTTGAGGTACTCACCCATCTGGCTGCTTCTGCAAAATGCCTGTACATGCACTAGTGGCTTGGTGAATATACAAAGATATGAAACATGTGTTCCTCCCCTCCCTACCAAAAATAACCTTTACACTTAATTACTGCTTCTGGATGCCTTATATCTTTGCAATAGCAGTTTAGAATATAATGTAGCAGAGGATAAAGGAAAGACAAAAAGATATAAGGTGGTGCCCTAAAATTGTTACCTTCAATTATCCCTAAAATTTGTTATATGGCATTTGTTATATTTATTATAAAAGCAAGAGTTTTTTAATGGGAAGCTAAACAGTAAGTATATAAAAAAAAAAGAACTTTTCATCAAGAAGAATAATTTTTCATCAAGCAGCTAAGTAAACAGCCATCTCCACAAAACGACACTTAGAGTGAGATGTCAAAGAGACGTCTCAGAGAGATGGCCTCTGGAAATCCTACCCATAACCATTGATGGAATTTTGGGCTTGAGGCAAGGTGCCCAGAAACATGGGAGGCTGAAGTTAGAAAGGTCTGGAGAGAGCAATACTGGCACAGTGCATTGCTGCACTCAGTACCCCTTACCAGTTGTAGGGCACAAACCTTGCAAAATGGGCACCCTTGGAGCTGGGAAGCTCAGCCAAAGCTGCCATTAGGATCAGGGTTCAGAGAGCCACAAAGCCCACAGCTCCAAGAACCCTGGGGATGGGAAGGATGTGCCAAGAGGTCACAGTTGTGCAGTAGTATTGTTCACCCCTTTGTAATCCGAGACACCCATGATGCTGGGGACCTCAGCCCTGAGCTGTCATTAGGGTTAGAGATCACAAAACTACAGAGGCTGCAGCTCCAAGAACATTGGGACTGGAAAAGGCACGACATAGGGAGTACACCACTGCACCAACATCACTGCCCCCACCCTTTACCAAACAGGACAACTAATGCTGCTGGAGACCTCACCCTCAGCTCCCAGCTGCCATCAGTTTTAGGCCTCCAGAAGCCACAAAGACCATAGCTCCAGGGACACTGGGGCTGGAAAAGGCATGCCGAGAGGGGCACAGCACTGCACCTGTGGCATCCATCCTCACCATTTTTCCAGTTTGGCACACTCATGGTGCTGAGTCCACAGCCTCCAGCTGCCATCAGCGTTAGCAGTGGGTTTCAGAGGTCCACAAAGGCTAGAGCTACAGGGACACTAAGGATGCAAACAGCATGCCATGGGCACCACCAACACTGCTGTTGCAATGTTGCATTTCTGGATGCAGTGGGAAAGATACAGGAGAGACAAATCATCTCTCTAGGGTTGGGGCTGACCCTGCCACAGCTCAGGGAGAGGGATGTCTGCACTTCCTTCAGCTCAGGCTAAGCAAAAAACAAACATGCATTTATTCATAATATTCAAAGCAGACAACACAGCCACAAATGTTTATGAAAGATGTAGGCAGAAAAAATAAAAGCAAAAATATGCTTGATCTGCTTATACTAAGGTAACATGAGAAAGTTCCCTCATTCCATTATTCAGTGGATTTGCTGTTTACTTCCTGATGAGATGACAGTTTCTGCCTTCAGCCATGCTTCCATTTTGAACTGATAGTGCAGCTTTTGTAGCCAATGGGTCCTTTGAAACCTCCAAAAGGATAAAGACTGGCTTCATCTTTCACTTCTAAATGGTTTTCTTTTTCTGTCTGAACTAGGAGACAGGCTATTCACCCTCATAAGCAGAATAACCCATAGAATCAGAATGATTTGTGTTGCAAGGGACCTAGAAGATCATCTAGTTTCAAACTCCCTGGGTAGGGAGCCTTCCACTAGACCAGGTTGCTCAGGGTCCCATGCAACCTGACCCTGAACACTGCCAGGGATGGAGCATCCACCATTTCTCTGGGCAAGCTGTTCCAATGTCTTGCCATTTTTACAGTAAATAATTTCTATCTAATCTAAACCTACCCACTTTAAAGGCATTGCTCCTTGTTCTATCACTATATGACCTTGTCAAATGTCCCTCCTTGTCTTACCCTAGATGGCTGCTATAAAGCTGCTTCCCAACTGCAGCAGTGTTATGGCAACCAGCATCTACTCTGCTGTTTTATTAGTAATTTCTTGGGTCAGTTCTATTCCATTAGTAACTACAATACTAATTTTAATACAATTAATAATATTAAAATATTAATTGAAAAGCCATTGCTAATATTAAAAATTAACTCTATTTATCTATGGATAATTTTCTAAAGAGTGCTCCATTAGGAGTCACCTGCTGCTCATAACTGGTGAGCACAGGACTGTGGCTAAATGAGGTCTAAATCCTGTGTCCTCTCCTTTTGTGCTGGGACTCAGTGAGGAATGCATCTTTTAGTGAAACCTGCATTCTCCATCATTTTGTTCTCAGGAACCTGTGTGCTTATAGCACACTGGCTGCAGATAATTCGTTACTAATATTTGTCTAGAGGAGACAGCAATCAATCAGTGAGGCAGCAAAAACACATTTTGGGTGGCTGGTCCTGAACCTCCACAGAGAAAAATGTGTGTGGCACATACTCACATAGATCCACATGTGGATCTGCAAAAGGAAGATGAGAATGGGAAAATTAACCTCCGTGTTCTCTGCTTCGTAGGTCCTCATGGATCTAGAAGAAGCAAAAATCAGTTTGATTGCTTGTCTGTTTGCTTTTATGCAGAAGGCTTTAGCTACTTCAATTATTATTCTTCCCTTTGTACAAAAGGCATATTTTGTTGATACACTCTTTTAATTACGAGACTGAAGTTGGTGCTCTGACCTGTTGCACACCAGGAGACTTCAAGACAGGGACTGGAGTCCTTTTCTGTTAAAGTGCACTAGTGAAGGACAGCAATCGTTTGCCCAAATTGGGTTAATGTCCAAAATTACTTTTGTCTACTTGTGCAGGTTAGGCTTGTAGACCACCTCCCACCTTATAGAAGGTAGAAAAAAAGGGGCACAAAAATACAAGGCACGCTAAGTTATACAACTCTGAACAGGGTCAAATGCTCCCATGTCTGTGTCATGTACCTATTGGATCACGCTTCCAAAATGGAGTGTTTGCTGAAAGACAGAAGAAAAATTCTTGTCTGATTAATCCATCAGCTGATCAAAAGTGTAATCAAAAACAAAAGAAGGAGGGAGAGAGAGAGAAAAGATGCACTAAGCAAACAAGCAAATAAGAAAACATTTAAACTAAAAGTCATCAAATTAACATAACTAATGACAAGCTGAAGTGATGACAACCTACTGGCAGGAAGGATTTCAAAGACTCGGATATTGTCAGTCTGCCATCCTGGAGATAAAAAAGCAGAGTCATTAATATTCAAGAATTTGCTTTTGAAGCTCTGGATCATTATCATCCCCTACACAGTTTTTCCATATAAACCAACTGAAACCACTGGAGAAGGATTGAATTACATAGCAGGTTATATAGATGATGAAGTGGGAAAAGGAATGGTGAGGATAACAAGAGTTTCTTAAATTTTAAGTTCTTGTACATAAATGAAAGAGAAACATACTACTTAAATTAGCAGAACAAACAAAGTAAAGAATGGATAGAAACCTCAAGCAGGAATCATCCAGCCTGTAAACCTGAGGCCTCAGCAGGAAAAATGGACAACAAAGAGGGAAACTAACTTAAATGTAAGAAGGAGGAGCTTTAAACTGGATTACAGGAAAAAAAAATCTGACTCAAAAGTTTATTGGGCTAAAGACAGGCTGCCAAGAGAAATAATTAAAGATACAATTATCAAAGAATTTAACATGGTATGCAAAGAGCATTGACAGGTTTGTAACTTTTCTGTATGGGATGAATTCACGATGATAAAGTCAGTGGCCCAGACTAGACAGAGCTGCGATTCTTTACAGCCAAATTTCTCTTTTAAAAAAATGGAGTGGAATTTCTTTTAATCACTCCCAGTGAATTAAAGCACATCAAACAGTCTTTTTTATACTTAAATGCTGCAATGTGTTTGTCCTCAGAGTGTTTGTGCCGGGCCCAGGTTTACAAGGCTACTGCAGGTTACAGCACTGTCAGCTGACACATGCACCTCATTAATGGTCAGGGCTGAAGCACTGCTTCTGCAAATAGCAGTGGGCTTGGGCAGAAGAGCTTCCAGGTCCAAGTGCCAAAGAACAGTGCGAGCTTCTGCTGCCATATGGCCTGGAGACAAGCAGCAGGGTCACCATTTCACAGTGTGCTGCCTGGTTTCCTTCCTCAGATTGATAAGCATTAGCCAAGGAGCTGTTCATATAGGCTTGCAAGGCAGTATCACTTGTGCAGTCAGCCGGTGGGGTTTTTTATAAAAATTAAAATACTCTAAATGTGTCAATATTCAGGGATTCAGTTTTCTGGGTTTCCCCTCCCTGATCTTTTTCTTTGCTTCGTTAGGGCTGAATGGTGGTAGCTTCTAAGAAAAGCTAGATGGAAAACCAATGTTTCTTTTGAGAAGCAAATTAAAATTATGAAACAAGGGAATGCTTTTATCATAAAAATACTCACAGGACTCAAATATTGAAGAGGTCTTTCAACCAGAGCTTCATTCATGGTGAAAAAAAATTCAGAACAGCACATTCTGTGCTGGAAAGATCAAAATGATACAATTCAACCTAGGACAGGAAGTCTAGTAGCAGCCATTTTCACCTCTAATTTCAGATCATCAAGATAGAAAAAAGGAAAGCATAAGAAAAGCCTAAGATTTTCTCTCTTGCCGAAAAAGAGGAAGGATAATAGCAGCACTTCACACTCAGGGATGAAGCAGAAGTAGGAGAAAGATGAGGAAAAGATGAGGGAGTTGTTGCTTCCTCTCAGGGCTTTATTCAGTTATGTTGCAGAGCAGTGAGATCAAGTCCTCCAGCTGCTAGTGGGAAAAGGCTCAGGAAGGTCCATTGTACTGCCTGCTGCTCAAAGCAGCATCAAGCCAGCTCTCCACTCATCCCTTCAGCCACCACAGCCCTGAAAGAAAGGCCCTTGCAGAAAGGCAGCCAGGTAGCAAGCAGCCAAGCAGTGCTTTTGGGCAGGAGCGCTGCAGGCAGTCTCCCACCCGCCTCTCTTTGGCACAAGGGCCAGCAGCTAATTTAGGCTTCTCTAAGCTACTGAGTAGCTGATTTTCACAAAATTTCTATGTCCTTAACTATTTTTGAGAATTCTGCCTCTTCTCTCCAGATTGGTTGAAATCAGCCGACTCAGAAGTTTTGAAGGGAGGAGTGGGCGAGGATGACAGTAGGACATGAAGAGAGGAAAAAAGGTAAGAGTTAAACTAACAGTGTCCTGGCACTCAAAGTAGTGCTTTATTTTCCACAGATACAGGCAAGTGGCAGCACGCTGACACCTCTGGGGCACAGGAGCTTCCCTGCAGTGTAATTTAAGACACATGAAAGACAGCACACAGGAGACTGAATGAAAGTCCTATGGGAGATTTTTCTTCCATGTTTGGACTTCAAGTAAGTAAGTGGCAAAGAGTTTAATACTTGATTTCCAGCCATCCTGTTCAATTTTCTGACAAGCCTAAATCTCCATTACCTTCACACTCACTGGAGGGGTAAGCGCACAGCCCTGGTTGTCCCAGGGAAACTGCTGCATGAGAGAACTCGCTGCCTTTTGTGGGCTCACATTGAAATGTATGGCCATTTTACTGAGAATTCCCCTGGTTTTGTATCAGCTCGCTCCCTCTTACCTTTTTCCTGTAATAGTTTCTGGAGAAGTACTTTGAATTTGTCTGGCCTCTAGGAATTTCATGCTACATGGTTATTTGTGGTTTGATTTTCTCTATCATATATATATATATATATATATATATATATAAATATATATATAGACACATCAGTCTCCATCTCACTCCTCACTCAAGCTCCGATGACCGACTTAGTTCCTCTCTCAGGGTTTTATCAGTGGCCTCAGGGCAGAACAAGCCACTTTTTGCCAGTCTGTGTTTCCATACAGGCACAGTCTGGTCACTAAACCTTGCCAAAGGTCTCAAAAACTTCCTACCTATTAATTATGATTAATTATGATACCTTCAACTTTGTGTACAAGGAGGAACCTACAGGTCTTCCTTCCAAGTATAGCTGCTACAGGAAAAAAGGTCCACATTTTAATGGCAATCAGTGCATATTATACACAAATTAGGTTACTGAGCACATTAATACACTCAGTGAGTTAGCTACTTAACAGAGCCTTTTGGGTTAAACGGGAAAGACAGCAGGGAATGAAGACCAGATTCCCCTGACAGAGGAAAAGGGAAGAATATGATACTTTCTCATTTGCTACAGAAAAATTATAAGAAAATACTGTAAGCAGTTACTAAAGGTGTTTTTCAGCAACAATAAAAACATCATCCACCGTTCTTAAAAATGACTGCAGAAAATCACCAAACTTTTCTGTCACAGACAAGTGAGGCAAGGACTGTGTTTTTGGCATTGATGCGTAGAAAATTATGGAATTTTGGGTAAAAGAAAAAAAAGATCTGGGTTTTCTCCTCCTTCAGTCAATGGAAGGGATCACTGCTGCAGGAATGTGAAGAGACATTTCTAATGCCACCTCAGCCCCTCATTTCAGTAAAGAATCAGATTGCTGTGCAAGCAGCAGGACCGTGGTCTATAGAACACTTCCTCCCTCTGTGTTTTGGCTCTCAGTCCAGGGGGGTAGCTTGTTGGACAACTAACTATGCTTTGTGGCTGCAAGGTCTGCAGGCAGAGAGGGCCTCTGGGGCTCTGCAGCCCTCAAGATTTAGGTGTGCATTAAGAAAAGAGCTTGAAAGAATTTTTAGCAAAAGGGATCTAGGCCAAAACCTCTTCCTCAATTGCAGTTTAGTTTAGTATTGCCTGGTCAAAAATGAGGTATTTCATACTCTGAAGGAAAAACTGGAAATGATGAATTCATTACTTAATCAGGCTAATGTTGTAAATTAAGAGGTAATTCTGAAGAAATAATGAAAACTCTCTAGTGGCATATTAATTATGAATTTCATCTATTGAGAAAGGAGGATTATGGATGTGGGCAAGAATAAAAAGATATATTTTCAGGGTCAGTGAATTTATCTTTTCTGGCATCTAACAGAAAAGAATAAATTGACTTCCCTCAATTTGAGAAGTCGTGGACCAAATATGTTGGTATTTTACTACATGGCAAAATTAAACTTGCTATATTTCAAACTTCATTAGCAGCTCAAATAAATAAATGCCAATTCATGCTTTTGATCAAAAATATGCAACCTCTGATAACAGACAACCATTCCAGTGGTAGAAGTTTAACTTTGTAATTGTAATGTCATTTATTAATTTCTTCATTTCGGATTTTGTTTCTCCTACCTAGAGCTGACATAAAAGTGTTACAGTCTGGGGAGTAACCTGAAACATTATGGTATGTACACTCAGTAGTTGCATGTAAAATAGCAATACCAAGCCCCATGTTACATGAAGGGAAATAAAGAATGAATTACTGATTTCAGATTCAGATAATTTCTCTGCCTGGAGTGCAATCTGTCTGTGGTTCAGAATGAGCAGCTGGACATAATCAAGAGCCTATCTTCCTTATCTACCTGTTGCCCAAACAGGAGAACCATGATAAGACTTGGATAGTTCTTTGATGTAATGCTACTAATCTCTTCCCCCTGATCCCAATTTCTAAAGTCCCGTTTCCCTGAACATAACTGAAACAAATAACGGAAGGCAAGCTGGAGTTTTGAACATATTTCCTGTTTAGAAAAACAAAAGCCCAACCCCAAATCCAACTGCTTTCCAGGGAAGATTTGGTTATGACTATGTACTGCTGATTTGCAAGCTGCCCACAGGGTTTCCATTTGCTTCCTGATGTCTGCTGCCCCATTTGCTGCCTGGAAGCAGCTCACAGCCAGTACACAGCCAGCAAACCAGCACCAATAGCTGCACTCTCTAGTCCCTTTGCAGAAGCATGTCTTTTTAGATTATCTTGGACTCAAGTATCTTTCAAAAAGAGTATTTCACTGGCCTCCATTTAGCAAAATGTAAATGGTATTTCAGGCATCAGCAGAAGCTGCTGCTGACTGTGCAGGGCAGAGCAGTCTCATGACTGCTGTCGTTTTCTGGCAGAGACCAGCAGTGCAAATGCTGGCACACAGCAGGCCAGAGTTTAGATTTCTACCTACACCACAAGTGGAAAACATAGCCCAGCCAGTGCAGCTTTGGGGCAGAGCAAGAAGCTACAACCAGGGCAGCATTTAGGCTTAGGGTTTTCAGCAACTGCTTCACTTAATCTTGAAGGTTAAGTGGCAACAAATAATAAAGCTATATGTCATCTACCACCTGGGGACAAGTGACTGCAAGATCGAGTCTGTGCATGTCTTCCCTTATTGTCCTGTAGAAAGCATTGCAAAAAACTAAAGCATGGATGTAATTTGGAGATAACATGATGCCTCCTTTTCACATATTTCCCTTTTCACTGAGTGCATGCTATATTTAAATATACTGTGCTCCAACTTCCTCCAAGTCTTTTTTTGTAATTGTAATATTTTTTCACAGCACCCCACTCTTTCAGTTCATTCAAAACAAAAATTCTTTGAAAGTCCAAATATAAAGAACAACAGGGTAAAACTTAATCCCAAAAGACACAACACACACTTTTCAGCCCATACTGTCATTTCACTGCTGGTGAAAGCAGTCCCCTCTTCCCACTGCAGTAGTCAGTCTCTTTATATGCCATTTCCTTGCATGCTGGTGCTTGGGAACAATGAACAGAACCAGGTAATTAATGCAGGGCAAAGCTTTTTATTCCCCTGGAGCAGTTTCCTTGCTCTGTTTTACACACAGATGTACAATATTTGCACCACACAAAAGAAGTTGAGTGTAGGAAAGGAGAAAGAAACCAGTGGCCTGGAGAGGCTGGAGGTGTCTGGAAGGGAGCAGGGGAGAAAAGGGTTGACAGTGAAAGTTCATGAAGGATTATGGTGTTCACAAATCATTAACCTTCATTTTGGCATGCCAAAATCTTTTGCTGCCAGTAAGATGGAGGACAAACTCTTTGGGATGACAAAACCCAAAAGGGAAAGTACCACATGCCTATAACCCTGTCATCAGTTAATAATCCCTGTGGAAACAAAAAATTAAAATATTCTAGACAGACAGACAGACAGACAGACAGACATCTAAAAACTCTTTAGTTCTGCAGCTATGTTCTGCATCAAGAATCATTCCATGAATCAGTGGTTAAATTGCAACTATTATCTTGTAAATGAAAGTAGGGTTAAATACATGTTTTTGTCAGCATAGATAAAATAGCACTTTTCCTGCCTTTCGTCAAAAATAATCAGAGAGATTATCCCTGGTGGGATCTCATATTACTTGCAATTTTTTTTACATCAGCACACTTGCTGATAATGAAAGTACAAAATTAAAATTAAATCAATTTTCAGAACAAAAGAAAGAGTACACTATGCAATGAATTATCCTCTGGTCCGTTATTGTATTTCTTAATCCACCTGCTAATTCCTAAAATCCAGCCATTTGCAATCAAACTTCCAATCATTAGTGAGATTTAGCAGGCTTCCACTGTAAAAGAACATTGACATTTCTCATGAGAGTTGGGATGTATAGTGTTGGAGGGCACTAGATACAAAGCCTGTCCATCCACAGCTGGACTGTATTTGATTTCCATACCTCTATCCAAACTCACCTCCTGTGCTGGGATATTAACACATGAAGTGAGAATTTTCTGAATAGTTACATCCTTTTTTATAAGCATCAAGACTCACTGTGGTAGAGAGGTTTATGTGGGAAAGCTAGGATGTGGCTGCATGACTAATTTTTAAAGCTTGTGCACAGCTTCTCAGGAATGCAGCTGGATCTAACTCCTTGGTGGCTTGCTTGTGATGACTGAATTGAAATATATTGTAATGATCCTCTGCTGAAGAAACATGAACTCATTAGAAGCTGAGGGTAGAGCTGAGGTATTAAGTGATTTTTCCATTTCTACTCTTTTATTAACTAATTAGAGCAAATATTTTACATAAGAGTAAGCAGCAACTTAAAACCTTAGCTCATAAATTAAGGTGATAATATCAGATATAATTTCTGTTCACTCATATTTTGAAAAAATTGTTTTTCCTCCTTATTTTTGAAGGAATATGTAGCATATAGAACTTATTTAATTAGTATCTTGAAAATTAAAGATTCCTTTATGCCAATCAAATACGTAGCAATTTCTGAATTTTCAAAAAAATTTTCTGTTCTAAATTTAAATAACTTAGAAACTTGTTTGAGAGCCACTACTTTCTGAGATGTCTTTTAAGCAGGCATGAGAAAAGTGCTATTTAATTTCACACTCCAGTAATCCTTTAACAATTTCCTTTCAGACAGAATATAAAATCTTATTATTAATTCCTTAATAAAATAAAAATAAAATATAGTGGATGTGTCTTTAACCTTGGACTAATTTGAGCAATTTTTTTCCCCTCAGATAAGAACCAAAGATCAGCACAAATGGCAAGTGATAAACTGGCCTTTGGGAAATACTCAAGAGTCTTCTTCCTCTTTTTTTTTTTTCCACACCAACTCTCTGGAAATGCCTCTTCAGAACTGCTTGTTTTAGTATAAGTCAGTCAATTTGATTCCTCCCACCCCTTAATTGGCAACGGCAAAAGTTGCCAAGATCTAACATTACCCACTTTAAATTCTATCTCCCTATTACCGTGAAGCAATGTCACAAAGATTACACCTTGTTAAGATAACGATAAACATCAAATTATCAGAAGTTCATAGCTCAAGGGCTCATTTACATTTTCCTACGTGCTTGAATTTGCTGAAGAAAAAAGATATCTATCACTCTCTTTTGTGAGATACAGCACCAGGAATTCCCTTGGACATTGTATTTACACTTTACAAATAACCCTCTCCTTCAACTTACCAATACCTCTCTTTCCAACTCTCAAACTCTCACCATATGATGGAACCAAGCTTCAATAGCTGTGGGCATTCTGTTTGAAAAGAAAACAAATTTATGGATGGATTTACTCATATAAGACCTTGCTGGTCATACTGGCAGGTTTGAAGCATTGCAGGCATCTAATGGAGATGCACAGGTCAAATAAAGCCATTACCTCCGAAGGGCAATGGTGGCGGTAGTAGAATAGTAATAGCAGCAGCAGTAACAGTTGTGGTAGTATTGTCAGCTCTTCCTGAGAGTAACTCTAGACAAGGAAGCAAAGCTCCTTTTTCATCACTGCTTTTTTTTTTCAAGACACCTAAAATTATATGTGTATGAATAACTCATCACTAGCATTAAAATCTGTTAGACACCTAGAAATAAAGCTGTCTTCTGGCGTTTTGAGCCCAGCGTCTTCCTGCACCAGGAAACGCATATGAGGACGTATCAGAAACACCTCAAGAAGAAAGCTTTTCATGAACAGATCGAGCAGCACCTAACAATCATTTGGAGTTTCTTGGTTCCAATGGTTCTATTGGAAAAATTGTCAAAAATCTGACTGATCAGTTGGTCGGAAACCATCTTCCAAATGTCAGTCTACCCTTGTCATGGCTAATCACTACCTATGTGCTTTTCTGGCTCTATCATTTTGTGCAAACAGTTACTTTTTCCCAACCTGATATTTACACATGGCTTGACAAAATGTGCAGCACTGTAGGTGGGTACCATGAAAATGGGTGCCAAGCTCTATCCAGTGTCCCCTTCCCACCCACTTAGGTAGAGAGAATACTTCTGGACACGAGTGAGCACTGTGGCTTATCACCCAACTCAATCACTGAGAGAAAGATTAGGAGGACATCTCCATTACAGGTGGATCAATCCACGAATTCTTTATTTCATGGAGACTTTGTCCCTTCCTCTGGCCTCTGTTGCAGAAAACTTCAGGCAACATGAAACCTCAGTATAGCAACTCAATTCTTACTGAAGCCATTTGGCATGGGCCAAGTATATGTGCACACAAATATAAAATGCATAGTAACAACTTTTTAAAAGCTGTCATTTTCCAAAAGGACCCAGTGAGGTAGAATTGCTATTGAAAACAATTAATTTGCAGCCATTTTTTAAACACCTAATTTCCCCACTAGCCTGTATGCAGCACTACTTCAAACAGCTACACACGGTCTCATTTAGTGAATATATGAGGAAAAGGTCTGCATTATGTTTGCTAAAAGGACTAGGATTTCAATTCCATCTGCCGCTGGGTGTGTTTGATTTGTGTATTAATTATGCCTGTTTGTAGCTGTAAATTTGCTCCAGATTAGTAGGTGATTGGTTCCACGCACGGATTCACTACACTGCATGGCTCCCTTGCAGTTTTATAGTTTGCAAATGGTTCCATACTTATGCTTTTTAAATGGCTTTTGATACCTATCTTATTCAGTGTGAGCTTTCAACTCTGTCTTTTTCAGATAATTTTTTCCCCTTAAGAGAAAACATGTCCTTTTGATTCTTCTCTTCGCAGACCCCTTTCACTGCTGTATTGCCAGCTTTGTCCATGGTGCTACTATAAAACGCAAGACAAAACTGCTTCTTTCCCCAGTCTTACAGGGAAATTCAGCACATTCACATTTAGCATTTTCTACGTTGAATGACTTAAACTAATGGGTTTAGGAATTACATGAGCACTCAGCAGGGCGTGTACATACCCATTACTGTGCAAACTTTAAATGCTTGTCACGTCAAAATAAAACTCTCCCACATGTGGAACATTTTTGCTCTTGATCAGTGAGTTTTCTTCCTGGTTTTCAAAATGCCCAAAAGTTCTGAGCTGTCGCCTTTGTAGTTCAGACCTGTGAGATATGCTTGAAAACGTGACACATTTGAAATGAGCTCCATAAAAACTGCCTTTGTGTCTACGAATGTTTGTGTACACTTAGAAAATAAATGTTGAAGAGGTCAAGCTGATTTCTCTCATATTTTAGGAAAAGAACTGCTCTGAGCTGAAAAATTGTATGCCAAGTTTCTGCCTGAAGCAAATTTTTACAATCAAACTAAAAACCTTTGAGACTAAGAGTTTATAATGGAAATACTAACACAGCCTTAACCATGGCAGCACTAGCAGGCACTGCAATAATATGAGGAAAGCTCTCCCTGCCCACAATCCAAACTAAATAAAAAAGATGCCATTTTCCAACATATACCCCAGGCTAGTAAATAACAATGATTTAATGTACTTGCCCTGTGGTAATACAGTACCACTGCAAGCCTCTTAGCCAATTTTTCTTTTCTTTTCTTTATTTTTTTCTTTTCAAACATATATGCCCCATAGGGAAAGGATTGCAATTTAGCTCTTATTTGTGGATATATCGCTTTCATTTCAACAATTCTTGAAAGCCTTCCTGCTGTCACATGCTACTGTATGTGAGCACCCAACTGAATAAAGACCCACCAGGCTTTTTCAGGAGTTTATTCACAGGTTTGGCTTTGCTTATTGTAGTATGCACCACATTTAAATTAGATGAGGGCTACTGGAAAAGCAATAACATTGTCAATGACTGGAATCTCACTTTCCCCTCTAACAGTCTGAAGCAAATTAATGTATTGGTTGTTCATTAACAAGTAAACAGTTTCTGCTACAATGTCAAGGAAAAAAGAATGTGTTCATTAATATGAACAATCTTCATCTACAAAGATGATTTACACAATGCATGTAATGAGATAGCTTTCCCCTAACTAGTACACTACCAAACTGAAAAGCTGATTCTTAGGACTTTCTTGAAATACAATATTGTTTGCTTACCAATAAGAAAGACAGTCTCAGTCACCTATGCCACCATTGTAAGCTCTAGAGTAAGTACTTAAAAAAAGACAGATTTCTGGAATCACTTGTGGAATTAATAAAATTGGTAACTACAGACTTACACTGCATCAATGATACATATTATTCCTGTGATAACTTGAGCTAAAAATAAAATTAATTTGGTTATAGAAATCCCTTAAACAACAACACTTAAAGTATTTCAAACTTGAAATTTTTCAAGAATTTTCTGAAAAAATCAGCGAACACTGGCTAAAAAAGCAAAGCAGTTTGGATACACCAATGTAATCAGCATGCCTAGTGCTTTTCTGTTAACCCTCTGAGTAGAACCATAGTATTCTGGATTTTTTGTACATTAATGCTATGAAAATTTTAACTTACAGAAATACTAATCTATATGTCATGACTTAATAAATCATGTTCTAAATATATTTGGGCTAGGCACCTCATCTCATGAGTGATTAATCCATCCTAGAGTTTTAATTATCCGTTAGAGAAGCCAGTCTCTAGCACCTACACAGGAAGCTTAGATTATTGCCCTATATTAGATGCTTAACTCTTAGACAGATACATTTAGATGAGACAATTCCCAGCTCACACCTTTTAGCTAATCCTGTGCTATCCAGTACTACATTTTCACAGGAAAGTTTGCTTACTGCATGTAAGCTTACTAGGATATTGCACTTAGGTTAGAGTCCACGTTATCCCTGCTTATATTTAATTGAGAGGAATTAAGCTGGAAGTGACCCTGTTCTACTTTCCTGTTAATACTAAGATCAGGCTGTCAGGCATCTCCAGAGACCAAACATTAGATGACCTGAGTCACCCTTCGGAAGTGCCCGTCTCCATCTCCTTGGTGATAGATGGTGCCTACCAAAACTGCCATCCATCTCTGCTAACTGCAACAATTCTTGTCACATCTAGCAGCAATACCAGCCAATGACTCAAAAGGGAAACGAAGAAAGAAGTCAGAAGGACTGGTCTGTATTACAGTAAAATGACCACAGTGTGCTATGTGCTCTCCCAGATTATTACATTAGAAATAGTCTATTAAGCTTGATTTCTTTTTTTATTGGTGTTTCAAACATTTATAGGGCCACATATTCTGTCTTCACTTATTCCCAAGAATTCAGAAGTTAGATTAAAAAAAATGGCAGTCACTGCCAACAAGCCTAAATCATTTAAACTTCCATGAAACCATAAATATGTACACATATATATGGATATATTAAAATATATATCTATGGGTATATGGATATATTTTAAAGCATCATTGGATACTCTTTTGAAACAGTTTGAATATTCAGATACCTTTCCTTGAAACCTAAAATAGGATATCAGCAATTTGAAACTCAGTCTCTCACAAACCTAAAAATAACTTAAAGAAATATTTTTATAGTTATGTTCATAAAACATCAACTAAAGATCAGAAACATAAGATGTTGGGGATGAGTAGGATTTTCAGGATCTAGGATTATTTTTACATACATTTTAAGTAATACAAGATGGTCTAAGATGAAGGAGCCAAACATCTTATTTTAATGATAACCCTGTATTCCAAAGCAAAGAAAAGGTTATAGGAAAATCCCAGATGGGTTTTTAAATAATATTTCTTATGCATAAGGTGAATTTTTTTCCTCCTGACTTCCCCCTCTAATTAAGAAGAATGAACATTGGCCTTTGCTTTAAGACTGCCAAATTTTCACAATAGTCAAGGAGCATGTGGTATTAATGGATGCTTTTTTATTACCACATGTATGTCTTGCATTTACATGGCTGAGCTGTATCTCTTCTAAAGGGAAGGATGTGATAAAGTGTGGGAAGATCAATGCTGGTCAAACTTGTGCCAGATTCTAACCTACTGTAAATTAGAGAGGTAGTGGCGAGGAAGGCTTTATCTTGACTGAAGTTTTGATCCTATGGAAAAATAATCCTTGTCCCATCCAAAAGTTACGAATGTACAACCATTAAGATGGCAGTGGTTGTTCCATATCCACTGAGCATCTTCTCTCCACAATGAGTTGAGAGCTGGATTGTTATAGTCAAAAATTTGACACACAGATACAACCCTTTCCCAAAACCTAAAATTCGAGAACTTTTGCATGGCAGTTCCTTTGTCCCTTCACCTCCAGTCCCAATGGAGTTCTCTTATTCATTTCATTTGTTTTAAAATGTTGTTACTCAGGTTCCAGACAGAGTAACTGAGGCCATACACAGGCCTTCTGCCCACAGACATGCATTCAGAGATCAGTCTCCTGATGGCTTAGATGGCTTTTTAGTAAACTCATAATCTGGTGTCTGATGTAAGCTTCCCCCAGCTGTTTCTTCTACAGTTGATGAATTGTGACCAATAGGTTAATCAAAACATGAGTCCTGCCTAAAATGTGTGCCCATGTCAGGTGAGATGAATCAAACCTAGATCGCTCATCTCTCTGTATTACCCAGGAAATCTGGAGAATTAGTTTCTACTAAAATATCTCACTTCTAGATTATCAATATCAGGTGGATTAAAAAGAATTCTATATTAAATACTTATACCACTTGTGTGAAGATCCACAAGATTAACCTCTTGTGTTTAAAGTCTTCAGAGCTTTCAATATATAAATTTTCATGTCTGAAGCAACGAAAGATGCACTTTGTAGGACCGAAAAATAGAAATCCAAAGTTTCTTGGACTACAGTTCAACTGATACTTCCACCTAGAAGTGCAAAACAACTTTACACTAGCCCCCACCAGCTGCAGGTATACATTGGCTGCCACAACTGCTCATACGGACAGTTCCATGAAAAAAACACCACTCAGAATGGGAATGAAACTGTGGGCAACTTGCCCTGTTCCTGAAAAATTTATTTAGACTTCCGGGAAAGCTGAGAAAATCTGCATGTCATTTTGGGCTGTATATTGATACTTCTGGATGTATAATAGAAAAGAAAAAGGAAGGAAGAAGGAAAGTGATAAAGTGCAAGGTTGGGGGGAGATAGAGAGTGAGAGAAAGAGAGAGAGAGGAAATCACATGTGACTTTTAAAAAACACTGTAAGAAAACTCTAACTTTAGAGAAGAAAACTTCCATTTCATATGAGCAATAAGAGAAACTATAAATTTCACATTGTTTTTTATTTTAGAACATGATTTTGAAAGTTGCTTCTTTCATTCATGTGAAATTCTGAGCCATCTTTTTTTTTTTTCAAATTATCACATCTGAAGGAAAAAGTCTACACACTGTAATATTTCTGTGGAAGCCAACTTTATGATAATGGTCAAATAAAAACCTATAATGCTGTCTTGAGGTTTTAACAAATCAGTAATATATATATATACTCTGTGTAAATGCCCATTTTATTAAATATTACAGATAAATCTGGTGAATCATTTTTAGTTTCTCCATTCTAAAGACAAAACTTTTGCTAATTCAATTTAGGCTTTACATATATGTTAAATGACTTGCATTTTCCCCGATTTAGAAGTACTCTAGTTATTTAAAGGGTAATGGTCATCAGTGTTAATCTTTTTAAATGGCTCTGCCGGAATAACCAGGTCATGCCGAGAGGATGCCTGTACGTTACTGAATGTGATGCAAAGGAACCAGGAACTTCTCAACTAGATCATTACATGCTATTACATGACAGAACGTGTCCTCAAGCAATTTCCCAAAACTCAACATTATCATTAGCAGCAAACTACATGGAAGCAATCTTTTCTGGCCATCATCATGTCATCTTCTGTAAACCATGAGAATGCCCTAAACTGAATTTCCCGTTTAGCCCTGCATCATATCCTTCAATAACAATTAGTCCGCGTCGAAATACAATGCAGGTTTGGAACAAGCTGCTGCAGAAGATACCATTTGTTTAATTTTATTCTCATTATTAAGCCTATATTTATAATTCCTAAGCAATAGTACATTTGATATATTTTTGGCCAGAAACAGGCAAGGAACTTCAGGATACTATAAAAGATATGTGCGTATAAAAGCAAAAAAGCCAGAATAAAACCCTAATATGGGTTGTCAAGATTTAAGGTGATCATTTACTCAGAGGGTTAACATGTGCTAAAATTACATACTGCAGTTCCTAGCTCCACTGATGAAAACATTCACTGCTTCTATCTTTAAATAAAAAAGCAAAATAGCCTTAACCCTTTGAGGATCTTATTAGCAGCAAGTTGCAATCTAAACAGAGAACAAGTATTTCAATCAATTAGGAAATTATTCTTACAAAGATTCTGTAAGCACCCTTTTGTGTTCTACCATCCCAGCGTTTATTGCTGGATAGATCAGCTGTATTCACTCCACACAAGCCTGAAGCAGTTTCAGGGTCTCAAAGGGTTAAAGCCAAGACTTTTGAGAAAAAGTGTTTTATTAAAAGGGTGAGTTAGGTGAGCGAACAGTCTCGGATGAACTTGGTGAATAGTCTTCCGATTCGGAGTTGAGTTCAGGTGGAGCTTGCTGAGCCTTGTAACGTCCCCTCACATCCTGGTTGCGTCTTCGTCGGAAAACCTGCCTCTCCTTATCAAGAGCGGTGGTCTGGCAGGGGCATAAAATAAGAATAAATGAAATTAGGCTGTGTGTGAAACGCAAAGATAATAAAAACCATGAGGTTTTATGTGGCCTGCAAATACCAGGGATAATAAATGTTCAGACCAAATTAAGCCTGCTCTGTCTCAGTCAGGTCTGAAAGGTTGAGCCCACAACATAGCTAAACGCTTGAAAAAGTGCATTTCCCAAACCTTAAGAGGTAGCGTGACATCATCAAGCAGATACAGTGCCATATATATGGATGCCATATGTTCTACTTCTGGATGTTATTAATTTCATCCTTTAACAGGATCAAATTTCAAGCCAAATACCAAGTGACCTTCCCCCCATCCTTCTCAAAGTATAAATCTGTTTCTACAGGCAAGGCAGAGATGTACACTTGTCTTTGATTTGACCTAATGAAGGCTGATACACACTCACCCGTGTTCAAGTCAGTGCAATCAGCTAACAAAGATGGATTGTGATGAAGTTGTCAGACACGAGAGAAAAACAAACACCGAAGGGAGCTAGCCCAGCTCCTTGACACATCATGCCGCTCAATGGATGTTCTTAGGGAGAACGCTGAAGAGCTCTGACGGAAAGACCTGTTTAGCCTGACCACACTGTCTCTTTCTGTTAACCAAGGTCTACTGAATTCAATACTCCACTAATTTTATCCACATCTAGCTAAGGTAGCCAGGAATGGGAAAGAGCAATATTTACTGGATGGGCATTATTTTTTGATCATTCTGCTGTTACTGAGAAGGCAATTATTAATAAGATGGCTGTAACTTCTAGCCACCTTCTTTCTCCTGCTTTTCTGGCATATTTACAAGGTGAAACTTCAACCCAGGTAAGGGTAGCCCTAGTTTGACTATCAGTTTCAAGCACAGGACTGGGTTTTGCTTTCTTCTTGATTATGAGATCTTAGACTGCGGTCCCTGAAATCACTGTAAAATTATAAGTTCAACAGGATGGCCTTGATTCAGCAAGAGCACTTTGGCACATGGTTGGCTGCTTCTGAAGCAGGGCTGCCTCCTTAAATCCCAACCCATGACTGCTTTGGAGAAAGCAAAAGGGGAAAAGGCAGGTTACCAGTAAGATGACATACAAAATGCAACCAAGTATCTGATCATGGCACTGGAAGCAAAGATACCTTTGAGAACTGAATAGGTTTCACTCATAAGGCTTGTAAAATTTGTCCCTATAATGAAAAGGTCTATTTAAAGGAATGCAGCCAAAAGGTTATTCTGCTTCAAAGGATCTATTGTGTTCTCTTAAGATATGCATGACTGATTTCTCTAGAAAATTTACCAGTTGCAGTGTGAGCCTCATAGGAGAGCAGAGATCTATTTATAGCCAACATAGTTTTGAGACTAAAATGAAAACTAAATCCATCATACTGGTGCAGAATTGCATTATAGCCATCCATGCTTTCAAATAATGCAACCAGCATTCAATAATGATGTAACAAAGACAGAAAGATGGACTGGAGTACAGAACTACTATAGCAAATGGATTTAGTTAGGCTATATTGCTGAACTATTATTTTTGGGTCTAGAACCTACATAGCACTACTTTAAAAGGGTAAAATGGTCCACTTTGATAAGTTCATCCCTATATTTTAAATAATAATTGCTACAAAATCCAACACTTTTCATCTGCCAAAATTTGTTGTTTACTGCTATCTTTTGGTCAAGAACACTAATTAGTGTTTTCAATGCCTTCTACGATTCTTAGCCTTGAACCAATTCAGTTTTTGATTATTTTTAATGTGAAACAGAAGAATACCTAGATCTTTTACACACAGTGCATATACTGCATACAGTATGTAATTTTGTGTGAAAATTGAAAAGAATGGCATATATTACCCCTCTATAAAATACAGATTTCCATTTAAAGGATATTTTTTATGCTTACAGGAAATAAGCATTTATTTAAAGTTTAAACCACATCACATCATCCTGTGGTTTTAAACATTTCTTGTTGAATAAATAAAAATACTTGTATTAAATTCAGAATTTATTTTTAAAACCTACTACATGAGAATGGCAAATGTATATGTAAAATCTGAAGGTATTTAAATTTAGATAACTTACACATAATGGATTGTATAAGAAAATTGTTTTTTAGGATACTGTTTTTTATAAAGAACAAAGGTAACTTGGTACCAGGACCTCTTTTCAAAGATGTCTTCAAAAATAAGCCCCAAGATATTATCTTACTATGATTGTTGGAAAAGCTTTAGAGACTGTTCTTTACATTTATTTGTTTAAATGTACATAAAAGCTCTCCCTCCCTCAATAATAAAAGACAATAAGCAAAAAAACCCTGAGGCTCTCACCTAATGTTGCTGTAGTTTGTAGGGCCAAATATTTCTTGCTTCCTAACCCTTCAGAAACTTCCTGAGATATTTTGTGACTGTTTTTCTTTTTTGTCCAGTGTTTTCCCTGCATTTGATCTAGTCAGTCTTAGTAAAGACGTATTTCTAGAGAATGGGGCATTATTGTGGTTACTCTCCTGGGCTGAGATACATCCAGAGCCTTTCTCACCCAAAGAGCTTATTGACTAAAAAGCTAAAAAGTCACAGAGAGTCAAAGAGGTCAGTATTTACCCGGTGAACACAAAAATACACAGGTCATATTCTAATGCTTAGTGTTTACCGTGTCAGAACTACGAAATGGGGCACTTCTGGCCACAGAGGCTCAGGCCCTATAGAACTGCAAGAACAGGGTTACTTCGCCCAATGTTCCAATGACGTTTGACACTTTTAGTGTGTAATACGCTGCTGGTGGTATTGTGGCTCTGCATTCTTCAAAAATGCTATTTTTCATTTAATGATGTTGCAGTTACTTTTTACCTCAAACGAATTTCAGAATATGATAGATCCATCCTTCGGAAGGCAGAGAAGATAGTAAGATAGATACTTATGAGTATTGACTGCATGTGTTTTGTAAGTGTGATATTCACCTACTGTACTTTCTTGTGCACATGGGCATATTCCAAAAATCAGCTTTTTCATTATTGTTGATGTTTTTGTAACAAAGGCCTCTAATACACATTGCCTTTAACAGATGCATTCTTTCACCTGCTGTTCATCTGGGTGGTTTGCCGGTGCATGAACCAGTCCATTATGGATTTCCAGGGCATTTCTGCTTCAAGCTACTCTTTCAATAAATAATAGGAGGATCCGAGGTGCACTAATGCTTCACAGGGCTGCAAATCCCAGATTTTCATTAACACATTTTGACATTTTACTTTTCCTGGCTCTAGGTTAGAGACTGAGAACTTTGAGCACTATAAGAGAGTAATGGCAACTAAAATGTAAAGACAGCATTCTTATTTAAGATACCCAATCCACATGAGAAAATCTGGAGCTTCTTATCCAGCAGAAGATAAGTGGATTGCCTCTAATAATTTGGTGGTGATGGGTCTGAAGTACTTCATTAAGCACTAACATATTTTGCATCCACATTTAGTAATCCTGATACCAGTACCAAACGATTAACAAGGCATTTTTGGAAATGCATTTAATTTGTCGTAAGAGAGCATTATTTTAAAATCATTGTTTCCATCATTGACATATTAAGGTGAAGTTAGCATCTTTCCAGGATTTTTCCTTAAAGAGTATCTTCATCCTGATTTCTACCACTTGAAATTACAGGACTCCTGAGCCATGCAATTTTATTTTTTATCTTGGAAAACACTGCATTGTGTATTTATGAACAGATTTTCAAAAACTACAACCGCTTTGATATATGTGGTGGATTTGTAATGGGAAGAGCCTTTTTTTAGCTGTGGGCTGATATTTTCTGTCAGGTCAGTAATTACTGGATTAAAGAAACTGAATTTTATGAAAGTGAGCAGTGACTGTTTTCACTTGTCTTAATTTACTGCTGGCCACCAAATACAGATATATATTAGTTTCATTAATAAAAGAACATTAATGTGCATTTTGCCTCTTAGTCCATACATTATTCATACCAGCCAGGAGACTAAACTGGGGATGCAGCTGTTCACGCATTAATGTAAGAAACCCTTCCCTCTGCTCGCTTTTATTCTGCAGGAGCATACTTGCAATTTGTTAGCAATTTTTGTGAAGCTTTGTTCAGCATGTGGAACTAGATGAATATATGTATTGAAACATTGGTATGTTTCTTCCAGTACATTCTTTTATATCCACAGTTTTATACACACATTTAAATGCTCACACCTAGATAAGTTTATCTTGTTTCCTTAGACTTCTGGCTAGTGACCTTAATACATTGACAAGTTTCCTTGCTGTAAAAACGACCATTAAACATTGCTGGTGGCACAAGCCAGGCAGCCCTTCAGTCTCATCTTTTATTGGTTTCTTTTCCATGGGTTTCTCAGGTTATATATAGATATATTTATATATATATATACTATATATATAAATATATCTATATAAGTGTGATTGATTCATGAATCAAGACACTTTTTTGAGAGTACTTCGAACTTAGCAATGCACCTCAGTCCAGGAGCAAGACACTCATGGTATTTTTAGTCCCTCAGGCACAAGGTATAACCAAGTCAAGTTACACGGTGATTTGGAGACGTGCAAATGACCACATCGAGGGGACAAATTAATCGAGTGGATTTGAACCCAAACCTCCAAATACAAAAGCCCAATGCTTTAGCACACCATGTAACTTCTGGCATGAAATTTAGCTAAAATGAAAACAAAAAAGAAAGAAAACCAAATCAATTTGATATACGCTTTGTACTGTACTGGTGAGTGAACACAAAGACAAGCATTCTATATACATAACTGTTGAATTCATATTGCTGTATTTAAGTTTGTGTTTACTCTTTGACATCCCCCTTTTTAGAGACACGATTCCTCAGCTGGTTTCAATTACACGTGGAAGAGAGTTAGTGCCAAGTTGTTTGCATGAGTGAATTTTATTTATAGTTTGTAAATCAGTTGTGGGTTTTTTACTCAAAGATCGGGAGAAGAGATTTTAAATTATTTTAGGTATCTGCCTGTATTTACCAATATTCAGTTTACAGAGGGTTTTATGTTTTTAAAAATGGCACTTTACAGATAGCAACCCTGATTCCCAGCTTGTCCCATCATCAAGATGTCTGGCTGTAACTTTTGACTTGAAAGTGTGTTGTATCCACTTGGGACAGGTGTAAGTAACTCGACAGATGCAAAGTAATGTGAACTAGGAGCCAAACACGGAGGATAGAATCCTAGGTTTTCAGATGAGCTATTTAGATATATTTTCAACTCTGACAGTGAGAACTGTATTTTAAAAATCTAGTGTTTATGAATTTAATATTGACCAGATTGATAATTTTGTTAAGCATCCAATGTAACTCATCTCATTTCTATTGTCATTATATAGATCATTAATGAATTTTCCATATATTCCTGGATTTTATTTTGCCCATTTTGCTTTTCTCAGAGTGTTCTGGATATATAGAAAATAACACATTTTCTACTAGTATTCTGTTGGTGCTCCTTTGATTTTCTGAATCAGTCCGATCTGAATCAGTGTTTTAACTGGGACCTCCAAGACTTGTCCCCTACTGAAGCTGCTTTGGCCTTTACTGCACTTCTGATTGCAGGACTGATGTTCAAACATTTGGTGGATTGGTTTTAAAACATGTATTAGTCTGAGGTCTAAATGATTTTACTGATTTGGTCCCTGTGTTTTCCCTGATCCTCATATTCAAGGAACTGTGAAAGATTTCCCAGGCATTATAGCTCATGCCAGCTACAACTCCTGCTGTATCTAAAAAACCATGTCACTTCTGCATGTATTATCCCACTGGAACGGAATTAAAGAGGATGCAGGATTCAGAAAACACCCAGGATTTTGAAGGACTTTGAAAACAGAAGTCTTTTAGGCAGAGAAAGAACAAGGTTTCCTGGTTGTTGAAGGAGGAAATTGTGCAATTTTAAAAGTATTTTAGAAGACTTCTAGAAACTACAGATAAAAACGAAAAGAGAGGAGTGCAGAAGAAATGAGTAGTTTAAGACTAACAGAGGGAGCATTACATTTTCCTTGAGACATGGTTTCATTTTTCACTGTACTTGTGAATTCAGATTAATTTTCATGTGCCTGTGATAAATTATTTGTTTTATAGGCATGAATTGATGAACCTTTTCATATGCTTTGCATCTGCGCTACTAAAAACTAAACACTTACTGTATCAAAATGGTTTTATTTAGACTAAAACGCTGGTCACCACAACAGCTGCATGTTTCTGGGAGATGAGAGAGGTCCAAACACATGGCTTTGCTTGGTCCACTGCACCCCCTCGCAGAGGATTTCCTAATTAAGCATCCACGCCAAGGAGCCCTGATCTCCCAATTTGCCTTTCCACACTAGGTGCACAGTTTAGAAAACCCTAATTATAAACATTGTTGTTACTGCCCCCAGCTGGAAAACAGAGCAGTTTATGTATGAATAAGAGAGATTATCGCCCATCTGCTCCAGCCCATTATTCAGGGATGTGTCATTTTGTATGCTGATGGCAGCCATTACCAGTGCTTTAGTCAAATGACCTTTTTATTTTTTATCGCTTTATTTATTTACCAAGTTGCAGACTTAGAGCCTTCCCCCCTACCTCTTCAAAATGCATATGGTTTGTTTCAAAACCTGGCTATGCAGTTAAACTGAGTCAAGGCCAATTTGAGGAGATGTTCACTTTTCTCACAGTCTCCTGTTTCCGATGATCTGCTCCCTCTGAAGCAGGGGTTTTAAAAGATCCAAATATTGTGTATAGCAAATGGAAAGACTTTCTTTGCTTGCTTTTTTTTTTTTTTTTCTCTTTTTAATGTAAAATAAAAAATGTAAATCAGAGAAAGAGTGTAAACTGACCATGGACAGCAATTAAATTCCAGGAAGATAAATAAAGCTCATGTGATCTTCCTCACCATTTTACAGAGCAGGCATTAAATTTGCAACTCTTTGTCAAAATTCTGCTTGACAAAAAAACGCCATCTTTCCCTCCTCAGCAGAAAATTCCTCTAATACTATCAAACCCACAGTCATCTAAAGCTGGGCACTCAGGTCCCATTCCCTCTTCTCCAAAACCAAGGAGCATGAAGAAGGATGCCAAGTGACAAGACAGATCAGTGGGTTTTGCTCTGCCCTTGCAGGTCAGTGGGTCTGTAGCCACCACCACAAGTGCAAATGGGTGGAATTCGATGAATTACAGGTACTGCTGCACACTCTGGCACTTGGAGTGAGAGTCTTTCTCAATTTTTGCTAGCCAGTGCTCAACTCATGAATTGGATTGACTTTTCTACTTTTTGCCTGAAAAACAGGCTTATTTTTGGGTTTGGGTTTATTTTGTTTTTCTTTCCCCAGAACATCCATATCAGAAACTACTTAGACCTCAGTGTGCACTCAGGGAACCGTTAGGTTTTATGGAAAGCGTGCTGTAGCCCGATCCATGCACTTGGTGAAATGATCCAGGGTGGGAGTTTTACTTTACTGGAAACACTCACAGTGCCCATCTCTGCTGTTTTGCTAAGGTGGTTACTTTGCTGAGATTTTACAAGCATCTCACAGACACGTTTTTAAAGGCAGTGCTAGAAAACACTGGTCTCACAGTGAAATTATAAAAATTTCTCCAGCTATCAAAATGTAGGTCTTGTGAGTAATAACGAAAAAGACAGCAAATAACCACTTGATGAAAATTCCAGAGCTCTGGATTTAATGAGGAGGTGTGTGGGCTTCTCGTGGGCTATCAGACCTGGAACCCTCCTTGCCCCCACTCCAGAATAAACCCCTCCCACCCAGAGCCCATTTTATCATACAGGTTAAGCCAGCTAACAACAACCCTGGCACAGTTACACAATGAAGAAAAATATATTCAAGAGACTCATGCAATATTAAAAAAAAAAAATCAAATCAAAATAAATAGGTATCAGAGGGGTTTTAGAAAGAAAAGAGAAGGAATGCATTGTTAGAAACACAAGCTTACCAGCACATACAATGCATTGTATTTCAGTGAACTTGGGAGAGTTTCTATGCCCGCGTTATGCAAATGCATTGTCCAATCTAAGGTAAGGATTGTGTTTAGTGGGTTTAAAATGACAGTATATAGCTCCACATCTTGCATGGAAAAAGAGGAAAATATATGCTGAGAGCCTGTTGCTGCTCCTTGTGTTTTGAAACAGGAGCACAGGGGAAGCAGATGCCTTAACAAGCAGAAGGGAGGGGGAGGGTGCGTACTTCAGCATATCTGTAGATTTTCTATATACACTGTCCTTTTAACTATAGGGGAGATTGATACTGAGCATGTGCGATGAAGAGAAAGCTGGCAATGTGGGTGTGAGGGATGGGTGAAGAAAGGGAATGAGGGGGTGTGGCATCTCAATCAAGATTAAAACGAAACTGATAAAGCAGCATATGGACCGGATAACAAATCAAAAAGCATGTTTATCCACTGAAGGAACTGGTTAATGGAGACTGCCAGCACGTTGCCATGGAAACACTGACTGTTGGCGCTGCACCATCTCATACCTTATCCAATACATTCCTGGTTGTTGGTAGTAGTCCAAAGACCCTGATCTCTTGATGGTAAACCCGTGGTCCAGCTGAGCAGAGAGAAATGGGGCAACTCAGTGGATCGACATTAGGCTAGAGAATTCAGACTCCAGAGCAAGCTGTTCCTTATTTAGTGCATATTTACTGTTTTCACTTTCACTCTTATCTAACATCCTAAAGCTACGTACCGCAGAAGAAAAAAGGAAAAAAAAAAAAAGGTAAAGAAATAAAAGGTAAAGATACTAGTTCTAGATTTGGTCTTGCCAAATTAGAAGCCAATTTATTCAAACTAAAATGGAGTTTGCGAATAGGTTAGTTAATGCATAATGCATTCACTTAAAAGCCTGAAATATCTCATTACCTCCAAAGACAGTAGTGCCCTTTTAAGTTGCACATACCAGTAATAGAATATTATCTTTTGCAATTAAACTGAGACGTTTAATAGTAATAATTGAAAAAAAAAAAATTAAATGCAGTGCAACCATCACAAGGAGTGGGCTAGACAGACTACACAAGGCTTAAATTAGACTGCTTCATAATCATGGAATGTGTAAAGATGAAAAGAATCAGGTTTTGATACCCCATCAATCATGGTAATTCATTTCTAAAAATGCGTTAACCTTGGAGAGTAGGACTTCTCAGAGCCATGAATAACATTGTTTATCATTTCAGCTTACACCTCATGCTCAAAAAGATAACAGTACAAAACTATTTGGTTTAAAATTGCACCAATTAAAGTCAAAATGGAAATGAACGTAACATTGTGTCCAGGAAATTGTGCTGGTGATATTAAGGAATACAGATCTTCCAAGTTTAGTTTATCATTAGCAAAATCATGTGCATAGGAACAAAGAAAATGTGTTCTTTTCCTTAAACCTTCTGTGCTGCACTAACAGATGGTGGAAACATAATTTAGCTGAATTACATAAAATTTTTTGGGAAAAAAATTTTGATGGAGACACTCTGACTGCTCTAAAACTGTAGCAATGATTTTCAGATTTTTGCTCTATGAAAAGGCCATTTTGTGCTTCACTAAGAGTGTGGCATATATTTCCAGTACTGATAGTTTCTAATTCTAAATTCAGAAAAGCAGTTCAACACATTTCCAGGTACCAACAACTTCAAGAAGAGTTAGGAACTAACTGCAAATTTGAATTTTTCTTGATGACTCTCCTGCAAGTGTAGAATTTCATAATTTATTCCATTTTGTTAAAACAATGCCTCTTTCATCTTATTTAGACTTATTTAAAGGATGTTTCCTGTTTAAAACCATGGGAACCCTGTACCTAGGGTTAAACTTGCGTTTGCTTAACTACAGTGGTCTGCTATTGCCATCTACTGGCTTCCTTGTATGCTGCACATAAAACACACAAAAGGGATGTTTTCCTAAAAAGCAGATCAAAAATATTGCCCTAAATTTGAATAGCCAAAAAATTAATTCCGAGAAAATGAGGAAAGTCACTCCCTAACAAGAGTTGAAACAATTTTGGTGGTGTGGAAATCCTGTGGTGAGAAACCCATCTGTGGACAACGACCCCAGGACAACACAGACAGAAGATGTGAAGGGATAGCCGAGACAACAGGTTCAGCTTTAAGACTTTAAGCAAAACTTACAGGCTAGGCTTGGCTTCTCTTCCACACCACCCAAGAAATCCCATGGCTAAAAATTCCACTTGGCATTGCTAATTTTATTTTAAAATTGGCAGAACTCAGGGCAATGACCCACACGCTGCCTGCCCATTACCAGGGTCCCCAGTCCAGGATCCCGTAAGCAGAAGAGAGCTGCACCAACTTTCTAAGCAGCTTTTCTCCTTTTCTCTTCTACTTGTTTACTCTGCATTTCCAGCTGGAGCTTACTCCCATTGCCAAGACAGAGACCTTGTACAACCTTAACAGCAGATTAGCATGAGTCTTTTTCTCTGTCTTGACAATGGCAAAAGTACAAGCACCAAAGTGATGACATACAGGCTAAGATTTAACACTTCAGACAAGGACGTAAATTAAACAATGCTCGGTTCATACAAGGAATTACAGCACACCGTTGGATTGCAGAAGCATTATCAAAAAGTGATTTGCGCTCTCAGTCGCTCTAGCCACTGTCACTGAAGCCCAGAGGGTACAGCCACAAGGGTGTTGTTTTGTGGCCAAACCAAAACAAATGGAACTGACATTCTTGAAGAACTGAACAATAAAATCTATCCCCAAATTTTAAAAAGACTAGTTAATATAAGTCTGGTTTTATGTTTTTACTGCAGTACCTTTTATAAACACCATCACAGAACTAAAAAATACTGCTCCTATTGAAAAGCTGTATGAGAAACATGACCCTGCAAATATTTTGGCACATGCTTAACAGTAATGTGGCCATTCTGACACAGACTGAGGGGCACTAGCCCAAAGCATCTCCCACAGGGACCGGTAGTCAACGCCTGTGACAAGAGTTTAAGAACAGGGCAAGTAAAGTGATATTTCTCCTACAGCAAGCAGTGTTTTTTAGGGACTTGCTAATTCTCTTGCTGTTTTAAAACTTAGCTCTCCAATTAAAATTTTGCTGGCAAAGCTATGTTGGTTCAGGGGAATTTTTACCAACTGACATAGTTACTCTGGCAGAACTTTTAATGATGTATTATTGCATCAACAGAAAAGTCTCTTCACTTGTATAGTTAATTTTGTTTGAGAAATCATTCTACTACGTCAGCAAAGGAACTGCTTTGCTAGGCATGCACATGTTCATTAGGGTATTTTGTCCAAAGTGATGAATCCTTTCAAATGTGGGCAAACTGGAAATCTGGACACATGCACAAGAAGTAGGTTGTCTCTGCCTTGGATAGACGGAGACAACTTTCACTGAGATTACCACATCAGTAAAGCAGACACAAGTCTGAACCAAAGGAATCAATGCAATTTGGACATTGCTGAAGGAAGCAGTAGCCACAGAAGTTGTATGCAAAACACATGTGGCTTCAAACTTCCTTTCAGTCAAGCTGACCAGAGACATATCTTTAGGAACTTAATTTTCATATTATAGTTTTAATTGGTGCATATGGTAAATACTCCTTAGATCTTTGAGGTGTGTTACTTTTTACCACCAGAGAAAACAGGCATATAATATCATATCATACCAATGTGAAGACAAACTAAGAACTTAATACCACATATTAGAGAGCTCTGTACATAAACAGAGTTATAATACTCAAAATATATGATAATATTTATCTTTCATACTATTAAGTAAGCTATAGAAATATAAGCACATATTAACACATTTTCACAAACACGGACACAGATGTGTTATATAATATATAGAAGACAACTCTATGTATTATATACACAAGCACTCCCTCAAAAAGTATGTAAACATACAGGCAGGCACAAACCCCCAGTATTTTTACAGCAAATATAGTTAGTGCATGTCTTTAGTGCCAAACAATATGCTAAAGAATATATACATGCTTCGAAAGTTCTAAATCTAGAGCAGTCTTTGTTAATAGGATTTAATTTTAACTTATTTAAGATTTCACAGTTAAAGGGAGATTTCCAGACATAAAACCCTGGTGACATGCATGTCAAATGTATATTAAATAGACTTCCAAATGCAAAACCAACATTTAAAGATGTTGTTTTGCTTTTGGCTTTCTTTTACATATTAAATTGTTTTTGCAGAAAAAAAAACTAATTTATTCATCAAATAGAAATTATTTAGCATTCTGAAACATTACCAAATCACTAAAGAAGTCTATACTTCCCCATCTCTTCCCATAATCAAACCACTTTCTGAAATATGTAAAAGTATTCTAAACATTTCTACTTTATAGGCCAAGTTGCAGGATCAATCATATCAGGATATGAAGTTTGCCCACAGGGATGATCACTAAAAATAATCTGTTAAATTTCCAAACACTAAAAGATAAATAAAAGCCATTAGGAATATAATTAATCATACACATTATTTCCTGACATTTTGCAGTGGACAGATTCACTACAGTGCCTTTCTCATTACTCAAGTGTTAAACTGCTGCAAACAACTCCTTGGCAAAGCAACTGGGGCAAATAAAAAAAAAGAGGAGGACAGGGAAATTAAAAACATAAAGGGAGCAAGGGATGGATGAGGACAGAGGCATCATTTCTTGCTTTTAAGCTTTGAAGTCATTAGCATGGAGGATCTGAGCAGTAATTCCCATGGACAAGCGTGCTGGCAGTCCATTCAATAGGAACACAGTTTCAGCTAGTCTATAAAGAACATACCTGCAGTTCAGATGAGCAATGGGTATGTGATGTTTTAGTTGTGGGAGAGTTGCTGCAGTATTATTGCTTAAAAATGAAAATAAATAAACGCTGACTATGTTAGCTGATGACTGAGAAAATCTAGGATAAGCATGAGGAACAACTTGCTTCCATGTTGAAGACATTCAGGGTAGGAAAGAGTAAAGAAAAAACATGAGAGGCACAGCTTGAAATTTTAAGTACTTATACCAAGTAACTTTGAGAGAGTATCCATTTTGCTGCACAAGCACTTCACACCTGTGAGCCAGATTGCATGTGCTGAGCTGAATTTACTTCATGCTGATTTAACTCAACACTGGAGGGGCTGAGCTGAGAAACATGAAAGTGGAAACAGTACAAGAAAGTGTACATGTGCAGTCACACCACCTGCAATTTATGGAGGCTGGGAATGAACACTGAGTAATCTGATATGGGAATGGTTACGTTTAACATGTCACATTTTTAGTGACTCTTTGGAGTGTTCACATTACTATGAGTAATAAAGGAAAGCTTACAAACACAAGCAGATGTATCAAAAATGTAAAGGATGTGCATGTTACTATTCAATGGCATTAGTATGAATAATCTCTTCATGTGCTGAATGTATCCTGTGTCCATGTAAATGTCATACACATGTTCATCTGTGAGGAAAAATACAATCGTTTGTGGTGTATGCTCCACTGAGGATGCCATTGAAACCTCAGTAAAGCTTGGTCAAAATTTTGGCCAAGCTTTGTTTCAGACACTCCGACACGTTCAAACCTAGAATGGCCCCACTGGAATTGCAACGTGACAGAAGGCAGCAAGAAGTTCCATGAAGTCTTTACCCCACTAAATACCTCTGCTGACAGGGAAGCAGGCTGTGTGTGGCACTACAATAAAATGCTGCTGCCCAGCTAAATCTGAAGTGGCTAGACTCATGTTAACCATGAAGGCAGCAGTGAGGCATCAGAGCTCTCTTTCATGTCTTCAAAGAGGAGAGGCTTAGGCTGCCATACTGATTTTCAGTTAAATTTTGAAGCAATTTCCATTTTAAAGTGGTGCTGTCCTGCCACAGTCTCTGTGTGGCCTAAATCCATATGATGAGTCTGCTGCCAAGTAAAATGTCATGATCCCACAGTTTAAATTGTTGAATTTATATTGGAGTTAGGTCCACTGTTCTCCTGGTAAAATGTGGAACTGTGTACTGTGTGTACAGTTATTTCTCCTAGGGCTGTTAAATAACAATGTGACTCACAAGGAGAATCAAAGGAGAAGCTGTGCAGGATACCAGTTTAACTATGTGATATTAATTAAATGTTACAATTATCTAAAGATTAACCCTCTCTGGTTTCTTTTGGTGTCCTAAACACATAGCTGTCTGGTGGGCACAAAAATCTATTTCATCTGTGTATTTCAGATGCTTACTGCTATGACAGAAACTCCAGCTGCTGTGCTGTTCGGCTTAGGGCCTGTGTTGAAATGCTTCTTTATCTTCCCAGCTACAGAGAGCTGATGCTCATTCTCTGGAAGGCCATCATCCTGCAGATAAATAAAGCAAAATTAAACTTCAGAGAGGAAAGACAAGAAAAGAAGGAATTGTGAGCTGATTCTGATAGGTCCCACCAATACAGAAAACCTTACAAAATTTTAAAATTAAAAAATTAAAATATTAAAATTTACAAAATTAAAATATAGGTCAATCATTGTCTCCATCAATATATTTAAGATACTTACAAGATAAACATATGCACCAAGCAGTCTCTCTCTTCTTCTTTACCCAATATTTTCTTCTCAAACTTTAGGTAATGTTCATTAATGATAATTGCGAATCATTTCATTTTTCTTTCTACCATATCCTAATTACTACTACCCAGTTATGTTTATGCCCATTAATATTTCAAAGCCTGAAGGTTTCAGATGTGCTTAAGATTCTGTTCACTCATCACATCAATTTAATGATAATGACCTCAAAAGTAAAAAGATACAAGATATTACAAAAACAAGAGACTGGGCTGGGACATTCCTCCTTCCAGCTGAGACATCTCACTTTGTGGAGCAAACCTATGCTAGCAAAGCTGGCATCCTCCATGCTGAGGAAAAACCCCAGCAGAAAAAAGGGAGTTTGTGGTTTTGCACAAGTCCACAAACTGAACTCAAGCCCAGGAAAAGAGGAGGTTTTTTTAGAAATTGTAGAAAAGATCCTTATGCCTGAAAAACATGCAAAAAGCCATTGCTTAGTGAGACTTCCCCGCCAGCAGAATAGGCAGGATTTCAGGCAACAAATATGCACAATAGGTGGAATACGAAACAAAATGCAGAACAGGCAAAATATACAGGGTATCAGGTCACTGGCCACATGCCACAGTAATCCCTAACTGGTGCTGCATGGTCTGTATAGGCATAAACAGATGAAATAATTCTTAAACTCCACTTAGGAAAAATCCTAGCAGAATAAAGGCAAACAGACAAGATCAGCATAGTGAGAGATGATGGACACTTTTCTTTTTTTGTATTTCTCAGACACTATGAGTGCCCTTAAAGAGTTACACAGCTGCTGCAGTAAATCACAAGTTCAGTGCGCATATGGGAATTTTAGGGAGGTTGGTAGGGTTTGTTATTTATTTAGCTTGGGGAGTTTGTGTTTAGAGATCCCTTACTCACCCCTTAACAAAATGTCTCAGCTGGCAAAATATGGTCAAGTGCACACAGCTGCAAAACACAAAACAAAACAATACAACCCAGTAGCTGATTATTGTCTAGCACTGGGGAGTCCTGGCTCGGTGGTATATGACCCCTAAAAATAACCTGCTTCCCCTTGACCTTGCCTTTCCCAGAAGAAAGCTTGTCTGTAAAGAGAACTCCTCTTCACGAGAGGAGGGAAGAAAAATAAAATCACTCTCTTGGCTTTCTTGACATGAAAGTCTGCCAAGCATTCATGTCATCTTGTCAAAAGACTAAATTACAGAGAAGACAATAGTTACCAAGACTGTGGTCATATTTTATTGGTGAAGGACCACACCCACAGCTCCAGTGGCAACATGCCACAGACACATAGTTTGGGCTCCAGCTTTTAGATGAAATACTTTCCAGCTCAGTTTAAGATGCAGCATAGGGATATATCAGAACCTCTCTTTTGTTACTAAGTTTTTATTACTACTGTTAGTGCCACCTGATGTTTAGTAGTTCTCTTTTATCCAAGCATGCTTTATAAACAAATGCATATATATTAAACTGGCTCCTGGAATTACTTCAGTCAACAAAAAAATATATAGTTATTGAGGGTGAGAGATGACAGCTGTTTAAATACAAAACAAGCTGCTCTGCAGTTTTAAAAGGCAAGGAGTGAAAAAAAAAACAAATGCCCACGAAATATCAAACTTATCAGAATCCGCAGGTTAAGTTGTAGAACTGGAGAACAGTGTAAACACTGCTGACAAGAATTTCATTGGGTTGCTTAAATTGGAGGGATGTCAAACCCTGAAGAGGTCAACTGTTTCTTTCCCTTATTTTAAGTCTTTGCTTTTGGCAGTGGATTAGCATCATAGAATTTCTTCTCAGTTTTAGCATTAATCACAAGATTTTTTTTAAGGTGACCAGTGATTTTTGCTGCTCCATCTGGGAACTTTAAAGAGTCCTGAGCTTCAGAAAATGTTGACATTCTGAAAGAAGAGCTCTCCTGTGCACACCTCAGAAACTGAGCAGTCAAAAGAGCTTGAAAACTCTGGCCCAGAATTTGATTTTTCACATGGACAATATAAACTGTTTGGAAAGTTAACTCATTTTTGTTTTTTGTTTTGGCGTTTTGGTCTTCTTCTTTTTGTTGTTTTTTTAATCAGCCCATACAAAATACCTTTTAATGGTCTACGTGCAAGAATTCAAAATGAAAAACAATAAAAAAGAGACCCAAGGTCTTGGAGTAATTCCAGTAATTGATAAAAACTGGTTTCATATTTGCATTGTTCTCAGTGGCAAGAGCCATTGCCACTCAGAGTAAAAAGACATGTTATAAAGATGTAATGAAGTTCAGGATTCCCAGACTTCTACTGCCCTGAAGCACTTAGATCCATTTCACAAGATGGTCACAAGAGCTTTATTTTCCAGGTCCAAAAGCACCAGATGAATAGATCATTATACAATAACAGCAGGAAATTAGAGTAAATAGAAGTGCTGGAGAAGCTTTTGGACACTGTTTCCTTTAAGGATTCTAAGGAATTTTTTTTTGTGCAGTGTCCTAGGGTGTAACCAAAAGTAGTGCAGCTGCAAAATAAGGAATGTTTTTTAAAATTAATTTTCTTACAAATGTTTAGCTTATTGATACTTATTGCTTGGTTATTAATTTCTTTTGCACACAAATTTCCAAGGCAGATATAGTGAGGGGAAGATATAAAAGCTCCAGGTTCTCTAATTCTTTTTAGGCTGGTGTGTGCCATCTTCCTCCTCCAGCAACAACACACATTTTATATTGATTATTTTAACAGAGAAGGATTTACAAATTACGAGCCATCCCTTTCAGCATCCATTGCTCAGTGATGTATTAGGAAACATTTACTACTTGTACAAAAAAAGAATGAGTTTATCCTGTAACTTGTTTCAAGTTATCAATAACAGTAAAGTTTAAAATGCCAGACCTCAAGCTTCCTGCCTCTTTTAAAATTCTTTGGCTTTGCAAAAAAATTTGAGCAGGTAAAGGAAAGATTTGGGGTCCCTGTAGGGGAAGTATAAACTGATGGATTTGTTTCCAGGTCTAAGGGTACTGCATAGGAGAGATGACTCCAAATAAACTAAATGGAGGGGGCAAAGAACTGCTGCTGAATTGCATTTAGAATTCAAGATCTCCATCTGTGGCAATGGCATGTAGCCAACATCTTTTCAGGTTTTGTTTTTTTGAATTGAAAACAGCTGGGATATTATTCACATCAAAACTGCTTTACTGGTCTGACTCTGACCATAACAAGTTTTGCAGTTTCCAAGAGGATTCTAGATATTTTTATAGCAAAAATTTAAACTGAAATGAGGGTTTGCTCCTACTGAAACTGTCAAAGCACATTCCAGGAATCTCAGCAATTTACCAAGTAATCACATAGTAAGCAGCTATAAAGTAGAATGGTTATTTACAATCTACAAAATGGTTTTATACAGTGTAAGCAGTTACAACACTTCTATCAAAGGTTTGATCAAAGAGAGAAAATGTTTCTTAAAATTGTGAAAGAAAACACATGCCTGCTTTCAAGCCAGCTGTTCTATCTAGTATTTTAGCTGCAGATTTAACACTCTGTGAATAGGTTCAAAACTGAAATAAGAAAAGTGTTATAGTGAGCTCTATCCCAGCTGAAACTAATAGAGAAAGTAAACTCCAGCATTTGACACCATGGAAAAGTATTTAAGCAGGTTACCTGTGCAAATGGAGAGTAGGTGAAAATTCCATGTGCCATTTCTTCTCAGAAGGACAGTATACACATAATTGCTCAGGTAACTACAGCACATAGATTGCAGAGAATTTGTAAACAGGGACAAGTGCATTAATTTCCTGTCCTGAAGCTGGGAAAATGAGGTCCAGGGAAGCTGTGTGACAGACTTGCAGCTGATCCAGGGAGTGATGGCAGAGGGGTGTGTAGCTGTATCTGATACCGTACATTTTGCCTCTGTGCATCAACGAGCTGCCCCTGCTGGCTTATCTACTGATACTGCCCAGACACACTTCAGGGAAGTGCCCTTTCTCATGGAACCATTCAAGCACCTGTTTCAACTCAGCCATGTGCTTATTCCTTCCGATGTGAACTAGGATTGTAGCGTCATCTAGTTAATTTGATGCCCAGTATTAAGTGCTTCCATGTGCCTTGAAATGGGAGCAGCGTTTGGAATGTGTTAAAGGGCTTTCCTGAACTGGTCCCAGTGCTAGCCTTTTTCCTCCCAGAAAAAATATATGGAGGACATAAGAGAAGTCAAAAGCAGTTTTGATCTGCATTATGAACTATCTTTAGTGTAATGATGAAGACAAAATACTGATTTGTTTCAGTTGTTAAAAGCAGCAGAAAAAAAGGAATTACAGAATTACAGAATATTGGCTTCATTTACTTATGACAAAACTGCTACAGGTTTTGATTGCAGAGAATTATTACCAGCATAAAGCTACAAGTGCAGCAGAGCTAAACCAAAGATTAATTGATCTGAACAACTGCCTGTTGTTTCTAACAGTGCATCACAGTCACTCCTTAAGAAGCAGTATATTTAATAGAAGCAAATAGATCTTGATCTTCCCCTGGTATATCCTCTAGTTCATGCCAACCAAGTGCTTAAGAACTTTTTGAGCCAAGAGTTCTATCCAGACCACTATATTTAATAAGCACCAGTGGGATCATCCTCCAAAAACATATTAAATTCTCTTTTGAGTCCATTTATACCAGTTGTCTACATGCCTTCTGGCAAAGGGTTCCGCAATTTAAACTATTGCACAGAAATTCAGGAATTTGCCAAGATGCTTCAGGTTTTCTAGCAGAGCTCTGGAGTGTTAGAAGTCTTTAACCCCCAGCCCCTCTCCCTTGCTATCCTCACCAGCAGGTACTATTAAGGGCAAGAAAGTAGATCCTCATGTCATTTGCACAGCACCACCACCAGATTACTGCCAAAGAGCTGCACCTCTTCTTTTTTATACATCACACTAAAATGGCTTTCTAAAATACATCTAAAACACCATTAAAAAAAAATATGAAGTATCTGGGGGTAGCATAAACATTTCAAACATATCTTTCAGAAAAAAAGGGAGACTAGTGACCACTTCCTTAAGTGGTGTAAGAAGTGACATTTCAGTAATTTCAGCAGCAAGGTGCAGGCTGACACTGTGGGTGACATGGCCACTCTGTGGCCTCTGGTCACTCATTTCTACCTCCTCCTCTTCAGTACTCCAGAAATCTCCACATGTCCTCCTCCCATGGAGGCAGAGAGACCCCTCAGCCACCATAAGGCATTATAAACTGTGACAGAACACTATGCCCAAGGACAGCCCCTGGCACCAAGGAAAACTAATATTTCAGCTGCTTAAATGTCATTTAAAAATGAAAAGATTTTCATCAGACATTGTCCTGGATCCACTCTTCATACACTACAGAAGGGCTCTGCATGTTACTAGCACTTACAATTTTAAAAAGTGGTTTGGGTAATAAGGGAGCCCTCCAAGTTTAAAGCATGTACTTGGTAAATAATTTACTGAACTACATGGAGGACTCTTTCATAAAAAAAAAAAATCTAAGATGACTGTATATTTAAATTTTTAGAATAGTGTTTTAGTGAGAAAGAGATTATGGATATAGCAGCTTAGAGAGACTGAAGAGTATTCCAGAGAGGACTGCACACTCAAACTTGCAGCAAACAAAATGAAGCATTATTTCTTCTTCCTTTATTTTTTTTCACTGTTTGTTCCAATTGTGTTTCTTTTCTCAGTTGTCCCTTCTGAATTGGAATATAGATTGGCTAAAATTTTTATTTCTTGTCATACAAATATTTTAAAGCATGTTAAATAATCTGGAATAATTAACAGATCTTAAATGCCACCAGAAGCTAAACATGATTCTATTTGTTTCCCTGTTCCATTCTGGATCAAGTAGGATTAACAGTACAGACCATACCTCAGTAACTCTTAACCATGACTGTGAGATTTTTGAGTCCACCTGATCTCAGGAGAACAAAATGTGTCACTGAACCTGCAAGTTGAGTGTTAGAGATATACATTTATCAAACAGGACAGAGATTGTTGAAAGTCCATTTGAGAGAAAATGTAGCTGAGCACACACAAAAGAGTGAAAACAACGTACACAACACACTAAATCGGCCTGTAACACAGCTTATTTCCAGTTAAATCTGTGGCATCCTTAGAATGTGCTGGCTTCCAAAAGGGCATAGCAAGGGCTTGACAGAAAAGAGCTCAAAGCTGCCAAATTGCAAGAAGCATCTACAAGTCTGAAAATACTTACATTAACCCATGGATGCTCAAGAACTTGCAAGGCTGAGAATCGCAGATCTACATCTACTTGAAGCATCATTGTGATAAGTTCCTGAGAAATTGAATATAGGGTCAAATTTAAAGAATACTTTTAAAGAACAAATCAATATTTCATTCACTTAAGAACCCTTTAACTGATTTTGTAAGAGTTCTCAAAGAGAGAGTGAACTACCGACTGCAGATATATACTGAGATTATTCAAAAAAATAGAAAACCTATGAACTGATGAACTCGCAGCTGAACTTTTAAATCAATATCTGACAGTACCTTGAAAAGCTAGAAGACAGTTCTGAGTTAGAGTTCTGAAGCCACTGTTTAAGAGAAAAGCACTTAATACATAATGTGCAAAAGAGATGGTCCCATGAAATTAGGTTAGCTTCCCATTAAGAAAAAGCTAATTCCTCTGTAGGAAAAAAAAAGCCAGCAAATATAGCTTTATTTTAAACTCTTGTATAAATGACACAGAAGATATTTTTAAAAAACCAACCAAACAAACAAACAAAAAAACCCACATCATTTTTCATCCCTTGATTTTCTCTGCAATTGCCTAGATTATTTTATTCACAGAATGGAGTACAAGGAAAAAGGATGGCGATATGACAGCAAATAAAGGTGCATCACCAAAGACAAAAGCTAGTCATTCTTAGTTACAACAATAGTTTAAATGGATAGGCTAAGGCTTCAAACCAGAAATTTTAGACAGAACTATCTGGCAGGAGTTTCACAGGAAAACCCACTGGCAAAGGACTTGCAGGGTTCCCACTAATGATGCTATGAAATAACGCCTGCTACAATGCAATGCTTTGGTTTAGAGGACTTCCAACATTACAACTGTATCTCATTTATTAACCTCATTAATTAGCAGGCTAAAATGCTAGTCGTGATCACCCTCCACATACCTGTAAAAGCAGGATGTAACTCTCCAAAGAATGGAGAATCAGAGCTACTCTCATTCTCTCATTACCTGTGTCCACCTCCAAATTTCACCTTTTTGGTTTTTTTTTTCTTTTATGGTTAATCAAATACTGTCACGCTGAAGGAAACAGGAGGAGTTTTTCATAGATTTGTCTTATAGGCTAGAGAAATAAACTGACTGAAAGTAAGCATTTATCTATCTACAGAATGATCATATGAATATTTTTTTACATACACATATGTATTATGTCTCTGTTCACATATATTTATGCATATGACTGTAGTGAATGCCAGATCCCTAAAAAATCTTTGAGTTAAACTAGTTGCTCTAGTGCATTGGTGAGAGTTAAAAAACCTGATCTGCTCTGCAAGTATAGTGAACTCTGTCAAGGTCTGTATCTGTAAATAATTATGTCTGCCTTAGCATACCAAAGACTGCAGGTTAAGAGCTGTGACCAGAACAAGTCTGTGTTTCATACCACTCTGCAACAATAAGGCAATGGGAGGCCTGGTTCTTTGACAGAAAGAAACAACAGACACAACATCTAACGGGGTTAATAAGGGAAATCAACCCCCCATAATATTGTTAGATAATGTTCAAAGGCTCCAGGTTGGTACCTGGTCCCTCTCATAAAAACAAAAACATACTTATATGTGTACATATAAAGCACAGTCCAAGGAAGCTTTCGAGCTAAGAAGTGAATTACTTTAATTTTTTTTCTTAATTAATAAAGGCTGCTGGTGTCCCTGTTGTGTGAGAAATCATAAAGATATGATGTCCGTTTAAGAATGGGGTCCATTTCAGAACTACCTGGAGTCTGAGACAGCAACCAAATGAAACATTAATTCGTGACCCAGAGGAATTTATAGGTGTAGCAGGAGATGTATGAGACATGTCAAATATCACTGTGAAAGTACAACATGCGTTAGGTACTCCCACTGGAAATAATATTGTAGAAGAAAATGCCATCTACTATGAAACACACCTTTGCAGAGTCAGAAATGTTGTCCCAATATGGAGATGGAAAATCCATCTGTCCCATCAAAATCTGATCAAAAAGCACTTCTTGGTCATCTCCACTTCTGTAAAGTAAAAAACCAAAGAAAACCAACAACAAAACCCAAAGAGGAATTATTTTCAGATGTGGTTTCAATGGACTTCTTAAAACTGCTTTTAATTGCTCATGCCAAAGTATGCTTTTGGAAATTGTTGATTGCCCCAAACATGCAGCCATGGTTGTTAATGGTGACATCATAAAGCACAGTGCATTTGGTACACTCTTTCTTTCTGCTTGTCTTTAGGATTGTCCACAACTTTGCTTTCAGGGGATAAAATATCTGTCCTTATTAACTGGCTTACATTTTAATTACCTTTTAGCAACCACAAAATATGTTGCATTTTGTCCATGAAAGAAGATGGTTATTTCACAGTGTATTTAAAACTTCAGGCAAAGGCACGCAGAACCTATAATGAAGGGTCTTGTTTGGCAATGCAATGAAGTTTAAACTACAATAAACAAACATGAGACAGAGATTTTACCATAAAATCACAGACATTTATGGGGCTTGTGTAGAACACTATGCAGAGCACAGAAAAGAACATCAAACCCTGAGAGCAGAGAACTTCTACCAGTGGGAATCTCTGTGCTTAATGTGAAAGGAGTACAGGGACCAAGTCATATAACAAGGATGGTTGAATAGATCAGTCCATACCCACGGAATGGAGGAAAACCACAGAGCAGGATGTAAGTAATCACACCCGCTGCCCAGATGTCCACCTTCAAGCCATATCTAGAAGTGTGAGAGACATGGTTAGTGACATCCAATTCTTACAGAATACAATGCAAGAACAGAGGAAACATGCTCAGAATCATTAATAATTTCTTATAAATTCCCATCTGAACTTTGTCTACCAACCAATCCTCATTCTTCTATCAAATATTTTATTTAAATCTTGAAATCACACTAGATAAGAATGTGTGAATGCACAGAAGACACTGGGCTGTATCCTTCAGTTAGTTAAGTAATTCAAGTTGAGTTGAGTTAGTGATGCCTGCAAATCAGAAGAGGACAGTGTGTGATAATGAAACAGAATTGAGTGAATGGTAGTTAGCAGTCTCTAGAGAACAGAATTACTTCCACTGTATCTGCAAATGCCTAGTTAGTAACTCAATGTTAAGCTGAAAAGTTTGAGTCCAATAACTGTCAGAGGTTGACCAATATAACTCCAAAGCCAGCCTGCTCTGAACTGGTTTGGGTACGATAGCATCCAGAGGTCCATTCCATGTGAGCTGTTCTATGAGCCATGATCCTCCACCATAGCCAACCAAAGGCAGCACAGAAATCTTAATTGCAAGAATTCCAGTCCGACACAATAGCAAAAATATGCTCTGCTGAGTACCTATCAGTGTATCACCGCTAAAAGTGATTTACCCAGTTTCAGCGATGATTTCTGGAGCTACATATGTTGGGGTCCCACAGACAGTATATAGAGGTCCATCCACAATTGTTGCTAGGCCAAAGTCTCCCAGCTTCAGGGACTTGCTTCCATCTTGGTGTTCATAAACCTAAATCAGGAGGAAAATTGAAAGCTTTACCACAAAACCATCAAGGCAACTACGATAATCACTTGCTAACTGCCTGAAATGTTCCTCTTTACTCACAGATTATTTTTTCTCCTCACCTTTAACATATTTCTCTGCATGCTTTGAAAATTCATAGACAATTTGGACAACTTCCCTTAAATACAGTCAGGATATTTGGGAAAGACTTATCTCACTACCTGTCCAACAGAAGATGTACCACTTGTTAGGTGCTAAAGCCCAGAAGCAAATGTGTGACCTTCCAACAGTGGCTTTCCTACATCAACTCCCTGCTGATTCACAGTGTAGGGGGGTTGAGTTTATTAATTTTACTTTCAGAGAGCTTAAAGGTTTGCACAGGAACCTTAACTATTAAGATAATACAAAAGTGACTGATAGCAGTTCCAGGCTCTTCTCTGTGTGCTGAAGCCACAAGAAACAAACCTGGCTGGAGTATTTCACCTAGAAATAGTGTCCTGTCCTTGGATGACTCTTACACACCAATGAGTGTCTTACTGGCACGGCAGCATCATGATCAATGGGACATAAGCAGTTAGGGCTGCAAATGGGTATACATGAAAATCCTGTCTTAAAACCTGGTCTTCACAGCAGCAGCGTGATCTTTCACGGGGTTTAATGGGTGCAAAGGGAGATTAAGAAGTAGTCACATTAAAAAAAAAAAAAAAAAAGGTAGAAACATCAGTAAAAAATACATAATTTTGAAAGCTGGCTCAGAGAATGGCCCCAAACCTGGAAACACTAAAAACTAATGTCCTAGGGTGACTTTACGATGCTGTATTGTATCCCCCACCATCTGCTTATGCCAGATATTGAGTTCTGTGCCTTTAATACTAGATCCAATAAAAAAATGTTTAAAATAAACAATACAAAAATGTATCTGAATTTAAGACTAGACTGTCAGTCAATCTTTAATCAAGGTGCTGGTTTGAGTTCCTACTTCCCATTATGGAATGTTTTCTACAACAGCACCTTAAAAAATGGACACAGTCTACCAGAGGCCTTCTTATAATATATGTGCATCACTTACTATTTTGCAAGCCAAACCAAAGCTCTATGGAGTCTCAATCACCACTAGTGATGTCGTATGAACAACTGGCAGCAAAACTATGCAAAAATAGGAGGTAACATACCTCTTAATAAAAAACAAAATAATCCTTTATATACATATCTTGACCAGCTACTCCTACATCCAAAATCACATTTATCAACAACTGTTTTAAGAAGAAAATACTAGATTTTTTTTCTTATAAAAATACAATAAATTCTACATGGGACCCTAGAAGAGCTCACTTGGAGCAAAAATAAATTCTAGAAGTCTCTCACCACAGTTTCCTACAGATCTGTTATAACTCATAATAATTAGTTATATTATACAGCCCCCATCCCCCAGTTTCTTGTTTGTTAATGTTAGTCATGTCTAGAGAGAAAACCCCTCTCTGTCCTGAATCCCTGCTTACCAGGTGATACAGCCACAAGCAGACATTCAGAATACACAAAATTCCTCTCCTCTCCTTATGTTACTTTTAAGAATTCAACTGGATCTTTAAGAGGACCAGCAATTTATAATGGATTCACATTTCTCTTCTACTAAGCCAGAAAAAAGTTATGTTTATAGAAAAGCACTGGGAAAAAAAAAAAGCAATTATGGTTTTATTCAAAACACAGATTGTTAAATACATCTGGTTCCTGAAACTAAAGAAAGTGCTCTCTGAAATGGCGGTAATAAATCTAATTTCAACAACAGTTTTAATTAAAATCTAGAGACTAGGGCTTTAAATATTCACTTGCTGAAATATGTAAAGTATGCACTTAGACGTCAAGAGCTGAATCTGGCCTAATTAGTATTTCATATTCTATTTCATGCAGTTATCTTTTACTTAGCCCTCTCTGAGCTGCAGTAACCTAGCAAACACTCATAACTTCCTTCCTTCAATAGACCACACCTTCTATGACTCATCCATACTAGAAATTAATTACAGAAGAGGTTTGTTTGGCAATATTTACCAATGCAGAAGGTTTGGTACAGGGTATTTTCTAGTATTCTGCCTAGGAAACTAGTTGACTTGTAAAAATGAAGAAAGTAACTTTTCCTCATCCTCTTATAACTCCATATAAAAAAGAACTCACTGTGAACCTGTGGTACGTTACTTGCCAGTCAAGGAATGGGAAAGATAATTTAACGCTCATGTAATTTAGAATAAATGCTGTATATGTTCCTGCATTTAAATACTGAAGGGCAATTAAAGAAATGGGGATTAGTGCAAATTGCCCACTACGTAGTGCTTTCACTGTTTTAACTAAGCTATAAAACTGTGTAATTGTACTACCCTAATTGAATGCAGCCACACATAATTGTATGCCACCATATGTATCCTATTAGCATAAAGACTGTCAGTATTTTCTAAGCTGCTCTTGTGATCAGTGCAGATGGTAACAGTCAGAGAAGTTGTTCTCTAGGGTTTATTATATGGCTATAAAGACATCCCATGACTTGACAAAATAAACGTTCTAAATAGCAACAATTATGAAAAATGTTCCAATTAAAACATGGAAGACTCCCTAGAGAATAAAAAAAAAACCCAAACAAAAATGTTAAAACATCACAGGTATTCAGCACACCCTAAACTCTTGGACAGTTGACCATTATGTGGACTTTATGCCTTGAGGATAATATGGAATATTTAAGCAGTTAAAAAATAATGAGTGCTGCACACAGGACAGGTTCACACACAGAAAGGTTTATTAGCAGGATCTAGAGCTGGTCTCACTCATCAGCTCGAAGCCTGAAAGTTATTTTTGGGAAGAAAGAAAAAATGAAAAGAGACAAAGGAGGAGGTGAAAGGAAGAGCTCTACCAGGGGCCAGTAAGAGATGAAATAAAGCAGCTCCAGGTGAACATCTCCTTCTTGTCTCCTTCTCCAGAACATCATGCTCCCCTTCACTCCCCATGTCTTCCTGTAGCAACTCTGCAGCCTTGCTCATCCTCCCTGTTGTCTTTTTCCTGCTAAATGAGGTTGTTTAGCCTTGGGACATGCTTCTCTAAACCTAAAGTTACAATCCACGAGTAGGAAAAGAGTGGGAGAAAAAGGACTGATTCTCACACTAGTGGGCAGGAGAACCAGCTATAACAACACAACCAGGGTTTGCATGTGCAATACCGTGACAGTAGCAGAGGGAAAGCCACAGCACAAGAACAAGGGAAAAATACTGCCACGACCACTTAGGTGAAGGGTGAAAGAGCTGCAAGGAAAAGGGCAGGCTACACAAGGCAAATAGAAGGTATTTAACAAAAGAAATGCTGAGACCCATGTGGCATTTTTCAAGTATTCGGTAAATGCCATGAAAATAACACTAGCTGCAATTTTGTGACATAAGGAACCACACATCACATTTGACAGTGAAGATAAAAGCAGAAAGATTCAGAGGCACTGAGGCAACAGGCAGCCAATGCTGAACTACAGTCTGAGCTCAGGTAAGGCTGGTTCCAAAGCACTCCTCTAAAGCAGCACTTATTTCTTTCAACGACCTCATAAACCTTAGAGAATTAATGCAATTTGTGATTCAAATGCTGTTTTTTGAGAATTATGATGCTGCAAGAGGTTAAATACTGCATCCTTACAGCTCAGTCTCAAAATCAAATGCACAACTCTGGAAAAGTCACTCAGAAATAATTCAGCTACAGTGTGAACAATGTAATCATTCCCAGTAGTGGTTAATTACCAGAAAAGCTGAGCAGGCAAATCTAATCCATGCCCTGCTGCCCTCAACTCCTGCCCACCTCTTTTCCCCCAGAATTTTAACTCTGACAACAATCAAGTTTAGTTATTTACAGACAAGTCAAGGCAGCAGCAGAGCAAGACTTGTCCCAGACCAAGACCCTTCTTCACACTCCAGGAACAGCATTAATGCATCCTGACATGGGATTGCTACATCTGCATGCAGTCACCAATCAACACCAGCACCAAAAATTAAAATGGAGCAAAAGGGCCAAGAAAGGTATATCAATCATTAGTGTCTAGTGAAATTTGCACCCAGTGTGTTTACAGCAGTTTCTGGAAAACGAGGGCAGGTTACTTCTTCATCCAGAACCTGCCACTAGAGGAACTTCAACTGTAAAAATCCCACTGCCTGGAAGTTTAGTAATATCTGCTGGAGTCAACTTTCCCATAAAACCTCTTCATTGTCAATCAGGACTGAATGCATTTAGTCATGGCTGAGAGCACACAGCTGAGAGAACTGATATTCTATGATTCTATGAACATTGTTTTACGGTTGCAGAATATATAGAGAATTGGGGCATCTTGATATTGGAACATGTCAGCAAATTTGTGAAAACTCAGAACACTGAAATAATCAGGAGAAGCTAATTTCCCAGGATAAATAGAACTATGTGGAGGATGCAACTGCTACCTTCAAGTGTGCAAAATTATCAGAAGAAAGACTAATTGCCAGGGTATGCTTTTCACTGGATAAGGCTCATACAGATTGAGTCAGAAAAACAAAGATTTAGACTGTCTGTTTGTGAAAGTGACTTAATAAAAAGTGCTACAGGATTATTTGGGGGATGCAGTAGGGGAAGGACAATGAATTATTCTTCCTGGCTCTGCTCTGATTGTAACTTGATTAGGGCACAGCACTTACACACACCGTACTTCTAAAACTAAATTATTTAGTGACAGAAGTATAGAATAATCTGCTGAGGTCAGAACACTCATATTTAAGAGAGGCTTGAAATTATCCTGCAGTTTACTATCCTGAAGTTTACTTCTAGTGATCCCAGGAATAACTCAGCTGTTATGGCCCATGGAACAGTCTAGACATACCACCTTAAGTTACTGTACTTCCTGTGACAGCTGTTATTCTTAGGAGAGCTTTACAATGCAAAGGTTGAAATAAAAAGATCAGTGACTTAAAAGACTGCAATAAACTTGGCAGGCATGTGGAAGGAGGAAGTGGAGACCTTTTCTCACACACTCCCAAGTTATCAGCAGTATTGAAAGATGAATCTTCACTTACCAGTAGATTCTCCGGCTTGATATCCCTGTGGACAATGTTCAGGCTGTGAAGATATTTGATGGCACTGGCCAGATTGTAAAGCATCCCACTTGCATCCCGCTCTGTGTATTTGTTGGTGGAAGTAATAGCATCAAAAAGATCTCCTCCCTGGAGCAAAATTACCATGGGATATGAGCAACACTGCTTGTGAAATGACTGAAAAATTTAGGGAAGATCAAGGAGCATTTTTAGAGAAGGAGGAGGAGGGGAAGGGAGCAGCACAGTTTCCTTGCAGGTATAAACTATGGGTACTGTGCATGTCAGCATGCCCTTTAATGGCAGGTAAACAGATCAATAACTCAGAACCATTTGGCATGGTTCTTGGCTGAGTTGGTCAGCCAAGAAGCTGGAGTTTCTACTGCAAACAATTCCCACCAGCTGCTGCTTTTGTAACATGTCCAGCACTTGCCAAATCTGTGTGTTTAGAGCCTGCTACAAACTCCTGGCAGGACTACGTACTTGTCTGTCACAATGCCATTTACCAACCCTTGGCACTCTTTATAATAACCACAAACACATTGACATCAAAGTTTTGCCCAGTGCCTAACTGAACCCCTGAAAGATGAAGGAGCTCTTGAGTAAAACTCGGAGCTCAGTTACCTGTCCTCACTGCTTTCATATTTTAAAAGTCGTTTCCATCTCATAAAGCTTTGAAAACTTGGATTTTAGAAACCACTTTCTCTACACAAGATGTGAAGTTTTTGGTAATATGACACCTCTTGCAGTTAATACTGAAGAACTTTACAGCATGTATGTCAGGCAATCATACTGGGAGACACAGGTGGCTGCTTGTGCCATTTCCAGCTCATCATGCTGCCTAATTCAGCTAAAAGAAGCTGTCAATGAAAGGAAAGCAAGAAAACAAGAGAGAAAGAAGGAAAGAAAAAAAGAAGGAAAACTAGGTGGAAGTCCTCAAAGTTGAAATGATCTTCACAAAGCCTCTGAGGCAGCCTTGACTGTACTTTCAGAGGTGAGCTGGCAAGTGGGGAGAAGGAATGTGGCAGTGCTTGGACAAAGATGGAAAAGTGATTTTAAAGATGAGATTAAGAAGGAAGCTGGACAGATTGGAGGAAAAACCAGTGATCTTTTGAGAGATTCTACTCAGAGGTATTGAGTCTTTGGCCAAAATCAAAGCAGCATCACAAAGAAAACACAATCCAACAAGGAAGAAAAAAAATTCTGCAAAGACAGAGCAGAAATTCCCTGCTGCAGTCAAAATACCAAGAAAAAAACCACAGAGGACTGTATTTAAAGGAAAAAGCAGGTATTTTCTTAAGGCAACATAGGAGTCCCAGCTTTGCCAGCTCTCATAGTTTTATCAATAGCTTCAAGATATTTTCTGGGCTTTTTAAATCTCAGCTCCACAGTAAACACTTCTTCCATTTTTCAGGGAAAGGAGGAGGGGAGGAAAAGAGAAAAAAAGAAGAACTTTTTCCAGGAATCATGGCTACAGAGAAAAGGTAGGAAAGGAGAACCACAAAGACTCAAACCTGATAAAACAGACTTTACTAGTCATAAAAACCCCCCAAAAATATTAAAATTTTTGCATTGTTGAGGTGCAGTTGAAGTATGTCAGGCCAGGTTTGTTCCCAGCTCTTTGGGATTTTGCATCAACAATGAGAATAAACCATTGTCAAATCTGGACCACGTCGAACTTCTTGCCCTGGCTGGTAACTGTTCAAGACACATCAAGATACATAGTGTCAAGCAAAAGGAAGAACAAAAGGCCAAGCTAAACCAGATAGAGGATTAGAGAGAAAGAGGCCAAATATTTGGCAAAAGTACAATACCATGTACTTCATGGCATTATCTGATCCCTAAGTATTAGATATCAGCATGTGGCAAAGTATGTGAGATAAATAATCCATCTTCCCTAAGCTCCTTCCTGTGAAACCCCTGTACCAGCTGCTTTTTAACATGAAGCAGTGGATTAGACAGATCTTTGGTCTTATCTAATATGTTCCAGATGCTCAGAAGAAGTGTCAATAACATCAGCAAAGCATCTGCCTCCAAACAAAGAAAATAGTCTGGGCTGAGATATGAGGAGCAAGAATGAAAGAAGCTGAGCCTTAAAAACAGAAAGAAAAACTTTGGCTTGAAGTCAGAAGAAAAGGAAAAAATGTTCCTGCACAGGAGAAACATAAACTCAGAAAAAGATAGAGGCTGAAGTTTAACAGACAGTCAAGCCAATCTGAAGCAGATTGATTTTCTCCATTTAAGCATCTACTGTTGTCGGTAAAGTTTCTTACCAGGTATCCTGCTAAGAAAACAGAGCATAGATTTAGTCTGAGGGATTCTCTGTGGTTAAAAGAGGTGATATCCTGGAAAGAGTTAACAGAGCTGACAGCTATATCAGGCAGAATTGTTTTCAGACTTTCCTCTCCCCAAAGAGCACTTTAACCTGCAAGGTTCTGCTAAGCCGATTCACACAGCAGGTTGCTATCATTTATTCAGGCACCAGGGGTGAGTTCAGGATGACATTTCAGTCTTAAATCCCCTGTTCTGGAGTGAAACAGGACCAGCAACATCTGAATGCAGTTTTTATCATCTGTCCATGTGAGGAAGTGTACTTGGAACTACAGTAACCAATTATTTATTTATTACCTTGTTATGTAAATGATATGATCTCTCTTTTTCTTCTGCAAAAGTGAAATCATATCCTGGACCAGTAAAGGAAACTTAGTAATAAATCTTGCTCCTTAAATTGGCCAAATCCCTGTTAGGTTTGAATAACAATTTTGTTTCGCTGTGTAAAAAGGCAATGTGCCAGAAACCAGGTCTTTGCTTCCTTTTACAAGCACCACTTGCAATGTGTTTATATTTGTATTTATGAAGTGCTTTTTCTTACACTTTACAAAGCAATGAATGGCCTATCTGCCATGAGGTGAGGGCGGGATTTGCAGCAGTCACTTATGTCAAACATGTTACTGCCAATTAATGCAGGGTGGTATTAACTGAAACCGGGCTCTGCACGACCAAGCCTTTCCTCCTTGCCTTTCTTTCCTGTCTGTGAGTTTGATTTAAAGTCAGGTCTTCAAAAGTCAGTCAATAACACATGGTTAATCAATTCTAACAGTGCATGCTATGAAATGGTAATAGTCAGCAATTGGTGAATTAACAATTAATGTCTTTTCAGAAATGCCTTCTTTAGCACCCAGAGTGCAACAAGGCTTTTTTTCCCAACTATACATTAAGGAATAGATGTTTGCTTCAGAGAAACAAAGCTGACTTCCCCAAATCAGGATATTTCTTCTACATTTCTTCTATTATTCTACATAAAAGTAAAGCCTATTAGATCAGTGTTCTCTAGAATATGAGAAGTACAGAGATTTCTATAGATCCCTTGCATAATATATCTAAAAGAATATGTGCAGCAATCTTAAAGGGTAAAGAAGAAAGAGCACAAGAAAACAGATTTCTCCAAAAAGTGAATATAATGCATCTTTTTTTATATACATCTTTTAGAGTAGTTATTTACTAAGACTTTTTTGTCCCCTCCTCTTTCATTTAGCTGAGTAGGACTTCAATTAAAAATCCATTGGACACTACAGTTAACACATTTTTCAATCATGAATAGCACAGCAGGTTTCACCCATAAAACCAGCTCTGTGCTTACATTTGGCCGGTTAGACAAGGCACAGCTTTTAGTTCTTAGCACACCTCATGGGGCCAAGATGAAGGATTTGCCAATGCAGGCTAAAGCTGTGGCTACATGTGATTACGGTGCTGTGCAAGGAGTTTGAGGTACCTTTGAACAAGGTCTCACAGACACTGAGGAAAACCAACAGCAGCATGGATCCCACAGTGAGCTCACTCAGAGCAGAACAGAGCAGTAATTATGATTAAAATAGTGTTAGATGGCTAATGGTATCTGATCTCAAGCTGTGCTATTCCACATTGCATGCCTATGAGTGAGAGGGCTGTGATTGTCAAGGGAGTGGGGAAATTATTCTGGGACTGTTACACAAAGGGATTCATGGCACGAAAGAGCGCCAGTATTTTTCTTTTGTCTTAGGATTTAACTTTTTCATCAGAGAAAATATGTCAGCTCCCTGCTACCAGCATCTCCCAGTGTGCTTCCTCAGAGCTTGGAGCTGGTGGACAGTGTGGTTAGGGGGACCATAAGCTCCACAGAACTACTCAAGCCAAATAGACCATCTGTCAGGAGCAAACCTACAAGGACAATGCTGCCATCTCCTAAGATGTGGGGCATGGCCTGAGCTCATTAATAACCAGACTTTCCCAGACTGCCACGAGGACAAGGAAAATCTGTGGGCATCCACCCATGAGCCACTAAGAGCCTTCCAGCTTCCGACTGGGAACATGGCTTGTGTTGCTGGTGCTGCCACAGAGCATAGGGGATAATGGGACAAACCAAAAAAACTCTCTCACTCTACTCGCTCCTCCATTCCAGACCAGAGATTGAGAGGGTATTTAAGAAACACTTGGACCTGGGATTGCCCTATTTAACATCCCAATGAGGTGCCTACAGTAAGAGCACCCTCTAACCTCCACCTACAACCACAGCAAAGCAGATTAACAATCCTGTTTGCCAAAAAACCCTTTCTCTAAGTCACCGTGAAGAAATAAATAGGGTCCAAAATATAAATTACTGCATTCAAAAATTTACTTTTTAGAAGAGAACTATGCTTTAAACACCAGGCTTTTCTTTTTCACTTTCCCCTTCCTTCATCCTCAATTTAGATTGCTATTGAGGAGGCAAGTTTGACACTGTGTTAATAAAAATCAATAGGGAAAAAACACATATAATAATGTTTAGATTTAACATAAATTAATAAAAACTAATGAAACCCTTTCACCTTTTTGTATTTTGAAGGCTGGTATTTATGGCTATTTGGACTGGGTATATTTTCAATTCACCTCAGGGCAGATTATAACTTTTTAACGAGTTTTCTTTTGAGGAAACAAACAAAACTGGTGATATACAAAGTACTGTCAACAAAACACTTCCAAGTGTGGCTTACAGGAAGTTAGACAAATATTTGCAATATTGAAAGCTAATAAAAAAAATTCTGACAGTAGGTTATGCATCTTTCATTAGGATGCTAGATCACTTTCAGAGACCCCTTCTGTTCTACATAATTCTGTGATCCCATGTTTTTTAGTAAGCCCAAGTAGGAATGGAATTTTTCAATATGGTTGATACAAAAAACATCTTGACTCCAAAACACTCACCTTTACAAGTTCCATGACAAGGTACAACTCAGTTGGCATGTCCATCTCCTCGATCAGAAGTACTATATTGGGATGCTTGACTCGTCTTAAAATAGATACCTCATTCTGGATCATGTGCTCCTGACACACAAAAAAATCTTCAGTGAATATGGGTTAGTGGGAAAAAATACGCAGTGGAAGAAGCAGTGAGAATTGGGAGCTGCATGGATTCTCTGGGGTTTTTGAAAAAAACTAACTGATGTTGCCTCCAGCAATAGAGAAGGAACATATCTAGAAACATCAAAGTGGTAACTGAAAGAAGGGAGAGTGGAACACAGAAAAAGAACTGGAGGAAAAGACATGTTTCCGATGCACAGAAAAATGAAAGCTTTTTGAACTTTCTCTGATGCAGAATCTTTAGATTTAACAACATGATAGCATCTTCTCACAGAACCTCTTGTTACTCATTTTAAAAGCTAACAGTCGGTGTAAAATTGACATCAATTTAATTAACCTATGCCTTACACACAGTGACCAGTGTTGTTATAATTATTTGTATTATTTTCTGCTTTCTATAACACCTGGAATTATGAAACTTAGAGGACATAATTTCATGGGTAAAGAGAAAGCATGCAAAACCAACAAAATGGAGAATCATCACACAGGTCTAGAACAGCACAACAGCCTTTTCTCCTGAAACTCCAAGAGTCTCCATAGGGTAGGCAAATAACTTCAATCGAAGAGATTCTAACACATCAGGAAGGACACAAACACCAACAGCTTCTCAAAATGATCTCACACAAAACATTTCTTGGAAAAAAATCTTTTGGTCTCTCTTTTTTTTTTTAAGTTTTTTTTAACTTACTTTTCCTCTACATTTACTTTTCTTGATTATTTTCAGAGCATACTCTCTACCAGTTGATCTGGGGAAAGAGGAAAAAAAAAGTATGTTCAAGCACATTGAATGGTTTTCTTAGTTGAGTTTATATTTGTTATATAAGCACAATAAGCGTAGTGAATAATTCTAATTAAATATTTGGGTTTTTTTCAAGAAACAAAACTTAGGTTTGACTAATCTTGTGAATTTGAGCCAAAGTTATTAAATATACATGCCTGAGAAAAAGACATAAAACTTTTTTATTTTAAAATGAAAGCATTTCAATGTTTTCAAAACAACAAAAAATTTGCTTGACATTTTCTTTCATTTTGTAATGAGAATTGTTATTACTTTTTCATTTTTATGTAAAAATACCACACAGTGTTCACAAGTGCAAATATTTTCAAAACAAAGAAGTTTTGTTTTGTATTCTACAAAAATACAACCCACAGAAAATACTTAGTTTTTACTTAAAATGAAAAGTCATTTGTTTGTGTATCTGCAGTCACAACTGCTATGATAAAGAGGTCAGTCCTTAGAATACTTTTTTTATGTATTCAGTAATTATAGGATATTTAACAGAGTTAAATATGTTTGCTTTTAGGCAGAATGTGGAAGGTTCTGGAGACACTAAGAGAAATTAGTTCAGTATGCAAACATATTTCAATTACTGTGTTGTTTTGAATCCTTATAATATTTATCACTACTACATATATGCAGTTATCTATTATCTAGAATGCTAATATAGAAAAATGAGCTTGTAGACAAGTTAACAGTATCAACTTCCATTTCTTAATTAAGTTACAAAACCAAAAGATGGCTGTAAGGATGAAAACAAGAAGCTTTGCTTACAGCCCCAGTTTCACTACAGGATTAAATGAAATAATTGAGTCATAATGGAATAATAATTAATATTAAATTAAATGGATAATTTGAGAAAAATATTTTATTGAAATACTTTATTTTGTAATATGAACCTTAACAGGCTACAAATGTCTATTACATTGCCTTTAGGTTAAAAATTAAGAAAAAACCTTTCAAGAATACAGGGTCATTTTTTCATTCTTCATTTCACAAAACACAGTAGTTAAACTGATACATTAAACTGATACAGAGTATGTTCAACAGAGACATTAATGTGCCTAAAAGAGTGCTCAGTCTGTCAAACAGGACATGCAAAGAGAGTAATACATTAAAAGCACTGTATCTGGCAAACAACTGGGCATTTTCATTGCCATATTAAAAGATGAAGAACTCCTCTGGCAATGATGTACCACTAATTTTTAATTCAAGGAAAAATGGATAATTCAGTAAAAAGCAAAAAACACCGACAAAAGATTAATTCTGTTTCCATTTACTATCTCTGTTAGGACATCAATTAAAAGACATCAAACAGGGTAAGAAGATTTACAAATTGGGGGGAAAATTACAGCATATCTGTTCAAGATGTATGCAAATAAAAATTTAAAACTTCTCCTATCTGCACTCCCCCACACAGAGGTTTAATGCTACAGCCCCCCAAAATGGGCTGCACTCCATGTGGGGTGCCCCTTTCCAGTGCTGCTCTTCAGTGGCTACAGTCCAAGCTCCCGTGTCAGGGGACAGGAAGAGATTTGGACACTATTTTTGGGACTAGAAGGCAGAGGTTGAACAAGAAATAGTAGAAATTAAGATATCTGGGGTCCAAACTCAGACAAAATATAGCCTCTTTCAATAGCAGTCTCTTTCAAGCTGCTTGGTTGCCCTAGGAATGCTTCCTTTCTGTCATGAGAAAGGAAATTGATGGTTTTTGTTGGCCATGGGAGACGCCATGTACTCCAAGACACTGGGAAATCTGAGCTAGTGAGGAAATGTCAGAATTTGAAAGTATCTGAAAGTTAAAAATGAACACATATAAAAACACCACAGGACAAATTGTGCATACGATGGAGCAGATATGTAACAAGCAGATGACAACTGTGACTGCTCTTTGTTTTGGTAAAAAGAAAATTAAAGCTTAAGATAATGTAAATCCTTTCCCCTGAAAAGCTGCAGAACCGCAGGCTGTCAGCAGCACTCCAACTTACACACCACCAAAAAATATGCATGGCCATGTCAGAAAGTCACTGTGAAACAGGCTTCTCACCTCTCACCTATTGCTCACTCCAAACAATAAAAAGGGACCACAAAAAGAAGGCAACATGTTATGGCTGGACAGGAGTCTGAACCCACTGCACTACCACAGAGCTGGATCTCTAGCTAATAAGAGGGCTTGATGCCACATTACCTGGCTCTTTTAAACTTTTGCAAACTTCACAGTGATTTAGACTGCACTGGAGAGACAAAAATCTATCTTTGTTGTATTTGTGCAGTCATTAAATGTATTTAAGGGTGTGTGCCTGTGCATCGACAGACGCTCAAAACGGGGTTTAGAAGTCCTCAAGAGAAAATTTTGGGGATGGTTTTTGGCTTCTATTTGGACTGTTCACTGTCAGAGGAAAACGCCGGTGCATGTACTGAAGTGCTGACAGACCTGTATTAACCAGTGCCCACAGACTGATCTCACAGCTGTGGAGAAGGAGTACCCACGTAACCAGTGAATTTGTGTGGCAAGACCCATTCCTACTTGTTTAACATCTTATTCCTTTGAAGTCTAATGCATACAGGAATTGTACTTCACAAGAAAATAGAAAAGTCCTCTGTCACAAGTGTCACCCTGTTAATTCTGGCTCTGCAAATCATGGACATATCAGACTTCTAAGTAGGTGGTTGAAAAGGCTTAAAAAGACCAAAAAGAATATTTTTGAAGGAGTTTCACAGGTACTGATTTAATTTATCCTCTGCGTCTTTAATTTCTCCTTCCACACTTGTGATGGCAAGAGTATACTGCTTTACAAGCAGAAACTAATAGAAATAATTCCACTTTAATTTTCAACATCTCCCAAAGTAGTAGCTCTCTGATAGAAATGGGATAGATGGAATGGTATAGCTCAGAGAACACAAGACTATATATCTGGGAATAGCTGGGTCATCATGCTATTTGAGTACATTACACACACCATGTCACTGGATTATTCTGGGACCAGTGGGATAGACAAGAGGACAGGAAACAGTTTTCATTCAAGCTGTCAAGGATATTGTAATCAGCATAATTTTTAAGTGTGATGGGACCTATATTAAATTTTGTTCATGCGTTTTCTCTCAGTTTGGGAAAGAATTGTGACAAGCACACTAGCACATTTGTCCTGTCTCTCAGCAAAATCACATTTTCTGCTGAATGAGATTATTAAAACCACAACTTTTCTTTATTTTAGTTTCTAATCTGTTTTTCCCAGACACTGTTCCCAGACACTTTACCTTAAGCTGCCTTTTTCTCTTTTCTTAGTTTCTCTATTCTTAGTGTTTTTACCCATTTCTTTCATCAGTCATGCCCTTCCATAGGGCTTTACAGTGCTTTCTTTCTTTCACACTGTTTTGCTTTGCTTCCTTTAGGATTCCGTACAGTTTAGTGTTCAGACCCTGAGGTTTGATCTGAACAGCTATCGCCCTCTGGATGACCAGCTCCACCAAGAACTCACTCTGGCAGAACACTAAAGGCTTCATCACAGCTTTAGCCAAGCCCCATAAGCACGCTGTCAGCTGATATGAAATCCACCCTTACTTATCCTTTTCCCCAACAGATGTCTTCGTGATCTCCAAGCTACACTTCTGGATGCAGAGTTGGACCTGCATTTTTCCAAGGAGACTAGCTTAAAACCAGCCAAGCTAATTTATCATTGTCTGTCAGGAGATTTAATCTCACTCTCCAGGGTTAATATCATATTCTTACAGGCTAAAGAGCAGTTTTTTCTTTTGCCCAAAGGCGAAGTTATAGTCTTCTCTAAGAGTCTCCTCTCCAGGATATGGTAATAGAGGATAGAAAACTGATGAAATTTCATTCTTAAACCTTGACATCTCTATTGTTCTCTCTTTTGGACATCTTGAGATCCAGCAGCTTTTTGCTTTGCTTTGCACTGCTACTACTACTACTACTACTACTATCTAACGTGAGCAACCCTACAGTAATTTCACATACAGGTGAAATACCTTCTGTCTTATACATCTCATAGTCTCCTATTTTTAACAACTCTGCCAAAAGGCAACCACACCTCTGCTTAGAGCATTTCTGCTCAGTTCCCTGTTTTTTACACTCTTAAGGTTGGGTAGAGCCAGTTCAAGCCTAAACAGATTTAGAAACAGACATATGAACTAGTCAACCTGGACTGGACATTTTCAGCAACACTGACACTTGAGGTGACTTGTAATTTCTCTAATCTGGAGCAGACATCTAAAATCAATGACTATTTTCACCTTTTAACAGTAAAGGTCACTGAAGAATTTAGATTTTGGTGTCTGCAGTGAAGCTCATAAAGTTGGAAGAAGCAAATATAGCGGCACAAAGCAGGCAAGCAGGAGTTAGACGTCCATTAAATTAAAAATAAATATGGAAGAGACTACACCTCAGTGTCAGATGGCAGAATAGATGAATCCAAAATTACCTCTTTGTGCTGACCATTGCCACTACACCCCAAACAGAGAACTTCCCGACATCTTTACAGGGTGCTCCTATATGTGGAATGTTCCACTAGTCTAATGTAAAAGGAGAATTGCAAGAACATACTACAAGAAAAAATGTTCAGATTTAAAGATTTAACACAAAGAACTGGTAATATCATGCAGAGTGCAGCAGAAAAAACCCATATGAACCCCACAAAGAATTAAATTAATAGATTGCCCGTTGAACTCACTCTCTTTTTAATTTGAGAGGACATTAGTTTTTCCATCTGGCACTGAGATACCTTATTCCATTTCTTTATTCTACAAATAAAGATATGATCTGGAAAAAACCATGACATTAATGATTTTTTTTTTTTGCAGTAATAAGCATATTATCCTCCTCACCTTTCTATACACTCCTTCACAATAGCAAAATTTCCGTCTCCTATAGTCCTTCCAACTTTATATCGCTCTGCTATCGATGCTGGAACCTGGAAACCTTCCTCCAACACTTCTGAAAGAATCATTAGTACATTTTTATTGTTAGTGAAGGAAACACAGATGTTGCACATAACATGCATTTTAAGCCCACGGTTTAGGAGCCTGGAAACCATTCAGTCAGTATCTCACTTACTGTACAGTGAAACCATGCTGCTGACATCGTATATACTCAACAGGTTTCATGCAGATACAATAATGAAAAATAAGACTTCTGGGGGCTCAAACATACCACCATTTGAGTGTTATATAGTTGCCATTGCAATATGCCCCCAAGACAAAACCAAAATTGTATTTTTTTAATTACAAAAAGGCCTCTGTGATCAGCACAAGCACAGACCAGCCTCCAAAAAGGGCTGGAACTCCTTGACACAGCATGATTAAATATATGTACCAAAGAAGTCCAACACTCAAGCACTTATTTTATTACATCCTGTAAACTGAGACATCCATAAAACTCCTCATGTGCTAAGTGCTGGTTCTTCCCATCCCCCAGTATTAAATATTTAGTTTTTAAACAAATGTTCTCAATAATAGTACCTCACATGCAACCTGGGCACCAGATGTTTAGGTAAAATTGCATTACACAGTGTCTAAGCATACGAAAAGCTTGTAGTTTTAGTGCTCATTCCTGTACTATTATTTTTAAATGTATTTGAAATAGCATTACAAATACCTAACATGCCTCTAAAAGCTAACTGTAAACTGCAGCTGATACAAACTATTATGCAAATCTTGCAATGTAAAAAAAAAAAAAAAGCCTCTTAGACATGTGATTTGTGTTTACACTCTTTAAGACAGTACATTTAACTGTGTATTTCTCTGTCCTGTGTTCCAGTTTAGTATTAAAAGTGAATGCTAGGACACAGGGAGACTGGAGTTTGTCTGAGTTCATAGCATGAAGAGTTATTCTCCAACAGAAGCACAGATACACACACATACATAGATGTGCATGTGAGCCAGCAGTGCTTGAGCAGACCCTGTCCCTCAGCCAACTTGCTCAAAGCCTTAGCTTGGAGCAAGGCTATCCATTTCTGAGTAAAGACCCAGGACTGCAGTGTGTTCTTTAGTACCATGGCAGATGAGACAAAAATAGTGAAATATACCAGTCAGCACTTTTATTTGCTTGCAGAAATAAAACCTCAAGCATTCCGCAATAAAAATACCTCTGAAGCGTGATGTCCAGATCAACTCTGATCCAGAGTGAACCTAACTGGTCTGCTAAGGCTGAGGAGTTTCCTCACGGAAAATTATCCAGCCTGCAATGCTCCCACCTTCTCTGGCAGGAAGAATGACTCATTTCCTACACAGCTGCTGTTATCACTACACTGACTGCTTTGAAATGTCAGCCTCCAAATGTTACCTTCTGCAGGGCCATCATTTTCATCCATAGAGCTGCAAACTTTGGTGGATGCTAATGAGGTAGAGGAGCCACTGTGTTGGGAGCTCTGGAAATGGAGACACAAATGAAAACAGATGATTTTTAAGAAGCACGAGTACCCACAGCACGTTCCTGCTGGACACATGTCCCGGAGAGGCTTCAGTGTTCCCTATGTAAAGTATCTATTTACTTTGGTGGATGGATACATGGATACTTGGGAAGAGTCCAAATTCTTCCACTGAAATTACACTTCTGGTAACCTCACGTTACTGGAGCGATCCTTGATCCATCAAGTGCTGCAAAGTGCATGCAAGAATACTTTGATGTATGCTCCAATAGTTTCTCCCTATTCCACACACATTTGGGCAGGGAAAACTGAGGAGCCGTGTGCCCTCTACAGGCTGGAGACCGTGTTCTCAGAGACCTATTCACCCAGCAGGCACTAGAGGAACCTAAGTCTGTAGTTGGCTGTGTTATGGGCAGAATTCCTCAAATTTTACAAACCTCCCTGGGTTGAAATCCTCCCCAGTTTTGTTCTAAAAGGGAGAAATCATTATCCTAATGCATGGACAAAATAAAATGTCAGGGTGAATAATGGTTGCTGCTTCATAAGAGCATTTGATTGGGGGTGTAGCTCACTTGAGGCAGTGACTCTGTTCTTGTACTCTGTTTCAAGTACTCATCCTGCAATTGTCTGAGCTTGTCTGTAGAGCCAGTGGGGGGAGGGCAGTGTCTCTGTGGACCCTCAAAGGAAACTCGTAGCCACCCACCTTGGATGCCAGAAGTACAAGAGGCAGGATCTCCCCAGGGAAGCCTTCTAAAGCACCTATCAATGCCTATCAGTTACCCAAGGATTTTAGGCATGGACTTTAGGAAAGCTGCATCATTACTCATCTATCTAGATGGATTAAGCTACACAGACATTGGAGATGGACTGGATTTCACCTGAAAATTTTATCCTGTGGTGCACAACAATTAACAAACTCGTCTTCAGGATTCTCCTATCTTCAGAGGAAGCCGGAAGAAGCTAAAAAATGTAATGATGGCCCTTCAAACTTAAAGCCAAACTGACCATTTCCTCAGGTCCTCCTATTACAACTTCAGTGAAAAATATTCAGAGGTTTTGCAAAACTAAATCTTTCTTGGGTTCACATCATTCACTTGCTGAAAGTGCTGCAGTATTTCATTATCTTCTTCAGTCTATGTATTAAACAGATTGCAGGCTGAACTTCATGTAACTAACACTATCAGTTCCTTATCAGTGTTTACAAGGTTTGTAGATGCCCACAATCATGGTGCCAATCCACTTCACAAATTAAATACAACTACTTTGGAATTATTTCTTTCATCTGACACTACAGAACACAGCTGATGACTGGAGCAAGAGTAACTAAAGTTGCAGCAGTTTGGATATTTGCTGAGTACTGAGCCAGGGAAAACATAGTCAGCAGACTTAAAACCTGGCCAGAATGCTGAGTTCATTTGAACAGAATAACTTTTAATTTCTCCCACAACAAAGGTCAAATGACTTAGACAAAGTCTGAACTTGGCCTATTTTTCACTAAATAATCCTGAGAGCTTGCACATCCCATCTACCATGAGATTCTTTGCTCTTGTTTCTTTTAATCAAACCCAGCTCCCTCTTTTCATTCAGGCAAGTATTTCTTCTGAGCTTTGACCAGAATTGAAGAATGCATTAATCAGTTTTTGGACTGTTTTTGCTGCCTCTTGACAACAGAAGTCAACACTGGGTGATTTTATGCAGTTTGCTAAGATATTGCTGCTCTTGTTTCACGGTCAAGACGTGTTTATATATGTGCTATTCCTGTGCTAAACTCTGCATGACATCCCAGTAAAAACTTACCTCTGGTTCATTTTTGAACAAATGAGCAGATGTGGATCAAGGTAACGGGGAAATGCTAGGAGTTCTCATGCCTGGAGAAGTCAGTCTCAAAGCCTATTTTTGTACACATGTAATGAGAGAATTGTTTCCTTTACAGTCCTGCTTTTAAAATAACCAGAAAAACATGTTCCCTCTACTCATTCTGCTGTGTTTGTTTGTTTTCCTAGAACAGACATCCAATTTCATACTTATTTTCCCACTCTACAGCATTTTCTGAAAGGAATTACAATTTAAGCATGTTTAATATTTGTTACTTCCATGATCAGGAATGAATCATTACAACATTTAAGAAGTACAATCACAAAGAGGTTAGTGCTAGATTTTCAACATATTATTAAACAGCTACTTTTTTTTCGTATTTTGCACTTAAAATAGTGAGACTACACTTTCAAGTAGATGTTAGGTCAAGGCTGTTGACTGCTCAGCACTGCAGCTTCCTTTAGCAGCCTGATGGTTTCTTTACAGTCTTGCAGTCATTGTTCTCATCTGTGAGAATGGGAGAAGTGAAAATCGAGACCTAACTCAATGGCCATATCTTCTCAGAATGGGTGCCTAGAGACACTCAAATTTCTATTTGAGGACTTAATTTTACAAGGACCTTAAACAAGGCTTAGCTGAGAAATGTGATTTCTCAGTCCTTCCAAAATTAGATATCTTCAAAGGCTATTTAAACAAAGCGTTTTAGCAAGTGCTTCAATTTAAATACAAATAATCTTAATGGTCTACACATGACTGAAATTAAATTGACTCCTCAATATATCTTTGGCACACTCCTTAAATATGTCTTCAACCTAGGTTTAGTCTAAGAGACTGAAATAAAAAGTGGCCCATAGAAAATTTAAAGGAAAAAATTGACCTCATACTGATGTTTTAAGTGGCTCTATTTCTTATTGGCACTAGTAAAGATGGGAAGGTTAAAATGATATTTGTTAACAGAAGAAGTGGAACAGTGGGTTAGTAGCATATACCATACCAAACAAAGCATACAGCCCCTTTGGTGACATCGGCCTGCGAAGCATTGGCACGGAGGCAGAGGCAGAACTTGCCAGTGACAAGGAAGCAGTAGCTAGGAAGATGCGCTAAAAATACACACTGAGACTTTTAAAATTTAAATAATTATTGAAAAATATATAAAAAACATAGTCTTCATTACCTTTGCTGAACCCCTCCTATTAAAACAACAAATTGAAAATAAGTCAGGAACTGGACATTTGCATAAATTCACCAAGTCTGCTGGCGGCTCCCCTTTCACAATTAAAGAGAGGTTACTGGATAAACACGACACAAATGTTTTTGTCTTTATTCAGTCCTCTCCAACAACACGCAGGCATTTATTTATTTATCTTTACTTCAGCTGGAAAGAGATTTCATTTATTTAGACTTTAATTAGCTCGCTGTCCTCACAAGCTGAGAGCCCTGCGGGTCCAGCAATCCTTGTGGGTCTCAGAGTTCCTTCCAGTTGGCTTGCCAATCGTGAGGCAGTCTGTCGTGCGCACTGTTGCTCTCACAGATGTGGATCCCACCAGGGATCTTGCAGATGGGGAGGGGGAAAAAACAAACCCTAAGCAAGGGTATAATCTCTTCAACACACAGACTTTAATGCAATTAGCTGTTTTAATTTTAAGAGATGCTGAGGTGCTTGGAATGTCACTGCCTTTACACAGATTTAAAGGGGTCCAGTTGCACAGGTTGCCAGCACATGGCTGGTTTTATGGCACACCTTCATAAAAGCAATGGCATAAAAAAATCAGGTCTGTGGTGTAAGGATTTCAGATCCTATTCAGGTTTGTATAACAGATGGTCAACACACCACACACCTCACTGATGTGAATGGAAACATTAGCGCTATAGAGTTTCAGCCGTGTCTCACCTGGAGATTTATTTAGCAACTGTTTGGTAAATAGTTTGTACCTCAGTGGAAACTGTGCTAAATCCATGAAAAAAATAGGCAGCAAAATAAAAATTACTGTAATGTCTCTCTCCTGATACTCACCTTCATCCTAAATTAATCTTAAAATCCCACTCCAACTAAACAGCAGGAATTATTCTTGTGGACTACTAGTGTCAGCAGTTATGAAAAGAGACTTAATCAAGAATGACTAGGAAGTTTGTTCGTGCAATTCAGATTCCTGAATCTTAAAACCCAAACACTGCATTCTATTTTCTGAACCTCTCAAAGTCTTTCTTAGAGCATGTGGAGTCTACAATGTCCCTCAACAATAGGTTCCTTTGTATTTTTCCAGAATGAAGGAAGCATCTGGATGAAATGTGAGTAACAGAAATGCACACAGGTGTAATGCTAAGTTTGGATCTCACGCAGAGTTCTATTCTTTCAGAAACTAGCTTAATGAAGTGAGGATTAAAATTAGTAAACAAAGTGTAAATTTAGTAAGGAGGCTTTGGAGAAGGGAATTATTAATGTCTTTAAATTATGCCTCCTAAGATGTTCCTATACCAAAGAACCCTACAGAACTAAAAAAAAAAAACAAAAAACCAAAAGATAAGCATGTCAGTAATATGTGTAAGATGAAGTTCAACTCAGTAAGGAAAAAACAGCTTTAAAACTAAGCATTTAAGTCCCCATGCTCACCTCTTTTGGAGGTGAACTAGTGTTCAGTCTGGTTATAAAACAACCTTTTTAGAGTCATGACCTCCTGACAGGCTCAGTTCCTTTGCCTAAAGATGTTCATGAATAATGGTAAAATAAAGACAACCATCCAATGCAGGTATTAGCTTTGAAAGACTTTGAAGGAGATCAAAAAATTCCCATAATATGTACAGTGTTAAGCAAGAAATAAGTGAGTTAAAAACCAGCAAACTGGTACACCACCAGAGAACAAAAGCAGAGGACAGCTGATTTAAAACAATAAAGTAATACATTTTGATGTAACTTTTTAGAAGATAAACTGATTTTTTTATTATTCAATTTAGAAGCAAAGGGTTACACTGAAATTCCCTCTCCCAACTATATCCAGTGAAAAATGGTTCTGATTTTCTTTTGTTTAACCTTTTTTCTTTTTTTTTTTTTTTTTTTTTTTTTTTTTTTTTTTTTTTCAGCCAGCTGAGACAGGGAAAAAAGCTTTCATGTAAACAGTACAGAGTTGGCAAAAAAATTGCTTCATGAAGAAGCATTAAATCCACAATCTTCATGCTGAAAGAATGGAAACTAATGGAGTTCAATGCATAGAAAGAGAAATGGTGCAATTGTTTTCTTTTCCAGTTTGGATACTGCACTAAACCAGCACATCAGATTCAAATTTATTCATAAACTGTTTCATCTGGAAAGGAACAGTAAAAAATGTATGCAAACCTGCTTACAAACTTATTCACAATTCTACATCTTGCCCTATTTTGTTAGACACTTGACTTAAGAGAGGTCCTACACAGGGAAGTGATTTTTTTGTTGTTGTTGTTCACTTATGCAATTCAGGATTTACACAACTTGGGGAAGAGGTAAGTTCAAATGACACAAGCAGTTATCTGGAATATTATCAGGGTCTTGTGTTCATTTTCTTCTTTGAGGGATAAAGGCACAAATGGGAGAGTTTGCAAGGAAATGGAGCTGACAGACAAGCTAAATTTGCAAGCTTGAAGCACCTTGTTTTAAGATCCCCTCACTAAGCTGCAGCATTGGATGATTATACACTCATTTGATTTGTGTAACAAGACAATTCAGAAAGACCAACACAGTTTCCTACATGGCATTTAACAATAAATTTAAATCTAACCTCCACTAGTAGTTCCTAACAGCTGCTTCCAAAGTTGAGCCATAATTCACTCTAGGCTCACTCAGCCTTTGGCATCATTCAGAAAAAGACTGATGATATAAAAAGTGATGTATCAGATTAATGGTTTCGGAAGTTATTACTATCGTTTCTGTATCCTTATTGTGGTTAACATAAAAAGTTACACGTGCAGTGATGCAATGTGAAGGTTTCCTTTTACCTCTTTTAAAACTATACACAGGTAAAATTTTCTACCCAACTACAGAATAAAAATTGAAAAGCTACCAACCAAAAGGAGGTTCTTATTTCTTTCACCTAATTAAGGGCACAGCAAAATAATCACTGTACTTTAAATTATTTAGTTGTATTTTAAAAGCTCTCCTGGTATTTTCAACCGTTTCCTGATAGAGACAGAATTCTTAGTTATTTTGTTTCTACTCTTCCCCATTTCTATCATATTGTTTCCTTTCCATGTGCGTATACCTTTTTCAGGCAGATCTATTTACCAGCAACCAAGAGCATTTCAAAACTAGAACTTTTATCAGGCCCACTGTTCCCTCCAGGAAAGTATGAACATCAGCTGAAGCATCAGGCTGGCAGATGACATGTCAGAATTTGTAACATCTCTCTTCTCCCACCCCTGCCAAACAAGAAAGAAAACTAGGCTATGGATATGTGGATACGCATTTTTAAAGAGTGGAAAGACGTATTAGAAAATTAGGTACTTATTTTAAAACACACCAGGTATGTTTCAGTACTATTAGCTTTTCACAAACATATTTTCCTAATACTTGTCTTAGGAGAAGTGCTGCTGGGGCTCAGCTGTTGGTAGGGAGCTGGTACCTTGCTTTGGATATTCTAATTCCCCACTTCATACTTCAAATCTATCCCATCATGTGCACACAAAGTTGCCCATAAGCAACTGAAAGCAGTTATATTTACTGTCTTCACAACACCCACTACAAACCAAATTCCTCCTTGAAGCATTTTTTTGTATCTACACACTAAAGCCCTGAGTTTATTACTAAAAAAAGACACTGAATGCATCTACTGCTTAAAGCAACCCACTAGGATGGATGAATCCCATATGCTTACACTAAGGTTAGATGAACAACGTTGATCCAAAATGAACAAGCAATACCAACTGCAAGTATTTTGTTAAAGCCTGTAAATCACGCTTCCAAAATAAATTCTCTGAACAGTGTGTATTTTTAATATATATTTATTACATCACTTACAATAATCTACATTAATGTTAAATCTAGCAAAATAACATATTGCAACCAGGATGACATGGTCAAATATGAAACACAAGTACAATACAGTATGATGAAACAATGGCACAAAAATGAAGGTGACTTTCTTCAGCTGAATTTAAGAAATAAAACATTCATCGGTGTTTATTTTGCAAGTTTTACACGTTTTGTTGATAAATCAACAGCTTTCTTTTTGGTTTCCTGCATCACATTAATACAAAAATGGTATACTTTTAAAAGCAAATATCCGAGCACTTTCCATTAAAAAAAATAATTGTATGCATAACTTCGTAAAATCTTAAACTTATGCTGTAAATGTGCCAATATTTACAATATCATAGTGCAACTAAGAAAACGAAGAGGCCTTAGCACAAACATCGTTAGCTCTTCTTTCACTAGAGTCCAAATTCCAAAACACTGTATTGCAGGGCAAACCACAACCTAATAATTACCCCATACAACATCAGACAACAAGTACACGCTGAATACAACACAGCTCTCCTCATACTTCACTGCTGAGGGCTGGAGTACAACCACCACGCGCGGTCACTGACACACAGGAGCGCGCACGCACCGCGGCCGTGCGCTCAGCCCCGCGCTGGCCTGCGCGGCCACAGCGCAGGTGCCACCTACAGACCCACTGCCTGCCTGGGGCTGGCTGCCAGCTGGGGAGGGGCCAGCTGAGCTGGCCAAAATTGTCATGGCAGCAAGCACAGCTCAGAGCAGCCCCTGCTCGGCTCAGCAGTCCCTGGTTTCTGGATTGGAAGGGCTTTCCTGGGGGAAGCACACCCATTTCCAAAGAGGGTGACAACCACTTGCTTGCTTTGCTCTGCACATAAAGGTATTGCTGTCTGTGCTTTGTAAAGTTACTTTTCATCACTCACAGTTACAAGCTCTTGTCACTAGCAGATGGAACTGAAAGTGAATATTAAATAAAAAACCGATCTTCTATTTGGTTGCACGCCATTAATTGGATACAGGAAAAAGCACAGACAACATTAATCTATGCATTCATCAAGTGATAAGGTAATTTAGCACCATAAAGATTTTCTGTCTGTTCATTTTTTTACATTTTTGACAGAAACAGTAAACTTGAGTTGATCAGAGGTTCTTTTCTATATTATTGTAAATTCATTTTACATTCAGAGTGCAGTTTTTGTAACATATGCACTATATAAAGTTAACACTGCAGTGTGAATTATGAAACTGCAGAAGAAAACACTATTATTTATCTCAATTTTTACTCCACTCAATCTCAATCCAGTTGTTTTACTACGGTGTTGAACATCATATATCCTTTCCTGTAATACACATTTATAGCCACAATATTAATAGCTCAGATTTATTATCTTTCAGCCAAATATGCCCTAATATGAAAATGAACTAAAGAGAAAAATAACTAATGTGCTGTCTCTGACTTATTTTACAAATTGGAAAGCAATTTTCACATTGCATAATGAATGTTAAAGATTTTATTGATTTCAACAGAAGAAGGTCTAATTTTGCATGACTTCATGTACTGCAGAGCAGTCTGAAGACTGAACATGTCAAAAGAATGCCATTTCAAATATTCAAATTTCAATTTAGGATTAATGTTCTGTCTGTGTGTATGTATTTGTGCGTAAGGTTCGACACTTCCCGCCTTGGAGTCAGTGGTGGGTTTGCCACTAACTTCTGGTCAGTTTGAACTTAGCCCTTGTTTGTAGATGTGATCTCTTAAAACTGTACAGAAATTCCTTGGGGTAGCTGCTCAGCAAGTAATGGTCGGTGCAGCTCCACCAGCTTTAACAGAGCTGTAGTGAGTCCCAGCAGATAAGCATCCTCCTGTTAAAACATCTTCCCCAGTTATTTGTTTAAAGTCACAAATGTGACGTAACAGCGCATGGGTTCCAAAGCCATTAATCTATGTACGTGTGCGTGTGCGTGTAAATATAAACATACGCATTCTGTGCTTCACATGTGAACTGCTTGTTGCACAAAAGAAGAAAAGAGATTTAAAGAACAAAACAGAACAAAGTTGCAGAAAGCATTAGGGAAATAATCACAAGTCTTCATAAAGCTCAAAGGGAATCAAAGCTTTCACAATCTATACAAGGCTCTTTAGCTACATCATAACCACCTTGGAGTAGGCACAAATAATGCAGCATACAGAGAACTACCAGAGGTTCAAACACTATAAAGTTGCTTAAGCTATTCTATTATTTAATGCAGTTGATGAAATCAAGGAGCAAACTAAAACCCGTGCTGTTGTAAGCAGAACTACAGCATCAAGGAACACAATTTCAGTTTCACTCATAAACTGAAACCTTCTGGTCTTGCTCATAAGGAACATTTCATTTCTGCTCATGTATAATGGGAATTACATTCCACACAAAAAAGGATCTCAAAGTCTATAAACAGTGTACCTTTTCAATCTCTAAGGGACTTTCATTCCTAAAATGAAATATTAATGATACGTCTTGCCCCTGAATAGCCCCTTAATACAAGACATATGTTGAAATGATTAAATGTTATGGACTAGCATATTCTTTTTTAAAACAGTCTTGATGGAGAACTCACTATGATAACAATTACTGATATAAGGTCCATTTTTCTTCTCCACAGCTAAGCAAAGCTGTGGGATTCAGGTTTGCTGGCAATCTGTGCTCCCCGCGCAGAACATTCTTAATAAACTGCCTAAAGCAGCAGTAGCCTATACGGGAGAAGGGAGGAAAAATAAAATTCCTGGAATTTATTTTCTTTACAGGAAGAAACAATTTTCAAAATGTCAGTAAGTATTTAGCTCAATCTGGTCAAGTTGCCTGAATTTTTGGAAACTGATCCCAATGCACCTTTATATAATATGAATTTCTCAGGATCAAGTAATACATTTTGCAAAGACATTCCCTCATAACAGCTGAAAATGCAAGTAACTTCACAGCTGTGAACTTTTTCAGTAGAACAGGGCATTATGGTATGGGGTGAGGGATGGACTGTTCTTATGGCTGGGAACAGTTTTAGACTGAAGCCTGAAGCAGGAATGGCAAAACATGCATTTCAAAAGGGAATGACCTGACTGCTTCAGCAAACCTGCCAGATCAATGACTTTCTCTTCAGGTGATACTGGAACCAGGTACTGGAAACAGAGAAGGTAAGTTTTGTATTCTGCTGCCCTTTTATTTCTTTTGGTAAATCTCCTCTGTAAAGAAAATTATGTTGATACAGTAAAGTCATAACCTCACATGCCAACATTCTCCATCTGGTGAGTTTTCTTATGGACAAATCAGTCTAAAGGAATTATTTCACTATATTTAGAAGTTGGCATGTGGCAGTTAAACCTTTTCTTCAATTAAGTAAATTTTCCTAATTACCAAATATATTAAATCATCACTAAATAGCTCAAAAATATAACCTCTATAGATTTTTGCTGAGAATCAGAAACACGCTGATTTCTAATTCTTAAATTATTAGTATTTGAGAAAATTAAAGGAAAGGTATAAGGCTGCAAAAGTGTGTGATCACTACACTATGGACTTAAACACAACACATGGTGGGAAAAATTGCTATTATGAAAATTAAGTTGACTAAGATTCTCACAATTAAGCAGCAGAAAACAAACAAAAATTAGTAGATATTTGTTAAGCAACTGGTTATAATGCACGACCTACTTTAACACTAAAGGAGTTTTGCATATTCATGCAGTACAAAAAGAGCACCCCTAGATACTGCGAAAACAGAAAAATTAGGTCAATAGGAGGATGATTTACAGCATCACCATTTCTGTAAGCTTTCTTTTTAAAATGCACAAAATGTCTTCTTATAGGAAATAAAAAATGATGTTCCCATTCTTAACATAAGTGAAAATAATCAAGTATTTTCTCAGGCAAAATATATTTTTCTAAAAGATGTCATCATATGTATGTCAGATGATGATGCTAGCCAGCAGGCCCTCATATTTCCTCAGTCAGAAATCTGTCCCTACTTACTTGCAACACATGGATGATCAGCATTAACAGCTCTTGCCAGGTAAAACATTCATAATGCCTGTGAACACTCTTCTGTTTACAGTCATCGGATGGCAACGCAGTGAAGAGAATTTGAACACTGCTTTGAAAGAATTACTTTTGTCCTGTGACCACACAGGAGTTCTTCACTTTCTTTTCCTTTGGATAAAAAGACTAAACTTAGAGTGTTTCAAATGTGCGTCTTGGGATCAGACAGCGTGGTGCAAGCAGTTTAATATGGCAGGTTTTTTTCTTCTCTGCATTTTACCTATTCATTTTACCTATGCATTTTACCTAGCTGGTAAAAGCAAAGTACTCATTAAGTGTTCATATCAAAATGAATAAAGATACATGTGGTAAAAAACAGAACATATAATCAGTGCCTTAGATGATAAAAATAGTGCTATTCATAAATGTGCCCACTATGGATTTGTGCGTTATATTCACTTATCCAATCTTTGTGCCTTTAAGTATGCACAATGCTGTTCTGGATTTGATGGACATATTCAATGGCTCATTCATTACAAATTCTTGCATTAAAATGCAGTGATAAAGCCAAAAAATACCCCCACACACTAGAATTAATTTGGCCCCATGTTGTTAATATTAAATATGCAAAACTCTTTTGTGCGATTCACTATTACTGTAAATTAGCAGCTATTTTCTTTAAAAATGTTAAACCTTCATCAAATCACAAACCATAAACATTGTTCCATTTTCTCTTTTACACTGAGTCTCCTACTGAATCCATATCATCCGAAGAGAGTGGGCGATACAGGTCCTGTAAGATGAAGTGCAGTATAGATTTGTTTATTCTGTTTGATTTGTTGCACTGCAACTGTGTTATATTCTTTTTGTTACTGTGGACCAGAAGACATTGTTTAACACAAAAATATACATGTTCTATATACTCATATTGTTGTCTTAATGTCATATTATTATTATATTTTAATAAAAAAAAAATAGATGGTTAGTAAATAAAGCTGAAGTTTCAATGTACAACATATTCCCAGAAGCAATTATTTTTTTCTTTGAGTCTTTCCTATTAAACACTACACAAACAATATTTGTCTGTTTTGGAGAGTCTCCTAACAGTTTGGAAACCTGGAAATATTTAATCTCAAAGGCAATGTATTTTCATTTTGGCTGTTTTGCAGTGGCAGAGTGGCAGAGTAGGTGCTTACCTTTTATACAGTAATAAAAACTTGCCACCCACTGGTGAAATAGCATGGATCCAGCAACATTTGACCCCTGGACTGCTGACACTGAATACTGCTGTTGCCTATGTTGTACTGACAGTGGTATTCCTTTTCCACAGCTCCTCTGTGCTCTGTGTGTATGTATAAAAAGACAGCATGTTTTACACTTGTCCCCCCATCACCGCCTCTTTCTGTCGGTAGCCAAGCAACCAGCTCATGACAGCAGAGGGAGAGTCTGAGTGGATCTGTACACTTCATTCTTTCAACACACTCTGATCCTCTGATGGATCAGACAATCCTCAAGTGCCAGAGGTGTTATGGAATGATACACTGCCCTGTCCCACCTACACAGCACAACAAGCCTCGTCGAGACACACAATCGCACAGAATGAAAGTTTGAAAGGTGAAGTGGTAGAGGGACAGGACGCTGTCTTTTTAAGGTGAATTAAGCATAAGTGATGGTTCAGAGGGGTTCTGATTGGGCAGGTGCCAGCACATCTCATAGCCATTCTCTGATATCTTAAGGGGTTTTGGGGGATCCTTTCCATATAGAAACATACGAACAAATTGCAACAACAAATCCCTGTAAGACAAAGTACAAGAAAACACAAGAATGGGAAAGCTGATGGAGCCAGCTTTTGGGTTGACCTTGAATGGATTTGTTTTGGTTTTGTTTTTAATCACAGTAAGATAACTGAGACAAGAAATGAACAAACCTGAAAGCTATACTGCAAAAAAGGATTGGCTAAAATGAATGCTTCACAGATTTCAGATTGTGACAATATAACAATGCGGGTTCATATTTTACTTGCAGGCATGATGTGAAAGGGATTTAAGTACCTCAAAGAGGGTTGACTTCCTAGAATGCTTATTCTGTATGTATTCTGCCAATGGGCATGTATACACACAGCAGAAGACATTAGACTGGCCGAATGAAGATCAGATCTTAAATACATTTCTATTATGTTGCAAACAATCTACTCAAGAGAACAATTTTAAACAGAGAAGACCATCTTATTCTGAATACTAACAAGTTAGATACTAAAATTTCTTTTGAGAATTTCAGTTTGGGAATTTCTAATACAGGAAAAAAGAATTTTTTTATTTCCTAGAGAGAGTAACAGCCCAACATTTTGAATAGTATTTCCCAGGTGACTACTCTTGCTTCTGAATATAAAAAAAATATGCATTTGGAACCGACAAAGTAAGATTATTTCTGAATTTTAATATTTAGAAAATATTTTTGTGTTTATTTTCATAACTCTATGATTGCTTTAAAGCAAAATCATTCACCAGATTTCAGTGTCCTTTTCTCTGCTTTCACCTGCTTTTAAATACTTAAAAGTCTTAATTTTTTTCCTTTCTGAAAGAATTTTTCTTCCCCATAATTAGCCAGAGAGCTGCTTTTCTTGAAATTATGAGGAGAATCTATTTATTATTTTGCACAGGTTTATAAGAAGACAAAAATTGCTGAATGAATCAGACTTCTTGGCTACCTACAACCCAAAAAAAATCCTTATTATACATCGAATTCAGCCTGTCTAATCAGTCAAGAGGTACCTTAAATCTATCTTTTTTATTATTATTATTATTCTGTAGGTTGCAATCTCTAGGAACTTAGAAAAATATTTAAATTTTCTCTAAATGCTCTGCCACTTTTTTTGAGTCTGCATAGTTAACTGAACTCTGTTGCAGTAGGAACTATATTTGTAGGCAACACAGTAACTCTACTTCAATCTGCTGTTTCAAACCTGAATTTCAAATGTATTAGCCCTCTGGGAAAAAAACCCCAAAACTTAATGATGTTCATAACAATTTAAAAACTAGAATCTTAATTTCCTATTTAAGAATAAAGAAATAATTTAACGGCAAGAAAGAGTAACTATAGCACACAGTCTGCTAGTTAAAATATTCAGAAGCTGAAAATTGGTTGACAGTTAGCTAAGATAGCTGATAAATTGTTCCTAGTTCACTTTCAACTTCGAGAATTACACTCATGAAATTAATCTTTCAAATCTTACTTTCTTCAAATATAGACTGAGTTTCGCACAAGATTATAAAAATATAACTTCCACTGACTTCTAAATTTCTGGAAACAACTCAGCCACATACATATGCAAATGAGAAAGGATAAATTTTATCTTTTTATATTCTGGCTTTTGAGGTACTAAACTTTATCTATAAGGTTACAAGAGTACTGTTTTCCTGAGTATGTACCACAGCAGCATTTTTGGCCTTATTTACATCAATGAGAAGCCCTCCTTCAAAGGCCTGGATTTAATTTTTAAAAAGATGAGTGATGAAACATCAGTAAGATGATTAATCCCTCTTTTAAGCTGCCTAATGTGCTCCACAGGTCTTTGCTATTCCCAGGAAGACATCCTTCCCTTTGTGGAAGTACCTTGCTTTGGTGCCTCTGGATTCAAAAGCATGACCTCCTCCTCCCAGGAAAAACACTGGCAGCCTGCCTAGACCCCTGGGCATTGTGGTGTGCCAAGGCTACAACTCCCTCATAGCACTGGATAGGGATGCTAAAGAGCTGACTGATTAGTTAAGTCAAGGTGAACCAGGCTAGGCACGAGGAAATGTTCCTATCGCCTTCCAGACCAAGCATCTACCACTGGCATCCCATGTAGCTGATGGCAAGAGAGAACAGGATCTCCTGTAAATAACTGCACAGAGAGAGGCACAAAACACCACAAATTACAGAGCTGAGCTGGTGTTCCCAGGACCCAGCACCTTACTTCAGTTCTAAAGCAGTAGCTCCCTCAAACTGCAAGCAAAGAGAGAAAGACAGAGCAGTGAGAAAACCAGCCATCACCTTCAACCCCAGATCACAGCTACAGGAGCCAACGCTTTTCTTTCAGGGCAGGAACACCTCACCTCTCAACACTGGGGACAAGATGGGAACTTAAATCCATCTCTTCTCCTTTGTATGTCTATCACATGATACCAGCACTTCAGCAACATCCTAGGGAATAAACCTCATCCTGCAGCTGGCTTGTCAGCACTGTAGCTGAAGCCATTGAAGAGAAAATGCTTTGGGTTTAAATTTGGTTCATGGCAATATGGTGCAAAAAATAACCTCTCTAAGTAAAATTTAATTGAAAAGACACAAAAAACCTGTACTAAAACTAAACAGAATGCCATGTATACTGCTAACAGGGAAATTATGATTTTGAAGTACTGCTTAATGCCTTATTTACTCATTGGAATGCACACTGTAAGCTTTAATGACACAATCATATGTTTTTACACTGAACTTCTAACTCATTCACTTCACAAGCTAAACATGAAAGCAGATGAAATAAATTCTCAGACTGAGTGTTAAGTTTCCATCCCTGAACTTCTGAGTTGATTTTGTAACCTAAATAATGTTATTGTAATGCATTTTACATGATTGCAATCTATTTTTACATGAATATATTCCATGTTTCATCAGGTAAAAAAAATAAATCTGTCTAAAATAAAGCCAGGGAAGCATGAAAGGTCCCCTACAGAGGTCAAGGGGACTGAATACGAATATTGAAGAAGAGAATTCTACTCCCTAACGATGTGTTATCTCTCCTGTAGTACACTTCAATATTTATTTTCTCTACAGTTAGCAGTCTGATTTTGTTACTGCTACATAGCACTTTGCATCCACAATACTGCCACTCGGTGCTCCTATTACACTTACACATAAAAAGAAGCCCATCTGCTCTCCTCTTCACATTTGAAAGTCAGAAATCTTGTGCCTAGAAACCCCTTGTGTCTAATGATGCTGATCACATGGTTCCCACTCACCCATCCACAAATGCTAGCAGAAAAACATTTCCTCACTGTGGAGAGGGAAGCATCAGTGGTGAGAAAGAAAGTTTAGGAAAGTTACCAATGAAAAGAAACAGCCTTACAGCAAATGCAAATCCAATGTAAACTGGTATCATCCATCTAAACAGACGCCCTCACATCACCAATGTATAATTCATTTGGAAGACTCTTTGTTCCCTCTCCAGTGACTTATTAATGATTCATTAATAAGCCTTGAGAGCAAGAACAAACAGGTGGGGAAGACATTGCATTCAAGAAGATTTTAGCACCAGCTTACCCACTGGAACTTACATCTTTACTCTCTGCATATCAGATGATGAAAATCATGACACTACCCTGCGGCTCCAAGCTGCTGCTCACTGGCTGTCCCTACACTGCAAGATCACAGTCGGCTCCTGTGTCTGTAAACAAGCCATGGCAGAAACCCATAGCTGTATCCCAGATGGAGGTAAGACTTGGACATGCACAATTCCTCAGCTCCCTGGCATACATCAGATAGGAAGAAAGGTCTGCAGGCTAGAAGGGAATCGTGTCGTGCTACAGCTATTCCTGATCTGGGTATCTGGGGAATCAGGTCTGCACCAGCTCCTAAAGTCAAGCATTGCCAATTTTGGACAAAATTCCCTTATTTTGAGAGACACAAATTATGCCTTTGTTTAAAAACTGAAAAGGCAGAAAAAGCATGTGTTCAAACTCTGCTGATAAACAAGTCTGAGATCCAGAGTACTGCCTCAGAGATGTTTTCATTGAGAACTGACCACAGTTTAGAAAATAGCAGAAAATACACAGACATCTCTATTATTTCTTTTAAACAGATAAAATTAATTAAATCAGCACGTGGAGCTTTTGGGTTGAACAAGTAATATTTTATCAGAGAGTTACAGCAGTAACATAGTCATTAGCTTAGTTCTGGATGCTTAGGAATATTTTAGATTCCTCCATACAGGATAACTAGGGGGAACCTACAGCTACTATCAACTCTCGTCCAGGAAAGTGACTGATAGGTCTCCCGTTGTCTTGGTGTTGATAGTATCTTCACTGCACAAGGCTGTGATAGCACAGCTAAATTCCACAGTGCATTCTTTCACCTTGCCTCAAAATCAGAGCGGTCTGTAGGCTGTGCAAGTGACATAATGCCCACAGCGAGTTAGGAACAAAAGAGATTTCTTTGACATTTTCTTTCAGTTGAGAAAAATTTGGAAAAAAAAAAAGTAAACAAAAAGTTTTGTGAAAAAGGAGAGAAATCCCTGTGGTTTTTTCCCCCAAGGATAAACCAATTCTCAGCATACTTAGCATTTTGACAGACACAGAACAGTTGTATTCCACTTCAGGGTGTTTTACAAACAACAGGATTGTAGCCAGGCTCTACACGGACACAAGGGATCAGAAGGGAGAAGACTACTGGATAAGGGCTATGCTGGATTCTCCTCAGCCATGCTCAGAAATCAGTTTCCTTATTTCCTTACCCTCTGTTTCCGTAGGCTTCCTGGGCTGGTGGGAGATGGGCTTGGAGACTTCCCAGAGCGGGGAGTAGAAAGTTGGCTACCAGGGGTTCCATTCACTAAAAGGACAAGAAATTGAAAAAAAATAAATACAAGGCATTATGACAGGAAAAAAATAGTTAAATCAACTTTTTTTACAGCCTTTGTTGAACAAATTAATTTGCTTTTGCTTAATGTTTTAAACATTAAATAAGGTAATTCAAAGAAAAATTATTTCCTTAAATTTTTGGCTCATTAAGACAATTTTTTATACAGAGTGAAAACAAATAATGAAAAACCTGAAAAGACTTTAGTCAATGGCAGAGAACCTCATCATGTTTTCTTAAACTCTATTGTTTCCATACTTGAAAGTAATGGGGAAAAAGGTGCTTTGTTAACCTTAAAAGACACAATATATAAACCTTTTTATTCCATTTACCTATGGCTCAAAGTGCTGCCCACAAAAATTAAAACACAGTATTGCTTGCAAGAGCAAATCAGCTGCCTGCTTTTTCCTCACTCAACCATTTGAAGAGATTTTTGCAATACTATCTGACCCAAACATCACCTCAGACTTAACCCAGAAGGGCTTTCTGGAGGCAAATGAACTGGATACAACTCCTCCAGTCTGACTCACAGGAAAGCATCACTTTCTCAAATAAGCAAGTTTCTTCACATATGTCAGTGCCTGTCTTTATAGAAGCATCTTCACATGCACAAGACATTATCCAACAAATTAACAAAACAATGCCAGCAGAGGACAGAATTCTACTACAAAGTAATCACTCGAGAGGCTATCAATAATATTCACGTTGAAGCACTGACAGAAACACTATGAAGTGTGTATCACATATACATGTAAACATTCTTAAACAAGCAACTGTTCTATCAGAGTCTACATTTGTAAGTGCTAGGATAAAAAGAACAGACAACCAGATTCCCAGATTCTGAATCTTAGGAGAATATTTACATACTAAGGATATCAACAAGGCATTTGACTTACCTTCTATGAGTTCTAACATGGACAAAATCTGACTGTTTAACCTGATACGAGCAAGCAGCAAAATTCCTGCTCTGTACTAAGCCAAGCTGTAGCCAAACTGAGAAGCAATGGGATTAGTTAAGGATAGCTGGGGCTGCTCACAGAGTGAGCTGAATGCGATGCAGGATTCATAAGCAGAAGCCTTTTCTGCGTAAGGCTGACGTCTTCAGAGCAGCAGTGGGAGGTGCAGGTGCTGTCTTAGGGCTACATCAAAGGTGTCAATTAAGCATAATGCTGCTGCTTCACAACGCTGAGCCACCGCAACCCCCACTCGCTTTCCATGGAGCCCCGAAAGCCAAAGCGATTTTATACGCTGTGCACTGAATCATAATGAGGTGCCTTTGGGGGCAATGTACCAAATGACTCATCCGAAAATCAGAATGACAATAACTCTTGTAAAACCTTGGCTGACTGGCAATCTAGCAAATGCTAATTCCTTTGGATAATACAGTAGGCATTTTTAAAAGATTCTACTTACTTTTTACATAATACATTGTTCTTACTGGCTAATACTGGGCCCACACATTATAATGAAGAAATATGTATACCTACCACATAACACACACCAATAAGCCACATTATACTGCATGATAAAGGATGATCACTTAATAGTGCTCAGGTGCTATGAGTGATCCAATCTCAACATCACTTTGTGCAAGGCATTGTTTAGAGTAAAGGTGCAATGTATTTGCATAACTATAGAAACAACAAGATGCTCTAATTGGATTTAAATAGACCATTTTTATAGAAAGATGTTCCACTCATCCAGGCTTCAAAATATCTTTGCACAGAGGACAATGATTTGCACCTATCAGCACTCATTCAAATGTGTAGGGGAACTCACACATACACATATATACATATGTTTGTACAGTATTCAGCAAAACAGCCACAGGTCATCCAACAGTAACTAAAATAAAGTTTATTTCCAATATCACTGAAATAATTCAGGCAAAGAGCAAGATGAGGGCATTAGAAACAAGCTTTCTGGAATCTCAAACTTGTAAAATTGTAAAATGTATCTTCTAAACATCTATAGCATATTTTAGAAACTAACATTAAACTCCTGCTATTCACACAGAGCTGGTCCTCCAGACTGCTGAGTAACAGGACTAGTGCTCTACCTTCTCTTTAAACCAAGCAGATATTCTTAGGTCTTGTTATCATAAGCAAATTTGAGATAACAGATATATTTCAATACACCTTGTAGCACTAGGCACTGGTCCCTGTTCTTTATAGATTGACTCCTTCCCCATAACTTTCAACAATAGGCTTTTTTAGAATTACTATAGCAATCACTCTGTCCTGAAGACAAAAGCTTGAGGCTACCAAGTGGAACTAGACAAACAGATGCAATGGTGTGTTTAACTATTGACACAGTTCCATATTGATGTATATTATGCTGATGAGTATCTATTTAGAATAAGAAAACAAAGCAGTATTAAAAATCCTAAAAATTACTTATCACCACCAGAGTATCCAGAGTGTTTAAGCTAAGTTTAAATGCTCTCTTCAACGGAGCTTTTAAAAAGGAAAATTATGATAGCTGTGCTTATGTTGGCCATCTGTAACATGTGAAATCAAATGAATTGAGGCCCTCAGCAGAATTAAGTGAAAATATTAGCATATCCAAAATATAAAGGTGCCAGTGCACAAAAACATGTACCAGGATTTTTGAGATCTTACAAGGACTCCCTATAGAGAGCTGATTAGGAAACTCTAGAGACGGCAATTAGCTCTGGAGATGAGATTCCTTTTACCAATCTTTACATACCTGTAGTATTGGCTTCTATATCTGAAGTAGTTTTCTAGACTTTATTTTAACCAAGTTGCTGCCTTAACACAAGTTGTATCATCCTGAAGCAACCATCTAAAACTGACCTGATGAACAATCTACTAGGAGAGTCCATTGCAGTGTAAACTTCCAAAGCTACATGAATCCAAAGCTAGATGAATCCTTCTGGATGCTCTCCATACCTGGAGATATATATCACTGTTATTGTTCTTACATTATTTTTTCTACTGATATTATTAATATAATCCTTAAGACAGACATCACCACAGAACAGAAATGATGATTTCTGATATTTTTCCTCTTACATTCCAGGGGCCCTCCTGTTTTACCTTTTTGTTTATGGCTTCCTGTGCATGTGAGTCATTATACTGAATTTGCAAATAGAGGTGGTATTAGCTGCTGTGTAGCAGGAAGAGACTGCAGTGATTCTGACCCCCTTCCTGAACTCCATTTATAATCATTACACCATTCTTACATAAGCTTCTCATGACCTGAAAACATGGCAACAAATATGTGAATAAAAGCTAAAAGATTTAATAATACTACACTCCTGATCACTAAATTGCCCTAAAATCCATTTCTGGTGGAATGCATTTTTGTTGGAAACTGCATTTTTATCCAGTATCTGCAAGGCATTTCTTACTGACTGATAGAGCACATGTTCCTAGACGGAACCTTGACGTAGATAAAGACATCAGAAATTGGTAAATCACTCTTGTGATTGATCATTTTATTGAGTGAGGCAAGAGGTTTCTTGTCACTTTTATTCATAAAATGGCAGGGGTCATAGACTTCAGCTTAACACACAGAGCCCTCCCATCATCTTATGAAAAGATTTATCAGTTCAAAACTTCACCATTGAAATATGTATTAAAAAGCTGCAGCAATAACAAAATTATTGTGGCTGCTCAGAGCAGATGTATGCAACTGCTTAGCTCTGAACTCCTTTCCTTACTGTCCTCTTGTGCTGAGGATGTGCAACAGGGCAAGGACCTGTCTTTGTATTTGCTTTTCCAGCACCTGGCACACACATGAAGATGGAAAAACCCATAAAATAGAACACTGAAGCTGGATACCATATCTACTGAGACAAATGCAAAACAGGTTTCCATACGATAATATGAAAATATGATAATATTTTTGAATAATATTATGATAATAAACCAGTGAAAATACTGCAAATAAAAAGTACTTTGATGGCCCATAAATAAATTTTGATAGGCCATATTTTCATTAAGTAATAGAAACAACAAAACAAAACAAAACAAAAACCAAAAACCAAACAAACAAACAAGAAAACCCCAAAAAACCAAAAAAACCAAACAAAACAAAAAACCCAAATAAACCCAAAACAAAACAACAAAAACAACAACAACAACAACAAAAAAAAAAAAAAAAAACCCAAACCAAACCAAAACAAAAAAAAACCCAAGAAAAAATTAATTAAAGCATCAAGTGCCAGTCTGAGAAGCCACCAATACCACTGCAGGGTATTAAAATCACAGTCTCCTATAGACTGTTGATGTGCAAGCATATTGTACTTTATAAAACACATAGAGATGGCTCAGTGTGTTTTAAAAAGTGGTTTGCCAAACACAAAAGTGTGTGTGAAGGAGAAAGAGGAAACAAAGGGAAAGGAAGAGTGCAGGGTTTTTTGGCAGCCACAGCTTATGAATAGAAAAGTTAAGCTAAGAAATGATTCACACAAGTCACAACGTGTGTTGTGTAGGTCATATTCAGCAACTGTTAGCAGAAAATGTGAATTACTATCTGACCTTGCCTCAATTACTGCTGTAGTTTTTCACTGTCCTTTCCAAAACAGCATTTTTGTCTCAATAAGATTATGTAGTTACAAAATAGTTAGGAAATAAACCATATCTTGCCTTTTTCTTCATTCTGCTTTTGTATTTTACTTTTATACATCTTGTCATTTTTTGTCTTAACACCAAAAGACAGTGCATGTACAGAGCACCACTTTAGGCAAGTGTCCTCAGTATGATTCCCCAGTGAAGACAAGGCTTTAGAGGTTCTACCTTAGCATGCAACTGATAGAGAAAAAAAGCCCAGATACCAATACTGCATTCATTTTAACTGGTGCAAAACTGTCCTTCTTCTATTCAATTTTTTGTGGAGTTTATGTCAAGAAGTTAAGCAGATAAAAGTAGAAAATCCCTTTGCCACTGAAGACAAGGTCTGACAGACCCACACAGAACTTTCACCTGATCAACAGATCAATAGATTAGAAATGTCAGCAGAAAGAATCACTCTTCTGCTGACATTTCAGGTCAGGTCAGGTTTACATTCCCCATCCCAGCAGCCACAATACACAAGTCCTTGTTAGTCACTGGTACCTGTGGCAGCCACACAGTCTAACCCAAGCTAAAGCTCAGTAGGGACTGTAAACCCCATACAGGCTCTTCCACCTCAACCCAAAGTCACCTATGTCTGCACTATGAAGCAGAGAAGTGTTGCAGAGACATCTTGTATCTCAGAAGAAAGGAGACTGCCTAGAAAATGCAGTTCCCTGGAATCCATCAATATTTGTTTTTTCCTGTAGTCTCAAAAGAGAAGTGCCTTTTGGGATTTTTATTTCCCCTCTGCACTTCAGCTGATATCTATGAAACTGTCTACTAATTTCATGTAGTACCTAATAAAGAGAACGTACGTAAGATTTAATGAAAATCTCTCTTTTGGACTGTTTTGCCTGACTAGAAAAACTAGGATTCTCAAAACAGTCTCTTTGAATGGAATACAATTTCTGAGCACGTTTATTCATTTAGCATTTAACTTTTCATCCTTTAAGAGGGTTAAACTACTCAACACAACAAATCTACTTCTCTTACCAACTCCCGGTTTTGTTACAGGGTAGAAAATTATGAAAAATAATTTTTCACTGATTAGTATCAAAGACAAACATCATAAATAAAAAATTAAAAAGAAGCCAAGATCAAAGCAAAAATCATCTGGAAATCCCTGGGTCCGCAGGATGACTCCATCGCTCCCATGGGTGTAGGAAAATTTTGCTTCAGCATATTTATTACAAAATCTGTCAGCTGAGTACCCATAACAGCGTGAATAGACACGCAGCCTCTCCAAAGACAATATGATGCATCATGCTTTTTTCCTTTTGGGATACAAAAGACCTTCTTGAGTCAGGTGGTTGAAGGAGAGCTGTTTTTGCATAACAGCCTAAGGATGAACTATCAGACTAAATGAAAACAATATCCTATTGCAGAGGAACACCTCTACTTCTGGGTTTGTTGGGGGCGGGGGTTGGGGTTTTTTTATGGTTGTTTCTCTTTTGTTTTGTTTTTTTTTTTTATACTAGCAGAGAAAAGCACAAGCATCTGACCTCCATATGGCCAATGGAGGAAGACTTCCACAAGATCCTATTTCCATATCCATTTTTTTCTTTAGGGAACATCTCAGTTTTGATCAGGCTTTTAGTTTAACATGCAGTCTCACAATTTCTTTGCCCAGGTACAATTTAAAAAAGAACCCTCACATAGTCTTTGGTAATATGAGCTACTCTATCCATTCCTCACATATGTTCCCTTTGTCATATGTCCCTGCATCAACCCAGGTATTCTTGAAATACTCAGTTGTCACACTAAATAACCCAAACTCCAAAATAACTCTTTTTGAAACCAAATTCTAACACCTGAATTGCTATTACAAATAAGGTCCCAAGCATCTGACATACTCTGAGTGATAACTTAAGGGAAACAGGAGATTGCCCACCAGGGAGAAGAAGTGAGAAGGAAATAATTTTGAAGAAGGTGCTCAAACTGGAAAAGAACCCAAGAAGCAGCTACTTTTGTTGAGAGCAAGCTCTGAAAATTAGAGCTGGAATTTCACAAGGCAAACTGGAACTCACCCAAATGCAGCATCTTTCCTTAATTTAATGGACCAAGGGTACAGTAATTCCAGTCATGTCATGCTGCTCTTGATTTGATTAAAAATAACAATGATGAAGATGTAAGTGTTGCTGCTTTCTTTGAATATATTACCTCCTCACCCACACTGAAGCTGCCACCAATGGTGTTAAATGGCATCTGGACAGAAGCCACCAGCTTCTGAATAGCCATCAGACATTCATAATTTTTAGTCACCAGCAATGGTCTGATACTCAGTCTCACCAAAATTAAGTGTCTCTTTTATTATGCCCTTTCCCAAATATTATTTGATGCCAACAAAAACACATCAAAGGGGGTTACAGGCTTTGTGAGGACATAAGAAAAATTAAAAAGAGGTAGGATTATCTATTGCACTTGGAATCAGACTTCAGCCTTCTGTCTACCCAGGGGGTCACACTATCTTTTCTCTGCTTCCCTTCCTTGCCTTGTTCCAAGCTTCTCTTCTCTATTTAGACTGAAAGCCTTTTGAAGCAGACAATACCTCAAATGGATTTGTAAAAAGCCAGAAAGCAATCCTCCTGCAGCAAGATTTCTGTCTGGTGGTGCTGTTTTGAAACACTGTCAGATGTAAATAACAAACTGAAGAAAACATAATAATGGAGGAGTCAGCCCTTACACAGATCTTCCTAGCTTACTTATACTCTTGGAAGAAAAAATTATTCTGTGTTTTTATATAAAAATAGGTTGCATCTGTTCTTAGGAGCCAGGGAGGCTATCAGGAAAATATAAGTACATTAAACATATGCTCTGTTATGAAAAAAAAATGAAGTGAAAAAACAAGGATGGAAAAAAGGTGAACACCATCTATGTAAAGGCAAACATGCCTTTGAAATATGCCAAGAAATGGTGTAAAAGCAGAGGCAGTCCCTTTGCTCACTGTAGATTGTATAGCTCAAGAAGCAGGGAGTGCAAGTTTCTCACAGACTGATGCATTTTACTTTGCCCTCAGCTAACCAGAGCACAGATTTGAACCTTCGTGGCCCTGAGCACTTTTGTAGCCTCTGATTTCATTAAGGGTCCTTCCCTGCAACCCTGAAGCCTGTTTTCCCCTCACAGACTCCCCACGGAGCCCCGTGCTGCCATTGCAGTGGGTCCTAGAGCCTGTGGGACGGTGTTTTTCATCCCGTTGTTCCCATGATGTTATTCCCATGGCCATATACCTGCAAGTAGGATTTTCAGGCTTGCCAAGGAGGCTGCCTTTAGGGGCAGCAGAGGACAAAAGGCACCTGTAAAGCATGAAAGTCATCTAAGAGCATTGGAATTGTTGCTAAGAGTCCTTTTTCCCCAGTAGCAGATGAGACAATGAGGGAAATGGTTCTCCAGGACAGTGGCGGGTGGCTCCCCAGGGAGAGGGGACATTCAGGGTCCTTTGTCTGCTCCTCACAATCAGGGGTCACCACAACAAGGTAAGATTGAAATGGAAAGCAAGGGCCTTCAAGCAGAATTTTCTCAAAAATAATTTAACATTACAGAGTTTATCTTCAAAGCTCCGGTTTTGGTAAAGTATTATTGTTCCAGACTTATAGATGCAAAAAACAAGTCACAGAAAAACAACAAATGACCAACCCCTCAAAATAACCCTTTTGATTTCTATAAGCAACTTCAGAAGCTATTGGGATGAATTTGGGAAGTTTATCACCCTGAACCACAATCTGCTCAGAAAAAGGAACTTATGGACTTCATTCAATCTATAAACATTTAGTGCAAGCCAAAGATACTTAATTAATTGACCACTTGAAACTCTGTGTCAAAGAAGGGAAACAGTTGTTAAGGATGGCATTTAAGTGTTTAAACCAGAATAGATTGTCTTAGACTCATTTATACATCTATTATATTATACATCTATTTCTCAAACAATGGGAAAATGGCACAAGACTTTGCCTTCATTAACTCTAAAAATGATGAATCCAAATCAGCTATCCTGTTAAATACCTGCATTAAAGACTATACCATACCATATAAGAGAATAAAAGGTAACTCAAGGATATCTTCTCATTCTACAGTTTTATCAGTTTTAATATCCAACTTTGAGATTTGACTATTTTTTAGCATAGTCTTTGTCTATGGAACTTTCCTTTTTTGGCCCATGTAATTATCCATGTATATTTTCTTGATATGAACATTAATTCATGTCTGAAGCGGAAATGTGATCCTTTTGTGCAGTTAGAATGTGCAGACTTCTCAAAGCGCAGCAAGAATCAAAAAGAAACAAAAGGAATCAGATTCTTTCTAATTAGCAACACACTCTTTTCCATTCATCTCTCTAAGCTTTTGTCAAGGGTACACTATCAAGAATTCTTTCTGCTTCCCTTTATCCCTACTTCTTTCAACTTTGTTCTATGACAAAACTCTTCAGAAAACAATATACCTTTAACTTTTTGTAATATGTCTGCATTGTCTTTGATCAGAGCAAAGAATCTATCCTTTTTCTTATTTTCCATGCTTTTTGCTAATGAAAGAAAAATCCCTAAAAGGAGTTCAAAGGTTAACTGAAAGTACAATAAAAATACCTGTACGTACAGTAACATGACAACAAAAAGCACAACTTCCAGCTATGCACAAGTCATTCGGGAGATTCTCTAGTAGTGAGGTGTTTAATGGAAACATCTCCATGGAAAAACTTATCTGCTCATATGTGTGTTAGATGGCAATTTCTCCATTCTGTTTCTGTCACAGGTGCATAATTTCAAGAAACAAGCAGCATTTTTATGCTTGCTAGGTGGCAGAAAAGTGAAATCTGTACATATGATTTGCATTCATGGGAGAACTTCGGGTTTTGTCTAAAATCATATGAAAGTCAATGTTCCTCCTTCTTCTGCCGTTTATTTTTAATGCAATGTCAATTTAAAATTGCATTTTTAAAAAATCATTGACTGGTTTTAGCTTTATGTGATTTAAAGACAACTGTTGATAGCAAGTGCTTAGTACAATATTGTTTCCTTGTATGAAATACTGATCTAAGTACTCACATATGTAAGGTTAGAAATAGGCTTACTGTAACATTCACACAATTTGACCTATTTGCAAAAAACAAACACCAGAGATATAGACAGCCAAATTAGAGCCATTCCCCTGACTAAAAATAAATTCTATAGAAACAATTTCAATTGTTTATCTCTTTTATGGTTAACAAATTTAGAATAAAATGAAACAGAATAGAATAAAATAGAATAATTCAGTTGGAAGGGTGCTACAACAACCATCTAGTTCAACTGCCTGACCAAAAATTCAGCATGTTCAGCTGAGAAGTGGAGGAACAGAGTGGTTTTGGTGAGCACCTGGCATCCAACCAACCACATAGTATTTCTTGGTGAAGGAATGTTTCCTAGCTATAGAATCGTTGAGTTGTTTAGACCAGAGAGGACCTTTAGGACTATCAGATCCAACTGTTAATCCAGCACTGCCAAGTCTACCACTAAACCACGTCCCTCAGTGCCATGTCCACACATCTTTTAAATATCTCCATCGATGCTGACTCCACCACTTCCCTGGGCAGCCTGTTCCAATGCTTGACAAATCTCCCAGAAAGAAATGTTCCCCAGTGTCTCATCTTAACCTTCCCTGGTGCAGCTTTGAACCTTTCCAACATGCCTCATCACTGGATACCAGAGAGAAGAGCTCAGCACCTTTGTCTCCACATCCCCTCATCAAGAAGCCATAGAGAGCAATCAGATCATTCCTCAGCCCTTCCTTTTCTCACAACAAGACAGGCCCAAAGTCCTTAGCTGCTCCCTATAGGACATACCATCCAGCCCTTTCATCAGTTTTGTTGTCCACCTCTGGACACATTTGAGTACCCTCCCATCCTCTGTAAACTGTGGTGCCCAGAACTGCACACAGTGCTCAAGGTGAGACCACACCATCACTGAATACATTGTGACAAACACCTCTTTCACCTGGCTGGTGGTGCTGTGTTTGACACACCCTAGGATGCAATTTGCTCACCTGGTTACCAGGGCACATAGCTGACTTGTAATGAGCCTGCTGCCAACCAGCACTTCCAGACCCCCGTCTTCAGGGCTCCTCTCCAGCCACTCCTCTCCCAATTTATACTTGTGCTTGGCATTACTCCATCCCAGGTGCAGAATTTGGGATTTGTTCTTAAACTCCATCCCATTAATCATTGCCCAGATTCCTTTGCCAAGATCCCTTTTCAAAGCATCTTGTTCTTTCAGAGAGTCATCAGCACCTCCCAGTTTGTTATTATCCTCAAAATTGGATTAATGATGCATTCACCTCCTCTATCCAGATCATCAATAAAAATATTGAACAAAACTGGCCCTAGACCTGAACCCTGAAGAAATGCTGCTGGTGGCCAACTAACATGTGCCCACTTCCTATAAATGTATTTTTCACATAAGAAATGTTTAAGATGGTTACATCTGTCATCAGCACAACAGTAGCCAAAATGGCTTGCATTTTTAATATTTTCACTCACTGTTTCATTTCTTGCTATAAATGTAATGATACGTTAATTATCATTGTCATATAATAAAAAACATTCCCTTTTTGCCATAGGCTGTAAAATAATCTGATCTTCTGAAGTATGTAATATATTCTGCTCAGACCTTTACATAAGTGAACTGCAAGAAGCTAAGATTTAGTCCCCTACACTTCCCCAGCACCTCTAAATAAAAACAGTACTATTTCTCTCAGGACCAAAACTAACATGGTATCACATATTCAACACAGAAAAAATGTTGCTAGTCCCATAGAAATCCCATAGATTCTTTATTATTTGCAGGACAGTTATTTCACACAGAAATGAGCATACACAGTTCAATGTTCATTACCTGTACTCACAAATTTATTAGGAAAAAAAACCCAGAGTCTGTAACATCCACACACCAAACAGGGCCTCCCTTGCTAAAATTTAGTTTAACTCTGTTCCACCTAGCTACAAAGAAAGTAACTTAACATATTTATTATGAAAGAGCTACTCCAGACTTGCTCCTCACAACTAATATTTCATCCCATTACCTCTTTTCAGGATGTGTAGGAGGCAAGCTGCCTCCCAACCCTGCTACCCTGCTACCTACATCTACGCCTCTTTCTCTCATTGTATCTCTCCCACTTTTCTCCTTCCCAGAGCAAGAATTTTTTCTCACCTTTGTCTTTTTGAAAAAAAAAAAAAAAAAAAAAAAAAAAAAAAAAAAAAAAGTTCCAGTCAGTCTATCTCTAGCCTCTTTGAAACCAGCACTGGGCCATTCTGATCACCACCTCCCCACAAAGATGTTATGGTGCTAGATGCAGGTTTCAGTGTGCCATTTGCTTTCCTGTTGGCAGAAGACTGAGGCAGAAAGCAAAGTGGCTTTCAGACAGCTCTAATGTTTGTCTCTTGCAAAATCTGTATTCACAAGCAATGCTCCAAATGCTTGAATGGGTCTACTCAGCTGGCTCACATCAAGGATTATTTGTACCTTCAGGCACCAATACTGGCAATCTAATGCACTCTTTCATTTATTTATTTTTTCTGCTTGGGAAATACTGCAGGGGTGAACTACTCATCAGCTATCTAGTGGGAGCTACGGTAAAGGCAGCCAAAGCAAGGCCCTTCAGACAGAACTTTCTGTTTTATCTTCTCCAGCCTGTATCACTGATTTGTTAGGTCAGTTCTCACATTTCCTCCTCAGCTATCTTTTCACCTCACATTCACTTGCATTCTTTCTCTGCCCTGCCCTCCTTTTCTCAATATCCTCACGATCTTTAATCAATTCTTTCCTCACTACTGCCTCCTCACTCCCTCAGAAACCAAATACAAAAAAGATTGTGAAATTAACCTTTCAGCAACACGTATCTTATGCTGCATAACTTGGGCTACTTTCTAGATTGTTCTCATTCAGTTCCTAGTACAAAGTTCCTAGTACTTCCATACATTTTTTCCTCAGTGTTTAGGTATTGGAAGCAAAAACATGCATGAAAAAGTAAACTGAATTGAACCACTGTAATGCCAGACAGAGTATGACTTATAAGATGCTGAAGCTTTACTCTGTATTGGGAAGACACTTGATCTCAGATGTCACTGAGAAAACATGTGAAGTTTTAGCATCAACTATTTTACACAAACAATGTTTTTCCACACAAACATGGAATTTTAAGTGCATTGTCCACTCTACTGAAACAGAACGGGTGCTGTTGTTGGGAAAGATTGTTTGCTTTCTTTACCTGAGCTAGTAGAAGCAGGAGACTTGCTGCGTCGGGACGGGCCTGGGCTCTTGGTGGTGCTCCTACGTGAACTCGAAGCTATTTTGGTATAGGAAGTAGATTTCACCACCCGACATTCTAGAAGACAAAGAAACTGCATAAGTTAACAATTAAGAAAGCCAGCAAGATTCTGTAACAGAAAGAGCACTGAGAAGTGAAAACATTTAGCCTACGCTTGTTTTCATTCACCTTGAGGAGTTTTATGAGAAAGTATAAAATGTGTATAAATGGCTCCATTAAAATCCAAGTACAGTATGTACCATATCCCAGACAAAGAACTGCTGCAGTAACCCAGACTTTTAAATACCATGGTTACTGCAGGTACTTAGGACAGCTTAATTTAACAGTGCTGAGACTGCTCATAAGATTTCTTTCCTTTTGAGGATTTCAGTACAGGTAACGTACCAATTTTTTGTAAACAATCCAGATGCAATGTAAGCATTTTTGTCAACCCAGGCAACTCTTTTCTCCTCCAGAAAAAAATGGAAGTCTTCTTTTCTGTATCAAAATGTTACAACTGTACAAGATGACGCAAGTGTCTTCCCCTGATGAAAGGTTTGAAGAAAACAAAGCAGGTTTGTTGCTCCTGCTTAATCCTCTGGTGAGCAATAGCCCACATTGTATAGCACACACAATTCATCACAGGTGAAGGAAATGGCACTGCTCACTCATAAGAGACATCAGTAAAATCAACGAAGAGGCGAAATTACCCTCCCACTCGAGAACACTGCAAGATGTTCAGGTTAGAGTTTATGTACACCCACACAGATCTGTAGGCATCCTTGCATTACGCCTGCAAAATGGTTCTTGGCCTGGGGATAAAAGAACTTATTGTGCATAGCACTGATGTCTGGCACTCCTAATGGATACTAGATTAATCACCAGACATATTACACAGTTAGGGAAAAAAAGATCCACTTCTTAGTCAATACACAATCAAAACTCTGCAGCGATGTTTGCACTGCCTTCACCTGATGATGTTCCTACACTTCACTTGTTTAAAAATACATCAGTAAACATTTAGTTCTGTATCAGACCTTTTTCCTATTTTATTCCCATTGTTAAGGTTCCTCAAAAGAGGTTAAAAGAAATGAATAAGAGTTTTTTTCTTCCTAGTCAGAAAATACCGTGTACAAGCCTGCACATTATTTAGTCTTCACAGATCAGTGGAGCCTGTAACATAGTTTAGACAGATTAGAGAACAAAGAAATAAAATTGAGCATAACTAATTAACTTAAACATATACACCCGAGAATGATGTCATGAAATTTATTTCTCTTGGCTGCCCTAACTGTTCATCTTTCATCAAGCTGTTCAAGGAAATAGAAGCAAGAACTCATGCATTACTGAGCAAAACATCCAGCACAGCTGAGAGCTGAGAGGACCAGAGAAATGTCTTGGTCTTCCCAAAGAAGATTTTCCTCCCAAACTGTCCAAATTCCTAATGCCCAATAGTAGCTAATTTCTTTCTGTTGACATTTTTTGTGATTCACTGATGACTTCTCTTGTTTTATATGAAACAATCAGTGGAAATGATCAGGAGAAAAATATTTACTCTATGAGGAAATTATCTACTGAAAACAGGAGGAATCACATGAAAGCTTTCAATTAGATGCCATTGTGTAACTACAGCAGGAATCTTACATTGATTTATTGGTATAAACAGCTGCTCCAGAAACTGTATACAATGCAAATGTAAACAGGTTCTTTATCTTCCTGTAAACAAAGATGTAAAATTTTCAAACACCTAAAAGCCTGTTAAAACTGTGACATAATCCTAGTGTGGGCCTCATTCACAGGAAACAGTCAGGAAGGAGAACTACATACTCCAATGGTCAACAAACAAGACTAAAGCAGAACAATCCAACCAAGCTAAACCCATTAGAATATATTTGCTTAGTTTAAGAACTTAAGAGTCTGTGAAGAAAAGAGCTACTTTATGCAATATGTAAAAAGCTTTCATATTTCCAGCATGTAAAGAAAACAATTATCTATACCCCCCTCCTGCAATTCATCTTAAAGCTTAACTCTTATTTTATTACAAGTATTAATACTCATTCAAGTTCTCTCAATACTTTTAAAACTCCCAGAGTCTTAAATATGTTATCACAGAGGCATTACCACCATACCTAATTGGGTCAGCCTTGGCCAGGGATGGGTCTGTCCTGGAGCCAGCTGGTATTGGCTCTGCCAGACATGGGGGAAGCTGCTGGCAACTTCTCACAGAAGCCACCTCTGTAGCCCCTCCCACCTCCAAAAATGTGGCCATGCAAATGCAGTTCATCTGTAAATCATCCTGAGGGGCTACATACAGAGCCTGACCTGTGAGTAACCCCGCACTAATGGCATATTGCCCTAAGAGGAAGTCATCTCTCGCAGCTAAATGATCTCTCTCCACAGGAGAGAAACATAAATGATCATATGATAATCCAAGGAATGTACAAGAACCACAGGATCATAGGATAATCCAGTTTAGATTTGAGAAATTCCTAGTCCAGTTTCCTGCTCAAAGTTTGATTTAGCTTTACATTCATAGTCCTGGATGACTTGGGAGACACTTCAACCCCCTTGGGGCATACACAACACAGGAGGATCTTGGAGAACATAAATGACATAACTTCCTGTTCCAAGTGACGGAAAAAAACAGTAAGGAGAGATGCTGTGCTTGCACTCAGGAAAAAAGAAAGACTGTGAAGGCAGAAGGCAGCCTTGGCTCCAGTGACCATGACAGGAGAGTTCAGTATTGTGAAGGGATAGAAGGAGCACAAAATGCAAGATCACAGTTCTGGATCATATAAGCAGACTTGGGACTCTTCATGTATCTTCTTGGAAGAGTCCCATTGGACAAGGCTCTGGAGAGAAGAGCCTAATAGTACTCAGGAAAACTGAGTACTATTAAAGATCATGTTTCACAACAGTCCATCTCAGCTAGGAGGAAGATGTTCAAAAATGCCAGAAGGTCTGCAGGGATGTTGCTGCTGACCAAATTAAAACATAAAAAAAAAGCATAAAAAAGGTGGAAGCAGGACAGGTAGCCTGGGAGGTATATAGTCCAAGTCCAAGCATGCAGACACAGTTAGGAAAGCCAAAGTCCAATTCAACTTGAATCTGATGAGAGATTTCAAGAGCAATAAAAAGTGCTTCTTTACATACACTGGGAAGAACAGGAAGACTACAGAAAATGCACACCCACAAAATAGGGCCCCAATGGGTGAGATAGGGTGCCAATGACAGAACGTGTAAAAGGCTGAAGTATTGAATGGCTTCTTTCCCTCAGTCTTCACTATCAAGCCAAACCTTCAGGAATCACAGGTCCCAGAAGCCGGCTGAAAGCCTGGAGAAAGGAAAACCTATCCTGGTGGAAGAAGATCAGATTAGAGAATACTTAAGCAAAACTGGCACATGTAGGTCCATGGGACCTGACAGGATGCACCCTGCAGTTGCCAATGGAATTGGCTGATGTCATTGTGAAGTCACTCAATAGTCTTTGAATAATAGTGATGATTGGGACAGCCATTTGAAGACCCAGCAAATCTCACTCCTATCTTCAAAAATAGCCAGGGAACTACAGACAAGTCAGTCTCACATCAGTCCCTGGGAAAGAGATACATAAATGAATTATGAAAATAATTTCAAGGTACATTAAGGACAACAAAATAATCAAAAGTAATCATCATGGATTCACCAATAGGAAGGCATGCTCTACCAATTTGATACCTCTGCAATGAAATGACCAGCTTGGCAGACACAGGGATAGTAGTGGATATTGTATACCAGGACTTCAGTGAGGCTGCCATCTCAGACATTTTTCTTTATATCCAGTTTAAAACGTTTGTTTCAATTTATATCTATCAGCACTCGTCCTCTTGCCAAGCATCACTGTGAGGAGCCTGACTCCACCACTGTCGCAGCACGACACAAAAGAAACAACACTCACACACTGAGATGTCCAAGGCAAAAAAGGGCAGATTTATTTACAGACCTCAACATTTATAGAATTCCAACAGTGACCATGGATTGGAGGAAGAAAATCTTTCTCTCCAATCTCTCCAGTTCATCTCACACTGATCAACTTACCAGTCCATCAACAGTCTCCTCCTGAAGATTGTAAACATGAAAATATAGTTACAATAACAAATAGGTTGTTTATGTGACAATAGTGAGACTCCATTGCAAAAGGTAAACACAGAAGGCTGAAAAAGAACTTTAGAAGAACTTCTTAAAAAGACAGAGGAGAACAGAAAAAATCCCAGACAACACACCAGCTTGATGGAAAATAGACGCTGTCCCATTGACATTGGAGGCTATTGGCAAGTACTCATGAAGCAATTTCCTTTATCAAGCTGAAACAGCCCAGATCCATCAGCCTCTCCTCACACAGCAAGTGCTCCAGTTACCTCTCATAATGATGATCCTCCTCTAATTGCCTCTAATCTAATGATATCTCCCTTGAACTGGGGGGCTTGAAACTAGACACAGTATTCCAGATGTGGCCTCACATGTGCTAAGCAGAGTCGGTTGGTTCCTTGTCTCTACTGAGTCCTATTTAGTCTATGTCACAGAAATATTATCTTTTTTCCTATTTTTCTATTTGTATAAATGCTTTTGAACTCAATTATTAACTTCTTTGGCACAATTTTCTTGTTCCTTTCAAAAATAATTAAAAGTTTGTAAAATTTTAAAAGGTCACAGTTCAAATGAACATATATTCTTTAAGATAAACTTGTCAAGTGCCATGTTTCCTATGGATTTACAAGGATTTCCTATGGAAACCTATAGTTTCCTATGGATTTATTCTTAAGGGAATGGGCTATGGTATGGCCTGTGGAGAGCCATGTAGGAAAGCCTTCAGCGCTGCACACACCAGGCTCAAGTAACGCATGCTTTCAAAGACTAGGGCAAGACTAGTTCCAGAGTCTAAAAGGATCTCCAGTCATGGGCAGAATGTAACCAGGCTGCATGTTGTAAATAGGTCTCAGCTCCCAGGAAAAGTTTATGCATGCAATTCTGTTGTCACATTTAGTTTGTAAACTAAAATTTTACTTCAGGCAAAGATCCCACTCAGTAACCACACAACCACTGCTTGTTCCTCTAAGACATTACCATAATTTGCCTGGTGCTGTAGGAGAGGTCTGTGTCTATAGAGAAAACAAAACAAAACCTCATGTTTTATTGAAACCATGTTTTATACACAGAATCTAAACTGGTGAGCAAATAAATACTTACCTTCTCCTCGTTAACAGTATTTGGGTTACTATACAACGGGTCCTTCGCAAGCCATGAAAGAGAAGAGCATTTTTCTGCCAATTGTCTTTTGACGCCAAAGCTGTATCAGAAATAGATCTGAACTCCTGAGAGAAAAGAGCTATACTGCCTTCCTCACTCACGTGAGCATGGCATTCCCAGTCAAGCAGAAACACAAAGTGTTTATGTATTATGTTCAGTAAGGAAAGAAATGTTTCATGAAACCCCAGTCCTTCCTCTCAGCATTGACTGACTGAGATTAAAGGAATGAAATGATGACACCCATGGTAATGCAAGACAAAGGAAGGTCAACTTTATAGTTTGAACTTTACAGGCTTTATTGTTTTACAACTCAAAAGATGATATAAATAAGAATGCTTTTCCAGTGAAAACATCTTGCAATAAGATGTTCTATTGTATAACTATATACAAAGCTATAAAGTAGGAGAGAGAAGTACAGATTAACAGCAGCAAGGCTAAAAATGTAACACTGCAGTCCCTTTTAGGCCTTTACAGTATGGACTATTACCACAGAGCTCTGAGGCCTTTATTGGACATTAACAATAGGGCTGAGGAAAAAAAAAAAAAAGAGAAAATACCCCAAGGATATAATCTGACATAATTAAGACTGTAAGGGCATGATAAGGAAAACAGAATTACTGAGACTGTACAGTTGTGTCAATGAGCAGTAAGAACTGCCAGAACCAGGAGGGAAGCCCAACATACATACTTGTGAGCTCTTGACTCTTCCTGTTGCCAAATGGATAAAATGAGGTAAGCATGAGGTAAATAAAGGATGCTAACATGCAGAATAACAACGCCTGCAGTCTCCAGCCCCATGATGTTTCATTTCTAAAATGTTACATTAGCTTCTACGCTCATTAGATTTTACAATGGCAAAAAAAGCAGCAGAGAGTAACTAATATGCAATAAATGTGTCATAAAATAAAAAAGTTTAATGTGCTTCTAGAGAAGAGTGTGAAAAGTTATTTAAATTACCAGGAGATCAAAAAGGCTTACTTGTCAGCAACTCAGAAGTTGACTGAATAGCCTTCATAAGTTCTTTCTGGGCAAAAATATCATTCTCTGCTGTGTTTTGCTTTTCTTTGAGGTCTCTGCATAGGGAATAGATTTTATATTTTCAGTATCCCTGCCAATCTGTTTCTCTAAGACGAGAACATTTAACTTGGTTTCAGCAACAGCTGTATCCTGCAGATAAGCAAGGGGGGAGGATCAAGGATGTCTGTGGTTGTTGGTAAGCCACTTTACTGTAAGCTTCAGGCTGGTGCCTTTTACCGTTGCTTAAAGACATTAGCGTCACTAGCAACGTCCTCAGGCCAATCAGTGGATCATTATCCCAAATGCAGTACCAATCTTAGTTTTTAATGTTAAGGGTAATTGGTTCCATGCCGCTAATTCTTAATGCAGCTAATAAGATTTTACTTTTCAGCTGTATTCATGCCTTCAATTAATGCCAGTAATCTTCTGTTTGCAGAACTAAGTTTCACTCTCTTCAGCAAGAGAAACGGTAGCCTCCTGTCTAGTGGCATTGATACACACTGCAATTCATCCTACACAACTGATCAATCAGTGGCAGCTATGACTTGCAATTACAACACATTCAAAAGGGTTACTATCATGCCGTTTCCAAAAATGAAAGGGATATAGAGTGTTGCACAGAGGTTTAAATAATTTCAAACCTTCTGTCGTCATGGTTGTGCCTACTTCAATTTTTTTCTGCATGTCTTCCTGTTCAGTGTGTTCCTGAACACATTGCAGATGCAGTCGGACAGTGATGTATGCGTGGAATGCAAAATCCTAAAGTTTTATCCCATGCACTAAGCTCTATGTCACTGTAAATGCATGGGGGTTTGAGACTTTGTATCTTCTGATTTCATTTCTTACCAGTAATTGGTCTTCCACACATGATGAAGATTAGGAATTCTATTTTACTGTGTGCCAAATACTTGTGGAAGCAATTACCTAAATCTCCTTTTTTATTTTTTTTTTCTGCAAAGAAATATACTTTGATTGGGGTATAAAATATAGAAACAGATTTTCTTTCACATGAAAAATCATTCTCCAGTTCTGAAACTGGGGTAAGTATATACAATAAAATACAAACTATTAAAGACATCTATACCTTATTACACATCAATAAAACAGAGACTCTTGAAAGGTCTTAGGAACACAAACCACTTCACCCAAGCTAAGAATGCTTTCAGATGTATGTACTACTCCAAAAATACCTTGTTAAGATAGAAATAAGGAATGTATTTGTGAATTCATATATTATCATTAATTATTTTTGAGCTCTGCATTTGTAGGCAGACAAAACTATTAGACTTCTTCAAACCTGCCTGTCCAAGTGAATCTGAAATATTTCTGACTGGATAACTGTGAATGACCTTGCATGGGTAAAATATTAATTTCTGAAATTAAAACTGGAGTATCAGAAACTTTTTTTAAGATACCTGAAGACTGACTTGAAATAAGAATTTTGTCATTAGCTAAAACATACTCCTAGCACATGTTCTCTTTGACATGTCTTGCGTATCTTGCCACATTCTCTGTTCCACTCCCAGAGATTTTAATTATCACTGTTTGCTCAGTATACTTCAGCGAAGATGTTCCAATGCTGATGCAAATGTTCATTAGTTTGCTCTTTTATTCAGCACCCTTTCCCTACACCTCTGCAGATTTACCATGCTAGCTGCAGTGACCAAAATATCACAAAGCTACTCTTAACTGGAAATCTTTAAGATGGCACAACTGATTACAACTGCAACCACCTGTACTACTTTTACTTATGGCCTCAGCATTATTCTTCATGAAACAAAGAAATTTGACATGCCTTTGGTTATGGCTTTCCTTTTCTTTCTGTGACAAAGGCTTGTTTACAGGGCATACAGTGTATCAACAGTTTTCTCTCAAAAAACACTGGTGAAGGCGCAGGAAAAATTCAATAATGAAGTGCCTTACTTTAGCCACACAGTTTGGATGGCGTTTTTCTTGGCATTGTTTTATTCATTCAATTGGAGAGAAAGGTGAGAATAGTACAAATTAATTAGTTCTTAACTATTCTGTTCATCAAAATCAGTGGCTTGCTTTTCTGTTCAGCACAAAGAGGTAGTATTTGTCCTATTACCCATTAAAAATAATTTTGTTCTTTACTTTGAGAATAAGCAGACCTCCTCCTCCATATGATAAATATTAACATCATCCTAAGCACCAAGTACAAAGGCTGATATACAGATATGTGATATATGATATACATCATATATCTTTTCAATTATAGTTTAAGAGAAGTGTCAGTATTGCAGTCCAACAAATTCTGGGGTTCTGGTATTACTACTTGCTGTCTGAAGTGTATAATTTGTTTTCAATTGTTTACTATTTCAAATTATTTTTTTGGAAGTTTACAAGCTCAAGTCATTTCTACAGTTACAAATATAAACACTTATTTGCAGAACATCTTCACATGGGAAATACCAGCTAAAGGTATTATTGAGAAACATCCATTCAAAACAATTAACTTTAAATACATTTTAGCAAGGTCTCCTGAAGTTACAGGTTTTTCTGTGTAACTGATTTGTGGTGAACAACAAAATATATATTTAAACTGCCCTACTTATTTCTGTTTTGATTTTTTTTTCAATTAAATCTGCCTACTTATAATGCACTTATTAGTTTAACAACTTTATTGTGAAGCATTAAGCTTTAAAAGCCTTTTTTTTTTCTTCAAAGAAATGAATTAGACTATACTGGGATAAAGATTATAGTCATAACAGTTAAACACAAATCAAATTCCCATGGCTTACACAGCTAATTAGTTAGATTAGCAAGGAGTTTTGCACAAAACAAGGGATATACAAATATAAAATATCCATTAAAAAACCAGATGAATATGAGACGCCAATTGTTGTAGGGAGTTTTGTTACTTAAATGATCATTAAAAAGACTAACTGCAATCAGGCAGACAACATAGCCTTAAAAACAGTGAGACCAGAAGACAAGATACACTGAGAACAAGACAGAGAGAATTTTTTGATAACATTTTCAAATTAACGAAATGTGAAGAATATTTAGAGATACATCTAAGATGAACTCTGAGCTACCAGAAATTATTTTACGAAAATTGTGAAGGATAAGTAAAGAGACTTTCCAAGAGAAAAAGTCAAAGCAAATATCTATCTTTAAAACTTTAAAACTGAGACACAACAGAAAACTGGGAGTTGGAGAAAAGAGACCTTTATTTGAGATTTTTGAGAAAATTTATCCAAAGGGAGAGTATAAAGAAGACAGAGTCAAGCTCCTTTCCTTTTGGTTGTGACAAGACAAGAATCAATGGGTACAAACTGAAACACAGGAGATTCCCTCTGAACAGCAGAAAACACCTTTTCATTTTGGAGGGACCAAGCACTAGCACAGGTTTCCCAGAGAGATGGTGGAGTCTCCAGCCTTAGGGAGATTCAAAAGCCATCTAGACATGATCCTGGGCACTCAGCACCAGATGACCTTTAGATGTCCCTTTCAAGCTCAACCCTTCTTTGTTTCCATGACAATACAAAGCAATAAAGGGAACAAAATATTTGAAGTTTAAAAGGTATTAAAGTTATACACAGTAGTCAAAATAATTTTGTCAAGAATGAATTGTGTCAAAGTAGCCTTCCTATAAAGGATAACAGGACAAACAGTAGAGATTATAAGGGCTTTCTGCTCAGAACTTTGAAACTAAAATTGCAATTCAAGAAAACACCATCTATAGAAATTTCTTTTAAGATGGGCATTGGAAGAGCTAACCAGAGTAGTTTACTGTCAAACTGGAGACAGTGAGCAGAGAAACTCACTAGGGTTTTGTTTCTGATCCTGGTCTAGTCAATATTTATTTGTCTTAATATGCAATTAATGCAATTATTTAAATATATTTTAAATCTGTAAATGAAACTACCTTAGGTAAAGCTGTAGGCATTGTGGAAGAGTATAAATCTGAAAACTGCAAACTCATCAGAAAAAAAAGATAAAATTCAACAAGTCCAAGGTACTGGAAAGAATAAGCAACATAATAAAGGTTGAAGCCATCACTACAAGAGACAGTTGTTTAAATGCAAAACAGCAGTTCTGCAAAGAGGGACGTAAGATTTGCCGTGGGTCACATGCTGAATTTGAAGCAAACTACTACAGCAAATGGAATCTTCACTCTGCTGATGGTATCACCTCTGTGGAGGGTATCTGACTTAAATCCCCAGGGCTACCGCAGTGTTAGCTAACACAACAAATCCACTTTTGTGTTTCTCATTTATAAACATGAGGATTTCACCTTCAGAGGATTAAAGGAATACTAAGGAATACTACATCATGAGGAAATATGACTAATGAAGGAGAGCTAATAGAAATCAGATCTTTCTTTTCAGAAAAGAAGTGATGAGACAAAACAGCAGCCTTCAATACTCAATAGACTGCCAAAATGAAGAAAAACTAAATTCCTACTATTAGTTGTATTACAAATACAACAAAGCAGAGTGATCTGAAGATTCCACACAGTAGATTAATTCAGATATGAGAAAGCCTGTTTTCAACTGCAAGGATAAGGAAGTACTGGAAGAGATCATGTGGAGGACTTGTTGAATTTCCCTAACTACAACTGCACACACACAGGTTAGCCAGAAACCTATAAAGTCAATTTAGGTAGGGCTCCTGTGGGACCTCTCAGATCCCTTCCATGATGCTTTTGATTAAGTCTTCCTAGTGTGACTCATAAAAGTTACTCCAAAGTTTTTTCACTGTCAGTACTTCTGCCTGAATTTAGCTGAAAGATAAGTAAAAGGAGGAGATGCACTCTAATATAAAACTGAGTGAAAGTTGGAGAACATTTCAGCAAGGGAATTGCTTAATGGGTGAATTAAAATCATTATCATTTCCTGAGTAGGGAGACTATTGAGATATAAATCTTTTATTTGTCTTCAAAAGGCAGAATTATTAACTTTTAGAAGTTTTCTTAGTAGGACATTAGCAGAACGGGTATCTCCAAAAAACCAGACCTTCTCCTTCACAGACAATTCAGAGCCTGGTTGGCTAATATTGTCTCATACCATTAAGATACATGTACATTTCCTCCAAACCAACTAGATGACAAAATTTCATCCTGAAAGAAGACATTTCTAACTGGCTTCATGGATTAGATGCTTTTGTATTTTCATTGGACAGATCTAAACTGATTTTCTAATGCTAGTGATGAAAAGGCATGATGTCTCTATCTACATTTTCCAAAACTGAATCTACTCTCTAAATACATCTTTCATTTGTAAGCCCATGCACAGGCATGTCTAGATGAAAAAACCTAGACAAAAACAAAAAAAGCTCACACATTCCATGTAGTTCAAGAAAAGCTGTGATAAAAAAAAAATAAAATAAAAAAAATAGAGAGAGAGAGAATAAAAGCCAACCAATCAAAACAACATTAGCCTACATCATCTTCTGAAGCACTCTGGACTGCAACCGTGTGAAGCAAGGATCAGAGGTTAATATGCACCCAGTGCCTAAATGATAATCAACAAGCAGTGTGTAGGCCAGGGGCACAGGAGGAGTGCTAACTATGGATCAAAAGACTGTGTTTATATACATTCCTTAAGCTATAGTTGAAAGCAATTCTTTACACTCTACCTGGAAATTTATAGGTATCATTTATGATAGTGCCTAGCATTTCAGTGGGTCATTGTTTTTAGAACATTTTTGGTAACCTTATTTCACTATTGAGCTGCACAAACTTAGCTGATATTAGACAAATCCAGTTTGAGTTGATCTTCTTCCATGAAATGAAAGCCACTACTATGATTGATAAAGTTTGCTAACCCTAAAAATGCAGTAGACATTTTGTAGGGGTGCTTCATTTTCTAAATTCTTTGATCCATGTAATTTTTTAGTCTGCAATGTGGTGACCAAGAAATATCTAACTTCACCATTAATTTGAAAGAAATTCAAATGTGGAACCCTATCAATTTCCAATTTTTTAAGCAAAGTTGATATCCTACAAAGTGTCTGAAGGAGCTGTCTGTGAATTGACAAAATATTGGGCTGCTTTTGAAGCTGTGTAGCAAGTATGAAAGATTAACAAATAATTAATTTACTAAGTTCTGCCATGTTACTCTTTGCGAATCCCAGACAATTTTCTCAGATATGTTTTTTATTTAAAGTCTTGCTTCTTTAAAACATTAATTTAAAATTTTGAGACTATTCCATATTTAAGAGCGCTCCTAGTCTTGGAAAGGACGCAACACTCTAAAGCTGTTTCTGAACAGATAAGGAACAACTATCACTACAGACCTTGTGCTAACTTATCTCTAAATATTCTCAAAAAGCTATTTAATTTCCTTTGAAAAGTCATCAAATTGTACTTTTTTTTTTTTACAGGAATATTTAAAAAAAAAAGCCCAAATACTGAAAATTCCTAACACAGTTGAACCAAAAAGTTAAATTAAAAAACAGGTTTATTCTTTATTCACAGGACCTACTCATACCTTCCTCTAGCTATTCTAAGACTGTGGCTTCTTATCACCTACATACAGATAACAGTATTGTTCAAAGCCACAAAATATTAATACGGACAACAATGCCAATGATAAAATACAGTCCCTAGAATTCCTAACTTTCATTCTTCTAGTATCTGAAACACAAGAATCTCTTCAAGAACATCACAAATTCACTTCATACCCAAAATGTAGAAATACTGAAGACAACATATCCTTGCCTTAACTTTCCAATTTGCTTCTAACCTCCCCATGGTTTCGTGTGTCAGTCCCAGCCTCCCATATGTCTGTTCCTCCCACAAAAAAGCCTCTACACTTTCTCTGACACTAATGTCTATGAATAGAAAGCTCTCTCTGAGGCAACCTGAACAAGGCAGCTTCCCTCTCTGTACGATCCCCCGATGATTTTATTATTTAGCTATTGCAATCGAGATGATGTAACACAATGCAAAACAAACAGATGGGCAAGAGATATAAAGCGTGGCAAGGCCTAAACTGGAAAACATCACTGCCAGAAATGTTGTTGGGCTTGCAGCTGCTGACATTGCTCCTGGGACGTGTGCACACTGAGGATTTGCTGGCAGCTGCGTTGCTGGCTGAGATTTGCGGCATGTGGTTCTACTTAGGTGCCACAAGCTGGGCTTTGTTTGCTTACTCCACATTAACATGTGCCTGCATGCAAACCTGTGGAGATAAAAGGTGATTCTGGATGCCAAAACCCTGTTGTGTAGATCAGGCGTGTTTTCCTGTGCTGAAAGAATGTGATGAACAAATGGGGATTTTTTGATAAGGCAGGTTTACTCTGCGACTGCAGAATAAAGATCTGGAGGTATCATCCTAGAATTAACTTGAGTAATGGCACCGACCTAGCTTTGTGACAATGGAGCTCGGAAGGATAAATTAGCATATCTTAACCTCTGTGCTCCTGCAACAGGCTGCTCGACTGTGTGAGAGGGTTTATTTAAATCTCACTTGGGCATCTCTAGTATTAACAGGATTCTAGTATTAACGTTTTCATACCTTCTGTGAAGATATGAAAAAAATAATCAGCCCCTGGAAAATTTCTCTCCTAATTATTATTACTCCATGCTATCTTTATGTGACAGAAGGTGCAGTTCATTGAACATAGAAAAGCAGAGGACTAGAAACATTGCTTTGAGGGACAGAAAATTAAAAATGAAGAAACATTGGGAAAAGAATACAACTAATACAAGCCAGTGCAAATTCAGTGATAAAACACCAGAGAACACAGTAAATCAAGCCCTCAAGTACTCAGATTGTTCAGTCTCTACTCATCACTCTGTAGACCGTGACTAGGCAATGGCATTTCCACTGCAGTTATGGACTAAAGCCAGGAGCAAGAAACACTTGATGGACTGAGCTATACAAATTAAGTGATCAACAGGAACAGCTGAAGAAGGGCAATAGGATTCCAGCTGGCTGAACTGTTTCGAGTAAGCAGCATCTTTTAACGTCACCAGTCTCATGAGAAAATTGACTCTCTGTTTGAAGAGGAGCTCCTTCCCCTAATACTCACATCTGAGAAAACCAAATATCTGCTTTCTCACAACATATAAATGAAATAATCTGTGTACCTCTTACAGGTGAGAGGAATACAGTGCAAAGTGTAGAGTCTGAAATTAAGTACTGTAAATCTGAGAAATTTATAGATACAAACGTAATAGAGAGGGATGCAGAAGTAACATTTCAGATGGGTCAAAAGCCATTATGGGGAGAGAAGGCATTTTCAGAAGAGCATGAATACTGAGTCTACGCCTTATTTCTAGCAAGAGTAGGATCTGCAGAATCTAGAATAGCTATATTAACATCTGGGCTGCTTTGAAACAGAAAATGCAAACAAGTATTTTTATTTTCTTCAGTATTTGTTCCATTCCTTAACGAAAATGAGTATTTTTATAGGGTTAATATGACTTTAAAAACAGAAACAGGTAACAGAGGTACTTGGCATCTATTCCTAAAAACCTAACTCTTTATTCCAACAAGCTTGCAAATAACATACTGATACATAACAAGATAACTTAGTTAAACTATACCATTTTTATCTTCAAAATTGGTCCACTTTCAGTTACTATTTAGCTATCAGAAAGTATGAAAGGAATGGATTGATGAGGCAGGAGGATATCATGAGCTGTATTTTTTTTTTTTTTATTGAGGCAAAAGATTTTTTTCTGGCTATTGATGCAAGGATGATGGAAAAATTTACACAAATGCTCCCAAAACCAATAAGAGACTTCGAGGCAGACAACATCAGAGGCACCTCATCAATGATTTAATATGACAGAGGGGACTGCAGCTTCATTATCTGGTGATATTTTATTTATTCATATTTAATTAATACATATCATAACAATTTGGAATTTGACTGCATTGCAGAAGACAAGGGAAGGAATGAAGCTGTTCTACTGCCTGTACTAACACATCTGCTTCACAGACCTACAGGGATTCACTCAGCCACAATATATAACACAAGTGAAAAAAACACTTATATTCTACAAATGAGTTACAAATTCTCCATATTAAAACTGGGTGAAATAAACAAAGATGTCTTCAAAATTCATGTAGTGGACGTGAAGAAATCGATTTATCTTCATTATAGGCTGAAAGTGTTTGGGTAAAAGTCCCCAATTTAGGTGAACCATGAGGAGAAAAAAAAATTATGGCAGAAGAAGAAGAAAAAAAGTAACATGACAAATTAGCAGAACCAAACCTCTCCCCCAGTGGGAGGGAGAGGTGAAGGCCAAAGGGTAGATTAATCTTGCTATATCATATGGTCTTGATCTTAAAAATTTCTCTGCGTGTTTAGCAGAAATCACACACACAATGGGGAGACTTTGAAAAGATCAGCAGCCAGAGCAGATTAAGATGAAATGGGGCCAGATCCAAAAAGCTGTCAACCTCCCACCCTTTCCTGCAGACTCCCATGTGGGCAGGAGATTGTTTTGTGGCTCCACAGTGCTGGTCTGTGCTGAGCTTGTTGATGAGTGCTCTTTCTCCCCATGCCTCTAACAGAGAAGGACTTTTGACTTCTCTTTCACAGCAGTATGAGCCACAGCTGTGGACACAGGTCTTGGTAACCCCTCCTACTTTGTGGCCCCAAGTTAATGTGCAGAAAACCAGGCTGATCCAACTTCACCGAAAAAAAATGGATCCATGCCTATCCAAAATAGAAATAGTGTTTTTAAAAAGCAAAAGAAACGAGAAAATTCGTTATGTCTGTTTTAAACTAGAAATTTAATAGAGAAAAGGGGCTCAAGCACATCACCAGGTTATTGCAGTTTACCCAGTTGCTGAGTGTCAGCTGAGTCAGAGCCATTATCTGCATATATGCATAGTAAAAGTGACTTAATGCAACATGGCTTAGCTGAGCCTACAATAGATTTAATTATGTGTGCATGAACAATTTATACATCTGAGCTGATGTGCGATTACTTTTCAAGCTACTGAAATTGCTTATATACGCAAACCTTAAAGTCCACCAAGCAAATAATTTAGACGTTTAAAAAAGGAATTTAAAGAGTTATAATCTATTTACTTAATCACATGCTGACAAAAATGAAGAAGAACCTCTAAAAAGTATAAACACTCTTTTAACTATTTTAACTGTTTTTCCAAAAACTAAAATGCATCAGCGTGGAAAGCTGTTTTACTAATTTACTTTCAGAACAGCTAGGTGCAAAAGCGTATGTTCATTCACATAAATCTAACAGCAGTGTTTTCACTTTTTTTTAAGATAAAAGGTAATTTGTTCCATGATTTACAACCTCACTGACTTCCCATATTGAATCAGGCAGCTGAAACAATCCCTATCATCCTGCAAATTTTTATTAATGTGGTAGCATACATACACTGACTGATACGTTTAATTCAAATTCATGGCGGGTGAGGATAACAGCAATTTTATGAGAAAGGGTCATACACCCACTAATGACAAACTACTACAAACTTCCACTCAGAACTTCCACACAAAGCATGCCAGACACACACAGATACACATTTCCCAGTTTTAGACTGGCACAACTATTTTGATCTGCAACTTGAGAGAAACCTTGTGTGAATCAGATGCTGCATTCCCCATTCTTCCTTATGAAAAGCAACTCAACAGATGCTTTTATAGCTGTTGCTGTACATGTTTACTTCAGTTTCTCCTTTCATATTCTTGTTTTTTTTCTCTCGATTTCCTAATTAAATGACTTACATTTGTTTGCTCTTTCAATATTACCCTATAAATGTCTACCAATCAAGTTATTACTCACTGAACTAGGCAGAACTCTTTCTTCTTCCCCATAAATTTTCCCTGCAACCAAAACTTCATGCTGGTTCCCTCCTGATATTTAGACGTGCTCGAATGAAATGTGTTGGCTTGTACCTAATGCAATGCACGTGTTTATGGAACACAGCGGGCACTACTCCATTTTCAAAAGACATAACAAAAGAACAGCCATTTATGAAACTTTTACTGTTTCTGACTTCCTCTTCACCCTCCACCCCTTCCCAGAGCCCAACTAGAACATCTGGGTGCACTGGATTAAATAATGGACTCTCTGTAGGAAATTCACAGGAAATATTAAACTTTTCTTAAGACAGGAGAGGTCACTGCATGGGGAGCCAGGACAGGAGGAAGTCAAGGAATCAAACGGAGAACTGTGCTTCTTCAGTACAGAAACGTACATGTATCACTCAGATCACTCAGATGTGCAAAGTTCCACCACAGATGCCAGAGCCCTGGTGAAGTACAGAGCAGCCAATGGTCACAGCAACATGGGGATCCTCAGCACTTCCTTTCCTTGAGTGAAAAGGCAAGGCTTTTGTTGATGGACTTACTTCAAATGAGACTGTAAAGAATTTCGTCCGATCTGTTATCTTTGTCTATCTCTGCACAATTTTTGATATGTTTATGTATCTCAAGAGGGTGAATGCTACATTTTCTTTTGCTAATTTACACCATGGAGAGAATAAAGTAGCTGATACCACTTGCAGAAGTTATGCAAGAGATGCACACTGTTTCTCCAGTTCAGCTTGGTGAGAAAGCTTTTTATATCAATAGAACTCTATATCCACCCTAGGTTTAATATAATGCATTGCTTTTCATTGCTATGGCAAATGAGCAATTAATTGCATTGTAATCTGAAAGTTAGTTTAAATAATACAGAAATTTCTACAGCATTAATTTTAGATATTACCACTGGTTTACAGTTTTGATTTTTTTTCAAAGTTTGCATAGACCCAGACCCCAAAGTTAACTGCAGATCTTCCATATCTGGGCTCAATTGTATCCAACAAAAGATTTCTACAGATGTAGCTATCTAAATATTTTATGGCTCTCCTAGCAATTTGAAATGGAAAATGAATCTCTATGGAAGCAATAGAATTTGAGGAAAGCAGCGGGCTGCTGATCTCCACAAGATTAATTTTACATCCCAGGCATAAGCTATTTTTTCTTTATGTACGTAGGGGGTGGGAAAATATGTGGTGATTTTACTGTATTGGTACTATAGAAGTGGAGAACACCTACATAAAGCTAAAGCCTTATATTTCACTTCTCTGGATTTATTCTACAGTCTACTAAGCAGCAAAGGAGACAAGGGACACTCTTGTCTGTTTTCCCCTTTCTCAGCTTACAGGGAAAGAATACTAAACCAATTGGTTTAAGCTGTTATCAGATACAGGACCTAGATTCACACTGTAAGAGTCACCTCAAAAACTGTGCAGCTGCATGACCTGAAGATGAGCCATGCTGCACACAGTAATGAGAACCTCTGCACTCATCCTAGAGAAGCTTGAACTTCTCTGAGCTGGGTAAATTTTTCTGCAAATTTACCTGATCAAAAAGGCTAGTAATTTGGCACCTTTGTTCATACAAACCAGTATGAAAAACAGAGCTATGTCCTTCATCCTCAAATTTTGGAAAGCAATGCAGAGAGACTGCAGCAGAAGATTCTTTTAGCATATGCATTAGTAAAGAAAATTTATTCTCAAAGCATGCTATAAAAAAACCCAAGAAGCAACCCAGTTCTACTCTTTTTTTCCCATCTTTTGGGAAACAAAACTGTTTGCCTCATTTCTTTTGGATTTCTGTAACTTTCTACCTGTACATCATGTTGAGTACCCAAAAGAAACTGACTGGATTGGTTTAGTAAATAGCCCTCTTTTTAATATATCTCATATCCTAGAGATGAGATCCTTATGGAAATCCTTATGATTTCCATAATTAAATGGTTTTGGTCTCTCAGGAATTTTACCTATATGATGTACAGGGTTAAATGTCTTAAAAGACAAAACAACAGAAAGCATAATTTTCACAGTTTATTTCCCTCTCCAAATATTTTTAAACTTTTTTTTTTAAACAGCAGATGTTTAATATGCACATTTCAGTGCACATTTTCAGCTTGAACATCTTGATTTAAATTGAGTTACCATGAAGGAATTATGACAATATACAGTAGGTGATGATGTTGCTCCTGGTTTATATTTGACCATATACAAACCTTCTAATAAGACTTCCTATTTTTTTTCCATCTTTTCTTAGACAAATTATACATATCACTGCAATATTTTAGGGTTCTTTTTAATTATGTTGATTTTTTTCTCTTTCTTTCTTTTGTTCTGAATAGGAGATAAAATTTTGAAAAAAGTCCTATTTAAAGGGTAAGAGTGCCTAAATACTACTCTCTTCAAATATTCCAAACTTGTAATCAAACTTTTTTTTTTTTTTTTGACAGTGAGTTTGCTTGTACCACAATTAGTACAAACATCCTAAGTAGGAAATCTGAGTGGTTACTCCTAACATGTCAGACCATCAAAGCCAAAACATAAAAAATAAGAAAGACCCAATCTGATTTGAGCTACAAGAAGAAAAAAAGAGAACATTGAAAGGCTTTGCTATAATAGTTTCTCCCATTAACGAAAATACATATCCTTATAATTCCATTTTCACAATTGCAACAAAATAGTTTTTGTAGTAAAAAGAAAGGAACACAGGATATTTCCGTTTCAAATATCAGTAAAATCTTAAAATGAAGTGGTCTAAGAAACAGCATTCATGAGAAAATCCCAGGACACAGAAGCTTTGACTCAGTAACAATTTTGAAGAACATCTTAACTCAGCTGGAAACAAAGATACTGTCTACCAGCATCTTATCACATTTTGAGGCTTATTCTGTCTTTCCCCTCTCTCCCCTCTCCCCTAGGAATAGGTGGGGGGTTTGTTTGGTTTTGTGATGATATGCTAAAGCAATGAAGGAGTAGGAAGAGAAACTGGGAGGAGAAAATACAGGAGCCAACTGTGAAGAAGTTACTGTGCAAAGTGTGATCAGCTGTGCAGAACCTGAAAAGGGTGAAGGCAGAAGATGCATGCAAAGGACACTTTATGATCCAGGCAGGAATGGACAATAAGGAAGCCCTGACAAATCACATTTGAGGGGCTGGATATAACACAAGCAACACTGGGGCTGCAGCTGGAGAACAAGCAGATGACAACACAGAGAATTTGAGAAGATCACATGAGGGGAGGCCCACCAGTGCCAGCTGTAAGAACAGTGGTGTCCTGGCAAAAGAAGAGTCACAGTGTAAGACTAGTCTTTTTATTTCCAAGTCAAGAAAGCTGCAAGCATCCCATTTTATGCTGTTATTTGTCACTGTTATTCTCGTTATTACAGCATTTTTGACTACTTTTTGTGTTGTTTTAAATCCTCTGGGTGGCCACAGATATTTGCTGAAGTTACCATTAGCAATCACCTGCTGCTAGAAAATAGTATCCTTTCACCAAGGAGCCAATTTCTAATTTCCATTGTTCCAAACTTGTCACATTGCAACATGTACATTGGCATTATGAGAAGCAAGGGTACTAAAGAAAGAGTTTCAGCAGAGGGGCAGATGTAACTTACTTTTTCAGTCCACAGATGTCTATTGGCTGAAAACCAAATGCCAGGGCTGCATCCTATGTCAGGCCTCAAATTTAATAAGTAAATTGCACATCTCCAACTTGTCTTCTCATTTCTACATCTTCCAAAGGCTTTTAGCTCAATGTAACTTGCTTTTAAAATGACCTTTTCTTGAACAGTTCAAATATCAAGCTAAATTTTTTCTCCTCACTCCAAGAAGTCATAAAAAATAAAGTATTTTAATAGTACAAGTATTTATTTTCTTTATTTTTACCAAAGCCAGCTCATACTCCTAGGTTTTGATAATGCATTAAAAATTTTCGAGCATTTCGAAAGAATTCTTTGGCATAAAAGATGCCGAGTAAATTATATTATGTTGTTTTGGGTTTGATGGGGTTTTTTGTTTGTTTGGTTGGGTTGTTTTTTTTTGTTTTTTTTTGGTTTTTTTTGGTTTTTTTTGTGGTTTTTTGTTTGTTTGTTTGTTTGTTTTGTTTGGGGTTTTTTTGGGGGGGGTGTTTTTTTTGTTTTGGTTTTGGTTTTGGTTTTGGTTTTTTTGCTTTGACGGTTTTTATGTGTTCAGACATCTCCAAGTACCTGACTTTTGTGAGGACTTTGGTCCTCAGGCTAATGATTGCAGAAGTCCTAGATGGCACCTTTGCATCCTTCTCCAGACACCATACTTTACTGATCTTCCCATGTAAAATACACAATGATTTTCTTGCTCTGATAATTAGCAGCACTATTTAAAATATTTTTTTTTAAAAAATAGCAATTTTAAAATTTTGTACTTCTGATGAAGCGCATGTCAAGAGATGTACAAAGAAACACCAAATTATTCTGTTCTCTGACTCATATTTATCACATTGCCACATTTAAAAGGTAAGATATTTGGTGCCAGAAACTTTTGTTTCTTCACAACTCACGTGTACAATGTTGCCTACACCGCATCATAAGCCCTCCTTTCTACTGCAAAACACATTATTGAGATTACATTAAGTGGAACATAACAGTTCACTTCAACTGAACATTCAGCTCAATGTTACCGTTGAAGCTGCTTGATGCCTCCCATTATGAAATGTTGTTTATCAGTTCCTTATAAATCTTCATGAACACTTTAAATGTGGATTGAAATCTTCCATGTTTACTGTCTGTCCTCAGACTGACTTACCCAACTTAAAAGTCCTCAACTGATTCCCTAGAGCTAGTGAGGGGAAACTGCATTATTTGTCAGGTTAAAGGAATCAGAGGGAAGCAGAACCAGAACTTTCCCCAAACTGATTCCCTAAAATAAAGGGATTCCCTAAATTCCCACTGATGAAGTTCAGTTTTTCTTTGATTTATACAGATATGCAGAAAAGCAAAGGTATGGTCAAAATAAAAACCCCTAGAAATGTTTTCATGTGCTTAAAAGCCCTCAAACCATTCAGAGATATTTTCTGAAGATCCTGCCTGCACCACAGAGGATCCACCTCCTCTACAGCTTCTGCTCATTGACTGCATGGTTGGATGTGCCATGTTGTACTACTGCCATCAAGCATCTCAATTGGATCCATCAGGTGAGAGAGGCAGAGCTTTCTTTCTAATTTCGCTTTTCTGATAGTCTGGGGCTACGGTTGTTCCAGTATGGAAAGGTGACCTGGTGTTCACTGTTTTGTACTCTTGGTGTTGTCCTCTAAGGACAGGAAGGAGGAAACAGCCCCACTGAAGCACTGGGGGAGGCAAATAATTATGAAGTAAAACATAGTTTGAATTCCCTTACATTTGTGAATCTGATTTAGTTAATATTTGTACAGTACCATTGCACAGTGTTTCAGATTTGGAGAGGTTTTCCCTTTTTGTTGTTGTTGTTGTTGTTGTTGTTGTTGTTGTTGAAACATTTAATTTTTTTCCTTTAAAAGGGATGTTTAAAAATAGTAACATATTACCAAATACTAAAGAAATACAGTAAAGAAATAAATCACTTCTGATCTTTAAAAAGCAAAACAAAACCAAACTGCAAGAAACCTTCTGAAAAGGGAAGTGAAAATTAAAAGATCATTAAAGGAATAAAATCCCCCAGCAATAGGGGGAATCTGCATACTGGTGATTAAAGATTTGTTCCCATTTGTGTATGCACACACGTGTACGTCTATCCAGAAAATATTTTTAGTCCTTTCCTTACAGTGTATCTAGTCTCATAATAGTCCAATTTTAGCTGTTTCCACACATCACTTCTATTTCTGCCCTTCTCTATCACAGACCACGCATTACCACTCAGTTGCTTACAACATGAGGGTAAAGGAAAACGTGAACTAATTGATTCCTTTGGAGAAGCTTGGAAGGTAAGGAGGACAGGGTAAAATGATTAGCACAAAATTGCTTGAGCATCAAGCTCCAGTGGCTTCTCACCAGCACTTCTAAACAATTTGAATTATCCCCTGTCCTGTGATGAGATGAGGCAGCAAAGATGGGGCACTTTCCTTAGATGAGGGGTTACAGTCTCAGAAGGCACAGCTTCAACACTGTGCATAAAGAACATCAGTAACTGCTGCACCAGATTTGGTAATCTTTTGGCATCTTACAGCTTAAGTATCTAACAGCACAGATAATATATTAAGATGTATAAACCAACATCTATTCAAATAAAATCCTTCTAACACCCAATTTAACTGGTCTCAGACAATTATATTTTCATTTTGCCTCTGTTTATCTGTGAAGTTACAGTTTCTAGCTAACCTATGCACTGTTTCATACCCTAAGGATCAGATATTTAAGTCTGAGATTTTAATTAGAGCTCTCTGGCTTTGAAATACCCAGGAGACACATATTACTGTTTCATTTAATTTCATTTCATTTTTCCTTCTTCACTACTGGGTTTGCAGATCACAGGCAACTTTAAAGAAAATGAGGCCAGCTTCAACTAGACTAGCAAGGATGGCAATCATATTCTGCCTAGTTAGGCACTTCTAATACACAAAATATGTGGCATATGTAAACACTTTCTCAGCAGGAGGCCTGACACCAATGCTACCTCTAATGATAAATGCACAGCAAGTGTACGTTGGTGTAGGAGAAATGCACTTGAACTGTTAAAAATTATGTTTTGGGCTGAGGATCCCCTTTCCTCTCATTCTTCCTGTTCTCCCAGAAACACATTTACTAGTTTACTGAAGTTGTTCCCATTTATAAGGTGCTAACCACTCCCACAAAAATGTGCAATCTTTGTCACAAAGAATTCGACAAAAAGGGAGTATTAGGGTGTCTAGACAGAGCCATGGGCAGGATGTTAGGACTTGAAGGTAGATTTAGACTAGATATAAGGAAGACATTTTTTCAGTGAGGCTGGTGAAACCCTGGAAGGTTCCCCAGAGAGGTGGCAGATGCACCATCCCTGGAAGCATTCATGGTCAGGTTGGATGGGACACTGAGCAACCTGATCCAGCTGAAGATGTCCCTGCTCATTGGCAGAAGGGGGTTGGACTAGATGGGCTTTGAACGTTCTTTCCAACCCAAACTACTCTATGATGCTAAGATTCCAAAGTTTCATGTCAGCCACACATGAAAAACACAGACATCAAAAAGCCAGTGTCTAATTTAAATGCTCCTCTTTGCCTGAATCTGTACAGGGTGTGAGTAAAGGTATTTTAAAGTATCATTGTCATTAAAAAGGACATTGTGAACTCAGTGATAAAGGCATGATAAAAACATGATAAAGACATGAAAGCAGCTTAAATAGTCTTGGGAAATACTCATGCAGGTCATTTAAAAAGGAGGAGAAGGATACTTTCCCCTCATGTTAATCACCGATTTTTTTTTTTTTTGGTCCCTTCCACCTAACTGCACCATCAGGATTACCAGAAGGAAATTAAGTAACATCTGTGAAGAAAGATGTGAGACCTAAATATTACAGGTGAGTCCAAGAAGTCTATTTCATGTGTGTGGGAGGACAGGAAGGTTCTGGAAAATGTGGTGAAAATCAGCCACCAAAGTTAGAAATACTTGTGGAAGAACAGTTAACATTAGGAACTGTTCAGATGAAAGGTAATTTCTCTTAAGGGACTTCTGGGCCATTTAAAGGAGAATTATATTCTAATCTCATTCAGAAAACATCCATTATATGCTTGTAAGGTAAGTAAGCTAAGAAATTTTCTCTATATCTTTTGAGGAGAGAAACTGCTCATCTGAAATCTCTGTCATAGCCAACATACTACCATGATCTAATTAATCATGGACATTCTTTCTCAAATTATGTCTACAGGTGACCTTTTTCCCTAAATTTACCATGTAAGCAGAAAGCATTTTTCAGAATCTTGGTCTCTTGGGAAAGCAGGAAAGTTCACAGCCTTCCTATCAACCTGTTCTATTGTATTCTATTCTATTCTATTCTATCTTGAACAATTTCATCACAAACTCATATTCCTTGCTCCATTCAAATATATAAAGAGTATATGGAGAGCTTAACATGAAAACACAGGTATAGATATTGCTATACATCACAGAAAACTGGTATGTTGCCATTCATTTGAGAGTTTGGAGAAGGTGTGCCCTCCTTATAACTTCCAATGATAAAGCAAAAACACCCCAAAGGTATGTCAACATCCTAGAACAACAATAACATTCCAGTAGTTTAATGGAGACTACTTACTTTAAGAAGGAAATCTCACTTATATCCAACCTCAGCAATATCATTTGAAAAAGTAACATAAACAGAGCTGCTGGTAAACATCCCCTGAAGAGTTTCCATTACTTACAATATATATGCCTCTCTTCTCTTGATAACAATCACTGAGCTTTCTTATTCAGGTTTCCTGTTGAAACAAGACCTATCTATTTCCAGCACTATGAGGTAACTCAGGATTCATTCTTAAGGAAAGGGACTACAACAAAAACAATAATTGCGAGTTTCTCTATAGTCTTCCAGGTCCTATGATCTCATGTATTAGATCTTGAGAGAATTAGCCTGGTACAGTCTCAGGCTAGAAGCACTTGCCCTTATCTTTATAAAGAAGAGCCATAAAAATATTTATGAAGATCCCACTTGACCTTGCAAAGATTCCTATTTTGCTCTGTACCCATAAACTCCAGCTACTCTTAAACCATTCAAAGACGGCCTATTGTACTTCAGTACTACAAGCAATTCCTGATATATACAATCGTATCTCCATCAGCAAACATCTGCCACCTACAGCAAGTTCCAAATACCTAATAAGCACTTGGATCAAATTCATAGTCAAATAAATGACATCATAAAAGTAACAAGAGGAAATAGTCAACTCCTATCTCACTGAAGATGCATAATGCAATGCAAGTTACATTAGTGTTCAACACAATAAAAATCCAAGGAAAGCACAATCTCAAAAAACATCTATCCAGTAGGTTTACTTCTTATGCAACACAGAAATACACAGCATCAAAGAAACTCTTATTTTAGCTAGAAAACTTGGTCAGCACTTCTGCAATGGGAGTTAACACCTTTGACCTTTGAGCTAGAATCAAACCTTGGGGCTGAGAAGACTATGCTTAAGAGAGGATCCAAGAAAAAGACTGAGATGAGAAAAAAAGCATGTTGTCCACAAAGCCTGGGGTCACTTGATGACTGAAAACCTTTTAGCACATTCCAGACACAAAGTACTTGATAAGACTTTCAGCACCAGAGTTCATGAATAACCATGGCCCACGTATAAGGAGTTTGCTGATATATCAACTCATGGATCACTTTATGAAACCCTCAGCCCTGACGTTCACTGACAAAGGCTGGGCTCCTTCCAAAGCTACTTCACTCTTCAGACAAGCTACAAGACACAAGCACAACACAGCAAGAATTTTATGTCTTTTCACAAGGCCACATGCTACTTCAGTGTCCAAAAGTTCTGAAAATTCAAATTCATTCTGCATTTTTCAACCTGATCCAGACTCTGTAAACTCTAGGCATAAATGGGGAGATGAAGAGTAAGGTATATATTTAAATCCCACAAGGCAGAAAAGGAATAACAGCATACTATTTGTACTGGGTTTGTACTCGTTTATTTTTTTTGCAGTGCTTGCACACCAATTTCTTCAAATTACCTAAAACAACTTGTTGGATTATCTGCCCAATACCAGCTTGTAAGGAAATCCTTCTTTGCAGTGTTAATGTCCCAGTGGGTTTAAGAACAGTTAAATAACTGCCGTAGTGACATTCTTGTCACAAGATGTTATTATAAGATATGAAACATGGTCATTCTTAAGTAATTTACAAGTTATACTTGTCTATACTTTTATTCTTTTTTTTTCCAATAAAAATTACTTTCAGTTTGGTATAAATTCACAAAGCACTGATAATGAAACTGTCTGACTCACTGAGAAATGAGAAATATATGGGTAGATGATAAAACTCCAGAAAAAAATTAGAAGCTTAGGAGAAAAATATTTATTTCACACAGTATGAAGGATATTGTTTAATTGGTTTTAAAAGAGTAACCATAAATTCTCTTTTCACTCACATGCTCTCAATAAAAATACGAGGCACTGCACTAACTGAAGATCACCATTTACTTAATGTATGTGAAATGTCAAAGTTCATCGACAATAAGAACAAAGATACCTCTAAAAAACACAAAACTGAAAGTACCGCTGTGATTAAAGAGCTATGCCTATGGCATTTTGGTTTCTGCATGCAGCTTAAGAAAGGGTGAGGTTTCCTGGCTCTGGATTGTCATTTTCAAAGTTTAAGGTTCCTTCACTCACAGCAGTTTCACGGATGCAAAGCAGATTCCCAAGACTGTGTGTGGTTCCCTTAGGTGACAAAGTGACACGTAGTATGGCCACGCCAGTCAACGGGGCCAGCATAAGCAACAAGAACACCCACAAAGATACTTCATTCCATTACCTGGCAATTAGAACACTTACTTAAACAGATGACAATTAATGTTTAATGCCTGTGTATTTTTGCTTGTAAGGGATGGTGGATACAGGCACTGCAAACTATCCTACGAAGCAAAGAGCTGAATGGAAGTGCTTTTTCTCCCTGATGCATGTTCTTACTTACTAGACTGTAGACACATGTACCTTCTTGCTTCCTACCTCTTCAGTTTCATGTGTCGTGCATTCCTGCGTGCAAAATATCAGGACACTTGTTTTGGAGGTGGAAAATTTGGACCAGTGCCAGAAAGAATCAGATTATTTTTGTCTACCAGGTAGTCATTGGTTCTGGTACCTCGCATAGCTCTATCCATGTGTAGGGCTTTCAGCTATAATTACAGATATGTCCATGACAAGAATATCAGGTATTCTGGAACTCTGTCAAAACTGTTGGCTGTTCTGTGCTGCCTTGCTGTGCACCTACAGTACTTGCTATGAAACTACTGTCATGTTTACTTTGCATTTACTGCAGTTTTTCCTCTCATCTTGTCCTTTATCAAACATCATCCATCCATCCATTCATCCATCCATTTAAAAGAGAGTGTTATATCCCAGGGCAGTGGGGAAGGTGTGGGTGCTGTGGAGGTGGCTGTAGGCTCTTTTTACACCATGCCTCTGACTTCCCTATAAAAAGCTGTATCCAAATCTAGACCAATTCACCAACCACCAATCACACACTTCTCCAAAGAATGCAAGTATTCCAAATTCTAACATGTGTAACTGGTATGAATTTGGTTTGGGTTGGCAGGAACATGTAAGTAGGTGTAGATTGCTTGTAAGGGGTAAGAAAAGAAGATGAAACTTTAGGAAAAAATGATTAAAAAAAATAGAGGAGTTATAAAAGCTGTATTTTTGATCCATTTAAACACAAGCTGTTATGTAAGTGTCTGCTGCAATAGGTCTGGTTTTAAAGAAAGTTAGTGAGGCACACACTGGCTCTCTTGCAGCACATAAAATTATTTAACATACCTCCAGGAATTGAAAATATTACAGACTGATTTTTTTTCTCGTTCACATCTCAAATCTGTCTGTAATAAGAGTATTACAAGTTAGCAGGCAGAAATTTTTAAAGAACAAAATCATAAAATGATGTTGTCTGAAGAAATTAAACCACCTGGTATTGTAATGGCTTTTTAAAATAGCAACAATACTTGGGAGGCCCTCAAAAATAAGGAAAAAAAGAAAAGGAATGTTTACAGTGTCAAATATTAGCAGGTTGAATATTTTTATCAAATTTTCATACACATAAGAAAAAACTATTGAGCTGCAATATCAGAGAAATATCAAACCAACCAGAGCCTAAGGAATCTACAAAAGGATACGGAAAAAAAGACAAAACTGGAGATTCAAACTTATTACAGTATGGATCTTCTCAACGGTTACTTTTTACAGACACATCCCCATGCACCAAACAATTAAAGACAGCACTCTTACTAAAGCTATATGCTGATGTTCAACCAATATTCACACCTGGACTCTCATGCCTCACCATGAGCTGTGCTGCAAGGTGGGCAACAAAACCCACCTGCCATCTACAGGCACACACAACTTTCAGACTACCCACATTTTTGATTCCTCAACCTCCACGACAGTACCAAGCAGACTTATCGCAACATTGCTTTACCTATCAACAGCAAACCCAGAAATTATGTCTCCCAAGTTAAGAAAATGTCAAGGACTCCAGAGCTGTCTCTAATCTAAAAATCCCTAGGCAGCTTTTGCCTCTAATATTAATGGGTTCTCCTTGAATGCTATCTGGTTCAGGCAATTAAATTTTACTATAATTATTTAGATAAAACTAAAGTAAACAGGCTGAGTCATCCTGGCAATGGGCTAACAGTGGGATATCTGGAAAATGTGGCTTTACTAAGAACATCTGCTAACACCACAACACTTACTGAGGTGTGTAAAGTCCCAGTGACGGGTTTTTTTCTTCTGAGAAAGTTTAAATAATCGCAGATTGAAAAAGCACGTTGGGTGGGAAATAGCCCATGAAACCATCTTTCATTCTGTGTACCACAGTATACTTCAGAGGCTGGTCAGAGGAGTGTTTTGAAGTTTACACATGAGTTTACTCATAGGCTGATGTCCTCTCTGAAAACTCAAAGAGACTATTTTTATTCAATATGGAAAGTCAGATCAACAAAAAATGACAGACAAGCTTTACTAATATCAGGGGGTTTGCTTCACAGGAAGGTGCAGAACACTAAATACTGTTACTATCTTAATAGCCTGTATAAACTCGTTTTTTCCTGAGCAGTGACAGGCCTTATTCATACATAGAAACACTTTGCAACTGAATCAACTTCTGCATTCTTCTCTGGGACAGTCACTTGCATTTCTCCAAAGATTCTGATTAAAAAGGGGACATTTCTCCCATTATGTGTTTTATTTTTTGCTGAATATAGAAGCCAAAAAATTGAGATAGTAGATCTATCATTACTACACTGTATCATGACCTAAGTTTCTGATGATTTGTTGTGGTTTTTTTCTTCTTTTCTCTTTTTTTTTTTCTTTTATTTTAATGTCCTCATCTGGCTAAAACCTGTACTCAAAATCAGTATAATTTCTGCAAATGTGACTACATGACTATTTTCATTGCTAGGTTTTGGTATAAACATCTTTACTAAGCAATTCTTTTTAGACTTTCCATTTTCTTCCAGTTGAACTTTTGACCCTTACCAATATATTTTGGACAGATGCAAACCTAAGGCAGCTTCTGGCTTGCTTTTTGGTTGACATTCCAAACCTCCTCCAACATTCAAGGCCCCAAACTCTTAAGTCTAATGAACTTCACCGAATAATGCTTTTGGATTTTCAAATTTCTCCCTCTTTAATGACTGGACTTGCTTAGTTTTCATTTCAATATAAATGAAATCAATGCATGATCACAACATCTAATGCTCTTCCTACGACAGCTTTTTTATAATATCATTATTATTAAGAGCACTAAATCTACACAGATAAGCATTACCAACTAGCACTAGTAGCATTTTGTCTGTAACATGCATCTAGGAAGTCTAATGCAATTCATAATATGCTAGAATTTCTCCTGCTGCTAAGAGCTATCTGTCTGCATGTAGTCTGAGCTATGATCCCAGAGGACTCCCACCAGAATCTCAGGAGAGCGGTCTTCCCCAAAGTGATTTTTAAAAAGTATCCTGTTTTATTCATGCAGGTTTGTCCTTATTATTAAATGTTGAAGTATTAATTTAAAAACTCCATTTTAAAAGTTGATTTCAAACATTTACTTGATCCCAAAGGTAGGCTCCCTGTTGTATATTTCCTACGGTTTCCCAATTTATATTTTAAGCAGAAAAGAATATCACCTATCTTACAGCCCTGCAGTATACAGCAACTGCTATGCAAAAATAAATCTATTCCATTTTCTGAAGTCACTTTTTCTGCAGACATCAACATGTGCTTGCAAAACAGAAAGAGCATGTACAGTTTAAAACAGAAATCATTTGTATAAAATTTCATCAAATTTGTTCTCTTCCAGGATTTTTGTTCCTGAACATGGTATCCTCATCAGAAACTGCCTTATTCTGTAAGTTGTCTTCTTTTTTTTTTTTGCTAGACAACCTTAACAGTTCTAAGTAGCCAAGAAAAAATTACTCTTTTCTGTTCCAGAGTAAGAGAAAAGGCTAAGCAACATAAATTATTTGTCTTTTAACTGCTCTCCACTCCATTAGGAATAATTAGCAATCTTCTACAAACTTTCCTTGGACCAGATCCTTCATTTGAAAGAATGAAATCTCATGTTAGCCCCCTTCTTGCTTTAATAAAACTTAAGTCCCTAGAAGATTTTCTTTCAAAAGGGAAAAAAGAAAACAAAACTAGGGTTGCAATTCCTCTAGAACAAAATTTTAAAAAGCTCTGACTGAAGAATAAAAGAAGCCAAATCAGAGCTCCATGACCTACCACCTACGGGTGTTCAATTCCATGGCAACATGAGACTTCCTAAGGATTACTCAGCCTTATATTACTTTATGCATATTATTAGCATCCAGTTCTCCTGCAGGGAGCTATGTTCTGAAAAAAGTTTATTCGAAGGTGAGTGTTCACAGAAGCAACCTGAGCTGTCAGGTAAGGCTTTCGAGGTATTCAATGGGAAATTTCTGTAGCTTGCATTTTGAAAATAACAGCACCAAACCACTCTAGCAGCATAACATTGTGAGCTGCCAGTTTTGCAGCACAGACCAACACAGTCATTATTCAGAAGTCTTCTGCTGGCCTTTATGCCTGATATGTTTGTGTCTCTATACACACCATCTCAGTGAATATGTATGTACGTACATAAATATCAATATCACTGGTGTACTCCACATTCTGACTTTATCACTTTGAAATATTTTCCAATATGTGTTTCCAATATGTGTTTCCAATTTGTGTTTGATTCTCTCTAGGCTGCTGTGCTGAAGTTTATGTTTGATAAGACTTTAAAGGAAGGTTTTTAATGAGCACTAAGGATGAAGACATTTTCCTCATATGCCTTCAGAACGTTTTTGCTTTCTAAAAGCTAAATAACTCTGGATTTTGAACAGTTATGCTCTTTTCAAAATATTTTGCCAGTATAAAAGTATCTGGATAGCTCTAGCATGAAAGAAAGTGTTCACATACTTACTCAAGACATGATAAAACTCCAGGTATAGGGCTTGTATCTAATGAAAAGTAGCAAATTACAGTGGTCAATTTAGCAAGTCAGTCCAATTTTACTCCTGGTGAGTCTAATCTCCATACAAAATCTCTGGTACAACCATGCCACCCAACAGTCAGGTCTCCAGGGCACATCCTAATACACTGCAGCAGCTGGCACAGTTTGCTCAGGTTCTCAAACTGAATGATGAAGTACTGAAGAATTATTCATCTCAAAGCTGTGACATACAACCTTGTAATGGGACTATGTTGCTCACCCAAAGGATCTCCTGCAACAGAACACTGTTTTAGAAGTTGACCAGATTGTAATAGTTTCCAGTATTATAAAGTATCTGCAAATTGTGAAAAGTGCAACTGTACTTGCCAAGATTACCAACACTGTATGCTTCATTTTACCTGACTAATTAACAAGACAATAAAAGCACAAAGATAAACATATGAAAAAGGTAATTTCTAAACATCTCTGATGTGAGGCTCTTCACCTACTTAACAAACTCGATGAAGGAGGTTTTAATATACAGCTACTATCTTCTACTTCCATCATCACTAGAACCGGAACAGCAAAACAAAGAATCTTTCCTAGAAAGAACTGAAAGTAAGCTGCTGTTTTGCAAGCTACCATCTTCTGAGGATCAGACTGAACACGCAAGCTCAAAACTGAACCTGTGATCCTGAATGGAATATTATACAAACTGGAATATCATCAAAGGCTGCAAAATAAATCAACTTCCATGGCAAAAGAATAGATATGAAATAGTCAAAGTAAGAGTTTGAGTCCCAAGATCTACCCTGTTGTGTGTGTCAAATTTCTGTGTTTATTCCTCAGAACCGAAAATTTGTTTAAAAAAGTGGTCATAAACATTGGAATTGCACTTTCTGCATTTGGATATACAACTGAGGTGTTCACAGTTGGAGGAAATAGCTCAAAACTTTCTGTAAGAGAAATGTTCTTATGGACCACCTGATTAATCTAAATATTCAAGAAGTTACAAGAAAAAAATCAAAATGAAAGAGCAAAATTATCAACCTATAGAAAACCAATAAATATTCAGTCTACTCTCTTATTTGCTATTTAATAACGCTAGCACTTTTGATTAAATTCCCTTGTACATGAGATAATGGTATTGATGATGTTTAATAACAATTTCTCTTTTCTTTAAAACAAGCTGAAGTTTATAAATTACCAATATAAATACCATTTATACTATGTAAACATTATTGAGGAAATCCTTGTTATTTTTGGATGCAAAGTTTTTAGCACTTTTATATCCAAAATCAGCTTTACTGCTGGAAAAGGTTGAAGGAATATGCACACTCAAACCTTATTATGCAAATGAAACGGGAATTTCCACCAGTTCTAGTTTATTGGATAGCATTTCATTCATGCTATTTTTAACAGACATCAGGGGAAGCAAATACTGCAAAAAACATATTGAAGAACATTTGGTTCAATGAGCAGGATGAATTAGCATTAACTGTAGTTTTACTGTTTGGCCAGTTTCAATGGCTGTTTTGTAAGCTGTAAGTGACCACAAATTTTCCTGGCTATACAGACTTCTTCACTGCAATACAGATGGAAAGTGATAACTATGCAAATATACATGCACGCATGGTGAGGAGCTGGGGAAAGGGACATGCATTTCAGTGTAAATCTGGACTGCAAAGCACATATGTCATCTTGAAAGCTCCAACATTCCTTATTCATGTCTATAAATCTGCCAGCTGGGGGGAGGGGGAAGCAAAGACTTTATGATTTAAGTGGCCAAGCTTTCTCTGATAGAGATGTTTAGGCAGAAAGGTGAGAAGCAATGTCTCAAGTAAGTACACCTGTGAGACAGTGGAGAATATTGAAAGCAAATTTGCAGACAACAGATAAAGAAGTAGGCTTCTGTAATCAAGAACTTACCTATAACAAAGGCATATATTAAAAGAGAAATGCTGCATAGAACAAAGCTGAACTTCTGTGAATGCATTTTTCATGTGAGCAGCTCATTTGACTCAAGCGTTACTACAGATTTTATTTAATGAACGCCACATGATATTATATTAACAGCCACCTGACGATCACACTAACAGCCTTTTCTGAGTATTTAACTGAAGCTCAGCATCATCCAACAGAAACAAGTGAGTCACTCACACACTGCCAATATGGCCAAGTGCTTCCAGGCAGCCAGAGCGGAGCTGGGTGCACAGGCCTGTTGCTGTAGGACACGAAAGAAAGATGAAAGACTCCAAATATTTCAGAAGGCAAAAAGCATAGAAAATAGGCTTTACTGTCTAATTCTTACTATCTTTTATAAGGTGATCCAATACAGACTTAACATGGTCGGTGACACCTCTCTAATCCCATTGGTTAAACTAGAGAAACAGCAAAACACCACCTGGAGAAGGATTGTTTTGAGAAAGGATAGTTGTTTACCAAGACTGTTTTGAGAAGAAACTTTCCTGAGAAACTTTTCCTTGGGAAAAGTTAGCAGGTGCTAAAAGTTAGCAGGCTAAAATCTCTCAGATGCAGAAACATCAGGCCTACGCAGGCCTAGGGAGGGAGGTACTTCCAGCACCACTGAACACAGGTGCTCTCAGTGAGAGGTTAGAGTTTCAGAGAAAGTTGAGGAATGTCACACTACTGGATAAAAGAGAGACCCTGTTAATGTACTTACTGCAAGGAAGGGAATGAGGACAAGTATTGATGTGCCAAACAGGAGGGGGCCGAGGGTACTGGGAAACTGCCTACAGCACTAAGAGAAGGTGGAGATGAAAATGGAGGTCCTGAAGTAGGAAGATAAAGGGGGCATTGGATGCAGAGCCATTGGAAAAACAGCTTCTTTCCTTCTTCCCATTCTGAACCATTAGTCTAAGTGGTACATCCAGCCAGAGCCTGGTCTCTCCTGCCTTAGTTTGTTTCTTCCTCGTACACAGAATATCTGTTTCCAAGGCCCATCAGTTGTTGACATTTGAAAATATCACACTGCAGCAGAACACTTTATATTTATGCCTCTGTTGAAAGCAAAGTTATATCTCAAAGTCCCCAGAACCCACCATTACTTTCCAATTGCCAAAGCACGAGTTTTTGATGAGGGCAGAGTAAGTCAGCCAGCATGCTCTCCACTCCTAAGTCCAGCCAAAAGCTGCTTAACACATCAGTCTCTGTCTTATAAATCAGGGTAGATGAGGACTATAACTGATCTGTCCTTCCTGCCTCTTTTAGGAAGGACAGATTAATGAAGGTTGCAGAAACATGTCAGCCATTAACAGGGATAAACATGATGGCCCTGACCTTAACTGCAGTTACTGGATCAGATGTGTGTGCGTGCCTCCACGCACACATGCACGTGTGTGCGGACACCACGGGACTCAGATTTTCCTGGAAAGTTGTCTGCTGCTGGCAAGATGGAGCAGTAACACTGCTGGCACAGAGATGCTGAGCTGAGGACTAACACAAGCCAGCAAAGTGAAATTAGGTTTCAAAGTTTCAGTCTTGATTTTCCGCTAAAACAGAGTCATTCTCCTCATTGTTTCCATAACAGTAATATGTGCTTTTGACAAGCAATCTGCAGTTGTTTTCACATCCAGACATTTTATATTGGTTGTGCTCTGCTTGGAGGCAGAGACACTGGCTTTGGCCAGCTGAGATTGCAGCTTTTGTACAAGATGCACCTCAGTACGTGATGAAGTCTGCTATGCTCTCTTTGTGCAACTCTTGAGGTTCTGTCTTGGGTTATGGAACCAAAAATGTGTATTCTATTACATTTGCTGAAAGCAGTTGGAGAACTGTTCTTCTTTACTCCGGGAGGAGGGGGGCAGGTGCCTTTTGTTAATGGGCCAACTGTTCAAACCAGGTAGGGCATTGTTTCTTATCTCTTTCACCACCCCTCTTCCCTCCAGGGGAATATTTTCTGATAATGGGCCATTAACACCTCCCCAAACTAACACATCCACATTCCATCATCCTATTGTGAGATGCTCCACCCAGTGTGGGGAGCCAACCATTCCTACCTGGATAAACTGAGACACAGGAACACAGAAGGTATCCAGCTTCACCCAATTCCTGGAGGAAGACTGTACCCCTTCTCACTGCCACTGGACCCCTTCTCATCACCACTGGACCCTTGTTCTACAGGATCATCTCTACTCCACCAGAACCACATCTGCCACTCCAGAAGGACTCACTTTTGGACTGCTTCCAACACCCTGACCAACAGGGTGTCAGGCTGTAGCTCTGACTCTGTCAGGGTTTTCCAAAATAGTTGTTTGTTTGCTGGTTTGGTTGGGTGGTTTTGTTTTCTACTACATTTGTGTTGTTATCATTCCTAGTAAAGAACTGTTATTCCTATTCCCAAATCTTTGCCTGAAAGCCCTTAATTGCAAAATTATAATTCGGCGGGGGTGAGGGGTTTACATTCCCCATTCTAAGAGAAACTCCAGCTTTCCCTGTCAGATACCTGTCTTTCCAAACCAAGACAGGTTCCAAATCATGCAGAAAACATTAACAGAACATAAAAAACAATTTAATTTAAAAAAAATTAAGTTCGATACTTAGCCTCAAAATTCTCTTACTTTACAACACTGAGAAAGAAATATCTGTATAAACAAAGGAGATGTTTCGAATTAGGGCAAATCTCATGAGTTACTCACATTGCAAAATCCTATTTAGGTGCCTAAATAATAGCTGATTGCAAATATTTTTTTGTGAGAATGGCCCTTAAACCTTAATCTTTGCCAACACACAGCTAAGGGCTATTGAAAGGGATCCTCTGACCTCTTCTTTGAAAACTGAACAACCATCAGTTAAAGAAAAGCTGGGATTTCTGGGAGAGTTTCCAAAACTGCAAGCTAACAAAGCCTGAAAGCAGTCACTGCCATACTCCACGCTGAGGAATCTTCCTTCTTACAAGCTGCTGTAATGTGTGCTTCATTGATGTAATGCTTTCGTGATTACATATCCCATAAAACCTTTCCATGAAAATAGCATCACCACCGATGCCTGACAAACAAGGAGTATTTACTTCTTAATTTTATGGTCACTCACATGCATCCTTACACCCCATCTGCAGCTCTCACGATGAAAGTGTGTGTGGCTGTAGTATCTGTTGATCATGTCAGACATGGAGATGATTGCTAGGAAATATGATGGGGAGGATGTCTACTGCTTCTGCAATAAACAGAATACTTAAACAGTGTGTTTAGCATGAAAACCATCTGTATGTCCAGGCAGGGAAGAAACTGCAATGTTTACTGAGGATTGCTTGTTTTTTTCTCTTTTATGGATCCCTAATTAACTGACTTTTCTTAGCTGATTGCCAAGGGGATATGCAATGCCTCTGCCCGAAAGACATAAAACAGAGAAGGGAGATGATATAAAAAAGGAACAGACACCCTCATTCAAGGGCAGGTTTCAGCCTGGAGTCAAAGCAAAGCTGACCTAATTGTTCAGCCTAAAGAAAAGAAAATTGATGAGCCCACAGATTTTTTCAAAGGAAAAGGAATCATCTGTTTCCCATGGTCAAAGTAGATAAGAAATGTAGTAATGGATTTCATTTATAGCAAGGGAATCTGAGGAAGACAGCTGAAAAACAGTAAGAAGAGTTTACTGCTGGCACAGAATGTCTTGGGAGGATACAGATTCTTCCTCATCACAGGCTTTAACAGGGCTTGTTAGACAAGTATACCAGAAATCAAACGTGGATTGTTAATCTCACACTTAGATGGGGAGATTGATTCACTGACTTCCAGACTGGTTTTTCTAAATTTCTGATTCTATGGCTTTTAGAATGTGCTATCCAAAGGCAGGAGCAATCCATGGGAGCAGGAGAAACAAAGATGTCTAGAAATAATGCAAACTGATGAGATTTTAGACTTTTCCTTTCTGATAGGGTGGAACTAGTCTCACCCTAAAAGCTTTTTAGGTAACTTTAAAAACATAAAGTGTAGGTAAGAACAGCTACATCAGACATATAGATTCCTTTAGAGAAGCAAATCAGACATTTCTGGAGCATAATTCATATGAACTGTTTAAAACACTTTCAGCTGAGTCAACCAATCATTTACCAACTTTGTCAGTAAGTCTAAGTTTTATTTCCTGGGAAAGATATCTGTTGGGAATGGCTGAGTCCCATTCAACTACTACACTCAGCTACCTAGTCTTAGCTACAGCGAACCCCAGTACACCTAACTAGCTTCCCACCTTTGCCTCTTGTTCACCTCTAATATCAGGAGTTCTGAACTCAGACCACAAAACAATGGCATTCTTTTTCTTCCCTGAAAAGTAGTTCCCAAAAGCCCAAACCCCTGATCATTTATATATTTCTTCTCTCTACTTTTCTTTACCACCTTCAAATTTTGCTTTTCCTTACTCTTCCCACTGCAGCACCTTAACTGTTATTCTGATCACCTGGCTGAACCTGGAGAACACTGGAGGGATGTAGGGATGAACCAGCAAAGTGTTGCTTCAAGATGCTTTTCAGGGAAGCAAGGACAGGCTTTACAAGCCCTGCACAGTTGGACAGCACTTCCTAATAATTGTAATGTTCTTAGATTGATGATGAGGAACACGCAGACACACACTGTGATAACACAAACCTCATTTGCCAAGCAAAACAAGTTAAAAGCTCCTTTTTTAAAAAATTATTTTCTCTCCAACTCTTGTTCCTGCTCAGAGAAGGCTGATACATATCACTTGGCACATCAGCTGTTATTGGCAAGCAACCTTAATAAATTATCTGATACCAAACCTCCTGAAAAAGAGAGAGCGAAGTTGATTGATGTACATGTCTCAAAGGAATTAGAGACATACTCTGAAATATGATTTTCTCCCCTTTCTTCAATCCTGCAGTAAAAACCAGTCAATGTTCACAGAATTTTTACCTGATAGAAAAGCAAGCACTACAACAAATAGCTGAAGTTGCATTTTCAACATAGATTTTAAGGATTTCTCTCTTTTTAAGATCAGTAGAAAAGTGATTTTAAGCACCAAAGTCTCAGAGAAAGATATTGCTTACCCAAAGAGATGTTGATATGCCAGACAAAGACTAAGCAGAGTCAGGTTATCTCTGTACTTTGGCACTAGACCTCCAAAAACCAGCTACATATGTCCAAATGGGACCTAGATACATCTGCTGTCAGCATTTCTTGCATCTTTGCTGGAAAAACTGCCACAGGGTTCACTGTGAGGAGACATTGGGCAGCCACCAGTGTCACCTTTCAGATGAGAGAAACAAGTGAATCCAGCCTATACTGTCAACTATCCGGGTCTCCTCTCCTTAAAGGCAAGGACCTCCATTCTGAGCACAAAGCCACCTGGGAAACTCCTTTGCTGGTCTAATGTCCCCCTCACCTTTCTAATTCCCATCCTAAAAATGGCTAAAGTCACTTTTTCATCATTTGTACATTTTGCCTTAGAGACAAGTACAGCGCTTTCATTACTGCAAAGAGCAGGTCTGGTGCTCCTTTTTCATTTTTATTTCCATATTATAAGGTCCTCAAGAGGAACGCAGAAGGTGTTCCTGCTTCTGTCTGTGCCTGACACAAAAGGTCATTCCTGTGCCCAGAAGACAGCTCCTTTTTCAGAATCATCCTTCAACTCAGAGTCAGGTCTGCGCAAGTTGCGCCTTCTGCTCCTGCACAAGCTAATGGAGCATTTCTCTGGATCTGGGTAAAGCAAGAAGTCCTCCAGCTTCACAGGTTAGTCAGAAAAACACCATTACACCATCTTGAACTGTGAGAGTATAATTGTACCAAAAACCATGATGAAGTGGTGAAGCTAAATAGATAAGCACATAATGACTGTGAAGTGGTTACTGCTGTAACAAAATCTTCTCTGACTGATTCGTCAGTCAAGTGTTCTTTCAGACCTTTGATAGTTTGAAAAGATATGAGAGATTTTGATACCAATGGATTACAAAGATACCATGGACTAAGAAAGAGTGTAGGAGCAATATAACTTTTGCTGTGTCTTGCTCTACACAATAATAAATTCAATGTTGTTGGCAGCTCTGTTTGTTGGTTTAAATGCACAAAGCCTATAGTTAGTTTTTTTCTTATTTTTTTCCTTACAATTGTGATTCCCAAGTCAGAAATATTCTTTGTAACAATAAAGGTATCTGAAAACAAAACATGCATTTTCCCTAGAGGATTACATACATTGATTTCATTATTGTGTTAGTCAGCCTCTGAAAAACAGAGAACTACCTGAATTTTCTCAGATGACTTTGTCTGCATTTGCTGATTACATTTTTCTTCCATATAGAATTGTATCTATCTTTCTTTATCACATTACCTGTGAATCATTAACTCAATGGTAGGTACTGGGAGCCTGAGAAATTGTGATAAAGAACCAGAATAAATTCAAAGCCAAAACACAAAAGACCTTACAAAAAAGGAATTCCACCAAACACAACTTGTCATACAATAATTCATGCTGAAATCAAATTTTATGCTTCAATAGGAAGACAGCCTTATTGTTGCTTTCAATTCTCTTATTTTCAATATTTTGAATAAAAATATTTCTTCTATTTCTGAAATCAATCCAGGTGATAGTCCTTTGGTTTAATTAGCATGATATGGAAATCTGCCCTTTACTCTCATTGTAAACATTTTAAAAATTCATCTTACCACTTTCATCCAGGAGGAAATCATCCTGGTAACGGAACTTTTCTGGTCCACATGCAATAAAAATGTCATCATCGCCAAAAAAATCCTGAAGGCACATCACCTGCAAGCAAAAAGAAAAGGAAGGCATTGTATGAAATACCTCCTCATCAGAATTGTAACAATAAGCCCCTCTTTGACTCCATCTGCATAGAAATTCTTCACTTTTAATGGAATCAACAGGGCTTCATCTCCAGATAAATTTCAAAGCTCTGCTCTGACCATCTGTTACAAGTGAGAAACACTTTTATGGACACTGCAGGGAAAGAAAAGACAAAAAGCCATAACTGTCAGATTTATTCCACCATGCATCTATGGTATGAGGTAAACGCCTTCTGTTTGTGCCGAGGTACCATTCAGGAGTTAGCGGGTAATTAATTCGCTTTTCAGTTCACATCTCCGTCACTTGGCTGCAATGAAACAAGGTTGCAGCTTTGTATGCAGAATGAAACACAGTTATTTCTGCAAAATCTCTCCAACAGGAAATCAACCTCACACAGGTGAACTAAACCTCCTTCACAAAGAAAGGAGGTTTACCTCTATTCCAGAGTCAATGTGAAGTTCTCTTTGAAGGCACCAAGCTGAACAGACAGGTCAGATGAGCTGGGAATAATTCTTCCAGTACTGAGTAAAAGGATAATCTCTTTCTACTCCCGTATATGAACAGTCAGGACTACACTGGTGTGCTTTTATGTCCCCTACAGGAGATTTCAGAGACTTTACTGCAGCATTTCAGTATCTAAAGTAGGTTGGAAGAAAGTTGGGAACAGACATTTTAGTAGGGCTTGTTGCAATAGGACAAGGAGTAATGGGGTTCTAAATTAAATGAGAGAAGATATAAGGAAGAAGTTCTTTACAATAAAGAACTATTGGGTGTGAAACACTGGAACAGGTTGCCCAGAGAGGTAATAGATGCTCCATCCTTGGAAACATTCAAAGTCAAGTTGGATGCAACTCTGAGCAACCTGATTTATTTGAAGATGTCCCTGCTTATGGCAGGGATGTTGGAACTAGGTGAGCTTTAAGTCCCTTCCAACCTAAATCATTCTATTCTATGATTTCCTTACAACAGCTTTTAGTTATTTTACAAGGCACTGCTTAACAATTCAATCTTTCCAATCATATGGAATCATATTAAACAAAGAATCAGTGACTTTTACCAAAACCTGACTTTGGACTTACTGATACAGCTTTGACAAATTTAAAAAAAAAAAAATTAGATGTCTATCTTTATTTTAAAAAAACAAAGATACTTAATAAAGTCTGTTCTCACTTGATATTTACAAGAAGATTCTAGAAGAGTAGGCTTGCTTAAAGTTTTTATATCAAGTTTTGTAATTAAATAATGCACTGTTTGAACAGGCTAATTTCACAAATAGAGTTTCAAGTCCACAGTCAGCAAGACAACACATAAATAGTCTCCACAAATTGACAAAGCAGGCGAGAAAAGTCCAGTCCAGTCCATCTAAACAACCCCCCTCAGAAAAAGCATTTAAAGTCTACGAAAAGACAAGTGAAAGAATTGCCTAATGAGATTTTGCCAGATTTTGGCACAAAAAGTACCCCAATCAATCTGAAGTAACTGGAGTCTAGGGGTTATAGAATCCATATCATCCTTCCCAGAAATATGCCTTAAGGCTTTGACATCCACAAAAGTTATGAGCTTCTATTGCAGAAATGTTTTAAGGAAGAAAAATAGCAGTACGTCGTGACTTGCTTGTAGACTACTATTCATAATTAAAACAATCTTAAAAGTAGAACATTTGCAAATTAACAAAAAAAAAAGAAAAAACCACAAAAAAACCCAAAACAAACAAACAAACAAACAAAAACCAAAACAAACAAAACCAAACAAAACCAAACCAAAAAACAACAACAAACCAACGCGAACAAAAAAAAAAACCAAAAACCACCAAACAGGAAACTGAGAGAACAATTAGATGAAATGAATACCAAAAAAAGGACGAAGTCCTTCCTAAATTATCCTTTCCTTAAGCAATCCATGTACTTTTAAATTCAGATCCATCACAACCCTATTTCTATGACCACTATCATCTTAACACTACATACTACCTGAACACCAACATCAAAAAATTGATAAATATTTGATAGAGCTTTTCACCATGTTCCTACTCAGTTTATGTTCTATTAGTGTATCAGCCTCAGCAACCTTTAAATAAACTCATTTACTTCTCATCTTTCTTTTTTGTCCACAAGACATATCCTGCCTATCTTCCCACCCCATACTCCCACCAAACTTCAAACATCTCTTCCCTTCAGTCAAGTTCCTCTGAAATTGCCACCTCTCCCACTGCATGTACAAAACTACTAATTTGCAGAATAACATTAAAAATCCTGTGATTTCCTTTTTGCTTCCTAAGTTTGACACACTTCTGGTGAGTGATAACTTTTACATTTGTCTTTATACCAAGCAGAGTATTAGAATCAAACCAGTAATAAACAACTCTAGGCACAAAGCTGAGCTATTTTGACAACAAATATCAATACAAATTAAATTCATGTTTGAGACAAAAAAATATTATGGATTTAATAAAACTCAAAAATGCTTGGCTCTGCCCAGTTAAGAGGTTTTCCTTCAATCCTAAACATGACATTAAAATTCAGGTAGCAACACATAACCAGGTTCAACTATGCCAATTTTTAAAGCATCTCAGGTTCAATCAATGCAATTTAAATGCAAATAAGAAAGAAAACAGGATTAAAACACACATTAAAAAATGTGCTTAGATATCTCTGGGTTTTATTAAACTTTACACTTATAATTTAAAGTGTTCTTATGCTTGCCTCTTTTCTCCTTGTCTTCATTTTCATACTCCATGTAAAATTACAGCTTTTCTTGCCTCCTTAAACTTTAACAATTTTGGAATTATAATTCTAGCTCTTAGAAAGGTTATAGCAAAATCACAATTTCCTTTCAAATATATCTTCTTCCAGAGTAACTTCTCTTAAGGTTTCCAGTACCTTTTTATATGACTATTGGAAGCCCTGAGATGTCCTTCACTTGTCTGCATTTTCCATCCTTTCTGTCTCAGCATCCCTGGCCTTCTCTGCAAGTTCACACCCCTCAGCAGTTAAATTAAAAGGCATCTGACAAATGCACAGCACCCCGTTCCAGGCTTTTTTGGAGAGAAATCTGCAAACACTTTCTATTCACACCCAGTCATCAGCTAAGCAACAAGACCTGCTTTTATTACCCATTTTCACTTTTGGAGAACACAGCTCCTAAAAAGTTACAATTTAGAACATCAAGATTTTCTATCACCTAAGCTGGACCATACAAGTGTTTCAGAGGCCAGTGTGCTCTGTTGCATGTGATCAGCTTTAAAATTTGTCAGATTTTAAATCAGCAAATTACAAAAGCCTCCCTTGGACTTTTCTGTTGTTTTCAAGGCACAGAATCCATCTTTTTCAGAAATAAGGTTTCATTTCTCACAGGGGGGAAAACAAAGCCAATGCAGGAGCAGTCAAATGTATGCCTTAAATTAAAAAGAAAAAAAAAGAAAAAATATTGTCTGCCACACACAGAGTACTAAATACTCTGTGACTCTTTGTGACTCTTTTTAACAAAAACCTTTCTGGTGAAGAGATGTTATTCAACATTATTGGTGTTTCTCTTACACTTTGTAAGGGAATGAATAAATAAGAGTAGCATTAGCAGAGGCCAGGGAATGCTTGCATTGGTGGTGAGAAAGACAAGCAGCACAAAAGAAAACTGATCACTAGTACAGGCTTTGGTTTTTGGCAAGCCACATAACTAAAACTGGCTGGCCTGGACATAACCACAAAAAAACAGAGGAGGCAGAAGAATTTGTCATTCCTAAAGTCCCCTGAGTAAGTTGCACACAGTGAAGCCTGGATTCCACACAAATATCATTGCCCTAGTAAACAACTCAAGACACCCACATGCCCTTCCAGTGGGAAACACAGGTGTCTGCCTAGGAAGACCCCCAAATTATTTTGCACCTCAGTAGCTGCTACTGTGCTTTGACCCTCTAGTCAAAGCACCACAGTGCTGGCCCACAGAAGGGACCAGGGTGGGACCTGGATGGGCCAGGCACCCGCAGCTGCCAGGGAAACACAAAGCAGATCAGAGGAGTTGTCCCAGAAGCAAAATAGGCAGCAAAAGCAGCAAACTTGCCTTCCAGCCCAACCTCAGGACTGGCTTTGCACCATATAGACTATATACTGCAGGCATTTTTAAAAATTATCTTCTTTTTTCCTTTTTTGTTTAAACAGGCAAGCATTTGGAACCAGTGAGAAAACTCCTAACTGCTATGAGGTCTTTTCCTTTGATTGGCCTGAAACATTTAAGTTCATCTCTTTGGAGATGGCACCCCTGTTATGGAGACACTCCTTCTTGTACATACAAAAGACATCAGAAATTGTGCCTCATGTTGTGGAGCGCAGATGGTCCAGGAATAGCAGCTTGCAGAGCCAATATCTGGATATATTCTCTCACCACAAGTAAGAAAGGGCAGTCAGAAGTCGTTTGGAGGAGGTGCAGAGGGAAGAGAGGAAAAGGAGAACACAGGGGAAAAAGAGAGAAAAGCAAGGGGAAGAGAGGGAGAGAAAGAAAAGGGAGGAAATCAAGGAGGGAGGGAGGGAAGGAGGGAGTGATTGGATCAATCCTTTCATTAAAAACATGAAATGAAAGTTACAGATGCAATCCTCTTTTAGAACTGCTGTATTATTGGCTGTATTCAGGGACCTTCTAAATTCACATTTTAAAACATATGCACAAAAAAAACCCCAGAACTAAATTCTTTGTGTATATCAGTCACAGCAAATTGAATACTTTTCTATTCTTTTTAATTTGACCACACATTAAGTTAATACTGAAACGCTGATATTTTTAAATTTAAAAATATTCAGAAAACAAAATTTCCCACTGCATTCAGGAACAGTTCATAGCACCAGCACATTACACCACAACCACCACGATTACTATCTCATGTCTTTGTTATAATTTTCATAGTCCTGGGTTCTTGGACAGAAAAGGAGGGGGTGTTCTGTGTGTTTGTCTTCTTTTAATAATGACTTAATTTGAATTAAAGCTGAAAGCTGTTTTGGATGAGACCTCAAGCTGGCATCAAACCTCAAGATGCCCTCAGGCACCACGGCTGTTGGAGAGCTGGAAAGAAAAGTGAGGACAAAGAAATGAGGTGGTTAAACCAAAAAAGATGCAGAAGGCTCTAAGGAAAACTCAAGTGATGAGTATAGGGGTTTTATGAAAAGCAAAAGAGAAGTGAAGCATGGCAAAAGAAAAATATGTGGCATTAAGGAAGAAGACATGGGCTGCCAGCCAGGAGCACACACAGGGGGTGACAGAGAGGTGATTGAGGTTGGTGGGGAAGGAACAAAGTCCAAAGGAGGGGACAGGCAGGGAGTCAGTGGCAATTCCCTTCCAGACTTCACCCCATGATCAGCCAGATGGGAAGTTTTAAATCTGTTTTAAAGTAGCCTTTTTGAACCTTAAACAGTCTCATGTTGAGTTTGATTACCATTTCCCTGATAGTGAAAAAGACACTAAAAAATGTTTCATCCTTGGAAAAACCTCAGTGTTTAAATGACTCATGATTTTAGGACTCTGAGTCATTAATTTTGTGTCAAGTTTTATGAGTTTTATTACAGAGCTTGTTTTCATTTTCCTGCTACTTTTGGCTCACTCAGACTCAATGTTTAATTCTTAGGCAGGTCTCTTCAGTTATTCATGTCAAAGGAGCTCACTATACCTCTCTACTACTATTTTTCTGGTTTTATTTTGCCTCTGGCTGATTTTTCAAATTAAAAAAAAGAAAATGAAAAAGCCCCCCCTTAAGATTCAATTTGATCTTTACTGGTATTTTCCCTTCATTTTTCTCCTTAGCCAAACTACATTTTCCACTAACCACTACCTTTGTAGTACTTACTTTTATCCCTTTCCCCACTCTTTATCTATTGCTTCGTGGAGGAATATCTCAGATACTGAATTTATCTCACTGCCATCTACCCTGGCAGTCAGTAACAAGTCTCATGACAGCTACGAATATTCCTGAGTGCTTATAAATTATATTATCACAAAATGGTTTGGGTTCCAAAGGACCTTGAAGTTCCTCTAGTCCAATCCCCTGAATTGGAACATCTTCCACTAGACCAGTTTGCTTAGAGCCCTGCCACTGCTCTTTAACATCTCCAGGAGTGAGGCATCCATAACTTCTCTGGGCAACCTGTTCCAGTGCCTCACAGCAGAGAATTTCTTCCTAATATCTAATCTAAACCTACCCTCTTTTAGTTTAAAAAATACTTTAAACCATTTAAACCCTTTGTCCTATTGCAACAAGCCTTGCTGCAAAATTTGTCCCCAGACTCCTTGAAGGCCCCATTTATGTTCTCAAAGGCTGTTCTAAGGTTTCCCCAGGGCTTTCCCTTCTCTACCCTCAACAATCCCTACTCTCTTGGTCTTTCTTCAATGATAAGTGTTCCAGCCCTCAGCTCATTTTTGTGGCACTCCCCTGCAGGTCTCAGGAGAGTGGAGTAGAGAGGGAAAAATCACTTCCTAGTCCTAGAAGAAATGCAGTATCAGAAGAGACCTCCTCTATTACTCCATTTATCTCCCAGCATCCCATGTTAGCTTTCCCAATGCTATGTTCAGTTTTGTACCACGTTGCTTATTGTGTAGAGCTTCCCTCAGAAGACAGACCAGTAAAACAATCAACTGTTAGTCACACAGAGGGATTTCACAGCTGCAGGAAAATCAGAAAATAATCATTCCATACTGCTTTTTAGGTAATTTCTGCGAAATGAGAAACCCAAACATATCAATAAGGTCTTTGGAGAAGAGGAAAGAATAATAATTGCTCTTTCTAAATTCATTTGATAGCAAGTCTTCTTTTTTTTTTTTTTTTTTTTTTTTTTTTTTTTTTTTTTTTTTTTTTTTTTTCCCTTCACTTTCCTCAAGGAACCTCAGGCCCTCCCTTCTTTCTGAGGGAAAGGAATTATACCTCAGCTCTCAGCTGGAATTCACAGACCATCACATTTGAATATTTCCTCCAAGGTTAAGGCAAATCTATTTCCCTTCCTTTTGGCTCAGGCTCTGAGGCTTTTATTCATACCTTTCCACATTTATCTGTCATTACACACATGCCATTTCTTGAGATCCGGTCGCCTACAAAAAATATCATTTATCATCAGTGTATATGTACTTCCTCTCTCAGCTTCTGATCCAAGTTCTCTCCTCAGGTGGTGGCTTAGCTGAAGCCATTGGGAAGTATCTGCTACACATTCCCAAAGCTAAACGGCACCAAATTCATTCTTTGCTGTTGGAGGGAAATCTCCATGGTGACAACTGCATCGTCAAGCTGTGAGAGCTTTTCAGTGAAGAAGAGCATTTTATCATGAGATTCTCACTACAAGAGTGCCCTCTGTAAATGAAGAGGAGATGGTACCACAGGGGTTCCTGTAAATGCAGAGATGTTACCGCAGGGGCTCGAGCTGGCTGGAGCTGTTCTTTGCCAATTGGCCTGTGTGGCCACACTGCAAATTAATGCCTCTGATCCTGTGTGTCCCCCACCAATCAGATGAATACAAGACACCATCATAGTTAAAAACATACAAATTTCCATCCTCAAAAGCAGCAGAAGTAGCTTGTTCTCCTGCTGCCTGACAGGAGCAGAGGGAAAGCAAGCCAGCATCCCCGTGCCCTGGGGAGTCCTGTTTCACCTGCCTCATGCACATTCTCCCCTCAGCTGCATGTTGGTCAGGGCCGGCTCAGGACTCACTGCTCTTCATTTTGCTTCCTCTGCCACCAATATAGAGGTTTCTTTCTCTTTCTGACTGCTGAAGATGTGGTATCTGTCTACTTCTACAATGTCTGTATTCAGCAACATCCATTCTGTGATATACACAGGTCAGCCTGTACGATCTTGATCAGACTTGACAAAAAAAACTGACAGAAAAGTTACCTACTTTCTTCAGTTAAAATTGTACTTAGTAAAACATGTCTTTCTTGGTCAGTAAAGTATTTCATAAGGACAAGAAAACCTTTCTACACTATGCTTTATACACTAATCTTAATATACTATTTTACTTTTCTGGCTTGCACTAAATCATGGCACACCTAAAAACCAGTCAACTTAAATTAGGTTTTTTGAATGTTCACATTCCTGTTGAGGAACAACGTTCTCTTTGTGACAAGCTCTTCTTAAAAGCTTTCACCTTAATCCTTTAAATTTTAGATAAAGATAGGAGAAAGTTTGCAGCACTAATGCACAGTAGCTGCTATACTTTGGCTCAAAACATTATGTGAAACCTAAATAATTTCTCTGTTAGACTCAATCTAATTTAGTAAATAATCTTCTTTTTTAGAGAAATCAAGGAAAGCAACAGACACCTCATGGGCTTATGTGTGACTGCAATACTGAGAAGCATTAGCACTCAGATTAATGAAAGGTTTCTCTACAGGAACCAACCACCTGGCCACTTGAGACAACTCCTGTCAAAAATCACTTCATGGCAGACAGGACAAGAGCCATGAGAACGTGGCTTTTGCACTGGGGGAGACTGCATCCTGCTAGTCACCATAAAATCCCACAGCAACTGTACAACAGATCAGCACGCTTGTGATGGACAATTCAAACAGCAGAACAAAGCTTGTACAGGAACAGAGAAGAAAATCTCCTCACACATTTAAAGTAAATTCATGTTAAACAGAGGAATTTTTTTCAGGACAATCAAACATTGACAGGACAGCTGATTAACAGAATAAAATGTATTTAATGGGCCAAGGGAAAAATAGTTAAGACTCGACAGCAGAATTCAACTAGATCTGGATTATTTTTTTTTCTTCTGCTGCATTCATGTATTTTCCTTTGCCAGCTGCAATACAACACTACCGTTTAGTGGTCAGACACGCCAAGTGCGGACTCCAGCAGCCCACCTGGTTTTGTGTCCCAACAGGTGGCAACTATTTGCAAACACTCTATTCACATAACTCTAAGAAACAGGAAATTAACATTACTCTAATTTCTGATCACTAAGCAAAATAAAACCTCCTTGACCTCAGGTGCTTGAATTAGGCCTTGTCAGAGGCACTAAAATAGTTTTGGAGACTGAATTTTAGAATGTGCCTGTACAAGGGAAACAACTTACCCAGCTTAAAAAGCTGGGTTTTGCTGAAAAAGATATCATGCCCCTGTAAGTTTATTTTTTTTAATTATTATTATGACTCAATTATACTCTTAAATACTCAGAAACAGAAAATCTAAGCACAGAATATGTTCTCCGTTATTTAAAGAACAAGGAATCCTAGTATGGCTAATATCCTCTTTGTCAAGATAGTGTTTACTTTTACTTGTTCATCATTCAAATAATTGTACTCCTGTAACTGGACTTGCACAAAAGCTGCTGGTTTCAGAGCAGTCTCTTAAACTCTCTTTAGCACCGGTCAGAGTGTTCTTCAAAAAGCAATGACACTTGCAAGATCATTGGCTGAAGGAGGCTTTTGTATGAATTTATTTCTTATAAAAGAAAACCCTGCAATTTGAAGGCCATGTAGTAGAAAACCCAAACTGCTCTTCAATCACCAGTTACAAGTGAAAATATTATTTTTTACCTCAGTTGGAATAACACTACTTTCTAGAATAGCACTACAGATATATTAAATAATTATAATCCACAGCTTTGTTCTGTTTGCTGTGAGCAGCAGAGCACTGAACTATTTTCTCATGTCTGTGTTCCAAGTTTTTGAAATATACAAGAACAACGAATTATGAATTTTCATTGTTCACATTTTGTGACGAATTTTCACTGATGATCCTTCTAGTTGCTCAGAGCAGCTAAATGAGGAGGCAGAGACCAGCTAAGTGAAAAAAAAAATTCAAAAGAAAAATGCAATCAGGTGCCAATTTCTGAAAACTATAATTACAGGTTTAGAGATAAAAGAAAATACCTTTCTAAAGTACAGACAATTTTTTTTTTTTCAGTGCAAGCTTCTAGTGCTGGGTGAAATGAATCATTTTGCTCAGTCATGTTCACTGTGGTTAGTAAATGCATTGCCTTGGCCCATTACCTGAAACAGGAATTAGGGAGTCTGCTACTTATGAAGTAGTTTTATTGCATTTCATCCATAAATCTAAAAAAAAGGTGTACACAATCAATGTTTCTCAAAAACTACTTTTTCAAAAAACCTGCACACCAGTAAAGCCTTCTGATTACAACATCTCCCCGAAATCAACACAATTTTCCAACAAAAGGCACTCTCACCATTTTACCTGAAAGTGTACAATACTGTTATTTCCATTTTCAAGTAAAAGGACTAACAAATTCATGCTATAAGGCAAGTATGAATCCTTGAATTAACTGTTAGAACAGAAATATTTGATTAATTTTTTGCCTCCATCCACTATGTATTTTTCTAGAGGTCTGCTTATTTTTGTGAAGTTCTGCTCAGCAGGAGGCTGTAAGCTGGGTCCTGCTCTGCTTGGCTGGCCAGATGCTGCTCTCTACCTTCCCAGCTGGGAATTGTGGGAGCAAGCTGCAATCAGTTTTTGAGACACTGGGAGTTCACACAGCCTTCCCTTGGAGACTGCAGAAAACACAGCTTCGCTGGGAATTGGTCCAAATAAAATTTACTGGCTGTCTGGATCCAAATCCAGATGGAAAGCTTTGATTGGTAATTTTGCTTTAGGTACTGCAATCCCCCTAAAACAGAAGTTGTATTATATATATCACTGACTGATAAATTAAAAGCTCAAAGCTATAGTCTACACACTGTTACAAAAGCATCCAATTTAGAGACTACCATGACATTAGGTGGCATTGCAGGAGCAATTTCTTGAAAGACCTCTAAAAACAAGATTTCCTTTTGTCTTTCAATTCAGAGCAGCCTGCCTCAGTACAGCTTTGTCAAATGCGGGAACATTTCTGGCTTTCTTGTTCTTGTGAGAGAACAAGAAAAGAAAATACCTTTGTATGTTGGAGCATGAAATTTGTAAGGATTAATATCTGAACTGAACCCATCACATCTTGTGCCTGCAGCAGAACCAGATTTCAATCACCCATTTCAAGTAGCAGATGGACTGTGCAAAAAGTATATAGCTACTCAAATGCATTTAGAGATGGGAAAGTTATCTTCCCTTCTTTTGAAAGTAATTTAATTCCAAAATCCCAGTGCATCACCTTAATATCCATGACACAATGTTCTCATGTTAGCTTACTGGCTAATGGTGGACTCTGGTGATAATGCCATAAACTCCATTTCTTTCAGGCATAATCATTAATAAAGTGCAAAATGCAGGACAGCACTCCATCATAAACTGTTTGGAACGTAACTGAGATGTGTAATGGCTTTTGGCTGCACACACATGCTAACTTAAGGCTCAGCATGCAACGCTGAAAAAAAAGCGACATGGTTGAATTCTGAAAAAAAAAGGAGGAAAAGGGAAAACAGATGTCAAAGTTTCAACAAGTCACTGCACACTGCAGCTGGAACCAGTACAACAACAACGCAAGTATGCCGATAATGTGGCATTTCATGTAATGATAAGGGCAATAAAATAGCACAAAATGCAAAAGCTCAAATGGTTAAACACCTTCCTCATATTCCAGAGGGTTGGTTGGGCTGAAAAATAATAGTAATCCTTTCACTAACCAGATCAAATGATTCAACCATTAAAGCTTTTTATGCTCAAGAAAAGTGAAAATTGAGAGATTCCCTTTCTTCTAAGTGCGGAATATGGACAATAAATCTAAAATCCAATCCAAACAGACATTCAGAGGCACACTATCTCATTACCATCACTCTTGAAACTATTTGGCAATAGTTTCCGTTATTGCAACAGATGTTAACAAGATGGATGGAAAGCATGTTATAAAAACATTAATATTAATATATAAGTGTCTATGCAGCAAAGCCACTGTTCAAATTATTTATTTCCCCAAGAGCATTTCTTGGGAAATTACCCAAGAGCATTTCTTGGGAAATTAATCAGGGAATTTTTCATGCCAGTAACTATTAAAAATTCAAGGTATTTCCATTGACAAAGACACTATCATTTAGGAAAAGAAAACCAAAACAAAACCAACAAACACAAAACCACACACCAAAAAAAAACCAACCCTAAGCAATGTAAACATGGTCTACACATGTAATCTGGACTCTGGTGACTCTTGTAATTGCCATTCTCCCTGGCATCTCCATTCTCTCCATTTGGCTCCTTAGGACAGAGCAGCAAAGGTAGGAAATGTGCAGAGAGAGAATCCAACCTACAGAAATTTACAGCATGAAAGAGTTCAAAAGCCTAAGGATGAAGAACAAGCAGACACAGGCAATAATCACAACAGTCTGGAATTTTAAGTCTAGGTCTGTGAAGAGGCACCTTAGTCAGGACATTGTCTCCACATCTCAGGCAGACTGGTTAACACTGTTGAGATTTCTCAGGCATGCTAACCATGGAGATTGCTTTATCATGTAAGAGTTTCTTACTGGAACACAGCCTGTTGCTTGTGAGTCTTTCAGTACAGCAAGTCCTGGGACATTACTAAATCTAGTAAACAAAAAATAAGCAGAGTTTATAAATCCATGAATATGACATGAACCATCAGGATTAGAGCTGGCAAAAAAAAAAAAAAAAAAAAGAAAGCAAGCAAAAACCTCAGGCCAACGCTTGGAAAAAGGATTTTTAAAGTACTGATACACAGAGGCAAAACTGACTTCTGAAAGAGCTGAGAATTAAAAAGAAATCTGCTAAGATGTACCTACACAAAAAGATGTAATCAGTGTAAGTTTCAGATAAATCTCCGCCAGCAGAACATATAATAAATTACTGTTACAATAAGAGTTGAAGAGGAGCTTTCTCAAGCACATTTGAAAGTTCCATCATGATGGCATAGAAAAGAATTCCTTCAAAATCCCTTCTATTTTGCTAGAAAAACATTTTCTTTACAATTTAAGCTATAAATAGTGAAAGGAGGTACTTTTATGAAGAACCAATACCAAGAGCCATTAATTTTAAAATTAAAATTATTACAATATACTGGTACTATATTTTCAAAACTACTTGTTGCCTAAGGAAATGTAAATGAAATTTTTTTGCTGCCATATAACCCTTCCACATTCATCACTAACCTGACTGCTGTGTATTTATAGATTGCACAAGCCAAATGCATTGCATTCATGCTTAATTTCATCTGTGCACTCTTAGGTTGACTTATTTTAAGCTGTAGCATAGCTTAGAGGAAACATGTGGAGATGTAGTAAGTACCAAAGGAATTTGTTTTGATTATTTTTGACATAATAAGATATATCAAACTGACACCCTGATGCAGATGAACATCTCTGCTGGCAGTGCAGCATCACTCACATGCAAAAGCCATACCAAAAATACCTGCCAGATGTGTTTGGAAATGCTATGCTATTTAAGACACATTTGAAGAGGTAACTCAAGCCCAAAATGAAATCAAAAAGATGAAGCAATCTATGCTCAGGCAGTGCAGCCCCAAATAACTTGTTGAACTGGAGGTCCAGAAGCCCAGCAAGTTATTCATCTGTTAGACTGTTCCTTACAAACTTCATAATCTTTTGAATTGTATCCCCCGTGTTTTGATTCTACTACCTCTTATGAACTCAAACTTAATAGCCTTCAGCTACAAATCCTTTATTTCTGAGATCCTAAATCTCATAAGGAATGATGTGATAAAGCAACACGAAAGAAGTCACATCACAAAAGGTAGGAGAATTTAGCACATTTGCAATTCAGAAGGCTGCTAGGCACAGATAAGTTCAAAAGAAAAATACAATCACAGAAAATAGCACCATGTTGGAAAGGGAAATTTGCACCAAAAGCAATTTCACCTGTGATAACACCTTGCTGTGTCTCTGAATTTCCTTTTCACTTACTGATGCTTTTCTGCAGCACAAAGGGCCAGATCCCCAGGACAACCAATCTCCACAAAGCACCCAACTTCATTTTTTGCATCCAGATCAACCCAGGAAATGAAGTTCTGTCCATATACCTACACATCCCATGTGAATCTATATAAGCAGATCTAAAGATCTCAGGATTAATTTGTAGCTGTCAACATAATGAACCAGAAACTGCCTGGTCTATAAGGAGAAAAAAAAAAAAAAGTTTGTCCAAACAGGTTATCTCTTCTAGGTTCTCTCTTCTAATTTCTTCTAATTTTAGGTAAATCTGTGAAATGTCATAGCCCAAATCTCTCTCCTTGTCCCACACGTGCTTGCATATGGGTTTGGTGGTGTTGGTTTGGGGAGTTTTTGGGTTTTTTGCTAACGGACAAATTGAAAGAAATAGGTTGTCAGCTTAGAAGCACAGCAGAGGGAAAAGTAAGTATCATAACTGACAGAGAGTAAAGATAGAGCTGTGGGTATACTAATTGATAAAGCTGTGTCATTTGGGCAACACTAAGAAAAAAAAAAAAAAAAAATTACCAAGTAAGGCAAAAGCAGAAAGAAGGAACTGAATACACAGCCCACACAATCACAGATGGTGACACACTCTGATGGGGATGGAAGCAATTATGAGCCAGTCTTAGTCCTGGGACTATTCAAGGAGTCCTTGAATGATATTCAAAAACATTAGGCACGTGACAGGGGATAAGCACTCTCATATTAATGGCAAGGCTCCAATTACTCCAACTGGTTTCATTAGTTTGGAAGTGTTGTTAACTCCTTTCAGCAAGTGCAGCTAGTGCTTAAAAAAAAAAAAAAATAGGATGTCCTTTCTTATCCTTTCTTAAAAAATAGTGAAGTAATAACTTGATATTGGAATCCAAATTTTATGTCTTTTTATTGCTTAATGGAAAACATGAAAAAGTAGAATGTGAACACAGAAAAATCACTTTCACAACCATGTTTGCAGAGTGCTGCCACGTGCAGAACTGTTCAAAGGCTCTGGGCATGGTTACCCATCTCAATGCAAGTTAGGCAACAATGTATATGAGAAACATTTGGTTTATGTTAGCTACATAATTACAATTTTCTAGCAAATTTATAACAGGCAACAGATTCACTTAGCCAAAAATACCTCAAACACACACTCTTGAGTTTTCCCAATCATTTAAAACAAAGGTAACTCCACATTCCCCCAGGATACTTCCTTCCACCCCTTTGCATTTTTTCTAGAGGTACTTCCTTTGCCATTTGTTCAAGCCTTTAGTATCATCCTTCTTTGCTGAAGCCAAAAGGCCATGGTCATGCTTTCCCTTTTTATAAGAAAAATGAACCTGAAAGTACACAAAATGCCTACTTGCCTACTTCAGGGCAGTAACCTGGTACAGAAATAACCCACAAGGAACCAGAAGAAGCTCTCAGTAGGAGGTAGAAATTTTAGCACCACCAGAGAAGGATTTGTACAAGGCCAGAGTTAGGATCCAGAAAGATGCATTATAGGTCTTTTTACTTGGAATATTTGTGCATATTCCTTTTAAATAAAGATATAATCAATCATATTTTTTTTTACCTGCCATGACACACAGAGGCAATGCATTCACAAAAGTTAAATTCATGAATATTCTCTTTCTGAATGGAAAGAGATTTCAGAAAAGGCAGTTCAGAGGAAGAGCACACCTTTAAGTGTTTCAAGTAATTTTCAAGAGGTGTCTCACTGCTGACAGACGTAACAGCTTACAGTGTCAATAAAAGCCTCTAGCTAACCTTTGCAAATATATTTACTCAGCACCCCTAATTGTCTTAAGCCTTCCTAAACCTGTGAATTAGTGTGGAAGAGTGACAAAACAGAGACACAACACTGGAAGAGAGCACTAATACAGATTCGTACGACATAGCCAAAGATCCTCCAGAGTACATTAGAACTTGTTTCTGCAAACAGAAACTTGATCAAATAATGTATTAATTCCTTTAAAGTGACCCAGGAGTTAATGGAAAAATATTCATGAGGGGAAAAGTCACCCACACCTGAATGGCACAATGACTCAACCAACTCAAGGGCTCAGGAGAACAACGAGATCCAAGTCACTATCTGGGGCATCTTCTCAAATATTTCCTGTGCAAAGATTACTGTCTACCTTGCTGAATTCATCAGTGGCCACTTCAGGATGAACTCATCACACTAATGGCAGGCAGCAGCCGTGCCCTGCCTCTGAACCAGCCGTGAATATTCAGAGAAATGAATACTGCCTCCAAATGAGGCTGAACACTTCCCGGTCCGTCTGCAGCGGCCCCAGACGTCTTCGCTCCATTTTAACCACCCAGGGCAGACTCAAACTCTCAGCAGCGTGTGCCGAGCTTGCTGGGGTGAGCGCGTCTCTGCCTTAGTTTAGCCGGCGCCAGAAGTCGGAGTTGTGGCCCCGGGGCGCTGATTTGAAGGCAGAGGCGCTGGCGGCAGAGGGAGGGGAGGGCTCGGTGCCGCAGGGAGGCAGGAGCGGAGCTCGCACACACGGGGGAGCTGCGGCCCCGCGCCTGCCTGGGCTCCGCCGCGCCGGCACCGCCGAGGGACCGCGGCGGCACAGGCGGCATCCTCCATCCAGACAGCCCCGCGGGGCAAAAGAGCCAACGAACGGAGAGGTAACGGGGAAATAAGGATTATAAATGAGCCCTCCTACATCCTCAGTGAAGCTGCCACTACTGCACTTCAAAACTGGTGACTGGTGACTTCTAGTTTTTTAAGAGTGAGAAATCCAAGAGAAGGCTTTTCTCCCTTTCTGACACTTCAGGTGCATGAACTTAGCTTTTCTTAAAGCTACGCTTGCCTGTGGGCAATCACCCAAGCTTTTTTTTTATTATTATTTTTTCCCACTCATAGCATGAATTTATTCTTCACACTTTCTCACTTTTTTTTTTTTTTCTGAAAAAGACTTTAATGTGAGAGTGACTGAGCACTAGCACAGGGAGGTGTTAGTCTCCAGCCTCAGACACTAAAAAGCCATCTGGGCACCAAAAAGTCCTGGGCAGCCTGCTCTGGGTGACCCCACCTGGGCAGGGGAGTTGATCCAGATGGCCTCCAGCAATCTTTTCCAGCCTCACCAATTCTGTGATTCTGTGATTTTTTTTTTTTCTTTTAGTTCATTTTCTCCTGTCATCACCCTCCCACTCTTACTCTTTTTCCCATTAATATCTGCTGCCTCAATTGCCTTACTCCCACCTTGTTGTCTCACTTCTTACTCTTCATCTATTTTTTTGCTCTCAGATAGTGGAAGAATATTCTGCCCTTGTGAAGTAATTGGGGAGAGTACATGTTAGACAATTGGAACTAACAATTAGGTCCTACTGAAGCACCTTCCTTCTCCATAGTAACATGGAACAAGAGGCACTACAGGAGAACATCTTCACCATGGCCAGAGGACATAAATTAAAGCATACACACAATCAGACATACTTTGTGTAACAAGTAAATTGCACCTCTGTCACGAGGGCTGCTTACATGCTGGAAGTAAATGTATGTCTCATTTTTGGGACAGTCATATACACTGTAACTATACTGCAAAATCAAGTACTCATTTTTTTTCCTTAAAATCTTGATTTTTAAAACTAATTGTAAAAGGTGATACAGAGACCTTACATAGTTTTAGGAGCCAAGACCCTAACAGGAATCTAAGAACATGCTTCAAAATAGCTCATTCCCTTAAAAAGAAAACAAAACCAAAAACCACTTCAGAGTAAGTCCCTTGTATAAACAAAACTGGAACAGAAATACATAACAGAACAGATTATGTGTCCATAACTTACCAGAAATAAGTCTCACCTCTACCCCCACCTCAGCTTTGTCCTGAGAACAAGTTCATCAGCAACTTTACCTGGACATCAAATTACAAAGCTACCTGTCTTGACTACCTGTTCCTGAGGCCAAACTATTCCTGACCATGCTTCTGAGGAAGAGGGGTAACTATTTCATCTAGCTGTGGAAATTTCAGCCAAACTCTGGAGGGAAGAAAAGGCTGTTTTCCCTCCTGCATCACCTGCCCCAGCGAGGGCATGTGGCATTCCTAGGGAAGAGCATCATCAGCTCAGGAAAGCCCTTCCCTGACTCAAAAAGCTGAAATACACCATAAACTAAAGTTAGGAAAAAAGTTTTTCATGCTCCTTCTGTTGCCTCTCAAGCTCTGAGCTTATTTCCTGCCACACAATGAAGGTTGTTTTAAGAGTAAAAAAAAAAAATTAAAAAATTCCACTGCTCACATTCATAAAACTAAAAATACAAGCCTGCTATGAAATGAAATATTAAACAGTGTTTCAGGATTGCACTTTTTTGACTACTTAAATGAGAAAAGAATAATCTGTCTGCAAGAAGAAAGAGTGAGCCCAAATCTGAGGGATGACACCTACTATACCTTTGGGCCTTTTCCACAAGTCCCCTGTTTCTCACTAAGAGATTTAACCCAGGTTCCATTTTAAGGAATTTTGATGTGCCTCACAGAAAATTCTTCTGCTAAGCAGCACTAGCTGCTAAATTCAGCTAGGTTTATAGCTGTCACGTTACATGCAGGGGGCATATGCTGCTGCACTTTGAGTACAGGGAGACATGCAACTCCGTAGCTTTGGAATTTCCTGAGAGCACAGGGACCACAACAGGTGACAACAGGAGAGATTTCCCAGGATATTTATGCTTATTGTTCCTCATTCTACTGATATTTCCCAGCATTTCAAAACAGAAAAATCGATATCCTTCAAGGTGAAAGACTTATGTATTCTTAAGAAAAATTCCAATTTCAAAAATAACGCCACAGTCCTGCATAATCCTATCTTTTGTCTGCTAAGTCTGCTTCCCAGCAAAAGCCCTGCATTCCAACAATTGCTTACTTTCTTGTTACAGTCCTAGCTGCAGTGTCTTGATAAATAGGTGTTTCCATGGAGATGACAAATGAATATCATCCATGTTGCAATGAGATTCTGATTTCATCTTGAACCATTAGCTTTCAAACCACAGCTTATTCATTATTCATTTGCAGTAAGGAAATGGCCGAAGCCCAGTGCATTACAGCAGATTAAAATCTGTGCATGCAGTCCAAAAGGAAGTGCATTTGTCACCATATAAAATGAACAAAACTCCCTGGGATTAAAATAATGATCTCAGAAGCTGTCCTAAAGGTCTAGAAAGATTTTGCCCTCAATTAATAGGATGCCTACATAAACTATGGAAATGGACACATTTTAACTATTACAGCAGGCAGGGGACTTTCAGGAGGAAAAAATCCCAGCAGATGACATTCAACTGTTTTTCAAACTGTTAGAATTACACTATATGCTTTTCAGAAACAGGCTTAAAAACACAAATAATAAAAATTTATTAGCTTTGTGTGTTTTTTTTGACTCTTACTGTGTATGAAACCTGGAGTATCTGCACTCCATTCAGAAAATGCCCTTCTTTCATGACTGGCTGACAGATAACTGGAGTCTTTAGCAGCTCTGAGGGAGCCTAAGATTGAGAAGAAGAAAATATTTTCAGTGTTTTCATAACTAAAAACTTGCACAGTGGCTGCAGTTATTTTTTAAAAGGACCTTAAAACTCACAAAAGTTTTTCATTCAGCAGGAATGTCTACTTTTGTCTTCTCAACTTAGGAGAAATATTTATCCTCCTATATTTAATAAATTAAGGCACTACAGTTGTAAGATGGCCAATTAAAATAATATACAATATCAATACACTCCATTTAAACATGTTTTCAGTTGTATGTCCTGGGCTAGAAGGAAGAAAAAAATTATTGCTACAAGTAGCATACACTGAAAGAAATTTTGTCTTCTGCACTTCTACATATAAGGGCTTCAAATTTAAGGTAATTGGAAGAATATTAAATACTCTTTCTCAAATGCTGGCCTAAGACTGGCCTACTTGGAAGAAAGGAGTCTGATCAATGCTTGAAAGACACAGCAGACACATGTACTGCAGTGTCACCGAATATTTACCGGCTGCTGCTGTCATTGCTTGTAGCACATTCAAATTCACTCTAATTGAGGTAGGCAGGAGATTTTTGGCTGAATTTTTTGAGGTGGAAGCTGTCTATATGTATATGACCTGAAGGACATTTTGCCTGGAGGAAAGTTATCGTGCATCTCGTCCAGGAAAAAAAACAGGACATACAAAAGTGGGACGTCCTTCACACTTGCCCTGGTTAACAACATCCATGCTCCTGCTGTCTGAGCACTGGAGTTGTCCTGGGAAAAGCATGTCAATTAGAGTAAGTTATAACCAATTACATGTCTCTTCATTTGAATTATTGTCCATTAAGAACTGACCTGAGTTTACAGAACACATTTCCTTCCCATAACAGGCTTAATACCAGCGTGACAAGAGGTCACAGAGTAACAAGAAACGATGAACCGGGATTACTTTGACACGTAGGAAGGGGACAGTGAGCAGCAGCTCATTTTTTCCCCACTAAGATGACATGCCATTTTCATACTACTGCCATCTCACCTACTTCCTCAGATTACCGTGATGCTGGAACGCTCCACTGCACAAGCAGCCATCTCCATAATGTCTCTTCCTATCTCACAGATGAGGCTTTAGCCAAGCATAGCATAAGGATGAGATGAAGCAAGCAATAAAGGCCAAACCTTATTCACATCAAGAAATACACAGAGAGTCTAGACAAAGGGCTGAGCTCTTCCTGTGCAGGTTGTCTCACGTGGAGTAGGACATCTACTAAATGACCTTTTCTGCAGAAATGAGCTTGCCAGGATCACTTCTGTTGCTGCAGAGGGGAGAAAGAGTTAACCACTATGCAGCCTTTGCAAACTTTTGAAGATTTGATCCATCACGTTCAATTTAGACAGTTTTTTCTACTCTGAACTCAAAGCAGAAGTTGCAATTGAATTTGTCCATTATTGTAATTCACAGTAGTTAATGCCTGGAGCTGCCTAAGGTTTGAAGTGAGACATTTGGGACACAGGCTGTCAGAAAATAGATTTGTTTCTCAGAGCTAACTCTCTTCTTATTTGGCAGGAAACGCTCTCTCTTCATCATGCTCTTTATTTGCTTCTGAGCACAGATTCATAATAACCATGACAGCGTGTTTTCACTCACAAGCACAAATTGTAACTTTCAGAGGAAATAAAAGCAACAGGCAGATAGACAAAGCCATGGAAACCTTTCAGCACAGCACAGAGAGGATCCCAGCATTGAGCTAGATGACCAACAGAGTGAAACACATGCTCTTTTCTTTTGAGAAGAAAAACAAGAAACCCCAGGATGAAACAAGGTGTTTCAGTATTTTGCAGTATTTTCGGGGGGGCTTCTTAAGATAAACACAAAAAAGACCTAAACTTTTGGTGATGTTTACTGGAGCCAAAATAACCGCTGTGAACTCAGTGTAGAGTACACTAGATCTTCTGAAGGACAGTTTGATGCTAAGTATAATGTTCTCAAATACTTGTTTAACCTATAACTTCTCTCTGCTTGCTCTCTCACAGATTTCTAAAAACCTTGTCACTGTGTGTATCACCTGCTACAGCCTTAACCTTCTCCAGCTGGATACAGAGATGTAACTCCACAGGTAGACAGCACAAGACACTCTGAATCCATTAAGAAGTGAGCATACAAGGTCCTGCAGCACAGAAGTCACTGCAGCCACCTACCTCACCTGGTGCAGAAGAAACCTTTGCTGTCCAACAGCTTCCTCTGCTATTATTTTCAATTAGGCACTGTCATGCTCAATACACTTGACCTTTTGAAATCTGCAGCTTTCAATTGATTTAACAAACATAATCCTGTATTTACTACTGTTTAAAATACCTTAGAGCATTAAAAAAGTCTGGAAATTTAGCCAATGTCCATGGGAAAACAAGAACACATACACTTATATAACTGATCATTTCTAAGGTGACAGTGAAGTTTGAAAATCACATCCCTGCAAGTCCAGAACAGGAAATTGAGATGCAGGAAGGGCTAATTAGCAGCCATAACAGACTGATTAATGTACTAAGTCCCAAAAGGGAACAATGGTTCATAACCTTGTAGCATATGGGCTATATAGATTTAACTCCTAGGCCTAGGAATGAACTCCTGTAGCCTCAGCTCCAAGTTCAGTTTCAGTCAGACGTTCCAAAAGCCACCAGGTGATCCGTTCTGGTTTAATCAATATGTTACAATACAGATATATTTTCTGTACATTTACAAAGTGTTAGGAGTTTGGATAGTGTAAAAAGCATAATACAGACAAGGAAGTTAACTTTCCTTGAGCACTGAAGGAGAACCTAAATCTTCTACTTTAAATCTAGAAAAAGATATGAAATGTTTATCAATGAAAATTATTTGGCTTTGTTCAATGGCATGATATTAAAGCAAGAACACATAATCTTCAGAAGAAGTTTGCACTAACATAATCCCTTCTCCTACTAGGAAATAACTGGAATTAGCAGAAAAGAGTTTTTACTGTGAAGTTGTATAATACTGTGATCCCAGGGCAAAAATCAGCATTTCAAGCACAGAAACTCAGATTTATTTCAGTTGAAGTCACATTACATGGGGAGAAATGAGTTTATTCCCCTACTTCAGCCAAGCACAGTTAACTGAAAGCAGAAAATCCTTACACAACATGGCCCCATGAAGCAGGTAGGACACCCCAGAGCGTTTGTGTGACACCACAGGAAAGTCATCCTGCCAGTACCTGAAGCCAAACTCAGTGTGCAGCACCATCACAACTACAGACCATTACCACCAAAGCCTTCTACCAGTGTCTGTTTGGCAGAAAAAGACTCAACTATGTCTTCTCCCCCACTTAGAAAAACAGGAGAAACATAGCAAAAGTAGGAGCTGCTCACTGCAGAACCACACTGTAGAATTTCTTCCCCAGCATTCTATCTAGTGCACCTCATCTACTTTTCTTCTTTCTGTCCCAGCTCCCCCCCACAGCCCGCGAGCAAGTAATGGACTCAGGGATCTCTCAACTGAAAAACTGTGGAAGAAGCTGCAGTAGGATGGAAAGGTCAAGTTACTGTCCTTCAGGAAGGAGCAGGCTTGAAACCCTCCTGTCATCTCATGTTGGCAGAAGTCCAACAGGGAGTCAGGGGAGAGAAGCTCAAAACTTGTGACATTCCTGTGAGAGCAATCACAAGCCCTCACTTGCACAGTCCACATTCACCAGGTAAAAGTGGGCCAAGCACACAGCTTTTGACCATTGTGTTTTGTCAGCTTTGAAACCAACCTTCATGGCTAAAAGGTTTGCTGGGTATTTTCAGAATGTACATATAATCTTCATAGTTTCCAACCTGTTTGATGATGAACTGTAACCAGAATGGACAAAACACCACTACTGTGCCACTGCAAGGAAGAATCACTTTGATTTTTAATTATTACTCTCTCCAGAAAGAGATCTTATTTTGGTCTCATGAAACCTGGTTTTCCTAGTTTCTTCTCCAAAGGAAGAAGAATTTATGCAATATGTGGAGCTGGCTGCACTAGGTATATATAGCATTTTGGATCATCATCTTTAATGATCATGTTGAGTTCTTAAACCACTTGCCATCATTTCACATCAATGTCAGTCCAGAAAACAGCAGGGAAATCTGCAGCAGCAGCTAGTCAGCTATTTCTCTGTTACCAGGCAGGATATAACCCAAACAACTCAAGCCCTTTATAAGGATGATTTAGCATCATATATAGCTTCGCTATTTTGGAATATTGAAACATATATAACCTACACCAAGGTCAAAGAAAAGCCTTATTTCTCTGTCTATGAAAACTCCAGTTCACTCAGATTTTACAGGGTATGTGAATTATTCAAATGTGCATCCCATAAAAGCGTATTTTAATCTAATAATATCTTTTTCTAATGCTCTTCCTCCATAGGGAAATTTCCAGCCCCAGAAAGAGCAAAGCAATATTGGGGAAAATGAGCCCCTCCCAACACATCAAGGAATGGAAAATCCGCTTCTCCACGTGCAATTGCTGCTGTGGCCACCAGATGCTACTGCGACATTAGAACGGGAGCCGGGGGTTGCAGCTCCTCACAGTGCACTGCTGCGGAATGGACACCACACAGCCTTTAATTACATGATCATACACCACCTCGTGCCCCGAGCTGCTGTCCTTTTGGAGAGGATAATGAATGAAGCTTAGTTATCTGTAGAACCTTCCTCCATTTGCTGAGAAGGCCGGCAGGTAGGTAGCGAACAAAACGAGGCGGCGGGGGAAGAGGAGGGTGCTGTGACTGAACACGACAAAGCCGAGCTCTTAAAGAGACTGGTGAAAAGGGCTGCATGGTTGGGAGCCTGGGTACAGACACACCATTCCGGCTACCAGGAATCACAGGATGTCTGAGACACTGCATTTCACCTCTCCATGCTTCTGTTCCTTCTGTAAAATGGAGATAATGCCTGCTAACGTCTCTGAAATGACTTTATAAGTATTAAAGAGTGGTTCTAACATGTTAATGCATTTACACATGAACTATTAATAGCAGTAAGAATCAAAACTGCACAGTACAGAGAATTAAAAGATGGCTATTTAATGCACAGTTATTCGTGTAATATTTTGTTACTTAAAAAAAACCCTAAATATGTACAAAACTCAAAAAAGAAACTGTATCCAACATATTTTAAGGATCTTTGACAGAAATATACACTTAAAATACAGCAGCACAACTTAAGCTCCAATCTCCTTGTAGCTCCATTGAAAGAAAAATTCAGAAGCCAAGGTTAAGGAGAGGTGTTCCTGTAGGATGCCTGTAAGAAAGCCAGCACACCACGGTTACTGCTCTGGCTGTCTGGAATAAGGAGCAAGATGGCCATGGTACCTCATGGATGGCCAGATCACAAGAATGACGACAAACAGAGAACAAGAATGGATGAGGAAACCTAGGGTGAAGGGTTCAAACAAGTATCCAAACCACACAGACACTCTAGATCTAACACTTAACCCTTCAGCCATACGCAGTCATTTTCCCCTTCATGTTGCAGCTCCAGTGAATGCCCAATAACTTTTGTGTTATCTCCCTCCCCATTTCATACAATCAAAACATGATTGTGCACCATCAACCCAGAGGGCTGGAATCACGCAGAGATGTGGGAACTGAAAGCTCCACAGCTCTTCCTCCCTCTATGTGTTTTGTACAGCAGCCACTACCTGCTCACAGTACAGCAGCGCTGCAGGAGAGCAGCAGATCAGTCTGCAAGGCTGATCTGTGGTGAAAGGAAGAAGGAGAGGCACAAAAGTACAAGTAGTACCTTAACTTATTCAAAGCAAAGTCATCTTATCACCAAATTGAAGGTAATCATACTACAAGAGAGAGCAATTATGGTTTTTTCCTTTTTTTTTTAATCTTTGGATTGCAATGTCCTGACAAGCAATCAGGCTCAAACATTTAAACTCAACATGAAGAATCTACAGCCCTTCTCTGTGATCTCATCTCCTTTAGATAGCATTTTTCCTTCATCAAAAATAAGTCCTTATCCTTTCCCGCTGATTCTCATCTGCTTTCTAGAATCACAGTGAGTCCAACAAGATCAAAGCAGAGCTCCTGTCCTACTGCCCACTGCCTTCCAGCAACTGTCCTGCCCTGTTGGAGTTTCAGCCTTGCCTGAGTCATTTAAATGTATGGCACACAGATGGCTTTCCTCTCATCTTTCCTTTTTTACCTTCTGTCAGAGAAAACAAGAGCCTGTGAAATAGGCCGGTTTTCCTCCATTTCTTTACTCTGCAGAGCATTCAGATACATCCATAAAGGGATGTGGCTAAAATGGCATCACTAAGCTAACCAGGCATCAGGGATTGCTTCTGCCTCTACAACTGCCTGGAGCACAGTGCGGAGGGGCGCAGAACTGGAATGGGGTAAAAGGAGTAAGAAGGTCAAAGAGTGAGGTAGAAAGTCATAAAGAGGGAAAGATCACTTTTCAAAAGCACAAAAGGATGCAATGTGCAAAATATTTCTGGATGAGGAATTCAAGGTTTGGTAGCTTTTCCCAGTGATTATTCACTTGGGTCTTATTGCCAGGACTGGCCTGTGGGCTTGTGGTTGACTAAAGAAGGAAAGAGTTTATCATTTCATCTTGAATATTACCAAAATTTCATAAGACTTAGATGCAATGGAAGGGTTCTACTCTACCTTCTAAAGTAAATTTTTCAGACTGTTTATCTGATATAAGCCACAGTGACTTTACAGAGACAAAGGCAAGGGAATGAAAGAATAACAAAATGTGTGTTCACCTGTGTTTGGGAGAGAACAGCAACTGCAGCTTAAGGTTTCCTATATATTACCACAACTACATGCATCCCATGCTGAGATTTGATTATTGATTAATCTACTAATTGATTATTCTACTCATGAAAGGTTAATAGAATTTATTATTAATAATAATAATAGAATAATAATAGAATTTATTTTTCTACTAATTCACACTTTACTGAAAGCTTTCAGGTAGCATGTAACGAGTTCCTTTTCTTGCCTAAGTAAAGCCCTGAACTAGGGATCCCCAGCCTAGGGATCTTCAGTGGCTTCAAAACTTGAACAATTTGCTCTTTGGAAAAAGTCTATCCACAGTTCTAGTCTTGGCTGTTCCACCATATCAGAAACCAAACAGAGTAATGGCCAAGCATCTTCTGTAGACCCATCTCTCTAAGTGAAAGCCACTTATCCCTCACTGGGATCTTGATCTTCTGCTGGTGTCTCCATTCCCCCTGGATGATAAGGCAATCCTCCTGACCCACCCCTCCAGATGTGGTTTCTGCTGGGCCCAGTGGGGCAGCTGGAGGCTTCAGGAGAGAAGTACAAATGCTGCAGATTCCTCTGCCTTGTGAGAACAGCCTGCAGTTCTCAGACTGTGTAGGTGCCTCAGAAGATCTTCAGGCCTGGAGGAATCCAGAGTGCTGCTCATCTCCTACAGAAGGGGTAGGTATTCGGAAAATAGTGCCTCTAGCTTCATGACCAAACTCTGAAAGAGTCTTGAAGAGAGTGATTTGAGGAATATTATAAAATTCCAACACTTTGCAAAGAGACGGATATTAGAAGCAACAGTTCTGTTTCTTGCAAAGACTGCTACTCTTAAAAGGTACCAAAAGGGGTGAGAAAAGAGATCATTTCATTAAGTTAAACTTGAACAGAATTTAAGCACCTGACACAAAATCCTGCAACTCCCAGCACCATTCAGCAGGAGTATTTTAAGCCTGTTTCAAGCAACGCCAGAAGAAATTTCACTTCTTTCTCTGAGCCTCTACCATCACACTTATAGCAATCACATTTTAACCACGGAAAACCTTTGAGAAGTAGTACTCAGCAGGCCTAAAAACAGCATTGCTGATTGCGATGGAACTTGACTGCCATTTTCTATTCACAGACCCTTTCAGTTTGTGCATCGTGTTATGCAAGGCAATTTTCCAGTTATAATGAGGTTTAAAATAACTGAGAGACAATCTAGAAAAAAAAAAAAAGAGCATATGCACTAGGTATTTCTTATGTATTTCCTCTTCAATGTAAGTAAGGCCTCCCAGCTACATCTTGATACATGGGTAGAGAAGCGTGACACTTTTTGATACAATTAAGCACAAGATTTGGAACCTAATTGATTTACTCTGAACTTAGAGCCATTTAAATCCCTGAATGATAACTATTTTACTTCAAAAGCATTTTCTTACTTCCTTAATTTTGCCAAGTATGATAGCACAATAAGGGGACCAGGAATTGCTAGGAACCAGCAGCACACAGCATCACAGGTGTCTGCCATGGAAAGCAGGGACATGCCTCTCCTGATGAAGTGAGTCCCTGCCTGGGAAGGCAAAGCAGCCCCTGATGAGTCTGTGCTGCTGCAGAGACACTGCTTCCAATGGTACCTTGTAAATTTAGAACCCCTGTGGAAATCTCTGCTGTGTGCTCTTGTGACAGCAGCACAGATAAATACAGAGGCTTCCACATGCATGTCAAAATGATATTTTTCCAAAAGGCACCCTTTAGAAGAAACAGGAGCAAAATGCAATCCTTTTGTCAACTTTAATTTTCATGCAACAGTAAAACTGGGGATGAGGGCGGAGGTAGTTGGATTTGGATGGAATTTGTTGATCATGCATAGGTGTTGTTTTTTTCCTCTATGACCTTTTTTCTTCAAAACTGCAGGATATGGAAGAAAAAGCCAGAGGAGTTCTCCTACATATCAGTGTGTACATGGGAAATGATAAGTTCAAAACACTTAAACTTCCTGACTTTAGTTTACCAAATGACTATTACGTATCTGAAAGACACAGGGAACACCTCAGGATTTTCAGCAGCTGTCAGTGAGCCACCATTCCAGCAGAATACACATTGCTTTGCTGTAGGAGGGCATGCTAAATTACTTAATTGTTGGTAATTCTCTGCCCTTCCAAGGTTCCTAAGCGGTATTGAGTTGGTGCCTGTGAAGGACAAACATGTCCCATTAGAGTTCACCTGGAAAGAGCCACAGAGCAGCACTGAGGACTGTCCCATGGGACAAGTCCTGGGAAGCAGAAGGATGTCTGGTGCCCTTCCAGCTCCCAAAGGACTCCTCTTTCCTTCTTCATCTTCACAGGCCTTCAGAGGAGTAGGGAGCTCATCTGATAGTTTTCAGATTGTTGACTTGCAAAACAGTGCCATAGAATTCCCACTTTTCCAAGGCAACAATCTCATCCATACAATTCAAGAAAAAGTCATACAGGTGTTGCAGGCCTGATTGCTTTCATGTATGAGCTTCCTATTTATGCACTGGCAACAGGAGCTTTCCATGTATCTGTGAAACTTCAGGAAGTCTGCTACGAGGGCCTCAATCATCTACACCTTAAGAGAGGTTCAGTCAATTTTCTTGTTCACTTCTTTGTCTGTGCTCTTTTCCAATGCAACAAACCTTTCCAAGAGGAGGGAAACTGCAGAGGGAAACTGCAATTTCAGTTTTATTAAATAATCCAATTGCATCTCGAATTCTAACTTCTGATCAACCCTACTGAAAATATGTATTTAAATGCTACTTCCACACAGAAAGAAAGACAAAAAAATCTTAGTATCAAGAAAAATAATTGCAGGCAACAAAGCATTATTGAAAAGCATTTTCATTCTCTTTTTCTTTTTTCTCATCTGAAACATTTCTTCTAAAAGAGCAGTTAAAATGCCAAGAAGTGACATTCTAATTCAGGACTTCTCCAGGTGCATTTGACATTTCAGAGCAGCTCAACTTCATTTGCCCCTTTGCCTGTCTGCCTCACCAGCCACCCAAACATTTATACTCCAGAGATCAGTACAGAATCAGACTTTTTCTCAGTTGTCATTTTTTCCTTCTTCCCTTCCACCTGAATGAACAATACCCTTTCCCACCACTGCGCAGTGACTGAGCTTTTATTTTTCCACACTTCAAGACAGGAAATGTATGCCTGAATTTTGTTGAAACCAACAACTGCATTTCACTGCTTCTGTTTTTAAAGCCTTCTATGTAATCATGTAAAAAAAAAAAAAAAAAAAAAAAAGGCAAAATTACTTATGGAATGCTATTTTTTTCCCTCTAGATAAAGAACAGAACTGCGTATTTCTTCTACAACTACAGGCATAACTGATTGGAAAGAAACACGGGGTTTTGTTGTCCAGAACCCGTGACTCAGACAACTGAGATAACATGGGCTAAAAGCCATCCTCAGTTTGGTGGTTAAACAAAACCAATTTAAAGCATCCTTTATCAAATCACCCAACTGGAAGGGAGATGACTAAATAGTAGCTGTAAAAGATAAAAAAATCAAACAGTAAAGAAATAAGATAAAGGAAAATTCCCACTTCCAACAATTCAGGATACTGAATATTAACCAAATTAAGAGCAAAAGCAGTAGTATGGGTTCTCTACGGATAAGGATGGCAGTTTTGTTAATTGAGAAACCAAAAAGGCGAGTCTATTCTCCATTTCAGAAGTGGCAGAGAAGCTACTGCATTAAGTCATGACAGAGTGTGTTCCACTCCCTTGAAAACTGAAGAAAGTATCAAGAAGTAGCTACTACCAAAACAAAACACCAAAACCAGAACAAAAAAGAAAACCCAAACCAAACCAAACAAATGAACAAAAAAACCCTAAAATGCCCTATACTTTTAAAATCAGAAGACCTGGATAACTATCATTCAAAAACCTAGATGAAACTGAAAAAGTCTATCTTGTTGAAATATAAATCTGGCTGCTATAGAATCTTTTAAAGCCTGGAAGAGTACCAATCAAAATCAGATAACTAGCAGATAAATTTAGTTAGCCTGATACTTCTCTTGATAAATGTAATACACTGAGGAAACAAGAATTAGAAGATTGGTATGTAATGAGTGTTGGTCAATGCGATTCTGTGGAAAAAATCTATTTTGTCAAACAAACCTGGTTTTACTTTCTGATGAAATAATAATTTGGTTGATTAATGTAACTACATAGATGCATCTGACAAACTTAGATTAGACACCTGAGTTGTTATAGCATGGCATTCTGATTTAAAAAATCAGCAGTATCTAGCATCCCTACGGCACATAATAACTGGATTAAGATGGCAGATAACAGCTCCCAAACAGTAGCTGCAACTTGGAAATCACCTTGAAAGCACAGCATTTCCAGCAGGGATCCACAGGGACTGGCAGCTGGGCTCAATATTTAACAGCATTTTTTTTTTCTGTCAGTGATCCCAAAACAAATATAATAAAATCATTGCTCTTTAAAATTTTTGACAGAAAAGGATAGGCATAATAAGTAAGAGGCGTCTTACAAATCATATTCTATAGATTTCTAATGATTCTGGACCCTCGGGTGACATCTAAACAAGTAAATCAAACATTCCCCTAAAGCAGCAATGTGCTAGATAGCTCAGGCCAAAAAGCATTCCAGGGAGACGCCAAACAATTTAATGCTTTGAACAACAGAGTTCCAGGGACAGGAGATGCGATAGAGCCCAAGAAAGATAAAGAACAAACAAAAATGTATGAAACGTGACATATGGGATAGAATTGGGCAAACCAGAGTTGTTTAGTCTGGAGGGGAAAAAAAAGACTTGGTCATAAACATTTGTATATAGAAAGGACTACTGCATGAGAAAAAGATATACTGTTAGGACAGGAAGCAATTTAATGATAAGCAAAGAAGATATTGGTTATACTTTAGAAAAAGCTTTTTGGCTGAAAGAACAGTAAAATACTGGAAAATGTTCCCCAGAGAAGGTGCAGAATCTCTTGGAACTTGAAGTTTTAGGCAAACCTACACCAAGAGTTGGTCTGGCCCTGGAAAAGGGAGTCTGTCTCAATATGCCAGTGACCCCTTTGAAGCTCTTTCAAATTTTTTCTCCCACAATGCTATAGCATGCACATGAAAAATGAATAGAATTCCTCACTTCTGGGAGAACAAATATCCTTCTCCCTCTAATCCTGCCAAAACTTAATGTATTTATGACATATCTTTAAACCAGCACAGATAAGAATGTTTGCAGTCAAGGAACCCAAAAGCCTAAACAGAAACTTGTGAATTCTGCTCAAGTATCCTCTTGTCTTGATGAAATGTAAAGACATAAGCAGTTTCCTGACTCATTAGATCTCTAGAAGCTCCAAATTTTGTTGTTCAGAGAAATGCCTACCTCCAAATCAGTCTGTTGTGAGGTTTTTGATAATGATTACACTCTCTGTAGGAAAGACAAGCTTCTTGTTTTGTCACAAGCAATTTGGTTTTACATTTATATTTTTTTGCCAACAGAAATTTTTGGATATAAAAAGGACGGGATGCAGCAACTTCTGTCTTTTGTACACAAGGTATTATTCTCTAGTTAAACATAGATTTAAAATGATAAGATTTAGAAAATACTTATTACTTCTCTTAAAAAAACTGTTACAAACTCAATATACTTGGCATACTCTGCAAAGCCAGAGTCTGTTTCTACATTTGGTCTCCCTTCTCTCAATACATTAAATAACCCTGCATGGTTCCTTTTTACAGTTTATCTTTAAAAGAAAAGGAAAGAGCAGAGCCAAGGGTTTGATCATTCTGTCACTGAGTGCATAAACAACAGCAGCATCCCCTCAGCCAGCATGCTGGTGACAATCTAAGAAGAGCAGGAATTGTTCTTTTTCCCTCACAATACCCAAACTCAATTAAAAAAAATATTTCCACTGTAATATGACACTAATGAGAGAAATAATCTCTCTGAGAGACTGATTATCATCATTGAAGAATAACTCTACACCTACTTGATGCTGCTAACTCTGAAACTGATAACTAGGGCAAGAGTCCAGATGCTGAGAGAAAGTAGCTTTATAGTCAAATGAAATTTCTGGTCTTTTCTTTAAATAGAAAATGGAGTTTTAACACACATATACATTGGCTTATGCATACAATGCTAATTTTTAGGGCTTTGCAAGTTTCTTCAGCTTAAATACCAGACATCACATATGACCTTTATATGGTCATAACACTTTAATTTAAAGTTGAGATAGAAAATAAGAAGGAACTGAAATACATGATTAATTGTGCTAGCGCAGAGTGAAAGTTATCTGCTTGTCATATAGGTTTAACTCATGCATTAGCAATGCACAGTTTACAATCTAGTGACATGTTTAAGGGTTTACATTTTTTTTATGAGAAGTGACATTACACTTGGCAATTAAGTGTAAAAACTGTTTTCTATTTCTATTTGAGATCTATCACCTCTCTCTCATGTGATGAAAAACAGCCAACAGTAATTCCCTGTTTAACATTCCCATGTTATACATGGCTCTATGGACCTCAACTCCATTTCCTTTTTGTTGGCTTTCCTCTCCATGTTAAAAACTCTTAGTCTTGGAGCAAATTTCAGGGTTTATCCATATTCTCTACTCTTCTCTGTACATCAGAGAAAAAAACAGGGCTGGACAGGACTGCACACACAACCTGAGGAGTGTACACGGCACTGTACACTGGGCATGGGCATCAGCAGCATCTGCTGTTTTGGCTCCAAACCACTTCTAACATCCCATTTGTGTGCTTGACCACTGCTGAGTCCTGAAGCTGAGGCTTCCAAAATACAATCTATTTCAACTTCAAGAGTTTTTTTCCTTAACAGAAGCAGCTGATGTAGAAATGATCACATGACTTGCTAGGTGTATCCCTTTTCATCTGCAGACAAGAAGTTATATTTGTGTTTCTTCCTGGTCAGTTGTTTAATATCATGAGATACATGTGCACATCTTTGCCACAGGTTCTAAGACAGCCTTTCCCAATAGGATGACAACCCAGCACTGACCCCTCTTCCCAGACATTTATGAGCATAATGAAGTCCTAGCACAGAACCCTCTGAGACTTCATTATGAATCTGATCTTACTCCTGCCATCTGTTTCTCAGTTTTTCATTCATTACAGGCCAAGCAGATATTTTCTTTCCATGATGCTCTCATACTTACCCAACTAATTACTACTCCAACATTCTGAATCTAACTAAGATCATAGTTCCTTGACATGCATACAGCACTTCACAAAAATTAACCTTAAAAAGAAACCTGAACTTGGAGGGGGCAAGAAAACTTATGGGCAATTCATACTGCATATTTCATTTACACGAAATGGCACAGTAATAAACAAAATAAAATAATCTAAGCCTGTTTATTTCTGAGCCATAATTTCCATATAACTTCAGATTTTTAAAATGTACAATATGGAACCAAATTTCGCAAAAAATCAAATAATTAATTGCAGTATTTTTTGTTTGTTTTTAATTCATGCTTGCCTCTATTTTTGGATCAACAATATTTTATTCACTCGTGCTTTATTCACAAGGCTTCTGCCAGGGATAAACATGGTCTTTCATTGCATTCAAGTCTGCTAAACTTTGACATATTTTTATTCTCCAGACTTATCTGAAGACCTCTTGGGCATCTTCTCACACATTACACCACATGCCTGTGATTAAATTTGAGTCAAGTGAAAGCGTAAAGGTCAAAAAAAGACCAAAAAAAAAAAAAAAAAAAAAAGTGAAAAGGATTGCAGGGAAGTGTGAAATAGGAGTCAGTTCTGCAAGTCTTACTCGTACGGTAAAAGACCCAACAGCCCTGTTTATACTCCACTTCTTTATCTCATCCATCTGTGTTCCAGTTCAGTCTATAAATGGTTTGCAAAAAGACTAAACTGTATAGTGTCCAAAATCTAGCACAGTAAAGTTAATACTGCTTGACCCACATACAGCACAGTTCAGATGAAAACTCTTTATAAACAGATCATTCCTGAGAAACGCTTTTCTTAGGGCTCTCTGCTTCCTCCTGACATCTGCAGAAGCTATACCCATGTACCTTAACATCCTCCCACACATGCTGACAGAAAGGAGTCAATTGATCCATACACCATTACCCAGTGTCTAAGTAGCAGGTATTGCAATTTAAAACACCTCAGTTCAAGGCAATCTGTGTTCAGAAGTCAGAGGCTGGTTACCAAAATAGTTTATTTTCAACTTTTCTTTAAACAGTATAATTCACAATGCTAAAATCCTATATGTGGACAAAAAGAAGATACACATATTTCTGTACCATTTGCCAAAACTTCCCTGTTGTCACTGCCACTAAAGTATTCCAACAGCCCCACAAATTTCTCCCTGGGTTTAAAGAATTTGGGTTGAGTGGGAAGGAGATTTCAAATCTTTCTTTCTGAAGGAGAAACCTTAGGAACTTCCTTAAGGGATGGATGCTAAAAGGCTATCGTGACTTCACTTCATATGAAACCCAGATTGGATCCTGGCTTAAGCAGGAGTTAACGAGTTGAACAGTCTGACATGTTCATTTGATAGGGAGTGATGAAAGGCCAGCTGTCAGATTTAGTTTGTTTGAAGATAAGCTGATTTATTGCTTACAAGTAATATGCTTGGCACAGGGCATGCATCTCAGTAATGGTATACTTCAAACACGATCACAGAAACATTCAATTCTGGTAGATTACATTCACTGTTCAGAAAAATAAATGCAATTTTCAAAATGACATTTCAAGTTATCATTTTTCTGTACTTTCCTGTGTGGAAAAAAAAAAACAAAACTTTTTTCTAATCATTTAATAGCCAAAACCAGGCCTGCCAAAGCACTTGGAGTGTTACACTACTTTTTAACTAACACTGAACAAGGAGCTTTAAATGGGTAAAAGATTAAAGAAATTGTCCTTACAGGATAACCAAGGAAGGGAGAATCAAAAGCAGCAGTAGTCAACAGCTGAAGGATGACAAGATACAGAGCAGCTGAGTGACAAGATGAGAGGCAGAAGGTTGGTAGGGGATATCAAGGTGAATCCTGACAATCAGAAAGGGTGGATACAGTTACAACAGAATTGGACAATATACAAAAGTTAAATATACTGCTCTCTTTCTGAGGAAAAACAGTAACCAAGGTGGAGCTTAAACAGAGGAAGTTTGCAAGTTGTTTAATAGAAAAGAAAGAGAGAGGAGGCAGAGGCAGGGGTAGGCTAATTGAGAAGGCAGAACAGCGAAATGGATGTGAGCAGCTATCACTGCCTTCCTGCTCCAAGGGCAGGTGCTTTTAGATGCAGACTCCTCCATAAGGAGTACTGCCAAAGGCAGGAGCTCAGACACAGCACAGGACAAACACTAACCTCACATGAACAGAAGGCTTTGGAGTTTGTATCTAAAGCGGGCATTCCAGAACGACCAAAGGAAGAAAAAGCAGGTACAATCAGATTTCCTGGCTTATTATGTCAAGAATTATTAATTTTTCTCTGTGACAGAGACTGCACATCCAGGAGGACCACTCTTTCCAATCTGAAGTAACAATAACCTACTGGAAAGTCTTCAATCACTTCTAAAATGTAACACGGAAATCTCGCAGGAAAACAAAAACAAAACAAAACAAAAAAAACCAAAAAAAAAAAAAAAAAAAACAACAACAAAAACAACCACACAAAAAACCACAAACAAACAAACAAACAAAAACCCCTCGAAAAGGACAGTCCTTTAATGCAGGCAAATATTTCTTCTGTATCTCCTAAAACTCTGTGTTTTTTCCTTACTTCAGTATGACTACATTTTCCTATCAATGCTCATACAGGGGAAGCACTCCAAGAATATAAACTCACTGGTACAGTTTTTCCTGCCTTAAGCAACAGTGGTTCTTCCTTCATCCTGTACTGGGATTCCTATGTTAACCAGGTAATAGACCATATGATACTGCTGTGTTTGTCTCTATTTGCTGCCAATTTCTGTCTCCCTTATTAAGGATCCATGTCCTCCATGCTATAACCCCAATCATTTTCTTACATAACTCAGTCTTTAAGAGCACTGGACACCCCCAAGGCAAAAAAACATGTGCTTTCAGAAATACAGGCATTCCTAAACAGAGAGACAGGATCTACAGATTCTCCTGATTTTTTTACTCCTATGGTCATTTTAAGTGTCTCTAATTTAATATCCTTTATGTCTGTAACAGACCTATGACATCTTGCAAGCTGGTGCATTTTGAGTATGTCAGCAAAACAGCTTTGTCTCTCAAATTTTGTTAATGGGAATATATTTTCTACATTCTTTTACTACAGTTCTAATTCTAGTTGAAATTACTGCCATTGTACAAATTAATCCAATTCACTAACAGGCCATCTTTTCTTATTTAACTTTTAAATTGCTATTTACTATTATTTTGCCTATCATTCTTTCAAATTGCCAGTTTATTCCAATGGTGTTTTACAAAATGCAGCACATTACCAATAAAAAAAACACCAACAAAAACAAAAACCACCAAACAAACAAAAAAGAAACAAACAAAAACCCAAAAAATCCCCCCAGCACATTACTTTCATTTATCTCCAAATTTGTAAAGTTCTGTAATTAAGAATAAAATTCAAATGGAGTCACCAAGACCAATTTTTTAAAAAAACGTGAAAATAAAGACCATTCTCCTACCAGTGACATTATTACTCTTTGAGCCACCACAAGCAATGTGACACCCTGCAAGATGCCATGGAGTACACGGTATGCCAAAATCAGATCAACCCTTCTGAAGTGCACAGATGGAGCAAGTAGCTACCACACTTTGCACGGGCAGCATACAGTGAAATATCTCTTTGCTTCTTGGAAGGCAGTTTACTCTTCCGCAAATGCACGCTGCTACATTTGACATTTGCATTCTGGCTAACAGACCTAGGCAGGTATGAAATGGAATATTCGTGAGTAGAGGGGTGGCTCACACACATTTTGCAACCCATGACAATCTAGAGAGGAACACTGGCAATGCTGAACTCTGCTCCTAAATTTCTGGATGGTTACCAAAAGTCTCTCTGCTGAAATGCAGTGTGTGATCCCAAGGACATATACGTGAAAAAGGAGATTCAGTTTGAGTTTAAATTTTTTGGAAATAAATTTACATTTTTCATCATCCCTACAAGTTACTAAAATCTTTGTACTAGAACAGAATGGAAAAATCCTTTTGCCATTACAGTATTGACCTTGTATTTCAAAAGCATTCAGCTGCTGTCATTGGGAATGCAAGACAATTGGCATATCAGCATGATCCTGGATAATAAAAAGGACTAACTGAAATTAAGCCAAGCTCCATGTGGTGGGTTGACCCTGGCTGAATGTCAGGTGCCCACCAAACTGCTTCATAACTCCCCTCCTCAGCTGGGCAGTAGAAGGAAAATATAAGCAGATAAGGGCAGGGACAGATCACACATCAATTTAGGCTTGACTTGGAGAAATTAGTTTCATTTATAACCAAGTAAATCAGAGTAGGACAATGAGAAAAAAAGAAATCATAAACCACCACTCTCTTCTTCCCAGGCTCAACTTTACCTCCCTTTCTCTACCTCCTCCTCCCCCGGTAGCACAGAGGGATGGGGAATGGGTGTTCTGCTCAGTTCATCACACATGGTCTCTGACACACTTTCCTCCTCATGGGGAGGACTCCTTACACTCTTCCCCTGCTCCAGCACAGAGACCCCCCACAGGAGACAGTCGTCCACAAACTTCTCTGGGGCTGCAGTTCTTCACAAACTGCTCAGTGTGGGTCCCTTCCATGGGTGCAATCCCTCAGGCTCACACTGCTCCACTGCCAACACTGCTCCCATGGGGTCAGAGGTGCTGTCAGGAGCCTGCTCCAGTGTAATCTTCCCACATATCCTTCAGGTATCCATCTGCTCTGGTATGGGATCTTCCACTGGTGTAGGATGATCTCTGCTCTGCTCCGTGGACCTCCATGGGCTGCAGGGGAATCTCTGCTCTGGCATCTGGAGCTCCTCCTGGAGCACCTTCTTCCCCTCCTTCTTACCTTGATGTTTCTCTCACATGTTCTCGCTCCTCTCTATGGACGAAGTTGCTGTGTGCCCTTTCCCTCGTCTCCCCAGCTCAATTTTCTTAACTCTGTTATCCAGAGGCTTTGGCAGGGGTGGGTCCATCCTGGACCCCACTGGCATTGGCTTTGTAGGACATGGAGGAAGCATTTTACAAAAGCTACTCCTGTAGCCCCCTGCTACCAAATACAGAGAAACCAAATACACCCCGACATCACATCATTAACCCACTGTACATCAAGTAATTGTGTATTTGTGACAACATGCACAGCAAAGCTTTTAAATTGGGTTGGCACACATTTCAAGACCTTTCCCCAATAATGCAGACAAGCAATTATTCTAGTAGTTTTCCTGCTTCTCAGATGTTAAGCCATAATTAATTAACTATCTTAAAAAGTGGAGGTCACAAATAGCTCTAACTGTAGGCAGAAACTGAGACTGAAGAGATCAGTACAAAGTTGGGAAGAGAAGCAAAATTAACCAGATGAAGAACAGTGTTTATATAACAGGAACACATCATCCTGTAGCAGCATTTAATTTATCCCAGAGGAAGGGAAGATGTAGGAAGGAGCAATAATATTTCATTTGTATCTTCTTTATTAAGCAAAACAAGGCCAGGTAACTCAGACCAACCCAGTAAAATCAGATGAAGAAAACAACACTTGGATTAACATTTAGATTTATATATTCCATGGATTTGACTGCGACAGGTGAGTTTATCTGAGCTTCAGACGAGAGAAAAGCCTGTGGACACTGGCATTGATGACAGCACTAGTGACCTGAGACTATGCTAGGTGTCAGCTGTCATAGTGACATCCCAATGTCTGTTTTATTCTGGATTTTTATATACTAGGGAAAGTTAAAGAGAATTTTTTAATTCCAGCAATTATGACAGTTGACAGCAACTGTCAGCTAACTGCTTTTAATTATGATTTTATCTGGTTTCAGAAAGAAGAAAAACTAATTTTTTCCAAAGTTTAGGTTTGTAGACCTCATTAAAATGATGGAAAACAGCAGCTTTAATAGACAGCCTGAACAAAATCCTGTAAAACTAATACTTTGAACAATGACCATGACATTTGCACAACCTTAAATATAAATTGCAGATGTTTTTTAGCAGAAACAGTCCAATCAACTATCTGCACTTCAAATTATGAGGAAAGTCCTTGTGATACCCAACACCTTCTAAAGCCACATGCCAGAACAGAACCTATTTAACTAACTGGAAAAAAAAGCAGGAGTTTTGGACAAGAATTACAATTCACAGTATGTTTTTATTTTCTTATAAATTTTTGGATTAGCTGATGGCTTTTGCTATGGAAAGTTTTCCATGGACAACATTGTAGTTCCTGACCTAGTCATGAAATAATATGCTCTGTCTCACTCTGGACAGCCCTAGAGAAAGCACTTGGGGTTGTGCACTTCAGTGAAGAGTTAATGTGAGTACTATAAAAAGCAGTCCTAAATAACCTACCTCCATTATGCTTTACAAAAAATGGAATCTGGTCAAGAGAACAGCGTTCCTAAATATGACTTGAGAAGAATCTACATCCATTTCACATTACCAGTTCATGGCAAAAAACCCAAACAACAACAACAAAACACCACCACAACTAGAAGAAAAGGTAAACAAAAACCAAACAAAAACCAAACCAAACCAAACCAACAAAAAAAAAAAAAACAAAAAAAAAAAAAAAAAAAAAAAAAAAAAAAAAAACCACCCAACACCCACATATAAAACCAACCCTCCAAACCTTGCACTGCACTGAACCAGAAATATCCATGCAACCACTGTTTTTATATTATGACATTTTTTTAAACTCTGATAGAAACATATAGGACAGCCCCTGGTCTGTAAAGATTACCTTTTATACACACAATATTTTACCTAGGAAACAGAAGGACAGATAAACTTATTTATTGAGGAAGTATGTGCCGTGAAGTTTCTCATATTTTGCCCAGTTCAGTGTTTTACCTAAAGCACTACTTTCTGAAAGCAGACACTTTTTATACAAAAAAAGTCTCTTGATCTTTTAAAGCATGAGGAAAACTGAAAACAAAACAAGACCAGACTCATAGTGCTGTTTTTCATTAAAGGCTGGAAGCTGTTTTCACCTTGCCATGGACTGACTTCTCATCAGAGCTCCACAGAACGTGCACAAACACTGCTTGAACTAGTAAACTGAAGTCATCAATAGCTTAGCAAAAGAACATTTTGTGTTCCTAGAATGAACATCAAGATGTGTCAAAGAGCAGGTGAAACCACCTAAGCTGTCACCTCTCTCAGAAACAACTCAAGCCCTCCCACAGGCTGAGGAACATGAATAATAAGCCTTGTCTAATAAAGAAGGCAGCCAATGCAAACATGCTACTTTCACACATAACTTTTTGAATGCCTTAGAAAATTGTTATAAACAATTTCTATTTGGCTAACAGCACCAAGCAGGCTTGGCTCATCCCTTCCTGCAAACTTATTCTACATTCAAAAATCCTGCAAAAGCACTAGGACCTACAAAAAAATGTAGAGGATGACATTTCTGCTGAAAAAAACCCTGTAAAACAGGGGGAAGATAAAGAAAAATAAAGGCAGATGGGAGTCTGGAATGGTTAATTTTTTTTTATCAATGTAGAGGCCAATAATTTTCTTTTGCAAGACTTTCTTTTTCACTGCCTGTTACAATTTTTAATGCAGCTTCAAAGGTGATGGTAGTGAAACACCAGTGTAGTGAAAATAATCTAGTTTCTCAACATAGCTGTTGGTATGGAATCATCTCCTAGTGACCCTAATTCATATAATCTAAGAATCTTTAAAATCTTGAAACCAATCATACTCAAGGCTTAGCTTAAATTTAATCTTGGCCCGGTCTGAACTTCTGACTTCAAAATCCAAACTAAACTGTTTTAGTCTTCATTAGTCCAATGTCCAATTCCTTAAGAACTTGCCACCCCGGAGACAAATCCTCTGCACAGAGAAAGATCACAGAGGTGAAGGTCTTTGGCTGGGATTACTGCGCTATCTCAAAGAGAAAGCCACATTAAAGGCCTTCTTCCAAGTCCCTTATTCCCCTGTTACCTGCTCACTTCCACTTAAAGCTTGTCAGCAACTCTGCACAGAATCCTTTCTCTTCTGCCTCTCCCAAATGTTTTCTTCTTTCTTTGATCTTTCATTCCACGTGTCTCGTCCCGCAAATGTTACTCCAATAACCCCCTCAGACAATGGTTTCCAGCAATTTGTGGAAGTTTTGAGGCAAGATTCCTTTTAGAATTAACCATCCTGAGTTCCATAGGATATCTGTATTTGTCCCTAATTAATTCTGCAGCACTGAAATTTGTGTTTAAACAAAGTATCATTGTATACAGCCCATGTTTCTTTCAAATGCTACAAAACTTGCTGTATACAATTTTCTAAAGCATTTCATATATTTTTATAATCTTCCAAAAAATACTAATTACCAATACAACGTTCCCTCCTCCACATCTTTGCCTCCTACAAAAAGCCTGAATAGCTGAAACATCTATTTTAATTGGAACTTCCACTAGTAATTACTCTCTAATACCACCTTTCAAAATCAATTAAAAATGCTTAGTTCCCAGAAAGAAGTCTTTAAAAATCCTAAAAACTCTACTAGTCAGCTACAGCTTACAGATTCTTGAAAGATAGTGTTATTTCTGTTGGCCTCAAATTATACTTTTTTCTAGGGTAGTCAACAGTGAGCACTAATATAAATGGGTAACATGTGACAAGGGAAAAATTAAAAAAGTATATTAGCAGACCTCACATCTTTCATACATTTGAACAACTAATAGTCTGCCAGGACTTTTCTACTTCCACTGTACACGGAGACTTTGGATGAACTTGGAGACATCAAAGCCCTAAAACACATTAGTGCCTTAAAATGGATACACAGGAGCAGCTTATGATCAACTACTGCAACTCACTGAGTAACTGGGGATGCAGCCATACTCATCACATTTACAGCTGCAACTGCAGCAGTTCTAAAGAATAAAAGGCAATCTTAAATTCCATAAATAATACCTTGAAAAAAATAAATCCAAAACAATGACAAAAATGTGACAAGTTGTTAGGATTTTTTTAAAACAGAAAAAAAAACCACAGTGAATTTAGATATAAAAGATACTGAAGTAATGACTACTGTGCCACTTAGGTAACATCACTAACCCCACATCCTCACCCTTGGGATTGAGCTATACTTGGTGGCTGTTTTTCAAACTAGTCAATGAAATACGAGGTCCGTAAGACTTTCACAAAATGCGACCATCCTTAACATCTTCTCTAAGCACTGTATACATAAATGATTTCTGCTTTTTTTTGCCAAGGAAAGACTTCGAGTATTGGCTTGAAAAGCAGGCAGAAAGTTGCAGCAGGGCTAATCTGTAGTCGTGTTCACTCTAGCTTACAAAAATACTAAGAAACGCAAAGAATTAACACAGTCCTGCTTCAAAGCACTTTTAATATTCTGTAGGAATACTGCCTTTATTTCTACTTGCTCTATAACACTGCTGCTTGTGTTGAAGAACAGCTATACATTCAACTTGCATGCCATTCCCAGTCCCATACATCTCCAGAAGTCCTGTCAAGGAAACTTTTTGTGTTTCGTCTCAACCCAGAACAACCCACTTCAAACCCTAATGGTCTTCAAAGAAAACTAGCAACCTGTTCTGGCTATGAGAGTTTGAGGAAAAACTGCCTTTTACTCTTTCAAAAGCTAAACTGTGCAGATATTTAGATGCCCTTCCCCCAAAGCCACAGTCTGATTTTCCAAAAGCATTGAATCACAGCAACATACTAATAAATCAAAGGTAGCAGGTGCTTGGCATAGAAGTCTGGAGGATACTCATTATGAACCTTCACCCATATGGCTTCCTTTACAAAACTGCCCAACAATCATCTTTCCAATATTCCAAAAATCTAAACCTTGGAATGTGACACAGTTTCTAAGATTTAAGAGCAGACTCATCCAGAAAGAAATACCACTGTTATGCGTATCTGGAAAATAACTTCAGCAAAATATTGAACTATCAAAGACCTTACCAACACATTAATGGCGAGAGGCTTATCAAAACAATGCAAAGGTCATCATGTAGGAATAGCCCAATCTCTGATACAGGTGGGTGGAAGAACTGGATTGTATTATTACACCTCAATATCAACGTGCAAATAAGCATCTTTTAATGGGAAAATAAAAACCAAACAAAACAAAACCCAACACAAAAAAAAAAAAAAAGAAAAAAGAAAACAAAACAATCAAACAAACAAAAACAAAAAAAACAAACAAAAACAAAAAAAACCCACAAAAAACCACAAAAAAAAAAACCAAAAACAAAAAACAAAAAAAAACCCCAAAGCTAGAATAATAAACCAGTAAACCCTTGCTTTGTAATCAAAAGTTACATTTTTATTTCTGAGTGGATCTGTTGAACTGTTTGTAGCTAAAACTCATCCACTGGGTGGTTTCAACTTTTTTTTTTTTTTTTTTTTTTTAAATCTTAGAAGATAGAAACTTTAAGATTTAGCTTGAAAGATAAATAATTGATCTTCATAACTACACTGGAAACAAGTCACCATATGGTTCCCTTATGACACAGGCAAAGGTAGTTTAAAGAGTGTCAGAAGTCCTCAATAGCAGCTTGCAATTACAATAAAGCTGCTTGATCTACATTTCATGACAGACCATTCTTGGAGATGGTCCCCAAACATTGACAATTTTCAGCTTCAGTACTACAATTCTGTGGCCTAGAGAAGAGCACAGGGAGCAGCTGTTGTCATGTTTGCTTATATTAGGATTTCCCAGTAGATGTGGTAAAATGAGCAATGAAAAATGTGTAGAATAAAATAGGAAAAAAAAAAGTTTTTGTTTTCAGGGAAGGCTTCAGCAAAGAGAAGTAGAGGCCCTTGTCACTTGAATGACTCTTCAAATAGGAGAAACAGCAAAATCCTGCTACTGAAACTGTTCCATGGCAGAAGTTATTGAACTATTCTGGTATGGATGTTGCTACACTGCACAATATGACCAGACAGGGTTAGCAACAATGTTTACATTCCAAAGCAGAATGGTAACATGGTTTGAATTCACTTTATAAAATCCTAGTTGTTAATTTTGACTTGTATTGGATTAGCTAAAGCGCAAGTCTAAAGCTGCTTTAAACTTCCCGAGCAGCTCCCCTTCACCTGACAGAAAACTGTTGCTGACTGCTGCCCTGTAACCATAATTATAACCAAACCTCGGGGCACAGCACAGCCGCAGGCGCTCACCGTGCCTCTCCCAGATCACAGGAGGGCTGGGTTAAGCCTGAGCTTTAACAGCCAAAAGAATAAAAGGATGTATTTTCAGTCAGCAAACAGGGCAGGCACAACCCTGAGTACACCTGCTGGAGATGACTGCTAAAGCAGTGCCTTCAGCAAGAATACACTCCAGGAGGAGCATCAAGTGATTGCAATTCTCTCTCCATATCTCTGCCACACAAGTCCAACGGTGAGGGTCCTACTCCTCTGCCTTCCCAACAGCTCCAAATCAGGCTTTGCTGAGCCACTTCCCTAGTACCACTTACTTAAATCTTGACAGAACAACACATTGCTGTATTTTACTTTCAGGAAAACTCATTGTGTCAGTGTGCAATCCCTAGCCAAAGGGGCCCAGTTATCTTAATCGATTCAGTAAAGGACTAAAAATAGGGATGCAAAACAGATAGCAAAGTGCTCACCTTGTTGTATTAGCTTTGCAAGCCAACAACTTTGCAACAGAATGATTTTTTTTTCATCATAGAGGGACTCTCATTACGTAACCAAAATACAATTCTGTCATGCATGTAAAAATGAATTCCTACTGTAAAAAGTGGATTTTAACACAGTGTTTTGTGCTGCTGTGTAAAACATGCTGAAAAAAACTCCAATTTTTCTCATTGGGAAATGAGGATTTGATTTAATTAAAACATTTTGTGAGAACATAGCCATTTCATCAATATTTTAAAGAAAAGCAGTGGCAATGTTTTTGAAGTGCTCCATCCACAAATGAGATTGATATTTTGTCCCAATTAAGCACAAAGCTCTGACATATCAGAATCTCCCACAGAATGAAAATTCCCTGTGAACATTTACAGGCTTGAAGCTTGAGCCTGCAAACAGATGTCATAATCCATTTCAAAGGCTACTTTTATTTATAGCAGAAAAATTCTTCACAAATATTAACTGAAAAAGTCTTGGGAAAAAATCACCACAAAGATAATAATTTATTGTAAGCTCCCACTTCTTCAACATTGTAACTTCATTGTCCTTGAAATTAAAAATGTCAACCCATTTGCAACAAAACTAAAATTTCTTGAAAGAAAATCCACAAAAGAGTGTATTTTTAAAAAAGTATTGACTCTTCAGTATCATATATATGTAAACAGGATTATTCAGTCAAACTGTGGAACCACTCTGAACCACCAGGTTACAGAAGCTGAGGGGATAAATAGGGGCAAGAACTTACACAGCCATGCAACAAAGCATGTGAAGAATTTCATGATAATGAAATTCTCTTGAAGTTTAGAATTTTCTAAACATTTCAAATATCAATGTCTAACTTTAGGAATTCTTTTTTTCTACCTTCCTGTACAAGGCTTTACTTGAATCTACCAGAGAATTCAGTACCAGTAGCATTAGAAAAGAGGTGAGACATGAAGTTCTTTTACCCTTCTCCATTTTGAGATTCCACAGGCTCTTAATATTCTGAGCACTACCTCTTCAATTATGCAACTTTCTGGGATTTCTTTTAGGAGTTAATAATAATCTCCAATTATGAGTACAACTCTCCCAAGATTAAGAATTAGGTTTTAATTTACCCTTCATCCAAAAAGGAACACATTTATATTTTCTAACATTCCCGACCCTTGTGAAATACCCTGTATATTCCACTAGGAAACATTTGTGCTACAAACTGACACAGGAAGATTTTTAAAACACCTTTCCAGGTACACAGGTGACAGAAGCAAAGATAACATAGTCGAACCATTGCTGATCTATAATTTTGTTTACCCATATCCCCAGTTAATTGGGAAATGTTTTACTTAAGGAACTTCTCTTTCTCCAATACGTATTTGCTGCAATGCAACACACATATCAGAAACATCCTTGAGCTTCTGTATTCCTGACTCTGCTCACGATGCTCAGTAACTGAATAGTCTCCAGTTGCTCATCCCTTTTGGCTTGAGCAGAGGGATGGGTAAGAGCAGCAAACTTTGTCAGCAATATTGTGGAGGGATATCCAGAGCTGGGGAGCAGCAAATAGCTTAGTGGGAGAAAGAGCTGGAGGCTTTCCCTCCTTTTCTGTGCTCAGTGTGCTGCTGACCAGTAGGAATTCCTGTCTAGCTGACAAAGACCTAATCAAGCCAAATTACTGCAAGTTGGAGCTGGATAAATTCAGATTGAAATCTGCACCATATTTCTTAACAAAGGAAAATATTAAACTACTTTTAGCAACTACCATGGGCTATGGCAGATTTTTCTATCACTGGAAACTTTCTAAATATCAGTTTCTGTGCTATGGTGGGTGCTATTCAAATACAGCTGGAACACTAAGAGCCAAAATGAGAACTTTAAATCCCTTTGTTCTGCTTTACATAGCAGGTTGGGGATAGGTGACCACAACAGATTGTTCCAGTCTTTTCATCTTTGCACCCATGGATAATTTTCCCTCATATTTTATAATCATTCTGCTCTGTTACAAAGTCCTCCTATTGGTTCAAAAGACACTGCAAACAGTACTCATTTTGTACTTCACTGCAGTTTTGAACGAAAGCCATTACAGCAACTGCTCAACACCTCAACAGCTTTAGGGTGCTTATTTGCTTTATTCTATTCCCTCAAGAAAGCAGCCCTAGTTAGTACAGAACACGACCTACTTGACAGAAAAATATAGGTCCAGCAAAAGCACCATCAGCAAGTACTGCACTTTTCACAGTGCTGTGTGCTGTGGTCACAATGTGCTGCTCTATTATCCAATCTCATTCCAACAGAAAAGCAATACCAGGACAAAAAACCTCGCCACAACACTGCCTTAACAACAGTAGCCATGGTCTCTTCATTATTCAGTTTCTACCCTCTCAGTGGACAGATCTAATCCGAAGGACATTGTTTCCATCAGTAAATACCATGTCTCACTTTGATACTCATCCTGATCATTCCCTCTCGGTCAATCCCTGCATTAACCTGACCCACTGCTGGCTCACAGCAAATCCTGGATTCTCTGCAGGTGTTGGAAAGGATAGAAGTTAGTGCTTTATGTTTTGCCACTACATTAAGGATATTGTTGGGAAAAATCCTCCCTTAGCTTTAAGCACATCTGTATGCTGACACGAGCAGTTGCCTTGGAAACTAAACTGCTCAAAATGTAATAAGGACAGAAGATGTGTCAGCCAACAGCTTCAAAATTGTTCTCATCATTAAACTACACCACTCATCAACCTCTGCAATATTACAGGAGCTGCTGCTAAGTAATTCTATCAATTTGCCTTTGCAAAACAAGGAAGTTCCTTCCAGTAGGGTCACCTCTACCATTTGTGTGTTTATAAGGTTTCAGGGTGTGGTTTCTTAGGTAGAGGGGTTAGATTTAGAGGAGAAACAGCTCAACCCTGGTTATAGCTAATCATTCAGCACACTGATATTCCTCTTCTCCACTGAGAGGAAAAACCATGCAGTAATGGTTTTTGCTCTCCTCACTCATGCAAGATGTGAAGCCACAGTCCTCACTTAAGCATTTCAATGTTGCTGACTGCAGTTCAAGATGTTCACACTTAAGTAACCAAATTACAGCTGCTGAAGGAAACAGCTTCCGGATTTGTGCACAGAGAATAAAAAAAATTAAAAGGACTACTTGTCAGAACCATGGTCTTATTCCTTCAGCTATAGAAACTGTAAAATATTCACTCATAAAAAATTAGAGTTTAGATGATTGTTCAAAACATACCATGCTGGTAAACAAGCAGTATTTGTAATACTATTGTGGTTTACTTCAACATGGGGACAATGTCATGCATACAGGCACAGAAACACTAACTTAAGGAAAGTCATTCCTCTGACTGGTGTAAAGTCCTTGTAATATTTTTTAATTATCTGCAATACGTCAAATATGCCCTAAGTTTTGAATAAGGGATGCAAAATCCCACATTATCACGCAAGAGAAGTATTTCCAAAAGCTTTCAAGGTCATCTTTGCTAAAAGACATCTTTTTCATGAAAATAAAAGAGGACGTTGCCTTCTTAAAAATGTCTGTGTAAGGAGATTTTGCATTGGGTTCAAGATCAAAATCACTTGTGCCCTTCTTTCAAGTACATCCCATGGACCCACAGGCAGGGCAAGGAGGACAACAGAGAAGCAAATTTGGCCTTAGGAGAAATTAACCAATATACTGTGATACCAGCAGTAGCAGGTAGATGCCACGAGGGTTCACAGAAAGGTGTATCCATCCTCTTTACTTACTGCTGCTGGGGATTCTTTGTGTAAATTTATAATTTAGATGTCATGCTTCTAATAAGAACTGTCTTATCAATGTGCTTCTCAAAGACAATTCCTTCTGCCTTTGTGTCTTAAGTACCACCTTGCAGCTCCACAGTTTTGGGGGAATCTAGGACAAGCCTAATGGTAAGACTTGCTTACTTGTTATCAGTCACCGATTAACGGTTTGAAAGGGCAACTTCCTTCCAAATCAACATTGTTTATTCTCCCCCAAATCACTCAAAGAGCAGAGGAAAAAAGGTTAAGCACATAATGCTTGGAGCTTGCTTCCAGCTCATCGCCTTTCTTAGGGCTTAGATGACCCTGGATATCCCAGACAAGCAGCAGAGCCCCTTGCCCTAATCTGCTGTACTCTTTGAAAGCAGCTCTCATTCCTCTGCTTTTACTATATGCTGTATCTTAGAAATGTTCTCTTGAAATTATTTATGTAGTCTAATTCACTAATTATTTCCTACTATGTTCCAAACAATCCTCTTATCTCCCTATAATCAGTCAAAATAATATGCGTAATTGTCACAATTAATAATTCTCTGGCACATTTTTTCTCTTTTGTTTTTAATGCTTTCAGATGCCTAAAGTCAATCTGTGACAAGAATCTGATCTGTGATGAAGATCCAGAATGATGAGTCAAGCGTGTGCATATGAGATGGCTGGATCATGATAACTGATTCAGTGTGAGCTTCCTTCTATCTTTCTGGCCTCCAGCATGGCTGCAAACTTTACCTCAAGGGATGCAGCAGCATCAGCGCAAATTTACCTCCAGACCTTTCAGCCCAGAGCTCTCCCTGCAATTATTCATACTGAGCTGACAAGCTATAAGAAGTGATTTCCTCGTACCCTTATATTAGCCTCCAAAGAGTCTTTTGTCACAAACAAGGCAGCAGAAAGAGATATGTCTGGGGAAGCCACAATCTGCCATCATGACTGAGTGTACAGTATGGGTGAGACCCTTTCAGAAAGATGCCTGGAGGTTGCTGTAACATGGCATCCTAGCAGGTAACTGCATTACTTCATGCAGGTGATACAGATTATTCAAGCAGTTTGATACAGAAGCTATACAATCTCCAAGACTTGCCCTCTACAAAGAAAAGGAGATAGTACAACCAGGTGGTAGTCTGCAGGCTCAGTGGGCTCTGAAAGTTCTTGATGATGTCAAATACTATTTTCAACTAATGCATGAGCTTGGTTTGATCATAATCATGAAATTTCTCTCTGTAGCATGAGGAAGGCAGAGAAAGCACTGGCAAACTGCTCAGTCTTTGAGCCTTTGCACCAGTTTTGCAGCTTCAGTTCTTCAGTAATGTTGAGAGAAAATTCACCTCTTTATCTCAGAAACAACAGCAAAACTAAGATTTCTGGATGAAGCTAAAGAATGTGACTTAAAACTGACTTAGGAATATACAGTGAGCCAGCACTGCATTTGTACCTCTGCCTACAGAGATACCTTTTTCTAGCCCTCCCCAGCTCTCCTACTACTCCTAAACAAAACAAAATCTTTCCACCAAAAAGATGGAAATAAGACACACTACTCGCTGGTAGAGGACCAATACTCCATTTTAAGCATTCAGTTCCTATTCCAGAGCTTGCACAAAAATACAATTACAGATTTTAAGATTTGCTTAACATTTTCTCTACTTATATGGCCCTAGACAAGAGCACGGGGCAGAATATTTTAGGGGTTGATGGGGGTCAGTCAGGTCATTCCTGCAGAATGAAAAAATTAGAACTTAAAAGACTATCGGCGATTTTAAAAATAAATATATTACACAAGTCAAGAGAGGTTTCAGCTTCTTGTCTGAAGACAGACCATAGTTAATGGAGGACAGCAGACTTGAAAGGGTAATTCATTGTAGCAGTCGTATCAGATTATTTTAAGAGGAACTGAACTGCCCTGTTGAAATATCTCCTTATGTCTAAACAATTAGCTTAGACACGGAATTTCAGACAGTTAGTGCTAGATGGAATGAATCACCCTTTATTCTCTTCTACCTCTGTACCTCCCTTTGCCTGCTTGAACATAAGGGAAATAAGTCTCTGATCGTAATTCATGTAGAGCTGATACTGCTGTACACTATCCAGCATCTCAAGTTTCTTATTTATTAACCCCTGGGAGCCTCTAGCCTATAGGGAAACAGTAGAATACTGATATAGTTGGTTTCCATAAAGCAATAATCCCAGAGCATAAAATCCCAGAAAGTGAGCTTTTCATATGTTCATAGAATATTAACTTACAGGTGTTCTCCTATAACACCAAACATCACAAAGAAAGGATAAAAAAACCCAGAGACTTCAAATGGAAGTGCCTCTTCAAAGACTGTCAATCAGTGAAGCAGACCTTTTCAAATGAGGAACAGTAGATAGCTGAGACAAACAAAACTTCAATCTATCTTGCTGTTTTCCATACAAAAAAAATGTAATTTCAGCAAACACACAGAAAATTTATTTACCTACATCCAAACCCGGCTATCTAATAAATTCTTTGCTGAATTTTTTTACTATTCAATCAATACACAAGTATGTATCTCCCAGTAAATAGAGATTAAATCTCATACATCAAGTTTGAAATTCTGTGGCCCTAGCTTCTCTTTCTTCTGGATTTTGATCAAAGTATCTTAAAATATCTTACCACTCTCCTTATAGCCACATCTGAATTTTGCATATTAAAAAAATCACATATAGAAGGTGACAGTTCTTCAGTTTTGGAGGAAACAAAGTCATTGAGCAAGTAAGTTCTACTTCTTTCTCTTATCCAAAATGAAACCTTTTCTGACTCTTTCACTAAATGTCACAGTGAATTTGCACTCTTGTCTAAGCATGGGCCCTCTAAAGCACAGGACTGAAAATGTCATCGAATTTCTCAGTGAGAAGCCAATGATGTTTTAAAGTAAAGATGGCTTTTCGTGGCCTTTGTGGCAAACTGACTAATGGACCTGAGCTTTGAAAAAAGAAATGCTTCAATGACACAGAAAGGAAAGTTACAGGATTGGGGATGCCTTTTAAAATACAGTCACTCAGTAAGCAATTCAGGACAGGGAAAAGAGCCTGTCAGACAACTTTAGAAGTAGAAATACGGGGGGAAATCTCACCAGCCTCACACATATCTGCACAGACAACAGCAAGAGGGTTTGTCTGGGGATACTGCAGAGAAGGTACATACAATATACTGATTATAACAAAGAGTGTGCAAGTGGTGATACAATTGTAGCTGGTCCTCCAGAATAATAACTGTGTGGTGAATATTTCAGGTTTGCAACACTCCTGACAGCAGAAAAAAAAAAAGAAAAAAAGAAAAAAAGAAAAAACCAACCAAACAAACAAACAAAAAACACCAAAAAACAAAACACCAACAACAAAACATTCTAAGCTGGCACTAGACACTCTGCATGCAAAATTACCAGCCTCAGAAATTATGATAACATTAACTAAGTTTTACCAAGTATTTCATAGAATCATAGACTCTTTAAAATTGGAAAAGACCTTCAAGATCATGAAGTCCAACCATCAAGCTAGCAGCACCAACACCACTATTTACTTTAGTGCTCAAAGTTATTTACAGGCACAAAGCAGAAAGATCCAGAAGAAGAGCTGTGAAATTTGACATAACACCAAAAGCCTTACTTGATGCCACCCCAGAGCAGGGTCAGCCTGAGCAGGCAGCATGCTTACACCTGGAAACATTGCACATCCTTGCTCAGGGCTCAGCCAGCTGACAGCTGGCTGACAATCAGCAGTGAGCCCATCCTGTTCCTACTGAGCTTTTCAAATGACCTGTTATTCCAAGAATTGTTGTTTCCACAGCATGGCCTTGGATGGAAGTGTGAGTCTTTAACAGTATGACTGCACAATATCCCAGCACTAGGTTTCCAGGAAACATCTTCAGCATTCATGCAATGCTCAGCAACGAGCAGTGTCATGGTCTCTTATGGCTGCTGCCACTTCAGGTCCTGGTGGATCTAGTCCCTTAGTGGTGCAAGAAGCTCCAGATCAAACACATGATTCAAGTTCTTGCCAGTGAAAGCCTCTGAGTAACTGATCAATCACCTTCACCACTTCTGACTCCCTACAGCAGAAAAACAAAGTAGGCATAGTTCTTCCCTCTTCTAGAGGCAGGAGGAACTTCTGGCCTACAGGAGGTGGGAAAGGGAAATATTTAGCAGAAGTACTGAGCAGCAGTGAACTGAGGCTTTGTAAGCTGAACCATGGCTGGAAGGATGTCCAGTGGAGATGGATCTGGTCAACAGCAGCTGACTAGATGTTAGCCAGCTGTGCCCAGGTGGCCAAGGAGGCCAAGAGCATCCTGGCCTGTATCAGCAATAGTGTGGCCAGGAGGACCAGGATAGCGATTGCCACAAAGTGCATAAGCGTTTCACAGAAAACTTACAGAAATACCATCTTTACAGTTTTCTCAAGACCTGTGCTGGGCTTCCAGTATCTCAGAATCAGCCAAGCTTGACTTCACTGCATTTTTAGAAAGCTCTTAGTAGGCATATTAAAATTATGAATAGAGAAGTAACTTCAGGTGTACTCAAGAAAAGCAAAACCTTGGACTAGACTAATGAGGGACTTATATTCCAGAGTGGAGAGACTGTATGATGTCTGTAGAGTATTACAACAGATCCCTCAGTAACAGGGTCTTATATCACTAAATGCACTCTATGGAACACCTGAGCAATTAACAGGAAACATGCAGAACTGGGGGGAGGGAAGGCTGTACCTTAAGTACCACCTCTGTGACTCTTAAATGCTTCACCCCAAGCATTTATCCACAAGCCAAAGCCTTACCACAAGGGAAAAGAAACATTTTGCTTTACTCTGGAAAGTGCTCTAACCATCTAACTGTTCTAAACAGCAGCACTTAACCCCAAAATGAAGCTGTTTCACTTTGCAAAGTACACCACAGATCATTATTAGTTTAGAAAGCCAACTAACACAAATGACCACAATTTTCTAGTCCAGATATTAGCATACTCAGGAAAGAAGAAAACCTAAATGTCAGTTACTACAGCCATGGCATTCTTTTGTTGTTAGCTTATAGCCTGGTAATATTGTGGCATTCTGGTCATATGGAGAAAGGCAAATCACCTACTCCAGGTGACAACTAGGTTGAAAACCTGAGGATCAAGTGTGGGGGTTTTTGTGGGTTTTTTGTTTCTTTGTTTGTTTCTTTGTTTGTTTGGGGGGTTGTTTGTTTGTTTGTTTGTTTGGGGGTGTTTTCTTGTTGGTTTTTTTTTTTCAAGTTGTCCCTTGTAGGGTTGTCCCTTAAGTTGTCCTTTGTCCCTTCCGGCAAGTATCGGATTTTCACACTTGCAACTGATGATTCATCTATGAAACCACAAAAAGAAAAGCAGCAGCATCACAGTTTGCATTATGTAATTACAAAGTATGTTTACCCCAGAAGTCCCCCTATCCTTGGAGTTCTCTGCCTCTGATTCATCACACAGCTCATGCCTGCCACAAGCTTGCTCACACGGACCCCGTCGGACAACTTCATCTCTCCTTGTCCTGTAACTCTATTGAGCAGTCCTTGAAATTAACTTTCAGTTAAAAACTCTCATGTTATAATACAGGGTTGGTAACAAATCACTGGGAAGTGCTCAGCCCTCTGTATCAAGTCTGCAACATTAGGCATTCATGAAACACTCAGTAAATTCAGTTTTGCTTTATTCTAGGCAAGGTAAGGAGCTGATAAAATGCAGATACGAGAGCATTGACTATATCAGAGTACTACTTAAAATCCTGAATTAAAAAAAAAGGGGGATCTAAGACATCTCAAAGACTGGTATCATTTAAAAACAAATAAGAATGGAAAAGGCAGCTATTTTAAAAACTGCTGGCAAAGAGAAAATCCTGTTAATAGTTCACTTCCTCGCAGAAACCTAAAAGAGATGAATGAAGGTGAATAATTCTCTCCAGTCTTACTAATGGCAAAGTAATATGAACTACTACAAGACACTAATACATTTTTCTGAGATACGACAAAAACTTTTTACTCCAAAGTTTAATGCAAGCTAAACACTGATATTTCAGGTATAGACACATACGTGATCCAGGAATGTAACAGTACTCCCCCATACACATCTCCTCCTATTCCTCCCCCTCTCCTATTTTGCATTTCAGTCTCCAGCAGAAACGAGCTCTTCACTGTGGTAAGAGCTGTCATGAAGAACAAGACTTCCCAGCATAAACTACCTTACTTAGTTCAAGAGGTAAATACAGTTGCTGGTACTGTATGTATTTCTTACAAACAGAATTATTCTACATGCATTCCTCTCTTTCAATTTCAACTGCCCGATCCCACGAACACGGCAGGCTTAGTGAGAGCACACAGTGATGGATAATGCCCCTTGACCAGAGGTAACAACTGCAAGACAGCCACCCTGCCTTACACCATTTTAATGTGAAGTAACAACTGTAAAACAGTCGCCACTGCCTTACACCATTTTAATGTGAATTAAATTCACAAAGCCTCACCTGTATCTAAATGTGAAAGTAATGGCAAACACAAGTGATGGTCAAAATGTCCTATAGAAAAGGTCATCCTGACGTGACTGAAAACATCTTACAACAGTACTCAATGTTAAACTGAGATAGGAAGTTCACACTAACTGCCACCAATGGACAGGAGCTTACAACTCCCCTGCCGTGGGCAGAGAGATCTTTCAGGTCAGGTTGCTCAAATCTCCATCCAACCTGGCCTTGAACACTTTCTGTGTGAGACGGGGCTCCAAAGCCAGCTGTAAGCCTTCTGAACCACAGTGCCTCAAAACTGACTGGTGAAGGATCTTGCACCTTCAGACAACATACACACACATAAAAAACTTTCTACAATATGCTTTGGAGGTCAGAACAAAGATAATCAGAATTGCAAGCTGAAAAAAGACTGTTGTCCTCTCCCTTCCTGAAACTAGCAGGCAGTGGGAAGCAAAAGCACAACAGTATTTTATGTTGTCATTCATTTTTTTGAGTTTCTTTTCTCTAATGGGGCCAAAGGGGGCAGAATACGGAGCAAACACACTCCTCCAAAACATGTAGCTCCTATGTCCAATTTTTATCTCATTCCCAAATTAGTATATAGACGTCATTTTGGGACTTATAATTATATGCAAGCTTCTCTATTAAAAAAAAAAAAAAAAGGCATCTGATGAGACTTAGCAAATCCTTTGCTTCTAGGTGTTTTCTGTTCAAAATAAATATTTATTATTTCCCACCAAGTGCTGTGTATATTTTTGTTTTGGCTCATTGACCTGAGCTGGGCAAGCTGTAAACAGAAAGCTCTGTTTTCATTGATTCATTTTTTAAATGAAAACAATGGACTCAGCAAAAGAGGCAGAATGTTTACTATTAGAAATTAATCACTCCAGCCACCATCTCAAAGACAAATGCTGCTGAAAAATAGTCTTACCATAACACATTGTGAATGGTCTGAATTTTTTTCACAGGCTTACTTTTAATCCTAAAGGCCAGATGCTGCCTATTAGGAAAATGTACTTCAGCCAAAACTGTCATCATCTTGTATATGCTATAATGACAGCAGAATTTCTACCAGATTATGCCCTTTTATTTTCTCATTTCTGTGTGTGCAGATCTGGGCGTGGGAAGGACTTGCAGATTCACAGTTTGGAAAAACCAAACATGGTTAAAACCTACTTTACTTGAGATTAGGTGAATCTTCTGTTTTCCTATACAAAAGCTACTGATTTCCAAGGCAAAACTGATAACTCTCAGTGAAGTTGTTTCAGAGAAAAGAGAAAAAACCTATTTGCATGTTATTGTTAATCAATTGTACCTCAAGCTAATCAGGTTTTCCTAGGAAGCCAGAATCTGAAAGCTACCCTCAATACTGTTATATTATCAGGGCAGAACTCAGCCTTCCTGCCTAAAATGCTCAAGACAAATTTATTAAATGGGTGCAGCAATGTGAGTTTTATGAATCCTGCAAAAGATGTGCTATCCACAAGTAACACAGTAGATAAGTTTGTTAACAAATTACATAAATGTAGCAAGTAAAAACTTTCATATATCACAAAGTAGTTGTACTGCAATATAATGTGAACTTTTTATTGACAGAATGACATCTCTACCACCATGTTTATTTTTCAGTACTGTTCTGCTCATTGCAGTCTACAACTTCCTTGTGAAGGGAAGAGGAGGAGCGGACACTGATCTCTTCTCCGTGGTGACAACTGGGAATGGCCTGAAGTTATATCAAGGGAGTTTTCGGTTGGATATCAGGAAAAGATTCTTCACTGAAGGGTGGCTGGGTACTGGAACCGGCTCCCCAGGGAACTGGTTACAGTGCCAGCCCAACAAGAGTTCAAGAAGTGTTTGTATGCCCAGGCACATGGCATCACTCTTGAGGATGATCCTGTGCTGGGTCAGAAGTTGGACTCGATGATCTTGTGGGTCCCTTCCAACTCAGCTTATTCCGTGATTCTGTGATTCTATATGCAGCACTGCACTTAATCATGGTATAAAGGCCAAAGAAAATATTATTACAGTCTTCTAATGCACATTTTCAGAACCAACTCAGATATTGAAGAAACCAAGGACTGAATCATGTTTGACCATTTTTTACTTAGAATATGAAGCCAAATAGTCTGCAAGTCAACCCCTCCTAATATTAGATCTTTTCTGATGGGTAGTTCAATATTGGCAATGAATGGCAACTTTATTGACCATTTTAGAATCACAGAATCATTTAGGTTGGAGAAGACCTTTAAGCTCATCAAATCCAACTGTTAACGCAGTACTGTCACATCCACCACTAAACCTTGTCCCGTGTACATCTACATTACTTTTAAATACTTAAAAGCTTGGTTATTGAAACACTATCCTGGGCAGCCTGCTTTTCCATGAAAAAACTTTCCGCAGTATCCAATCAAAATTTTCCCTGACACAACCTGAAGCCAGTTCCTCTTGTTCTGCCACTTGGGAAAAGAGACCAACCCCCACCCAGCTACACTGTCCTTTCAGGTAGCTGTAGCGAGAGATAAGGTCCTACCCGAGCCTTTTCTTCTCCAGTCTAAACATCCCCAGCTCCCTCAGCTGCTTCTCATCTCCTCATCAGACTTGTGCTCCGGACCCTTCCCCAGCTCCCTTGCCCTTCTCTGTCCCCACTCCAACACCTCATGTAGCAACAGGCCCAGAACTGGACACAGGGTTTGAGGTGTGGCTTCACCAGTGCAGAGCAGAGCACAGGTGGATAATCCCTGCCCTGGTCCTGCTGGCCACACCACTGCTGATACAGGCCAGGATGCCACTGGCCTTCTTGGCCACCTGGGCACAGCCTGGATTATGTTCAGCCAGCTGTCAATTAGCACTTTTTCCCTGGGCAGCTTTCCAACCACTCTTCCCCCAGCCTGTAGTGCTGTCTGGGGTTGTTGTGATCCAGCTGCAGGATCTGGCACCCTGGCTTTGTTAAATCTCTTCCAGCTGACCTCAGCCCATCAATCCAACCTATCCAGATCCCCCTGCACACTCTTCTTGCCTTTCAATAGATCAGCACTTTTCCCCACTTTGGTGTCATTTGCAAACAGACTGGGGGTCAGGACTACTCCCAGTACTAAGCCCTAGGGACACCACTGGTGACCAGCCACCAGCTGGCTGCAACTCCATTCTCCACCACACTCTAGGCCCAGCCATCCAGCCATATTTTTACCTAGTAAAGAATGCAACTGCCTAAGCCATGGGCTACTACAGGAGAGTAGTTTCATGAGTTTCTACAGGAGAATGTTGTGGGAAAAGAGTCAAAGGCTTTAGTAAAGTCTAGGTAGACAACATTCACTAAATATGGCCATTTTCTCACAGATCATGTTGGCCAAAGAAGACCTGCTTTTCATAAACCCATGCTGACTAAGCCTGATCCCCTGCATGTAACACTCAAGCATCTCAGTGTTCGTGGGGCTGGTGGTTAAAATGTAGGGCTTAGCAAGCAAACACTGATAACATGAGACAAAAAAACCTAAAGTTATCACAATCAAGTCATGCAGAACAACTTCTCAATAGCCAGCAAGTTTGGCATGTCAACACACACGGAAATGAAACAGAATGGGACCCTTTCTGTTCATGGTATTTTAGGGGAAAATTATGTGGGTTAAATAGATGAACATCTTTTCTTTGAGATACGCTGAGGAAGATGTATAGACAATCAGACATGAAAACTCATTTCACCCTTGTGACAGACTATTTAAAACTAAATGTTATGGCCAAAAGGCAGATGTGCAGACAAGCAGCTGAAGTGCTTCATCCTTGACTCTGAAGTCAGGGCAGGCCACTCTCAGATCCAAAACATTCACTACACTACAGAAAACATACCACATTAATATATCCTGAAGGTATCAAAAGCAGGACAAAAAATGTCTATATAGTAAATGTTTTCATAGTTTCTTCCTTCTGAGTTACTTTGAATGCAAGAAGGCAGTATCAACATATATTTCTTTCTAATTTAATAATATTTGTAGCAAAATAGTATCTACAGCAGAAGAAATGCAGTTTTCAAAATATCCTGATTCCTGATGAATACAACAGGATGTAGAGCCTAAACCTTAATCTTTTGAAGGTTTGGCCTTTGGACTTTGGACTCTCACCTTTAATGAAGGCACATTCAGGCAACTGGACCTGCCTAATAATACCTGAACTCAGAAAACCAACATAACTGGAGGCACACATAAGTTTAATGTCACTGTTTGCTGCAACAAGATAACTTCCACCAGAAATGTTTGTCTTCTACACTACCACCCAATCACACCTGCTTTGCTTTTATGCATTTTTACTTCCTTGTATCAGAAATATCAGAATAATTCTGCATAACCACTAAAGCAAACACATTCAAAGAAATCAGGAAATCTGAATATGTAACACACTGCTCTAGAGAATCAAAGGAGCCCTGTCAAGTCAGATTGTCCTGAAAATGAGTTCATTATCAGCCGTAGGAGTAAACACAAAGAACAAGTACTCAGTGCAATGTTACTTAATGAAAACAGAAAGCTCCCCTCAATGACTGGAAAACTGTAAGCGTGCTTTTACTGGAATTTAGATGATAAGTACAGAAAGCACGAATTACAGCAGAAGTCTTGCAGAGCAAACTAAGATATTCTGGGTGCCTTAGTTTTGTTTCTAAAGGCACAAGCAATCAAAGTAGATCTGTCTGCAAAAGGAAGAATAAATCATAAACAACTGCTGGGAAGACCTATCACTGTGCCTGGTAAGAAAGCCTGACACTTGTATTCCTAACATTCAAAAAGGAGCAACCCATGCAATATGCCCTGCTTTTGAGACTCACTGAAATGGGCCTGGCTCCTTCAAGAACCTCCCTTCAGCCTCTTTTATAAGGGAACTGGGGACTCCAGTGGAACTTTGGTCATCACTTAGCCTTGAAGGGTTGTGAAACAAACAACATACAGAAGGTGGGTTTCGTCTGAGATGTTTCACAGAGTGAGCACTTACAAAACCTCAGAACAGTTGAAGGTTCCCAAGGTAAAAAAACAGCACCTCTGCAGCACCAGGGACAATCACCAGGGTTTGGTTTTTTTCCACAGAGAATGCTGAAATTCCATAAACCCCTCCCCAAGAACCACCAGTGCTCCCCAGCCTGCATGGATTCTTCTGAGAGAAGATTGCATATCAAATCCTGCAAATTCTGTTATCTTTCTCCCTAACCTCTTTTTCACCTCCAGTTCACAGAAATCTTGCTGCAGGTATCAGCCCTGATGTTTCCAAAGCAAGACAGAGAACTTGCTCTGCTGAGGTTCTCCATTCTCTTAAGACCATAAGTTGTGGCATATGCCAAATAATCAGGGCCAGGAGGAACAGTAATCAAAGGCTGGGAACATTGTGCTCTCCAGAGCACAGCTAGAAAGTCCATTTGAAAAATTTAACTGAAACACTTCAGTTGAAAGGATGAGAAAGCAATAATGACTTATAGGCTGTTCCCAGAAGAAATGTATCCATGTCAGAGCTATCTAAAATAAACTCCAACATGGAAACAAACTCAGTTTGTAAATGTTTTTATATCAGCCAAAGAAAGAACTTTGAAATAAGATCAAACAAACACTTTAGTAACTTGGCTTGTTTGACTAATTTGGTAGATTTTTTGCAATGTCACCACTCTATGACAAATGCCACCCCCTTTAGAGCATGACATGGCACCCTGGAAACTGCAGATGCATTACACTGTCAGGTGTGGTGTCTCATTTGAAGTCCAGAAATCTTCAACATAAAGCATCTGTACAATTGCATTATTGTGCTACTTGAGTGTCCTACCAGCTACAGTAAACAGTATGCCCATTGATTTGGATAACTTGGATGTGTATCAGGGTAACCAACATCTTTTTGCTGATCTTCAGGAAACATTTTTTCCTTAGAAAACTATTTCTCCAGAATAACAAACAAAATAAATGGAGCATCAGATATTTGGATGCTTTCATCTGACACACAACATTTAAAAATGTAGATGGATGGTGTTTGACTCCTAGGCTGCCTTTAGACAATGCAAATTTAATTTCTTCATTGTAATCCCACTACAGGAATATGTGCTATTCCTTCTACAAGCAAGTCAATAAAGGTCGCCTTTTGCCTTTATTTGTGATTATCAGAAAGTTTTCAGATTTATTGAGACTGTAATGGAAGTTTCAGCAATAGTTATTTCCATTTCCTGCAATATGTTTTCCAGAGGAAAAATACACAAACACAGAAACAACAAGGAAATGTTATGCAACATTTATCATCACATTTATGAAGGACTAAAAATGAATTAACAAATTAGAGGTTATCTAGTTGGCAGTTTGTCATTAGAACATGTTTTGAAGCTTGAGACTCTGCTAACCTCCCCCTCCTGCTCCCACTACTTTAATTGCAATCAAACACTTGGAAGTGAGGGGTTACATCACAGACCAGTTCCCTATGCACTTAGAAATCACACAGGAATGCAGGTGAAAAGTAACCACTTTGATCCTGTTTAGGATCTTCACAGTAAAAGACTGCACTGACAAACTCTGCACCCAGAAAGGAGCCTTGATGACTCTTGATTTTTTCCTGTTCATTTAAAATGAAACCGTTTCCTTTAGCAGATACCAGATTAAACTGCAAACTCATCTGCCAAGAACCTCAATGTATTTTTGCAGTCTCAATATACAGTTTTTTTATCTCTGCACACTGCTTGCTTTATGACTGAGCTCGTAGCAACCCAGCAGGGATTAACTCAGGGTGCCCACTGGGCTTGGACATGATGTATCCTTACCTCCTGGGTGAAGGGCTTGCTTGTCTGCTGAAGATGTTCCTTGCAGAGGCAAGGCATATAGGGCTGGCATCTGAGCAGGAGACCTGAGCAATTGAGCAGGAGAGTTTCAACACAGAAAACAGGGAAAACAACTGTTCTGTGGCGAGTCTCTAACAGTGGCGCAGCACAGCCATTACTGGTGTCAGTCAGCCGTGGCACAGACTTCCCTCCACACAAAATCTGCACCTCTCACAAATGTCTCAACTACTGTGCTACTGGATTTTCCTCCCTCTCCTCCAGAACTATAAAAGCATAGTCTTCATCCATATGGCAAGCAGAGTAATTTCTGGGGTTTGGGAACTAAATTTTTGAGGATAGTTATTTCCTACATGTTCTTTCCCATCTTCCTTTTTGGCACTGAGGTCAGTTCTTGGAAAGCCCCCTAACTGCCATGGATAAGTATGGAAACCATTTTCCTTGGAGAGAGGATCAAGTTTTTGAAGTATCTCATAAGAAACAGAGCTGCAATCAACATCAACTGCACTTAACAGATCTCACTCTTTAATGTAAATAAGAACTAGCTTTCAATTAAGTGGACATCAAAGAAATAAAATTTTGTGTCTGTCCAAACTACAGGATCACAAGAAGACATACAGTAATACCTTCTTGGTCCCAACACACAGAAGCACAATACAAACTTTCAAAAGAAGCAGTGGCTTCCTGGATAACCTTTTGAACAAGCCAGAAGCACTGCAGGGAACAAATACCATAGTATTTTAGCCTGAGAACATAACTAATACACAGCTCCAGAGCTGAAGGCCATCAACCAAGGCCAATGCTGAAAAAACTCTCTTGGATCTACAAAAATAGTCCGAATTTATCAGGCACACAGAAAAGACACTGATAATTTACATTAAAATCAACATCACTATGAGCTTTCTCTATCTTCTGTATATTTTGTGCAACTAGTTTTGCAAATCTTTCTGTTCACAGCACTATATGCTTGTCTGGAAAAGGTTGAGACTGTCCAGGAACTCATGAGACCAGACCATTCATTGTAGAGTTTTGATCTGTGCTTCTGTTTTGATCTGTGTAACTTCTGTTATATTTGTCATCTGTGAGGTGGAGACAATGATGGATTCCACCTAAGTATCTATTACATATAAGAAAAATATAGAACACAATAAATTGCAATAAATTTTTAACTGGAAAAACACAAGGAAGGCAAAAAAGTCTAAAGCAACTTCTAAATTGCAAATACTCTCTATTTTGCATGTCTTTCTGAAAGTTTTTCTGAGACCAAAACTGAACTCAGTCATCATTTTCTTTGTGAACTCTGAAGGAAAGTCAAATATTGCAGTTTTTTGTCTGATACATCAGTGAGCATCACTAAGTTGTTCTAGAGTAGTCAATAAGGAGATATTTGCTACTGCTTCAGAGTAAAGCTACATTAAATACTAGGTAACACATAAGACACCTTTTATTGCCTCTTCATAAATTCCAGGTGAGTGGAACAGTCAAATCTCACCTTCAGTATTCTAATCCCACAAAGCTGGTTTCATAAATTCCTCATTAAAGGATGCACTGATGTAGTTCTGGTGCATGTCGTAACAAATATGCTGCCTTGTTTAATTCTGGTGTCTTACAGGAAAAGCCAGATCATTGAATAATCAGATTTAGCTATCAGCACAGCAGGAGATCTATGTTTTAAACCCATTTAAGGACTGCAGATACCATATGCCAGCTGACAAAATCAAGCAACATAATTGACTCAAACACTATCCTCTTCTGTTGGGCTGTTGTTTATTGCAAGACAATCTACGAAGCTGCCCTACAAGAACAGCAACAGCTCCTTTTGTCAGAGTCCACTCAGCTGACAGGCTCATTAAAATGCCTTTGTACACAATCTGTATGAATAAGTGAAGCTTAGTATTTAACCATTAGGCAGTTTAAACATGCTTGCAGAGAGATAAGTTATGGGAGAGGGTGAATGAGAGGCAACTGTTTAACATGCAACAATTTCTAGTTCTTTTGCCAGCAGAGACTGTGTGGATTTCTCCATTGCATGCTCACTCCACACCCATTGCTAACACAGGGATTCTGTTTGCTGCCTCTTGTTCCCTGCACCCAAAGCAGTTTGCTGGGAAGGAAGAAATGCAGAGGCTGCAGTGATTAGAAGCTGTGCTGTTAAAGCTAAAGCTAAAGGAAACAGCCTCTACGTGGCTTAAGGCAAGCTCCGTTTGCACAGGGAACTGCAGCCACACTCCTGACTGCATTGCAGACACACCAGGAGCTTTCATCTCTACAACCCCCTGGAAGCTTACAGAGAAAAACTGCAGAGGACACATCCACAGCTGTGACTGCCACCACTACTGAGCTTTTCAGTCTGTGGATTTCAGTTTGACAAGCAGAAATCTTCAAATTACCCCACAAAGGTTTCACAGGAAAGGTATTCCCTAAGCTACTCCAATCCTCCTGACAGCCCCTCACTGCACAGCTCCTGTTTGAACCTGGCTGGCGTAAGAAGAGAGAAAGAGGAAACAGATTTGCTTTTTGCAGTTTTTTTGGGGGGGTGGGGTATGTTTGGGGTGTTTTGTTTGCTTGGGGTTTTTTTGTTGGTTGGTTGGGTTTTTTTAAATATAGCCCTCCAGCACTGCTGTGTACTATAGAGATGCTATTTTCAATTCTTGCACAGGCTAGTGTGCTTTCATGGTTATCAGAAAAGCCAAAGCTCTTTACATTTCTACAGGCACTTTAAGATTTTTTGGGGGGCTGGATGGCACAATGCAAGTACAAATAAATCACTTTTACAAAATAACAGAAAATTCTCTTTTCTGTAGCAAGTCAGACTGAGACAGAGAGCTCAAAACTTGTAGTTCAAGAAAGCCACACTCCAAAAATGTTACAAATGTTATCCATTTCTGTATACAAAATACAGACCAGGACTTCTTTCCAGTTACACTGGAATTACACCAGCTGAAGAGAGATCAGAATAAGATGTTGCTGTTCAAATACACCACTTTAATCATCTTTTTATTAGCATTGTGTATAAAGAAATCAATTTCCTTATACCACAGCAATGAAATATTATTTATGGCATGAATGGAAAGAAGAAAAAGCTACCATTCTAAATTCACCTTTTGCAAGTGGTGAAACTTTTTTTTTTTTTTTAATATGGCAATTGAGATAGTTTAACCAATACATATCACCAGCTATCATGGAAAACTACAACAAGCAATAAATTACAATTCCATCTCCTTGACTATATTAAGGCAATAGTTCTTTAAGTATCTTCTCATATCAAAGTACACTGGGAATGTGAATAATTGAATATTAAACCACTCAGACTCATTTCACTGCCTTGCAGTGAGCTGACAGAAGTGATCCACAGTGCATCCTACACAAGTACAACCATGACTTAAAAAAAGCCCCAAACCTTAAAAAACAGTGGACTGCACTAAACTGAACACTGGCAATGGCAGATGTATTTAGGATGAACATGCTCCTTTGCTGGGTGTATGATAAAAAACCCCCACTCAACTGCATAACTAAAGTCTGCCTGTGTTCACACATGGAGGCTGAATACACTTATGGCCTTCCTCAATTTCTAAGTACTGGATTTTACAATTTCAGTAAGGGCATTTTCTGAATAAGGACTTCCCTCAGCCCCTCCTCCCCCACTTTTTTAATGCAGTTTTATGAACATTACATTAAAAGGACAAACAAAACCCACGATTATATTCAAGATTTATTAAAACTGACACTAAAGAGTAACCTAGGCATTACTGTCACATGAACAAGAACTGCAGACACAGGCTGTCACAGCCATAGGCCATGTCATGGAAGTTTTCTAGAACTCTGCTCATTCTTGGTGCTCTTGCATTTAACATATCTCCAATCTGTCAAACATCTTTTCTGGAGCCTGAAGCCCCATGCAGGGCACTCCATGCCTGTTATTTTCTGAGACCAAGCAGTACTGCAAAAAAACACTTTGCTTATAAAGCCGGTAGCAAAGTTTTCCAACAAGATGTCATTCCCAGTTAGTGTTCAGCTGAAATCAACTACAACTTCAAAATTCTTTTATCCAAACCTGCTTAGCCAGCAACCAATTCCCATGTGATATTTGGTTATTTTTCTCAACTTCACCCTTAGCTTTTACAGTGTTAAAAGAAAAAAAAAAGAGGAAAAACCTCAATTTTAAATCTCTTCTGTAACATAGCTTTTTTCTTTGATTAAATTTGCAGGACAGACCTTAATTAAAAATTCTTCCTTCTTCACAGCATTAATATGAATTTGTAGCAAAATCAGAAAATTCTCTGCAGCTGGAAACAAACCAACCCAACTATACACTAAACTCAATTCTGTATCTACTTTGTACAAAGATTCAACTAGTTAGTATTTTTACACCCTGTTCATAGGAGTGCTAGAAAAGTGTCAAAATCTTTCCTACAGTCAAGATATATCAAATCTATTTCTCCCATATCCAGGAGGCATGTTGCTCTTTCACAGAAGGAAGACAAACTGATTCAGAGTGACTTGTCTTTGCCAAGTCTATATTGATTGTTGCTTACCCACCCTCACTTTCTTCCAAATACTTGTCAATTGCTTTTTTCAGTATTTTTCCGGGAATTAATCTGCCTGGCCTGTGGTTCTATACTTTCAACCCCTGATGCCTTTAGAAACAGGCACTAAGTCGGTCTTTCTTTGGTTTTTCAGGATTTCAGTTATCTTCTGTTCATTCTCAAATAAGATCCCTAATAGCATCAACCCATTTTAGTCATTTGCCTAAACTTTCTATCCGCTGTAAGAGTATTTAGGAAAGAACCCCAAGCTTTACCCTCCATGGATGCATTCTAGGCTGTGTTCTGCATCTTAGCCCTTGTGCTTGTCTGCTCACAACTAATCCTGCTCAGTACAGTAAAAATGGTGCTTACAACCTCTTTAGCAACATCTGTTGTTAACTTTCTCGTCTTTCTGCCTAACAGAAAGGGTCTTTCTTCAGTGATTTCCCTTGCGACTAATGTATTTACAGAATGTTTTCTTGCTGCAGCTTTGCCAGCTCTTTCTTGTTTTGTACCAAGTCCTTCTGATAATGTCTCTACACAAGAGCACCACTCTTTTTTAAGACATGTTCAAAAGCTGACCTAGTACCCCTTTTTTGCATGGGTCCTTCAGCTTCTGACTAATGAATCGCTTGTAATTAGGCAGTAGCAATTATGGCTATCTATTCTTCCCAAAGAGACAGCTTGTACTTGTGCCCTTACAGCATGTCTTTAAGAAACCACTACATCTTCTGTCTTCAGACTTTGACAAATGCTTTGATTTTGTTAAGTATGTTTTCGAGGCCATTGCTAAATAGTTACTTTCATCCAATTCACCACCCTCCTCCATCCCTTCCTTGCCTTTAGTCAGAAGCAAATACTGAAGACATTCAATATGAGTTGCTTTCAGCATTGCCCCTCAAAAGAAGTGCTGAAATTTTGCTAGTCTTTGCATGTTAAAATACTATTCCCTGGTGCCAGAGCAGCTGAAGTCCCCCTGAATACTTGGAAACACACATAAATAAGAAATAGTCTACTTGAGGAATCTTAAGAGAACAAGAATCACTTTTTTCGTTAATTGTACTTCTAGAGGCTTTTCAACACTGTCCGGTGGATTAAGCAAAGACATCTTCAATACAGAAAGAATTAATCCTCTCAGCTGTCCTTGTTTTTCCTTTAATAAAGCATTTATTTAACACTTGTGCCATAAAAATTACTGCACTCACTTAACTTGAGTGGCCGACGAGTGATTCTCCTCCTCTGTTCTCATGAGATCCCACCTTGAGTATTGCAAACAGACCTGGAGTTCCCAGCACAGGAAGGACATGGACCCTGTAGAGCAAGCCCAGAGAAGGGCTGCAAGATTATCAGAGGGAAGGGACACCTCTCCTATGAAGACAGGCTGAGAGAGTTAGAGCTGTTCAGCCCAGAGAAGAGAAGACTCCAGGGAGACCTCATTGTGGTTTTTCATTACTTAAAGGGGGGAAATAATAAAGAGGGAGAGAGACTTTTTATCAGGGCCTGTAATGATCAGAAAACAGCAAACAGCTTTAAAATGAAGGCAGGTAAAGTTTAGACTGGTCACAAGGAGGACAGTTTCATGTAATGTGGGTGGTGAGGCACTGGAACAGCTTGCCAAGAGAAGCTGAGGATGCCCAAGCATTCAAGGTCAGGCTGGATGGGGCCCTGAGCAACCTGGTCCAATAAATGTCCTGCCCACAGAAGGGAAGCTGGATTAGATGATCTTTAAAGGTCCCTTTCAAACAACAACAAAAAATCTATAACTAAAAAAAAGTACAACTTTGATTTGTGAGTATATTCATTTCCTCTTATTTCAAATATATCAACAAAGCAGCATACTCATGTTCTTGATTCCAGGCTAAAACAGGAAGGTATTTGGTCCTTACTACCACCTAGTAAGAATAGCAACACTTAATGTAATACGATGAAAGCAGAGTATCATATTGGGAGACTTCAGCTCACTTCCTTTCAATATAAATCACAAATATCCAATCATGTCAGGATGTGACTTTTTTGCCTTAAATAAATTTCCTGAAATTTCCTGTGTCATGGAACAGCTGATTAGGAAGCCTACAAAGGAAAATGCAATCCTTGATTTAGTCCTATAGAGTGGCTCTTCAGCTACAAGATTTTAAAAACTCTTCCATGCAATAGCTTCCCAGTTGGAGTAATGGAGATGAAAAATAAACCTGTAGTTGCATCCAGCTTCAGAAACTGCAAACGTGAAAAGTAAAGAAGCTTATTAAGAGAATATGAAAGGGCCAGATAAAGAACTTAAATCTTTGCAGGTATTGTGGAGATTATGAACAGAGATAACCAGAAAAAACATGTACATATTTCCTTATAAGTAAAGCCTAAGAAAGAAAGAAAGGAAACTGGTTAGAACAGCAGTGTAGGAATGAGGCTACCTTCAAAAAAAGCTGAAATTAAACCTAAATAGAAAAGCACAGCTCAACAGATCATAAAATATGGCAAATTAATGTAAAAGCACACCAAGGCAGGCAAAACAAACAAAAGATATGATGAACAACTGGCAGGCACTAATGACAAATCTTTTTTCAAGCATATTGGGAACAGGAAACCTGCCAGAAACTCCAGGAGGCAACTCATCATCAGAGCAGTAAGGGAAGACTCGGAAAATGAAGGCATTACAGAAAATACATCAGGCAGATTCACTGCAGTGATGGTGACAGTACGAGACACTGGGGAGCCTCTGCAAAGAACCTTAATAGAAAAAATGAACATTGGTAGGAATCGAGGATAAAGGTTAATGTTTGAGCATGAAACACCAGGGGAAAAAAAACAACAGAAGAGGGACAATAATAATATATTAATGGCATTTGTGGATGGTATCTAGATTAGCAGGTCAACAAACTCCAGCACATTTACATGTAGTGCTTTGGGATACTCATATCTTAAAAAGAAGTCTAAAACAAGAGACTCAAACTATTTTTAAATGATGCAGGGGTAAGAACAGATGAAGTGATTATTCACATATGCCTGCCAAACTAAAGGTCCACAAGTTGCAAAGTGAACTCAGCAGCTCAATTCCCTTGTCTTCCACATCACTGCAAGGAATCGTGGACCAACAACTTGGATATGCAGATCTTGGTGCCTGAATGCTAAACTGAGTGGACAGAAGTATCTTGGTGATAGTAAGTACACAGGTGTGAGAGTGTGGAATGAAACCCATTCTGTATTAAAATAAAATCACTCTCCCCTCCTATAAAGTCTTACCAAGTTTTGTCGCATGCTCCGATATTGCAACACTATTTCTCAGGATTCCCCTACCAGGACCCCTCTTTCCAGGGGTCTCCATGGATCCGTTTGAAATTGCAATGACTATCAGCAAAACCAGCAGGAACCAAGAAAACAAACACTAACAGCTCACCGGGACCAGATGGCACTCAACCCAGGCGTCCTAGAGAAACTCAAGCATGAAATCGGTGAATTACTAACACAACGGTGTGTCACCTCTCAATTAAAACTTGGTAGTAGAAGACTCTGTGGTGGAAAAGGTGACAGACTTTCAAGAGGCTGTGGACAAGACATTGAGCCCAAGATCTGTGCTGTATTTAGTAATAAAAAAAACTGCAATGAAGAATGGAACTAGGAGCTATCTGGATAAATACCATCTTGTGGGGAAGAATCAGCATGGCTTTGAAATGGAACATCCTGATTTACATGGCTGCTGGAGCTCTACACACAAGCCAGTGCAGAAGCCTAATCTCGTTCCTCCACTTCAACATTGGATTTTGGACAATTGGACATTCCAGAAAGTTCAACGTCTTAAGGTAATAAATGAAAAAGGCAAACTACAGAAATTTTCTGAGTTTTGTTGGGGTAGTATTAATTTTCTCCATAGCACCTAGTATGGGGCTATGTTCTGAGTTTGTGCAGGGAACAGTGTTGACAATGCAGGAATGTTTCAGCTATTGCTGAGCAGTGTTTACACAGAGGCAAGGCCTCTACTGCCTCTCACCCTCCCAGTGAGCAGGCTGAGGGTGCACAGGAAGTTGGAAAGGGACACAGCCAGGACAGGTGACCCCAAGTGCTAAAGGGACATCCCCTAACATGTGGTGTCATGCTCAGCATATAAAGCTGGAGGAAGACTGACAGCAGGCTGCTGCCTAGGAACTGACAGGACATCAGTTTTTTTGGTGGTGGACAACTGATTTTATTTGCATCATTTATCTTTCTTGGGGTTTATTTTCCTTTTTATTACAATTTATTGCCATTGCTACATCTCTTCCCCTATCCTACTGGGAGCCAAGAGGAGGGAGAGTGAGTTGCTCCGCAGTGCTTAGATGCCAGCTGGGCTTAAACCAGGACAAGGAAACAAAGATTTTATGAAAAATGAGTGAATAGATAATAAAATGGCAGGTAACATTCAGGGTAGTTAAATCAGGCATACAAGAAAAACAATACTAACCTCACAAAGACAACTGTGAGCTTGAGTTAACAATTACCTGTTAGGAGCAGGATCTTGATAGTTATGATAGACAGATGCATGGAAATATCAGTCCCCTGCTCAGCAGGCAGTTAAAGTAGGAAATAAAGTGTCAGGAGTCATTAGGAAAGAAATTTCAACAAACACCTAACAGAATTTCAGAAGGACAGAGAAGGACACTACTCTCCAGAATAAATGAGCCCTAGTGGATGCTCAGAACTGCTTGAAGGAAAAAACTCTTTCTTTCTTGCTCTCAGAAACTTCCTCCAGAAAGGCTGGGTTACCAGAGCACCTCTTCTTATACTCACCATTCAAAAATGGAGCATAATCTTGCTTTTACCAGATTTCCACTTCCTACCTTTCTCTCACCACAACCACTGAAACTTCTGAAACTATCAGCAAGACAGTTTCAAAGAAGCACCTGCATTAGCATCCCCCAGTCTTCCCCAGAACAGACACATTTCATAAGGATTGTTATATTGATCTGCCTGGATGTGTTTTCCTATCACAAGAGAAACAGTGAAAATAATTACATCAACATGTCCTGTGCTCTAACAATTGTTTTTTACTGCAGGTTAACAAATGTAATTAGATGTTCATAGGCCAGAAAAACTACCAGAAAATCTAATTCTTTTGCTGTCAATTACTCTTTTGAGACACACAGACAGAGTGAATAAAAGCTGAAACCACCCTGCTAACTTTGATTTTTCCACTGAAAAATAAAACTTTTCCAGCTTTTTAAATCACAAATAAAAGCATAAGACATCCATTAGCTGCATTCTCTTCTGTTATACTCAGTTTTGAGTGGTCTGCTCAAAAACATGTCAAAAAATGTTCTCTAAACGTAACCAAAAAAAAAAATCAGATTACTTCTAAGTACCTAAAATTAAAAAGTTCCCATGAACTTCCTGTTTCACTATCAAATCACATAGCCACATTTTGTGCTCAAAATTCACATAGCCACAAAGGTGGCCCCAAGCTTCCGAAGGTTAAAAAAAAAAAAAAAAAAAAAAAAAAAAAAAAGGAAAATCTTCAATGGTTCATTAAAAAGAGTATATGGATAAAATGCTGTGACCCAGATTTCCCATTTTTTTTTCTAAAGCATAATATCAAACAATTTAGAAGAAAAAAAAAAGCATTACAGATTCTCATATAAAGGTGCAAGGGTTCTGAAGCCACGTTTTCAAGACAGACAACACAACTATGACTACAACAAAATTAGGGACAGAAAAATTAGAGCTGCCATCACTGCAACTAAACACCTCTGAACAGCCTTATTTTTTTTTTTTTTTTTTCTTTTTAATTCCTGGGTGAACAGCATCCTTGGTTTGCTCTCCTTACCCTGTAACTGTGTCACCTCTGCTGGTGTGGGTGTGCTGACACAGTTGTTATATAACTCCCTCACTCCAAAGTGCAACTTAAAAAAAAACCAAACCACAAAACAAAACCCACAAAACAGGAAACCAGCAGTTCTCAGATAGGCTGTGCTCCTCTTAAGAGCTTTATTACGACATTGTTCCTGGCATGGGTTCCCAAGTAGCAGATCCCCAGCCCCTTTCTCTTCCTTTTGCTTCTGGCAGTGTGCAGTGCCAGGCACGTCCCCCAGCACTGTGGTGATGCTCTGCCCTGGCTCTGGCCCTCCATGACACAGACATCTGCATGGACTCTGGTAACCTCTCACCCCACTCCACAAAGGAACAATCCTCTCTTGCAGGTCCAGTTCATTTCACCTTATAAAGGATCACAAATCATGCTTTGGAAATGCCTGTTTTTTCACTATTACAACAGTTTAGACAGTCTTATAGAGGAGGATACAAACATCCCAGGTGAGGCAAATGAATCCCACCTGAAGACACAAACTCATGGCCATGCAAGGTTCCTTCTCTTCTTATTCAGGCCCAGGCTGCCTTAGCTCCTGGTTGCATTCTCCTTAGGTCTCCAACATATGTAAATTCTCACCCTACAGGTCCTGAGAGCTGAATTTAAACTCTTAATGAACTCGTTGATGAATACATACATACACAACTCCATAAAAATTCCAGATCATTAGCCATCACAAAGACTCAAGTCCCAAAGAAGCACAAATGCAGAACCATACCTGGGGTTTTGCTATTTTTGAGTCAATGGTATCCAGCCACTATCCCACGCTCTGGAGTACTTTAAAAATTATCAAATTAAAGTAAAAATTTGACACTACATAGGACTTTTTCAGGGAGTTAAGAAAGAAGGGGAATTCAAACAGAATGGGACTTTTTGCAACAGAAAAGGATAAGTCCAGTAACAAGAGGGGAAAACTACCTCCAAACAAAATAAAAATACTCCTTTCCTGGGTGAACATGGGTGCTTCCAACCATCTGGATCCTTTCAAGCATCAGTAAGAAAGTAATCCTATTCTAAACAAAGGAGCAAAGCTATATTGTCTCCTCCTTGTAAAGACTCAGTAATCCAACAGATACCAAGGTTTATCTAGCTCTGTACTCATAATTGAATAAAATCCAGAACTATCCAGTTCCCACCTTTTGCTCCTTTTCACTTCTTTCTTGCCTCAGTCAAATATCATACAGAGCTGCAACTTCTCAACTTCCTCTCACTCACTATATCAGTCTTTGAGAAAGTGAAACAATGGAGGAGTTGAGAGAAACTACTCCTAAACTTCATTTCTATCACCATTAAGTGATCCTTTCCTCTCATCTGTCAAAACCATAAAATCATTTCCCACCATAGCACTTGCTTTGTAGATAAGCGTCTTCTGCTACCTCTAATTCAGAGGATGCTTCTTCTCCACCCACTGATACAGTAAAGAATACCACCCATTGCCACTTTAGTTTTCCCCTTTCTGATCTATCTTGAAAACAGAATTGTGAATTTTATTCCAAAGGTCAGAAAGAATAGCAGCACTTCTGTTAATTCCTGGTCTGAACAGTCCTTTCCCTCCTGCCCAGAACAGCAGGAGCTAGCCTCATACAGCTAGGTGTACCAAAAGCATATCAATTAAATGCCAAAGTTAGTCAGTACCACATCCCCAATGCCTTTGTTTTTACAGCTGCAAAAAGAACTCTTCTTTCAACTTCAACATAGACACACATTTTCTACATTTTTGCAGATACTGTAGGTACTGCTGAGGTTTCAGAGTACAAACTGGTAATATTACAGAACAGACACAATGTTACATCCTGAACAATTTGCTAAGGGCTATGCCTCAGTGCTCCAGAAATACAGTAAGTGGAAACAGCAAAATCATTCTGCATTAGTAGGAATGGCTTGTCTTTTTTAAGAATTAGATTAGCATGGGATCTAGTGTCAACACTTCCCTGCCTTTATGTTTCAATATCACATATACAGACAGCAAGGGGCAGAAATCCCTATGATTTGCTAGCTCAGGTAACTCTCCACAAAGGCAGCAGTCACTGGAGCTCTATATTAAAACACTCCTCACCCAGAAGGGCAGCTGCTAATGGGACAAGCAGATGCACCAGCCTTCTGCCAGCTGGTATAGAGGGAGAGCAGAAACCCTGAGAGCTGGTTTGCCACAGCTGTGCCAATGCCCTTCACTCCATGAGCTTCTGCTCCAAAGGAAAAGAGGATTTTCCTTGACAGCAAATAAGCATTCACAAAGTAGTAGTTCACAGAAACTGCCTGAAAATTTACCCTACTATGATATACATATAAGTAATATGAGTCTAGACATATGAGTCTATTAATTCATTTCCCTACCTAAACAATATTATTATCTGAAATCAAATGGGAATCATCTTTATTTAGGAAACATCATAGCCCTAACTTTTTGGGCCCTAATACAATATCTTTTCTGACCTCCTTAAAAAAAACACTCTGTTGAAAAATGAGTTTACTGGAAAATGGAAGGAAGAGCTTCTACCTTGTAAGAACTTGCTCTGACCATCCTATATGGCACTTGCAGACCTATGCAAGTATTGTAACTTACCCTTGGCTGCTGAGCCTCCTAGAAGTGCTCCAGCCATTCCATCCTCTGGTTCTGTGTTTACTGGTCCTGCTAACTTGAATTTCAATTACACCAAAATACACACAATGCATTTTTCAGTCTCCCATGTTAACAACAGAGAGAGGACTTTTATCTGGCCTTAAAATCCCAATGTGCTGCAATAACAGTCAGAGGTGATAAAAAGTAAATAATGAAAGCATAGACTCATATGAAGCCCTGATACTGTATGCCTTTAGTTACTTGTGACTTGAAGCACACCACTGATCCTGCCATCAGCCAGCTCCGCCACCCAAGGCAGGCACTTGCTCTCCTGTCTAGGCAGAGAGAACTATTCCAAAGGGCTGTAAACTCCCTGAATTTTAAGCAGTACTAAATGCACTCAAGCTAAGGACTTTTGTCAAGGCATTTCTGTGAAGTCATAGGAGACACGTGCTCTTTATTTGTCACTTAAACACAGTTTTATCTGGAGACATGGTCACAACTATGCCATCAAAACACCATTGTCCTAAAATATTTGCTACTCCAGTACAATGTTTTACCTAGTACATCATCTTCATTTCAGAAGCTGAAAAGGTCACAGGAAAGGGAGGCTGCTGAATAGCCTTTATTTGGTTTGGTCCTATAAGCAGTATCTCTAAATTTAAGTCCTCTCCCCCAGAGGCACGTAGCGGCAAAGAGATAAATAAGCTGAGAATTTTTTGAAGGCGGATGAAAGGAAACCAAGAAGCTTCTATAAAAAAGGCAAACCCCACATGACTTCACCGTACACCGAGCATTACCAGTCACACGGGAACTCCCTCCTCAGAAGCTGTGGCTGAAGGGAATGCAGCTGGAGGCTCCATCTCCTTCCCAGCAGGCACAGTCTGCTTATTCCCCATACACAGCGGTGAGCTGTTACAAACCACTGTGATTGCATAGTGGTATGTAATGCACCATCAGGACTCAGAGATCAATTAACATCCTACTTTGACCAGAACCCTCTCCTTCCCCCTGCCTTTTCTGCCCTTTGTTTCCCCTCTTTATATAGAACCACAGTATTAACTCACTTCTATAAATGGAAGTGTTGTTCTCCAAAACTTAGCAAAGAATGATGTATCTGGAGTAAAACTCCCCATGCTCTGCAGAAGTCTCACACCACCTTGATGTGGGAAGCTTCATTAACTCCAACTCTGACATGAAGAGATTTCTTCATAGGAAAAAAACTTCAATCATAGGAAAAAAACTTCAATGCTCGTTTCTATAAGAAGTTCTTGTAATTCCACAATCTGGAGCACAGACTCACCATTTGGTTAGGAATCTGCAGCCAAGTTCATGACTTCAGATATTCTTGTGAAAAGCCTCTTAAATCTGAGCAAACAAACACAACTCAAAAATACCCAGCAGATATCTGCTAGGATGTGGTTTCACAAACTGCAGCCAGCACACATTAGTGCTGCTGTCATGTGGCTAGTCACATACCAGCCTTCCACCTCTGGCCAGCTGTAGCACTTTCTCCCCATCCCCCATTTTGTACTGGGATTACTGGTGTTGGGATTCCAGTCAGCTATCTCTGAGTCCTGGTGCTGGCACAGAAGAGGCAAAGGGAAACACAACTGCATCCTTTGGCAGCACTGCTAACAGAACCCCAGCCAAACAGGAAACTGCTTTCTAGGATGATGCTCTGTGTTGACAGCAACGCTCTGGAGATTTGCTCTGGATGAAACATGTTAATTATACCACATGAACTTGAGCTGGTAATAAAAAAATCCCATCTCTCTATGACACTAAGCATTGCCATCTTAAAAATTAGTCTGAGTTTCAGAACCAGGCAAATATCTACTATATTTGTAATGATCACCACACCTGCTCAGAGATGGAGAAAAATAGGAAAATATCTATTTAAAGATAAGCACAAAAATGAGAATATACGGAAGGACCACAAGAACAGCATGAAGGAAGAGATGCAATAGCCATTTTATACTCCAGATCTAAAAATCTAACTAACAAATTAGTCCAGGAGACTTCTTTGAAACAGTTCGGACAGTGCTATGTCAGGAGGTCATAGTAAAATAAAAAGGTCTCTTTTACATATATTTGACTTCAATAAAAAATACCAGAAACTCCTTTATCTACAAGTCAAATCTGCACTAAATATGAGCCTTCCAGGCTCATCCATTTCAGTGTATCCAGCTCTTTAGAGAAGTAATCTTTACATTCTTGTTCCCCAGCTGCTGGATGCTCCTCTCTCTCCCAAACCACTTTGCCTGGGAAGTAGCTTTGTCTACAAAGACTGATGGGAGAGTGAAAGAGGACATCAACCTTTAATGTGTCTCCTGTTATTGGGTTTCCTTCCTCCATCTGTGCAGAACACCCCATTTTCCAGAAACTTTCTTTTGCAATCACCACACTTGCAGGATCCTTGTTATTATCCTTGATTTCCAACATTAAAAAAAAAGTTTCTCCAGCAAATCTCTCTAAAAATGGTTCAATGATGAGTTGATTTGTTAAAAGATCATGGTTAGGGATGGATTATGAATCTTACTGTACAGTGAAAAAATTACAAAATTATTCATTGCCTAAGACAACATGTAACTTCTAAGTTATACTAAGGCAGTTCATGCAGTACAGTAGCAGTGCCCATTCATGTTTGACTTGAGGCTCTGGAGAATGGCTGGGAAGGTACAAAGCAGAGCAGAGAAGCTGCAATGTAGGATAGAAGACTTCAGATTATTCTAGGAATTGCTTAGTAGAAACCAATGGAAGCCACCATAAAGTCAAGCTGTAGGCTTGGGCTAGGGCTTCTGCTGCTCAGTCCTATGGGTTGCTTTGGGGTTTTTTTAATCACTTATTTCTATTTTACTATGTTGCTGCTAAGATTAGGAATCATTTGTTATGGTGACAATGTTAAGTAAAAGCTTAAAGTCCCTGGCCCTATTACAAAAACAGTGTGATGCACATTCATTCAGAATGTTTGAACCAGAGCTAGGAACTGAACTGCAACTCCAAGGCCAGTCCACTTTCCTACAGTTTTTCCTTACTTCCTTCTCTGAAGGGAAGTCTTTATATGGCTCACTGGAACAACTGTTTGACAATCTCTTTTGAGACTTGCAGATCCTGCACCTCCCCCAGTTTCCCTGTGAAGTACACCCTGAATAAAACCCCATCATAGAGATCCCAAACTCTGTCTGGTTTTACTTATATGTACTTTCTACCTGATATTACCTATGTTAGCATGGGCTGAGAAACCTGAGCATTAGAGCTGAGTTTAAAAGAAAAACCCAGCGAAGTTTATGATCCTTTTGGCAAAGACAAACACTTTAAAAGGTATTTAGGCAGCTAATGATGCTGTTAAGGAGCTAATAAGGCTTTCTGATTAATACTAGCTGCAGGCAGCTAAGTACACATAAACATCTTTTAAAATCTTGCCAACAGTGCAGAGGTGTTTCTGAAAAGCAGCTACAGGAGTACCACAGATTCCATGCTGCCTTGCAGCAGAGAAGCCTAACCATTAGTTACAGGCCACTAACTAGAAGATTTGATGTCTCCTCCATTGGCCACCAAATCTGTTTCCAAACACTATGTTACCAGATAAGCATGAACTTCTGGTGCATCCTACAGTTATCATTTAAAAGATCTCTCCAGTACTTTTTTTTTTCCTGACTGAACACTAAATTTTTTTGCTCTAGAGCAAAATTTTAGACAGGGGATAAACTTTGGAATGAAGTAAAAAGCTAATAAGTTTTGGAGATGAGCGACAAAGAAGCCTCGTAACACTGCAAATTGCTGTGTGAAGTGAAATTGCATCAAGGGGGAACATACCAGCAGGACTGGAGAGAACACACCATGTTTATTACACACATTTTAAACTCTACTGCAGGCTCACATGTTCTCACTTACAATTGTTTCAAGGCACTGTGGTATTACATATGGTTTTCATTTTTATACTGCACATGCACAGTGTTTTGTTTTTCATAGCAAAGTCCTAGCTTGCACTTGGGGGAATGTAACTCTTTCCCAATGCAAATTTTTAATCAGGAGTCATGCAATATTTGGTAATTTCCCCAAACCTCCTGCTTCTGGTCTTAGACAATTATGCAATACTCGGTCAATTTAGATTTCAGCATACACTGCACAGTACCAGGGACCTATTAGCTATTCCCAGCTGGAAGAGCATCTGGTGGGTAAAAAAAGGCAGGGGGTGAAGGAGATGACAGGGAAAGGAAGTGAAAGTTGCATTTTTTTTAATATTATTTTTTTTTATTTTTAAAATAAGCGTACCATTTTGTAAGCTAATTGTGATCATTTAGTCTTTGGTTTTCAAGTGTTTGAGATAGAAGAGATTGATAGCACTATTAGTTTGAATGCTGAGAAAGCAGCCATGCTAAAATAAAGAGATTTTTGTCCTGGAGTTGTATGTGTGGACCAATACAACAAAAGACATTATACATTAATATATAGCACAGACACTTTATTCAATACATTTTTTTCTGACAGTAAGCCCAAAACCAAAATAAAAAGCTTGTCTAAAATATCACACAACACTCAGAAGACCTAAGAGACCACCACTGTTCTGCAATATGGCCAAGATCAGCAGGATGCAGAAAGTTGTCAGTTTTTAGCTAGATCCTGTAGTTCTCCATGAACTACAAAAGAATGATTCACAGCAGAAGAATTCTCAAAATGTTGCACAGCAATCATGAGAAAGCAACAAGCGAAGCATTATGGTTTGATGCACAGACCAAAGGCAAATCAAGGCTGAGTTATTGTAAACAACTGATTGATTTAATGTAGAAACCTGATGCCTAACACTCAGTACACAAAGATTAAAATGTTTCCCCCTTTCTAGTATCAGCAACCAAGAAGCTGCTGATTAGGAGAAAAAAACTAATTAGGAGAAATCCAACTCAAATTCTGAAGACATACACATAACTCATGTAATTCAACTCACAAAATAAGGATCCCTCTAAGGATGACTACCCCAAACACCAGAGGCAGTTGCAGACACCTTGTCAAGGGACATCCAGCTGGCTCAAAGCATCCTGTCATTCAAAGCCCTTCAACACTGGGCTTCTTGGCCTGAGCCAACAGCAGCCTTCCAAAGCTGTCATTTGGTGAACACAATCTGAAACTCATCCCTCCCAAGAACTGCCTGCAGCTGGCTGCAGCTCTTTCAGCTGTGCTTATTAAGATGCAGAAGCAGACACACCTAAGAAGGCTGCCCAGCATAGCCACTGGAACTACCCTGCTGCTCATAAACTTCAGCAAACTGAGCCAATGTACCAGTCTAGCTTCCTCTTCAAATTTAAAAGCGCAATTAAAAAAAAATCTATCAACTTCAGAAACAAGGGGCAATGAGAAAAGGGAGCATTTTGTCTCAGAAACTAATTTCTTGCAAGACTCCCCCTTGAAAACAGCTGTGAATAATAAGTACACCTTCACCTTCAAATCACAGGATGGGCTCTTGCCACTGCTGTGAAAAATTAGCCAAGCCTATGCATGTTCAAAAGGAAACAAGTATCTCTGGAGTCTGGTCATTACTGCAACCCTTCTCTGCTCCCCTGTCAAAGAGGGCACAAAATCTGTCAATATCATCTGTTGATCCCTCAACCAAAGCAACAGGTTTGTAGGCAACCTAGAAGATCCAGATTGAGTGACTGAACACAGTGGTATGATACCCTACCCTAGAGCTTTTCCCTCTATATACGCTTTAATAAACCCTGGAAGTTGAAGCAAACCAGACTTAACACCTCTAAGCCAACATCAAACCCTAGGAAGCATATAGCATATTATCCTTGTGCGTGTTTTAACTGTCATTACTATTAGATGTAGTTTTTGTGATTAATAAGCCAAAGCCATTAAGGTCTCACAATGTATATTAAAAAAAAAAGAAAGTCCCAAAGGCAAAAATTGCACAAGTTTATATTACAGAAATAAGTGTCTGTCCTCCTACTCCTTCACTTGCTGAGGGCATCCCAATTCACCATGAATTGTCTCTGTTAATCAAAATAAGAAGTCCAGCTTAATGTAACCAAACATTAGTTACTATTTTAAATGGTAAATATGGTTAATAGGCAAATGAGCAGTAGGTAAAAAGGTACATCAACATCACTACATGATAGTTAAAACAGCAAGACCAGCACTTACCTATATGCATTCATTGGAAAGGCTTGGGTTAACAAGCTAATAAAAGGTCCTTTTTTATAGAATACTAAAGAAGTTCACCACACCTTTGCAGAGCCTTAAACAATGTAGCACACAGAACAGAACAGACAAAGAACAAATATTCCAAAATATAAATCTAAGGATGACTCCTGAGATTTTCATCAACTTATGCAGAAATGTGGGCAAAAGAGTTTCCCCAAAATCCAAATATCTGAGGAGCCAGGCTGTGACTAAAGAAAGGATGAGCCCTTTTTCAGGAGCTGAACAGAACAGATAGTTTTTGGAGACTTTTTTTGCATTGTACTGTAAACACAATATCATATCCCTAATTTCTTCTAACACAAGTCTTGATTGGACTAATCTTTCAAGGCTAAAAAGGGTCAACAATCTGTTAGGTATATAGACTCTGCCATATCACACAGCTGATGTCAATGCCATTAAATCAACAGCAATACTGCATGAGAGTAACTTTCTTTTAATGGGACATTACTTAGGTCTCCAGATAGCAAGTACTGCAACTTACTAAATGAAATTCCAGTCACCTGTTGTTTTTTATTGTTATTTCAGAAGAGTTTCAATTCTGCGATAACATTCTTCTGAATTACCCTCACAGGGAACTCTACCCAAAGAGATTTCCAGGAAGTTATTTACTTGGTCACATGAATACCTTTCTTAAGGCCATATTAGTATGCTTACAGAATTTTCTCACAGCTCAGCTCCAACACATGGAACAGACTGTAGCGAAGCTTTAGTTTTTTGAATTTTAAGATGTGCTGTGAAATAGTCATGGTTAAATTCAGCATCTCTTTTCTCTCCAGACACTTTGGAGGCAGTGTAAAAAGAGACTGGAATGGCTGTAAGCTTCATTAGGTAGCACAAACACCTTAAAACCATCATTCAGTTCATTCCTATGAGACTGAATAATTAGAAAACTGGACTATTGAGCACAGGCACTTTCCAACTCTAGATCAAAACAGGAATGCATTGATGGTACCAAAAGCTGGGAGGAGCCATCAGGATAGGGCTGGCTGATGCACCTTTGGTGCAGAGCCGCAGCCAGGCCATGAAGCACATCCTGCCAATGTGAGCACACCAGATAACATCAGCAAGTTACAAAGCAGCCCCCATCTCATGTAAACAGCACCCACCTGGGCATTTTTTTCCCATCCAAGCCCTCTTCTGGAATACATTCTTTTTGGCCATTACAGACCTAGCAAAAATAATGACTTCTTTAGAAACTGATATTTGTGCGTGTATTCAGTAGTTCGTTCAATTTTGGCAGGGTAGGCAATAAGCAGAGATGGAATATAGGACATGCATTTTATGTAAAACATTTGTGTGGATTTGTTGTATCAAATCAGGATTTTAAAGACTGTTATGTAAGAGGAGGAAAAAAAAAATTATAGTTCAGCCAGGTTCTATACAATCTGCATGACTAAACCTGTTTACATAAAGATCTAATAATAATTCAGAAAGTAACACTGAATTGTATTGCAATGTCATTTGCTCTCTTGTAAATGGTATTTATAACAAACATCCTTATTTAATAAATATTTAAACAGTGATCACTGACTCTTCAATTAACATGTCTGGTTGGAGATTACAACATCAGAGCATCTCCTTAAATCTACAGCTCGAGTGCTGCCCTGCATCTGGTTCAAAAGGACAAGTTTAGGTCAAACACTTAATCCTGTTGCCTGGATTTGATCAGTCCATGCTATAACTTTTACATTAAGCATGTTTTAGCATCTAATTGATTTATATATATTCTAGGTAAATCATGCCTCAAGTGACCTATTTGGGCAACTCCAAATTATTTTAAGTACATTATGCAGAAAAAGAATTTAATGTTCCCCACTTAATAATACCCAAATGGTTTGTAAAGAACATTGTGGGGCTTGTATCATGAAATTAAGTATCTGAAAGAGAGAGCAAGCACAAAGAACAGGGTGCTATTTATGGCATTCATTAAAAGATGGGCAACTTCCTCCTTTATATTCCAGTGCATTCTTCTTCTCTATTCAAAGCCTTCAGATTACAGCAAACTGGGAGCAAAAGGTGGTTGAGGACTCTCTTTTGCCCTATGAAATACCACCTAACTTGCAAAATAGAGTTGCTTAAGGTGCAAGACCATACCTGAAATCTGATATCAGCTTTTCAAACAGATTATTAATTTAAGTCAAGTTAGTGGTAACTCTGATTTCCAGTAGTTTTATCTGTGCTCACTGCTCTATAACTTACCTGAGGAACATCCTCACCATGAAACAACAGATTATTTTTATTACAACAGCACAGGAAAGTTTTGGGGCCTTCTGTACTTATACTAGAAACTAAAAAAAAATAAAAATCAGTAATAATGGTGATAACAGAAGTCAGATATAAAACTGCACTCCACTTAGTAATCCATCAAGCCGAGAAGACCATGCAGAGGCATGGACTTGGCTTCAGAGACTTAACTCCAGTTTTTCAAAGCCAAAGCATTTCTAAACTAAGCTAAATCAAGGCCAGAAGAACTCTTGAGAGTCAGCCTGCAGGCATGCCAGTTCACAAAAGGAGGGCTAGCATTGTGTGGTAAAGGACTTCTTAAAGCATCCAAAAACTAGAAAGTAATCATGGTGCTTTTTGGCAGCACTTACCTTAGGAGGCTGCATTTTGCTCAGTACTTGGGAAAGCAAAGTGGTTACAGGTAATGTTGCTTTTAGCCTAAGCCATAGAACCAGAGATGCTATCAAATTTCTAACTGCTCAGCTTTTCCTTGTACTTTGTCAGCTGCCTTGAAATTCCAGATTCCTCCTGACATTTTAGCTAAAAAGGAAAACAACTGTTCTTGGCCTCTTTTCTTAAATACCTGTGGACAGACAATGCTATGCAACAGCTTTTCTCCTTCACCAGAGTATCTGGTTTACATTTCTGCACATAAAAAACTACTTTGTATTATACTACTCAACTCCTTCTCCTTGCAGCTATTCCAAATACTGATCGACTCAAACCCCAGTGAAGAGTAGCACTCCTGTAACACAGAACAGTAATGGCCCTTCTTTAGAGAATCAATGAGAGGAGGCAGACTAAATCTGAGCTGTAGATTCTATACTAAGATCAAAAGACCCTATTTCTGTATCTACACCAGTCTCCAAGGAAGTGTTCAGTTCTCTCACTCTTTCATGGAACAGGTTTCATTATTATGTCTATTTGTGATGTACAATATTTTATCCTGATTACCACTTACAAAACTAAAAGGCAAATGAATATTCTCATTTGTAAGTACTTATATTATTTTTTTAACAAATTCCAAGTGAATTCTTCAGTTACTTTGAGACTGTGCACTCAGAAATTCACAACCATAGAACTGACAGCTGGAAGGCAGTCTCAAAAATAAAATTTTACACTAATGCAGAATCATGACTCACAACATGATCCCTCTGTCTGCATTCATTTTAGAGAACTGATGACAGGTGTCAGTTTGTGCTTTTTAAAAGAAAGATCAGATGGGAATCCAGATTGTAGTCCTACCCCAGGTCAAATAAGGGAAAAACTTTTAGAGCTCCAGAGGGCCCAGGGAGCCATGTGTCCAAGAGTTATTCTAATAGTGCTCACTTCTAATCCTGTCTTTGTTGGGATATGTAGAAGGAGAACATTTAATTGCTGACTACAAGCCACAGAATTTGGACTCATTGTAAAAACAATTAATTTTTAAACCAGGGAATACATGGTTTCCCAAATGGCCAGTTAAACTGTTCTCAAAACACGCATTTTCCAATGCTTTATATCTACGTAACTATTACATCTTTCCACAGGAATTCTGTAGCTGTGTATAACAGGAGGTTTGTGATGGCTTAGTTACAACAAAGAAGCCAACACCTCAATTACACTTTAAAAAAATGAAGTTCTAACAGTCAATATGGAAGACACACTCCACGGAATATCAAGCTTTTGCTTCCACTGCCTGTTAGTGCCAAGAATGAAATCACTCCAGAGCAGTGTCCCTGCCCTTTGTGCGGCAGAAGCTGTTTCTTGGCAACCAATGCAGACAACTGAGTTGCCACGGAAACTGGAGAGACTAATTTATAAAAACTCTGAAACAAAGCAACTATAAAGGCAACCCTAAATAGGAGGGGGTATATTCTGTATTACTTCCTACAGCATTCCCACCATTAAAAGAATCAGAAATGAAAATACTAAATTATTAGTTGCAACCTTATTTCTGTAAAACTACACTTACAGAGAGATAACATTTCATTGCATCAGCAACCAACAGCCCATTTCTCCCTTTGGTTCAAGCTGGCAAATACACCTGAAGATTTATATTGCAGTTGAAGAGGAATGCTTTCCATGCCAGCCAGTGTTTTCTTCTTCAGGGAAGAGGAAGGCTGATGGAAAATGGCACAGAACAACTGTTGAGGAGTGTGCCCAGAATATCTGTAAGCTGGATAAAACAAGTGTTAACACAGTGAAAAGGCAGAACAATGGTGTACACCATAGCTCCCTTGAGCTAAGAAATATATGTTCAAGTTTCTTATTCATTTATAAATATTTATTAGTAGAAAATATTTTCTTTTCTTTAGCCATTAGAGGCATGCCAGAGATGGCCATCTCTGAGTGCATTATAACCACAGTCACATTTTGAGTATGTGCAGATGTTGAGAGCACACTCAAGGCATACATTTTTAGTAGTGAACAAGATGGGGAAAACCCGACCATATTTCCTGAATTTCCCAGGAAAGGAAACCAATATGACAGCAAGTTCTCTCTTCAAGGAGCAAACTAATTCATTCAGCTGCCTAGCAAGGCAACTTAACTCCCCAGAATATATTTCAGAGAAAGAGATTAAGAGAAATTTGCTCAGAGACAGCAATTCACTGATGGCACTGATGGCCATGGGTAGGCACAGGATGGATTCTCCTCCTGCCATGTTAACCTGAATTACTGCCCTCTCCAATTCACCCTGACATCTCCACAGAGTTCAGGTTAGGTAGCAACTGTTTGTTTACTGACCATCTGACTATTACAAAACACAGCACACTGGCAGGAGTCCTGGCTGCCTCACCTCCTCAAGGAGAAAAGTCCACTTCCAGCATCAAGCGCATCAACCCAAGTCTATTTTACTCAGCCATAAAATTCCTCAAAGTGACTGGAACTGCTGGAAAATCTCTATTGCTCTTTCAAGTTTGACTTAAGCAGACTCACAACTACAAAACATAATAAGTGAGGACTGAAATAATTAGTCCATAGACTCTTTCCGTGGGAAATTAGACCAGAACCTCTACAGTTTAAAAGAAAATGCATAATCTTAATGCTTTCCACAAATCAAATGTCAGTCACACAACTGCACTCATGCTCAGCTATTCAACGAACTGTGAAAGCCAGTGTTATCAGTGATGATTATCAGTGGTGATTATCACCAAGATTGTCAGGTGTGTAACCCAGTGGAGCTAAAATAGAGCAGCTGCTCTGGAGAAATGCTGCACATCAATCAATTATCATAAATTGTAAATGATAAAAACATGCACCCCAACTGCACAAGTCTCTGAGTTCCCTTAGTTTAACACCTTACCTATTATGTAAACAAAAAAATTATTCTGCACCTACTCCATTAATTTTCATGGAACAGTGAAGTAATTTTTGAGCTATAAGGTCTTGGAAGACGTTTCTCTAGTCACACACCAACAGCCTATTTCCCAACACAGACAGGCTTACCCTAGGAACCTGAAAAACACTACTACATACAGCTTCTCCAGAGGGTTAGAAGTAAGTAGAGAATAAAATTTAATTTTTATATAAAGGGTTGGTGTACCAAATATTGCCTGTGAAGTTCCCTCTGCTACGGTGCCCTAACAGAGCTACCATAACTTTTGAGTTATCCTTAGAGAGACCCAGAAATATCAAACAAGACACAAAGAATTTGAGTTCTTTTAACCAGACACTGAACAGACCAAATTCTCTCGACAGATGTGTAAGACAGCTGCATGAATTTCTCACACATCTCAGAAGTGGCTTTATACTTTGACTGCTTGTCTATTCTGATGCCTTAGAAGAGTCAGAGGCATTATCACCTTAGCAAAGAGCCAAAGAAGGTGGGTAGCACACATTCTTTGTTCTTCATAGTCTGTGTCCTAAAGTGTAAGAAATTTTTATTAGCCTGTGGGCTGTTAACTTCTTTCATTGAAATACATTATTGCACATTCTCTGCTGTTTGAAGAGGTAGGTAAAGATACACTCTCTATTACAGTCCTAATTTTCTTCTACTAAAGCCACAGCCTGGTAAGTCACCTTAAATTTCCCACCATCTCATTAAGCCAGTCAATAAAATTGCACCTAGATATCTGACAGCATTATACTGAGAAGACTTTTTCCAAACAGTGAGTGAAAAATCCATTCTTTACCACCTACATGAATTCAATTTACCCAGCACAGAGGTTGCATCTCCAATTTTTCATCAAATTATTAACTTGTTTGAAGAAGGCAGCTGTTGTGATAAATGCAGTTTACTTCTTATTTTGACAACTTCCTCATTCTCAAGTCAAAGACATCCAGTGGATTGAGGATCCTTTCTTATTCTAAAACATTTTGGCCAACATCCAGGTGAACATGATTCTAGGTGGCAAAGAAGGCCAATGGCATCCTGGTCTGTATCAGCAATAGTGTGGCCAGCAGGACCAGGGCAGTGGTGAGGCAACATTTCAAATCTTGTGTCCAGTTTTGAGCTCCTCATTACAAGAAGCACACTGAGGTGCTGGAGTAGGTCTGGAGGAGGACAATGGAGCTGGGGAAGGGTCTGGAGCATAAGCCTTATGAGAAGCAGTTGAGGTAGTTGGGAGGTTAGCTTGGACAAAAGGAGGCTCAAGAGAGACCTTATCACTCTCTGTAACTGCCAGAAAAAAGGTTGCAGCCACGTGGTGGTTGGTCTCTTCTCCCAGGTAACAAGTGGTAGGATTAGAAGAAATTGCTTCAAGTTGCATCAGGGGAGGTTTCAATTCAATATTAGGAAAAAATTCTTCACAGAAAAGGTTGTCAAGCACTGGAATAGGCTGACCAGAGAACTGGTAGAATCAGATCATCATCTATTTAAAAAGACTCAGGGACATTTGTTAAGAGGTGAACCTGGCAGTACTGTGTATTGTTGAATTCAGTGATCTTAAAAGGCTTTTCCAACCTAACTAATTCTATGATTCTATAAGTAGTAATAAATATTAGCCCCACCTCTCTCAAAATTAGGACTTTCATATGAGAGCAACATACTTCTATATCTCTAGAGATCAGCAGCAATGGTAAAATAGTGAGGGTGTTGGTGACTTGTTTTCCACAGCCCAAAAAGATTTTAACAAATATTTTAAGCAAGTGGCAGATTGTTTGCTTTTATAGGTGATAGAGCAAAATCAGAGGAGAACCAACCCATACTTCCCAATAACTTTTTCCTCTCCAAAGACAGCTGCACATGCTATGCCATATATGAAATTATTTCCTTATAAAGCCATCTGTCATAGTTAAAGGACTAGTCCAGATGGGCTTTGCTTAGTATAGTTCCCAAACTTCACAAAACTGAGGGAAATCTGAGCCATCATAACAAGACATAGGGAGAAGATGGAGGGTGAAAATCCACATGACACAAGTAACTGGGATAGCACAGGGGGGTTTTTCACAGGCAACACCAACCAGAAGAAACAAACAAACAAAATTCAGAAAAAAATTCTGCCTCCCTATTTGTTCTCAAGAGAACCGATGTGCACGTTGGATTATGAGAGTATGGGTACATAAGCACACAAAGAAGCTCCAACCTGCCCTTCCCGTGGGCACATTACTAAGTAGGAGAGATTGATGCAGGCATCTCGAAAAAATGAAACCTGAACTTTGCAAGGCCTGTAAAATTTTTTTAAAATATCTTTTTGGTGTCGATTGATTGTATCCTTGTTCAGTAAACGACTACATTTATTGAGAGAAGGAAAGAAAAACCCCAAGCTAACTTTCTCTTTGCTTCCCTGCCCCTTCTTTATAGGCTAACACCTTCCCTATGAGAAGGGAGAAAAGGTTATCTTTCTTATAAGAAGGGGGAAAACTAGGATGAGAACAGTTTGCTCAGCTGTTTTTGCAGTGTTGGTAAGTAGCTGAAGGTCTTACTTCTCCTCTATATGACAATTTAGAAGCAAGTGAATGATATCTGAAGAAAGTTTCACAAAAATTTTATGAATGAGAGTAATGTCAAAAAAGCCTGGTTAATTTAGTTGACTATTCTAGTGCAGGATGTGTCACAATACCTGACACTTGTTAGCATTAGCCAATTGACTCAGAATGGAATCATCTTTTCTGAGAAAGAAAGGCTGATAACATGAAGCCTACAGAGTATTTTGAAATCATGCAGAGCATAGCTGCCTAAAGGGAAGAAGAATTCAAATTATGGTTCCACTAACAAGACAAAACAAAGCTGGGCTACCAAGCCTTTTGTCTGCTAGATTTTTTATTCAGAAAGCCTTTACTTAGCTTAAGCTACAGCTTCACCAAAGTCACTTGTGATGTGTCATAAATACTTGGATATATCACAGGCTATGTTGATGGCAGATGACTCTATAAATTACTTGTTATGTTTTTGGAAACAAAGGAGCATCTACCCTTCTAGGGTCTAGAGTCCTTCCTCTCTTCCTTCTATGGGACACATTACTTGGGATTTGCCAGGAGACAGCTGCTTCTCCCCTGCAGGGACTACTAACAACTCTTCTACTCCTGTGAGTTTCACAGAATTGTAAATTGGTTCCTTTTACTGACCTATATTTAACAGAAATTCCTGTGTAAAAGACAAGTCATCTTCTCGTGTCTCTTCAGTAGTCCTGTGCTGCTTTCTAGAATCTTTCCTCTCCTTACTGTTCCTCTCTGATGCATTTAGCTTCACTCTTGCAGTCTCCTAGCATCATCCACGACAACTTTATACTGTCCTCTCAATTCCTGTCTATTATCTCCCCTCACAGAGGGTAATTATGTAGTTTCATGCTCGACTTCATGTCCACTATTTAGTAATCAGTGTACCTTTCTCTACATCCCTATTTCTAAGTGACTGCAATTAAATACTAATTTAGAAATGAATTCTGTACACCTTGATAAAGGTAAATTGTCTCGGTCTTATTTTGCATAAGCGTCCCATTTATCTGTTACCCATCATTTTCTGCCTAACATTGATTAGGACTGCAAAGGTGGAGAAGTGGAATCTTTGTTCTTTCTAATGCAGCACACACCCACTGCATCATGAAAAACTGCTCTACTTGACAAGCTGAAAATTACTTGATACCTTTTCTTATTTTGGAGGTTTTTTTTGGTACTAAATTAAAAGGCTTATTTCCAGGTAGTAATCTAAAATAGTACAGAATAAAGCTAAGGAAAGTTGGTACACATTTTTAGTAAGGCTTTGTTCCCAAAGAACAGAAAGACTTACTGTACAGACAGACTGCCATTGATTTGGGATATAAAACCTTCCCACACACTCCACCTAGGTTATTCTAGGGGAGAAAACTTGGAGCTGTAAAGCTGCCTGTCACGTCAGGATTTCAGAAGTCATGACAGACTGCTTTAAAAAAATAAAAGAAAGAAAAAAAGTGGGTAAGCATGAGGACTACACAGTAACCATAATGTTTCTGTTTCAATGCTGCAGCAGAAGATGCACAGTTTGAAACTGAAGCCAAGGGAGAGCCTCTGCTAGCCAGGGGAGGAACCAGGAGCAGTGGTGAAGAGCCTCAAGTATCAGTCATTTGTTTTAGAGCACCCGCCTCTGATTTCAGTGATCCTTCTGATTATTTGCCTGTAAGTGAAGCAGGCAAAGTTAAAGCTTTCCCCTTCCTACAGAAGTACAAAGTGACATTCAGTTGTTCCTCTCCTCCTCCTCCTTCTGTAACATTTAAGAGAACAGTTCCTACTGAATGCTGTGAAAAATGACTGGCATTCAGTTGGACTCGGCACCAGAGAAACCAGAGCTTGATTTTCTTTTCTAGGACAGCCCTCCTCCATTTGCAGATGGAAAGGTTAGTTTTTTACAGGGATGCCATATTTAAAAGCTACTCCTCCTACAGTGTCATTGAAGATTTGCCAGAGAAAGGAAAGTCTCATCCTTTCATTCTCATCACCTCCCCCCACAAACAACCAAAGGATGAAGCACAGCAGGCTCTATATCAGGCCACCTCATTTAAATACTGCTGCTTAAATGGGATTTAAATCAACATGATTTTGTTTGAAAGCATTTTTAGCAAGATGACATTCCTATGAATACCATTAATCTATTACAACTCCTATAACAACTCCTATAAATCTTAACCAATTTGCTCTTTTTGGTCCCACATTTAAAATTTGGTAAATGTTTTAAAACTGCTTTTAGCTTCATAGCATTATTTCTTGCTAATGTCTTAATTAAATTATCTGACTAAAAAGAAATTCAACGGAATCACTTTTTATCAAGAACAAAAGTTATCGTGTAAATGTATTCATTCTGACAAATACTTTACCTCAAAATATCACACACTGACTACTGGAATACTTACACATGATTATAAAAGGTTTTATTTCATTTCAGTCTTTTGTTATAGAAATAGAGCCCCAGAGAGACTTTGCCTAGTTACTTGGCATGCCCAGAACACAGATATCAAGTGCTCATCTCATTTATTTGCTGCTAAGTTAAAAAAAAAATTAAATATCAAGTATTAATGTTCCTCATCCTTAGCCAGTTAGAATAACCCCGTTCCTCCTATTTCACCCCTTAAGATACTGTCTCTCTCAACCTTTGCTCATGCTACTGATGGCCAATCAATGCTAATATTAGTCCAATTTTCTTTACATAAGGTACAGAATTTTTAGTTTGCCTATCCCTGAGGAAAATAAGCAGATGCGAACAACTGCATTCACAAGGATGCTGATCAACTGCAAAAGCACTAAACACTTCTACATGCATGTTTTCCCACCATCTCATAGCAATGCAATGTTCAACACTTCTTGTGTTAAAAATCTTCACGTTGTGCTTACTGCTCTCTCATCTGGTTTCTGTTCCTCTGGTTCTGACAGACCACTTGATTATTCTCTCCTACATTAACTGATTCATATTTGCTTTATTAAATTTTACACTGATTGCAGTTCGTGTTCCTAATTCATCAAGATCACACTCTATTTAAACAGATTACTCCAGAGTATTCACAATGCTCCTCAATCTGCCCCAGAACAGATGTGCTCTGGTTTAGAAACTGAAACATCCAAATATCATTTCTTTTTCTCTAAGACCTATAGGCAGCCTGCTTTTTCACAAATGTACAGAACAGTGAAGGTGCTGGAGCTCAGGAAGTATTTTTACATAGCAAGAATAAAAGAATTATAAAAGCATTTCAGGCTACAATATGGGCTACTCAGATGACAGGAGATAATAAACCCTGCTAGCACCAGCATACCCACACAGGGGCACTGACCCTATACATGTTTATGTAGCTACAGTAAAAAGTGGATAGAAAAAGAAAAATAAAAACTACTCTGTATCAGAGTCAACAGGGCCCTATATGGATTTTTTTTCATGATAGTGAATTTCTATATTTTCAATCAGTGAGACAGAATTATAGCATGCATGAGTTAATTCTTGTGTGAACACAGGGTTTCTCATTATCAGTGCACAGTGTGCCAGGACCATTCCCACAACACACTCACCTCCCTCTCAAAGTTATTTCCTCACCAAAGAGCACGAAAGCATGCCACTTAAACACTCCATAAACTGCATTAGCTTTAACTCAGATTTTGTGTGGGCGTAAATGCAAACACAGATTTCATACACGGGAAACAGCAGAAGGTTAAAGAAATCTTAGTTATAAGCATACAAGATATACTAACAGAAAAAAAGAGCTGGACTACAGAACTATAGATGTGCTCAGGAAGCCATTTCATACAGAGAAACTCCACAGAAAGCACCATTTTTTCAGAATTTGCTAGATTTTAAAGACAGGTGTTGTGACTAGAAATCAAAAAAGAAATCTGAAAGACACGAGAAGATAAAAAGTCAAAGAAAATTAAGAAGACTCCTAGAAAACCTTCAGAAACAGACAAATGATTCAGAGGTGAATAAGAAATCAAGAAAGGGAACATGAGACAGCAGGATATTTCAAGGACAACTAGAATAAAGGAAGAACTAAGGTTTAGCTTCTGGATGCATGGTATATAGCAGCAGCTGCAGTTTTGCAATTCAAATTAATGTAAAACAGACATATAACCTGTCTGCAAGGGAAGACAGGTGAAGGTACTTTAAACAGCAAACACTATTCTATTTTAAAAGTCAGCATATCCATTTTAGGCAATGTCTGTCTTCCCTCCCTTTTAATCAAAGCCATTTTACCTTGGCTATTCCACCAGACCCCCTCAGCTGTCCCCTCTTGCCTGAAAGAGCAAGCTTTGAAAAAATCATTGCTTGTATCAAGCCAAAAAGATAATTAAAAGCAGTTCAAACTGAGATTTCATTCTCAATTCACTTGATGAGTAAATGTCTCTTACAATTTTAAGCTATTAAAGCTCAGAGGAGTTTTATTTAAAAGAAGTTTCTGAGATTCAACATTTAATGGAAAACCAAATCCACTAGAACAACTGATTTGGGAGAGGCAATCAGCCTTAACTACTTAACATGAGTTTTATTTTCAGTATCATCTAGCTGAATTCAAAACCCTATATAAAGCTTTGCTGCTTCCAGTGGGAGCATACTACAGTCTTCTGCCTTGCTTTCTCTAGTTACACTCATTATCTCTGATAATTTCAGACCCATCTGTGGTCATTTTCATCTATGTGTCAAGCACTATGTCCTCTCCTCAAAGACTTCTTTGCTCTTTGGTCTATAACTGCAAGGATTCAATCCTGTGGAAGAAACTTCATTCCCTCCCCAGCAGCTTTGCCAAACAAAATCACCTGCTTGTAGCAGAGAGTCTGACCTACTTCAAAAGTTTCTTGGGATAAAACATAAGAGAAAGTACTTATAAAATATAAGATGAAATGTGATACACACGTTGTATACCATTAACCAGTGACATCAGGAAAGCCGTCTCAAAAGAGTTTGATTCATATATAAAAATATAAGCCATTCTCAAAGCACTACTGCATTCATTCAGTACAATGGAAATATTTTCACCTATTGGTAATTGTATTAGTTTCTAAATCTGATTAAGTCTGGACAGTCTAGCCCCATGAACTGGCACACAGTACTGGGACATAGATTCAGTAGAGATTAAGTCAATACTTCCTCCAGGATTGAACAAATTAGTTTCAAGCTTAAAGAGAAATGGAGGGGGAAAGAGGCAGAACACATGGTACATCACTGATTTAATATTACGTAATACTGTTGTCCCTGAAGATCCTCTCAGTTTCAGCCCCAAAATTCACATCTAAGAAACGGAATAGCATCTCCAACACAGGAAAGAATACTTCTAGAGGTAGAGACCTGAATTCATCTTGAATAACTCGATGTGCACCTGAAAAGTCATTATCCTAGACTTGCGTTCTACAGAAGAAGAATCACAAGAGACAATTCCAGACTAAGTAGGTTGAATATTCAAAAATATTTGTGTTTCTTGCCACTCACTACAAGCAACAACAAAGTGTACAGCTTTAGAAGCTTCAAAGTACTGAACACAAAAGGTTTCACAGTTTACTGAGGTTTCAGAGAAGAATCTGATTTCATAAAAACTTAATTAGAAAAGCAAGGTACAAAATTGGGCTGTCACTACCATTTCCTGCACTGTCAGTAATTTTAGACTTATTTTGCCTTATCAATTGCCATTTGAAAGGTTTGAAAGACCTTGGCTGCTATAAATGCAAGGATTAGTTTTCAGAGAAGAACACAAGTAATGATAGAATATTTACGTGGTTTGTCCTCTTAGTATTCATCATTCACATAAGCATTTTCTTCTACAGAACAGCTTGGCAAAAAGTGTTGAAAAAGAAACTAATTGTAAAGAAACAAGTAAGCAAGGACATACTTGCACTAAATCTCAGGTAGCTGCTTGAACTTGAGCTTGATTTAGTTATTTTCCTTTAGTCCATTAACTCAACTTTTTTCAAAAGAGGCACTGCCAAGGTCTTCCAAGTGTTTGTGTAATTATTCAAGGCCCAACATCCAAAGACATAATTATACAAAAATACTTATGTTAAAAAGGAAATATTTAAATTCTCATAACCCACAAGGCAGAATAAAGGAATTTTTCTATGAATAGTAAAATTTAATTTCTCAGGAAGGAAATATGTAACAAAAAATTGTGAGAGGTAAATTTGGGGTTTTTCCTTAGATGATGCTTCAGATTTCCTAAACGGCTAGAAATTCTTAGTCCTCTTGTAACAACTAATTTTAGAAGAAACAACCCAGCAAATCCAACATCCATTATGTTTTTTTAAAGGATTATTACATCATAGCACTTAAGAGAAAGGAAACACACACTTAGCCAACAACAACAACAAAAAAAAGCATTACTAACAGTAAGAGTTTCAGAGAGTACAAATAAAATCAGTGAACACAAAAGTTTAACAATACACCGTATAAAAATCCTCAAACCATCGATCTCGTTTGGTTCAAAGTCATAAGGCAGGGGGAGCAGAACAGAGAAAGTTTAGGATGGCTACTGTTTGAAAGCACAAAAAGGTTAAAGGTTTCAGCTGTTCACAAAGAACTTATGTGGTCCCAAGGACTGTGTTTTACTGAGCAGTGGAAACTCTTCTCCATGACCACCGGTAATCTCACGTCTGTCTCCACAAAACAGTTGTACGGCATCATCAGAGAAATCTGCAAGCACTTTTCCAAACTCTCTTCCATGAAACAATTAAGCAAAAAAAACCCCACAAACTCTCCATAACAAGATCATACAGTTGAGGATGTTGCCATTTGCTTTTCTTTTCCTTCCCCAACAGTCAGTAAAACACAAATTAGAACTTAACTGAATAATAAGCTGTTCTTGGTTACAGTGCATATTTAAACAACAAAGTCCAGATGTAGAGGGAAAGGATCCTTAGTCTAGAAATGGATAGTTCTGAATGACCACACCATCTCCTTTCCACTGAGAAACACTTCCTCATACAATACAAAACTTCACCTTGAAGAGTTAGAAATTACTCTTCCTTAAGAAAGGCTTCTGACATTACATAAACTCTTTAATGAGTATATGGATATCTTTAAAGACACCAAGATCAACTTATGTGATATTTAACACATCCTGAAGCAGATATGCAAGTTTTCAGTCTCATTTAACTAATAACTGCTCTTGCTTTGCAAAGCACACCAGCGTCTCCAAAGGATGCAGAAGATGGCGGCTTCTCAATTTTCAAAGTCAGTCCACAGTTCCTGTAGGATGCCAGCTGGCAACCATGGAAACTCCTATTGTGAGAAGCTTTTGGAGACAGAGCAACACAGTTGTCAGTCTCAGCTTAATAAGAACCGACCCTAGACAAATGAACGAACATGCTGCTTTCAGTCAGGAATGGGCTTCTGTTCACTCCTTCACAGAGAACTTTATCTGAGTAACAATTAAAATTGTTAGTCAATGTCATAACGTGACAATGAAACAGCCTATCCAGAAGCACAAGAGTTCAAGGACCTCACCTCTAACACCAGGACAATACCAATTGCCCGCGAATTTTCTGTCCTAGCACAAATGACCTTAAAACAGGTTTTTATGCTTTTCTCAAAGTACAGTCAAATTTGTAGAGGAAATCCACTTTTCTCAGTCGTAATTGTAAGAATTTCTCAAGACTCCCAGAGCCCAACACAACTTGCTGAAACACACTATTTTCATTCACTGATTTTTTTTGTTTGCTTTTCAGACTATCATGTCTTCAAGAACGGGCCTTTTCCTCAGTATTTTTTTCCTCAGGAAAAAAACTCATGTTTTTAATCCTTCCCCAAAAGCAGTTTCGAAACAAAGACAGAAATTATACATCTTCCAGAGGAAAAAAATATTTTGCTTAAACATATTGCAGGCAAGAAGGAGGGGAAGTGAGGTGGATTACAAGCTGGGGAGGTGCTCTTTGGGTTTTTTTAATGTCCCTCACAGCTACATAACCTGGTAGTCTGTCAGCATTGCCCAGATAGGGCCTAAAATGCATGTCTAAAATAAGCAGCACAGGTATCTTCTGAAAGGTATGGCCTTCTAGCATTCACATTAGAAGCCCTTTAGGAAAGAACAGCTCATGCAGTGTAAGCACAATGGGTTTCAGGACCCCAGATAGTGGTCCAGTATTAAAGTACCACCTCAAGAGCCATTGCTTCCCTGTTCAAATGCTTCTGTGAGCTGCAGAAGTCATTTCACTTAATGTTTTCTCACAATTAGTCAGGATCTGCACAACTGCACCTCAGAGAGAATTCACCATGGCTCTCTCTCACATGGCACACATCACCTATGTGCCTGTGGCTGGCAGGGAACTCCAAAGCCTTCAACAGAAGGGAGAAGGTAAAGTTACTGTGCTGAGATACAGAAGATAAGATGCACTGAACATTACTCCTGTTTTTGAAAAACGTGGACAATAAGTGCTATTTTGAGTGGATTGTAGCTACAACTTCACAAATAAAAAGAACATGCACAACCAGTCACCCTTAAAATTAAATGCACCTTCTGTATTAAGAATGGAATTGATTACAAATGCTGATGTGAATCAAAACTACAGGCCCATACAAATTGAGTCATTTGCTGCACGTAAATTTTATTTTGGTTAACATTCCTTTGGTCTAGATTGTTGTACAACATACACACACAAATGCTGAGGTGAGAATGTTATCCTGTGAATGATACCTACCTTCATTTATGTAGGTGTTTCTGTACCAAGGACAATCCAGGTCTAGAGAATGACATTTGAGATGTTTAATGTAACCTACAAAACAGTACCTTTGGGCAAGAATTTACTGTACAATACAGATGTTCCTATCAAATGTTTTTCACTTGTTAAGAACAAAACCATAAAAAACTGCATGCTTATTTCAGGTGTAGGTGCAAACAATTGTTTTCGCTTCCTTAAGAGAGTATTTTTTTAGAACAGTAGTATTCCTTTTTACAAACTGTGATATCACGTGTCTTCAGAAAGAGAAGTCCACAGGCAAGGGAGGTTTTTGCATTATAACATAGCCAGTTTATAGTGGGTTTCCTCTAAAGACAAATGCATATTACACTCAATGAAGAAGCTTCAAGCTTTCCAGCACTGTGATGTTCTCTTTCCTTGCAGCCACAATTCTTCAATAGCTATTTTAATGGCTTAAAACAAGGTTATTGAGGGACATCCTATACCTCACACTGTACCTTCTCTAAGGTATATGTCTTTAAGTAACTGTGGTTGTATTTCATACCTGTAAAGCTAACTTGATTTGTGATAAAATATTTCTGAGGAAAAAAAGAAAAACAACAGATAGTGACTTTTATTCTGCTATCTCTGGCACTGACTATTTATCTGTCTGGAGCCAAACCAACAGCATAATGCATAAACTGAAAAATAATTTGCATGATTGCATCTTGCTAAGCTATTGCAAACTACCTGTTCAAATAAGTAGGTCTTATTATAAACCAGATATTTGTCCTGCCAAAAGCAAACTGTATGTTCAAGGTAGCAAAGCACTGTAGGCCAACCTTTAGTCTTTGTCAAAACACGTAAACTGTAAATACCCTGCACAAATATATGCATCATAATACTTCTAAAAATGGCACTGTTTCACAATACTGCTGTTAAATGTGACCTTGATTAGTTTTCTCCCATTTTAGTCATTGGTGTTGTTCTAGAAGTGCACCAAGCCAACAGAAACCAGAAGATAGCTTGCAACAAAGCAACTGGGCTCTATCTCCACATGCAGCTTGTGTCCTCAATCTCTGCATTGTGTCCACACACTGCCTTTTAGAAGGCCATTTTTTAATGCACATAGAACTAAAAATGCCACCTTCTGTTAAGGAAAGGTTAGAAATCAAACTGGAACACTGCAGCTACAGTAAAGCAAGACACATTTCAGTCATGAGAAAGTGTTTTCTCTCTGCACACGTGATAATATTAAGGGTCAACGTGACAATATCTCTTCATGAACTTAAACATCAGGTTAACCTAAAAAATTGAGTAGAGCTCATAGTAAGATCATGCCCTCATTATCTGTATTCCTGCATGCAGCCATTACACCTACTCATTCTATTTTTACTTTCCTTACATAGCAAACTTGGCAAGAAAAGCGCCTCAAGATCTCCCCCTGGAAAGCTTTTGAATTTGGCCTGTGCTCATAAGACTGTTAAACACTTCTGAGAGTCCCACCATCTTTAAATGCATCACTGGTACAGGGAAGTAATTCTACTTCTTTCTCTAGAGTACAAAGACCCTTGTACTGGTAGAAATGAAGTATATCTATAAAAGTATACATAAACTATTCTAGACACGGTGTGAGACCTATCCAGCTCTGAGGAGTCATTAATAATTAAATTGCAAAAGTATGCTAAATGCAGGCCATTGATGTGCTTTATGATCAAATTGCAGTGGTATATTGTGCCCTTTTTAGCACAAATGAAATTACATTCTAAGGCTTCTGAGACCCTGATGTCAAAATACAGATTCTGATGGGCTATAAGGAAAAACAAAATAAGTCACTAGCTACCCTCTCAATAGTAAGGAGAAATAGCTTTTTTTTTTTTTTTTAATAAAATTAAAGTAGTGCACGAAATCCTACTCACCTAATATTGGAAAACATAATTTTTAGCCCTTGAATTGCCAATGACTCAATGAGACAGACTGGTTACATTTGTTGGGGTTTGCTTTTTTTGAAGATTGCTTTCTTGTGTTTTTTTGTGAGTTTAGTTTGCTTCCTTTTTTTTTTTTTTTTTTTTTTTTTTTTTTTTTTTTTTTTTGGTTTTGTTTTGGTTTATCCCCATCCCCTTTCTTCTGCTATCCCAGCATTAAAAAGCTGAAATGGCTAATACAACACACCTACTTGATTAAGTCCTGGAGTTCTAAGAAACACTCACAAACACATCATGTGCACCAAAAGTTACTAAATTTTCCAAAACCAGGAAGGAATTTTTGGAATGGGGAATCAACTGGATGTCAAAGGAGAGCTTTCCTCCTAGCAATTAAGCTTTGCTCAGGTTCTGATTGTCTAAGTACTACCTCTTTCATCAAGACAAACTCTTTACATTGTCATCAAATTTTAAAGGCCGTCATTTAAATTGCTTTCTAACTGAACAAAATATTTGTTAACATCTTTTAGAGATACAGATCAAAACATCACAACTAACAAGGCTATTGAGGGATGAGTATTGAAGTATTTAAGAGTATTATTTTTCCATGTGTAGTGTCAGTATGGGACAACCACCTAACTTGGATGCCCAGTTAAGTCTCTGACTCCTGCTACTTTCTTTGCCTTAGCCTGAGGCATCTAATGATAGTATCCAACAACAATATACACACCACACTGTCCACCTGCACTAACAAAAGAGGGGACTCATTACTGCTATGGAAAGGCAATTCCAGTGTTGGCCTCATAAAACAACTTAGAAGAGAGGACAGCACAGAACAGCCTGTCTCCAAGTTATATTCCCAAAGAATGATCCCAGGAGAGCTTTATTCTCTTATCCTCACAGTAAATTACTTTTCTTGACTCAAAGCTTTAAGATTTTATTGCTTTTTAAGTTAGCGATGAAAGATTTAATCACAGATTTGTTAGATTTAGCCCCTCCACACAGGCTTTTCCAGAATCTTCAGCACTCCAGCAGGAGTCACAGTAGAAGTTCCCAACTACAAATAGTACTGGAAAAAATTTGGATTTACCATGGATTTCCTCCCAGTAATAATTCACAGTTTGAATTTAGCAACAAAAAAAAATAAAATCTATCATCGTGTCCCCAACGCCATCTGGGAGATCAGGCTTTTGGCAAAGAAAAATGGAGCAGCAATTGCCTAGCAGCACAGGAAATCAATGGCTTCCCCACTCAGGGCTGAGCAACAGGCTGCTCCTGCTGAGCATGGAGTCTTTCACTTCCCTTCCTGCCAGCAAAGCTGCTCTGTACATGCAGACAGCAAAGTCTCTGTTACACCTGCAGGACACACACACCCCGCTTCCTCTAAACCCTGACCTTACCAGGAGGATTTCACAGCAAGCTACACAATTCCATGTTTATATCCAAAAGGGGAAGGAATGTGGAGATGGCAGTCTCTTGGGAGAGCTTCTGGACACAAGGGTTTCAGGCTACAAGGTAGGTAACAAAAACACCACTGATTTAAGCTTAAGTCAAAGCTCATGATTTGACAAAGGATTCAACTGAACTATGCCAACATAAGGGCCAAGAAAACCTGGTCATCCTCTTTGCTCCAGTAGTAGGATAACACAAGGTAATTTCAGGAACTGGAGTTCCAAAACAGACATAAAGGGTTTTTAGTTTGGGTTGTGTTTTTGTTTTTGTTTGATTTTTGGTTTTTTAATTGTTCTAAGCACGATCATTAAAGGGGAGTTTTAAACACAAAAAGATAAAAGTGAGCACATTATCCAGGAGACAACATTGGCATCCTTCCAGGCTGCATTTCTTCAGAGGTAAGCCATAGGTTTATTTACATATAAAATAAAAAACCATATGCATTCCTTTTTTTTACTGAGAGAGTTTGCAGGAACTGGAATAATCATTCAAGATCTTTGCAGGAACTGGAATAATCATTCAAGATCTTCTGTCAATGTTACAGCAGAGACCACCACTGACCTCTGCAGCTTTAAAATCTCAACTCCGTCCTTAATTTTACTAGTCTTAGTGCTCCTTAGAGCCTGAGACAAGGTAAGGAAGAACAGGATTGAGAGTTTCCTGCAACACACACAGCACCTTTGCTGCTGACAGAAAGAACTTCACATCCATATTTTCCCCCAGGTCAAAGCTCCCAATAAAGTCACAGTAAGGAGATCACCACAGGCGTGTACAGAGTCACCAAGAACTGTACTAGTGTGTGTAACTAGTGTTGTCAGTGTGTGTAACTGGTGTCAGAGGTTACTGATACAAAACAGCAGATGGAAGGGACTTCTGGTCAAGCCAGACTTGGCCCTGATTTGAACCAGTGTTCTGAATAAGTAGCTTGTCCTTTAAACAGCCCTCTCTGAGATCAGAGAGTGCTGCTGTAGCTGTTTCCAGAGCTACACCTGCACATCAGCCTCAGTAACTGCAGATATGTTAGGACATCACCAGGTCTTGCTGAGCATTTATTTACCTGTATCAGGCAGATTTGGCAGCATCTCACAATAGCAACACTCTTTGCTGCATATCTGTGAATCATTGAACCTAGAATCTGTAAAAACACAGCTATATTATAGCAGGATCATCATGGTCTCTAGCAGCTTCTAGCTTCTCAGGGAGACTTCTTCAGTTTAATAAGTTACATCTGTAAATGCAAATATCTGCCTTATTTCTCTAGAGTCACCATTGCTCTAAATCAATTCAGGTCATGCTGAAATTAGCCTTGCCCTTCAGCAGGTTAAGAGCTTCTCCTGTTTTGCTATAATTAATACATGTCTATAGAAAAATTACAAATAAAGTGAAAGAAGTAGGATTATTCTGCAATATTTTTTTGTGTTCCTCTATCCCCAAGCTCAATAAGAAGCCTCTCAGAAATCTCACTCTGCTGCAATTTAATAAGTCAGCAAAAAAGAGACACTGCTTGAAAGTATTTCGCAGAAGAAATAACGTGCAACCCACAAGAGATTCCTTGTCTCTTCCTACAAGAAAAATGCGAGCACCACACATAATCCTACCTGTATTCCTGCAATAGGAAAAAAAGCTCATTCATTTTCTAAGCTTGCACCTTCTTCACTGTCCATTTTAGGTGCAATAAGATTCATCATTTAGTCACTCTGGAGAGCACTGGGTCTGCATTTATCATGGTGAAATGTGTCCTCACTGTTCTTACAGTTTATGGAAAGCCAAGTACAATGACTCATAAAACTGCTGCAAGAAAAAGCTGAAATAAGTTAACAGAATGAACTCCTCTGAAGTGACACCCTTCATCCTACGTTTCCGGCGTGCAGAGCCAAAACCACATCACACTTTCACCCGAACAGATTTAGAGCTATTATTTATCATAAATGGCAAGACCATGGTGTTCCATCAACACTTCACAGTCTCCATCAACACTTCATGGTGCTCCTGAGCTGCTCACAGATCTTAAGTACACTACAAGCAGTAGAAGGTCTGGCTGTATGTTCTAAAGCAAATGGGACTCTCTTCTACTAATGCTCTATTCTTTTCCTTTTGGGAGATGATATTTTGCTTCATGCTGAGAATGGCCACCATGAAAATGCTTACCTGTTTTCCATCTAGTGTGTACAAGCGTTTAACCACCCCTGAATCCAGCTTGATGGCATCGGTTATGTCAGTAAGAACCTGCTCAAACGAATGTGCTGTCTTCTTGTTGAGCAGGATCCGCACCGCTTTCCGTGGCTTCACGCCGCTCCTGATGATGGTGACCAGTTTAGGCCTAATGAAATCCTTATTCTCTTTTGTATCTGGAGTACCTCCTTTAGCAGTGGCAAGAGATGGCACCGAACGGGAAGTAGAAGTTGTCTTCACATTCACTGACCAGTTTGGGTTTACATTCTTTGTGTACTCCAGTTTCTTGAAGGGTTCTATGGAACCACATACATAACTTTCCCCTGTGGAAACAAAAGCAAAAGTCCAGCAGGTCAGATTGGAGAGGGAAGGAAAAAAGAAAAATGCAGGAAAATACAAAATCAAATCCTTCTCAAATTATTAAATACTATTCTTATCATTCTTGAACTACAGTGCATAAATATTGATCTCTTCCCTTCTCAGATGCTGCTGACTACAAAATGAGTGATCTTTTAAAGATCACTCTTCAGCTAACTGTTCAAGAAATGCTGTGACAAGAATCCTTGAAAGCAGCAGTTTTCTTATCAGAAAACACTATTTGCAGCAGGGATCACTGCTGTCAGTAAACACAGTTAACTGCTCATATTTCACCAGCTGCCCAGCCCCAGCACATCATCACAGTACTCCCCCAGCCTTCCTGCCTAAGTGGCCTACTCCTAAAGAACAGCAGGCCTCAAATATTTCAGAGGAAATACTATGAAACACTACCAAAAATATGGGCTACAAATAACTTTTTATAAAAAGGTGGATAGAAGTGTCATGGAAATTTGTTAACATTTGATTTTTTTAAAGCTTTAGGCACCATAAACCCAGGATATGTATAGACAAGAAACCTGGTATTATTTACTGTCTAAATATATAGTATGTGGAGAAATGAAGACAAAGAGTAGCAATTACAGATTTCTCACCACAACAAATTTACCATACTAAAAGAAAAATACTGGCTATTAGTTCCTTTTTTTGTTGGAGCATTATCTACAGTCAAATATTTTTGCAAATACCACACCCACACAACTTCTGAGGAATTAGAAATCAGCCAGAAAACCCAGCACGCTGTAGATTAGCACCTGAATCCAGTCCAGCTGAAGGCTGCTGTGTAAGGGACACCTGCTTGGGTGCTCCCAAACTCTCCCTTGAGCTTAACTCTGTGGCTGAGCTGGAGGTAGCACTGGATGGGTTGGATCAATTCAGTGCTCTGACTGAACATACCAAAGATACTAGTAATTTTGCAACATCAAGCTGATCCAGTTCATCCTCTGTCTGGGGAAAAACAAACAAACAAGCCAAAGAAAAACAAAACTCAAAGAAACCAATATTAGATCCAGTAAGAGCACACTTTCTGGCAGCCTGCAGTTAAATCCCAAATAATGCAAGATGATATCCTGAGCAATATCACAGAGACATCTGAGATGTTTTAGTTCTTCTGGGTTCAAGAGTTCTCTGTATGCTAACAGCACAGAGGCCTTCAAGTCAGAAATTTAGCTCAAAGTAACAAAACCAGAACAAAACTCAGTGATGCACCTCCTATACCAAAAAACATGTAAGAACCAAAGATATCCCTAAGGAAAGAAGACTCACAGTTCACTCATTAAAAGAAAAGTAAGTAGTAAAAATTTACTTCTGAACAGAAATTTTAAGGTTTCAAGGCATCCAACCCAATTCCACAGATACTACAGCACACGAGGAATGCAGGCAAGATACAAAGAGTCTCCTCATTTAGAAATGAGAACACTGGGACTTGAGCCTTGGGTAAAGGTAAGCTCTTCCTCTTAGCCACGGCATAGTTACAAGCTAGATAGATCTGCATATGAAAACATCAGAACAGAAAGGCTCAGCTACAGTCATGAGTGACCAAACAGTGCAGGTTCTTTTCTATCCATGTCCCTGTCCAATTGTTCTAGCACTAGCTAGTAACTCAGCTACTGCCAGGTCAAAATGCACCCAAGAACCACATCCACAAAACTAGCAAGTTTTAAGGGGAAAAAAAAGAAATCCTACTATGGGTAAGACTGCTGTCAATACAATAAATACCTCCTCTATAAAATAATTTACAGAAGTCTCTTTTCTAAATTTTTAAGCAAAATTTATTCTTGTCTACACTTGTGTTTGCTGTAAGATGTAAAACCCACCAACAACTTTTTTTTTTTTTTTTTTTTTGAGGGGGGATATAAATCTGGATTTTCAGGTTCAGTCCTCTTATGGAAATTGTTCACTTCAGTTGCACAAAATAACATTTATTTAAAATCAAGTCTTCAAATTAAAACTCACTTCTCAAAGGGTAGGCTCATAAATAAATGTTGATACACAATGTACTCAGAAGATTTACATTTAGTTTATGAAGAACTCTTTTGGTTCCCCTTCTTGAAAGGACAGTGTTCCACATGATTTTAAATATCAGCTACATTTAAAGGTCAGACGGATTCCTTGTAGCATTTAGCTGCACATCAGCTCTTCATTACAAAACTAAATCTGTATGAATGATCATTAAAAAAGAACCAATAGAATCACTGAAGGTTTGGGATTGTTTGAACATAAGCATTTTTTCCCTTTCCTTATTGTACCATATTACATCAATAAAATATTTACACCAAGATATTTTTTCCCTTCAAGAGGCTCATATTTAGCTACAGAACACCTTGGAGGTACAGCATCCAAGGCCCTCTAAGATGAAATATCTTTAGTAAGAACTATTTAATATAGGTTAACAGAAACACAGACACTTCTCCCACAATGATATTATTTAAAACTAATTTAGATGTTAGTCAGAGACTGCAATTTTCATGCATGCTGGTCCTAAGGGTTAGGCCTGTAAGAATAAAAATCTTTAACACCTCTGGTGTTTGTATGCAGAGGAAACATCAAAGAAAAGGACAAAAGGTCTTCACCCAGATTTTCATTCCCTTCTTTTTCAGTATCTTCAGGAGAGAAGACTGTAAAGTTTCACAAGGGGCATGACTTACAAGTCAAATAAATCCATCTCCTGCTTTAGCTATTGCTTCCTCATCATCAGCTTTGAGTAATTGACAGCTGGAAGAAGAAAGTAACAATCTCCAGACACTAGATTCCTAAGAGAACAAGTGTTCAGAAGGATTCTTTGAGGAAACTGGATTAAGCAAAGGGTACAGACAACACAGCCTATTTAAAAGTGTCAATTTGATTGCAGCTCCCCAGGAGAGGGGAGCAAGTGTTTCACAGAGCAGTCAGCCCTCACTAATGGAATTTTGACTCTTGATTACTGTATCAATAGCCATTAGGAAAAGAAAAGGGGAACACCCAGCTGTTTTTGGAGTTCTGGCATCTAGGAAAAAAAAGTGATTACTACACCTTAGAAAGCATCCCCTTCCTGAGAGCCTCTTCTCAGCAACAGTGCAAAATGAAACTCACCACTGGAACCTTTCAAAAAGGATGCACAGTCCTTGTTCAGTTTCAAACCACTAACCTTACAATTTAATTTGTAAAAATGCTCAACACTTCAGGAAATATCATGTGGGACAATAAAATCAATCTCAGCATTGAGAAATTAATCAGAAAGCTGATCATGTAGAAGGGCAGATCCCCAAACATTGTTTGTGCTTTAAAAAATAATAATAAAAAAAAATTTAAAAAAATTAAAAAAAAAAAAAAAAAAAAGAGAGAGAGAGGGAAAAACCTACTACCTGCAGTTACACATCTGTCAAAATTCAATGCACTTATGCACTTGACCTATCAGAGACATGCAACACTGGAGGATAGTTCTTACAGGTCATGACAGAATTTCAAGACATGCTTCAGTTATTAAATATTTTTTAAAAATCATATCTTTGTGTACAAAGTGGTTGCTAAGGAGACATTGAATCACTGCACATAAGTACTGGAGCTTTCCTGGTGTGAGTGTCTCCCAGTTTTCCACATTAGGATTAGGAGTTAGTTTGCTTTCTTCAGCTTGCCAATATTCTCCCTATAAGAAGGACCAAGGCATCATCTCTTAAAAGCCATTTTTTGTGTTGCTTTTCTGTGCTTAAGGTGACTTGGCCTAAAACAGCTTCATGAGGAAGCCAGCTGATCTCAGGTGGAAACCCTGGGGAAGGAAGAGAGAACCTGTTTGAATCACACAAGCAGACAGGGAACATCAACCCCTCTTTGTGGAGGTCAGGACTTGCCAATTTGTGGAAAATAGTGTTGATTCTTTGGAGTACAGTATGCACTAGGAATGTAAAGTTAATTTATTAATTAGCAGTGGTTTATTGGGGTCCATTTCCCTAACAGATAGAGCAAGAAATGTCTTAAGAGGATGGGGAAGGGACTAGCATCCCCAGCACTCCATGCCTAGGCATACCTGCCTTTCTTCACTTCTATCCTTTGGTTTTATACATACAAAAGGCAGAATCTCAATCTCTCAGGAGAAAGGACAAAGAATTCTGACTGTGCCTCACCACACAGAGCAGATTGCAAAAGGAATATGACCTGAATCAAATAAATTACTGATACTTGATAGTTCCCAAATGTGTTAGTTATTAGAACAATAACCTACTTTAACTACATTGCTGCTGCCTTGTCTTTCTGCAGGATCTGAAAAAATGCAACAGTGCAAAAGAGATGGAGCCTCTACAGGAAATAAATCTGAGCTATACATGTTCACCTAGCAATCAAATGCGCCAGTAACTTTAAATCAGATCGCCTCTGACCTGTGAAACAACTTCTTTCACAAGCTTGCTTTCTTCTCAGTTCAGACTGAAGAAGTTCTTTTTTGTTTTCTCATCAAAAGCCAAATAAAAGCCCTCTTCCTCTGCCCCCTCAAATTTATGCAATCTTGTTACAAGATAGACACTGTGTACACTTTAAAAAAAAAAACCACCCAAAAATAATGTGAAACACCTAGAATAAGAAACCACATGGGCTCCAAGAAGCTGTTAAGCAAGACACAAAGATAATCAACTGGGTAATGGATGAACAAAATAATCAAATAAACAGTGCCAGAACAACCCTCTAGTATTTTATGCGACAGGATCATTCAGCTGTTTGTTTATTAAACAATATAAGGATTGCAGTCATTTCTGCCACAGGATTCAGTCCAAGTTTCCCTAAATTTGATAGCCCTGGATCATGTCCATGGTAAATACCCAGTGTAAATTTAATCCTACAAACAAATGTCCACAGAGATTCAGCTCTACAAACATTTAAACAGATACTTTACTATTATTATTTTGATAGCACGTTACACATGCATATTAATCTTTCCAGCCCATCAATTCCCAGCTACTGAGGTAGGCATGATCTAGAAGAAAGAAGCCATTAGCTCTCAAAAGCATCAGAGACCACGTCAATCAATTCCTACAGTCTAGCCTGGCTGGGCCTCTCACCAACAACACCTGAGTGGTTGGCAGAGTGAAGAAGGCAGCAGGAATACTGGGCAGGAGAGGGAGAAGATGATATACAAGAAATGAGGTGACAGTAGGGAGTAGCAGGACCCATATACAAAATATATGTATACAAGTCAGGAACACTTGCAGCCCAACACTCCAGCAAGGAGATGCTGCCTTTTGAACCTTCTGCTGGCAGGCAGCTTCTCTGCTGCTCTGAGCACAAACTGCCTGCCTCCATCACGGGAGCCTTCCCGCAGTCCTCATGTGACCCAGCATCTCTTCTGCCCTGCAGCAAGGTTCACATCTCCCAAGAGCTATTAGCTGGTTACAGCTATTACTGGATTTTAAAGCCTGGTGTATCTGCATCCTTTCAAACTGCTGCTTCAACAAAGTTTGCAGCTCTGAGGTAATCCCTGAGAAGCATTCATTCTTCTTTTCCAGATTATTCCTTAAAACTGTTTGTGCCATTATGCCTACACAAAACATGCACACACAGATAGAAGTCTTTAGAATCATTTGGCAGTGCACCCAGTATTGACATGTGACAAAACTGTTTCCCAGTGTGCTCTCAGCCTTGTGGTCTGGGGTTTTCGGTTTGTTTGTGACTGCCAACTCTCGGCTGCAGGGTTAATTTTGTGGTAGGTATTGTAGAAACCTGAAACAATCAATTCTGATTCATACCCAAGACTCTGAGGTAATATTATAATAAAAAATTAATGAGAAAGGGATGCAGTTCTGGCTATGGATTGACTCTGTGGTCTTCGTTCCACATGGCAGGACCCCCGGAGTAAAAACTGTAAATATTCTTTGTTTCAGAGTTACCTTGCAATGTTCATTGGTTATTTAGGGGGTAAGACCCCTCCACCTTCAGCCTCTGGAGAAGCAAAGTCCTTTCCTGAAACCTCCTTTACAGCTAAAAAATTTAGCCTTCAAGTGCAACCTCCTCCTTATTGTTTCTACATGCTTTGATTGCATGTATGTCAAGGGAACGATCCATGTCACATGCAGAATCCATTCTTTAAGCATAAGAGGGTCCTAACATCAGGGCTTATGAAAAGAAGGAACCTTATCCCATTGCATTATTTCCTTCATGTAGGCTGACCCAAGTTACAGACCATATGAAACTTTTTAAAACAGCACATTGTAAAAAGTTTCATATGGTCTGTAATTTTGCTTGTCATCAAATTCCAGCAAATGTCACACACGTAAGTCTTCAGAGAAACAAAAAACAACCAAACAAAAAGATGGGGGAAAGAAAAACAAACCCCAAACCCAAAATCACTCAAACCCCAGAACCCACAAAAAACCCATGCCCAGGGAAGTCATTACTTTCAAATAAAGAGAAAACATGTCCATGCATCTCAAAATAATCTACAGCACCAGCATACAGCCATGCCAGCTCTGAACTCTATGCAGAATATAAAAAAACTAAATATAACTGAAGCAAAACAGCTCTTTTACAGTCTTTTTCCTTTGGGACTATCTTTCATGCATTTCTGTGTATTTAGCTCTGGGATGAAAGACAGTGGCTGCTGTCTCATTTCCCCCAAGAGCCTCTCTGTCTTTATGTATTGCATGAGAAGGTAAGAGTACAGGAACTTCCTCACAGGCATAAAGACAAAAACCACTCTAAAAATCAGGGCTTTATACATTTGCTTTACATTGCAACCACCAAATCAATGCCCCCTCAATCACATAAAATCATAACAGTTTCAATAAATTAATTCGGGAGTTCACACAGGAAGGGAATAGTCTCACCATGAAGAAAGCAATGCTTCATATTTCAATAGTTGGAGCACAAATGTCATTTGGCAAGAGGCAAAAATCAAGTGATTTTCCAGCTATTTAAACACAAAGCACAGCTTCAAGCTAATTAATGCTGTACCAGACAAGCCAAACTCCAATAAATTTGTATAGTAAATAGTGGAAGGGGCTTATGCAAAAACCATCATTGAGCTAATAATATATGAACCCGTGCTCCACTGTGAAGTCCTGTGAGTGAAACAACCCACCCTGCAGTTTTATACAAATAAACAGAAGCTCCTTGAATGAGGATGTAGCTCTCTTCTTCCGCACAAAGACTGACTTCTGTAAATCCCACAGTCTTAATGGGACAAGAAAACAAGACTGTCCTCCTTGAACTATAGCAAGAAGGGAAGATGTATTCATTGAAAGGCTAAGAAATAAACTCCCACAGGACAAAAAGAAATCCCAAATGCCTTCTTTAAAATAAACCTTGGCTCTTGCACTGCCATTCATTTTGACTGACTGATTAACAACTGGTATTACTGTTCACTAGGATGCCAAAATAAAGCAATCTTACAGGTTGCTGGATTTATTTCTGAATTCAGTTCTTTATTTTCCAAACTAGTTCTGACTGGCTGCAAAAGGACTGTGCAAATCAACATTAACATCAATGAAACTTGCTTCTTGTTGAGCATACCAATCATATAAGCAAATGTACAAAGATTGCTTTTAAACAGATGTTGATTAATACTGGTATTTCCTCCCAGAAATTGATTTTCTCTAGCAATTAAATACTGTCCTGACAAATATAGTTTTAACTGTGCCCTGAAATTGATAACATTGCTCCTAAGACCAGTTGCCTTTCCATTTCACTACACCTCTAGTCCTAACCCCCAAACCTGCTACTTAAACAGACAATCCTGCCCCTTCAATTTTCTTTCTGGAGCATCTTCATGTTGTCCCCTACTTTCTTTTTTACACAAGGAAGATTATCAAGAATATCAGGTTCTCAATACTTAAAAAGCTTTCCTCTGCTATGACATAAAAAGGAGACAACCCTATGGTGGCTGAACACATGCTATGCAAAGCTGTGCTGCTCTTTCAGGAGCCACATTTGGTATTACCCTTTTATTCTTCTCTTTCCATATTAGCCTTCTTCTGATCATCTCATTACATCCTGATACTGCAAGCTCTCTCACCTGGTGCTAAAAATGAAAATCACATGGAAATTACAATCTCGGCAACAACTCTAAATTGGCTGTCTGGTGGCTATCTATCCATTCTTTACTGGTTTGTCCATGGCACACTGGGGCCAGGGGGAGGATGGAAGCAAAAATCAATGAATTGTTCCACCTTTATTTTCTTGGAACACAATCAAGCACCTCATTTAAACTTCACTGATAAGAAACACTCTCATTTATGGCCATGTGATAGTCAATGCCTTCATACTCTGTACACTCTGATGTTTTACACTAGAAACCCACTGCAGTCCAGAAGCACTTCATATTGGAAAAGCTACTATTAATTTTTTAAGGTGAATATTCAAATTGATTTATGCTGACAGCTTCTTTTGGCAATAGAAGGAGTGATAAATTTGTTCTCAATGGGAAAATTAATGATTGGCATGTCTGACATTCGACAGTGGCCAAGAATTGTCACTTCTGACCAAATCACTGGTGATGGTTTATACTGCAGGTACATGAGCCTTATTTACAAACAACACAAGATCTCTACAACTACCTGAAAGGAGGTTGTAGCAAGGTGGGTGTTAGTCCTCTCCTCACGAGTAACAAGCAATAGGACAAGAGGAAAGGCCTGAAGTAGTGCCAGAGCAGGATTAGATTGGGTATTAGGAAAAATGGAAAAGGCTGTCAAGCACTGGAACAGGCCATCCCTGTAGGTTTTTCAAGATGTGCAGGTGTGACACTTAGGGACATGATTTAGTGGTGGCCTTGGCAGTTCTGGATTAATGGTTGGACTCAATGACGTAAGAAGTCTTTTTCAACCTTACCAATTCTGTGACTGGGGAAAAGGAATACAGAGGAAAAAAAGTTTACCATCTACCCCAGCTGAATCACAGCTACAGTTTAACTCTTTGAACAAGCTGCCAACAATTATGCCACTCAATGACAGGCTAGTATTTTACTTAAGGCATATTTACCTGTAGAGAAGAGATAGAGCCCTTCACTAGGGTTCACAGGCTTAAAAACCCAAAAACAACTGAACTGAATTTCACATAGGTTTCATTAGCACCAGAGACTTTTTGAAGTTTAATAGACTAAGCTCTCACTGGTACTTGACCTTGCATCTTCATGAAAAGAAGGATTAGATGCAATCTTCAGCATCTAGGACTATAAACATTATGTTGAAAGGAAAAGGTTATACATGTTCAACAAGAACGAAACCAGTATCAAGGCAACAACATTTCAAGGTATCATTTAAGATATTCACAATTCTATTCAGACCATTGAAAATCCTTCCTTTCTCAATAACAATACCACTACCTCCTTTTGAAAGGCTTAACAGATTAGAAAAAGGCTAGCTCAAACTTAACTTTACACCTCCAGATCTTACTGCTCACCTTCTACCAGCTGGTCCAAGGAGGAAATCTTCTTGGAGCCATCAATTGTGTAGATTGTTCTCACTCCCTGGGGCAGGTTCACATTGTCGGACAGAGTTCTGGTCAGGTCAGCCAGGAGAGCTTCAAAGGACCTAAACCGGTCAGGGGAGATGGCATATACAATCCCTTTGAAATACCGGTCTCCGTTACGATAGAAGCGAACTTTCTTGGCTTTCTTCTCAGAGCTCAGGGTCTGTAGAGTACGGGTTCGGTAAAAGCTGCAGTGGGCACTGTGAGTAGGGCTGGGCAAGCCGTTCACCCGGGACCCTCTGCCGTATCGCTGCGCTTTATCACGCTCGTCAAAGTGCTCCAGCTCCATGTCTCTTCCAAGGGACATCTTGAAGTTCAACCTAAGGAATGCACAAGAGGACAGAAAAAGCTTAAGAAACTTAGAAGCTCTAAGGGAGCTCAATTTAAGACTTCCTGTTCCACACGTTGTTCTTACAGAGGACCGCTTTCTAGGTTGAGAAAAGTGTTTGAATAAAACCATGCTCCATTCACATGGTCATTTTACACATAAGCCTCTTGCCATGCCGTAAGAACTACATTTAAGTTACACATCATAACAACGTCACTCCTGAACCCAAATGCTAACGATATGGAAACACTGAGAGGTGTTTGCTCAAAGTCAGTATGTCGGAAAATGAGGTGACAAAGTTGACCTACTGGAAAAAAGGGACAAATGCATCAGCTTTCTACTTTTTCTCATGTTATATTCAGGTGCTATTTGAGTCTCATCTACCTTCTAAACCGTTTGCCCCCACCAAACTCTTGGTTCCAATTGTGATCTCAAGAGGTGTTGTTTCAGAAGGGCTGCCAGTTGCCAACAACTAAGCAATAAAGAAATTTTCAGAGGAATAGATCTGGCAGGTTGGCAATGATAATCTGGACTATCACACATAGTGGGTCAATCCCAATGTTAAAAATTACCTGCATATTCCCAGCACTGGTTTCCTCACATCCTAAACTTTGTAATAAATTACTTCAGTTGTCCTTGTGCAAATGCTTTACAAAGTCTGAACCAACAGAAGGGCTCAAATGGCATGAAATTAAATATATATATTAGAGGAAGACAGTGTTTTTCAGTGAGCAAGTTACTTCAGTGTTCTATGTCTTGCAAGACGTATTATTAATATCCTAAGTCTAATATTCAAATTGATTAAGGCCGACAGCTTCTTTTGCCATCACCAAAGGACTCACAAAATCAGTGTCATTGAGCAAATTAACAATTGGTGGTTCCCATGTTTGACAGTAAGAAACATCTGTCAACCCTGACCAAAAAAATCCCAGTTGTTCAATACAGTTTACAAAAACAGAAGTTCATATGTTCTGAAATGAAATCAAGGAAGCAAGTACTTCTGTTCCTTTTTGACAACAAACACAAGACTAAATAATACAAAGTGCACATTAATCTTCACAAATACAAGACACAAAAATACAAAAAAATCGAATGGTCAAAAGACCATTAGGTTCAAAACATATTCATTTTCATTTAGGAGCCACCCAGATTTGCAGTTGTCTGCAGAATAGTAAAGCACTGTAAGTTTATTTATAGCACAGATACATAGACCTAATTTAGAAGTGGCCTCTCTCATTGATTTCCAATAAAAAGACAAAAACCAGCAAGCACTAGCTTTGTTTCAACCACTCATAATGATGCAACCATTAAGAAAAAAGATGTATTCAAACCAGCTGTAGAACAGTGGGAGGAAATAGAGAAAAACTTACAGATGCTCTTTGGCTTGCAGAAGTTTGTATCAAACCAATGATTATACAGCTGGACCCTGATGCTGCAAAGCTCTAGGTGATGTGCTCAGCAACTTCTCAGAGCAGTACATGCGCTGGACTAGCACAAGCACCTAAGGCAAATGTGGGGCCCTAGTGGAAATTATTTACCCTGCTTTGGTTACAGCTCACAACTGATTTTGTTACACTGACACAGGATCATATGTTTATGTATAAATGCAGGATTTATACTTGTAAATCCTTTAAAAGTACCTACACATAATACAGTGTGTTTGTGTGCGTTTTCTTATAAGACTAATCTATGTTTTTCCATCCACACTACATCCCACTTCAGTGAAATGAACGAGAACATTTGCTGTGGAATTTCACTGATGCTTCTGATGCTTCTCTATGGGTTAAATGCAAAATATAGCTTAGTGGCCACATCTTAGGATTGAGAACACACCACCACTGCTTCCATGTTAAAGAATTTTTGTCGGTTATTTTAATTCTCATCCAATTCTAGTTAGAACCTGTTATTCAGATTTAAACAATCCCAGAGTGCACAATTCAGAAACTGTGTCTCTGAAGCAATTCCTGTGCCCAGGAAAACGGATTTTTCTTGGGTTTGCCCTTATCTTTACTCAAACCATCTAAAATACACCACCACCCCCACCCAAAAAAAAAAAAAAAAAAAAAAAAAAAAAAAAAAAGTTTAGACGAAGATGTACTCTTTCAGCTGTATTAATTTTGGATGAGGGGAGGAAGAAGTGTGAGTCACTGTCCTTTCTTCCGCACATTTATGCTTTTATCAATAATGTCTATAATTCCCAACTACGTCCTTAACACCGAAAAAGAGCTCCCGTTTAGCTCCACGGTACTGGTTTGTATAGAAAAGCGTGTTCAAACCACAAGGTCAGAGCAGACAAAGAAATTCTAAACAATTTGATGTTTCCATTCGCGTGTATAAATATATAATCTTATACAGGCAGACACGGAAAAACGAACAGACACGCCCCTGAAAAACCACCATGCCAACACTTCACACCCCAACATCTGTTAAAGAATTATTTATAATACAGGTGTGGGTGAGCCTTTCCACACATGAAAAAACCACACATGCTGATTAAAAAAAAAAATCCCACACCACGCCGCGATGTGACTGGGACCCAGCGCAGACCATACGGCGACTGAAGCAGCAGGATGACCACTAGCCACCGGGGGAGGGCGGCGGGTCTGGTGAGGGAACACGGATACATGCGGCAGCGGCTTCACGAAACGATGGGGTTTACTCTGCCGGGGTAGGGGAAGCGTGTGTGAAGCACCCCCGTTCTTCTGGAGGTGGCACCAGGCACCTCAGTCCCCGCAGGGTGCCCGAGCCGCCCGGGGCAGCGCCGCGCCCGCTCCCCGGGGCCGGACCGCGCTCCCGCAGCCCGGCACTCGCTCCGCGCCCGCGGAGCCGCCCGCGGCGCCCGGCGGGGCCGCCGCCCCACACAATGGGCACAGGTGCATCGCTCCGCTCCGCTCCGCGCCCGCGACCGCGCCCCAGCGGCCCCGCACGCCGCAGCCCCCGCGCAGGACAGGGCAGGGCAGGGCAGGCACGGCCCCGGCGCTTACCTGTTCTCCGCAGCCTGGCGGGCACCTCCTCACTCAGACCTGCCGGCCGGGCGCGGAGGGAAGGCGGCGGCTCGGAATGGGAAGCGGCCAAAGAGCGGCGGCTCCCGCCCTCCCCCCCGCGACCACCCGGCTGTAGGCGCAGTAGTTGCCGCAGAAAGCGGCTCTGCTGCCTTTGTTACGCCTCCCCTGGCTGTAGCGCGCTGCTGGGGAGCCCGGGCTGCAGCTGCTTCGCCTTTCTTCTGCTGCTGCCGGTTGCAGTGATTTGCATTAGCCCGGCCCTCATTGAAATGCGGCTCTTCACACCAGCCTCTCCCAGGCGCTCTCCAGAGGGCGGCGCCGCCGCCGCCGCTGTCTCCCCCTCTCCCCCTCTCTCCCTCTCTCCCTCTCTCCCTCTCTCCTCCCGTTGCGGGCCCGCTCTTCCATCGGCGCTGCGGGAACGCCGCCGCCGGGGCCGCTCCGGGCAGGGCTCCCTGCCCGCGCCGCGCCGGGTGCCAGCCCAGCCCAGCCCAGCCCAGCCCAGCCCTGCCGGCACCGTCCGGCACCATCCCGGCGGGCTGTCCCCGGGGAGCATCCCGAGTGTGCGCCCGGAGCCTCCCTCCGCCCGGGCAGCCCCGGCCGGTGAGACGTGCCCGATCCGGAGCTGCCTGTGCCCGGGGCAGAGCTGTGCCTAGCGAGGGGGGCATCTGGCCCGAGTCCGAAAAACGCCTTGGGAAGGAATTTTAGCAAATGTGTATGTTGGCATTTTCAGGAGGTTCGCCTGGGCGCGAAGTACTGAAATCCCACCGGGTCACCAAAGCCCCATGACACGGTTTGGGTGCTGAAGATGGGATTGATGTGGAATTTAGGTGTCAAAAGCCATGCTTAGTTACGTGCTTAGTTAGCCATGTTCACACCACTCACTAAGTTACAGCTGATCTTGGAGGTGACTAATTTCCGGAGATGCTACAGGTTTTTGGCTGAAATTTCTTCAGAACATGTATTTGGCCAAAGGCATCTTGGGCTTCATCTGACTGAGTCACTCAATGCCTGAGCCCAACAGGTCTTGGAGCATGTTTGCTAGGTCAACTCCACCCAAAAATTCAGACATACTTGATGGTTTCTCCTCATAGGCTTGTTATTCTTCACTTTAGTGTAAGCATTTCAGTGGTGAGATCTTTCTCGAGGTAAAGGATCTGGTTTGCTCTCCTTTGTGCAGCAAAGACTTCAGCTCTCTTCTGCTTTTCAGGTAAACAGCCTATGGTCCAGGGGGACATGGAAGGGAAGAAAACACAGTCTGTCCCTTCTGTTGGAGCTGCTCCACTTTAAAAGAATTAAAAATGCATTAGATCAGAGAGAAGGAATTAGTCTGTAACCTCGTGGTTATGGCACTCATTTGGGAAGGACAAAAGATGGCTTTGTGTGTCTGTATTACAGACAATTTATGTGTTTTACATCCATAAATCCAGAGACAATCAGTGGAGCAGGGCCTTAAGCCCAGGGCATCCTGCTCCCTTTGATAGACCTTTAATCAGAATAGAGGCTCCTGTTTAATCTATCTGAAGGCAAACCAAGCCCTCCCTCCACAAAAAAAAAAAAAAAAAAAAAAAAAAAAAAAAAAAAAAAAAAAAAAAAGGCTCAAAAGAAGAAGGGGATGGAGAACTCCCTTACTTTTCCCCTAGTGAAGTCCACATGTAAGCTCTCAGGAGACAGGAGATTCCCTAAAGGAGAAAAATGAATTGTTTCCCTGTCTTCATCATTCTGGAGTTTTCTAATCACTAAAGAACAGAGCAGACAGGAGTCTTCTGGCTACACATTTTTCCTTAGTTTTTAAAAGAGAAATGAGCACCTGAAACCTTCAGAAAAACCTCTGCCCAAAGGAGTAATAGTACTAAAATACCTGAACATCAAAAAGACTCAGAATTCAACATACAGTTAGTTGTGTCCTCAGCACACTCTTACCACCTAACTTAGTTTTGTGGATCTTGTTCTCACACACCTAAATCTTCCCCTATGGACAACGAGGTGCAGAGTCACTTTACTATAAAGACTGTTGTTTTTCAGGTGCAAGGTCCTAAAAAATGAGCACATCCACATTGAGTATTTCACCAGTTTTTCTAGTCTGTTGGGTTTAAAAATGTCTTGGTCTGTGCTTAGACTAAACAGATATCAGTGATATTGGTAACTTTGTTATACTTGGAGGGAGAATAGAAACTCATATTGAAAGAATTCTGGTAGTCTTACAACAAAACTTTATTCTTCAAGCCACTTGTTTTGTAGGTCAACAATCAAATAAAATATTCATGACAGTCTTAAATGATAAGAAAAAACAGGCAATCACAAAGATTAGAGATGGGAAATACCATTATGGTCCTGAAAAAGGAGTGTTTTTTAACATTCTTTATTTTGTTGCTATTTTGTTCAGTTCATTTTAAATGTCTCATTTAAATGTCTTGGGGCTTCTGCTCCCCTAAGGAAACATCCCTTTAAAGTTGAATTCCTCCAATGATAAGGACTTTTTTTTTCTGATCATCAGGTTAATGGAAGTTTCTTATGCTTCAGCTCATTACTTTAGCTATAGTGCCCTGTATTCACGTACATAATTTATTTCTCCCATTGGTGTTTACATCTCTCTGACATGTATTATTAACATCTAGCCTAAGTGTTCAAAATATTTCACAGATGTTCAAGAAAGACCTTCACTCTGACTATATTAAAAAAAAGGTCAAAAGAAAGGAATGCAGTATCAATCAAGGCAAAAGTGTAAACCCAGTAGGAAAGTATCTCTTAAAATGTGTTTTATTCAACTGAAGTTTTGTGTCTAACCTGAAGACACAACACAATAGTGTAGTCTCTTTGTCAAGCATTCTTATAATGCTTTTATTTTTAAAGCACTTTAAAGTACGTTTTACCTTTTTTTTTGTGTTTGTTCTCCATTTGAATTAAAACAATGCAATTCCAAATAGGAACAAAGCCTGAATAAAACATTTCAACAGTTATGGAATCATCCTGTTAACATACTGTTTTCCTAATAGAAAATTGTCTTTCCTTGTTAGACAGACTTTGAAATATTGTGTATTTCTAAGACCCCTGAAAATGCAGCTTTATAAACCACGGTACAGTCACTTCACTTTGGATAAAATAAGTAACTTTGACTCCTCATCTCTGTTAATGCTGATCAAGTTTCTCAGGTCTAAGAGTTTTCCAACAGTCTCAGCTTTTCTGAACGTTTGCAATTTTTGAGCACCTTTGTCAAAGTAGAATTGGAAACGGTTATGTCACCACCCAACACTCCTGTATCTGAAGGCCGTACCAAATGCCTTGGAACATTGTTCTGGGAGCTTCTCTTTAGTTGGCTAACCACTGTGACCCCTAAATCCTTTTCAGAGTCACTGCTTTCCAGGACACAGTCTCCAGTCTTCAAAACGTGACCTACATTCTTTGTTCCTGCTGAATGACCTTGCATTCAGCTGTCTCAAAAAGCACGTTCAAATGATCCTGGCTCACTAAAGGATGTCAATTTCCCTACAGAAAAACTGTTTTTTCTTTGCATTATTTAGTGCTTTATGCATTTCATGTCATATGAAAATTTCACCATTAATGTTGTTAAATATTTCTTCAGATCACTCAAAAATTTATGCGGCAGCGGAGGACAGCATTTCCTGAAACGCGGGCTCCATCCCCCACGGCAGGGGTGTCAAGGGTGTGTTTACAGCTCCACTGCTCATCAGAGAGGCACTCAGCTCTCAGGATGCCACGCCAGGCCAAGGGAACTGGTGCTAACACTGCCACATATGCCCAGCTCAGCAAACAGCCTGTGCCAGCTCCCAGCGGGGATCTGAGCAACTGGAGCGGCACCAGCCAGCTGGGTACTGCGGAGCCCTGCGCCGGGCCGGGCTGGGCTGGCACCCCTGGCACCAGCCACACCTCGGGAAAAACTCACTTAGGAGAAACAGCAGGACTCTACAAATTCCTCAGGAATTACCCAAGGGATGGTGGTTAGCTGTTTGTACTTACATTTGTAGGACGGCCATTTAGCCATTTCACAATTAATTGTTACGTGTTGCGCTGATTTGGTACAATGCAAGTCACTTAATTAGGCTGAAATACTGCTCTATGTCTGTTGCTTTACAGAAGCATATGTCAATGCAGTCATCTTCATCAATCACGTCCAACAATCTCACCCAGAAAGCTGCCCAGAAATTTGACATGCTCGTTGTCACTAATTACACAATCATTTTTGGTATTGATTACGTCACGTGTCAGCACTCCACTTGTTTTACCCACTAGTGATTCCAGCATAGATAGAATTATAAAGTCAAGGTTATATTTTTTATGTTGTCCAAATGTAATCCTGGCTTTATGCATGTTTTTATTGACATCCTAGAATTTCTTCAATAGCAACATTAATTGTTCAGGCAGACCAGTAATAGTTTCTTTTTAAACTACTTACGTACTAAAAATTATTTCCATATTATTTTAGGCAAAAAAATATGGCATTCATGACTGGGATGGGACTATATTATGAAGAAATATTAGTTGAATATTTCTGACTGTTCTGCATTGTTATTGAGAGTTTCACCAGTTTCCTTCTAATAACACCCCTATGATTTTGTTAGGATTAATTTTTTTTTCAAAGTATTTTATTTTCTTAAATTCCTCTTTCTCCTTAGTGTTTCTGGTTGTAAAATTTCTCACTGGTAATTTCTCATATGTTTGTCATTGCTACTTCACTTGTCACATGAAAAGTTTTTGCTAGATTATTTGTCTTTTTGTATTTCTCTTCATTGAGGCTGTGTTTAAAAAAAGACAATAGTCTCTCTAACTGCATAACTGGATTTTTGAATCTGGTAGAATTATTCACTGTTACAGGTTTTTTTTTCTCATTTATTTTCTTATAAATGACTTCTCCAAGAAAGTAATCTTTTTAAACTGCAGACCAGGAGTTAATTCTCTTTACACAGAGCAGATATAATTACATGCTGGTCATTTGATAAAACATCCTTAAAGTTATTTCTACATTTTTGTCCACTGGAAAGAGGTCCCATTGTAAATGGAACACATTCAGTATTGGAAAGTTATCTTATTTCACTTTCTGATATTCCATGAATGCTTTAACTATGTCAAAAAAAGACCTTCAGCATGGTTTGTCAGACTTATGTCTCTTTTATTTCTTTCAGATATTATTATTATTTTAGATATGAGTAGAGAACATGTTTAAAGAGCTGTTTTGCTGATTTGATTTGCCCATATTGGCTACAAGAATTAAACCTAAAGCCCTGTCTTTTGAGTTTATAAATTATAAATGAACCTTCCACGTGGCAGGTCAAATCCTAACTGTGAAACAACTCTATCCATCTCCAAATATTCTCCATCATCATGTAGTGTAGAAAGTAAACTCTTCCTATAGTTTTTCTGCTTTCCAGGTTGCCAAGAAGCTGAATTAAAATAATTCTGAGGTGTAGGGTCTGGCTTTTTGCTGGTCTTTGGTTTAAACCAGCTAAATGGAATTGATATTCTTTTCTGATTGGTAACCTTTAGCAGAAACAATTTAAATAATTTAGAATATGTCTGTTAACAATAACCTCAACTCAATCTCAGAGGTATTCACATGCTCTAGGCTGAAGATTGGAGGCCTGTCTTTTTCATTTGGAAAGACAGCTGGAATGTTTTATGAATATAAATGCACAAACTGTTTTGTTTTGGTTTTGGTTCTAGTTTTAGTTTTGGTGTGGTTTTTTTGTTTGTTTTGGTTTTTGTTTTTGTTTGTTTGTTTGGGGATTTTTTGTGTTTTGTTTTGTTGTTTTTGTTGGTTTTGTTTTTAATGACCTAAGAACAGCATATGTAGTAGGTTTTTGTGGGTTTGGGTTTTTGTTTTGGGTTTTTTAAACCAGCATTTTAAAAATAAGTTAGAGGGGCTAGGGTTGGGATACAACTTTTACAAACATTACTTTTACAAAGGAGCTGCTTTCCGAAATAATTTAGAGTGTGAAATTCTTCACCAACTCTTGGCACTTTTGAAGTAAAGCCCCAAATAATATATTTTTGCCAAGTGGATCTTGTCAATCAGAAGAGGGCTGGAATATCACAGTAGCTCAGGCAGGATTTTATGAGGAGAAGGTGGGATAGACATAAGCTCATCCTCAGGTAGGTAATCATCCAGTCCGTGTCCCAAGTCCCTAAGGGATATGTGAGGGACATAAACAGGAACCACCAGGGAAAACCTCAGGTCATTCAAAGAGGAGAAATGAAGTGGGAAGACTTCAGTGTCACAGGCAGTGTCTCAAATTTTTGCTGCATAGGGATAGTTTTTTCCACCTTCTATGTATCTAAATTCATTGTATTATCTAAAAGATACAATTTTTTGTGACACTCTGGCCATACGAGGTTGTGGGGCAGTGTCTGCTGGGTTCCACAGCTCCTGTTACAACCCAAGTCAGATCCTCTGAGCATTTTTCTGAGTGAGGGTATGGAACCATCCTCTCTGGCAGTCCATCCCCAGGTTAGGAGTATAAAGCAAAACTGTTGCTGTAACAACTGATGCTCCTTACATTGATGGTCCTTCCATTCAACCACCCCAGGACAAAGAGCTGCAGCAGGTAGAACTAATTCCATTGCATTTGATTAAAGATTTATCTACGTTATTGCTGAAAATAAAATTCTGATTAATTTAGAGGAGATTCAACCCTCAATCTATCATGGTAATCTTAGAAATTTCAGCCTAACTGTCTATTATAATCAGTGCATGCATAAATAGTAAGTATTATTTTAAGATGCAGAGCAGGAAATAATTTTATTTCCATATTATTTAAAACAGAAGGTCTAGAGAAAAGCTCTTTAATAATATCTCTGGTGACGCTAATTTAGCTATTCTTAGCTACCACAAGGTTGGGTACTGCTGTAAGGTTCATCAGGTAAAAGACAAACAGAATGATCACAGATATCAATCCTAAATATTGCTAAAAACACCTAAGGAAACGTACAGGCAGTAAAAGTTTTGTGTCTGACAAAGCAGACTGTTTTAATTACCAGTGCTTTAATGGAGTCGTTGGGACTCCTGTGGTTACATGGTTTAAGGTAAAATCAGATCAAAGTATAATATTCCACAGTCATCATAGATGGTGTCAGGGATGCACAAACAACTAAATCAGCGTACACAGAGGAAAAAGAATGAAAGTTGGAGACTCTCTGAGAAAAACTAAACAGCCAGTAAATGGCGAAGGCAACTAAATACAGCTGACAGTCTTCTCATCTTCCCCCAGAGAAAGAACTTAAATTTCTAAAACTGGACTCAGACTTTAGAAACCTAAATACAAAACTGAAATCAGTCCAACATGCTACCCTTCTGGACAGTTCCAGGCACCTCCAGTTCTACTTCACCAAACCAGAATTAGCCCAAAATTTGTCAAAAGCTTGACCTTGAAAAGACTTCAGCCAGTCTAAGAGACAATGATCTGGGATGATGCAAAATTAAATATCTTTAAGAATTGCTATTTTAGAATTACTTGTTAAAAAATGTAAGGCAAAAGCTCTAGGCTGATGTAGACTGATATTTTCTGTAATTTTAAAACTCTCTGGATTGTTAGCTCAGTCCTTTGATAATAAATAGAGCCATTGTAATCTATAGGGTAACCATATTTGTGGGGGAAATTAATGAGGTCTAGAAGAGAATAGGGTAGCTGGCCTATAACTCTTTATCTGCTTGTCCATGTGTGTAGTTACATTTTGAGGGTTTAGGTGCACTCAATGTGAAATAAATTCACGTGTAGCTTTACAGAGAAATTTTGATAAAAAGATGCTGTTACCATTAATAGCCATAAAGCCAAAGAAAAATCTTAAGATTACATTCAAATCATGGTTGATAGAAAGGAAATTGGTATTAAGTTAATCCACATGCTCTTGGATAGTAACAAAGCAAAATCTAATTTGCCATGAAAGGGAAATTCAGAATCCTCTGTTTTGAAGAAGTAATTAATTTTGCTTTAGTATACAGAAGTTCAGTGTAAAATATCCCTTGAAAATTTATGAGAAAGGCTGTTTTACATAAACAGAATTATACCTCATTAAAGCTTTAAAGAACCGTAACTCATGCATAGTTTAAGTTTGTGAAGATTCAATAAAGGAAGCTATTGTGGAAAAATAGCATTTCTTTAAGGTTAACAATTAATTGATGATATTGCAGTAAATAGCGGCATTAAAACTTGTCTTTTCTTTCTTCCTTTTTGGTTGGTGTAGGCCTAGGGGAAACTGCCTCCAAACAATTATTCTTGTTTTCTTCCTTCAGTATAATTTTACCCAGGTTACGACATTAAGAATTATCCTAACAACAGAAAACCCACTTCTAAGTTTAAAAAAAGAAAAGATAGATAGAGAGATAGAGAGGGGGAAAGAGAGAGAGAGAGAGGGAGAGAGAGATTTTTTTTTTTTTTTTAATGCTCTGGAGTGCCATTGTGGAAGGAATCAGACATTAAGAAGATATGTGAAGCTTCCATGTCACAGAAGCTAGTTTCAACCATTTCTCAATCTTGTTAATTCCACAATTATCAGAGAAGAGGAAGATCTTCTCTTTAATTTGTCAGCTTCCTTTTAAAGTATTTCTAATTCTTTAATTAAATTTCCTTTGTAAGAGATCTCTCACAGTGATCACAAAATTTCTGTAATAAATTTAGGTTCCCCTGTAAAGCCAGGAGACAAACACTCGCTTCTCAGTCTGTAACACTGCTGTCTGTTGTGATGGTAACATCTCACTTTTCTAAGTGGCAAGTTATTTTGAGAGTTGAAGAGTAACCAATGTCAAGGTTGCAGAAAAAGATTCAGCTCAGCTTTTTTTTTTTTTTTTTTTGGTCACTCTGAGTCTGCCTTTATTTGTCCTCTGTGGAATCTTGCAGTTCTCCTATCCCTCAAGCCACCTTGGAGCTGAAGCACTCAGCAATGACTGACCCAAAAGGATTGGGTGAGTTTGAGTCAGTAACCTGTGAAGTGTCACACAGTGAAACAGGTCCTGTCTCTCCTCTTAATCTCTGTCTGTGCCTCATGCATTCGTGCAGTGAAGCACTTTGCTTTCCTGGTCTGGCTATCATGTTCCCCAGAGGATATCTTAGCTCTGCAGCTCCTTTCTTCCCTCCCTTCCTCCCTCTGTTCAATCACATGCTATAAGGTGCCAGACACATCCCACACCATACCCCAAGCTGTACTGCTCTCTCATGCACAGGAGAAAACACTTAAGGAATGTACGAAGATGTGAATCCTTGTTAAAACAAAATATGATTGATTTTGCAGAAGAAATAAAGCTCTTAGAAATATTCTTTTTTAACAATCTAAAGATATGTTTACATTATTTAAAGACATAAAATTTTGTGATAGCCATCCATGAAGCCTCAGCTTTATCCAAATATATCAAGAAATGTTGTCTATGTCTCAGTTTTGTCCTTGCAAATTTGTTTTTGCCTCTGGCTTACAGGGTTCCTCTTTTGCCCTGCTATCATTCCTTCAGCCTGTGTTCTCAAGCTGTGACTCTTCTGGCCTTGTCTTCCCAGCAAGAGGCCTCAGGACCCATGGCTGTGGTCACTGACCCCTAACAGCTTATATGTCTGTAAGAGTACCTACAGTGAATTTCTTTTCTGCCCGTTTCCTCAGGCACAGCGCTGCCAGATGTCTGAATATAGCAAACATCCCATTAACCAAGAAAAACACATAATGTCTCTCGAAACAGCACTAAATTTAACATGGTCATTAAAAAAATGCTGCTAGGGATTCATTTCATAGACCTGCTACTATTCTGCAGCCTACAAAATAAAAGACTAGCTCGCCATCTTAATTACACCAAGTAATTATGAGTTGCAATCAGAGACTCTTAAGATACATTTACTCCACAAACAGGGGAGCATATGAAAAGGGGAGGGAATTAAAATGAAGTTGATAATAAAGCTGAGATTTTCCTTACTATGCATGTTACCATGTCAACCTGAGTTATGCAGCATCACATTTGAGATCTATTCAAGACCCCTTCAAAAGCTTAGTAACTAACCAGGATATTATAGATGGATTTTCAGCTGATTTTGACATCTTTTGCATGATAAATGCTACTTAACCACATTCTTTTTCTGGTTTAATATCAAATACAACTGAGCAAATGTTTAATTATATCCATGCAGATGGTTTATTATGTAAGAGATAATTACTTGTCCCACTTTTAAAGTACTAAACCATGCAGAAAACATGGGCACAATCATTTAAAAACAGCAAGTAACTTAATATAAAGTATTATTTCCTGCACATGGCAGAGAAAAACATGAAACCTCAATATCCTGTGTATGTGTAAGTCTCAGATGATTTAATGGGGATTTTTTTATGTTACTGTGTGAATATTTCCCCTGTTCTAGCTGCCTTCTTAATGTCAGCATAGCTTTCCACTGCTTTCCACTGCTGACAGTGGCCTAAAGCCTTTCATTGAAAATTGAAGCAATGTAAAGTTTGACAGCTAATCTTTCAGAAAACGCATATTTATTTCTTTTACAGTACTTAAATATACAAAATGTTCTCTATAATTTAAAATACCTTACATATGTTATGAGAAGTATTAGTTAGAGTTTCAGCATAGATTTGAGCATTATATAACCTGGGACACAACAAAAGTTGGTAGATGGATGCTCTTAGAGGAGTACAACATTTTTACCTGTTTCCCATGTTGAGCTACTTAAATGTTTTTAGGAACAAAAAGATGTAAAAAAATACGACTTAAAAGCAAAATGAAAGTATCAGCCTGAAATTTTTTAAATTTGCACTCCTAGTAAAGAACCTGGACTTATTTTAGTAAAATACTAAAATACTAAAAATACTGTATTAAACCTGCAAAAGGGAATAACTTCAGGAGTGATAAATCCATTGCACAATATTCTGATAATCCCTTAGCTAGATGAAAGTCACCAACAATGTTAAAGTGATTAAACACAATTTACCATCAGAAGCAGAAAGTTCCCTCACTCTTAAGACAGATGCCAAAATAATTGTTCTCAGAGCAGCAAAGCAAATGGACTTTAGCCAGTTACACGTCTTGCCTATATTGCTTCTTGGATGTCCAACGGTGAGAGAGTTTCTTAATCTTTTCCTCAGCACAAACACAAATACCCTTTCTCTCCAGTCAGGTGTCTTATTTCAGAACACTTTCAGGAATTCAAAATAGTTTAGTTATCTCTTCTTCTCCAATTTGATTATAGTTTCCAGTCCCTACAGATGATCAGCAAGCAGTTGATGAATATGACTTCCTCAACAAGGGCAGCAAGCTAGCAGTGATCCTCCAGAAAGTGCGAAGAGACTCTGTGGAAGAATGGATACTTCACACCTTATCAATGCCAATGACATGCTGAAAGTTCAGGTAGGTGCTCAGTTTGACAGTGTTTGCTCCTTACTTTAGAGGAAACTAAGATTTAATTGAGGATCACTGAATTTGATGAGTTTCATATCTTCAGCTAAACCAGTACAGAAAATCTCTGTCTCAGCAAATGTCTGCCAGATGGGTCCATTTATGCAATCCCTGCATGTTCCTTGGGCAGCTCAGCATATTCCCCAAACATCCATAATCTCAGTAAGAAAATTGTCTTCCTATGCTACTTCATATTCCAGAATGAAAATAGGACTACAGAATAGGCAACACTCTCCTCTGGTTCACTCAAGTTATGTTACATTTGCACACAGATAACATGCAGGAGCATGACCATACTGCCTACTTACTCAAACATGTAATTCCTAGGCTGTGGTTCCCAGGGATCCCATCTTTTTTCTAATCCCTAATGATGCTGGATACAGAAATAGTCCAGCAGAAAATGGATATCTGAACCCAGGATTTCTTATGTTGCTTTCTGTTTTCTCCTTTTCCATTGGCAAATAAAAATAGGGAGCAAGGGGGTGAAAGAAGCAAAGGGCAAAGATGGATTAGAAAGAAAAATCAGAATAATAATTACTTTTCAGTTGTGTGAATAGTTTTGAAAAATGTACCTATAGCAAAAGCTGTGCTTTTGTCAGGCTTATGAGACAAGAATAATATTGTTAGAAGTTGATAGCTTGATTTTGCAAGGGAGCTGAAGTGACCCTTTACAAACTAAGGCTGAACTCCATATTAAGATGAATCCTTAAATATCTGGTTTGAAAAATGCTTTTTTCCTCTTGTCTCATTAAACAGGCATTGCTTTGTTGTTGCTGGGCATACACAGTGAGCCCTTCAGTTTCCCCACAGTCACATACTGTATAGTGCAAAGTTGGAAGAATTGCCCTAGATTCTGCACCTCTTCTGCTGTTCTGTCTGCATAAGAAGCCATGAAAACTGCAGAAAGAAATGTTGTAATAGCGATTTTCCTGAACTCCCCGCAGAGTTTTTGGTGTTCATACTTTTTCATTCTCAAGCTAGAGAGGAAACACAAAGTCTCAGGGTGAGAAAGCACAAAGCTGGGCAAAGAAAAAAAGAGGAAACAAAGTAAAGGTAGGCTTTAAAGCGTATGCTGCATATTTTAGTATTATAACCGTGTGTGATGATAATATGCCTGTAAAAAGCCACTGGTCTAATCAGTAGGAATGTGTGCTCTTATGTGTATTTAATAGCATAGGCTCTCAGAGATACAAGTTAAAATGAAAATTGTGAGTATAGGTTTTAAAGGGCACAAACTTCCACCCATTTTGGGTCAGCCCCATCTATATTTTGTGATATGCCAACTTAAAACAAAGAGGTGCAGTGCGTTTACCAAACTTAAGCAAGTTTATTAGATGATACTCTGAATAAATCATGTACATGATTGGTTTTGTTACAAGATACTATAGATAAAAATACTCTCTTAGGTACACAGAGATTCCTGGCATGTTTTCCCACAAATAGGATTTAGGAGACAAAAGCAGGACAGGTATATTCCTGAATTTATGAAAATTTAGATATGTGTGTGTGCTGAGAACTGAGGGACTGCATAGCACTATGGCAAAGAGAGGGTGACTGCCATGTGGGGGCTGAGAGGAAGAAACAGGCTGCTGTGTTGAAAACTGAGGGGGAGAGTGGTTATATAAGGATGAGAGACAAGGTACTGCCTACAAGCCTGATATAAGAGGATATACTTTGGGAAGAATCAGTGATAATGAGACAAACAGGAAAAGGAAAGGGTATATGTGTACACCCATGTACACACATCAGACATAATGCAAAATAAGGCAAGGGAGGTGAACTGTTTAATATTTCTACAGTTCCTCCTATGTTGTACATCCTAGCTATGTTGTACACCCAGAAAAGGACTTTCTGTCCTTTTTATTTTAAGTTTTTTTATATGTATTTTTTTTCCCTTGGATACAAGAATGAACTAAAATTCAAAGGAAAGCAAATTGCCTTGTTTGTGTTGTTTCATTTTTAAAATGAAATACAACACAGCAGACTTAAAAGGAATTTAATCTATCCTAAGCACCCATAAATCTAACCCTCAGAGAGCCAGGGTCAAGCCTACAACATGTATAATATATGCAATATACCTGCTGTTAGAGAGGTACAGCCCAATGGTTTCTCAGGCTTTCATTTGAAAATGTTTGTCACGGTGTGATTTGTGCACTACTCACAAGCATATGCTTCCTATATTAACAGTGCTAAAGAAAATACTGCCATTTATTTTATGATTCAGTACATTGCAGTGGGGGCCCTTTGCATGTGACTGTAATACAAATGGCATATAAATAACCCCTAAAAATACAGGGGGGTTGTAATGGGCCACTGGTATAAGATATTCTTTTATCTTCTTAGTCCCAGTTTATGTTGTATTCAGGGAGCTCTTACTCTCACAAGTATTAGGTTATGTGTCCAGTGTTAAGGCATTTGTAAAATTAACAGTTCTATTATACCAACAATTGGAAACTGGCATCAGTTGTTAATCAGACCAGTAGCCTGTGGAAATGAGAACTGTGTGATAATGGGAGAGGGGGTTATGTGTGCACATTGATCTCTGCCTCTCCCTCCTAAGCCCCCTGGAAAGCCTATTGCCACAGAGTGCCTTTAGCACCTGGCTATGCCTGCCATAAAGGCAAAACCTTTACCCTTCTGGCCACACAGTTCTGAGCTGAAGGACTCAGTACAGAATGACAATGCCAGGTCTGCCTCAAGCAATGACAGACAGCATCTCCTCAGCTTAGTTTCTACCCTAGATCCTCCTAAAGCTTTAATCCTAAAGCTTGTCCTTCACCCTGGTGTGCCTCTGTGGTCATCAGATACTAATTGTCTGTTTTGCTTTTATTATCCTGGTAGAATATATCCATGAAGTATTCCAATGTACCCTTGGTGGTAGGCTCAGAGCCTCTGCTGCCTTCTTTGGAGACACAAATTTGCAATAAAATACAATAAAATGAAGAACTGTTGTGATAGCCTCTGAATATTGTCCTACTTTTCCCAAAAGGGACAAATGAAAACTAAACAGGAAATAAAATTTTCCACTCCTCAGGGCTGTTGTTACAGTCTTTGGTTATGAACTCTCACGAGCTGGAGGTGTGTGTCTGCAATTGCATTCCAGATTTCTGTGAAGTGTCTTCCGAAATCTTTGTTGAATGTTTTCTTTCTAAGATTGGATTTGAAAAAGAGGTGAGGAGATACATTTTATGTTTATGTTTCATGTTTTATCTTGACTGCAGCAGCAAAAAGGCATCATCAGACTGAAGATGTTTGGAAAGTAATATTTCTGCTGATCACATTAATTGTAAAATAAAACCAAGTCAATTCTCCTTATATTCAAAGCATCTTCCTCAGTAATTACAGATTCTGCACTTTGATGTTTAGCAAGCAATAGAAAGACTGCTTAGGTGGAGAATCTGTAAAACAAAATGGTTTGTTTTCTAAAAATAAACAAAGAAGCAGTTTCTAAAAAATGAAAAAGACGAATAGAGAACAAATATTAGAGGGTTAAGATGAAGAGGACATCCGAAGGTAGAGCTGAGTGTGGGTGAGAGAGTGTCCTGTCTAATAGAGGACAGGTACTGCAGTTATTAAAAAACAAACCAGAATTATGGCTTAGTGGAACATTTGCCTGTATGCTAGTTGAAGTATATACTGAAGCCTACTAGAAATCAGTAAACCTAATTACTTACTTAAATCTTTGCCTTTAATTAAAGTGTACACAGTATTTTATTTTGTTTAGAAATAACATAAAATAGTGTGTATGCCTAATAGCTTTAAGAAAGTGCTAGGGATTGAAGAAAAAAGGGTAATAATAAAAGGAAAGATTATATGTGCCACTCAAAACTGTGAGAACAGCTCTGATGAATGAACTCAGCTTCTCTAAAGCATAGCCAGGTTTGCAGAGCTGAAAAGCTGTGTTGAGCTGTTCATCTTAGGTTTGCACATTTATATTAAAGAAAATCCCACCCTGATTGCTAACAGTAGCAAAATTCTTAATAAAATTTCAGGGGTTGCAGGAGCAGTAGACCTATGAATGAAAGCTGGGGATAGATATAACAAAATGTAGTTTAACTGGACACTCGGTTCAGATCAAAAAGCATCCATTTTATTATAGGTAGGTATTATGAACCCAGGGGACTTTGAAGTCACTGGACTGCAGATGTTTTTATTTAGAGGTTGTGGTGGCACAAACCTATACCACTTTTACTCTGAACACAGTTTGGGACCCAGTGCAAAAAACACCTGGTGCACAACTAATCACTGAGACCAATTGAGCCGTTAGCATTAGTAAAGTAATATTGTTGCACAAGTGTATGCCAAAGACAAATATTTTCCGTGGAATGATACACATTAAAGTGTGTGGACTTTCATTTTTTTAGTCATTTTTCTCCTCTTGTTGAATATATGGAGGACAGCAAGAAAGTGTGTGGATGCCTCATCATGAAACAGGCTCTGTGGGACCAAAGCACACCGATTTTTCTGCAGTAGGATGGAGCAGTGGAGGGGAAGTTATTCTGTTGGTAGTTTGTTGCCAATAACACAATTGTGAGTTTGCCATCAGTTGCCTGAATAACTGATTTAAAGTTTAGTATCTTTGGCTGTACCTGCACTGCATTTTCTACAGGGACAAGCCTGCACTACCAGATGGAGGATGGCTCCTGCCCACACTGGGACTTCCCCCACCTGAACAAGCTGTCTGAGCTAAACTAGCCCTGGGCTTCCTCCTCAAGGACCTACATGGTGCCCTGGTTGCTGAGAAACATAATTGGTTTTTAATAGCTTGCATATTCTAGTAGAAATTGAATAAAAATGTTTCAGCCTATCAAGATCTACATTTTTGTAACACGAAACAGAAAGAATGTATTTGGGGAGACGTGAGGCTGCTTGAGGCTTCAAGGCCCACTGAGAGTGGGTTACAAGAATGTAATGCAAGATTTAATAGCTTGTGTAGGGTCATATCATCTTTGGAGAACACTTCTTGGACTGAACTGTCCCCAGAACTGCACCTAGACTTTATTTTGTGGGGAACTAAATGTTTCAGTCCAAAGGAGTGCTTACCCTGAACCAGTGTATATGATATAGGTGACCAGGGAGCCAATACCCAGAAGACAACAGGAGGAGTAAGATATTTGGTAATTCTGAGGTACCCCTTGAGAAAAAGTTATGAATACACAATTCCCTGTTAACCATTCAGAGAGCCTAATAGCTCTCTGAAAAAATAGAAACAAGTCACCTGTGAAAAATGACAATATGAATCTTATTGCTTTTCCTCATTCCACTGCTGCCATATAAAATGTTTTTTGTTTGACAATCTCTCTCTTATGATATCCCTCTAGTATTAAAAATAAATGCATTTAAAAATTATTTTGCCATCTCCTCTTATTACAGGCTCGGGCTGACTCCTAACAAGAAACACAATTTCAAAGGTATCTAATTTGGTGTCTTGCTCTAAATTAATTAAAATTTTTTGTGACTTTCTTTTAGCACCGCTCATGCCACTGGAATCAACCACTCAAATGGCACAGGGGTTACAGGTTTCAGCTTCACCAGTTCTGTAATTATGAAAGGCAGTGTTTTATCTCCTGTTTTAATTATTTTAAAAAATTAATCATACAAGTACGTATGAGGAGCACAGAAAGATGTGAGCTGGGAGATCCATCCTGGACTTAATTCCAAGTATATACTGAATATATATACTGAATATATACTGAGACCCAAGAGGAAGAGTCATTAAGAAGGTGATGTTTAAAAAAGTTGTTTGTGGTCTAAGCATCTGAACCCTTTCTCATGGGCCTGTCCTTCCCACGAAGTAGACACAGAGAGCAAAGAGTATCAAAACAGGCTGCAAAACTGGCTGAAATGAAAGCTGCCCAAAGTTTCTAGATCTCAGTAGGTTTTAGGGGTGAGCACTGCCGTGTGTTTCATCTTTGGAGACTGATGCTCTTGGAGATGCACAGGGTATTATGAATATGCACAGAAAGCACTGCATGCCGAAAAGAAAGGAAATCAGTCAACCTCAGGTGCCTCAGTCCTTAGCAGAGAGCTGTACAGGGAGTTGCTGGCACAAGACTTTCTTGCTGTCCTTCATATATTCAATGAGAGGAGAAAATTGACTAAAAAATTATTGTCATCTGTAAGAAAATGAGCAGAATTGCAGCAGAATACAGTAGATTTCAATCTACCAGGTACACTACAAAATAAAATGTATTAAAATGCCTTTAACTGCATAACACAGGTGCAGGAACACTGTATTCTTTGACACTCTATTTCACCATTATGTAAAAAAATGAAATTAAACAACAAGTCCTCAGGCTCAGGAGAATTTAACTATTAATATTTCTTATAGAACTGTGATCTTATTAAATGTACATCTCTTACAAATTAAGTTTTGTGAATGAAGAGCAAATTCAATTCACGTATTTCAAAGTTACTTAAAATTTAATTCTTAATGGAAGCTCTTATTATAAAATTGACTTTCTTAGCAGAACAAGGCCTCATCAGAGAGTAAAGAATCACTTGTTTTATTGAGGCAAGTTCTTCTATAGTTACTCCAGATATCATCAAAAACTAGGAGAGCACTATATAAAATTATCATATTTAGAAACTAAAATGTATGGGGTTAGAAAGCTAGATGATACTGGGAAAGGTTTCAAGAGGTAATTGGTTTGTTTCAATAGAGTTCTAAAATAAAGTCCCATTAGATCAAGCAATAATTATAGAAAACAGCATCAGCAAAAATCAGTTTCATGGCAAAAATCATTACATATTACACAGCACCTTGGGAACCTCCATGCTGTTCAGCACTGTTTCAAATTTGTGCTTTCTATCAACTAAATCTCAGAAAAATGAAGCTGCTCTTGAACAGTTTAGAAAATTATTTAGAGTTGGTTGTTTATGTCAGATCACCATAGGAAAAAAAAATTATTTCTGGGTTATGCAATATATTCAGGACTTTTGCAGTCCCAAAATCAAGAGTGGATCAGGAACAAAATGGGTTAATAAAGAGTTACATGGTATATGATAGTGTTCAACCTCCAGCGCTGTGACCAGGTGTGACACCAGCAAAATACTGTATTCCAGATTAATCCAGAATTGCAAAAGGCAGAGTAAACTAGATGGCTCAAGATACTGCTTCTCAGGTGACTGGTACCAGGCTTGGATAACAGATAAGATTGTGCTTTAGATTAGCAGAACCCCTCCATTTCTTTTGTTCCTCCATTGCAGTGTTCCTAATAAAGAGATCAGCTTTGTTCTCAGTAACTCTGAACCATGATGATGTGACCCTCACATCTAGAGGAAAGAGCAATTTCAACTTTGTAAAGAAGACCTGTAAACAATGAGTAACACAGCTTTGATGCATGATTTATTTTAGGTATTACACAGTAAAAGCTTACTGAATCATACACAACAATCTGGCTGAGCTTCACCAGTCTGAATTTGGCCCATTGCTTTTGTCTAATACCCTGTACATGTTGGGCTCTGCACATTCATCTTCACAGTGTAACAGGCACAGAAAAATATCTGGATAACTAATTAATAAATATTATTTATATATTCTATAAATAATATATAGCAGCTGTGCATTCCAAATTCTTTGGTTGTATAAAACAATTTAAATTTCATGTTTAGTGCAACAGGTTAATTGTCTGAATTGGCCATAAATTACAAAAATCTTAATATTTTAATAATAATTTCAGTACAACAGTGATTATATGAGAACTGCCTTATTTATATACCAAAAAAAGATAAAAAAAAGGAAAATGTGTCCATTCAGCCAGGTTCAAGAATTTAATTAAACTGATTTTAAACCACAGATAATGCTCAGATTAGCCTTCCATCCTGTATTCCAGACAAAATCTAGATTGTCTTCTGTGCTCTTCTGATGTACATGATGATTCCCACAGGATTCCATAGTGACACCACTGTGTGTATTTGTAGGCTATCTTCAGATTCCATTTTGGTGGCTTCTAGAAGAATCTGTTTCTAACTGTGCATGAATCTGCCAGTTCCTCATATCAGCACTGACAGTCCACAGGCAATCTAGTGAGCTGAATTAATTAGGAAATGTTTGGGATTTTTTTAAATTCTTCATTTGGATACTAAGTCATTTTGGATGCTCTTAGGCATCATGCCTGATTGCTCTTAGGCATGTCAAATTATTCTCAGACAAAACAGACAAGGTTTTCAGCACTGTGAGATGAAATCTGACCTCGTATTTGTCACTCAGTTAAAATTTCTATGTGATTATTTGCTTCGTTCAATACACTTTTATAAGTTAATTTTGTTAGTGTCTTTATTAAATCCATTTCCTATTTTGACAATGCCCAAGATCTACATGGAATTGTTTCAAATTAATATTGGCCTGGCGTGTCAAACCGATTCGTGGTTGTTACTACGATTTTATATTCCAGCACTGTGAGCTCAATTGTTTTCCAGTACATTGCATGTATTATTTTACAGCAAAGCTTCAGGGACTTTTTTGCTGCTGAAAGCCTCTTGCAAATTCACTCTGTTTTGACTGGACGACAGGATATCAGCAGGGGATGACTGAAACCCGCAATAAGAGAAAAAAGTTTCCCTCTCGGAGACTCAGACTCAGCTGGAATGCAGACTTCCCTTTGGATGGGGAAGAATTTTTAATTATGTAGAAAGAATAACTGTAAAAAGAAGAAAATGGAGATAATTAACGACTGGCTTCACCTAACAACAGCAAGCATGCATCTGATAATTTTTAAACAGAAATTGATTATGACAATAGAGTATGAGCAATAAACTACTTCTTTAGGTACTCTTTTCCGCTTCCCAGGATAAAACACCCCAATGTGACTGTGTCACTTAAACTTTTGTAAAGGGAAGAAAATCCTCTGAGTCTTCTTATGCATATTCTGATCAGCTCATGGAAATGTCAGAATCTTCACACAAGTAACTGGTGTGTGAAAGTCTTCAGCATTCAAAGGAAAAGGGAGGAAAAAAGCCTGGATGGTCTGCCTTCGCTGTGATTGCATGGGTTTGCAATCAAATGGTACTACTGAAATTTAAAGAAGTTGAAGAGCAAGCCCAGAACAGAAATGAATCAAAGAACTGGGACAGCAGCTGTTAGAACAGCTCTTCTTTGACACAGGGTGTACTGTTGACTTTTGGTCATCTTGTCCACTAAAGCCACCACGCTCTTCTCTGGAGAGCTGGTTTTCAGCTGTTGGTCCCCAGCCTGTGTTGCTGCCTGGTGGTCTTCTATTCCAGAACTTCAAGTTTAAATTTGGGGGGTTTTTGTTGTTTTGTTATGGGTTGGTTGGTTAGTTGGTTGGTTTTTCGTTTCGATTTTTTTTTTAGTTTTTGAAGTTTCTGAGGTTCTTAAAAATCCATAAGTCAACCAATATTCAACCCTAAACTCACTGAATTTTTTTATAGATTAAAAAAATAAGTTAAAAATAAAAGCATTTAAAAGGATTTCCATCCTCAGATGGAAAAAATTCTTCACTGAAAGGTTGTCAAGCCTAGGGACAGTCTGCACATGGAAGTGGTCGAGCCAGCATCTCTGAAGGTAATTAAAAGACGTGTGGAAGTGGCACTGGTTTTTCCATGGTTTAGTGGTGGACTTGGCAGTGCTGTGTTTACAAAGATCTTACCCAGCCTAAAAAGTTGCATCACTCTATGATTCTATGGTTATTGGAAGCACTGCAAATCTGCAAGGCTGCATTCTGCTAACCACTGAGTAATGTCTGAATGCAACTGGTGATCCTAACAAATAACCTTTGGTTAGAGAATTACTTTTAAGAAACAGAAGGCCAGCAACTCAGACACAATACTTTAGTTCATCTTCAGACCCACCATTTTGCTTTGACAGAGAAGCAGTGTAAAGATTTCATTTTACGAGGAAATGTAGGGCTGAAAGAATCTTCTCAATTTTTTTTTTCAAGTTTCAGGCTTCTTAGATCAAACATTTTCATACTGAAAGCAGACATTCTTACTTATGAGCCTGATATCTCTGTGAGACTTAGCTTTATTTACAGCCTGTAAATTTATTTACAGTATAAATAAAAAAAATTATTTACAGTAGGTATGGGCAGCTACAACCATTTCAGGAAAAAAGTTATGTGTATCTTTATCATGATTATGCAGGTATTACTGGTAAAATATTTTGCTTTTAGGTTCTCCATGGACCTAAATGGACATGGACAAATGATGGACAAATGATGGTAGTCTAATCAGCCTTTAATCTTCCTATTGGCAAGAATTATACTTTGCTGGAAACAGATAGGTTTTTTTATTCTGCCTGGAATGAAAAAAAAATAGGAAATTATCTAATTATTGCTATTATCACTTGCAGCACAGTTTCTCTGATGGCAAGGGTAATCAAGGTGATGGAAACCCACACACTTGATTCTCACTCAGTATATTAAAAGATATGAAGAGGCAAGTCCTGAGCTCCTTAAATTAGATAAACTTCAACTGAAAAAATGCACCTGAACAGTAATTTACACTTAAGATTAAATTAGACACATAGTGGCCATTTTTTAATCTATCTCTCAGCTTATATTTATGTTGGTTATAATTATATTGGCAGTATTTAAAATGACTAAAAAAAAAATCACAATTTACGCTGCCCAGACAACCAGACATTCAACAAAACATATCTACATGACATGTTAGGAATTTAATGTCAGAAATTTCAAAATTTGCTTTACCCTGATAAAATCTCTCTACATACAGATGTATATTTGCATATTTCAAATTGTTCTGCAGTGCTTCCAAACACTAACTGGGAAAATAAAATACTCTTTAAAGGTTAGTGGTAGATTAATTCCTTGAGGAGAACAAAGGGATGAGGAAGGTCCTTGAAAGACACTGCTGAGGCATTTTCAAATTACAAGAACTGTTGGCAGCACCAGAACAAGCAGAAATAACTGATCTTGTAACCTTTTATTACTGTTTACATTTTTATGCCTAAATCAAGCCTCTGGACAGAGATTGCATGCTTTGGTTAGGTTTTGTTTGTTATTTCACTTTTACCAATTTCTTGTTGTTAAGTAATCCAGAGCAAACCGTACATACTATGCTAGAAATAATGCCTGTGATCCATCCTGTGCATACCACAGCAAGGAAGAAACTCTGGTGGAGATGGTCTAACTTATACAGAACATCATCCCACCTTCTCCTAAGAACCCCTGAGTTGGATGAGTCCATTCCTGTGGCTGTCCTGACTGTGGACATCTGGGCTGTGATTGATGGAAGCTGAATCTAATGGACAATTGACTTTCCATTCCAGTTAGCTAGATGTCCTTTACTTTCTCTTAGTCATTTACCTTCCATACAATTTTTCATTCCACACATCCTTACACACATTCACGACTGTTAATTTCAGGCACTCAGCTGAGTTTTCTCAAAGGTGAGAGGGAAATGTCAGTGAAAATGCACTTGCCTCAAAAATGGAATCATTTTCTCATTTTCTAGGAGCAATTCTCTCTCTTGCTTTCTTGGTCTTGAGAGGGGATCTTAAGAACATTTTCTTAACTTAAGGAGGGGTCATAACTCCTATAGGCTCATAATTTGATAATTTCCTTATCATGAGGGAAAAAAAGCCATGACACCCCCCCTCCCCCCAACAGATTGTCTAAGTCTTTCTAAGGTTTCTGCATCTCACTGAAATAATGCTAAAAAACATGATTTCATGTAACAGCATTAAAAAAATAAAAAAAGAGTCCCGACCAGTCATATTTCCTCATCCATGACAACTTGTATCCTCCTGCATGCACGAAGTGCTGTCACTCATGAAAACCTGTCTTAGCAAAGCCCAACTTGGAAATATGGAGAAATTACAAGGTTCTTCTTGGTACTTCTGTGTGTTTTAAGAACTGCCTGAGAGACAGGCAGTCTTGGTGAGGGGTGAAGGTAAGACAGTCATTAAGGAAAGTGGGATGCTGGCATGAAATTTAGTGCAACCTGCACTCACCCACCATCAGAGAAAGGAGTAACTTATGGTCTTTTTAACTCCAACTGCTTTACTCCTCTTTCTGTATCTCCATGGAGCTCAGCTGCAGACTGTCTGGCTGATCTGACAGGAGGGGAAGATGGGCATCTGTGTAAAAAAAACACAGGTCACACACTGCCTGTAAACCAGCCCAACCAAGGTCTTCAGCAAGATCCTCAGGACAATTGAAAGCCAAACCCATGCTCAAAGCATGTCTAAATTTTATTATTCCTTTTTGTTTGTGAATGGAAACCTAAAGATCACTTAAGTCAAATGTGGTTTGAGACCTGTGAAGTAGCAGTGCAAGCTATCAACATTTCTTTGACAAGGGTATTGCCATTGGGTTGCTGCAGTCTTGCATTGCCTCTCTTGTTGGCACAAAGCTCCTTTGGCAGCTGTGATGAGTGAAAAGTCACCCTCAGAGGCTGTTGTGTGGTTGTTTCTACTGAGTTTCCGAGCACTGTGCTCTGGCATGTTTTCCAGCTGATTAGGGAAGGTGATGCATAATCCTGGGACACAAGTCTGGCCCTGGTTTCTGGAGACCAAAGCCCTGCACAACATAAATATAAAACTGTCAGAGCTGCTTGTGGGAATGCTTCCAGGTAACTCACAGCAGGGTGCCAAGGGACTTGGTTTCAGGCAGCATCGATGGGAGATCTACATAAACTTGGTGGAATTGTGATGACACGTACAGCCACACAAACAGAGAACAACAGTGGCCCAGGCTATTGTAAGATTAAGAAAAACTACTCCTGATGAGGAACAGGTTATACACTTGCCAAGATCATGGAATCATAGAATTCTAGAATGGCTTGTGTTGGAAGGGACTTTAAAGATCATCTTGTTCCAACATCCCTGCCATGGGGCAAGGACAGCTTCCCTAGACCAGGCTGATCAAAGCCCCATCCAGCCTGGGCTTGAAGACCTCCAGGGATGGGGCACCCACAGCTTCTATGTGCAACTAGTGGTGGTATCTCACCACCTTCACAGTAAAAAACTTCCTCCTAATATATAAATGTACTCTCTGACAGTTTAAACCATTACCTCTTCTCTTCTATCACTACATCCACTTGTGAAAAATCTTTCTCCTGATCTCTTGCAGGTGCCCTTTATGCTCTGGAAGACTGCTACAAGGTCTCCCCAGAGCCTTCTCTTGTCCAGGCTGAACAAGCCCAGCAGTTTCTTGGGCTGTCTTTTTGTGCATGATGAATAGTGCTGGTGTACTGACACTCAGCAGTGAGGAAGCGTAATTGAGATGCAGATCCTGAAGGACCCACATCTGTCAGGAATATCTCTGTGACATGACACAGGCTGGTAGCGATGGAAGCTGAGGCATCAGATGCCTCTTATGAATCCTTTCATTGCTTTGAAGTGTTTTGGCCTGTAATGACAGGAGGAAAAATCATTTAAGCACAGGGAAAATTTTTTAGGCAGGGTGCATAATACTTTAAAATATCTAGAATGAGTTCTGAGTGCCTGAAAAATTCTCTTTTGGATATAATTTGTATAACCAGATAGCACTTGAAGAATTACTAAAACATCATTCCCCCCCTTTATTTGCTTCAGGAGATCAAAGTTATAACTTCATAGTAATACCTTCATTTCATCACAGTTAGAATACTAATAACTTCATTTATTTTCTAGTTAAAATAATCAGAAGAGTTTGTATTCTCCTTGAAAGCAAGCTGTGTTGTACTAGTTGCTTAATGAATTAACAACACTCACCATCTTGGCTTCTGGTAGGGAAAAAGCAGCTCAATTTCCTTCCAAGGAAAATAATCCCATTTCTCTACATGTGTCCTTGTTTTGTACCACAGTGGAGGAGCTCAGAGGCAAAATTGAAAATTAATGTTTCTAGAAGTTGTACCTTATGACTTCTCAGCATGATCCAGTTAAATTTTTCCAGTTAAGTCAACTTAAATATATTGCTTAGTCTTCTATGTCCTTTATAGACACTCATACATAGTGTTTGCTCTTTACTTTTTTCATTACTAAATTATGAGATTGTAAAACCAGCATTCAGAAACTTGGTAAAAAAGAACAGCCAAATAAATGATAAGTTTGAAAATCCTTTAACCTTGATTTTAAGTGTTCCATATTGCAGTGACAAATCATAATCTCATTGTGGGAGACTTTTCACTGCGTTAGTCTTGGTTGTTTTCTAGAAATATTGTATATTGGAAGTGATTTGAGTGTGTTGCATCTTTTCCCTGCCAACACGTGGTAGTTTCAAATCAGCCAGGCTGATGTGCAGTTCTGTAGGGAACTCTGCAGTGGCAGTCATGGTGTTTTGTTTCCAACAATAAGTTCCTGCTAACTCATTACTGGAAGTTTGAAAATGCCTTGAAAGAAGACGGGCCTGTGCTTCCATCCTTCCAAAAGTTGGGGGAGAAAGAGTGTGTGCTATTATTACAGTCATGCAGTATTTAGTTCCCATCTAGCTAAATGTCAGCCTTTTAAAAACCCGGCTTAAAGACTCATTTCAACAGCACACATCAAAGGCAGATTCTCAGGTGAGCTGGATGTTGTTTGAAAAGTAGACAACAAACAGTGATTTACAGACATGGAGAGTGTCCAGCTGCGAAATCACGTTTCTGTCTTAATCTTAAAGGGAGTTCAAGAAAAGTTGAGAGTTTAATCTGCTCTTTGTTCTTGTGGTCTATTTTTGCTTTGGAATGGGGAAAAAAGTTGGTTTCACCTTTCAGTTTTTATGCAACAGAACAAATATATAAAAATGTTTACATTTTTTCCTGAAGGTTTTTGCTCTGACTGTGCCTATTATAAAAGTGTTGTAACAACAAGAGCTTAAAAAAAATGTTTCTTGCCCTTAGGTTGTGCAAGTAGCAGCACTGTGTGCCCCATGCCAGCATGACTCAGTGACTTTTAAGATGAATAAGAGGACCTCTACAACTCAGTTGGTTCTCCTTCCTTAATAACTACATTTTCCTAAACCTACCAATTTTTTTTTCTGATCAAAAGGTTTCAAAGAAAAAAGAGAAAAAAAAAAGGAAGCAAAGAAATTGAGGAAAGCATGGACCACAGGCAAGGCTAGTTCAGTTTCTAGCTCTTTGAAGAAGGAAGCAGAAGGCAGAAAGCAGTACTTTGTCATCTATATTTTTTGTTATTTCCTCTGCTTTTCAAAGCACCTTGATCTCTAGCAGAGAGGCACTGTAGCCATTTTAGACACCAGAGGCTTGTCTTTATATATCCCTTTTAGAACTATATTTCACTGTGAATGGCAAGAGAAGCTACTGACTGATCTTCAAAACCACTTGCAAGCCAAATGGCAAGCTAGCACACCACTGTTCTCTTAATTTTTCTTCCTGAGGCTCACTCTTATTTTTTCTCTTTTTTTGGGATTATGGTCTCCCAATGAATGCAGTGCTACCTGACCTTTAAATGTCAAAATCCTGTTGAATGGCATTACTGTGAACTCTGGAGCCATACACCACATGTGAATGGCTAATATACATAGGAATCAATAGGCACATTTCATGATGCACAGCCAGGCCTATGAATTCATTTTATTATTCCTATCACCTCCCCACACCCACAAAAACAAATTTTCAACTAGTTAACTGCTATTTTAAGAAGAGAGTAGGGAGAGAATATACTGGCAGGCTGATTGACATAAGTCAGCCAACTCTTCCAGCTAAAGGTCTAAGTCTGCAAGCTGTTTCTTGTGGGTGGATCTCTGTGCTTAGATTGAGAAGCCTGAAGAATTCAAACTGAAATCAGCTACAGCTAAGTTATAAGCCATAAACTCTCAGTTTAAAAGATATTCAAGTGAAGAAACACTTACAGAGTGAAGTAATTTTACATATTATTATTATTATTATTATTACCATTTTCCATTTGGTCCCAATCAGTTTTAACGTACAATGTTCTCTGTATTTTTTGTGTGCATTTCTCTCACTTTGGGCAGTAAGAAGAGGTTTCCATCTCTATGTCTGCCTGGACAAAATCCAAAATCTGAGCCAAATATCCTATCTCTTTCCTTGAGAAGGTAGGGAGAAAGTCAGAGCAGGGGAGCCAGAGATGAGGAGGGAACTGAAAATATTTCCAGCAGATTTGACAGTTTCATTCAGGCTCATGTCCCTAACCCAAGGATGTTTGGCAGTGATTCAGTCATAAGGGTTGTTCTGTACCAATCTCACCTATGACAAAATAGCAGATTTTGTCCAGTTCTCATTCCAGTAAAGAAAGGAAGAGCCCTTTCCTCCATCAGTTTCTGAAGTAGAATCTGACAGATTTTGAAAACCATTAATTCAAAGTAATGCCCATGACACTCTACAGAAGAGACAATGGATTTCTACTTGTGGCTGTCCTTTTGCCTGCAAATATGGACTATTCTGTTTCACCCTTTGGAGGATCCTTGTCCTTACAGAGAAGACATTTAGCCTTCAGGAAGGGAGGATGAAAAACATTATTAACTTGCCATGATTTCTCACACACACTTAATCTAGACTGGTGGAAGTGGCTGTCACAAAGAATCAGGATCAGGGCTGTGCTGTGCTGCAGAAGCAGTCCAGGGCCTGAGTAGCCTGCAGGAAACTAGGCACTGCAGAAATCAGGATATTACATCTTTCTGGTGGCCAGCCAGTAAACCCAAATAATCCCATTTTTTGGTGTATGAAAAATATAAGCATGCACAGTTTCTACCATTCATTCAATTTTCTCATTTCATTTTTCTGAGTTAGAGGACTCTTGCTGGGTTTAACCAGTAATGCCTGTCATGTTGAGCTGGAAACACCTCTAGAACATGACAGAATCATAGTGCTTACAACGCCCACAGGAAACAGTTGTTATCTCACAGACAAGTGAGAAATTGAGTCACTGTATCCTCATCATCTCCTACAGCCCAGTCGAGTGTCCTAATTATAACATCATTCCATATTCAGAGCTATCTAAATAAAATGAAGCCTCAAAGGTAAGTACCTTCATATACTGCACTGTCTTGCTGTCTCACATTTGAATTACAGACACCTAGGCTGGGTCACAACCTGCAGGGTGACCTTGGGAGGTGGTGCAGACCAAAGTAAGGGCTGTTCAATATTCACCTAATGAAATGCTTTACCCTGAAGAGAACAGGTCATGGCAGTCAGTGGAAACTTTCCACCCAGCCAGGCGAAGCTCCCTCCTGTGCGCTCGCTAGTACACACGCTGACCCAGCACTATGTTGGTTTACTGAGCTTTCCTCCCAATCAAAGGAGCTCATTTGATTACTTAATGGCCCTTAGAAAGCAAATTTAGAAGTAATCATCTATTCTTAGCTCAACCACTTCTCCTTTCAAAAACATTTTCCCAAGAGCCCAGCCCAGATGAATGGGATGTCAACAGGAGCAGTACAGCTTGCCTGCAATTTCTGCCCACCAGCCTGAAGAAGGTACCCAATAGTTAAAGGTACAATACAGCAAAAAGAATGAAGCCCCTCCTTTTATGAACCCAAGAAAATCCTCTTCCAGTTAGGTGACTGTCACCTGAGAACAAGGCTACAGGTATTGCAAATTTTCGTGGTTTGTTATCCACTAGCTTCAAGTTTCCCCATGGAACGCACATCTTCTTCAAGTGGGCAGAGGCTGTACATTCACTCCCCACCAAGCACGATTCCACTGGTAATAGTGATGGCTATAGTGAAGGCAATACCTGGATTACTCCATGCCAAAACCACTGCTGCCAGCAGCTGAAAGGGTCCCTTCTACCTGAAAATTCGAAGACAAAACCAAGACTCATAAATATGAGTCATTAAAAGTCACTGAAAACCTTTGGTATGAAGTACTTCCCATAGATGTGTCCATTTTTTAATTGAAAATACAATGCATATGTTAGAAAAATAAGCATCAGCCTCTGGTAGTTTATTTTCTTTTTTTAATTTTTTTTCTGATATCAAATGGTGTCTTTATTCCAGAAAAGCTGCATACATATGTCTAGACTGACCTCAATTTCCTACCTTTCTTGACCTCATCATCTAGACTGACCTCAATTTCCTACCTTTTCTACCAGAAAAATCAGTTTTTCTTGACAACTATTTGCATTTCTCTGGTTTGTGTTTCCACTACCCAGTTAAGAGTCAGATGCCACAAAATAACTTCAGATATTGTCACCTTTAATGGTTCCAGCATTGCCTTGGTTTAAAAACGCAGGACAAGATGTATACAAATAGAAAATTCTATTTGATAGCAGTGTCATACCTGGAGAGAAAAATCTTCTGGTATTTCTACACACACTGAAGGACCCTGAACTTATCAAGAGTCACTAGCCTGACTAATCAGCTCATAGACAAGAGACTTTTGATATCATTGCTTTGTTAAAATTGTCAAAATCACAGCTTCAAGCTCTTAAATATCAGTTGTGTTTAAGGTCAGTGAAAAAAATAGAAGAGGGAGACTGACCTGTTTTATTTAAAATAATGGTTCTTGGGCAACAACAAAGTGAAATAACTAAACTGACAAGAGCATGGCTCCCATAGATGTGCATAATCAAAATGTCGATTTGCCTGTTGATTTGAGTGGCTTAAAAGGTTAACAAAAAATCTCTTCAGCATTCCTTAATAAGGAAACCTTTTTCTTTCCCTTGATTAAAATTACTCTCGATGTTTCTATACACATACATTCCAAAATGTGAAATAGAATATTTAAAAAAAGGCAATTAATAACCTATTTTATTTAACCATTTCAGCAGAGTGTTCTCTGTTTGTCAAACAGCAGAGAATTCTGAATTATTGTGAAAAGCATGTGTGTTGCAATGTACATGCAATGACATCAGTGAAGCATTCATTTCTGCTCTGTAGAAAACTCCAGTAACAAGAAACCCTGTGAAGGCTAAACTGTTCCAAAGACATTTGAGAGTTCTGAAGTGGAGCACAGTGCAGAATTTTCTGGTTAAGTTGCATTTCATCATGGAGTGGCCAACAACTGAAATGGAAGCTCTCCCCACTTGGGCTGGATAAGATAAAGCAGAATTGACAGGAGCTCTCCACCATTCCTGGTCATCATCCTGGACCACTGGCTGGCTGGCTTAGGCTTCCCCCCATTCAGCATCTGAGTACTGCAAATCTCACCCTACAATTTTTAACTTTTACCATGCAACATACACACGGTCAGCAGTGCATTCCTCTTCTGGAAAATAAAATAACCTGTCACTCCTATATGATTCAGTCTCTCTTTGAACCTACTCTGTAAATTCCTTTGAAAATCTGGCTCTTAGCATAAAACACATTCTATATTATTGGGATTTTTTTTTTTCAGGGTCCAGAAATCTACTAGACTTAGGCCATCTTCACACCATCATATGGAGCAAGTATGTCAGCTATGATTACACTCCACAGCTCAAAAGAATGCCAAAAGCATGCAGGTTTACTTTAGAATGTCTCTTTCTTCTTTATATAGGAATATTACCAGTCCATTAAACTTGTTAAACTTTACCTTTACAAGTAAAGAAATTATGGCCTCAGCAAACCTCTTTTGTTCTGTAGCAGAAGTATCTTCCTTGCCTCTGAGCCCTATTTTAGATTTAAAATAGTTCCTCAAAGGTATTTCTTAAGTAAACCTTTCAAAGGCTTTTATAGGGTAACATTCCTCCTCTCTCCTCTCTTTGCACCAATGCTTATTTAAATTTGAAGTTTATATGAATTTTGAATGACACTGAACTTTTCCTCAAAACAACTCAAAACTTGTATGGACCAGTTCTGTCTTTCACTGCATTGTTATTTAGATTTTAGGGGGAGTAATTTTGGGTTGGGGATTTTTTGGTGCTGGTGGGGTTCTCTTGTTGTTGCACCTCATCAGGGCACTGGCTGAGAAAGCTGCAGTGTGCTTTGTGTTCTCTGTAGAGTTGGCATGTTCTTATTCCCATTTTCTGTATCTTTGGGCACAGACTGTTCTGTCTTTCCTACTTGGAAATACCATCAGCACTGCTCCTAAAGTCATAGTTGGCCATAGAGCCACCCTAAACAGAACAATTCAAGTAATTTCCAGTAAAAGTTTTGGCGAGAGGAGAGAGGACAGACAGTTCGCAGAGGACATAGCAGGCACTGCTGTGGCTGGTTGCTGGCACCAGGAAACAGATGGTTACCAGGCCAGAAAATAATAATTGAACTCTTCTATGGCTCAGGCTGCAGGTGACCAACTTTAATAAAACAAGTTGAAGCTCCAAGTCTGCAGTCCTGTGAAATGCTGCAGTGAGAAAGGATGTGCAGCAGACATCAGAAAACAGAAGAACCAGCAATTTAAGCAATTAAGTAGGCAGGCGAGATTACCAGGAGGAGTGAGACAGCTATTTTTGCCAAGAGTTTTGGAATATGTGCCCTAAAAACTATTATAGCTTCCCCCACTGACTGCCAGCCCAGGGGAACAGTGTGAAATGCCAGATGTCTGCAGAGCCTTTAGCACAAGCTCCATCTTTGTACCCTTCTTCTCCTTCTCAGGAAGGGCTAATTGCAATGGTATCCACATAGTGACAAAATGAGCCAACAGTGGAGAGTGTGCTGCTGTCCTGAACCATGAGATACCATCAGATGCTGATAGCTACCATTAAAAACCTTCATGCTGATTCAATTGTTGATTTTTTTTTTTTTTTTTGATTGTCACATGTCTAAAACATGGCTTCCAGTTACACGTGAGATCTTAGCATGAAGCAGGGTCATGGAGAGGACAGAGCAAGTGCATGAACCCACCACCCCTGTAAGGTAACCCTTACACACGTGCCATGTGCTAACACTGTAAACCCCAGGCTGCCAGGAACAATCTGGGGCATGATAATCCCATAATGAGCAACAGCAGGTGCTAAAGTGCTTAAAGTAAATCACTCCTGCAGTCAGCAAATTGTTATTTATGTCAGCACCACCAAAGAGTGCAAACCTGACAGGATGGGCAGCCAGTGACCCCTGAAACTGGGGACTGAGGGCTACAGGGGATCCCTGGCTGGGCAGGGCAGGGCAGGGACCATCTCACTGCCCCCACAGGAGCAGCACAAACTGGGAGTGGAGCATGAGGGGCATCTCCCTGGGGACAGGGACAGCCAAGGCTGGGGCAGGACATCTGCTTGCAAGTGGAGCTGGGGATCAAGCCCTGTGAGGGGAACCAGGGTCAGGCCAAGCCCAGGATGATTGAAGCATCAACACAGAGCCAAGGAAATGAGTGTGGTTTTATTATATCAAGATTTTTGTTTTCTAATTTTGATTAGATTCGAAAGAGAGATTTCTTCCATCTCTTTCAAGCCTTCTGTTGGATTGTGAGGAATTCCTATTACTTTTCCAGCTTTGCATGTCTGTAGGTACACCCAGAAGCACCAGCCACTGGAAGTATTGATACAATATTAGCCAAGGCAGCAATGAGCACAGCACAACACAGTATGTTTCCAGAACTGGTGTTTTGCTCCAGATGTCTGGAGTAGAAAATTCAGCACAGACATATGATCCTCTCACAGACACGGGGTTCTCACACCTCTCTGAGCCATGGCATAGGAGCTGTGTCCATCCTTGCTGCACAGGTGTCGATGAGACTGAAGATCTGGCCTGAGAAGTGCTTTCTGATGGCAGCCTAGGGCAAGGTAGATGATTTCATCCAAACATTTTAAGTGTATTTGGACTAATTATTCTTGCCCTAGGAATATATTATACTAATGAAATTATGCTGTCAGCCATTGCAGGCCTGGCAGGAATTGCAAACTATTTTAATCCTCCAAGAACACGTTTGCCCAGGCAATAATTTGACTTGTCATCAGTAAATTCTTAGCTCAGCTTTTTTAAGAGACAGGAACACACAAAAAGGGATTGATCTCTGGGTTATTGATTCCTATCACAATTGCATCAGATTTGCTTTTAAGGTCTGTAGCAAATAGATCTATGGGCTGTATTTTCCCACCTGTGTATTGGAGGTCTATAGGCTTTAGGGAGGGCTTTTTAGCATAATGCAACAGCTTGTTGGTTTGATTTCAAAAGAACGTGGAGCTTGCCAAATGTACTCAAAGGGAAGAAACAAAAGAAAGGTAATTTATCCTTGTAAGTACTGATGCAACATGAGACTAGATCTGTGGGCCATGTAAATTCAATGCCTAAAGAACAGGTCCTCTGTTGAGTGCTGGGCTGCTGCGAAAGAAAAAGATCAGCCCAAAGGAGAGTCAAATTGCAGCTCAGTATTACTTCTTGGCTGAGACCCTCTACTGATCTTGGGTGTCACTGTCCCTAGCCAAAGCAAGAAAAATAAAGAAATTTACAGGAACAGGGTTCAGCTTACCTTTCTACATGCTGGACAGGTTATTCTGAATTTGTCACCCTATATTCTCTTTCTAGTCAGGGAAAGAAATCCAGTTGATGTGTCATCTGATCCATTTTAAGCATCCCTGTTAGAATGAGGGGAGCTGCACTCTGAAGGTGTCTGGTATTTTTTTCCCCATTGACTACTGTATTGAGTATACAGTGATTAGCTCAGATATACAACTTTTAAGCTGCAAACTGAGACAGATTCCCAGGCTAATCTTCCTTCTTTTCATATTTTTTAAAGATTTCTCAGTATCCTATTCCTAATTGGCACAGGACTAGTCAAGAGTGCACAACCTTGTTGCTTCATCTTTTCCCCAAAATAATCCTTCAGCTGTCCCCAATTTTTCTGGTCCCCAGTCTGCATTGCTCTGTTACACCACATCATTCCTGAGCAGATTCCCCACAGGACACTTGCCTAGTGTGTGAGGGATCAGACAGATGCAGGGGCAAGTGCCTGTTGCAGGGTGTGTGGGAGTGAGGCCTGTCCTGGCTCTCACATGGAGTTCTTCTCTTTTCAGAGCTGACATTTTCCCCTGTGACAAGACATGCAGAGCAACTGGTGTCACTGCTGTGTCACACTGTGTTGTGCTCATCAGGAAATACCCTGACATCACTCTTTACTGACAAATCTCTCCAGTAAGATGCAGGAACCACAGCTGTTTCTGCACCAACACAGCACCAGTATTATCCATCTTCATTGTAAGACAAAAGAAAACCCACCTGATTTAGGTCAGACTGACTTAGATTCATTGTGGTTTTACCAGCTGGCTTCCCTCCAGCACCGGTGTATTTATCTTTGTGTCACTTCTCAGCACCAGAAACATACTGTTCTCCCCAAATTACAGATGGGTTCCTGAAGTAGAATTCGTCTTCTCCCAGGCAACGAAGGGAGGGGTACGAAGTTACATGGGAACCAGAGCACAGGAACTTTACCAGCCTAGAAATGGACCCTGTGAGAGCCCTTTCTGTGGGGTGGTGCACTGAGTTGCTCCCAGAACCACAGGCAAAGCCTGGCCCCACCTGCACGCTACTCCTGTAGACATGAGAGACTCAGTTGATCTCTACATGGTTCTTCGTTGGTAGTGTATGGCACAGATTAGTGAAGTGCAGGTAAACTGGATTCTAAGATGTAACATATAGGGGACTAAATCCAATGTTTTTATTTTTGGAAGAGAGGGTTAAACTGATTTGCCAAGTAAATAAGTTATTGCCACCTTTGAAACACCTCATTATCCAGTCTAGATCTGTCTGCCATTAATGTGACACCTGTGTGTAAAGAGATAAAACTGTGGCAATTAGCTATAATTTTAGTTCATGCACATTATATCTGCTTCCAACTAGAGTTAGTTCAAAGTACAGCTTATGTTTGGCACCAGTCTGGCAAAACCAGCAGAAGCTTAATAACACAGAGGTTCACTTGCTTATTTATTAATTTATTTATTTGCTTGCTACTGTGTCTGCATCACATTTGTAAAACAGCCTGCACAGCATCCTCCTCTACTGGAAATGTATTAAGGCTAAATTATGCACTTCATCTTTACCAGTAGAGATAGAATATTATAGGAATCAGGGAAACTGTCAGCTGTACCCCCTAGACAGTTTAAATACAGAGAACCCATTAAACAAAGTATTTAAGCAACAAAATATCTTTCTTATTATTAATGATATCCTGAACATAAGGAAGCTCTTCACCCCAGTTCTCTGCAGCCTGTGGTTATGCTGCATAATTACATAATAATCAGCCACACAGTCAATGCCTGTCCAATACCCATTTTAATTTTATTCCATCATAGAAGAGTACACTGATGCTAAACTGATTAATCAAAAACAAATATTATGACTCAACACCATCTTTAACCATGAGATTTTAGAAGAAAAAAAGAAAGGTTTTTTTTGGAAATAAGATATATATGCTTACCAGCATTTGAGGTTTTAAATTTATATTTTCCAGAAACACTAAGGGTAAATATTTAAAATGCCTTAGTTACCTCAAAATCATGACTCATCTGAAATTAGTGGAATTACATGAGTAACCATGTAAAGGAAGCATACTCTCAAGTGTCAAGTCAGGATATCAAATTTCCCAGTCCATCAATTAAAGCCACTTACACACTACAATCACTATATCTGGAATCCCAAGTACATTCTGAACACTGTACACTGAAGGAAGAAGTTTGGCCAGACTCAGACCTTCACCTCTGATCCTGCCTTGCTCTGATGTTTAGCTCCATTCAGTTGCTGACCACAACTGTCAGCAATTCGGTTTCCCATTTTAGGTTTCAGATTCCTTCAGTGTCATGTATGATGCACAGAGACTTAAGAGAAGGCAGACTTTATCTTGAAATGGTTGGCACCCTGTTGTGAAATCAGGGGAAAACCAGATATCACTGCACTCCCATATCTACTTTAAATAAACCTAGCTCTTGATTCTGTCTTCTAGGCCTAAAATAATACTGCATACTATGCTTTGAAGGATTAATTAATCCTAAATGTACTAAAATATTCATGTAGAAGATATTATGTAAAGCCATCTAACTGTTCATTGCTGCAAATGTCAACACACCGCATTTCACAGGACAACAGAACATTAAGAAAAGTCCACACAAGATAAATCCAGGAATTTCAAGACACTCATTAACCCAAATCTACCAAAACAAGCAAAAATTCCTACATGTTTTGGGAAAGCTAGAAGTGTAGAAGTTTTATTTAGATCCAAAGAGACACTACACTTTTGAAACAAAGAACTCTCTTTTTGCTGTTGCAAAGAAATTGGAGTTGTCAAATTTAATTATCAGGTTTGTCCTTATTTTCAGAAAACCAGGAAGAAAATGAAATGCCAAGTAATTCAAAGAGTATAAGTACAGAACTACAACCATTTCGCACAACAAAGATTACAGCTGGACATACAATTAGAATGGTCAAATACCACATGTTTTAGCAATTAATTATCATACTACTGCATTTCAAATCCCAAATCAAACCATTCCTGGCAAGGTGAAACAGGGACTAAATAGGACATATTCTGCTCTTCTCCCAGGTCATTCCTGTACCAATAAACGTCTCTTTTAAGGCTTCAAAGCCTTAAACGTCTCTTTTTAAGTCCTCAGTGAGGACTATCCTTGAGGGAAGCATCCAAGTCTCCTGTTGTGAAAAATGTTCTGTCATATTAAAGCAGTGCTTCCAGTTATTCTGAGGTGCTACACAGACCAAACTTGAGTGCACTAACATTTGATTAAGAGACAGCAGTAGGAAATGTTTACTGCATGAATCCAAGAACTGGATCTTCTTTACTACTGCAGATGTCCCTTGTCTTTTATGCCAATAGAATCATTATGGTGATTTTCCCCTTCTCCTTCACCACAATGACAAACGCCAGCACAAAGAATTTGGAAATTTTCCATGTGAAAAACACAAACAGAAGAGTGCTAACCTAACCAGCTGTGCTATGCTGTGAGGAAAAAAAACTGCCAGGCAGACCACCCTGCTTATGAAAGAATGATACCACCAGTGCATCATGGTAACATGACAAATATCTGTAATGAATTTCATACTACGTAGGAGAAAAAAAAAAAGGGATTTCCATACTGAATATGCTGTACCATGCTGCAGGTCTTTGCTCTCTGCATTTTAGAATTACACCATTGGTTTGTCTTTTACCCTGAGTTTAATTACAGTGTCACTTTAATGCTGCCAGCAATAAGGAACTCTTAGTACGGCTCTTAAAGAGGCAAAATGCTTTATTGCAAAGAGTTAGGAATGCTCTTAAAATAATAAAGGGCAGTCAAGCAACCACATTTGCTCTGCCAAGAGCTTTTAAGATGTAACCCAGAGGACTGAAGCTTCATTACCAAAACATTTTTCCCGTTGCCACTTGTCTTGGTTTGGAAAGACAGGTATCTGACAGGGAAAGCTGGAGTTTCCCTTAGAAAGAAGAATGTAAACCCCTCACCCCCGCCAAATTATAATTTTACAATTAAGGGCTTTCAGGCAAAGATTTGGGAATAGGAATAACAGTTCTTTACTAGGAATACTAACAACACAAACGTAGTAGAAAAACAAAACCACCCAACCACACCAGCAAACAAACAACAATTTTGGAAAACCCTGACAGAGAGCCAGAGCTACAACCTGACACCCTGTTGGTCAGGGTATTGGAAGCATAAAGTGAGTCCTCCTGGAGTGGCAGATGTGGTTCTGGTGGAGTAGAGATGGTCCTGTAGAACAAGAGTCCAGTGGCAGTGAGAAGGGGTACAGTCTTCCTCCCAGAAATCGGGTGAAGCTGGATGCCTTCTGTGTTCCTGTGTCTCAGTTTATCCAGGTAGGAATGGTTGGCTCCCCCCACTGGCATCTCACAATAGGATGATGGAATGTGGATAGTCTATTTTGGGGATGTGTTAATGGTCCATTAGCAGAAAATATTCCCCTGGAGGGAGGACAGGTGGTGAAAGAGATAAGAAACAATGCCCTACCTGGTTTGAACAGCTGGCCTATTATCAAAAGGCACCTGCCCCCCTCCTCCCAGAGTAAAGAAGAACAATTCTCCAACTGCTTTCAGCAAATGAAATAGAATACATATTTTTGGTTCCATAACCCGAGACACCATTTCAAAAAAATTTGCCTAATTTAATGACTAAAATGAAGGTAATAAAACTGCAACAATAATTGCATGCTTAAGAATGAAAAGACAAAGTAGTTCTATTTTCACTGAAGAGATGACTTTTAGGACTGGCACTATTTTGGACCCTAAAAGTAGAAGGATCAATGCCACTGAAGTAGACAGAGATTTTTATGACCCCAAGACTGTGGATACAAGGGTTCATCTGAGAGTTCAAATTTCAAAAAGCAACATACCAATATCAGGATATGTGTTTCTTTATATATAGTGCTTAAAAGAAACAACTCAAGACAGGCTCTGAAGATTCCTTAACAAAAAGTCCTCAATTTTTCTGTCATTTCTATCCATTACTAGTGCCTAAAGCAGCTGGAAATGGTGCTGTGCTTCTAAAACTGTGCAGACAGAAAGTGGTAGTCAACACAGCATCTGTGGCAAGCCAGCTTTTAAAAAAAGTTATATTTAGACAATACTTCAGTTTACATCAGTCTGCCTTTTTCTTCTTGGTTGAGAGGTAAAAAATGCTAGAGGCTTGTTTGTTTTCTGTGGCTGCATAGCTCAAGGATCTACACCGTGTATAAAGACATTAAATACTCTCCAAATCTTCCAACATCCTCACACTCAGAATCACTGATGTGAAGTAGAATGGAAAGGTTTAGAGATCACCAGTACAAAGATGGCAACTGGAAGAGCAATTCCATTAGGCAGAGGAACACTTACACTAAGGCAGCCAAGAAGACATTCCAATCTGGGTCTGGCATTGCAATAAGAAACAAATACTTTCATTTTCAATTTAGAAACTTTCAGTCAAATTGAATTTTTTTTAAAGTGTCTGGAAGTTCTTGGCATTAACATTAAATCAGTGCTTTAGCTGTGGAAGCTGGTTCACTCCTACAGTCTTTTTAATTGATCGTTTCTGAGGATTAACCATCTTCAGGTTTCCTGGAACACTGTTTCCTCCTCTGAAATAAAATGGGTGAAGTTAGTCAGCAAATGTCACATTGCCTGTAAGTTTTAACTGCTAAAAATGTGCATGCTTTCTATATTTGCATATCTGATTACTACTGTGAATTAATAAACCTGAGAAAGGAAAAAAAACAAGTATATTTCTAGGTTCACAGGTTAGCAGAGTATCTAATTATTCTGCAAATTCAATCTTCATCTCATGATTCCTGTTACCTAAGTGATGTCCTTTGAACAACATGAACAGAATACTAAATACTGGGACAAGGAGAGTGGTAACTGGCTACAGAGACATTTTCATCAGTTAAAGAATTCCCACCAGAAAAGGGGAAAACACTTCATGTAGATGTAGTTACAAGCTCTCTGCAGGTATTCCACTCTGGAAAGCCAGGCTCTTGAGCCCATGATCACCAGAAATGTCTGCAGGAGATGCTGCCAGCAGACTTTTGAAGTGGTATTCATCATGGATACATACACCATCTACATGCAACCAGCTAGAGCTTCATCTTGATCTCCTAAAAAATCAGTGGAAATGTGAAAAAAATCTCCAGGGAAAGAACGGTGCTTCCCCAAGCTGGAAGGGTCTTTCTCCTGAAACGAGGCCTGCCTCTCTGCTCCTATGCAATGTCCCTTTGTTTCTCTTCCTGTTCATTACTGCAGAGGAAAGACAGCACTTTACATACTCTAACAATAATATACAGAGCTTCGCTGTCTTTCTCAAGCAAAGGCATTTTGAAGGAAAATAAATCACAACATCACACCATTATATTTGTCATGGTACATCATATCATAGATATATGATAGAAGCTACGATGATGGTATCTGTGCAAGTTTCAAATTTGTGGGGAAAGAGCCAACAAAGTCAAACCTAGGGCTCACTAGTGTTCTTGGGATTGACACATCCTTTGTGCTCTTACAAGCAGTCTTGGTCTTGAAGGGAGAAGTGCCCATACAGATATGGAGCTACTTCTACTCAGAGTTGGAAGATCACAATCCAAGGCCCCAGTGTGCCTGATAACCAATTATTCAAATTCAAATCAGTTGATTACTCAAAATCAAGTAATTAAAGTGTGGATCACTGTACAGCTAGACAAAGCAGACAGAAAATGCCTGTGTGGAATTCTGCAGGCAGCAAAACCTCTTCCACTCAAAACCAGCTAGAGTTACAGACTTAGAAGCCAGGTAACTGCAGCAGTGCAGTGTTGAGAGTGAGCTAATAAGCCATATGTCTCAGTGTAAAAAGCAAGGGTCAGAATGACAAGAAATTGGCTGCTCAAATTGCAAGAGGTATGAGCCATCAAGACATCCATGTTCTTGCCAGCTGTCAGCTAGCCTATCTTCTTGTCCTGTAATAACCACAAAAAGGATCTCTGCTGAACTTGCTTCTGTTTTGGATGGCCAGGAAACTGAATGCATCAACAATTAGTGTTCACAACTACTACCAAAAAAATGTTTTCAGTGTTGGTTTAATACACAGGCTGGGCTTTCTGTACCTGTTCCTATAGTTAAAACAAGCATTAAGCAGTTTCTTAGTATGGTTTGAATTCTAATGCAGGTATTTTGTAAAAGAGCAACAGAGGTGGGATAAGAACTCTAGACAGAAAATTTTCAAATTATTCTCAAGAACATGCACATCTTCTCTTATTTTAATAAAATTATTTCTCATTAATGTCAGCTTGAAAAAACAACTCCCAGGATATAAATCAAAACATAATTAAAAAGGAAAAATATAACAACGGCTGTAGTTACCTTGTGATGTTCGTGGGGTTCATACTTATATTCTAGTATTTTTTTTTAAATACAAACCATGCCAAATCCCCATTCATGCATCCATGTAGCCAGCAAAGAATCAAAGTTTGTCCTGAAAGTTCTAAGTCACTGGTTATAAAAGTCAATCATTTGAAAACTAGGTCCTTTTATACTAAGGACAATTTAAAAGATGAAAAATTATCTTCATGTGTTCAAAGAACATTGAAATGTAAGAAAAATCCTCTTAGGGAAAATGCATTAAAAGGGGATATTTTGTTACACCATATATCTTCTGAGACCAGCAGTTACAGCACACTTTGTTTTCTTTTACACTTTATCTTCTTTTGTTTGATACAAAGAAAATTACAGAAACACACAGTCATATGCTTTCAGGGAAAGTAATGGCCTATTAAAATAGATTGTAAAAAAACCCCACCATAATCACAGATCAGTGCCAACCCTCAGCAAACCTCTGTATCTGGCTGATGATATTTAATTTCACTGCAGAGGCAGTGAATCCTCCTGGTTCTACCTTTCTGACCTTCTCCATATAAACCATGTTAAATATCACCAGGGCCAGAAGTGGCATATGGGGCACTTCAAACCCACACAGTGCTTTTTATGTATTGAGAAACTTCACTTATAGAACTGAATTCATACTGTACTGCATTAATTTATATTGTACTGCATTAATTCATATTCTACTAATATCCTCTCCTGGAACATGAAGATTCACTGTTCCAATTTATGAAATCCTTTGATTCTGTGCTTACACAGAATGAAAGGAAAAGGCTGGTTAGCAAATATGTCTATACAATATCATGTTTATAATTTAATTAAATTATAAATAAATTATAAATAAATTAAAAATAAAATTAATTTAAAACATTGCATTTTTAGATGATCCCAATATATATTGTGTATGGTCATTTTAATAATACAGGTAAGTGGGTTTGCGGAAGAGTGTTTACTGTGAGACACTAAATACATAGAAACCATACTAGTTTAGGAAGACCCCAAATATAAAGTATTTGGGAGAGTTTCAAAATTAAGCATTATATCTGCTTGCTTCCACACTTTTGTAGGCATCTGTTTATTGCCACTGGAGGCAGGTGACTGGGTCCAACAAACTTTTGATATATACTCCCTATATTCTACACACTTTATATTCTTAACATATTCAGCTCAGTTAAAAAATAAATTCCCTCCAATTTCAAGAGGTATCCAGAAGTATTATAATCAGAAATTAATTTTATTTCTATATATCTCAGAGCAGGTGGACTGTTATCAAATTTATATTTCTACCCCATAAAACTAAAGAGAAGTCTGTTAAACAACAATTTAAACATACGTATTTTCAACATTTGCATTAAATAAAACTCATTGAAAAGCTGAATCAAGAATTATGTTGACTAATACTTTGTCAGTGGGATTATGCTGTGATATTTATCATGAACAGAAAGCTGCAATGTTCTAAACATAGTACTTAGCAAAAAATACTAAACCAGAAAACAGGGAATATAAAGGAAATTTACCTCAGTACCTGTTTTTCTCCCTTGCCAGTCAGAGCATCTGTTTTTTGCTTTTCAACCATTTTAAGTTTAGCTGAGGTCTGCAATAGACAGATTTTTACAAAACAAGTTCAATCATAACCATAGTCACAGTTACAGAAGTAAACAGGATTTGCACAGATTTACTTTATTGAAGGCAAGAAATTTTTGTACTTGAGGAACTCCAGTATTAAGTATCATGGTAAGTATAATTTATCATCTTATCATAGCTGAAGAGATGTGATTCTGTGACATAGAAGGCAAGAGCAATGCCAAGCTGTTTTTGTAATTTATATGAATACAGGGTGCTGGTATATATATGATTATTATCCATAGCACTGTTTTTGCTGGTACAGTTTACTCCAGGCCTATCCCAACTAAAATTAGCCATTGTTGTACAAGCAGCTTTTCAGTTGGAGCAATCTATAACCCTGGGCTTTTCCTGCAAAGAAATCCCAGTCGGAAGTCAGACTCCACTACGCTAGTGTTTTCTACAAACAACAGTTTGTAGAAAAATCTGGCCTGAAAGAATGGCCTTTTTAAAGAACCTCTGTACTTCTTCTTTGCTTGGCTCTCACACTGATTTCTCTCAAACACCACCAGAGAGTGCCTTTAAGATCTGTGGACTCCAAATCCCAAAACAATGCTTTGCCAGATTGAAAACAAAATGAGAAAAAAAAGCAAACAATAATACACCAGAAGCCATTGGTGCCTCTAGCATGAGTTCTCAAGATTGTGAAATTTTTAATTTATTTTAAAACTATCATTTAAAACTGACTACATCCTTATAGACCAAACAAGACAAACATCAAAGGCACTCAGAAGGTAAATACATTTTGTAAATATTTTAAAAAAGCAGAAAAGCACTCATGGCTGCTCAGAAGCATCTTTGTCTCCTGCTTCTGTTACAGGCCTCAGGAGGGATCCAAAACAAAGCAGGAAAAACCTAAAACACCTGGTATTTTTTAATACATACCAGTTAAAAACTTCCATTCTATGATTTTCTATTTTTTTTTTTTACTGTCAGCTATAAAAAACTTACAAACATAATGAGACAAAATAAAGGCTTAAAAGAACATTATATCCATTCTCTGTTAATAAGGAAGTGTCACTAGGATACATTGTTGTTACAGGATAGCAATACCCTGTGGTATATTTGCTGTGTAAGGTACAGAAACTGTTAGCCTATGGGTAAATCCTTCTAACTCAACAGCAGCCAATATTAGTGTGCAGACCCTAGAACGCTGATATTTTAATACAGTTGAAAGAGTGTGTACTGAATGTACATCTACTTCCGCCTCTCTTCTTAAAGTGAACTGTTAAAATACACACATATGCAGATTTTAAAATAATATAAAAGCCAAATCAAAGTCATGGCAGACGAAGATCTGAAGGGAACAGATAAAGGACTGATCCTTTTGAAATCAACAGTAAACTACAGAATTATAGAATATCTCAAGTTGGAAGGGACCCATAAGGTTTATCAATTCCAACTTCCTGCTCCTTGCAGGATTACCTAAAATTACAGTGTCATGCCATTGCTCCTTGAAGTCTGACATGTTTGGTGCTATGACCAATTCCCTGGGGATCATGATCCAGTGATTGACTACCTTTTCAATGAAGACCCTTTTCCTAATGTTCAATCTGCACTTCCCCTGATGTAGTTTCATTCCCTTTCTTCACGTCCTATCACCAGTCACCAAAGAGAGGAGATCAGCCCCTTCCCCTCCTCTGCCTTCCTGGAGGAAGGTGTAGTGTGGGATGAGGTCACTGCTCAGCATTGTGGTCACCCCTCAGCCTTCTCTCATCCCAGCTGAACCAACCAAGTGACCTCAGCTGTTCCCCATAAATCTTGCCCTTGAGGCCAGACCACACTGTTCACCCTCTCTGGGACACACTCGAGTAGTTTGATGCCCTTAGACTGAGGTGCTCAAAATTGCACACAGTAGCTGAGACGTGAGGGTGACTGCCCTGCTCAGATCAGCAATGTACAAGGTAGATGTTTAATCTAAACTACTCCCTCAGACTGTGCTTAGAACTCAGGACGAGGGCCAGAAAAATCCCCAGGGAAATTAATTTCATCTTGACCTAAAACAGTGATACTTTGCACCTTAGACAAGATTTTTTCTTCATAGATTACAGAGGATTCCTCTACAACTACTTTTGAATGGCTATTTGACGTTTAAAGGACCAAAGACAGGAATATTCACCTGAAGATGACTATTTTGCTCTCATATGATACTGAAATCATGACAGTAAATAATTAATTGCTGAAAATATAATGCACTAACTACCTTGAGTGTTGATGGCAAAATTCTAGACCCCAGTGCCTCATTATGAAACATGCTAGTGCATATACCTCACTCCAAATGGTGTTTTATGCATATTTAAGGGTTTTTATAAGGAGCCGAACATAGGCACTCCTCTTGCTAGCATGTTCAGTAATAAAATCTGTTTTTATTTCCTTTCTTCCTCCAGAAGTTCTCAGTTTCACTGCTAATGTAAAGATATTAACAGTTGTTATGAGCATTTCCCAGGCTTTTTCTTGGTTTCATGCTGGAAAGTTCATTTAAGCAATTCTTTTAGATTTCCCAAAGTAGCAATGAACCATGTAAGGGAATCAGTTGCCCACTGTGCAAACACATGGAAACCCTGCTAATTACAGGCTTTTACCCCAGTTAGCTATGAAAGGGACTCAGTGGCAGCAACTCTTGAATATTACACTAAGCTCTTACTTTTACATTATTTAGGAATTTAGAGCTTTTCTAGAATAAGAAGTACTATAAATTTTTACAGATTCCTTTACAGGTTCGTCCAGTTTGTAGTATAAAATGTAATGTATTACATAATTTGCAATAATAATATTTGACCTGTAATTTCACCAAAACAAGGTATCTTATCCCTGCTATAAAATTAATGGAAATATATATTGTATTTCATTCTGAACTGGTTGGATGCAAAGTGTCTTTAAAAGAAAAAAGGAGAAATACTAAAAGAAAGAATTACTACTTAAGGTGGGTGTCACTACTGCTGATAATCTGCTTCTGTTCAACTGCATAGTAGTCTTGTGACTCATGGATGGCCAAGCATCAGAAATTGCTTCAATTTTATAAGTTATGGGCGTTTTACTATGCAAGGGAACACTGAAATGCCAATTGATACAAAAGCAAAAACGTATTTAAATTAAACTGTACAATCTTTTAATTTATGGCTCTTAAAATTTTTAAAAAGTAGCTTTTTTTAAGATATTTGGTATACAAGTGAAGTAATAAAACACCCTGATCTAACGACATTAACAGAATCTGTTGTTATATTAAAGAATTAAAAGTTACTGAGTCACACATTTCTTACCTGTAAGATCTCTGAGAGGTACATGTGCCGCTCATCATTAACTTTGTGGTAAGCCTACAGTTAAAACAAGATATAGGCTGTCATTAACTACAAATTTTAAAAGCTGAATCGTACAGAATATTCAGATATACAGCACAGCCTTTCTCCAGTGTCACATTTTGTGGAACTATTCTATTGTGCGTTCCACACACAGTGTCTGTCACACAACATAACAGCTTTTACAGCCTAGAGGGATAGAGTGACTACAAACCTTTGCTTCTTGTTCCAGTCTAAGTTCATAGTCCTTTAGCTGATTCTGGAGGCTTTTCTTCTCTTCTTCTAGCTGTTTAAGAACCCTCTTTAAGGAGCCCTGTGGTTATGGTAAATAAAACAGTGTTTTACAACTGTTCCTATTCTCTACAAAGATGTCATCACTGTAGGATTAGGTTTGTCATTCTTTTTGGTTTCTGTGCATTTTTTGTTTTCATGATTCTGGCTGGCACACTGCAGAGACAAAGGCAATTAAACATATGCTACAATTATCAGCTATGCATTACACATTTCCACTGTGTTAAAATGATGCAGGTACAGCTTTCCACACTGCTGCTCCTTAGCATCTTGGCAAAGTCACCTTGTGGTGACCAGAAATGCTCCTTTGTTCTAACCAAAATTCCCCCTGATGGCTCTTTTTTAGTAGGATGAAGATTTCACATCTTACCAGCACATCCATTTTCAAACCACTTGCTGAGAGAGCTTCTGGGCTGGTTGAAGAGCCACATGGGACATCAAAGGTAACTCATACCAATTTGACTGAAAGCAGTACTTTGTGGAGAGACTGTCTTAGGTGTGCAGCCATCTACTTTGTCTACAATTGGAATGAGTAACAGCAGTAGAGTCCATTTTTGGTTACTAGCATTGGCCAAATCTTTGCTTGCTGTGTAACGGATGTAAAACACACACCCAAGCAGTTGCTCCTCTACTTTTAACACAGGAAATTGCTTTTCATAATCCCATTCATAATTTGATCCATTCCATCCAGTAGAGACACTATTATAGACGTCTAACGTAGTTTCACACTCCAAGTTCAAGAAGACTGCATTACAACAAAGAGGAATTTGGGCAAACATGTCAGGAGGCCTGTGTGGATTAACAAGTAGCTCCTGAATAAATTCAAACACAGGAAGGAAGCCTAGAGAGGGTAAGAGAGGGTAGAAACATAGACTGGTAGCCTGGGAGAAATACAGGGATTATTTGAACAGTCAGGGATCAGTTTAGGAAAGCTACAGCCCTGACAGAATTAAACACAGCCAGGGATGTCAAGGGCAACAAGAAAAGCTTCTATAGGTACGTTAGTGATAATAGGAAGTCTAGGGAGAATGTGTATCCTTTTCCTTTCTGGAGAATGGATTGAGAGTGGTTTTCAGAAGGAGGACTTGGAGATGTTGATAGATGAAAATCTTGGCACAATCTGGCAAAGTGGCTTGCAGTCCAGAAAGCCACCCGTGTCCTGGGCTGCATCAGAAGAGTGGCCAACAGGCTGAGGGAAGTGATTGCCCGGCTCTGCTCTGCTGTCTTGAGACCCCACCTGGACCATCCAACTCTGGGGCTCCCAAGATAAGGATCTGGACCTGTTGCAGCAGAGAAGGACCAGAGAAGGTCCAGAAAAATCACAGGGCTGGAGCACCTCTCCTCTGAAGACAGACTGAGACAGTTGGGGTTTTTCAGCCTGGACAAGAGAAAGGCTCTGGGGAGACCTTATAGCACCTTGCAGTACCTGAAGAGGGCCTACAGGAGAGCTGCAGAGGGACTTTTTACAATGGTATGTAGTGACAGGACAAGGGGTAATGGCTTTAAACTGAAAGAGAACAGGATAGATTAGATATCAGGAAGAAATTTTTTACTGTGAGGGTTTTGAGGCACAGGTACAGGTTGCCCAGAGAAGTAGTGTTTACCCCATTCCTGGAGGTCTTCAGGGTTGGATGGGACACTGAGCAAGACAATCTAGTGGAAGGTGTCCCTGCCTACGGCAGGGGGATTGGAACAAAATGGTCTTTAAGGTCCCTTCCAACCCAAACCAAATAGAATTCTATGATTCTATTATTATTCAAAGTCAGTTTGAACCTGTTTGTTCTTGTACTTAAATGTGTTTTAAATAACTTTTCTTCCTCCCTTATGTTTGTCCCCAGCATGTATAGACTGAAGACATGGGCACATTTTTTCCACATTCATTTTCCTAGGATGATTAAGCTGAACTTGCAAAAATTATCTTTCACACAGCAGGCATCCTTTCATCTTAGCATCCTAGTAATCCCGTTGTGCACCAGGCTGGAGCTCAGCCTTCTTATGGCTGGAGAACAGAACTGGTTTACAGTATGCAGTAGTCCAAAAGCCATCTCACTGCCTAGAATGTCAGTGATATTTTTTACCTATATAAATTTTAGGATTGCCTTTTGCAGAGCTGCACAATGACGGCTCACAGTCAACAAGGCATCAGATAGAATACCCAGATGTTCCTCCACAGTTGTACCAGTTCTCAACTCATAACATAATTTCTATACTATTTTCTAAATCCTTTGGTATACACTATTACATTTTGCTCACATTTTTAATAATCTAGTCTTCACTGTCTTACTTTTTCTAAATCACATCCAGATCCCAATTATATTATGTAATTGGTTTCAGGAGAGAGATATCACAATCTAATTCTACTTTGTGTAGCAAGGTCATGCATTAAATATTAAGATTCATACTAAACCTGGTCCTGGAAGACCTCTGCCTGTACTCTCCCAGCAGACTCCTTCACTAATCACCGCTATCATGTTCCATTTGCCAGCTCTTTACTCTTTTAACAAATGTACTCATTTTCATTTTCTCCAAATTAATCAGTCACTTCCCATGTGATATGATACCTTTATCAGAGGTCACAGTGAACAAGATTACTATATTTATTGTGACAACAAATCTATTGTTTCATCACAGAATGTCAACAGGTTTGCCCACCATGAGCCCCTTTTAATATATCCGTATTTCAATTTCATTTTACAACAACTATTCCTCTCTTTATCTTAAAATTGGGGAAAAAATGCTTTTCTCCAGAGCACACAATGTGCACATGTTTATTAGAACCATTTGCTATCAGATGTGATGTGATGAGCCAGTTCTTTCAGAATCCTAAGGTATGGATTACACATTTCCCTCATTTTAAGCATATCCAGCTCTTTGAGTTTTCCTTAGGATTTGGTTATTGTCATTTCTTCTTCCAAGCACTTGCTGACATTAGCTATTTTTTCCTTTCTCCTGCATTTTTTTTTGTTTGTTTTGTTTCTGCCTTTACTTAAAACTTAGGCAATGTTTACATGTTTAGTTTAAAGTGAATGAATTCATGATCACTTGATCTGACAGGTTTTTTGACTGACTTTTCTGCAGTGTTCTTGTAGATTTTAAAAATCTAAAATAGCACTGTGTCCCTTTTATCTATTATTGTCTGATAAAATGTGTTAATTATCCATTGAGTTTTGTGTCTCTTCATTATTAGCATTTGGTTTTTAGTCTTTATTTACAAGTTTATTATACAACGCAGTTTCTGTCAGTAGTCACTATATAATAATATAATATTATTATATTATATCCAAATTCATCCGTCCAAATATTATATTTGACTGTATGGATGAGATTCAGTCTGAGGTGAGGGTATCTACATTTGAGTGTCCAAATGTGAACTGAACTCCTACTAAGAATCACAGTGAAGACAATCAATGATGTGCAGTGATTCATTCAGCTAAGCAGCTAAAGAGCTCAACCTGGTTCCATCTGAGTTGTTCTAGAGAGTCCAAGACATTCATGTGTGGCAGATATGACACACAGATTACACAAGACACGTCCTTCTGGAGTAGTAACGTGCTATTGTGCACTGAAACATCTTTGCTTACACAGTTATTCTGCTGAAGATGCCAACCAAATAAATCTAGATAAAAATCTCTTCACTCAGCTGACTGTACTAATAAGACCTGTGGCTGCCTATAGCAGGAATTAAAAGACCTAGCAAAGAGGTAGACAGCTACACATAGAAAAGTAAATATTTGTGTCCTTATGTTTAAGGGAGTCAATGTACATTTCAATATTATTTCCCAATATTATTGACTAAACTTTGTTTTCCAATCCATCCTCAAGATAAATTCATCCAAACAGCTGATGAAGAAAGAATCAACAACCTTATTGTCAAAGTCCCTCACATCTGCTACATACCACATCTATCTGTTTTGTTCTTTCCTGGCAAGTGTGTATCTTTAATACTTGTTATCCCTTCATGTTTTTGCTATCAATGCTATTACATTCCTGGTCAGTCAGGTTCTTCTATTTGTTTGCTCAGATCCCCTGTGTAAAATAAAAATCTGTTTCAGAATTTATTTTTCTTTTTATTTCTAACACAAGCACCTCCTTAGTCAAAATAGATGAATCCTTTCCTTTTTATACTGATTACTGGACCATTCCCTTAATAATCACTTATTTCTTCTCATGACCTTAATGCTTTGCTAGGTCTTTGTTTACCACATTTTCTTGGTAAACACTGAAACAAGAAAAAATTCTCCAAATATTTCCCCTTCTTTTTCCATGGGAATTTTTAAATTTTTCCCTATTTATCATGCTAGTCTCAGATCCAGAAGGCCAGTATCCATATATGGTTTATTTCTCAGAGAGTTTATGAATTCTTGCTGCTGGTAAAAAGATTACATCTGCCTGTTTTAAGTCTCCAGTCTTTTCTAGCGTCTACAGATTATTGCAACTTTTATTCTTTTGCATAGTTTTCTGCATAAAATGTTACTTATTTGGCTCCAGATTTTATTTTTCATTTTAAAAATTCTGGGTTTCATTAAGATTTCCCTGGGAATAATTTCTGTTAAAATCAAGATTTTGCAGCAGCATGGCAAAAGGCACAATACTTTTAAAACATGTTGCAAGAGAGCATACCCTCTTCCACTGTTCAAAAGAAAAAAAAGATATACAGAAGAGCTGTATTTTTGAAGAGTATTTACCCCTGATTGAACTGTTATTAACTTTAATCTGTTACAACAGGCATACAGGAGACATGAAAAGAATTGAGGGGTAGTTTCAGATTTTTTTTCCTAATTAAAGCAGAAGTACCTTGGATGCAGATGAAATCTTTGTCCAAATACAGAAGGCTCCTACAGTCAATTCAGGCAATGTTGGCCAATTTAAGGAGAAAAAGTAAGCTGCAGATTAAAGAGAAGATTTGGCTTAATTCCACTAGGGTCATGTGCTATTTCATTTCAACATCAGTATCTCTACAGAATTAAACAAGACAGAGAAGACCTCAGCAGTGCTGACTGAACTAGGAAACTAATTTTTTTGCCTTCTTGACCTCACTGCACATTAAAGATTATAACCATGTGACAGCATATTTTGTACAAAATCTTTTGTACCACCTACTACATATTTTGTACTGCCACAGTAAACCCAAATACAGTAAATAAAAAAGTTCATGCTGCTCTCCAGATTTGTCCTATGTAAATCCACAACACACTATTTGTTTCTTTACTAGATTGTCCATCATTGTTATATAAGACAGCAAGACTCGGTGTTGCAGCTGTTACTTAAAACAGAGCAATTTGATATCTCCTCAGTGATGGTACTCATCTAATTTCTTTGAGTTCTTCCACTTACAAAGTAAACTACTTTTAGATCTTTTTTTCATTAGTCCTTTCAGAAGCACTGTCTATTTTTTGCTGCCAATGCAGCTGGTCCACTGCAGATGCCTGGGCATTCATTCAGCTCCGGAGCAAGGATGTTATCCAAATGCAAGCAAACAAACCATGCACTACACTGCTTTTGATGAGCAGGCAGACAGAAATAGGCTAGTAATGTGACTAAAAGCATACAGTTACCTCATAAATTGTAATAAACCCATGATTACAAATCTCTTGTGAAATAAGAAAGCTATGAAACACTCAAAATTTACAGACTGGGAAGTGTAGCCCAAAATCAATGTAGGACTGGAGCTGCAATTGCACTTCAGGCAGAATTTAACATCTTATTGCTAATAAAGCAGTTTATGCAATATTTTACATTCTTCACATTTGCTTTTGTCAGATAACAGAGAGTCACCTGAGCTGCTGCTGCTGTGATTGCCTATAAGACCAAGCTGAATCAAGCTGCCTGGTTTTCTGCTGAAAGCTTTCACAGAATCTCATTACAAAACTTCCCAGTGCACTTCCCTCTACCAGGGCACAACCTGGCAAGGATGCTCTACACATTTTACCTGGGAAGAAAGCCTCTTCTATCTAACAGCCTAAAATTTAACCCAGAAATAAATAAGTTGAGTTACATTTTAGTCCTCTGCTTCCTCAAGAGCTTGCATTCTCATATCTCATAGCCAGAGAATGCACTTGCCACCATCATACTTAACCACTGCCGAGACCATTTTTGAAACCAGGCTGTCAATGAGTCAGAAATACAAATATTTGCATGGAGGGAGATGGAAAAAGTAAGAAAGGTCATGTCTATTTCTGGATCGAAGGCAGGATTTCAGGCACACTTCTTGGGATTTTCTTACCAACTTGCTATTGGTTTTCCATCTCTAATACGCAATCTGTTTGAATCCCAATCTAGCTGCCTTTCTCACAGCTAATACCTAGGAAATTTAGCTAACCCAGCCTGAGAGCAACTATTACTGCAGCCATGAACCTAATTGATGACACAGAGCTCAGTATGGCAGTACTGAAGTTCTTGTGGAAATCTCATCACACAGATGTTCCTACTGAACTATAAGACCTCTCCAAGTCCCTAAACACTACAGAATGCAATTTCAAAACCAGACACTAAGAAACTTTAAAAGACAAAACTTCAGAGAGGTTCTTCAGGTCTACTTTAGCCAGGACCGGTTGTAAGTTATCTCCCACTCCTATTTTCAAGGCAGTTACTGGGGAACTAGCAGAGTCCTTGTATATCTGAAGGTTTTAGCTGCTGTACATCAATACAAATCAGGAAGTGAGGAACAACAGCATATTAACTCAGCCAAATCACTAAGAGCTGGACTTGCCTTTCCTGAGTTCTGTGGGAAGCATGCAGAAAGAAACCTCACCAAAACAGATTCAATTCTCTATGGCCATGGTTGTATAATCAGCTTAGTGCTTCATATTGTAAAAACAATAAAAAAGTTCATGGAAAACAAAACTTAAAGCATACAGTAACACAGACATGTAGCAGAGTTCTTACATCACAAAAAAGCCTGAAAACAAAGCAAGGACCAGTGAGAGCCCAAGTGAACCAGAAGGAGCTTCCAAGCTATGCAGATTTCCCCCAGAATAAAAAAATTGTCAACAAAGCCCCAGGATGAACCAGTACAGTAAGTTCGGGAAAAGCTTTTAAAAAGAAGTTTAACTGAACCCTGAATTGTTTTTTTTTTAAAGATAGATTCATTACAGGTTCTTCTACTAAGCCTTGAATAGAGGGACATTGTATGTCTGAAAAGAAGACATAAGCTGACTAAGGCATTTAACCTGAATTTAAGTTCCTTAGTTTTCAATACATCATCCATGTCAAACCACTCTGGGCAAGCTGGTAGAAAGCTAAAAGACACACTGAGATTTTAAATGAATGCTTCCTTTATATAACAGAATTTTGCAGTGCTTAGCATGATTCACTCTCAGAGCAAAGACACATTAATCTTGTGCTCAGCAATGACGAAGCCCAGAGTTTCACAAAGGGAACACCAATTCTCCATTCCTTTTCCCACCATTTTCTTTTCACTTGACTGAATTTACACATTTGGCATAATATTGCAAGAAAATGAAATTATATGAAAAGACACTGCAAGTGAATTTTAAGACTACCCACACAAGTTGCTCTCATTCTGGATTTTTCCTTGCCCTGCTCTCAGAGGCAACGGAGGTGACAATTTCACAACAGACAAGGTGACAAATCCATGGCATCATCAAGCAGCTCAAACTTGTTTTCATCAGAGCCCTACTCACGAAGACTAATGATCCTTATGGCAATTTGCTTCCTCTTTAATTTTTATCCATGATTTAGAAGAGAAGCAATACATCCGTCAGTTGTGCTGAAACAAAAAGCAACACAAGAGGCCCTTTGCAATCCATTCTACTTGACGTTTTTAATTAAATTAAGTTTTGTTTAGAAAATGAGCTCCCTTCCCTCCGACACGAGTTGACATTCACCAGGTGACTTAACTGAATTCTTTAACATGTTTTAAACTCAGTAGCAAAGCCAAATAATACATCTTTAGTTTTACTAAAATGGAAATTGATTTTAGATTGGTATCAATAAGTTCAGGGGTCATACGTCGCATAAAAAATATACCTAAAAATTATTTAGTATAGCATATTTGTCCTCGCGACATACACCTGGATCCTGTAAAACCGCCAGGGCAGGCGAAGAAAGGCTTCCTGCACTTGCCTAAATGCCAGGTGCCCCCTTGTGGTCAGCATCATCCTTAGATTCCAAACCAGACCCGGAGAGGAAGTGCTTCAGAGCGCTGTAATAGGGGTGGGATGCTCACTCCCTAAATCCTTGTCTCCGTGGACTGCACACAGTGCTCACAGGGCTGACCTGGGCAGGAGAAGTTAAAACGGAGACCTCCAGCGCTGTGGTTCAGATTGACAGAACAAGGCGTTGCTGATTCAGAAATATCTCACTTAGCATCTTCTCCTAGCAGGCCTGAAAAAGGCTGGATTCCTTAGACATTTTCTCTGGAAGATATCCAACAATCCCCATCAATTGCTAATTCTTAAGAACAGACAGATAGGAATGTCATTTGACTCCAAGATTTTTTCTCTGATTGTCTTCTTTGAAACACAAAGTGTATTCTGCCTCTGGGCACACCACAAAGTGATTTGAGTAAAACAGTCTCCAGGTTTGAGCAAGGCCACCAGGAGGAACAACTAATACCAACTTGACAAGAAAAGGAAAAAAGGTCTCTTGGAAGTACTCGAAGTATTTATTTGAGGTCAAATGAAAGGAGTAGGAAGGGGAAGTCTCTGAGAAGGCAGGATAACAGCTCAGGGCAGTAAGACCAGAGAGAGAACTTTCTCCTAAATACTTCAAAGATTCATGAAAAGCTAGGATACCAGATTTGTCTTTCCATACAGCCACTGGTGGCTTAACCCAGGAAGAACAACAAGGTTCATTTAAAGAGTCACTTGCTAGGAGAACATTTCCTATGCCATTTTAAGTGCTGATGTTCCCTATAAGCAGTTATCAATGCCTACTGAAATACTAAGTGCAACACTGAAAACACTGCATGTTTTCACAAAGCCAAGATTCCCTGCCTGTCCTATTGCAATCACATATGTCTCCAGTGTGACACTGACACACACTCTGCTTATAGTCTAAAAGTGACAGCAAAAGTCCTGAGGTGTGAGGCTATCAGTTCTGTGGTCACTGTCCTTATAAAAGGCAGCTTTGCAAAGCAAGTATCTGGCCCTTAATGTTAGAATTTTCTCCTCTGTGGTGCTGGACTTTATGAAAAAATAGTGATTTGTCACAGAAGCCCTGGTTCCTGGGCTAATCTTAACTAGAGCGTTGCTAAGGCAATGCTATCAGGAGTGTGCTCCTCTGAACTGATTTTGCAGTATGCTTTTGAGTATTTGCATACTAAAGCTGCTATCTAGGGATTCATTCTTGCAGAAATGGTGAGAGAGAAAGGAATAGTTTTCTTTCTGCTTATATGGGAAATTATGCTTAGCAGAGAACACGTATTTTAGCAAAACTAATTTTATGAAAAAATGCAAACAAATGAAAGCAGCATGTTTAACAGAACCAAGCAAAATTCACAGCTTGTTTTACTTTAGAGAGAATGCATTCCTTCTGTAATTATTTCTGAAGTACATATGACATTTGTATTATTCATTGGGACATAAAGGAAATTACTGACTAAACAGTTTTCACTGTTGGAACTGCCTTGTGCTTGTCACTGTTATTTTTAATCTGCCCTCAGTACACAAAAAATATTTTCTAAACCCTGGCAGTAAGAATTTCTGTGTTCAAGGTATTGGTTCTGCATTTATTGCTATGTGACATCTACATGGATTTTTCTGAATAAAAAAAAAAAAGGAATATCTCATAACAGTATAAGGACTTCAGAGTGATAGCTGTATATATAAATGGTGTAGGTTTTTTTTAATAGAAAGAAATTATTCATCGGTACAATTCTAATTCTAAAGCAAAAATAGTGCAAGCCATCTGCAACAATTACTGCAATTTTTCAACACAGAAAATCCTCTGTGCTTCCTTGTTCATCACTCCAGAATTTGCATTTGTATTCTTCTCTCTCATTCAAGTTTTTATAGCTTGCTGACTTGCCAGGGTCCCTGATGACTAATCTCTTTTTTTTTTATTTTCCCTGTAGTGATGGATATCAAGAAAATATTTCATGCTACCTATGTCTAAATAGGTTGAATTACTCTACAGACATGTTTTTCTCCCTCTTTTCACTATAGTACTAGCTTGAGTGAGCTATATCTCTTTAGTATCTTTGAGATAACTCCTCTGTTAAATACAGCTAAAATTGTTTAGTAAATTAAGAATTGTTAGAGGTCCTTCTAATAACCCTAATTATAATTCTAAGTTTTTTGGGAACACAGATTATAAATACTTGAAAATAATATTTCATTTTCTAAATATGTCACTCAAAACAAAATCTATTGTCTACTGGTGCTACGTTCTAGAAATTGTATCATCTTGCTGAAAGAACTACTTTTCAATCTTTCCACAGAACTTCACACAATCACAGAATCAACCTTTTTGGGATCATCAAGTCCAACCATTAACTCAGCTGTGCCAAGTCCACCACTAATCCATGTTGCCAAGCCCCACAATACGTGTCTTTTAAATACCTGCAGGGATGGTGATTCAACCCCTTCCCTGGGCAGCCTGTTCCAGTGCTTGACAATCCTTCCAGAGAAAAAAACCTTTCCTATGCAATACACTGAGGAAGTATATTTTCATACAGGAGTATATTTTCTATTCATATGCAACTGCAAATTGAAAACTGAATATCACAGTGTACTTTTGATTTTACAGGCACACACATGATGTTTTATATAGCCACCCTCAGCACTTTTACTTTGAGCAAATGAATATTGACAACTGGCTGAAAACTCTTTGTTTTTCGACATCTGCTCTTTATCCTCATTTGTGAAGAAGCTAAATATTCTCCCCTAATCCCCTGAAAAATTCTCAAAAACCCCAAAAGAATTTTAACAAATTTAAATGCTTGAACACCACGAAAAAATTATCTGTGTATTTTTACCAGTGTTTTATCTTCTGGAATTATATATATAAAAAGCAAAGCAACTCTTCATTCTCCAAGAGTATCTGTAGATAAACACTGGCTTTTCTGATGGTTTCAGTTAAGCAAACAAACAAACAAAAGCAAAAAACCCCAGCAAAGTCTATATAATACCTCAATATTTTTCTGTTCTTTCCATCTCCCAAAAATCAAAAGAAGGAAAAAAATGAAACATTTCATTAAATCCTTAAAGCACTTTTCTTTCCGGTTAGCAAACAGGATTTATTAACTCTAAACTGGAAGAATGAAGGAAGGACTTGAAATTGCATGGCATAGCACATGGGTTCCAGACTTTCCCAGGCTTCACTAAGTGAGCCTGGGACTCTTCAAGCTCTCTTCCAGACTCCTTCTGGCAGTATGAACCTTTCAGCTGGGCTGGCATTCTTCTCTTTATGGGAGCAGTAACCAAACCTCTCAGAACCACAGCTCATTGGTGAGGAGGCAATGCAGTATTTAGCAGGGATTAGAAATGTACTGGACTGGTGGGAAAAGACATTATTTCTCTGGTAAATGCCTCCTGGAGTGGCTGGCAAGGTGTAATTGGATTGGTTAGGAGAGTACAGGCAATTGGATGGAAATAAATACTTGTGATACTGTAACTATGCACGCCAGTCTGTGCTTTACAGGCTGACAGGAATAACACTGTCCAAAGCAGACTCTGCTGTAAATTTTCTAGATCAGTGTTCTGTCTTCAAGACTTTTCTTTAAACATAATCCCAGTTGTATTTTCAGATGAACTCAGTGAGTTCATCACTAGGAAAGTGTGATGGGGAAGATCCTGTTGTCTTTTTAATTGGCTGTTAAAGAAAAAAATCTTGCCTACCTACAAAACACCATGGTCTCTAGGACAACATTAAAACTGGCAAAAGTGTTGACTGTTTGAAAGCCATGGATCAGATCAGAAAAAGCAGTTAATTATTCACACCCTGCTTACAGCAGATAATCACCCTTCCCACTAACAGAGCACACAGCCTCCTCTAGGGTCGCTAAACTCCCATTAATCTTCAGAATCTGAAGCACCAAAAAAAGTCAGATGGTAGCACTTATGTAAGGATAAGTGACAGGAATAAAAATCATAACAGCCCTGCTTCGTAATGTTCATTATCCTTGCTTGTGTTACAAAGGCATTATCACATCTGTATCTACCTTCCCTATTTCTAAAAGTGGGTAAGAAGCAGGAAAGTTGTCAAATATTTCAGCAAGTGACAGGCTAAGGAAAAAGCAGTTCTGAATCTACAATGATTTTTTACTTCATTTGCTACCTTAGAAGAGAAAATGGCCATAATAGTTGCTGGGGTTTTTCCTTGGCATTTTCTCATGAAGATTGCAGAAAAAAAAAATTATGCTATGACATAAAGGACATGAAGTATGAGTGCATTAAGGAATAAAGTCAATTCATTAATTATATACTTCCTTCAGTGATGCAAAAATTTACTGTAAAATGAGGAGTTTTCCTGTGACTATATCATGTAAAATGTTACTGAAGCTATTCATCCAGGTTATTCATCTAGGTTATTCATCTAGCTGACACAAAACTGGGATTATTGACTGATACAACAGAGGATTGTGTTGCCATGCAGAGGGGCCTCAAGAAGCTGCAGAAATAGGCAGAGAGGAATCATGTGGAGTGGAAATGTTCTGCCCCTGGGGGAGAAATAATCCTAGGTACCAGTATATGCTGGGGCTGACTGGCTGGGAAGAAGCCTGGGAGACAATGACTTTGGGGTCCTGGTGAGCAAGATGAACTCTAGAAAACAATGAACTTTTGCTGCAAGGTTGGCCTGTGGCTGCCTGGGCTGCATTAGGAAGATGTTGCCAGCAGATGTTGTCAAGGGAGGTAATCTGACCCTTATCCTTAGCACTTGTGAGATGTATCTGAGTGCTGGGTCCAGGCCTTGACTCTTCAGTACAAGAATGATATGGACTTCCAGGAGCAAGTCCAACACGGGGCTATGAAGATGACTGAGACCAGAGCACCTGCCATATGACAAAAGGCTGAGAAGTTTGCAACTGTTCAGCCTGGGGAAGAGAAGGCCCAGGAGTTCTTATCAATGTGCATAAATATGCGATGAGAAGGAATTAAGAAGAGGGAGCCAGGCTCTTCTCAACAGTGCCCAGTGACAGGACAAGAAGACTGAAATAGCTGGAATTCCATTTGATCACAACTGTAGACATTGTTTTACTGTGAGAGTGGTCAAAGACTAAATTATTTCATGAGGTTTAATGTCTTCCCATTTATTCATAGATTTAGTCCAGCTATTCCATCTTGCATGCCTTACTGCAGATTCAATTATAAAACCTTCACTCAGGAAAAAAATTCACTACAGAACTCTTCCCAACATTCAGGTTTTATGTACTTCCTACTTCAGGATTTTACTCCATATTTTATAAGCAGTTAAATATTTTAGACAATAAAAACATAAGCAGAACTGATTGTTTTGGCTTCTAGGCCAGGCTGCTGCTCTTTTTTTGTCATGAAAAAGCAAAGTCTATACGAGTTTTCCAACTAGACTGTGATTTGCTGTTAAGCCAACTAAATGCCACGGTACTTACCACAGGCATTTTATCAAAGGTGCGAACAATGGACAGTCTATCTACAAATAAGCAGAAAATTGTGATCTGTTGATATAATTTCAACATATCTAATCATCACTAATTCTATTGAAAAAGTTATGAATATCCATTTCTACCTGCTGGATTTCCACGAATAAGCTCCACCTTATCTCGAAGAATATTAATTTGTCTTTCCAGCTGTTTGTTCAATTCTACTTGTGTCTCGTATCTGGTTTTCCATTCATTATCTTAAAAAGCAAATACAGAACTATCATATTTCCTTGATTAGTTCATGTCATTTTAAGCAAAAGTGTTTTTTAACACTGTTCCTTTTAACTAACTGGAGACTGAGAAAGTCTTCACTTAGTAATCCTCAAAATAAGCATCTTTAGATATAAAAGAGCTTGAAAACATAAATCAAGGAAAATTTTCACTAGGCTTACTGTGGTCAGAATATTAACCAACTCTGTGAATTCATATTATTCATAGTTTCATTAATAATTAAAAAAAAAACAAACAAAACAAACCTAGCGTGGCCACATGTAGCATTTCTTAATTTTACATGTGAAGCACCACAGTAATAATAGTCATGTTTGAAAAGTGAAAATTTAAATTTCTAAATAAAAATGTGAACCTTTGTAGGTCCTTCCCAAAAGAATTCTTTTTCTGTGTTTCCTAATTAATTAGCAAGACTGTTGTAATTCACTTACCTTCATTTTCAACACTGTTAAGACTTTTTTCCAGCTCTGTTACAGTATGTCTCAGTTCAAATATTGAGCTTTCAAGCATCTGCCTGTAGTATTAAAAGAAGTCAATAAATTGCTACAATAGCCAATAAATGACTCTTGTACTGGTCCTATTATTGAAACTAGAAAAAAATTAGATCAAATATATTTTCAGAAGAAGTACTATTGGTTCTATGTAATTATGTTATCTTGTCCATTCTTAAATATATTTTTCTCTATGGTTACTACAGTGCCTTTGAAACAATGAAGCATTTCTACTTTGTGAATAAAATTACTTCCACAAAAACCCAAGAAAGACATTTCCTAAAATATAATAATTTTCTAGCTGACCATCAGAATTAAAAAAATGTAGAGGGAACATTGACCCTAATTTTTCATCTAAAAGAAGATGCCCAATGTTTTTGTTTTGTTAAAACAAGAATATGCCTAAGAGATGTGCTACTTAAAATTCTGAATTAATTTTTCATTTTGACTTACTACTCAGTGATTAACAGTCATTTCCTAAATTGTACCCATATCAAAACCAATCAAAACATGTTTCATGACTATCAGAAAAGAAAGTGAGCAATTAAAGTAAGATGCGTGTTAAAAAAAAATACAGGACCTCAAGCCACCATTTTTTAGGAAAATATATTTTTGCCCATTGATTAATCCTGTATACTGCCCAGCCAGTAAGCTGAAAGGTACCATGAATACCAGGCTCCTTCTGCCTTGGAAGGTATGACCAGAAGCAGAAGGTAGCAGGGGCCTTTGATGACAGCACAACCTACCTGTCATGCTTCAGACAAGGTGCTGGGTGACTCTCATCCTTCAAAGTGGACACATGATAGTTTAGTGTCTTACAATGAACCCTATGATCTTGATCATATCAAGAGGACATTACTGATAAGATATCGACCATATTCACACTAACAGCCTGGTTCTTTGAGGGGATGTCTATGGAGAAAAGCTCCACACCAGGATAGGTGCAAGCAAAAAACACAATGCAGAAAAATGCATAGGTAGTTTGTGATTTTGTCCTTCAAAGTTAAGTTTGGATGGCCAACATTTCAAAAAAACAGTCAATGGTTCTTGGGTACCTCAATTTTTCAGTGCCCAAATTGAGATACCCCAAAAGAATTGAGAACACAAACTCTACAATGAAGGCCCTTTGGGAAATGCTTTACAACACCAATATGATGACTGGTGTCTTTGAAACCTTAGCCTCGTTCATTAAAACATGCAAGAGAGAAAATTATTCAGCTGTAATATTTGAGAGAGGAGAGGTGTTTAAAGGAGAGCTTCCATTGTCAACACAGATATTCATTTTCTGAATATGTCCATGGGAAATGTTCTTCAAGAAGTAATTATCTAACCTCTGAGAAATCAAAGCTCCAATGACAGAGACTGATTACTGAAACATTGTATCACCTCTTGTACTCCTTCTGCTCAGGTACAGTAGGTGACACTTCTTTTTCATAGCTTGAAACAACAGATTTCAACTGCAAGCTGCAGAGGCAAACAAACTGCTCACAGGGAGTTGAATAGGTAAGCTTGGAACAAGGAGGGCTGAAGAGCTGAAATTGCAAAGAAATACAAAGAAGAGTAATTTAAGGTAAGTCAAGTTTGTTTCCAGTGAGAGACACAGTGGAGAACAGTAGGACAGACATCTTGAATGGCAAGGAAGAGGTTGGGCTTCCAAGCCATCCTTGCTCCATTGCTCTTTTTGTCTTCACCAACATTAAATAAGACAGGGGCCACATTGGCAAAAAATAATGATAGTACTGGTAATTTGTTAGAGACAAAAAGGGCAAGGTGAAACCCAGCCAAAGATAGCCTTGAAACATGACTCAAAAAGCTTTAGATGTAGGAAAACCAAAGGAAATCTGATTGCTGCTGCCTGTTTTCTCCCACTCCAAATAAAAGAGGCAGATGGCTAGGAAGAAGAAAGACAAAATCTTACCACAGTGCTGCTATCATTTCAACACAGATAAGGTTTCTGCAAAGCAGATTTCTATCAGCTTCTCAGAGCTTGGAAAAGAGGAAATTAAGATGGCAGTGAGTGCTAAAATGGGATTTTTTTTAAGGAAATGATACTGAAAATTAGAAACAGCCAAAGCTGTAACCAGAGCTGAGTTGTATCAAAATGAAATTGTTCTTGTTTTCAAAGAAATCTTAACTAAGTGCTCAGATGCAGAGTGAAAACACAGGAAGAATGAGTTCTTTAAACTGTTTCCAGTTTTCAATTTCTGTTACCATCCCAAGGCTATATAAAATTTTCTTTATTAAGATTTTATTATTCTTTCTGCACCATTAACAAAACTGGAAGCCAAATACCAATTATGTTTTGTTCTGATGAATATATGTACAGAAATGGTAAACTGTCAGGTGTCACACTGTAATTGCTACATTGACAGAAAGTTTTTTTTTCCATATGGCAACAGAAACCAGTTTTTTAAAAAAATATAATTGTTATTAAACATTTAATACACCAGTAGCACCCAGAATGCATCCAGGGTGAAACCACTCTGTTTCTGGCAGTGTATATTCTGTAAAATGCAATCCCTGCCCAGACAGAGAAGAGATGTAGGAATAAATCACTTTGAGTGGCTTGGTAAGTATTTCTGGTATTTAATGTATCAGAGTACTTTGCATTTCTGGAGTTATTTGTAATTGTGATAGGAAGTGAAGGTCATGCCATGTATCTGTTAGAGTGAATTTAATGCAGCTGTGCATAGCTGCCTACCTGCCCAGAGACTTGGTCTGTGCTTAGAAGGACTGCACTGCACTTTTTACCTGCAACCTCACATGTATTAAACATAATTAGACAATTCAAGGCCTATAAGACCTCTCCATGTCAATGGACAATTTACAGTCATCACAGAAGAAAGCCATAAATCCTGAAACTTCACATTTAAATCATCATGAGAATCTAACCACATCCTTGCACACTAAGCATAACAAAAAGGCTCTTGTGAAGAAAATGAGAAAAAAAAGTGCAGTTCAGATAAGAAGGTTCTGATTGAAACTACCAAAACAGAAAAAGATGCTAGATTTCTTTTTAAGGCTGTCTACAGGTGTTATTTTACTTGACAATGGCAGCCACTTAGGATGAAAACCATTTTCCTGCACGTTTTGCTACCCAGGTCTGGATATCTGGAACATGTATCAGGCAAAAGGCTGCCTGAAGCAATTTTCTATAGTGAAGAGAGAAACTCAGGAGAAAAGTTAGGAGAAGCTCAGGGCAAGTCATCAGCTCTAGAGAATCAGCTCTATAATATGGCAGATCTTTAATGAGTCCTGTGGAAGATAAAATGCACAGATGCCTTCAGAATCTTTGAAGAAAGCAGAAACAATATTGCACAGCGCAGGGGCACCACATGGAAGAGCACACACATTATTGAAAGCTACAGACTCCTGACACTTGCAGTCAGCAGTGTGCTGGGAAAATGCTGCAGCTTTCCTGGCAAGGAAAGCCACAAGAAATGAAATCTCACAAGCTGAAGTAACATGCAATTCCATCAACATTACTAAGTAGCTGACATGCATAAATATATGTCTTTAAGTCCTTCTTGTCCAGTAAGAAACACACTGCTGTGTTATATGCCTTCTCTCTCTCTTTCTCCCAGAAACATTTGCCATGACATTTCCTGATCAAAACGTGTACTGAATCTTGACTGCAACAATACAGAGCCAGATTTGAGCTTTCATTACAGTCAGAAAAAAATTTGAAAGACTTCACAGCACTACATCCACAATCACTGAGAATCAGTAGATACCTTAGGAACAGACCCCTTATGGACATGAATGATTCAATTTACTCTGTGAAGTAAAAATCTCTTCTTCATGACTGCTAAATAAGAGTGGTAGGTGGGCTGTTAGCAAACTGTCTAATTGGCACAATAATCAGATATGCCAGTAAAAAGAAGACAAGGGTGAGATGGCAGTGAAGGAATGCACTCATCCATCTGCAAGCCACTCATCCTCAGCTTGCTTTCTACCCAAGGGAGAGAAACTGGCACCTCCTAGGGTGTGAGTCATCTCATGCTGGAACAGCCAGGCAAAGTAGGTCAGATGAATCACACCTTCAAAAGGCTTTTCTGTACTCATTGACTATACATGCCACTGGTTTAGATGGAGATGTCTAACAAGCCTGGTCATTGGCAATTAAGCTGAATAAATAACTCCTGGGAAACAGACAATGATAACACTGTCTATTTGCACACACACAAAAATGGTTCTAGAACCCACTTGGAGCTGAAAGTCTTTTACTGTCATTCCATCACCAATAAAGGTTTTTTAGCAAATATATATTTTGCGTTTATCTATACGTAAATCACCACAACTCAACTTTTTACCTGATCACCATTAATATCAGGATCATGTGTCAGGTAAAAGAACTGGTACATGCAGAGGATAACAGATCTATTTACCCCGAGACACTGCTAAGTCAGGAGATTTATTAAAGGTCATTTGCGTGTACATTGGTGCAAGTATGTCCAAGCTACTTTTTGTGCCATTTTGAATACGTAAGGTGACATTTTGACTCTGTTAGTATTGGGTTTTCCTTTTCCATTTATGAATGAACATTTTATAAAGTCCACAACTGCACGACTAGACTGAAGAGGTCTGCAGCTCAGTAACTGAAAAAAACATTGTTCAGGTGAAAAAATCAGTATCAACAGAATGCCTGAAAACCGTATGTAAATGTAAATATTAAGGGTCTGAATTAAGGCAGCACAGGAGCTTCTAACATTTCCTGTTTTCATTCATTAACACTCAAAAGGCAATTGTGTTGTTTAACACAGGGAAAAATGTGTAGCTTCCTAAGTAAACTGGGGAAAAAACCAAGACCACCAGGCATGAGCATCAACAATTATCACAGCACTGAAAGAACTGCTGTTTTAGCAAGGAGACTGACTGCTAATAGGAACAAGTCCTCATACCTGCAAACTGCATGCAGAGATGTGATACCTTACTTAGAGGTGTCAAGAGATATTTACTGACACTAGAGATGGGTGAAATCCAGCTTTCCACTTTTACTCAACATTGTGGAAGGAAGTGTGCATAAAGAGAGCATCATTGTTCATTTTATTCATCTTCCTCCAGCGAGGCATGCACCCATGTAAATCTTCTCAGTTTTTCCCCCAAAGTGGCTTCCCAGCCCAGTACACTGAGCTTACCTTGGACACATCTAATTCTGGTAGGTGGTATGGGACTATTTGTGATTTCATATTTGTGATGAGAACTTTTTTGATAGCACAGTGATGTTTTGGTTATTGTTAAGCATTGCTTACACTGGGTCAAGGCCTTTTCTGCTCCTCACCGAGGAGTGAGAGGGCTGGGGGTGCACAAGGAGTTGGGAGGGGACATGGCCGGGACAGCTGATCCCACTGACCAAAGGGATATCCCAGACCGTATCATGTCATGTTCAGAAATAAAAACGAGGGTGTTGGGGCTTGCTGGGGCTGCTTTGCCTCGGGAAAGGCATTGTCCCGCTGGTGGTGAGCACATGGAGGTTTTTGCAGCAGTTGCTTTTCTTGGGTTTGTTTCCTTTCTGTTGTTGTTGTTCCTTTTTAGTTATTAAACTCTGTCTTAACCCGTCAATTCTGTCTCTTTCACCCTCCCTTCCTTCTCTCCCCCATCCCACTGGGGACAGAGGGAGCGAGCAGCTGTGTGGTGTTGAGCTGCCTGCTGCTGTTAACCACAGGGCAGCCGGCCCTATCTTCCTTTTCGGCTGACATTATTTATCCTGCTTCCTCGGGCTCATCGTGCCACTCGCGTCCCTTGGGCCAGCCCTTCCCGGTGCCCAGCAGAGCCAGCGGCGCTCCCAGCACAGCCGGGCCGCTGAGGGGCTGCGGGCAGCGCGTGGGCCCAGCCCGCTCCCCTGGCCCGCGCTGGCAGCCCAGCCGCCATTTTGCCGCAGGGAGGCGGCGGGAGCCCCGCACGGGCGGTGCCGCGGGGCCGCTCTCGGAGCCGCCGCCGTGCCCGGCTTTGCGGCTGTGCTCGGCCTCGCAGCATCTCCCCCAGGACTCACTGCTTTCGCCTCTCCCTCCCCAGCTCCAGCGCCAAGCGCTCCGGCTCTGCCGCCCGCCGGCCGCCGCCTTCCCCCATTGCCGCCGCCGCCGCCCGTCCCGCTCGCAGCCCCCGCGTCGCCGGCGTTGCTCGGGGTGACGGCTGCCAGCGGCCGGCGGAGTCCGGAGGGAGCGGCGCGCTGAGGCTACCCCGCCCCCGGCTCGGACACCCTTTTCCCCGCAGTGCCCGCGGCTCTCCCGCTGCCCAGGGAAAGCCGAGAGGGGAGACGGGGCCGGGCGCCACCGGCAGCCGCTACCGCCGGTACGGCCGGCACCTGCCGCGGCCCCGACGGGCGCCGCCCCGTCCCGCCCGCGTTTGCAGCGGCGCCCGCCCGCCCGCCGCTGCTGTGACGGCCCGCGTCTGACGGGCTGTTCTCCCCTCTGTCCAGCGAAATGCCCAGCATGTGGCTCGGGCAGCTCCAGAAACGGATCGGGGAAATAGCTTACAGCTTTGGGCCACTTGAGAGTTTTGACAGTGTAGGCTGAACTGTGTGCTGAGCTTTTCATGACCTAGGGAAACACAGATGTGTGCAGATTTTTTTTTTTTTTTTTTAACAGTTCTTCTGGATGGGAAGTAGCACGATTTTAAGTAGATGCTGTGACTCACATGTGAAGGCAGGCGCAGTGGAACCTGACCCAACCCGTATTTTAGTACACTCAATATTATTGTGATCTGTGCTGTTCACAAAGCAGTGTGTAAGACCCTAACTTGAGACAGAAGAGTTTGGAATAATTGGCCTTAATCATCATCACTGATCAAGTCAATGGTGTTAATTATTCAATATATGTTGGAAAATACTTTATCTTACATTGGTCTCGATTGATGCTTAAAAATATTTGATGTTGCATTTTTCAAACAAGGAATTTCAGATCAGTTCATGGGTAATCTCAAGGTAACTCTTTATGGGGTGAGTTAATTAGATTATTGCTGCAAGGGTGGTATCACTTCTGTCAGGTTCTCCGTGTCACCTTCTCTGCCTGCTTCAGTGCCAGCTCTTGCCATTTCTGTGACTCTTCAATGAGCCAGTACAGCTCCTGAAACATTGAAAACTTACATGAGGGAAAACTTTTAATGTTCGCAGTTTCTGCTGGTCAGTGATCTGAAATGGCTTACCAGCTGCACAGGAAAGCACCAGACTTGATGTAAGGGACAGGGTGAAACTGGGAGTAATTAGAGCTCTCTTAGATCAACTCAGCATTACACAAGACTTAACACTCACTAGAGGAGCTATCTGTTCACTTTCTCAGGAAGGGGGTGGACTTTAATTTTCCTTTACTATTATGAAATAGTTTTCTCAGTTCAAGTAATTCTGTTGCATGTGTAGCAAGCCAAATGCCATAGCCCTACCACTTGCTGGGAAACAGAGGCACTGCTTCAAAAGTTTAGAACATGGGTTATGTATTATTTAACATAGCATGAAGCAGTATTGCCACCACAAGTCAGTCCTGAAATGCTGTGAATTGTAATCCTGAAGTGGTAGTGTGTCACATTGGAATTGCCCAATCTAATGCCTCACCGATACTGCAACAGCAGGGCACACTAATCCAGCAGGATCTAATGACTGGGTGTAGAACAGTAGGATGGAAAGTGGGAAGTCTGATTCTAAGAAGAAAAAGTAATTTTAATTTCACTTGTTTGATATATATTAGAGCAGGAGATGACTTTTGAGTCTCAAGTTATAACTGATGCTATCAAGCTATGATGCTATAATCAGTGAATTATCATCTTTGGTGTGGGTTGAATTCAGAATTTTCTGATATAATTTAATCAAGAAACAAATTTAGAATAGTGCTGCACTGTAACTGCACTTAAATTTAGCTGCTTATTTTGTCTTCATGTTTTACTGAATGCTATCTTTTTAAGATTCATATTGAAAAACATTTCATAACAAACCAGTAATTTAAGTAATGACTTGGACCTAGGTTAGCGTTCATAACACACTAAGTGTACTGAATATTAATAGCAAAAGTTTTCATCAGTAGCCATTTTTCTTGTTACCAGTTTCTGTGAACAACTGCTTCAAGATTAATGTAACCAGCCTGATGAATTGTTCTCAATGGGTGGGCACATTCAGAAAGCTCAGAAAGAGCCCTGGTATCTCAAGAATTCTGAGAATACAGGGCACAGGGGAACTGAGGGCTGTATCCCCACCCACAGCATACCCTTTCTGCCCCAGGAGCCTTTTAATTTGACCTCCTCTCCAGGATACTTTCAGGTCCCACCCTCATCCAGGGATTACTAGGTGAGCTACCAGGTAAGCTCTCAGGAAGCAGGTACCACACTGGTTGGGTTGGCACAGCACAGCAGGTCTGAGTGCTTCGCCTGATGGTTTGGGAACTGGAGTGACAGAAAAGCACAAGTGTCTTGTAGACCAACGTCTTGTGTGTGTAAAACTTCAAAACATCTGTATTTTTCACAATCACAGCAGTAACATAGTGACACTTGCAACACATAAGAATTTTCCTCCATTCCTTTATTCAAAATAAATTGGTTAAAATTAGGTATATGGATACTGCTAAAGGCATTATCATTGTTTTAAGGCTTTTAATGGCTTGAGATCAAAAATTTTAGTAAGAACAATTAGGAAACTTGGTCACAATGCAACGTGTTTTGAAAACAGACTTTTATAATTAAATCTGTATTTATGATATGTGAAGGCATTAAACACCTAGTTACTAAAAAGCAAGGTAGACAAGTTGCTGAACGCATAAATTAATTTTTACAATGAAGTTATTTCTGTAGTTCCAGTAACTAAGGTATGATGAATGGCTGTGTGGGCAAGGGGAAACTTGTGGATATTGTATATTTTGACTTTACCAAGGACTTTGATGTAGTCTCCCACAGTACTTTTATAGCCAAATCGGTGAGTTCTAGATTGGATAACTGGGTCATAAGGCTGCTGGAAATTGGCTGGGCCATCAGGCTTGAAGTGAGGTGATCAGCAGGATGACTGCTTGACTCTGGGATCAATACCTGGGCCAATACCCTTAATTCCTGATTGACAACCTGGAAGACTGAGCACCAGCTCAGTAAATTTGATGACCATGGTAAGTTGAGAGGAGCAGTTAGCATGCAGGAGGAAAAGGGTGATCATTCACAGGTGGGTGTACAGCCTGGAGAAACCTAATGAAATTCAACAAAAATCAAGTGCAAAGCCCAGTATGAGGTAAAGCCCATGGATCAATACAGGCTGGAGCAGTGTCTAGAATGCAATGTTGTAGAAGACACAGGCTGCTTGATGAAGAAGCTGCCATGAGCCAGCAACAGCTTACGGCAAACAAAGATTGACAGGCTCCTGGGAATCCATAGCAAGGGCATGGCCAGAAGCCTGAGGGAGATGGTTTCTCCACTCTGTTCAGCACATGCTGAAGTGCTTCCCTTTCAACTCCCAAACAAATCCCAAGGGCTACATTAGGTCAGGAACTTGCCTTTGTTCAGGCTGGAGAAGGCATAAGGAAAGCTTTAGTGCTGTAATCAGCTGTGTAATATGGAAGTCTAAATAAGAGAAGCCAAAGTTTCCTCCAGAGTGCATGATGGAAAGGTATGCAATAGAATGCACCTGCATATAAAAATGTTTGGTTTAGTATAAGGGGAAATACTGAACAGAGTCAAGTTGGGCAAAGGTTGCCCAGAGTGGCTGTGAAGTCTCCATCCGTGGAGATAAATCACGATGTGAGCAGAACTGAGGCAGAGTACTGTGCTCCAGGCTGGACCTGTTTTGAGCAGGTGGATTACAGACCATGCAGTCCCTTCCAACCCTCACCATTCTATTGTAAGCTGGTCAGCATGTTTTTTGTAGTGGTTTTATCAATTCTTTTTAAAGGATTATGGATTTATTCAGGGAATATTAAAAATAGGCTATTCCAAGTCAGTTTTAAACCAGCATTAAACAAACCAATCAAATGAACCTTGGAATCTAGAGGAATCCATTCAAATACAGGGGTTTAGATTTGGGATAAGAAACGTGGTTTATATCTACACAATGATGAAAATACCAGAGATGGCAGTAGCTTGGAATAACTTGGAGACAATTTAAAGTAAACATCCCAAGATTTGAGACCAATATTGTAGTAGAAAAGACTTTGAATAAATTTGGAAATAAGAATGCCTTAGGAAATCAGGTCGCAGTTCACGCTTAGTAAAATTTCTAGGACTGCCTTGTATCAAAAGATGTTCAGTGTTCAAAGAAAGAAAACCAAGCTGTGAATAGAAAACCAACCTAAGACAGGAGGTTTAGGGAGCTTAATATATAAAAGGGAGAGCTGAGATAAGGCAGTAAATGTGAGAAGGCTGCTGTATATGGTAGAAGAAGGGAGGAAAAGCCTATGCAATTGCTACTCTGAGCCCAAGAAGTGGCAAATGAAGCAAAGTAAGTTCAACGGCACTGTACTATCAGCTGGGAAAATTAACTAAACTTTGGAATAATGTAAAAGGGAAGGTCATGGATAGATCACATTACAAACTGTAAAATGGTGTAGGCATCATTCAAAAAATAGTTTTAATCCATTTTGAAAGACTGGATACAAATGAAGAGAATAACAGCAGGTTGAGCAGGACACCACAACCTGCCTGATACTGATAGCATTTAAATGTTTTTTTTTCCTCAGTGTGCTCCAATGTGATCTCTTGAAGACTCTTAACATCTTGATTGTTTTAACACAACTTTTTGTTTTGATGGTTTATATATGAAACTGAAGGGTATGAGCTATATGCAAAACCTCGAAATGGGAGGGAGAAAGAAGATACAAGTACCTATATCCCTATTGTAAATACAGCTCTTAGCAACAAAAAAAGGCTTTTGCTAGTCTTTCCCTGAAGTCTTTAGCAGTCTTTCACTGGTTACACAAGCTGGCAAGTGGCAGACTATAGTAACAGAAATTGTTGCAGTGTACTTTGGATGGAACCTTTTAGTTTGAAATATTTAAGCTCTATAGTTGATGAGCTTGTTTACACTGTAGATATACCCCACTACTGCTATTTTATTGCTTCTGAAGAAGTCCTAGTTCTTCCACTTACAGATCCATGTAGTAGCTTTGTATCATAAAAAGGTCAAGCACAGATTTTATCTTTATTTCCATGTATCAAAGTTACACTTCAAGTGGTTAGATCCTTTCTTTCACATTTCTCACCTTAAGCACACACCTGCAGTAGCTACCACAAAATATGCACCTATTACCATTCTAACAGACTGTAGTTGTTACTGTATTTTTTCAATCTTCTACAAATATCACTTGCCAACAATTTATAGTTATTTTCTCCATCTACACAAAATGGAGATAAGTTGTAAGTTGTTGGCATTCAGTCTGCTGCAGGTCCAGCTAATATTAGAATGTGCAGCAGCTTTAAAATTCAATAGTAAAATGTTAAATAATTAGCAGTGTCAAAGCATTTCAAGGATTTAGCATCTTGAGTTATCTTACACTGTGCTACAAACAGGATGACAAATCTACACAAATGTCTATTCTACAAAACTCTTCATTATAAGTGTTTGTCTTCATAGTCTTTTTAAACGCTTCACACCATTGTGCAACTATGACTTTAATGGAATAAAGATGATGACCATTAGGACTATTTGTTCAAACATTAGAAGTCTTCCATTAGGAGGTCATGATATATAATCTGATTCTTTCTGGATCAGCTGAAAAGTACAGAATGCATAGAATTTCCTCGTGCCCTCTACTATTTTCGCAGAAAAATACTTTTAATTTATGCAAAACCATACTTATCCTCTCTACATAAAAACTTGAATTTCAAAGAATCTTTACATATTCCTTATAGAGTCAACCAGAAAATGCATTTTTCTAAACCTGTAAATACCCTCTTTTAGAAGAAATGCTTGCTATCTTTGGTTTACTTATATGCTGGATGAGAAAAAAAAAGTCTGAAAGAGAATGACTGCCTAATTACCTGAGGTTCATCTTTCACTTCTCCTAACATGAACTTTGGATCAGCAGTTTTGTAGTGAAAAGAGAAATTCACTACAAAACAATGAAAGACAATGTTTATTTTAGTAGTGCATATTAAATAAGACAAGGCTTTATTAGTAAAACTAAATTCTTAACAAGAGTTATAAAGCCAAAACTGGTAATTTTTCTTGTTCCAGAGTTAGTAATCATACTCTTTCTGTATCACCACCTTCTTTATAAAGTGTTACAAAAATATTCACAATAGTATTTTTATATTAATCTATTATTCCATATATTATTTTGAAAAAGTGTTTAAAGAGGCAAGTATATGAACTGCAAACTCATATCCTTCCAGTTGCCTAAAGCCCTGATCCAGTTGTTCAAACCCTTGTTCAGTACAGAACAAGGAGATGACAACTTTCATTTTTCCTCCTACAAATGCTCTTCCTACTTTTACACTTTCCTGTCATTTAAGTAACAGTTGCTTGAAAAGTACAGTGTGACTTATATTCTATGTCAGATGAGCAATGTAGTTACTTCTAAATAGGAAGTTTCATCTCTAATGTAAGGCTTTCAGAAGTATTTAAGTGCTTTCATTTTTTATCCTTCTCATTATCCAATACTTTATATTCATCTAGCACAGCATGGCCGGTTTCCTTTGCAGTTCTCTTTACAACAGATTTAATACCAATATTTTCAATGTTAAATGCTGCAACACCAAGATTGATTGCAGAATTCACAGCGTTGTCTGTAGCATGGCCAGCATCCTCTCCATACCTAAGGAAAGAGAGCAGTTTTGTAGAGTTGTATACTTAGTATTTTAATCTTCATGGGGATTCTTTTGAGAGCAAAAATTCAGGCATTACCAAGAAAAAAAATAAGCACAGCGCCCAAATGTCTAAAGAATAAAATTAGAATTTATGAAGCCATTTGAATAAAGGCTGCTTCTCTATCAGATCAATTGCTCTTTGAAAATACCAATATACTTCTACTCTTTTTCTTCAAGAACGCTTCCAGTCTTTCTCCCTTTCTTCCCCCCTAATTTTGAAGTGTAAAGAACATATCAATAGAATGATAAGAAGGGAGGAGAGAGAAGTTTTGTGCAATAACTAAAGGTTCTTTTTCACCTTAGTTTTTAGGTAAAATTCCTACATCCTCTCTATAGAAAGCCAACTGTATCCTGAGCTGCATCCAAAGCAGCATGGCCAGCAGGGTGAGGAGGGGATTCTGTCCCTCTTCTCTTGTGAGACCCCCACCTGGAGTGCATCACACAAAACGCCAAAAGGCTCAACAAAACTATCCTGTGGACATGATGAAAATTAGGAAGAGAGAAAAATCTTTGGTTTCTACCATGGGCTGTGAGTACAGCCTCTTTATGGTTTAGTGGGCAAGTGGCAGTCTCAGACTAATGGACTCAAATGTGCACTGAGAGCACAACGAAGGAGGACAAGAGTACAGTGAGAGCAGTAACTCCAACTGTTCTGGGTAGCCAGACATTTCTCCAGAGATCACTGCAGTCAGACAAACCAGGGCAAAGGGAAGAATTCCTGGCAGCATCAGAATCCCAGCAGTCAGCACAGTTACATTTTCCCTGTGCCTCTTATAACCAGAGATTCTTTGAGAACCTCAAGATAAGGCTAGAGAGAACCAGATAGTATCAAACAATCCAAAAATCTGTAATATATCAGTACAGCAGCCAGGGCATGTGGCTGGAACTAACAATGAGACCAAATAAAAAAATTAGTGTTTTGTTTTGCCTTTAATTCTCTGATAGAGCAACAGCCTTGAATCACCAACATCAGATTTGCATGTCAGAGAATTAATCTCACAGCAGAAGTATTTGTCAGTTTGATTAGTTTGTCAATTTGATTATTTTCACCTCAGGAATCATAAGCCAGTATGGTATCAGTAAAATAAGTCATCACATTTAAAGTAGCATTGTAGCTTATCCAGTACAGTAAGATTAACAACTTCTTAATGTCTGATAACTTATTTTATAGTTTGCCTGCCTGAATTGCATAATTTTTTAACTCATTTTTTTAATTGTGCAGATAAATACACTGCATCTATTTAAATAGTTTTTTAAAAAGGTAGTAGCATGGGACTTCGGCAGACATATTACTTCTGAAGCTACGTTTTCCACTCATTCCAATCAAAATGCATATGATGAGCATCTCTAAAATTCCATCCACAAGGGTACTGCAGCTAAGTTTTAGCCTTTTTTTTTTTTATTTAGAGACACTGATGGTGCTCCTTTAGCTTTGTTTCCATTAAGTTTAGCCATTTATCTTTGTTTCCATTAATTTAATTAAGAATTTGGCTAATTCACTAGTACTTTGAGCAGCAGACATCTTTGTCCCTAAAATAAAAAAAGAGCTTACAAAAGGGAGATTATGTAAAATTTTAATATAATTATAAGGATAGATTTTAAAGATTACATATCAAATATTTTCAATCATATTGCAGTTAGCTGCAACAGGTAGTTACTTATTGCTTTTCACTCTTAGTGTGTGTTGTCTGCTGATTTCCATATTTCCTATATTTGTATCTAAAACAAAAACATTGTTTATGTGAAACGAGTACCAGTACAATTTCTTCTGACATTCCTACTGCAAACAAGCATTAGCAAGAAACCACAACCTGACTAGAACTTTGCTATTTGGTCTCCTATTTGAAATGCATCACAACACAATCCTGAATGCCAATCTGCTTAATACTGTATGCTGATGTTTATCTTGCTACCATTGGCTTGTAGCCTGTATGCACTTTCAGCAATCCTTTTAATACCTCTTTGCTACACTTATCACCGATTCCATTGAAACTGCTTGCTTCTGCTTACTCTTCACTTTCTAAAATCTACTGCCCTTTTTGTGAGGGGTGCATTTCATGTTTCACAGTTACTTCAATATATTCTTTTATTCTCCACAGCATATTCCAGTATGTGCATCAACTTAGTAACATCATCCAGCTCTCATCTTTCCATCAACTTAGTAACATCATCTTAATCCCAAATGCTATTGTCCTCTTCCCCCACTAACTTTTTCAAAGAATATCTGTATTCTGCAAGTTGAGGCTGTTCTATTATTGCTATATATGCCTTAGATTTCCTTACAAAATTTTCTTTTTTTTGTACTGCTTTGCTTTAGCCAAACCTGCTGAAAGATGAGGTTCTTTCATTTTTCATAAATTTAGCTAAGTTTGCATAAATTCAGGACTAGAGCTGAGAGGTTTAAACCAGTAATTTTTTTTCACAATGATATTATACCACAAAGCAAAGATACAAATCTGAACATTATCTGTAACACAGCCTGAAGCTGTAATACTTCTACAAAGAACCGAAAAAATACTTCCTACAACAATTTGCTCATTTCAGATTTTTGCATACAGAGATTCTCATTACTGTGCACTTACCACATTATCACGTGCTACGTAATTACAGCAAAGGAGGCATTTCAGTTAGCTTCCCTGCACTTTCATAAGCTTTTTTTTGCCACTATTCAGAGACAGTAACAGTGTGCTGTAGAAGATGAAACCAATGAAAACGTAACTTACTTGTACTTGACCGTTTTTACAGTCTCAGTTGAAACACTTTTAGCAATGCACTTCGCTGCACCTTCTAAACCTTGCCACACTGTTGAAAACCCTGTAGAAACAATCAGCTTATTTGAGTTCATACCATTAAAAATATGCCATTACAAAAAGTGTAAGGAAGTTTTATTACCTTGAACTCCACTCGCTGCTACAACCAGAGCACCATCAAAAGTAGATTTGCCATCTTTATCTTTCTTTAGGGATTCTGGAACTAATTTGCTGCCATGCTTCTTCACATGTGGAGCCAGCTCCCTTCCAACACAGCTCGCTAGAGAACACACCCCTTCAACTACCATAAAACAACAGTATGCAGATTATTTAGTCAGAACATAGAACAGCCTTCTTTAAAAATCTTTACTCATATTTAACAGGAAGCTTCACTGAAGTCTTAAGCGATGCTTCTATCTAAGTACACTTATATGAAAGACAGACTTGAATCCACATGTAAGTGCCCAACTGATACAGAGCAACTTTATTTTTTAGGTTCTACACAGCTCCAAATCCAAAGACACAAGTAGGGCTGGCCATGTGACTAACAAGTACCTTAAAAAACATACATACATATCTCACACTCAAATTTCAAGAAACTGTTTCCACTGCTTTGTTATCTTTAACTTGTAGTAAGAGAACAAGCTGCTGCTTTCCTGACTTGTCTTCTGTAGAAGTCTTTCTTACAAGCACCCCAGCTCTTCAAAGTAGTTTTACAAGATCAGCACAATTTACTTTTAAACTTCAGTCAAAAGTAATGATGCTGGCAGTAAATATAAAGATTATATGAAAATAAATACCAAAATGAAGTTGGTGAGAGCTGTTAGGGTTGCCAGGCACCTCGGAATACCAGGCCATTTCTATTTTGCTATTTATACATAGACAGACTTGTTTCAGGTATGCGTGTCTGAAGATATGCACACACGCATTCTCTTGTGGTACTGTGTGTTAGTAACCAGTGAGAGTAAAGCTTTTAAAAAACATGGGTATCAACTTAAAAAAAAAAGAGACACCACTTTGAATTAACTGTCTAAAGCTTTCAAAAGCATGTCAAACTTAAGGCTATACAGACTATTCTTTTAGGAAAGAAAATGAAGTTTCAAGGCCAAGTAATATGTACTAGTCTTAAAGCAAGTCTCTTGCAGGAGATGACTAGGCACAAGCAACTGATCTCTAAATTTTATCACATCAGTACCTCCTCTAGTTTACTGGCTAGAGAAACCAGCTTGCATTTTACAAAGTTTTTATTATTTATGGCAAAAATATTATATTCTGTGAGATGGAAATTTTTACCTAAGAATTGGCTGACTTTCACCGCTCCTCCAGTAGCCTGTTTTGCTACATGAAGTCCCTTTGCTACAGTTGGGTTGACTTCCACAGGCTTTTCTTCCGGCTGAATGTGCTCTCGCAGTTTAGAAGCTCCTTTGTGAATAGCTTTACCTGTGTATTCTGCTCCTTTCATTAGGCCCCAGCTTACCCAAGATGCACCTTCAAGGCAAAAATTGTTTTTCTTAGTATGTACAATTTTACGGACTGTTATTCCTTCAGCTATCCCTCCTCTGCAAAAAATGTTTAGAACATTCCAGATTACAGTCGGAAATTATGTTCTCCCCTGAATGGGCCACCACAGAAGTCCTGCAGTAATTTCTGCATCTACACCATCACTTTTTATATTCATTTTATTTAAGTTTAACACAGCTGGCCCACATCCAAATGTCAACCTAATACAGATATGTTGTGGTGTGTTTTTCTTGTGTTTCCAATTGCAGCTCAGTTTTAATGGTCAGTTTTATAAACACACACCCTGCCTCCCCCATTTTGTATTGTTATAGTATATTTTATCCCTAATGGATTGTTCCTTTCCCCCTGTACTGCTGGTTTTGCCCTGATTGTTTATCTCCCCTAGACCTGCCCTTCCCTCCTCCTACAGAACTGTCAATCCTTCCCTAATCCTGCCCCTTTTTCTAGACCCTTCTCTGTCAATCCCCCAACCTTTGATGCCCCAGTGGTTAAACTGTTCCCTCCCCTTGTGTTCTTTCATTGGTCTGTGTATTGTACTCCCCACTTTATGTTCCTCCCCCGTGTAACCCTTATTGGTTAGAAATTGTATCCTCTCCCAAGACCTCCCCCACTTATAAGCCCCTGCAAGGCCAGGTTCTGTGCCTTTTTCCGTCCCTGATGGTCTGGGGAATAAACACCTTTGGAAATCATACAGAAGGCCTCTCCCTGTTCCTTGTCCCTGCCCTTGACACATGCCACCTGTGCCATAGAGCAATGGTGCCCTACAGCTGCACCCCGGATTGCCTGGCCTGCTGGGGGCAGCCCACTCCTGGCGCTGGTGCCGGGAGCTGGCTGGGCTGAAGAACACCGGCATGGCGTCACGGATACTCAGTTTTTTAATGGATATGCAAGCGCCAGCTGAGCCAGAAATGACAGAACTGCACATCTCAATGCTATGAGCATTGAGCACTTGGGAAAACATACAAACCCAACTCTCTAGCTCCCCCTCTTGCAGATTGATACTTATTACAATCAGCTGGTGGTCATTACTATATTCCAAAGGTTCCCAGAGGAAAAAACCCACATGTTTATCTGCAGAAATCACAACAGATGCCTGCTGTAAGAGGTGCTCATAGAGGGGTAAAATTGTTCTGTCACAGTGGTTTGAGTCCCAGCAGATGCTATTCTAACAGAGTCAAATGAGGAGCCAAACTTACTTGCAATGAACTGTTGGAAATGGATTTATATTCTGCATGGTTTTCCTAAAGCTCATCAAGGCATCCTTTAGAGGATCAACACTGGAACTAGTGAACAACTACTTCTGATCACTCAGTTTCTACCAGCACCCATGCATTTAGGTGAAAATACTGTTTAAATGTTACTCAACATTGGTTTCTATTCAATACAGTCCCCTTATTACAGCTCTACCTGACAAGATTCCATGAGCAACTTTCTCACTCCATTCTGGTAACTCTTTCTGATCTTCTGCTTCTTCAGGTTGTGGCTGGATATGTACAGTATGAGGCAAGTGAATTGCATCACCAGAGGCTTCAGGAGGCTGACAAGTGAAAGCAAACATCTGAGCATCTACTTTGCAAGGTATCGTCAGTATTTCTGGTTTAGATCATACACATCCCATTATCCAAACAAACATACACATCCAAATAATACTGAAGTTGTGCTTGCCTTGGGTAAGTGTACAGGAACTCAAGCTAAATTTAACACTCAATAAATTACTTTTTCCATAAAAATCCTAGACATCAAAAAAAGCTTATCAAACAGGTCAACTTTTTTGTACACTTTTTTCATCCAGCTACTATGGAAAGATTTGCTTGCCAATGCAGCCATATGGCCAAATATCTAAGCAGGGAAAATTTACACTAGTTCACCAGCAAAACAGATAAAAGACTGTCTATTGCTCTTTTTTATCTTCTCAGACAGAAGTCAACTCTGTTGTTATTCAGCATGGAAACTGCAGTCTTTGGTTAGAGAATCCAGCTGCACTAAAGGAATGCAGCTGTTGAGGTTGTTTTGTTCCTCATCCTTTCCTCCCAAATTCAAAAATAAAGGAGATTATTCATGCTGTGTGCTCTTGCTGCTTTTTCAGACTGGCACAGCCAAGGAAAAAACATCAAACTGTGCACAATACAGACCCCTATTTAAAGCTGGGTGGACAGGTTCTGTGTTACTTCATGTCAAACGATTTCTGGAGATGTTAATCATTCAAACACAATAACAACTACCACAGGCTGCTCAGAGCTTCTAAAGTATGTAAAGTACGTAATGTTAATGTATCATTAAATGTATAATTAAACTTCAATTACAGAAACCTAAAAAAATTGTAATAGGCTTAAGTTTTTGTTAGGAGAACTTTTCCAATATAAAATAAACCCCCCTAACATTTCAAAGATTGAAAACGCTGCTAGTTAATGACTGAAAGAAAAAACATTTTTGTTTAGTCTAGAAGAGTCTAAATGAAAGCATTTATAGATTAAATCCAGTGGAAGATCAGAACATACAATACAGAACAGTATTTACTACTACTGGGAATTCTGAAATTCCCCTGAAATATTTACTGGATATAAATGCAGTATTGCACATAGCTGAATGTTGTAGTAAAACCAACATTAACAGGAAAGAGTCAGAAAGTATAGAAAACCAGTTAACAAGACTTCTAAGATCTACACTAAGGGGCAAAGATGGATTCTCTAGAAAGACAGGGGACTCAGTACTGTAATTATATTAAATATAATTAGTCAACTAGATCCTCATGATTAGTATGTAAAACAGACACTTTAACTGGCCATCAGAGTAGGCTTTGGCATACTTTTACTGTATCAAGAGTTTTTAAAACTTCAGAAATATGCTGATTTGAAAAATGTGGGAGGCTGCAGTAACTGAATTGGTGTTTGATGAGAAACCAAACAACAATAACACAAAGAAGCCACCCAACAAAAAAATAACTACAGGACACAGCATACACAGCTGCTCTCAATCAAATCAGCAGTTCTAACATGCATTTCTGTGACAATTTTTTTTTTTTTTTAAACTGTAAGGTTTTAAAACGTCCTGGGATTTACCTGGACTTTGTGGCCAGACCTCTGTTTAAATTTATCTTCAAAATGTGCTCTCATAGTTGCTGGGAGCTCTGAAGGTAACCCTAGCCTCTCAAGGGATCCTGGCACCTGCGACATTGCATCAGAGAACATTAACAAAAACAGAAAGCTTTAGGGAAATAAGGAACTAGGTAAGATACCAAATTTGAACTACTTCTGCACAGGAAAAATGACAGAATTTTATCCAGTGAGTCAGTATCACATAATTCTGTAAAGTATTCTTTTACTTAAAAATTAGTGGTCTCCTGTGCCAGTGAAACTCCCTGCTGAACTCACCAGGATTTAGACCATAACAGAACTCCACCCTCACGGGATGCTCCAAACTGGTCCTCCATCATCACTACATTCACATTTTGGTGATTCAACAAGATGAAAAGATTTAATCATTTTAAAATCTTTTAAGTAGTTACTGATGACCGCTCTTCCTGAAATGATGGTCCAGGGCTCTTACAGTAAAAATTTCCACTTTGCTACAAATCATTATTCTTATTGTACATTTGTTAGACTGTGGGGTTTTTTTGTTTTGTTGTTATTTTCTCTACCTGTCAACATCTTACTGCAATAAGGCACCAGATATATCTACTTTGGGATCTGGGAGGCAAACTTTTAAGGTACTTACTATTTTCACAGATCTCCTCTGAGGCAACTAAACATTTTTGACAGTAAACACATCTGGGCATGATATTCCAAGAATGGCATCACCAAAATTACACAGAGTTGTGTGCATGCACACATAAGGAAAAGTATGCTTTCTCCTTTCTCATTTTAGGTCCTATATTCTTTTTCAGAAAAATAGAAAAAATATAAAAACTGGTCTCAAATTCCACTCTGTGCTTAAAATTAGTATTTTAAAATTTCTGTTGTCTCATTTCATAGGACCTGCATTTTCATTACCGAGCTATTTATTATAGATCCTTCATCTATTTCTCACAGATGAGCTTACTAACCAAGACAAAAGTCTGTCTTTTTACACAACTAAATGTAAATGTGAGAATGTACTGATGATTGACACCTTTCCTTATTGGCTTATAATAAACTGCCTAGAAATTCACCTGGATACGTAGGTCAGACATTTGTTTCAAGAGATCCTCAAACAGCTCTCTGTCAGCTGCTGGAAGTTCTGAAGACAGCACTACTCCCACGTAGGACCCTGGTGTCTGGGACATTGTGTCGGGGAACATGTAGACCCCAGTACTGCAGCACAGAACAGGAGTAGACATCAGAGGATACAACCAGTCACAAACCTAGGAAAAATAAGTACATAGAATCAAAGGATGCTTTTAAAAAGAAGGATAGGCAGAACATACTGATAAACACCATAAACTTGATTTTCCATAAAGTTTCCAGTGAAACCTTCTAGTGAAAGGTTCCCTGCTGATGGCAGCAGGGTTGGAATTAAATTATCTTTACAGCCCTTTCCAATTGAAAGGGTTTTATTATTCTATGATGAAAAATAAAAAGCCTTATATCATCCTGAAAAACAGAAAAAGCAATCCCCACGTGATTCTGGAACTATTACTCTTAATTAGTTCTGACAACCTAATATAGAGAAAATCTTAATTTTCACAGGACTAGAATTCAGGCTGGTACCCTATTAACAGAGATCTTGTCTTGAGACCTAGATGAAAAGAACTGCCAAACAAATCAGGATTCACAGTGCCTGTACCACTCTGGACATTTAGGACAGGTTTATATGACAGGACAAATAGAAATGTATAGCTGTCACTGGCCTACTGTTGAAGACTGCTAGCATGAGTGGAGCTGAACCAGCAGACCCCAAACCACCCAATCTTAGCAGTAACAAGAAGATCCAAAGTCAGAATCCAAACCAGAATCACAATGTTCATTACAGAACATGCCCACATGAAACAAGTAAGGACTGAAAATGTACAAATAATGAATCTTCTTTTATTTGTAGTTCTGAGTCTGGATTAACATGGACCCTCAAATTTCAAATTATCAATTGTCATAACTGCAATACCTTGTCACTAATTGAGAATGAAGTGGGTAGTACCCAACCCCATTTTATCTTGATTTGTTACAATAGGTGAATCAAAATGTCTTCTCTGTGTGACAAAAAAAGTCAATTTTTTGAAATGAAAAGACATGTTAAGTCAAGTTCTTTACATACTGGAATTTACCAGAACAGTGAGCACTTGAAAACCTTGGGAAGACAGAGAGGTGCTTTTCACAGAAAGAGTCATAAAAGTGTGTACTTGCAGAAAACCATTTCTGCAACACCCGTGACATCCTTCGTATTATCATAGGGATATTAAGGCTCAGAAAAGCAAGAACCTAAAAAAGCTGCCTGTTAGAGCTTTATGACAGTTCTTGAAATTTTAATTAAAGAAGAAAATTATTTTCCTGTTACCTGAAGAAACGCCGGTGGACGATTTTGAGCAGCTTCACTATCTGTATCCAAGAATTTCACGATGCGCAGATATCCGGGATATGAGGGAGCACTAACCTGCCCATCAGGAGTCACAAAAAATATCTGCACTCCCTGGGGAATCAAGATCAGCTCATCTGCATCCACTCCCAGGTGTTCTAGGGGAGGTGGCTGAGTACATTTGTTGTTGTAGTAGTCCTCGCTGACAGAAGAGAACTCCCCAGAGTCTGTGCCGTAGGACACGGTAAAGTGGCCATTGGTAGCTTGAGGAGTATAGGCAGGAGGTGCTTCATTTGGCAGACAAAGAGGTTTTGCAGATGATGGGCTCATAGCTGGAATTTGCCCCTGACTCACAGCTGCAACACCTCCATCTGCTGCAGGCGGCTGACTTGGTACAAACAGAGAATTAGGGGGAGGGGGTCTTTCTGGCTTTTCTTTGGAAGGAATGGAGGGGTATAACTTGGGCACCCCAGGAGGGATATCCATCATAGCAGGAGATGCTTGTACCGGTGGGGTGTTTTGCTCCAGACTGCCGAGTCGAGCACGAACATTTTGCAGGGTCTCACTCATTTGCTGTTGCATTTGCCTGGCAGACTCCCAGTGGGACCCTACACACGCAGGCCCCGCTGATGGAATGCTAACTCCTCGGAGCAAGTGGCTGAGCCCTTGCTCATAGTAATTTCTTGCCTCTTCCTTCTGACCCAGTTCATCTGTATTCAATCCTTTATTGATAAAAAAAAAGGCTTTCCTGTACTCTTCATAAATGGCCGTAATATTTCCATCTGCTTGCATAACTGGATCCCGCGGTTGTTCCATTACTGCAAACTGGAATAAAAATCAATAAGATATACACAGAGAAAGCCAAATAATGTTTACCTTAGAATAAAATGTCTTCTTAATGATAACCCTACTGATGTATTAGCAGAAATCTATCTAGTTGCTTGGAACAGTGTCTGATATGTTATGGTTATCGCCTAGTAACACTCAGATTCAGCTGACATGATTCCAAGACAGTAAGCAATCTAACCATCTAATATAGTTACATCACAGATATTTATTTCTTAAAAGTTAAACATCAGAAGAACATGGACATGCCTGATACTAAATTTTTCATCTTCAAGATCAGTAGCAAACAAGAGGAATAAACAAACAGCTTAAAAAAATATAAGTTTCCCAAAAACATCTCTAAGGTATTAAAAAATTCAGTTACCATTTTGTCTTTTTAAATAAAGGCTTAACTTACAAACAGTACATTTCCATTTGAATTATTTAAGAAAAAATACTCAACAGATTTTTAGATCTTGATAGCTAACATCAACACACAGAACTATGAAATACTTTGAACAGTTAAAGCTGTGCTTTACAAAATAAAAACATGGAATTACTTATTTCCTTTACAGTGTTTATAGGGTGAGAAAAGGCAACTGGTGTTTTACAGTCCTTGCTCCCCTAGTGACAAAATTTGGAAGTGCCATTATGTACAAAAGTTTGCAGGTTCTAGGTCTGTTTTGGAATGCATTCCTCAAACTGCCTCATGTATTTCAACTAAAGAGCATAAAAGAATCTGGTAGGTTTATCTGAATTCTAAAATGTGTTAACGCTTTGTTTTAACTGTACACAGATTGTCAGTCTTGTGGGGGGTTTTGTTTGTTTGTTTTTCTGGCAACCTCGAGAGGCATTGTTAATTCAGGAAAATCAGGCAATTATACTGGAAGAGAATAAAGATTGTGGAAAACAAAAATGGGATACTATATTAAACTAAAGAGCAGATATTTTCAAGCAAAACCATAATTCTCTGCTGTAACACAGACGAAAGGAAGGACACAACTGTCAATCACAATGATACTAAGCCACAGAAAACATGGGGGTAAGTCAAAGCTGAAGTGCAAGGAGAAAAATATTTCTATTACATGGGCAGAAGCGGTAACACCACCGTACAGGGCATCGGTGAGAATTCACACACTGAGCCACACTCTTTAGTCTCTACAAATATAATGGATAAAAAGAAGAAAGTAAAGCAGTACAGAAAAAATAATTACTGTGAAAGAAAAAATGATACCCAAACTTGTAACAAAATCCTGAAATAGCACCTACATTTAAGTTTACTTAATGTCTCTTCTCCTTTTAGACTATCAACAAACTAAAAAAATAATCTGGAAAATATCCTTGCTCTACACCAACAAAACCAGAGAAACTTATGAAATGCAGGTCAAGAAAAGACTTCAAAGAGGCAAAGAATGTTGTGTTTGACTCCCACGTTCTTTTATAATCAAAATGCAGACAGCATTTAGGTGATTGATGCATCTGCAGTCACACAAAAGTGCATTGTAATCTGGGAGGCATCTGTTTTTATGATGCTACAGAACCCAATTTTGTGTAAAAGTCAAGGTGTGTGGTTTCAGTACAACAGACACGTAGCTTGGAATATAACAGGGGTGCCTTGAGAAGGCAGCCCAGTGGAGTGAGTCAGCAGCAACTCAAGCCACCAGGTTCACTGCCCATCATGTAGCAAATTTTAGGCTGGAGGAGATTTTTCTGATTGACTGCAGTCACTTGTTGCCAAGAGGCTCAGCATGTTTAAGCTAAAGAACAACACTGGAATAAGTGCATATTTACTAATCAGTCACCAAGGACACCACCTTTAGAAGTTACAAGTATGCTCCTGACCAGCACAACAGCAAACCATTAGAGCAAAAGCAATTGAAAAGAACTCCTTACAAGGTTGTGAATACAGCTGGATCCTTACAGCAAAAAAAAACCAATCTGGTGACAGCCAAACCACATCACTCTGTCAACACTTGTATTTACTATTGAAAAATCCACTTTTCCTTTTAAGTATGGTACAAAGATGAAAACCAATTTAACAGTAAAGACTTCTGATTTGGGAATTGTAGGTTCTTAGAAAATGTTTTGAAGACTGAGAAGGACAGACAAGTTTAATGTATCATCACCATTTACTTCTCTATTGAGCAAAATGTACTGGTTTGAGATTTTTCTTTTAGTGCTGATATGCCCAAGCCCATATAAAGTCCTTTCTCAAGGCTTGAAGTAAATAATTTATTTGTGTGAACACAACTGCAATACAATAGTCCCCTTTGCCCCATGTTTATTGATTTTGGTTGTTTTTTTTTCTGGGTGAGGCTAATGCGAAGATACTTTACAGATTTCAGATAATTCCTTTGGTAGTGATTATTAGCATATAACAAGAAGAGACATCAAGCGTTTCAACTTAAATATTTAATTGATTTACTCTTCACTGTATAGTTCTCATACTGACAGCAGCACTGCTCTTGCTAAAGCTCAGTCTTTACTGCACTAGAAAAGATCTGCAAGGGAATGGAGATGTCAGCACCACCAGTGTCCACACAGCACAGCAGAGCTACAAAAGCTGGCTCAGGAACTCTGATTGTCTGAAACATCCCAAGTCTGCAGTATATGTGCAGCGTAGTTACCTCCAAATAATGCATTTGGTTGGCAGGGCACTTGGAAATGCGGGAAGGACTTAACAGTAGATTCCAAGCTAAACATGTAATAACTAAAAGTCAGCCCAAAGAACTGAATTTCATTCATTCTTAGTAATTGATTAAAACTAACACAAAAGAATGGATGATATTAAATAAGCTTATCTAATTGCTCCCTCACAACACAAGAATAAATATTCTCTGAAAGGAAACATTTAAACAGCAATCTGATCATATCCAAGGAATATCCTCATTCACTATTATTTTCACTGTACAATCTTAATATAGCATTTAAGTGTCCTGCACATTTTAATATTTATCTGTAATCCACTCCTGCACAATGCTGAATCTTATTTCCTCTCTTCTAAAGCTGCAATGAATGGAAAAATGTGTATTACTGAATACTGAGAGCACTGCAGGCTAACCTTTGATCCTATGGCCTGTTCAGATCAGCCCAGATCTGTACCATTTAGCCTTAATCAAGATTTAGGGGAACTTGTCTCAGAGAAAGCCAGTCCAAAACTGAGATTAGGAGCTAAAGGGCACTGTAGATAATCACAGATCAATCCAGCACTTCAGCCTTTTTTCTTTTATCAGTCCCAAACTCTGTGGTTTTGACTGACTTGACCAAGGGAGGCTACAATGCAACAATGAAACGTCAGTTTAGTTTGATATTGTAAGCTAACATCTCACCCATCCTTCCTCTGAAGCAACAAAGCCCATTTCATTAAAAACTAACATAGATTAACAAAAATACAGGTCAATGGTGGATCTCACTGCTAGACTGTAAACATGAAGTCTAAGGCTTATTAAGAAGATTAAACAGCCTGACTGACAGAGGTAGGATGCACTTGCCAACTCAACATTTTTGAAGGAGAGTAGGGGAGAAAAATGCAAAGCAAATAAAAAAAAACAACAAACAAAAACAAACAACAAAAAACCAAACAAACAAACACCCCAAAACAACAACAAAAAAAACCACTAAAACACCCTTAATCTAAGAATTCTTGTTTTTGAACTGTTTCTCTCTCAACCACCAATTAAGCACCACACAAACACAATTGTTCAAGCCCTATTTCTGCATGAAAAGAGCAAGTAAGAAAGTATTAGTAACCTTCAAGAATTTAAAGAGTTAAATGGTATCTAGAATGTAAACCAATACAAGCCAAATACTAGCTAATAAATGTGCCTTTTTATGCTTTTGTCTGAGTTAAATTAATTCGTTTAAAGAATCCTTTACATTTTTCATGACATGGTGGCCTACTCCTAGTTTTCACGCAAAGAAAAAAAACTGCCAGGCTAGATAATAAGTTAATGACATTAAAGTGATTCTTACTCTCAAAACTGCCAAATACTTGAATTAAACTGCCATCCTCTGACATTTCAACCTACACCTTCTCAGGCTGGTATCCGAGCACCTACTCAGCCAGCATGCCTAATTTTCCTCATCAACTGCTGTTTTAAGATTGTTTCTGTCCAAATAAAAGAGCTTCCTTCTTGACTCCTTGGTCTGCACCTCCACCGCATGCTGTCACCACAGAGCTTTTAGGCCCCGGGTGCCTACTTGTCACTTCTCTAAAAGAGAAAGCAGAAACCAGTCGGGCAGATAATGCCCTTCATTCGCAGCTCTGCTGCCCAGCACTGACGTTTTTCGCAGCACCGAAGTACAAAGATATCGTACTAGCCTTCCAAAGCATTGCAAGATCATCATGGAAAATTCAGTGTTATGTAAGGCTGCTACTTAATGCTATTTCATTAGCTGTGAGAAACCACCTGCCGGTTTCTGATCACTACCGGCGTTCTACCAGATTCAAGAAACTCAAAACTGTCTGACACGAATCCTTTAAAAACAAAACAACGAGACAAAATAAAAGGAGCAGTTTTCTGAAGTATCCTGACAAATAACCTCTCAAGACATTCAATACATTATTTACCATCAGGGTTACTTCAACCTGCCCAGATCACAGGCCCCCCACCCCCTGCCCGCGGGGGCTCTCCGGCGGCCGCCCGGCCTCGGCCCCCTCCCCTGCCTCCCCCCGCCCGCCCCGCTACAATCAGCGCCCCCGGCTCCGCAGGGACCCCCGACAGCCCGGCAGGGCCCGGACCAGCCGCCGCCTCACCGAGCCGAGCGCCTCCGCCGCGCTGAGCCGAGCCCAGCCCGGCCCGGCCCCGCCTCCGCCCGGTCAGGCGGCAGCGGGCGGGGCCGAGGGGTCGCGGCTCTGGCGTCAGCGGCGCGGGGCGGCCGAGCCCGGGCCCGGAGCTTTATCAGTTAATAATTAACGCTGGGCTGTGCAGTTTGTCACGGGTTTTGGTGTTATTTTTCTGGTTTTTCGGTTTTTTGTCTGTTTTTATTTTGGAGGGTTGCTTGCTTGTTTGTTTTTGTGAATTGGATTTTTTGTTTGGTTTTGGTTTGGGGTTTTTGTTGTTTTTTTTTGGGGGGGGTGGGGGAGGATTGGAAGGCTACGCAGAAGATTAAAAATGCAAAATTGAAAATGCCGAGTTAGAAAGCAGCACGTCTCCTATTGTATGCCAAATTAAACTTTTTTAAAAATTTTTTTTCTGTTTGGGAGGAACAGCAGGCTGCATGTTGATTTCACTTCACTATAAATTAATTTCGCTGGAAGATCACTTCTCTTTTGTCTTCAGGTTTCTGTGGCTCACATCACCATCTGGAATCAACATGTCAAACTGAAAAATAATGTATAGCCCCAATGATATCATGAGGGGTTTTTTTCCCTATTGTTTTTCATTAGCCAAGTGGCTTTGCTATTAGTAAGGAATTGAGATAATGATTTAAAGTCATACAGCTCTGAAGTACTACCTCTCTTTCCTGCCCCCCTGGCCGCAATGCTAGCTCAGATTTTGGGGAGCTTTGTGGGGGTAGGTGTAGTCACTGCTTGTCATGTTTGGGTTTTTCTCAAGTTCTTTCCCAGGGACCTAAACTGATAAACAAGGTCACACTTTTTAAACTATCTTGTTTTTCACATTTCTCTCCTAAAGAGAGACTTTGCTTGTTGACCCTTGGTGTGGCCAATGATTCAAAAGATCCCACCTCTTAGGTGGGCACATTGTAAAAAGGTATAAAAATAGCTTCTGAGAATAAACCAGCCCCTTTTCAGAGCATCAGCCTTCTGAAATCATGAGACCATGTCTTTCTTTCGTGTCCAACAGCGACAGGTAGGCTTCAGGATAGGGAAAAGATCCAAAAGAGGCTCTTACCTCAGGGTGTTTCCAAGGCTTTATTCTTGAAGGGGTCCCAGGGGCAAAGAGGGAGAACATGGAGGAGCAGGGGTTTTTATCTAATCTCTGTCTGGGATGGGATAGCTGGCACAGAGCTATAGGCTAGAGATAAGGGAAAGGTAGGGTCGGACTAAAGGTTGCAGTCTCTGAGGGGGGTTTCGAGGGAAAGACCATTCCCAAAGGAATACAACATATCTCTTTGCCTTTTAATAATAATCTGTAACTCTAATTAGCTGTATATGTATGTACATGAGTGTACAAAAGCACATATACCTAAATTCTAGTTATGGAGCTGGTATGAATGTCCAAGAAATGGAAAAATATGGCCTAAAAGCTATCATTCTGAAGTCTCCCCTTTCATGTCATGTTTTCACATTTTGTTTTGAACTGTTATTTTAATTGTGCCAAAGAGGCACTGATCAAGGTTGTATTTCCAGAGGTGGCTGTCTCCAGGTGAGACTGACTTACCGGCCTGGGTAAGCTGGAGCTGGTTGCTGCCCTAAGTGCTGGGCAGTGGGAGGGAGGAACTGCATTTGTGCACTGGTGCTGTGAGAAAAACAAATGAAAGATGATCTCACTAAACATCCAACACTTGCCTTAGAACATGAACACTCATGTTCTCAGTCAAACTTCCAACTTCTCAGTGAAACAGCTGCTCAAATTACTGGGTATAATCTGGCAGTATATTACTGATTTGCAGCTTTGATAATCAGTGCTAAAAATCTTCTGCAGCTTGGCTTCCATGTGGAAAATTTCTAGCCTGATTAAATCCAGCAAAGGTGCATTCCATGGTGCATGACTCTTTACCTGTGCTAGCTCTTCCAGAACTTGCTGGGTTCCAGCCCTGTTAAGGCTCACTGACTTGCTTTCTCAGGTACTATATGTGTATACTGACTGTGAATCAACCTTCAACACACACAGGACCACAGACCATAACAAATTCATAGTAAACATGGGCTTTAGGTAGTGGCAGCTCTGTCCAGCACTGCCTTTGGATATAAAAATCAGTTTATCTCTTAGCTTCATTTAGCTCCAAAGTATCTCTGGAAATTTGTTACACATTGTGGTTTCTAGCATAACATTTTTCTAGGAATTCCATGTTCCAGACTTTTCACATGCCCACTCTTCGGCTCTTTTCCTACTGGCAAGAAACAGAGAGCAACCTGAAAGAGAGAAAGTTGTCCACAAATCAGGGAGAGTTCCTCTTTCTGAACAGCAGTGAGGACAATATTTGTATGTGAAGCAGTGTATAGAAAGATGAGGGTTTGGACTGGCGGAGAGGGCCCTAAACATTTGTTTAAACAGATGGCAGGTTGGACTCAGGTAACTAGCTGTCACTGGATTATGCTATGTGTGTATACACAAAGTTTACAATGAAATAAAAATGTTTTTATAACAAAATGACATTCTTTTGAAGCAGGGCTGCAAGACATTAGAAGGACCTTTTAAGTTTTTTAGCCATGCAGGGGGTACCTTTGCCCCATGTTTTGTGGGAGCAGACCTTGCAAGGTCCAGAAGTTGATGAGGGGCACAGCAGTGTCACAAGTGAGGGAGGGATGAGCTGGACAGGTGAATGCTGTGCTCTGAGCTGTTATAGGATGCCAACCTGTCCTTCTACCAGATGCTGCTCTGCTGTATGACCCCTCACCTCACAGGGCAGCTTGTATTGCTGTGAATTTATATAAGCCCTAGTATTTTTGCTTGAAGTCAGAATTAGACTGAGAGATTGATTGCTATCATGACATGTTCCTTCCTACAGCTACAGAAATCAACTGCTTTTGCCTCACCTGAATCTGCAAATTTTAAATTATGTGTTTTTTCTGCAAGTCTTCAACCTCATTTGTAAATGCTAATTCTGCTTATGGTAAGCTACATCTTTAGTGATTTCAATCTTAAATTCTACTGTGGGCTTGCTTAATTTTTGTCTTCACTTTCATAAAATTAATTTCCCCCAAATATCTCCTTTTTATACTCCAATAACAAAAAGTTCTATACAAGCTAGGCAATAACTGTGAATATATCTGTATTAAGGTATATAGGCATGTATATATATCTCCAAGCTATTTAAACATCACAAACAGTAAAATCATTGAGGAATCTCAAACTGTAAATGCTAACAAACCGGTGGGAGTGAGGCTGTGAGTAAAAATGATGTGAGAATTCTCCCAAACCACTTAGTTGTATGCAAATAAATTTCATTGACTCACACCAAATGCCAGTACAACTGTAACCTGGTTACACATCTGATGGGAATCAGGCTGCATAACAGAGTGCTTTTAGTCAGCAGCCCCCAAATCACTGATGGAAGCGCAATAAATCACCATTGTGTGGGTACAGCTGAATATGTAATCATTCCACAGCTCCTAACAATAGTGAAAACTTTTGTGGTAGATGAATGGATGATCTCACTGTGATTATTAACTTTTTTCTGACTTCAAACTCCATAATTGTTTGCAGAAAAATTATCCTGAGGCCAAGCGAGGAAACAGCAATAACAGCTGTCTGAGAAAGGTAATGCACCTTTTTAAAATTATGCCAGCCACTGACCTCAGACTGAACTGGCACTTTGTTAGGGTGCAAGAACACATCTTCAGCATCTCTGTGCAGTGTTGACAGCCTTGAACTACAAGCAGGGATAATGCACTTAGAGCAGACGAGTATGAAACATCTGGAAAGGCACCTACTTCCTGAGATGATCCCATCTGGGATGGCCAGTCCCAAAGGGTGGTGGAATAACCTGGCTGTTACCACTACAGCCCTGGGAAGAAGGAGGCTCTAATTCAAAGAAACAGATCCAGGTCCAGAGAGCATCTGTGCACTGAATTTGGCCATGTGCCAGGCTGCTGCCATCTTGTGCAAGGTTTTTCCTTGTCTTTTGCTGGGAGCAATAATTTGCATGTGTGCAATCACTAAATGCTGTCTCCCCAGTCTGCTGTATTCTTGTGTTGTACCTACAGAGCAAGCACAGAAAACCAAGACCATTTTATGGGACCCCAGGTTTAACATTTCCGACTGTCAGAGATGCTATAACATGGTCCTCAAGTTCAGCCTCAGGAAAACATTTCTAGGAAGAGATAAAAGTGCCCTTGGAGGGTCTGCTAATGGGAATAGCAATGGGAGAACAAGAGAAACAGGTGATGGACCAGCTTAAGTTGACTGGGAGTTCAGTTTGTTTATTCAGCAATACACAAGTTGACAAAAATGGTAAGAAGGGGAAATACCAGGGAAATATCTGGTACTGTAAAGACTAGTGGTAACAAAGCTCTTCTGTTGGATGGTTTATAGGTGCTGGGACAGACCACAGCAAACCTGGCACCACAAAACTTAAGTTATTCACACATGTTGATACAATATTGAGATGCTGGTTGTTCAGTTCAGAGGAAGAATAAATTCAAATGCTGATGGAGTGACTGTTCCATCATGCCCCCTTTATGGCACTTGGAATAGTGGATACTTTATTAGATGGCAGCTGTTTTCCAGAATGATTTGACATACTGTCAGGCTGCAGGAAGCAGCAGAGGTGTGGAAATATATTTCTTTCAGCACCAAAGTAGGAAAAGTATGCTGCTGTAAAAAAAGAGAGACTATTGAGGGGCACTTCGCACTTCTTAAGTGCAGGAGTGAAATAGTATACAGCTAATAAATAATACTGAATTATGACATTTATCCTGGGTTTCTTGGTTGTTGTTTAACAGATTTTTTGAGGGGGGGTAGAAGGCTACACAGAAGATTAAAAATGCAAAATTGAAAGCACAGAGTTAAAAAGCAGTGCATCTCATACTTAATCCATAATTAAATATATTTTTAATACTCTTGATGTTTAGGAGAAACAGAGGTCTGCATATTTATAGCACTTCACCATAAATTATTTTTTCTGGGAACATGAAAGGTAACTCCTCTTCTGTCTTCTGGTTTCTGTGGCTCACGCCACCATCAAGAACTAATATGTTGAACTGAAAACTAATGTATAGCACCAGGAAAATCAAGTGTTGGTTTTTCCATAATATTCAGTGTCCAAGTGGCTTTGCTTTTGTGATAAACTGAGTCAGTAATTTGATTGCATGTAGTCTCTTTGTCTTTTAATAAGAGGCTGTAATTATAATTAGCTGTATGTTTGTTTGTGTGTGTGTGTGTGTGTGTGTGTGTGTGTGTGTGTGTACAAAAGCACATAAACCCAAACTTTACCGTGTGCTATTCCAAAATTATATCAGTAGAATTAGGGCCTTGTGATATAATGTATGTAAGAATTAATTTCATCAAGATTTTGCTACAGATGATGTGAGGGAACATCTGTTTTCCTAATGATTTAGATGAGAAAATCTGCAACCCTACCTATGGAAGTTCTTTTTGGTCATCTTCTTTCAGTCTCAGCTCTTGACAATTTGAAATCCAGACCAATCTCCTGTTGCTTAAATTAGAATGGGTCTGAGGGCTGTTATTTTGTAAATAACAGCATGTTTTCTTGCATCTTCCTTTGATGAACTTGATATTGGCCAGTTTTTAGACTAGAGAATTCTATGAACTGGATTCTATGCAAGGATATTTGTAATATTTTGTGTCCTATTTGGCACAGTTATATGAAATATGAGATTAAAAATATCTGCTTATGTAGATTTCCTCTCCTCTTATGTTTGTCTGTCCTTGGATAAATTCCACAATCTATTTGGAGTCTCACTATGTGTGTGCTAGCTAGTAGATATTTTTTCCTCAGGTGGGAAGTGGATAGTTTTTCCAAAAGCTTCGTACTTAGAGACAGTGTGTTTAACTAGGTGGCATATCTGTCCTGTAATTACATCCGTTTTCCCCACCTAGGAAAAATAATTGAAGGAGTCGTATATCTCTATTTGTTTTGAAATATAAGCTCCTCAAATTGATGGGAAGGAGTTCAGCCAGAATGATTGGAGTTATCCACTGAGTAAACTCAAACAGCAGTCTGGCTCTGCCCAACTCTGTACATAATACTCTGGATGAAATGTGAAAATCAGTTCTAGTTCCCAAGTCTAGGTGGTGAGACCACCCATGGCCTTCTCAGTGTCAGGACAAGTCCTGTTCTGTCTCTTGGTCCTTTGGCTACCCAAAGAGGTGTTCAGTGGAATGCTTGGTGGATCAGTATCTTGAGCATGAAATGATATTCATCCCAAAATGCCTCCATATGCCCACAGCAGAACTCAAACAGTACTATGAGAATACTGAGGTTTTAGCTGACACTCTATAAACATTTCCAAACAGTCTATGGATCAAACATAACAAAATGGATATTTCTTAAACAAAGTGTTTTGTAGAAATGCTGGTCTTTGGTAAATAAATGGATCTAGAAAATGGAAATGGAAATGAAAATGGAAAATGGATCTAGACTTGAGCTTACATATGTGTGGTTTTAACTTTATTATTAAGTCCATTTATCTGAAGGTAGGTATAAACCTTTGAAAAATAAAATCCTGCATTTGTAAAATATGTCATTACAAGGCTTGTTCATCATCAGATACAATAATTTTAACCTTGTTGTTCTTATCCTTTCAGTTTGCTGTCAAAATAGTATTTTGTAATACTATTTTTTTTTTTTAATAACAAATGCTGCAGTCAACTTTTTTAATTGACGGAAGTGCAATTGCAATTTTTGTATCTCTATTCTGCTCTATTCCAAACTGAAAAGGTTTGTGTCTAGCAGATCTGGACTAGAGGTATGCTGATACTGTATAGCTAGATGGCAGCATTCACATTGCTTTGAGAAAAACTATAGTTATTTGTACGATTTGGCTGCTCTCTTACAGTTAAATGGCATGGTCCTACTCTGAAATGTGCTGTATGAGAATGTCTGAATAACTAATACATCTGAAAATCTGACCATTTAATTTAGGTGTCTAAACTGGCCCTACAGATAATGAGTATGCAATGTAGTACTTACCCCTTTATCTGAAAGGATAAAATTCTGATTATGTACACACATCTTTTCAAACAGGCTAATGTTTAGCCTGTTTAGCCTGAAATCAAGCTTTGTTTTATCTTATACAGGATTCCATTTATGTGAGAATTTTGTATCATGAAACAACCCACAAGCTTGTTTGGATGATACACAAAATTACTTCCCTTCTGTTACAGAACAAAATATTTATTCAACAAAGTCTTCTGGATGTTCAACAAGCTCCTCCTATCATCTATCCCAAGCTTTACCAATCTCCTCAAGTATAACCCCACTGCTTCTTTCCTTGCCCTGTAAGGGCCAAGGACACTTTTCAGAACATTTGCCTTTTTTTCTCCCTACTCGTTGAAGATGTTTATTTGTCTATTCCAGGCTACTACACACACAAGGATCCTGTCCCTAACAGCCCACATGAAGGTGAGCCTTGGAAGACCCAGGACAGGGAGCTTGGGCCCTGCTGGCTCATAGTCTGAGACATACACAGAACACTCTTCTGTGGGCAAAGTTTTGGCTGTCTCCACCTTGTCCTTTCAGCTTTTTATAGGATGACCTGAGCCCTGAGGCTCATTTGCTAAAAGCCTGCTTTGCAATTATATGCAGCTTTGGATGTCCAATGCTCTCTGAGAAATAGATTTCGATTGCTCTCAGCTGAAGACCAGAGTGAGTTGCAAAGGGCTGAGTGGACAAAAAACACAGAGGAGTGAGAGCAGGGAGATGGGTATTATGGGTTGTAAGAAGGAGACAAATAAGCATGGGCAGTGGTGATGTGCAGCACAGACAGTACTTTGTAAATCAAAGTAAAGGCTTTGACACCATTTCCCATAACATTCTCCTGGAGACACTGGCTGCTCATGGTTTGGACTCTTCACTGGGTAAAAACCTGGCCAGCTCTTTGGGCCCAGAAAGTGGTGGTGAGTGGAGCTACATCCAGCTGGCAGCTGGTCACTAATGGTGTTTCCCAGGGCTCAGTACTTCATCAATGATCTGGGAAAGGGCATCCAGTGCCCCCTCGGTCAGTTTGCAGATGACACCGAATCAGGCAGGGGTGTGGACCTGCTGGAGGGCAGGAGGGCTCTGCAGAGGCATCTGGAGAGGCTGGATCAAAGGGCTGAGGTCAGTTGTGGGAGGTCCAACAAGGCAAAGTGCTGGGTGCTGCACATGCGTCACAGCAATCCCAAGTTGTAAAAAGGAACCTTTAGGATTGTGCTGACCTGATCTGGAGGAAAAAGGAGATCCTGGCATTGTCTTTTCTGGTAAGCTGTCGCTGTGGCCTCAGCAATCAAAACAGGACTGAGTTTATCTCTGCTATCGCAGTTCAATTATTTATGTATTTCAGCTAAATGTCCTTGGAGAAGCTATTGAAAGATTGGAAGAATCTTTTTTGCTGCTCTCTGTACATTTTTATCTCTTGTTTGTGGACTAAACTGCAGAAAAGAAAGCAAGATAGCTATGTACTCTACACAGGTGTGAGCCTGAAATGAAGTAATACTGCAGTGAAAAATCAGGCTTTGTTCAGTGTCTGTACTGCAGAGTATAGGACAGCAGAGAGATGCTAACCCCTATTTTCAGTATTCCTGCATAACACTGAAGGTTGTACTGTGGGCATGTCTACTTGAAGTCATAATGTAAAATGTAAGCATGATTTTCTTAGCTAAAATGCACCCTTAGGTTTCAATTCAGTAATTCTGGATTTACAGCCTTGCTTTGATTGCATTACTTGCCAACCCATAGACTAAAAACTTCCTGAATTTTCTTGATTTCTGTAAATCCAATGCCTGTGTTTTTTATTTTATGACAAAATTTTTATATTTACCAGTCTGATAGACAAAAACTGCCATCAGAAACTGACATAAAGCTCCAAAGTTTCTTCAGATGGGTAATATCAAGGAAAGATTGGTAAATCTCATAATAAAAAACTGTATAATATGGAACAATTGTCAATAGTTCATTGAATCTAATCATCAGAAGCTGTAAAATTTGAATTAAAAAGCCACCTTAAAGTTCACAGCTCTGTTACCAATACTTTGCTAGGAAACTCAGTGGGAAGCCTTGACCTTGAATATACAGGTAAACATGCTGGGTAATACATTAGTTTGAAGTATGATTTTGATTTATTTTTAAATTTGCCAAAACATAGAGAAACATGAGACCACAATGACATGTAAGTCCTTTTAAAATGTAATGGACTGACCTGCTGTAAATGGACCTACATCTATAGGATTTTGTCCAAGTGTCTAGAGAATTTGTGACCTGTTAACCTCTCTGTTTATCCTAATTCTTCTTTCCTAGGTTAGGAGGCTGCATCCTTTACCCAGACACACCTCATGGTTATTCCAGCTTGGATATTACAATATTTAAGTACCTGAAGCATATATAAAAGTTGCACTTTAAACAAAAGCTTTGTTATTGTCTTTATGTACTTCCTTAGGTAAACTGCCTAGTACAAGTGTTGGTAACTTGTTCCACTGTACAAATAAGCTAAGTAAAATTACTGTTTTTTTCATTCAATCTTTTTGAGTGAAGAAGTATGTATTAAATTAGCAGACTAAAACTTTCCTGAAATTAAATTGGTATTTTTTTAACTTTCTTGAATTTATATTAAACTTCAGAATTATTGTAATTGAAATATTTAAAATCCACTTTTTTTTTTTTTTTTTTTTTTTTTTTTTAATAAAGGGATTACTAGGAAAACCCTCTGGGACTAATTTAAAACAAAAAAGTCCCAATAACTATCACTGAGAACTCCTTAACCTACAAGATAAAGTATGTGCATGATATTGAAATGCAAGTAACAAGGTAATATCTCGATTACATTTTAATGAGTTTCATACTCTATTCCCTCAGCTCCTGAGACATTATTATATTCCAGAATGATTATTTTATTACCTCAAATATTATTTATTTAATTAAATATTTAAGAAAACACAATATGCAGCTTAATTAAAGCTAGAGGTTTTTTATGTGCATCATCTCAATAAACATTATTAAGGAATTAACCTGACAAAGTCTGTACCTGTAGGACCAAAACATCCTTTGGCTTTCCCTCTTGCAGACCAAATGAACTAATAGTCACTTCACCCTTTGAATACTCAGGAATTCATGCTGTTTGCTACTAGTGAAATGGCAGAAAGGCCGAGGGCATAATTAACAGTCAAATCATCCTGGTTTAAAAACCAACCAAACAGAAACAACGTATGAAGAACAGTTTCTTTTTCTTTGATTTGACAGTTGTTTTAATGCCTTTTATGCCATTGAAGGTAGGTTTCCATCACCTGCAGACCTGATGGGATGACCAGCTGCAGCACGGAGCTGAGAAACGTGTTGAAATAGCCCTGCTGCCAGAGAAAATGTAGCACCACCAGCACCCTAAGGATCTAAAATATACCCTCTAGGCTGTTTCTGTGATGTGCAGCAGTTAGTTCATTTCTTTAGTTTGCATAAGCTAACAAGAAGCAATAGGACATGGTTCTCTCTGCAAACTAAGAGGCTGTGGGAAAGGCACACCTCTGTGCATAGAGAGGCACCGGTATGTGGGGATGGTGGCTTGCATCATCCAGGAAATGAACACTTCTGCACAGTACCAGTACAGTACCTGACAATGAAAGGTAAATTAGCTTGCCTTGCAATATGTCATGTTCCTCTTGGACTGTTTAAATGCTTACTTTGTTCTAAGTTAAAGAAAATGTGTTTTTGAAGATACTCATTCCCTATGACTTGTTTTTACTTGTAAAGTGCTTTAAATTTGAGACGTATTTACTCAAGAGGAACTTGTTCCACTGTTCTTGTCAACTGCTTATATTTTGTAGGTATTTTCAAGATCTGCCTGAGTAAAAAAAATAGATATTCAAGAGCAGAGCATTGTTCTCCTGACTTTAAGGATGGGTAGTTAAATTGTTTATACAACTCATTTTCTTGTTTTGTTTGAAGCCTTTACAAAAAAAAAAAAAAAAAAAAAAAAAAAAAAAAAAAAAAAATTCCTGTATACTTTTCTTGTCTGGTAGGCAAGATGAAAAAGTGAGTACTTTTGGAATGAAATTAAGGCGTCAATTGCAACCTAAATTTGGGTTAATCGTTAACTAAATTTTGTTTTAACAGGACTATACACATTAGAGGTGAGACAGCTTCTAGTCATTTGTCTAGTTTGAAATACTTGAAGATGACTTAAAGATCCTCTGAAACTCTCATTTTCTTGTTTTAGATCTTTCTTTCTCAGCTTTTGCACTTACAGTAAAAGCAGCATTTTCTACAAATAAACTACTGCCCTGCTGTAGTTTATTTTCCCTTCTGGAAAAGATTATAGACAAAATGATCTCAGAGATTAAGAATGAGTAATAACAAAAAGAAACCTCATGTAAAGCAACAAATATGGCAGATACCACATTTCCCTGCATATGTGTACAGACTGCTCCCTCCTAAAAAACATACTTGCCTCTTGTAACCTTACTGAAAATAATTCTATTCACTTGTTAGCCAGCACTATGCTGCCCTTTTAGTAGCACCTGATGTCAAGATCAGTACATTATCCCAGGTGTTAGTCTATGTTAAATGCTCTTAAATAGAGATATAACAAGACTCTGACACTATCATAAAGTCTTGAACCAAATTTTTAAAGAGACTGATGGACCAAGAGAAGTTAACATGAACCTGCTAGTGGGCTGATACCATATGAAAGCAAGATGCAAAAGACAATGTATGATCGAAGTAATACCATATAGGTATGGAAAACGGAAGTTTTACCAACAGTTCAGTGATAATCAGGATATTGCACTTACCTGTGCTAATGTAAGGGCTCTGGAGGGGAGAAGAGCCCACTCCAGCCTAGTGCTTACATACTCTTTCTGACTGTAGAGTAGAAAAACGTGATGAGGTAATGGGAAGTTTATATAATTAAGAGCAATGGGCCAACAAATGTTCATTGTCAACCTGGGCCAATCTAAAGCACCTCAGGCAGCCACGTGGTATAGTTAAATCAAACCTGGCAATTGTGCTGAAAATACATCAAACCAAAATTAATTCAGAAATTCCTTGAAAAAATTCTGTTATTAACTGCAGAAAAACCTAGCTAATCATCTTACAATAATATACTGTTTAAGCCTGAACCCATAATTGCTAGATTTACTTTGTGGACACATTCTTGAAACAAACATTTTACTTTGAAAATATAGAGTAAACTACATAGAACTTTATGAATAAAATATTTGTTAGTAAAATAATTGAATGCAGTCCCCAGAATCAGCAGGATAACCCCACCACTTTCCCACTCTTACAGGCACTTACTGCTGTAGAGGCTGTTCCCATGTGTGTTCTTGGAGTACAACGCACAGAGCAGGGCTTACTGCTGGCAGTGCCAGCCAGAGCAAATTATCCACTTTGTGCAGTAGCCCCTTTCTGAGGAGCAGCAGTGGTGTTCCAGCTGCAGTTGGTGAGGGACAGGAGCTCTGAAGCTGGAAGGAGAAAAGGACATGTGTCCATGGCCTTGTTCATGTCTTGTGATTCACTTTCTACAGAGCCCAGGAAGTGTCTCCCTGTGAGACAGGTACAGTACACAGGTTTTCTGTGAAGCACTTGAAAACTGAAATGTTTTCAGTCTCCAGACAGAAAGAAGAAGGTATGCAGGGCCACCAAGCTGTATTGTCATACTGACTCCTGAGAAAGTCTGGGAGTGGTGGGGAGGTTCAGGCAGGCACTCCAGCACTGCAGTCAAAGCAGCTGCATTTCTTGCACAAGTGACAGTCAGGATCAATAATTTGGAAAACTGCAGGAAGGCATGTCTGCTGTAAAGCTGTAAATCTGCAGGAATAAGGCCCAGGTGATGCGGGGTGCCAGCTGTGCTGGGAGTAACTGGTGTGTCAGGCAGTGGTGGCAGCTGTGAGAGTGCTGGGTGGCATTGAGGGGTAATGGGGGAGCCCCAGAGAGGCTGCCAAGGACAGGGACAGGGACAGGGACAGGGACAGGGACAGGGACAGGGACAGGGACAGGTGTGGTCCAGCCCAGCTTGCTGTGTAAGGGCACACGAGGCTGTGTGTGAGATCTGGGGCAGGCATGTGCTCTGGGAGCTCCTGCAGCAGCAGTTGCTTGAAAACTGATGAACTGCATCTTGCTTCACCCCTGCCAAGACCTAAAGAGCTAAAAAAGTTCTTGTATTTCGCAGCCTCTCCCCATGGTACATCCCACTGCCCTGGGGGGGCAGCTGCCTACACTGACCCTGCAGCTTTGATATAAGCAGCTAGTCCTCTGTATCAGCTGGAGAAACTGATTTTCACAGCTCATCCTTTATCTGTAGGATCGCTAGAGCTCCTCCCCAGAAATGGCTGAGTTTCTGTGATTCCTTTGTCTGGTGTATGCAGTTAATTAAAACCTCTGGGTGCAAAACTTTTTTGAATGAAGTGTCCTAAATAAGTATGTTATTATCATTGCCAAAATGATTTTGAAACCCTGCTTATCTCCATATTCTTTTTCCCAGTGTGGTTCCTTTGGAAAAAGGCATAAAAATAATGAATAATATGGTGATACCATCTTTTTTATTGCTTTAGTTTTCTAGATGTGTCAGTATTATCTGTTTCAGCAGTCATCATTGCACAGAGTAGACATAAACTCTTATTAGGAGACTGCATTACAGCTTAAATTACATTTAGCTATCACCTTGAAATTGCTTGTCTGTCCTTCAAGCAAATTCTAAGCCAGAAAATCATTAGTAATACCTTAGTACTCCTGGTGTATATCACCTTTACAAACAACTCAAGTGTTAATAAATTAAATTTATACTAAAAAATAGTGACCCGTGTTCTCAGAAATGAAACAAATCCTACCACTCTACTGTTTTCTAGTTAAAGCTGGAAAACCACTTGGTTTATGACTTGGAGACAGCAAGTAAAAAACCAATATGCATCACTCATTGACTCTTTTCTTCTGAGACTAGTATCAGCTGGAAGGTACATATAAATATTCTATGTTGATCAATACACAAATGTCAAAAGGTGCATAGAGAAGGTGGCTTTTAAAGAGTCATTTATGAAAGACTTCTTAGGGAAGCTGTTACCAGTGGAAGAGAGTGGCCTCCTGTGTATTTGGTTTTGGTATGAGCTTCTACAAGTTGTAAACTAGTTGATGTGCATGCTAGTCCTAAATTAGTATGATTGCACTTCAGCTGGAAGCGTTCTCAGCAGCCACCATCAGCAGTGCTACAACTCGCTGTGGAACTGAAGAAACGTGTGGCTGTCACTGCTGTGCTCTGGTCTTGGATTACAAAGGTGTTGCAGTATATTAGTTCAACACACTGCAGGTTAGAAGATCAGGTATTTTGGAACTTACAACAGTAGGGCTAAAATCTACACAGAGCTTCAGGTGCAGTAACAATGTCTTTGAAATAGACTGAGCAAACCCATTATATTTTAGTAATAACAAAAAGAAAAGCTATAGATTTATTTTTTGTAATCTAGATACAGGTTTAAGCACCAGAGAAAGTGCCTGGTAAATGCTAAAACAAGGACCAAAGAACACTGGAGACAAACATCTTTATCATCTTTTTGCTACTTTCCTCTCACATTACCTTCATCTGTTAGGCCCAGAGGGGGTCCTGTACATGTAGCACCCCACCAGCTTTGCCTTCCTGCAGTGCCTTGCAGCAGCCAGCTCTTTGTCATTCCTTTTTGTTACATTTCTCAGCTTCTCTTTGAGTTTCTAAGTCCTGTGGTTTATCTTTTTTGCTCACCAGAGGGAGATAACGAGAGTAAACCTCTTCGTTCCAGCAATGATAGAAGCACAAGAGGGAAAGATGGCATCCTTCATCTTCCTTCAAATCAGCAGAAGGTGGTCTGAGAGAATGCCATATTTGGTTGTGGATTAAGGAGGTGTATTGAGCCAATATGAGGCCAGGATGGTTTGCTTATTCCACCTGGCAATCCAGCAGCGAAAGATTTGCAGGAGAAAAATACTGTCTGCAACAATTCCTATACATGTCTATCTGAAACATCTATCTCCTAGGGGGAAGAAAAGCAGTAACGAATTGTTAAAAAACATGGGTAGCCAAAAGATCCTGACCCTGCAAGCTGCATATCAGAATCTCCTGTAAGCTTTGGGGGCCAACTTGTAGGCAACAGCTCTCCCAGAATTCTAGCAATTCGTTTTGCAGGGCAAGATTACACTGGGCAAGTTAGTGATGGCAGACTTAGCAGGACATGGTGGTTTGCTTTTTCCCACTGTGGAGAATCCAAATAATCTCCTTAGCACTCTTGGCCCCATGGGGGCCTGAGGACTGTTCTAGGCCATTGAGGCAATTGCAGATCAAGAATTAAAGGGTGATTGCTCCTGGTCAAGACAGCACTCTGAGCATAAAAATCTCAACTTTTTCTAAATATAGCTTTTTCAGAAGGAGATGTTTAACATACAGAAATCCAAATGGGCACAGAGCCCTTGGTGGCCCAGGTCATTAAACTAAAGTTCCTTCTCCTGCTTATTACTTCAGCATTGTCACCACCAGCACTAAGCTGTTCTTTCCCACACTTCTCGATGGTCTTAAAACAACTTCTCAGAAAAAAAAAAAAAATCCTCTGTTACAGAATAAATGCAATCCCCTGGAAATATTTGTTTTATCCTAGTATCCCTTCTTGGCTTTTTCGTGGATTTTCTTGGTTAAGCCAGAAAAGAAGAAAGGATAACTTCACAATCTCGATCTAAACTACCAGGCAGCAGGTTCAAACCTTGGGTGTTTATCAGTGTGACAGTGGAGGAATTAACCTCACTGGTAGCCCTGCTCCAGGTAGCAGGGCTGTGATGCTTTGGCAATGCATTCAGCGGAATGCCAGGCATTATAGTTAACAAGGATCTTGCTACAGAGCCTGATTTCTGTATGCTGAAAAAGTCATGCCTGTTCCGTACTAAGAAGCTGCTCTTTTCAAAACCATTGTCAAAAGTGTAAGGAAACAAAATTACTTTTTCTTAAATGCATTTTCTTAAATATCTTATTTTCCTTATGTTTTTACTTTGTTGCAGGTTTGTACAGATAATGCTGTACTTAGTACAATATGTGTTGGCAGTGTTATTGAACAGCCAAGCACAAGGGAAGAAAAATTATGAAGTTTATCTCATTATCTTTAGGAGTCTCCAGATAAAATTGCAAATGGGTGTGTTTTCATAAAGCTTCCAGTTTTCACCATCTAGCTCTGATTAAAGCTTTGTGTAAATTCGCACATCTTGCCATAAGCACAGAGAAAGTACGGGGAAATTAAAAATCCAAGACATTCATACAATCTTTTAATTTTGCATGCTTTACTATCTTTCTTTTGAACTTTTGCAGGGGAAGTTAATGCTGTCCTGTTAAGAGAGCTCTTTTATATATGTATGTTTTAGCCATAGTATCAGTGTGGAACACAAAATTAACACGTGAAGCTGAGCTAATACAGACACACAGAGACATCCACCCTCTTCCCAAGAACCTTGCAGCACCATTTAAAGTGAGTTGCAAGCAAAAGGAATAATCATTGGGAAGAATGTGGGGAGAGGACAGGTTATCTCCAATATCACCAAGATACAGAAGCCATTGTATAATTAGCTGTAAATCCTTCTTTTAATTTCCTATGTAGTGAGCATTTGGCTGGGTGGGTATTCCTGGTTGCCTCTAAAATCAGAGAAAAGCCTGCTCTGCTGGCAGGTGCATAGAAAGATTTGTTCAGTGGAACATTTCTCCCTCTCAAGGCCACATCATATTTCCAGAGTGCCCCCATAAAAGCCTGTCTTCCTGACTGCCAGGTTGCCTTTTTAACTCAGGGCAGTGCCAGGGTGTTACTGTTTCCTCATTATTTGAGGTCTCTCTCTCCTGTCCGTCAGGGTTGCCCGAGTCAGGGAGCTGATTCGCTTTGTATGGCAAAACGTCGTGAGAGGCAAGGTGATGTTCTCATTAGAGAACATGGTGATGTTCTCGTAACTGTGAATCCCTCAGGAACATCCTGACCTTCAAGAAACTCAGTTTGTTGTTTGAGCTGTTTTCTTCAGAGAGGCCACTGGAGAACGAGGAGGAAAGGTCTGACGTACTCACAGCGCACACACTGACACTTCGGGAATCACGGGAATACGTCATTGATGAATCATTCTCTATCAACTCACCTACAGCTCTACAGAGAATACAACTTGTAAAAAATCATAAAATGTTACTTCAGGCACTGCATAGCAAATCAATTAATAATTAGTAATCCACTAATAACAACCAATTTCTAAAGTTTAATAGAGTCTTGTGATATGAAGTTGTTTCAGATGATTGTGGGGACTACAGATTTTAGGGACTATGGATTTTATATCCATATGTATCTGTTTGGTTTCTTACTGCCTTGGATTTTGTAATTTTCCTTCAAAAAAAAAAGTTGCAAAGCTCCATCAAGTCAGACAGACAGCAACATAGTTTGGACATTTGCAGATGACCAGAGGGGTAGAGAATCACATCTTCTATGCAGCCAGGGGTGAAAGACCAAGCTCCAACATCTAACTTGGACAGTGTGAGATAGCAATGTTTTCAGCAATTAATTAAGAAAAAGTGCATTTATCCTACATAGTACTTGTTATAGTGGCTTCTGAATATGTTGTTTTAGCAGTCTTTATTAGCAAGTCTCAACAGATTATGCAAAAAAACTGAATTATGTCCTGGCAGTCACAACATTAGTCTGCTACGCTTTTAATCAGACTGTGGAAAGAGAATTTTTTAACAGCTGAAGTCCAGACACCTGGCAAACAGAATGCTTTGCAAAGAGATTGGTTTATTTCAGTTGACAGTTTTATTAAACTCTAATCACCTTTTCAATGAGCGCTGAGTTGTTTAGTACCCGCTATTCCTATGGCCTAAATCAGGGACTTTAAAAAAGATGAATACTTATTTTTCTGATTCTCAAGCACAGTGCAGTTCTGCTGTCTCTCATTATTAACTGTAAACCAGAGATAGAAATTGTGTAGATAAAAGAAGGCAATAAAACAAAATTAAAGTGCTGTCAACACTAGATTTGTCAGACATTTAATGAGCTTTGCCATAATGGGTGCTGATTATAGGTAATATTTCACAATGCCATTCATCACTCAACAAAATAATATGCTTTTAGGAGACAGCTCTAACTGTGTTCTGCAATGATGGAAATACTTATAGATGAGATTGATGTGTGCTGTGAGCAGGTGCCATTGCTACCATGCTCCAGTTAAAAACTGTGTGGATTATATGATGTTGAAGTTGTCTCTTACCAAGTGTTTGCTTCATAAAGCCTAAATAACAGTAACTGAACACCCAGCTCAGCTGGAACTGTCTGCTGGTAGGCATTCCTATGATTTTATGCTGATCTGATATTTTCCCCATTTCCCTCTGATCTCTACATCTTCTCCATGCTGCAGCAAAGCCTGTGGCATGTGGAGGTGAAGCTTAATATGAGTCAGTAGCCAAAGGTGAGGCTACTGCCCTGTCTGGAGACTGTGGATCCCCCAGCCCTATGAACCAACACCCATTAGCAGCTGGGCCTCGTGGGGACAGCCTTTATGGCAAGTACTCTACAGTGTTAAAAGTTTTGGCATTTTAATTGCTCTATCATTGCCCCTGGCATCTTGGAATCTTGCTTCTAGTTATTTTCTAGGGAAGTGAAAAACCCAGAGTTCACTGATGGATATAGAGGTAGATTTTTCCAGCTAAATCAGATCTTTCATTTGCCTTCAGTGCTTTTTTTCACAACTGTAATTTTCTTTCATGGTGGGGAATCTGCTTGGAAACTGATATTTTGTGTCCACAGAGACTCCACCAGGGACACAGATATTCAGACAACCAAAAGCAGGAAATAATTTCAATTCCAGATTCACCTTTTTGTTGTTACTTTGGCTGCCATCACACAAAAAGTATTGGCTGGATTTCTTGATAGCAGAGTTTGAGAAGACTACATCAAAACTAATCAAAAAGGCAGTTTTAGAGAAATGCTATGGTATGTCACTCCAAGTCTTCAAAATCCTTGTTGATCCTGGTAATCTTACTCACACAACCACATCTTCATTATTAGAGCCCTCTTTATCTGAAGGAGTACCAAAGAATCTAAAATCTGGTCACATACTACCTGGAGCTGGCTCTAAGGTACAACACAATAATATTTCTGAAGCTAGGAAAGAAATTTTTTATATCCACTAAGATTTTAATTGGTACCCCAACCAACAGTATTCAGCATTCTTCCGTTATGTAGCCATTGCTTTATTTTCACTACCTTTTGTCACTGATCCATCTGATACCAAGATATCAGGACATCAAGAATGTAGGAATGAGCATATGGACAGTAATGTGAGGCTATGGCAGATGTTCTGGGTAATCTAATAAGAATGGGGAAGAAAAAAGCAAACTCATATTTAACAGACCATTATCAATGTCTCCCACCATACAGTGCACACAGGACTGGACTCAACTGTGACATTGAGTTACTTAACACTGAGTGGCCCAGGATAAGCCAGGCAAGCTCTAAATCTGGGGCATTTTCTGGTACCCTTCTAAATATCAGCCAAGGCATAGATAGTAAAGTTTTTCCTTTTTGAGGCATACCCAACCAGTTTTGGATTGAGATTTGTGAAAGTAATTTTCTTTCCTATTTTGGGGCACTCTGAAAGATGCTGACAACGTTGTGAAAAAGGCTCACTAGCTCTTTAATGAGAAAGAAAGAAAGAAAGAAAGAAAGAAAGAAAGAAAGAAAGAAAGAAAGAAAGAAAGAAAGAAAGAAAGAAAGAAAAGAACTAACCCATTTTGTCTCCAGTTATGGTTAGATGAAGACACAAATCTCCTGAGATTCATTACAAAATCCAAAATGGTGCAGCCCAGTTCAACCCCTGGTAGCCTGAAAGTTGACTTGGAACAATACCTGAGGAGTTTTTATACCATAGTTTCCCTTTGGTTATTCATAGTGTGTAGACATGTTCAATTTTGTGTTTCTCTTGTTTCACAGGGATGAGATCCAAGCTCAACACCCAACACTGCCCATGCAAGACAGCATAACTTCAGTCCAGTACCTGCACCACCCTGAGCTCCTCAGGACTGAGGGAGAACCATGTTCCTTGGTAACTCCCTGTTCTCAGACCACAGTTATTCAGGGCGTCATGTCATTTGTTTCAGCCTCTTTTTATTGACTGAGTAAATAACTCCCTTGATTACAGCAGTTCCCGTCTTCCCTAGGGTTACATTTGGCAACAACCCGCTCACCCTTCTTTAACTGCACTGTTAATTAGGAGGCCTGTGTTTCCCTTCTTGTCAAAAGCAACTAAGCTCCCTGCCACTGGAATTCTTTCTTCTCCCTTCTCCTAGAGTGAGAGAACACTGATTGTTTGCTTGGTTATGCCTTAAGTATTTTGTATACTTTCAATAAAATCTGCAATTAATACTTTGAGAGTGTGTTTGTCCCTTGTCTGAGCACATCTTGAGCACAATGTTTCAATGGCAATAAACAAAAATAAAGAAAGTTAATTGCACTCCCAGCATGACTCTTGACATTACTTGGAGTGTTGCAATAGCCTTGGCTACCTGTGAATGTCTAAAAGAAGTCAGTGGGTTATTTGTAACAACCAATCTGGCTCCATTAATGTGTTCGAGGGAGAAGTTTGGCCAAACACTGTCAAATCTTTCACAGTATTAAAATCCAGAGACTTTCTGGGTATACAGGGCAAGCTATCAGTTTTTGTAACCCCCAAGCGATCCGGCGAAGGTTTTCGCCTCCTTCATGACCTGCGTGAGGTGAACAAAAAGATCCAACCCATGGGCCCTGTTCAGACACAGCTGCCCGCGAACTCAATGATTCCAAAAGGGCAGCCTTGCGCCGTGTTAGATATCAAAGACTGTTTCTTTTCTATACCCCTGCATGAACAGGACAAAGAGCGGTTTGCCTTTTCTGTTGTGTTTCCAAATGGCCAGCGCCCCAATTTACGGTTTCAATGGCGTGTTCTTCCTGACCAGGCGCATTTGTTAACTACTGCATTGCTAGCACTGAATCAGTTTCCCAGAGGAATGAGGCCAAAAGCCCTATCCAAAAGCACTGGGCTGCTCCAGCATTAGAAGAGGGTCCACCAGTTGTAGTCAGAAACAAATTAGAAGAATGAGAGCCAGGGTAGAAATTAGTTTTAGCAAAGCGAATGTATGCCACAGTCAAAAAACAGGACGAAATCAAAGGGTGTCCACTCAAATCTATTAAGCCACAATTGCAGAATAAAACTAATGAAAACTGTGAGTTTTTGTCCACAAGATTAGATTTGGGGACGCCCCCGTGATGCGTACTTCCCGGTTCCAGAAGAAGACAGTAAACCAGAGAACGTTCCAGCAGCACCTGAGGTACCCCCGTCACCAAAGCCCAAACAACACCAACATTTTTGTGTCATTTTGTTAATGAGTTTAGTGGTCCAAGTGCAAGCAGAACCCAAACACCATCCTCACCAGCCAGTGAAATGAGTTTTTCGAGACCTTTCAGAGAACAAAATCATAAAAGAAATCGTGACCGCAGGTGCCCCCAAATTCGTGGTAACAATAGAAGACTTGTTTCCTGGCCAGAAAACTTGTAGTGTCATGTCCTCCTCGAGATCACCTATTGTCCTCCATCCAGTTTGTTGAGAAACCTATTGGTGTCCCAGTGTGTATCCAGGGAAGAGCTACTGCAATTATCCAGGGTATTATTTTTGTGAATATTGGAAATGTGAGATGATTGTCCTGAGTAGTAGTCGTTCGTAGAAGCCGGAGAAGGGAGATGAGTTTTTACAAGCCAAGTGGGGACCGAGAGGTTGTGCACTTCCAGACTTTGCTAGCAATGGAAGGGCGCACACGTTTGGCAATTGCCGTCATTTTGAGGTAGATATATTGCATTCGGAAGACCCTGGTTAGATGGCAAGAAAAAAGTGGTCAGTGTTCATTCATCACCCTTTTCAAGATCTGGGCATGTTAGTGCAAATTATCAAAATTGTACCTCAAATTCCCAAAGTGATTGGGCCCAACAAAATTTTAATGGAAGACTGGCCCAAGGCCACTGGCCGAGTTGGTGCATTGCCAGCTTGGCAAGAACCACAAATAGCCCCTTATGACGTGCTTTACCACATGGTGAACATAACGTTTCTGTCACTGAACCAAACCAATTCCAATTTTACAAGTTCTTGCTGGCTGTGCTTCGATGCGCAAGCACCCTTTTATGAAGGCATTGCTTTTGACGCTTTTTTTACTTATTCAGACACTAGTAACCCAGTCCGGTGCAGGTGGGACTCACCTGCTTGTGTTGATTTTTAGGCCTTGTGTACTGAATAAGTCAGTGCAATTTGCTAGAAATCACTTAGAGCAATTTGACGTAATGTTAGTGCAACGCCAGCAGCTTTTTTAAGTGATTAGAGATAAGTGATAAGTATCTACCAGTTTTAAGAATGTTATAGTTATTTAGTTTGAAGTTAACCAGTTTTGTAGTTTACTAACAATTTACAATTTAGTCATTTAAGATACTAATTTAAAAGTTTTGCATTCATAAGTTTTAGCATGTTTAGTTAATCATGGGGGGCGGGAAATGTAGCAGCTAGGGACAGGCGCTTCGGAAGACTTCGGGTGTACGGGTAGGTGATAAGTTTAGGCTTTTCTATTAGTAAGCCTGGTGGGTCAGCCAATCACATCTGAAGGATGACCCAAGCAGACAGGTGACGTTTTGGTAGCAAAAGTTATAAAAACTCTGTTTAATTTTGAATAAACGCCATTTTTGCCATCCACCACATTGGTGTTTTGTGAGCAATGGACCGAGCGAGCTGGAGTGTAGCTGCCGTGCCGTCTCCTTGAGTTGGCCCGGCTTTGTGCCCGTGCGGTAACAATTTGTAACAACCAACCTGGCTCCATTAACGTGTTTGAGGGAGAAGTTTGGCCAAGCACTGTCAAATCTTTCACAGTATTAAAATCCAGAGACTTTCTGGGTATACAGGGCAAGCTATCAGTACCCTTTTCCTATTTTAGAAGAAAACCGCAATTGTCTTTGACCTGTTAAAAAGTAAAAAGAACATAAAAAGCCTGCATGGGCTCCAGCTGAAGCCAAAGACAAAACTAGACAGGTCAATACAAGTAGAAATAACATTCCCACATGGGGAAATAACAGTATAATTTCTAAATACTGAATATATATAACTTACTGCCATCAGATATCACAGTATGAGAGCTTAGTCTTAGACTCTGAAAAAAATAGACATTCATATTCCTCTAGATACAAAATAATCACAAGATATTGTATTCATCTCACATAACCTGTTGAGAGACTCTGTCTATAGCCAAAGGAAGGAGAAAGGCACCTCCTGAGGGTTACTCAGGTTTTCAGTCTTTAGGCTCCAAGTTTAAAATGAGATGTTCCCTTCACTTGCAAGAGAATATAAATTTCTCTTGTCATTAAGAGAAGATAGATTTTCAAGTAAGACATACTGTATTTTTGGTATCTGGACTACAAGAACATTTTCTCTGATTTATATGCCACTGAACAGTATCGTGACCAGAAATCTGGAATATAATGAGGATGCAGCAAATTTTGTAGTCACACAATGGGCACTTGAAAGAAACTTTGTATTTTTCTGAAGTGTTGGTCCTTGTCTGAGGTAAGCGGTTCAACTAGATGAACCACTGATCTGCTAGGAAGACTGTCATGTACTTAATAATATCTTCTTATTCTTACCTATTTTCATATTCTTGTAAGGACTTTATATTACATTTTAAAACCTTGACCTGATTTTCTGAAGAAAATTTGTGTTTATGCAGACATTGAATAAAAAATATATTTATTGGCTCTCAAGAATCATACTATTCTCTACTATGAAGTACCCTGCTCAATGCTTACAAACCCTTTAGCACTTTGTACTGTAATATTTTTATACAGTTTGATTTGAAGGCATCCAGCTGGTTTTGAGAATCACTTTAGAACCCAAAACCTAAATAGATTAAGTTTATTACAATGCCTTAGGACAGCAATCAGAGGTGCATTTAAAAACATGAGCCTGGGAGAGGGTTTTCTTGTGCATATCCATGCAGCCTTCAGGATTGACTGTGGAGATATAAGAAATAGCAACTCTATCACATGCAAAGTGTGTGTTAGATAAAGTGACAAGGAGGTGGACTGAAAACTGGCTGAAATGGCAGCCTGAAAGGACTGTAATCACTGTCACAAAGTCCAGATGGAGGCAAATCACTACCAGAGGTCAGCAACCCTGTTTTAACATCCTCATTAATAACCTGGATGATGGAAAGAGTGCACCCTTAGCAAGTTTGCAAAATACAAAATAGGGAGGAATGACTGATACAGAGAATTGGTTTTCTGCCCTTCAGAAGGGCCTCAGCAGGGTGAAGAAATGGGCTGACAAAAGCCTCATGAAGTTCAGTACAGGAAATGCCAAATCCCGCATGTGGAGGGGAACAAGCATATGCTGGGATCTGACTAACTGGGAAGCAGCTTGTCCTGGTCCTGATAGCCAGCAAGGTATCCCCTAGGCAGCAGTGTGCTCTTGCTGCCAGGGTGGCCATTGGCTGGGCTGAATTAGATAGAACATTGCCAGCAGGCTGAGGGAGGTGATCTGTCCTCTTCACTCAGCATTCGTGATGCCATACTAAGACCAGTTTTGGGATCCTCAGTACAAGGATTATTAAGGGTCTGGAGCATCTGACAGGTGAAGAAAGCCTGAGACAGCTGTGACTGTTAAGCTCTGGCTGTTTGCTCTGTCTTTATATAGTTTCCAGAAGCTTAGTTAAAACTAGCCCAAACACATTTGTTGGGTCTTTTTTCCTCACAAAATCATATTATTTCAATGAAAATTCCTAAACATGATTCTCCATGTATTTAATTTTGGAATATTTTCATTTCAGAAAACTCTGAAACTCCTTCCTATTTCACTTTATGCATTTTCATTTATTACTTTTAAGTATTTCATAATAGATGAGGAATAGTAGTGCTGCAAGACAGATGGAACACTTAATTTTTAGAATCAGTAAAGGAGTTAATTCATTTTACAGACTGAAACAGCTTTTTAAATATTGTATCTTGAGTTGATTAACTTCAGTGCACTGAGAATCCAGAAAAGGTATTCTGTGCAACAACAAAGAAGTAACTCATCTTCATGATTCTAGAGTAAAAACAGCATCCAGCACTGTGTCTGGATGGTCTCTGGTGGAGGAACACATTCAGGGCTGCCAAATATCCACACTGGTATGGTGTGCTGGGGAGGGACCCTGGAGGGGAACGTCCACATGGTGCTTGAGCATGACTGCTGTGCAGAGAAGCTGTCCCTGCCTGCTGGGGCTGACCTGCCATGACAGACACTGGGCCATTCACAATCAGCAGGTTCCAAAACGAATACTGACATCAAATGAACAAGAAGGAGACACTGCTTACAGGAGAAGAGGAAAAGAGTGACATTTATGTCATGTTTTGGGTCATCTAGCTCCAAAGACTTCCTTATTCATCCTAAAACACTGGGATTCATGTTTCCTTTGATGCCTTAAGTTTTAGCTTTCATGTTTTTTAGAGTTCTGTGCTGCCTAGGGGTGTAGTTCTGAGCCTCATATTAGGTGCCAGTAAGCTCTTTTCACAGAGGAGGTAGACAAAACAAATCCTTTTCCTGCTGAGGACCAAGGACAACTTTCAGCCCAACAGCATAAACAACAGTGGACTGAAGGGAGAAACAAGAAGAATGAGACCTCACAACCTGAAGCTGTAATTGGACAATTAAACCCCAAAATGCAAATGTACCAAAAGATATAGAAGTGTAAGACCTCATGACAGGTGGTCCATTTTTTTGTGACTGTTCTAAGTCCACCTTAAACGTAGCCCTGGTCAGGCTTTGTCCTACCCAAGGTGTACCCTAAAGACCTTTCGGTAAATACCTACTTTTTCACTAGCTCTGTCCAGTCTCTGTTTCAGGTTAACCTTCCCAAGGCATCACCTTCATCCTGGTGCTTAAATCATTGCAAGAATCAGGTGCTCTCTGCAGTGCACCAAATGACATGCTGGAAGAGGGCCACCATGCATTGCTGTCAGAAAATAAGATCTGAAACCCTGAAAAGTTGGTAAAAAAATAAAAGCTCTCTACTCTCTTGGCACTAAGCATGTATAAAAAAAAAATAAAAAGCAATCTGAATACCAGATACTAGAAGAAAACCTAAATTCAGGAAATGAAAGAGAGCTCTGTAAGCACTGTCTCTGATAGTATATTCTTCTTCAAGAAAGGCATTTATTTCTCACTATTTTATCAGTACCCCAGTGGCAGTCTGTGAGCTAGAGATAAACTGAAATTATATTTTTTTCCAGCTAACAAATGAATCCTTACAGGATTCTAAAATGGCTGCAGTTTTCTCACCTCTCAGATGTTTATCTCTTTTCAGGAGGGTATCAGAGGTAAAGTTTTCCCAGGCTTTAGAGACAACCAGTAGATGCCTATTAACTACCTGAGAACAGGACATAGGTTGCTTCTGGCGTGGAAAGTAGGGAAGGATGAAAACAGGGAGAAGGCAGCAACTGGAGGACAGAAGAGACACCAACTTCTTACCAGAGTAAGAAGGGAGGAAAGAGTTTGTTACTATGTTTTCTGAGGAAAGAGCTGCTTCCAGCATAAGGAATTAGGTAAAGAAAAACATGCAGGTGAAAGCTTATGGGGTCATTCAGTCATTGATGCTACAGTACAAACACAGTTCTGCATTAATTTTCAGAGAACACTTGTTTTGATCTTAAAGGCCAAAGGTCTGTTAGATCATCTCATTGAGCTTCCTATTAGCATACCAAAATCTTTTCTTCCCCAGTTACTCCAGTATACAGTCTGGTAGCAGGAATGTTTTTGGATAACGTACATCTTAAGTAAAGGCCATGCTGAAAACCTTGAAAGACATCCTGCTTTCCCCTGGGAGCTTGCTCTAATGGGTGACGTTACAAACATTTGCTTTATGCCTAATTGGAATCTGACTGTTTTCAGGTACCTGTCACTAAATCTTATTATCTCAGTGTCTGCTAGAATAAATGGGCTTTGCAGGCTTGGTATCTTCTTCCCAGGGGAATCCTAATGCAATCCTGTCATCTTTCTGTCTTCTGCTTAGTAAGATGTTAAGATATTTAAATCTCTTCCTATAAGGCCCTTTTAAATTTTTTTAATACAAAGACCTCCACATTTTTTCCTAGCATTTATCCTGTTTTGCATCCCTTGCTACAATTTTAACCCCTTTTTAATATGCAGGCACTGGTTTTTCCCTATTAAAGTTATTCTATTTTCTACATTATGGAGTTATTCTCCACTGGATTGAATTTGGAAATTCAAACTCTGTGATCTCAGAGCTTCTCAGTTGTCCAAGATGTAGCCAAGATTAATGCTATCAAGCCAAATAGCAAAGATAAGTACCTGAATAGGCTTTTTAAACTTTAAACAATGTAAAATAGATGTGGCGAATTTTCCAGTCCTCTATTTCCCCCTACTAATTACCCATCTCCACTGTTTATATACAGATTTGCTCTATATTTAGTAATTTAACAACTCTCCCTCCTACAAGGTCATTTTTTGTGGTTCTGCTTTGCATTTTCGTGCAAGGTATGCACGTGAGAGGTATACACTTGCAGTTACAAGTGCTTTTCGTGAGAGGTATACACTTACAATTACAGGTGTTCTATAAATCATCATCACTGTGAATCACAGACATAAATGAACAGGGCTGATGAAAGACCTTTTACTGCTATCAGTTATAACATGAAATGGGTTACACAGACAAGCTGTGACCTGTGAGATCAGATTGCTATCAGAGTTTTAATCTCTGTTCTTGCTGTGGTAGAGAAAAATGGCTATCATTTATCACTAGCAAAGCATGCAGCAAGCAATAAGAACATGGGAGCTCAGCTACATTAAATAGTAGCTGCTGTGTATGTACATAAGCAGTGCTGTGCCATACATCTACTACAAACAATACGCTGTAGTTATGAACACAGACACATAATAGGTGACTTGAAACAGCAGAGTTCAGATAACTGCAATGGCAAAGTGTAATTGCAGTGAGCAAGTATCATTAACTATTTACTCAGATAATCAAGAGCCAAAATTTCTCCACTACACTGTGGAGAAACCACAAGGTATTCCAAATAAACCAAAGAAAAAAGACAGTGGAACTCTCTAGGTAATGGAAGAGTTTCTATTTCTGTTTCCTTTTTCAACACACTGTCCTGGCCATAGGGCTAATAATCCCAGTATATAGCTTGTGACAAAATGCACTGCTCTTTTCCTTTAGCTTGAAAACAGCAAGACTACAGTGCTCCAGGTATGATCAGTACAGTACAGCCTATCTGCTTCACAGGCTATGGAATCCAGTGGATGATCTGATATCTCATGTTGGAGCTCATCCAACACTTTTAATGAGTCTAATCACTGACTTCTAGGGGAAGCAGGGGAAAGAGTGCCAGGGACATGAATCCACCTGGCAATGGCTCTGTTAAGCCACCCTCTGTCTAATTTCTCCTTTCGCCCATGCATGATGGCACGTAGTCATGTATTTAATACGTAAGGCATAGGGTTCAGTGGACAACCACTCTTCTAGTTTAAACACTGCCAGATTCCAGCAATGCCAAATCTTGCATGCAAGCAACAGTTACTAGTCATGATTCATTCTGATAAATCATCAGAATTTATCATTGAATTCTGATTCAATGATAATTGAATGATACTTAATTCTGATTGCTCATTTCCTCCAAAACCAAAACATGCATTGTTTTGTTCCAAGATTTTGTTGTGCTGAGCTGAAGCCTTTATGAATGGTCTTTGCCTTCACAATACTATATAAGTTGATCATTGTACCTACTTTTCCAAACAACAAATATAAAAAAACCTTATTTTCCAAGATTACTGTTGCTATTTCTATAAATTTTGTTTTATTACTAAAATTTTTTGTTACAGACAGTTGATCTTCAACTAGTGATGCACACAAAACTCATATGCTTTATATATACATACCACAACATTTGAATTACTAATACTAGCAAAGTAGAACTAATAGCAACAAATCAATTGTTCTTTTAATCTTAGAGTGGTTTGGATTGGAAGGGGATCTTGAAGATCATCTAGTTCCAATCCTCCTGCCATGGGCAGGGATACCTTCCACTAGACCAGGCTGCCCAGTCTAACCTGGCCTTGAACACCTCTGGGGTTGGGGCATTCACAACTTCTTTGGGAAACTCGTGCCCATGTTTCACCACCCTCATAGTAAAGATTTTTTTTCTAATGTCTAATCTAAACCTATTCTCCTTTAGTTTGAACCCATTCCCCTTTCTCCTGTCACTACATGCTCTCATAAATAATGTCTTTCCATCTTTCCTGTAAGTTCCCTTCAGGTACTTCAGGTCGCAATTGGATCACGCCTTCTCTTTTCCAGGCTGAACAATTCGAATTCTCTCAGCCTTTCTTCATAGGAGAGGTGTTTCATCCCTCTGATCAACTTGGTGGCCTCTTCTGACTTGCTCTGGCAGATCCATGTCCTTCATCTGTTGAGGACCCCAGAGCTGGATGCAGCACTGCAGGTGGGGTCTCACCAGGGCAGAGCAGAGCAGAGGAGCAGAGTTCCTCCCTCACCCTACTGCCCACCCTGCTTTGGATGCAGCTCAGGATATAGTTGGCTCTCTGTCCAGATGCTGCACTCTGAGAATTTGTTTGTGATTTGTAACCTGAGAAACAGTCCCCAAGAGTCAGCTTCCACAGGGTCACCAAGTCAGAACATGAGTTTCTTTTGAAACTTTCCAACTGTCAGCTTCTAAGCAGAAATGAGCAGTACCTGTCAATAACAGCTGAGTAACAGATTCCATAAGTATAGGGACCATAAATTGGGGCCTGACTAAGAAAAGACCTATCAGCAAGGGCATTTCAGCATTCACTTCAGTAATACCTGGCAGCAGAACCTGGCAGTGGAGCTAGATGGTTATTAAAGAGAGTGATTTGAAGAATTCAGAAATAGCTGTTTCTGAATTATGCAGTACTGTTTCAAGGTTCTGTCAAAGTTATGGGTGTTTTCCTGTGTAGTTCAGAAATGAAAAAGACAGTTGAGATATTAATATTCTGTGAAGGACATTAATTAAAAACATGCACAGTGCTAAATCTCGCTATCAGCTACTTTATGATACAGAGAAGCTTGTAAGGTAATAAAATGTGGTTAGCAGAAATGTTTCATTTTATGTTTGATGTTTTCTCTTCACATGCAGCACTAAAGGTTATCATTTATGTTCTGTTGTTGTTTTGATACTAAAAAAGCTCATTTTCTTGTACTTCTGGGTGAAATGGAAGTAACTGCAGTGGTGCTGGGCATCCTACACAGTCACAAAGCTAGCAGGAGCAGACTACTGTGGAGAAGCAACCCCACAGCTGGAACTCTTTGGAGCTTTATTTGTCACCTTTTACACCACTTGATTCAGAAACATCTCTGGAGTCAACCTTAGGCTATTCTGCTGCTAACCTCTAGTACAAGGCACTGAGGGTACCTCAGTGTACCTTATGATCTAGTAAGAAAGGCACTCAGACTCCATAAGCTATTGCTAAAAACACCATTTTCTCGAGCTAACATGAGAAGCAGGAAGAATATATGTAATCTTATATCCCTGCAGATGCTGGAAGCCCTGAGCCATGCAGCATCCCACAGACCTCTACTCAGGGGATATGGTACAGGTCCTGGAGAAAGGTTCACTAACATTATGGTTTTGAGATCTCTTACAGAATTTTCTTAGACAAAATAATGTATTCCTTATATCTGTTGTCAAAAAACTCTATGTTCGCATGAGAACTTGCTGCTCGTCTTTAAGATAATGCCAAGGCCACACAGGTGGTGTAACTGGAAACACAGAGTGGGAGCTGCCTATGGGCTCCTCTGTTACCATCCCCCTGCTGAGTTTATCCTGGAGGACAAGCTGTACAAGCAGCACAGGGCAGCACAGCCTGCTGGGGTTGACACTCCTCACGGATTGCTAACTCTCTGATGCACAACCATCTTCTGGTTAGGATTGTTACAACCCCAAAGGGGAAAATCTTGCAGCTCTTCAAGGCTTTAGGCTTTGCTTCCCTGCTGTGGGCATCAGCTGGTGCTCCGTGACACACTGGTAGGTTCCACTGCTGCCTGAAGTGAGCTCTGCCTATCATCACACATGAGACAGAGTGACAAAGGATTGTTTCTGAAGGGTCCCTGTATTATCTAGCATGAGGGCAATGGGATTTGCAGGCAGGCTGTGCTCCAAGCTTAGGCAACCTACTGAGATAATAAAGAAGCAGAGTGCACCAGGCTTCTCCCAGCATCAGCCACACCATGTACAACACAGCTGCAAGAACAGAAGACAGAAGCAAGAGTCATGATGTACAAGGGGCAAGATGTTTATGGCTCTGTCTGGGACATAGATATGTTGCTGCTTCCCTTCCTTACACAGACACCTGGCAACTTCACCAGATTGTTTCTGTTTCCTATAGCAATGGAGGATGACTATGTGCACAATACCAGCAAATCTCACAACTTACCTTGCACTGCATTTGTCAAGAACACAGACTGTTCTGTGTACTGTTCTGTACACAGACTGTGTACTGCAACTCTGAAGACATTCAGTAATCCGGGAAACAGGAATCTGCTTTTGGGAGCTGCTCTGGATCATCACAGCTCTTCCTATACCAGCTTCACATGGTTGTCTCCAGGCTCTTCTGCAGAATGGATTTTCAATAACATTCTACTTAACAAGGTCTTACATTTATTGTCTTCCCTCATGCCTACTTTACATTTAATATATGTGTTATAATGGTATGCAGTATAGCAAGGATCAGGGATTGTCTCACAGCACTCTATGTAACAAAATAGGCTGCTTGATTGATCCTGCAAGCCAAGCAATATGAATCTTTCCCACTGGTTGATGATTTGCTTCAGGAATATCAGTCAGTTCACTTTCCAGCTCTCAGATTTGATAATATGCCATCACACATATAATGAGTAAGAGTTATTAATTTTGGACTGTTCAGGAAGATAGCTTTCACTCTAAACCTTGGAGTTAATTCATTTTATAAAGTCAGGATATTTAAAAATACACAAAAGCTGTGTGACAGCACAGCCCAATACACACAGAGAAATCATAATTTTGTCCAATGTAAAAATTATTTGTGTATGGTGGATTGTTTTCTTTTTTATAACGGTGCATGAAATCTAGTGCTTAATAGAATTGCTTAATAGAATACACTAGCAAATCTGATCACTGAATGATTCTAAAAGGCAAATATAAAGTATTTTCTAAAGAAGTGTAAAGAATACTGATGCATTATAATTAAAGTTATGTAGACATCATTCACAGATGCATCACAGAGGGGAAGCATAGCTGTTAAAGTATATCAGGTGTGCAATAAGCAACAGTTTAAAGAAATACATTCACTGGAAGAAGTTACTTCCTTTTACATCTTGTAAATTAAAGGTAAATATTACACATGGCCTCAGCTGACAAGCATACATGTAGCCCTATTTAAACTATACTAATTAACACTAGATAATTGGTATTTTATCTCTGTCTCTTTGCCCTCTTCCTATACCCCGATTGCTAACTCAGATTCTAGAGGGCTTTGGACTAGGATTATATCAGGAAAGGGGAAGAGACCCAAAGAGGCTCCTTACCTAGGATTGTTCCAAGGCTTTATTCTTGCAGGGGTTCCAGGGGCAAGAAAGAGCCAAGGAGGTAGAAGAGCACGAGGCAGAGAGGCGAGGCAAAGAGGCAAAGAGGACGAACCAGGAAGAACAGGGGTTTATGTAGACCCTCTGTCCCAGGATAGATAACTGGCACTGGGCCAATTGGTCAGAGATAGCAAGGGAAGGTAGGGACACATCACACAGTTACAGCTTTGGGGCTCCCTCTGGAGTAAACCTCCCCAGAGGGATACAACAGATAATCACTTCAACCTGCACTATTAAGTTCAGGTTAAGGGTTAGTAAAAAAAAATTATAAACATCCCAAAATATTTTCTATGTTCTAGGACTCAGTTATTTTTCTAAAACTTTCCCAAAATATTTAAGAAAAGCAATTTAGTTTTGTTTTGAAACTGATTTAAACACAGTTTTTTTTCCTTTTTATCTCTGCTCTCATTTTGCCTTTGAGGGTAACAGAATGGATTATAGCTCCTGTTTACTTTTTCATTAAGGCAACTGTGACTTTGCAAAAGCTACAGGCATTTGGAAAAGTTAAGGTAGGGCAAAAGGAGAAACATGAGAAGATCGGAGGAGACCAGATGGCAGATTACTAATTTGATTGTATCCTGACAATCTTTTTCAGTTATGGCCTTTTTTGAGCTTCTGGAACAGACACAATTCTTACTTTCAGATAATTTCTTCTACACTTAAGAATTCAGGCTCAGAAAAACTGGCCATATTAACCTTTGACTTATGCTTACAAACTGTTGAAAAGCACAACCTGCTGCAGTAGCAGGGACTATGTCAGAGTTGTACCAACAACTGTACAGGACAGATGACTGAGCTGCATGGCAGTGTACATTTTCTGGTCCTTTTGAATGCACTCTCGTAAGCCATGCAACACACACTGTGTCTGTGATTGCTGACTACCAGTGACATGTGATCCTGTCTGTTGAGTGGTTGGGGGCACAGAGCTTTTGGGCTGCAGAGTTGTCCAAACTCTGACTCAGTGCTGACTCCGTGGGCTTTCATGCAGAAGAATACAAGGTAAGCTTGGACTTGAGTACTGGCTTGGGCCTGAGCTACATGCCCAGTACAGACAGTGCAAAGTGATCTGTCACCCTGTATGTGGAGAGCTGGTGGCTCAACCAAGACTATGTCTTGGTCTTGTCTGTATGGCTTGGCCAACAACTCCTGAGCCCTGCACTTATGTCTTACCTCTTGGCCATTTTTCTGATTTTTGGTCATTTAGAAAAACACCAAAACTCAAGATACAGTCTATGAATTCTTAAATAATGTAAATTAATTTACTGGTAGGAGAATTAGAACACACTGTAGCCAGGGGACTACTCACAACCCAAGGAATCATAGCCATGTGAAAGAAGTCATGTGCTCCACTGTTTTGCCACATTAAGACCATACAACAAGGTCTGCTGAGACCTTGCAGGTCACTGAGTCCAGGCTCTTTACTCAATGTCAAGGAGACTCCATAATTATTTTTAGAAACTAAGACTGCTCCTGCAGCACATTTTCCAGGGTGTTACACAGCTGTGCATCAAATTTGCCGTTCAGGGGGATTTCCATTGCTGCTCTGCCATAAAGCTGACCTCAGAAGAGTCTATGGCATGCATGGATGCTGAGTGATTGCTCAATGCTTTGGTCTGGAAACACTTGCCAAATATTGAAGGTGACCTGGCCAAAGTCATTGTAATTGTGTCTAACCTGCCTGAATGGGTTTTCCTATATGAGTATCATGTTGTAATTCAATGTGAGACTTAAAGGAGCAAGGCTGGGAAGTTGCAAGTCTTCCATGAACTGCTTCTCATCTTATACTTGCACTTAATTGTAAGACCATGGCTGTTTTATTGTCAGTGAAGATGCTACTCCCAGGCTGCAGGCCAAATAACTATTTAGGCCAAGCTGAAAGCCTAGGGATTAAAGCATACTAGGGACCCAAAAATAATTCAAAGGCTGAAGAAAGAAGGGGACAGCTGACTGTGGTTTAATCTGTGGGCAAAGTGATCCATGCCCCAGATTATGAACTGAAGCCTGTGCAGAGCTTGCTGTGTAAAAACTAGGAATTAACAGTGATTCTCAGAGAAAAAGCAGGAACCAGTGCATGGAATAAGACCCTTTAGCTGAAAAAAGCACCAAAGGTGGACAATATTTGAAGCAAAGACTGCAGAAGGAGAAAGAACTAAGGAACTAGGAAAGACTGACAAGACAAGAGACAGAGTGCTTTAACACTATCTTTTTCCAGAGTCACAAAGGAAGGAAGCATCCTCGCCAAGTCAGGAATTGCTCTGACTTCTCTGTCTTCCTAGAAATCATCAGTAAGACAGTGATTACTGCAAGAAGCCCTAAGAGTCCACTCAGGAAGGCTTCAGCTTCCTCTCAAGCACACAGGGAAGCTCAGAAGTAAATGACTAATGGCCCAAAGCTTTATTTGATTTGCTGCTACAATTAAGTAGTGGCTGGCAAAGCTCACTGCCTCCCTCAGGTACTAATCCATACTGGGCTGTTTCAAAGAGTTCCTGAGAAACTGGAGACTAGATAACCTCATTAAAAGCATTTGAGAGGCGTTTCAGTTACATTAATGCACGATATGACTAGTCAGGATAGCCATATTCTGCTCATACATAAAAATATGAATAAATCATCTGTTGGATAGCTGAGGTTCCTAAGTTATGTCTAAATGGAATAAAGATATGATGGGTACTTAGATATAAAGAATGTTCACTGACTGAAGATGAATTTGGTAATCCCATCAAAACAAAAGGGTAAGGAGTGTTTAAAATTCCACTTAGGCTAATATTTGATTTCAAAGGCTGGCAACTAGACTAATTTTTTTTTTTTTTTTTTTTCAGAAATGAAAATTTGGCATGAAAATGAAAACTGCCCCCAAGTGAAATGTTCCTTGTGCAAACCTGGGGATCATAAATTAAAGAAAGAGAAGAACCTGGACATACAGCATAATCTTCTCTTCCCCTGACTTGTCTTTGCCCACACCTGTAGCTTGACAGATCCACTGTAGTAACTACCTGCTTACAACCCTGTTGCTGCAAGGACATGGAGCCCCTCCCATCCAAAAGGAAAAAGAAGTGTGTCATGATCAGTGGATCAAACAGAGGTAACATTTTTCACCTTCAGATGTACCACTTGCCCCTTATGGTAAATTCCTTTTTGGGGTTTCAGAGGGAATCAGTTAAAAAATAAATGTAAGAGTGTGAATTAAAAATACAGCCCTTTAATGCAGATTGGATCATAAGACCCTGCTTGGATATACCCAAATTTTGAAACATAGCTTCTACATTTCAATCCCTGGAGAGCATCTCAAGAATGGCCAAGGCACAGACAGTTTTGACAAAATTCTCTTTAATTTGGTCTTATAAAGCTGCAACAAGGGAAATTCTAAAATTTCCCATGCTGTCTCTTCTGGGGCATCACAATTCTGGTATCTAACCTAAATCTCATGCTGAGGTTTCGGCTGCTGTTCTTGCTCTTTTGTCTTCACCAGACTTTCAGAGGGCTGATATGCCACACAGGCTATACTCCTGTTCGTTCCTGCTCGGACAGCCATGACCCTGGTGAATCATGCTCGGGCTGAGGTTCACTGTAACCTCCTGAGTCTTCTTCAAAGAGCTGCTTACCTACCTGGCTGTTCCCCATCCCACATTTCTGCATCCACTGGCTCTGACCTTGCACTTGTGCTTCAAGAGCATCCTGATTTTCCCGAGCATTTCTCCAGTTTGCCAAGATCATTTCAGAACCCTCATCCTGTTCCCCAGCATGGCCACAGCCTTCTCAAAAATTGAGCACACGTGCTGCCTGTATCACTGTCCACATCACTGATGACAAACTTTGGTGGTTTGGCTGAACGAACCGCCGTGTTTCCCCTGTTGGCAGCTGAGAACTGCTTAGCCGTGCAATAGCACGGCCAGGTCGGCACCTAGCTGTCCCTTGGCTTGGATTTAGCATGGGAGTCAAACCCACCCTTAAACGAAATAAAAGCTCCTTTTTCTCACTCATCCTTTATCAAAGAGAGACGTACGAGCCCAGCTGTCCCCACAGAGCCGCTGCTGTCTCTCCCACATCCCTTCCTTGCGCTCCGCGCGTTCGGAGCGCAGCCGGTGCGCGGCCGCAGCGGCTCCCGGGCCAGGCGGCCCCGGCGGCCCCGGCGGCCCCGGCAGTCCTGGCAGCCCCTGCAGTCCTGCCAGCCCCGGCAGTCCTGGCAGCCCCGGCAGTCCTGCCAGCCCCGGCAGCCGGCGCTCCGCGGGCGCTGCGCGGGCCGGGCCGGGCCGTGGCCGCGCGGGGCCGGGCGGCGCGGCCGGGCCCCGCCGGGGTCACCATGGCGACCCGCGTCCGGCGGGGCTGGCGAGGCGGCGCGCCGGGGGTTGAGCCGCCGGGCTCCCAACCGGCCGCGGCCAACAGCCGCCGCCTCCAGCGGCCGCGCCTACATAGGGGCGGCGGGCGGCCTGGGTGGTGCTTCGCGGTGAGGGGCGGCCGGACCCCTCCCTGGGCTGGTGGCGAGCGGAGCCGGGTAGCGCGGTGGGACGCCCGTCGTCCTGCGGAGCGGGCGGGAGGGGTTGTGTCCGGGGCACATTTGTGGTCGCTTGAAGGGTTTTGTATTTTTAATCCTAGTCCCCACCCCCCCACCCCCTCCCCCAGGACTTCGTTTTATTTCTGTGGATTTTTTTTTATTATTTTTTTTTTTTTTCTCTCCGAAAGGTACCGTCGTCGGGGCGATGCGTCGCACTGGAGAGAAGAGCCGTGCGGGGCGGCGGGAGTCCTGCCCCGCTGCCCCCCGCAGCAGCGGCGGCCGGGCCGTGCTGGGGGTGCTGTCGGAGAACGGGCAGCAGCAGCGGCCCGGCGGCCAGGTGAGCCCCGCTGCCCGCGCCACAGCCGCCCCCCTGCCCGCAGAGCCCGGGCTGAGCCCCCCGGCCCTGGGCTGGCAGCCGCCGGCATGAGCCGTGCACGCACCTGCCTCGAGGCTGCCGGCAAAGGCCTGGCGTGGCGGGGCGAGAAGCTGACTCGGGCTCCAGCTCTTAAGCGTGAGTTTCCCGAGAAACCCTGCAAGTAACCGCTCAGTCCTAACCTGCGGGTGTTTCCCCGTGGAAGTACTCGGCGTATGTAATTCTTCCTGGAAGGAAGGGATACTACTCGACTGCTTCCCCTCCACAGTGTAGGAGGTGGTTTAAGGAAGGGCTGTCCACTGACCCAAAACTCTCCTTACTGTGTGGCTAGCTGTGCTCAGTTCAGGGTGCCAGAGCCTTCAAGAAGTTCAAGTTAATGACATGTCGTTTTTCCGCCTTTCTGTCCCTTGAGCCCTTCTGGAGGCTGCTGGTGGGACAGGGATAATGTTGCTGTCCTGACCTAAAGAAGCAGCTGGTATGTGTCCACAAACTCTTTTTGGTTTTGGCTGTGTAAAGCCCCTAATTCAGCTCATGGCTTCCTGGCAGTAGATAGTGTGAAGGATTGTAGCCTGGTAACAGGTAGTCCTAGGCGTTGTGATGCTTCAGCTCAAAAATTCAAACTTCACTTCTTAACACTGCTTGAAGTGCTTTTTTGCCAGTGCAGTCTTTTCCTAAGTCTGTGGAAGTGCTTGAGCACTTCTGCTAACTTGCTGCACTTGCAACTGCTCCTTGCCAGAAGTAAATGTGGAGTAGACTGCACTTCCCAGTCCCACTGGAACTGAGCAGCACCCTTGTTCTCCTTGGTGGGAGGCACTGAATATGATGGTGCTTCCCGAGGTTTCCTAACTTTTACTAGATTTCATTCTTTCTGTGAGGACTCTGTCACAGCAAGATAGCAACTAGTGGCACCAAATGTAGTTGGTGGCTTTTCCCATGAATTTTTGCTATTGGTGTCTGTTACACAAGGAAAGTGATTTTCTTTTTGAAAACAAGTGACACTTTCTGTTTTCCTCCTGAGTTGCCCTCCCACAGTGTTACTGTGTGCTCTGCTTCAGGGTGCTGCTGTTATCAAGCGCTTCTCTGGCTTTGAAAACACCATCCCTTCATCTAGAAAAGATGAAGTGCCCAACTGCATGGTCAGTGCTGTATCAAAGCAAGGTTTTGCTATCTACGTAGATGACTCCGAAGATAAAGAAAACTACAGCTGCCAAGTGTCTGAAGAGCTGGAATTAAGCCACTGTGAACTGAATACCAGTGCAATGACATCCAGTATTCATCTGCTGCTGGATCTGAGTTCAGGTACCTCCTGTTATTACTCAGATGGTGTCCATAGCAAAATCACCACATGTAGGGTGGTTATGAGTTGTGAATTGTAAGCTAGTGAGTAGCTTTTGTTACAATAAATAACACTAAAAGCTAACTTGGATTGTGTCTGAATGAGGGGCAACACTTCTGAGCTAAAATTAGCAAGAGAAAGTCAAGAGGTTTTACAATCATACAATCAATTTTACAAATGTCTTGCTTCTTCCTATTACCCGTTAGGCTCTCCTATGATAGTGGACACATCCTTCCAATCCCAACCAGAGGATCACATGGAAGATGTTGTAACTCTGGCTGTGGGAGAGTATGCAGAAGACATTCATCAGTACCTCCGAGAAGCTGAAGTAAGTTGCTGTCAGAAGCTTATAGGTGTCTGTGGTAGGCTGCAATATTGCAGAGATCCAAGGCTGCCACTGAACTACAAAGAAGAGAAAGTAAATTGTAAAAGAAATTTCTTAAGCAGCATATAGTGGTGATAAGTTCTTTCAGGATTAATGCATCCCTGTTATTTCCTATGATGGGAGCGTCTCTTTACTGTTTGTTGTGAAGAATTCTTGCAAATGGGAGTAGAATGCTGAAAAAATGCTAAAGCGGTTTGACGTGTTCTCACTGATAGCTCTCTGGCTATAGCAGTGGTTTTTCCTACCTTCTTGTGTAAGAGCAGTGAAGTGCAGTCTCCTGAAAGGCAGGAAGGGGAAAATCTGACTGGTTCATTTTTCAGGTCCTTCTGAATGGCTCAACTGTTTGATGGCAAAAGCTGGCCATAGTCCAGGAAGTGTTTTACTATTCCCCCACCAACACTGTAGCTTCAATCTGTCTCTTCAGTGTAGAAATACTACTTTCTAGAGATGCCACTACCTGGGAGTAATTACCACTAAAACAATAATTGTGGTTAGTATTTATTAACTATGGCTCAGCCATCCGTGGTTCTCTTCAGAGTGATCATCCTGATTCTTCAACTCTTTCCAAACAGGTCAGATTTAGGCCCAAGCCCTACTACATGAAGAAGCAGCCAGATATCACAGCAGGAATGCGTGCCATCCTGGTAGATTGGCTGGTAGAAGTAGGGGAAGAGTATAAGCTTCGGACAGAGACTTTGTACTTGGCGGTGAACTTCCTGGACAGGTTTCTTTCCTGCATGTCTGTTCTCAGAGGGAAGTTACAGCTTGTAGGAACAGCGGCGATTCTTCTGGCTGCGTAAGTGTTTAGTCTTCTGAAATCTTGGTGATCTGAAGCCTATTTTTGGGCTTAGTCTCATGTAATTTGAAGGAAGGAAGGTTGCATTAGTAGGTAGCTTTCCATATGTCTCAAGATTAGCACCATGGCCTCCTTTGGTACTATTAAACATTTAATGTTGAACGTGAAGAGCTGTAGGGGGGGAAGCTGGTAACCATAAACACAGTAGCAGAAGCACTACGATGTCAAACCACCAGCCTGTAAGGCTGTAATAGACTCAGCTGCAATTTACTTTAGCCTTTTAACTGCTCTTAACTAGACAGAGTAAGCAGTGTAGCTTAAGAGTGCATGGGTGTTTGTCTGGAGTGTGCTGTGTTAGTGAGACTTCCCCACTGAAAGCTTGCTGCTAAGAGCAAGTGATGTGAGTGTATGTCTGTCCAGGCTGATGACTCGGACATGCTTCCTCTAAGCATGTTTGCCCAAGTTTGAAACTGAATTGTTAGCTTGGAGGAAGAAGTAAAATTAGAGCTTTTCACATCACGTTCTCATCCTGATGTGGGTCCAGCACAAATTTTTGGAAAATCTTTTACTGTCACTTCAAAGCTTAACAAATGCAGCTTCTATATCCCTTTTTCAGGAAGTATGAAGAGATCTACCCACCAGATGTGGATGAATTTGTCTACATAACAGATGATACCTACACAAAGAAGCAGCTGCTGAGAATGGAACACTTGCTTCTCAAAGTGCTGGGTTTTGACCTAACAGCCCCAACCATCAACCAGTTTCTCCTTCAGTATATTCAGAGGCGTGGAATCTGTATGAGGACAGAGAACTTTGCAAGGGTATGGACTATCTGCCTTCTGGGGCTGAGGGGAAAGAAGTGATCCTTAAAGGAGAACTACTTGCTTTTCATTAAGCTGTCTCTGCAACAGGCCTAAAACTGCATGTTTTATAGCAGTGGCTTGTGTGCTGAGACTTCTGGGTAGATGCCCCATGGAAATCCTAGGTTTGGTCTAGCTTGTCTGGTCAGGGGTAGTTCACTGGCAATTAGGGGGTGAAAATCCGGTGATTTTTTTCAACAGTTCCTGTGTAGAAGTCTGTCCTGGATTTGGTGCTACTGCATCTCACTCCACAATGACACAGAATATCCCTGCATAGCTGCATAGGAGTTGCCTGAAGTAAACAACCGTGCTTAGAAACAGCAAAATTACAGGAAAACATCTGACCACCTGCTTCTCTGCAGAGGATATAAGATTGTACAATGACTCTACTCCAATAGAGCCCATGTTGTGCTTCTTAGAGCTGTCCATTTATCCCTGATGTCCAAGTGGGGTATACCTATATAAGCAAGAGCCTTAGCATATGGGAAGAGTGTGTCTGTCATTTTTATGAAACTTGACTTTCCTGAGTCTCTACCGGTAAAATCAAGTCAGATCTGGTGATGGAACCAGAACTTCAGATTAGAGTGGATGGGTTAGGCTTTGGCAAAATGTGGTCTTTGTCTCCCCTGAAACATGATAAAGACTTTTGTAAGATCAGCAGGACTGGAATGCTAATTCTCCTCACCAGATATGTAGTTTATGCTTTTGTGCATCACACTGAGACCATTGCCGAACCTTAATACTTGCTGTATTGGACTGGTTGTACCAGCTAGGTTGGTTCTTTTTGAAAAGCTTGGGTTTTCTTGTTCAGTATCTTGCAGAGCTGAGTCTCCTTCAAGCTGATCCTCTTCTGAAGTACCTTCCTTCACAAGTTGCTGCAGCAGCCTACTGTTTAGCAAACTACACAGTGAACAGATCTTTCTGGGTAAGAACAACAACTGTATGTTAATAAAGAGCTCAAGCATTTTGTTATTGTTAGAACTGAGCTGAGGAGGAGGAGGAGTAGCTACAAAGTCTGTTGTTCTAAAGGCTGAAGTCCTAGGATGAATAGCTATTATTGAGCTAATGAGTAGTAACTAATAACTAATCAACTAATCAATAACTAATCAGCTACCTGATGAGTGACTGTTAAGTAAACCTGAAATATCATGCCTCTTCTCTGAAACAGAAGGGATTTTACTGTCTTGCTCACATCAAGACTGTACCAAAGAGACTTCATAAATCTCCAAAACTACACCCCCAGATACTATTCAGGGTCTTTCTGGGAGAAAGGGGAGAACTGAATGTGTCTACTTGAGTGATTACTATGTGACTGCTTTACCATAAGGTGGTAGACCTTCCAGCTGTGTGTTAGAGGAATAGCTTTAGTACAGAGTAAGATCCAGAAGAGATCTAATGGATGCACATCCTTAGAGCAGAAGGAGCTTGTCAGATCTCAGAGTCCCAAGGAAGACCTAGAGTGAAACTGATGGTGCAGTACAATTGAATCTCTTTCGTGCTTAAAGAATCTAGAGTGAGCTCTCATGTAGTGAAAAAAGTTTCTGCTTTCATGCGAAACCCATCTTCTGGATGACTGTGGACTAGAATAGAGTAACACTGTTTTTTCTCATCTGACCAGCCAGAAACACTTGCTGCGTTTACTGGATATTCATTAAGTGAGATAGTGCCTTGCTTGACTGACCTGCACAAAGCGTGCCTTGATGCTCCCCATTGCCAGCTGCAAGCTATTAAGCAGAAGTATAAGCACCCAAAGTAAGTTACCAATACGCCAGTATCTTGGATGTCTGTAAACACAGGATAACTCTGGTTTTCCAGCTTGGGCTGTGGCTGCTGTAGCTCTCTCATAGTTGTCAGCTTCTGGTTCTGACACAGACAGCTCCATCAGCCTCTTGAGGGGAAAACTTTTCTGGCCAGAAAAGTGATTAATCCATAAGTATGCAGATGCATTCGATAACAACTTTGTCTGCAAGGCTGCAGGATGATGCTTCTCTTCTCCCATGTATTGCACAATCAGGTGATAGTTCAGCTGACAAATCTGAAGCCAGTATCTGTAGTTGCTGTATTTCTATTCCAGGTACCTGCAGGTGTCTCTCCTGGAGCTCCCAGCAGTTCTTCCTCTAAGCTAGACACTGTGGATCCTGGACTTGAAGATTACTGTGTCCCAATCAACAAAGCTGGTCTAAAATTTCATAGAGCACTGCGGGTCATGTGTCTATAACCATAGTGATCAGAATGGTCTTTAAGCTAATATTTTTTAATGAGATGCCTTTTTTAAAATAGATACTAGATTAGAGCGCTTTAACATAACTGACAGAACTTTTAATAAATGTCTTATTACACTCTACTTCTGTGTATCTTCTGACTCCAGTTAATACCTGCAGTAACAGTGAGTCAAATTAATTTTGGAGTGGGTTTTTTTGGGTTTGTGGGGGTTTTTTTGGTTGTTGTTGTTTTGTTTTTTGTTTGGTGAGACTTGTTTTTTACTAAATTACTGTAAGCACTTATAAGTTGGCTGGAGTGGATAAAGCAGAGTTTGAACCACCACATCCCTGTAGGCACAGGTGATTTGCTGTAGTCCTACTAAAGTTCTTTCTCCAATGAGACAAAATCATGTGAGCATGAACAGAAGCTATTTTCTGCCACTTGTTTACCATATCAGACCAAGAACATCCACATGCAATTGGTCTGTGAACTCTGAACATGTTTGTGGAAGATCATCAATGTTGAGGTAAAAGTCAGACTTCTCTTTATGGAGACAAAATAGGGAACTGGTCTCAGGGAGTTGGAGGAAGGGGAGATTGTGGCTGACAGAGCTTCAGGGGCATTCATACACTGGTGAACAGACTGCATTAGAGAGCAATGCTAAAAGCTATGAGGTGCTGGAACAGCAGAGTTGATCTAGATGGCTCTTGAGTCATTCTTGTGGCGTGGAGTGGTGATGAACAAACCTGTCTGAGGTGACCTCTCATGTCACTAGAGCACTGGTGATCATGTGTGAAGAGAGGGCAGTGGGGCAGAACTATCTTAGCCTGAGCTGCTACAAGGTCTTGTGTCCCATTGTCAGTTATTTGTTAGGTAGTGCTTTGAGAAAAAAGAAAACATCCAAACAGGACACCACCCTGTAATCTCAAACACATCCCCTGTCTAACTAGTTTAAAAATCAGTTGGTCATATTGGTTAACATGTAGAGAACTACCATCCACTCATCTATATGGTAAGTCTGAGGTATGCTCTTACTGCAAGAGTTTAAAACTTCCAGGGCTTACTGCTTCCTAAGAGAGCGATCTGTACAGTGCATTATGTGTTTCCAAGCAAGAATAGGTTTAACACTTGACATCAGTATATGCAATTCAGCAGACATATTAAGTACCAGATAACAAGCCTCTTATTTTAATTTTTAAACCTGATTATGCCAATATGTGTGTGTCATGAGGCTCTTAGCTTTGGGCATTCCTTCGATGTATGTAAGACTTCCTTTCCCTTAATTCCTCCCTGTGCAGCCTCATGGATCTTTCTAGTAATGCAGACTCTTCTATTTCTCCAAAGTGGAGGTAGTGGTCATGACTGCTTCCCTTGTCTCAAAAGTAAACATCTTTTAAGGGAGGGGAGTATTCCATTTCAGTCTGGCACAGTCTTGTGCTGTGGTTTCAGTCCAGTTCTTGGTCTCTTTCTTCAAACATTTTCTAATCAGTTAAGTGAATTTGTCTTGATACATACTGATAATGATAGAAGATATGACCAGATATCCCATGCTCACATCTGTGGTATTCATTTTGTGGTGGGGGCCTCAATCCATGGATTTTGTCCATGCAATGAATTTCATGGCTTGTGGATATATGTCCTAAAGGTGGGCTATGAATTTCACTCCTGCCTGCAGTCAGCTTCTTTAAAGAGAGTGTCTCAGCACAAAGTTGTGCCAGTGTCACCTACCTACAACAGGCAACTCTTGGTTGCTTATTTCCCAAGGAAGTGGTGTGTGCCCTGAGCAAATGTTGCTAAGTCTACCCAACTTGTGAGTACCAGCTCGTTTGGTGTTTCAGGCTGAACATAAGATCTTCTGAAACCCCATGTTAATAGGACTCTGCTTGTAAGTAATAGTGCTGACTGAACAGCAGCTAACTGGAGTGCTGTGTATTTTCAAAGCAGAAAAACATGTCTCAAGTGCAGGAATGTTTTCCTTGTGTTACAGGAGATTAAAGATTTGTGTGGTCACGCTGCAGTAATAAGGGAAGAGATGAGTTTTGTTCTCCTAAACAGTCTATAACCCAGTCTTGCCTCATGTTCCTGGGTCAATAGATTTGGTGCATCTAACAAAGTAGAGGTCTGAATTTACTAGGTGCTTTAACATCTGGAGTCTTTCTAGAAGCCACACTTCTGGTTTTCTTTCTTAGATTTAACTTACAACTGCAAGGCAATTGCAGCAGTTTAACTTCACGTTCTAAGAGCTTCAGTTCTTTGGTATACAAATGCACCTGGGGTTTTTTGGCTTTTTTTCTTAAGCTATAATGTGAAGACTGTGCTTTATCTGCTTTCTTGTTTTATAATTATTTTTTAACTCAGCTTTTTGACCTAAATATTGTTTCAGTCCAAGATTAAAAAGGGTAAAAGAAAATAAGTAGTTAAGGTGAAGAATCACATGATGTTGCAGTGTGAATGCTAATAATGAATTTGGGCACAATGGATTAAATTTTAATTTGTGAGACACAAGAAACTCATCTTGAAGTGGTCTCATCTGAGATCTGTAACAATGTCATTTTGAATGTTCCTGCTCTATTCTCACTTCCATTTGTTGTATTTGTCTTATTCAGAGCAAGGAAAAAAGAATTATTGCTGTTACAGGAGTGAGCCTTGGCTCTTCCAAGGTGAAAACTGAATCCTCTCTCCTTCAGTGTGAATTATCACACTTAACTCTGGCCTACCCCTTGTGAGCTGTTCTCTGCAGATGATACCTGAGATCAAGGGATAAAAGATTTTGCAGTGTGGCATAAAGTGGTAATGAAGGTGAAATAATGCTGCTTTAATAGAGGAGGTGCTTGAATACAGACGCAAAACCACGTAGGAGTACTAAAGGTTGTACTGAAAATCAGGTATACAGGAAGATGGATTTATAAAGAGGGAGATGAAAGCAACCCAAAAGGAAGCTTTAAATTTTCGTGGATGTAGTGCCTATACTATACCGAAAAACTAAGGTATAAAGCTCACAGCTTTGTGTGATGCTTGAAATAGAACCAGACCTTTTGAAGACAGCCATATCCTGGAAAAGAAATAAAAAGTAATCAGCATTAAAGCCTAAACTGAGACTGTCTCAATTCCTTACCATTGTCCTTAGTGGCTTGTAGGCCATGGCTACAAATAAAACGTTGTTGTTGTTGTTTGTTGGGGTTTTTTGTTCAGGAAATACTTCAACTGTGGTAGTTTTGGAAATGCCAAGGCTGATCATGCCCAGTTATCTCTGATGTGAAGATCAGTCTGTTGAATTGTCAGCATGTGTATTTCAAAGGCTGAATATTGACTTCTATGCAAGTCACTGTATCTTCCCCCAGTTAAAATTTAATGGGACATAACCTACTGGTGAAACAGCAGGGTGAGCACATCCAAGGAGCTTTGAGGGATCACTCAGTACTCCTAGTGGAGTTGGTAGGTTTAAACTGAGAGGTGTTGAGGACTTTTATCTTTGACCCGTGATGTTCAGTTCAAGAGGTCTTTAACACTAGTATTAGAATAAACACATCCCTAATCTTATTCTAGCAATTTCCATATTTCAAGAGACTTGCCTGTGTGATCATGGTTTCCTGTCTTGGAGTTAACATTTTTAACCAATCATTTCTAACAATATTTTAGCCACCTCTGGTGTCCTGAGAAAGCTGTTTCTTATAGCTGGAGATGTATTGTGGATCCATTGTTCCCTTAAGATTAAAAGGGATAAATGCAACTTGATGCTTTATGAGAAGGTACTGGTTTAAAAGCTATGGTCTGCCTTTGTTTTCCTCTTATCTGGGGTGAATTAAGGATGTCTGAGAGGTAATTAGGTATTTAGAAAGAATGCTTTAACTGTGTTCAGAAGAGTTAAGCATCAGAAAGTTGTCTGCCTTGCTGGGAAATCTGGCTGTGTGATTAGTCTGTGTGCATACCTGCTTGTCATCAGTTCTACAAATGACTCAAATTGGCTCTGGTCGCTGAGGTGGGTACTTATTTTAGTCAGTGACCTTGAAGCACCTTGTGGGGCTGCTCTTACACATGAGAAACAAGCCAGTAATGTCAGTGATTGCTTCCTGGGTTTAAGTTTTTTATCTTGCAATTCTCCCCAGCACCTGCTTCCCCAGAGCATGACCATCTTCCTATACTGAAGAGCTATGCAGACTGTGCCAGGCAGATGTGAACTGGAGGCAGCACAGACCCATCCCCTACTACTTAGATGTTCTAAAGCCCTGTCAAGCTGACTCTTATGAAGTTTCTTGGGTCCTCTGGGTTTTATAGTGGATGTATGTATTTTCCTACTGCATAAGACAAGAAACGCATTGAATACTTACTTTTAGCTGTTATTTGTTTCGTAAGTTTTACAAGTTCTCTTGTATGGTAAGCTCTGACTTTCTCTTGGATGGTCGTTTATACTGCATCTACTTAATAGCAAAAAGGACAAAGCTTTGCATGATGAGCTACCCATAATGAACATCGCTGACAAAAAGTTTGTGGAGAATGTGCACTGCAGAGAAGCAGTGGTTTAGGCAGCTTGTGTGATAAGTATATAATATTGTCAGTCACAGCTCTTCTGTGCCCTCTTTGTGGTTTGTCACTGTAGATGTCAGCCCTGCAAACATTGTAGAGAACTAGGACAGGCAAGCTTACAGGACAGCCTACAGACAAATACTGACCACATAATAGAGTTAATCCTAAAGTACCTGCCTACCTGTATCAAATTAACTTGTGTGTGGGCCAAAAAAGACCAGGCAGTCCTGGCCCTAATCCCCCTGAAGTTGCTAAAATTATGGCTCTGTCTTGGAGTTTTGTACAGTGCTTCCCTCGTTAGGCTGTGCTGGTACTGAAAAATAATTGTGGACTGAGCAAGGACTGGTTCCTGGCCAAATGTCTGTCTCCATTTGGCTTGTTTCCATGATGCTTAGGGCTGGCTAGTTTTTTAAGTAGATTTGTCTTGGAGGGAGCTTTTGGAGCAGGACAAAATACTCAGAGTGAGCTAACAGGCTGTGTGAGTTTCTGTGCTGAGAGCTCATGCTTGCAGTCTGCCCCTCTTTTGTTTTAGCAGTGTGTCTAGAATGACCAAGTGTCCCTGCCATTAATACCAGTAAATACCTAGTTAAACCACAAGGGAGTCCTGCGTCCTTGTTTTTCAGATCCTCTTTATTTGAACACAGAAGAGCCTTACTGGAGCCAAGTGTTGAAAAACCAGGCTCATGATGAAGCACTGAGTTCTGGCAAGAGTGAGTCTCCTCCCTCCACCATCTGCAGCCAAGCTGCTGCTTTTTCTGCTTGTTTACTGTTGTTTGTGTTTTGATGTGTAAATAAATTGAAAAAGTAAGAGAGGGCGCTAGACCCCACAGCATTCAACAGATGACATGAGCTCCTTACAGCAGAATAAACGTAAACTCCATTCTAGTTTAGGCAGACACTGAAGTGACATGTATCTCAAAACAGAATAATCCATTTGGCTGTTTTCCCCCCCTCATAAAGAGGATAAAAATACCTGAGCACTAACGAAACGGGGGGCAAAACAGAGTGCAGATGAGCAGCAACAGCAACTGCGTTCCTCCGTGTGGCAACGGAGTGAGACATCGAGGCGGCAGAAGCAGGTTCGCTCTGAAGCACATTTGCACAGCACATGCTTTCAAACAGCTCCCCTGGTGTACGGTCACCTGTTTGCTGAAGAGGCACGGCTGGGTTCAGCCGCGCAGGGAAGGACCTTGAGCCTTTTGTTTTGTTGATCCAGAAGGACGCTGTATCCTGGGAGTCTCCGAAGCACAGGACCAGAAGAGGGCACCAGCATCCTTGGTCTGGGGCTTGAGGGGAAAGGCAGCCTCAGCGTTCCCCAAAAAGGGTCGCAGCCCCACAAGGTGTTTGGTCTTGGGTTCCTTTTTACGTGGTTTATATGTAGACCAGCAACATGCACGATCACTGCAACAACACAGCTTTGTTCAATTAATTTTTCATGAAATGTAACCAGGTTGTAGCAAAGCTGCAATGTAAGGTTGTCAGCTGTACTGCCTAGCTCTCACATCTGGTGATCCAGGGATACTAAAAGAAAATAAACTATCTTTTCAGAACATCTCCAGTCTTGTATGTAAAGCTTGACTCTTTGTACTAGTCTATCAAATATTTTCTGTAAGATTTTTTTTTCTCCCTGGCTGTAAAAATCAGGCTAACTGATGTTGGCTGAAAGCTTGGTTTGGAGAGGATAAAAATATGATGGGAAGTGCTCTGCTAATATTCATGACATAAGTGTTCTGTGGAAGCAAGTCTGATGTAGTAGTATCTTCTTATATTGCAGGCTGGGCAGATGAAGTGCTTTTAATATTACAGATCTTGTGTGGTTTGTGCAGGAAAGAGGGTAAAACTTAGCTATAATTTTTAAGTTTGAATGTGTTTCTCTTGCTCATCGAAAATTTGAGTACTGATTTCTTTTTTTTTTTTTTTTTTTTTTTTTCAGTGTAATCTAGCTATATGGAGAGTGTTTATGTATGACAATTGTTTTCCAGTTCAGGTGTTTAAGTGTCTTTTTTTTTTTTTTTTACCTTGGTCATTTTGTCCTGTCCCAGCTTGAATTGAGTTTTACTTTCACAAGCTGCTCACCCATTCAAATTTATACTTGTCTTTTTCTACAGCTATTTCTAAAATGTATTTGCTCTCATCTTTAACTTGTTAAATAGGAGGCAGAAGCTGCACTGTCAGAGTCAGTGGAAAACTTCTATCCGGGGCAGTCATCTGAGTGCTGCGGTGGTATCTAACAGTTCAATAAAAAACTTGTCAGTGAAGCTTGTTAAGTCAAAGGGAAATGTTTTCTCCCTGGACAGTTATGTTGCTGAGCTGTGTTCCTTAGTCTTTTTGAGCTTTTGCAGATATTTGTACAGATTTATTTTAAGACAATTGCTGAACTACATGTCGTGCACAGAGGTATGGGCTGCCTGAGGCACTCCGTGGACATTGACTAGAGGTAAACAAATGTTTTGTTCTGGCAAACAGTAACAGCTTTTAGGAGGTGGTGTTGTCTCTGAATGAAGGAGGTATCAGGGAGAGCAGGGTGTGTTCACATCATACAGGCATATCTTCAAGTAAGCACTTGAGCACCCGTGAACAAATGCGATTTTCCACATATGCCTGTGCACTGCTAGCTGTACTCCTCCTTCTCTCTCTTTTCTTGTCGTTTGGTGATTGCTCACAAATTTAAAATGAAGTGGAAGGATTGTGTGGCCCTGCAGAGGCTCCTTTGCCAGCAGGATAACACTGTGCAGGGCTCCTGGCCCAGAGCCAGCAAGTAATAAATATCCCATGGGGCAGGACTGACACACTACTGTTGAACAGAGCACACCCAGTTTTGAAAGTATCTCCCTGTATCCAGTCTTGAACATGAAGTTGGCTCTTAATCTTTTTTGGCTATCTGTCCTGTATCACCTGGTAAAAAGACAAACCCAACAGGGAGTAAATAGGCTCTGACAGCCCTATTTTTTCTGTAAGTAAGCAGTGCAGAAAGCTCTGCTGCAGTTTGCCAGATTTTGTCTCACAATACTTTAAACAGCTTCTTGTTTTAGTGCATGGACTGTAGGCCATCATGACACTCATAGCATAACCACTGCTTGTGTTCCCAGGTCACTGAGCTGGGCAGTAAGTGATGTACGAGTGAGTTCTGCTGTTGAATATCATTCTCTGGTTACTATATGGGAACTGCTGATCTCTGTAACTCCTGCTTGTGTTCAAGCAAATGCTGACTGCACTTAACTAGGGAAAAAACCTTTATTGTATTTTCACATGAAACCTCCAGAACCTTTCATAGCTGTATTGCAAAGAGAGAAGCAATTTTTTTTAAAGCTAAAGAAGCAAACACAAAAAAAGGGTATAGAAAACTCAACACTCACCAAATTAATTAATCAAAGTATCATAAAGACTATGCTGTCAATATTGTATCAATACTGTACTGAATTGTCTCTAGCACTACACAACGTTAATCAAAATTTTCTGTTTCTTTCATCTGGAGAAACTTGTGGATGGCTTTGATGGGAAAAGCCTTCACAAGGTTGGCTGGTAAGTGTCTGGAAAAAATAATAGAACATTTGTTGGTTTTCCTGGTATAGTGTGACAGGAGTGATCATTCTAAGGATGCTCAAGGAGATTGTGGTAATTTCTTGGTGGTAACTCGTCTTAAAGGTACTAAAAAATTCAAGAGTGGTGTTAAGGGTAATGGTATAATATTCAATGTAACATTAGAGCTAGAGAAAAAAGCTCATTACAGTATTGAATGTAATGAATCCATCTGCTCTTGATCTATACATGGGTAGAGATTAAAGGCTATCACTTCATTTTTGTTTTCTAACCTTATTGACTGCCCCTATCTTCAACTAGTGAAATCTTCATGGAATATCACACAGTCATCAAATGGTGCCTGCATTTCATGATCAGAGTTTAGAATAGGAACATACTTTACAAATATTTTTGCCATACTCTACATCCAGGGATGATGACAATTTCTGCCTAGAACCCTGCATTTTTGGATAAAGAGCTTGGCTCCTATTTTTTTCCGAAGGAAAGATCTATTGCCACTGTAGAAAGCCCACATGAAGCCTCCACTGCTCATCAGTAAACACTTGGACAGAAATGAGTGGGTAGTCTTATTGTGTCTGATCCCATTGTGCAGGGGCTGAACAGGATCATGGCTTCTTGTTCAGAGAACATGATTCTCTTTTGCTTAATTCATTGTCTCAATTGTATTTGTTCTGTCTTTAATAAACGCTTTGCAGGATCCTGCTGATCAGACTGCTTTTCATTTGTTTCACCAGTGAACCTTTTAAGTTACCATCTATGAACAGTCTTGAAATGTACTTCAGCTGTAGAAGAAACCTATGTTTAAAATTTGAACTAAGTGGTATGTTAGCATAGTCGTGGGCGATGCTTAATTAGAAGTCTTGTTGCAGCTCAGGCTTTGGCAACAAAAAGTGATGGGTTTTTTTGCTCAATATTGAGTCAAAGTGTACAGCGGCCTTAGCTGATGTTGTCTGTATAGATGCATTGATTTTTAAGGTCAAAAGCAATTATCAGACTTTCTAATGCCTTTAACCATGTTTGGGTGCTGCTAAATCCCTGTTGATACTGGAACCCTTCTATTTTTAACTTCTATATATCTGACTCTAATTTCAAGTGCTTTAGTTTTCCTTTTACCAGCTGGGCTAAAAAGCCCTTCACTAACTGCATTTTCTTTTCATGTGAAAATTTAACCACAGCAATTAAGTAACCCTATGGTTTTTCCTCTTGTCAACAAAATGGACTGAATTTTCTCTGCTTGTGTTTGTTTGGGGTTCTTTTTATGGTAATAAATGATTTCTAGCTCTCATGTGTTTGCAGCAGTCCTCACCAGTTACTGAACATCCTCTAAAAACATAGGCATCAGGGGATGGGATGCAGCTCTTATCATGGTCTCATGAAGGCAATAGGTGTAAGCTGCACGTCTGCAAGGGCCACAGTGCCTGGGAAAGTAATTTCCTAATGAGTACTGAGAGTAACTGCTGGCAGCTTCACACAGCTGAAGATATGGCTCTAGCTGAAGCCTGCTTGTAATGAAAGCTGATTCACCAATTTTTTTCCCCACTTTATACAAATCAGAGGCAATCTCTGCCTCCTGGCAAGCTACCCAAGCCATCAGTTAGGCGGGATTTGGCCAGATGTCTTCCATGCTGAGAGGCACTGCTAATGTATACTAACTGCAATTATTATGTTACTATTAAATATCACCTTCTGGTTTTTATCTGAAATCAATGTCACTAAATGACTTCAAGCTCTTCAGTATTTCTTTAAATTTTAGAGATAGTAGCCTGGATTTTTGATCCCTGTTTTGTTTTTAGTAATGCTCACCTCAGGGTTGCTTGGATGGTCAGACATGGCTTAGACTTCTCAACTCTCCTTTTTTCAAAGTGTACCAGAATCAGATAATCAAGGTAAAGGAGGATAAACAGTTTATGAAGTTAAAACTCTGAAAGGAGCAGGCAACTCAGCAGTGAAGGACACAACAAAGCCTGAGGCATGCAATGGTGTCTTTCCCCTAATCTTTCCTGGCAGCATCATGCTGATGCCTTCCTTCTGCAGTGGAAGAGGATTGAGTTAGGGAACATCTAATTACATGGCTCTGCTGGGTGCCTCTGGGGAGGTGCTGGCAGTGGGGGGCTGCCCTGTGCAGGACACAGATGGTTCCAGTTGCCTCCCACCCACCCACTGCAGGGCACAGCTGAGCCCTGCAGCCAACCTGTTGTTCCTCAGGGAGAGTGTTTTTGAGAAAGGAGAAATATACCTGACAGGAGGAAACCTGAGGGAAGATCAAGGCTGGAGGCAAAGGATTCCTCTGCAGCACTGGGAAAGGGTCCCACAACCAGAGCTGAGGGAAGTGTGAGGGAGGTGGAGTGTCACAGACAAGCCATTGCAGAGTGGCTGCATCCCCGTGCACTGCAGTCTGGAGGGAGGCCAGGCCTCGGGAACAAGGGAAGGAAAGCTGTTTCAAAGTTTGTTTCTTTCTTTCCCACTAATTAAATCAGTAGTTAAATATTTATTTTAATTAGCAATAAATTAAGTTCATTTTCCCCAACTCAAGTCTGTTTTGCCCACGACTGAGGAAGCAGGCTTTGTTTAGCCTGGGAAAGGATGGCTAAGGAAAATTGCTTTCAACTGTGTGAAAGAAGGTTGTTGGAAAGCAAGCATGGGATTTCTCTGAGCACAGGGCTGAGGCTGGGATGCAGCAGCTGCAACAGCAGCAAGAAAAACTCTCTGTCTACACTTGAGGGAAAATATTTCATTATGAGACTGATCTTAAGCAGAAATATGGTGGAATCTCCTCCCTTGGAGGTGTCTATAAGTCACTGGAAAAAGTCTGGAAAACCTACTGTGGCTGTGGATTTAGCTCTGTGCTGGGCTGGGGTCCAGAGGAGACGTGTAACCTGGATTTTCCTGTCATCCCACAGGATGCACAGATGGAATGGGCAAACTTAAGTGTAGAGGGGCTGGTTCTTCCCTGTGTTTAACAGCTGTGCTGAACAGCTAAATGTTAATTAAAATGACATAAAATGACAATGAAGGATGATGAACAACATTCTGTAAAAAGTGTGGAGTAGTCTTCTGAGCTACTGTGCAAAAGAGTATCTGCCTTTTAGTATGTTCTGTGTGAGTTTGGGGGGGGGTTTATGTATATCTAGACATACATAAATATATATGTACATATTGAGGAAAAATGGTGAGGAGTTGTGCCTGACCCAAACACGTCATCTCAAAGGCTGAGAAAATGCTGACAGTTTTGGTCACTTCTTTCTGATGACACCCAGACAAAATTAGGAGCTATGGTCACTGAGAAGCAGTCCAGGGGCGAGTTAATCCTCTAACAGTAAGCACTCTTCACAGTGTTGAACCTTGGGATGAATAATACAGCTTGGGAGATATTCTGCAGAGCCCAGGTTGATACAGCAGTTGTGTTGCTGCAGCTTGGAATCACAGATATGGTGTTTTGCTGCCATACATGCCAGAAGTATATAGTTCTTATAAATGTGAATCGTATATGCCAGTAATATTTTGGTTTCATCAATGCTTATAAAAAAAAAAGAGAAAAAAAAGAAAAAAAAAATGCAGACTCTTCTGAAAGCAGAATGCAATATTTTCTTCAATCAACTTTATTTGACATATAGTCTGCTGCCTTCTTCAGTTTGGTGGCTTGTCCCAGAAGTTCAAAGTAAGAGGTAGAGAGATGGTGTGTAGAGGGGGTTTTCTACTGTTTGTTGCTTTGTATGTACCTGTGCACACAGCCTCTGAGTTTTTAACTTGTTCTCGGTCACCTGTGTGCCGAGAACGCTCCATTAATTTTGAGATGCTGCACAGAGCTCCAATGTTTAATCTGTCACCTGTGGCTTCCATTCTGTTACAACCATCTCTGTCACAACTGATGACAAAAATGTCACCACAGCAGTTTTCATGACCTTTTTCATGCCCATTTGAGCCTTTGTGCTGCCTGCTACCACAATGAACAGAAAAGTTATTTGGTAGCTTTGATCTTTGTAACCTAGAAGATTAAACAAAACCAACCCAATCCATGGCATCCTGTAACTTTATTAGAAACAGTCATGGGCTAAAGCTGGACTTGATGTTGGATGTGACAGGTTTCAGTTGACTGACTCAGGACCTGGAGAAAGTTTTCAGGAGAAGCCTAGGACTTCTGCAATTTTAGAGACTTACACTCCTGGATTATTTAGGCACTTAAAAACCGTCGGAATCAGTGGCAATGCTTGTCCAAGGTTCACTGAGCAGCTTGTTCTCATTTTGAAGTGCAGTAAGAAAATGATTAAGTCACTCTTCTCTAATTTATTTTAACTGATTGCACTGCCAATATAGCAATGGGTTGTTGTAAACTGTAGCAATGTTTCATTGATGCTATTTAGGGAAAAGCTTATTAGTATTGCAGGAATTGAAGTATTATAAGGTACCAAGAGCAGAGATGTGGCTATCTGGAACCTCAGTGAAGGTTTTGGATTTTCAAGGTAGTGCCAGGCTCTACCTCTAACATATAAGGGGGGACACATACTGCAATTTTTTTTGGTCAACTGATGTTTTACTAAACATTGTACCATTGATCTTGCTTATGGCAGTAACTTAAAATAGGTTTTGCATTTTTAAATTACTGTGTAAACATATTTCCTCAGACTTCCATAGGAACCAATGCTTTAAAAATGTCTCAGCAGTAATCCAACGAGGAGCATGTATTCTGTTCACTCCAGGGCTGGCAGTTCTGCATATTTCCATATTGCCTCTGCATTAATAATTCTAGGCATAATTGATTTTCATTTCTGGAAAAGACTGCATATTGCATTAGATGTGTTGAGCAGATCAGCAGCTGCGATGTTTATGCTCTTTTGCCCTTTCATGTATTTCATGGGAAATGGCTTAAAGTCCACATTGGTATTACCCAAGTGCAGTAGCTTTATGCATTTTTATTTTTTTTTTTTTTATTTTTCCAGAGATTTTGTACAGTTGTTTTGCAAAATGCTGTGTTTATAACTTCCTAGAAACAGATGCAGTGTTTACTGATTAAAAGGAGCCTGGGAGTTAGGTCTTGAGCTGCTTTAAGGCAGAAATGTGGGGTAGGGTTTTCAAAGGCACTCCATGCTGAGCTAATCTATATTCCCATTGAAGTAGGTGGGAGTGTCAGAACTCCTAGGCCTGCTTGAAGGAATGATGTGAAGCATCATTTTCCTAGTTTTTCTGCCTGCAAAAATGAAGGTAATAATAATCCCTCACAGCCATGTCAGTTGATGTCTAGTAAGAGGAACAAAAAAGCTTGTTAAAGTGTCATATAGCAGGAAAACTTGTGTATTTGTGACCCAGATTTTTCTGGTTTGGTGTTTGAATGATCTAAGTTTGCCTCCCTTCTTCTGCAAAAAACAGGAACAGGGAACAGGGTAACTGAGCAGGCATCTGGGACTGGTGGCATCTGTTCAGAGAAGGGATCTGGTCAAGAACAAAGACAGCTAGTACATGCAATAGATGAGGTGCAGGGATAGGTTGTTGTTTGGAGCTTGCCAAGAATGAGGGATTGTGAAGCTAGAAGGAGTGAACACGGGGAGGATGAGTCTGACTCTCATTAAATAATCTGTGCAATCTTCCCTTCTCCAGAAGCCTTTACTCGTGTGAGTTAGAACATTCAAAACTGCTTACGCAACCAGGAGAATAATAAAGCCGTGTGGGATGGGGAGGAAAAAAGGAGGAAAAAACAAAAAACAAACCAAAAAACAACCCAAATCCAGAAATAAAATAAAATCTTCTAAGTCTTTTGGGCTTGATGCCAGCCCTACCAGGAGTAAGGCTCCTCCAGAAGAAAAGAGGATGTTTAAAAGACTTTGTTTCCAGCCTGTCAAACAGCACTGGTTTGCCCAGGGGCATCTCTGGATAAAAGCTGTGGGTCAGAGACACCTGCTGTTGATGGTTTACATGCTTAGGAGCTCCTGGATTCAGTTGTGTTCCTACTAGGGCAGGTTAACCCTCTTCAGTTTTTCATGGTAATTGTGACAAATGGGAATCCAGGGGCTCAACTCTTTTCGTCTGAAAATCAAGCGTTCTGCGTGAGTGGTTGATAAATGGAAGCCCTGAAGATGAGAATGTTGCCTTCTGCTTTTCTGTGCCCTTTTTTTTTTTTTTTTTTTTTTTTTTTTAACCTGTAGAGGTAAACCTATTTCAACATAGCTTTCTGAAGATATTCTGAGGTTTTTTCCTCATAAAATGTAAAAATGTATATGGTATAAGAAAACAATATGTTAGTTGTAGGAGTATGAACATGAAAATATTTCTATGGATGCAGAAAAGAAAGAAAAAGCAATTTAGCCACTGCTAGGGCTGGGAAGGCAGAAGTGTTAAATGTCTTTTCTGCTTTAACCTTACACCCTTTTGTGGTTGTAGTTGGACTGTTAAATATTGTTAGTGACAACAAGATGAGAAGTAGAGCTACAATAGCTATATCGTTGAAAGAGTGAGTCATTAGCAATGCCCTTCTGGAACTGGAGGGGAAGTATGTTTAAGAGACCTGTAAAAAGAAAATTTAGGTTTGTGTGGGTGTTTTGTTTTAATATGTAATTTTGATGCATATTTCTTTTTTTTTTTTTTTTAATAAGTCTTTTGTGTATGATGACACCTAAGTGAGGGAAATATGGGTAAGTCTCTGTTGAGCAATACAGGTATGGATTCTGCTGCCTCAGAAATGGGAAGGGCAGATAAGTGCGTGAGAAGATGCTATAGTATGAATTTCATGAAACACTGTAGAACTGGTAGGGCAGAACTTTTATGACATTGTTTTTTACACATTTTCCCAGGATTTGAGTAAAAATATGGCTCTTTACCTACCACTTCTGCCTAATCAGGATATAGCTGGAGGGCTTGCTGACTATCCAATCGATTGTTTTTGCTCATGCTGGTGCTCATTAAAACATGGTTTGGAAATGCTGCTGATGCAAGGGAAGAGAATAAAAGCCAGCTCATGGTCTCATGGCTCTGTGGACTCAGCACTGTTCTGTGTATTCATACTCTCTTTGATGCAGCTGCAGATAGCCCTCAGCAACATAATAGCCATATAGCTAAAATGAATATTAGCCACAGGGACTTGTCCCAGTTGTACTCATACATAAAATGCTCCATATTAAATAAAATTATATTAATAATGACATTGTGGTGGGTAAACATGGGCATCTGAAAAAGGTTATGCCTTAATGCTTATGGAGATCAGTATCAAGTGGAAATTAAAATGCTGATATGAAATCACTCTTTAAAAGGGCAGGTGGTTTGTCTTTGTACTTTTTCAGGGAAGAATGTGATCTGTCCTTCAATAAACCTAACTGTGTACCACCTGGTGCCTTGCTTTTCTGTGCTGGCAGCAATGATAACATATCTCCCAGGCTTTTGACACATGAAAGGTCCAAAGACATCTAAGATGAGATGTGCTTTCTTGGAAGCATCAATAGAGCACAATATTTAGAATTACAAATTTACCTCACTTTTTTCCCCTTACAATTGAACTCAATGATCTGAGAAGTCTTTTCCAATCCAAATGTCAGAATGATTCCATGTTTCTAACTTGGTTTGCTTACTTTTTTTTTTTTTTTTCTTATTTTTTAAGAGGAAATGGCAGAAAAGGAGAAGGTAACTCTAGGACTTTTGACTTTCAAGACTGCTCAGCTGAAGCCTTTCCCATGTGGAGAAAGAATGCAGAGAATGAATTTGGAATTTCTGTAGTAGAATAGAGATGACAGATTTTTCTGCCATAATAACTCAGAAGGTGTCTAGTCAAACCTGTAGCATGCAGTGGTCAGCCCTGAGGGCCCAACTCTCTGCTCAGAACTTTATTCCACCTGTTCTTGAACACCATTAAGGGCAGAAATTACATAATCTCTCTGGGCAACCTCTTCTGCTGTTCACTATCCTCACGCTACAAAAGTTTATATAGCCGGCTTGAATATCCTTTTTTTCAACTGATGATTGTATTTCATCCTCCCAATATGCAGCATTGTGAAGAGCCCAGCTCTGTTCTCTCTGATAAGCCCCTCATAGATATTGCACAGCTCTGTTTCTCCCTCACTTCTATTAGTACTTTTTTTTTCAGTTTTATCTCCTATATTTGTCCTTGAGTGTCAGGAAATTATTAATACGTCCACTTTCACAGGTAGACAACAAATCCCAGCCAAGTAAACTCATTAGCTTATTTATATGTCCTGTCAGTAAGGTCTAACTCATCTCCAGGTTTAGACCCATAAGTTTAGGTTTCCACATGGTGCATGCTTTCACTCCAAGTGTGAAAGCTCCCATTATACTCAGTGCAGCTGAAGTCAAAGCTGCCATCAGAGTGAAGAGGTCGTTTTTCTCACACCTTGGTCTGCTTAGCTGTCTGGTTCTTGAGATTCTACTGGCTATAGTGGTCCTGGCTCTCACACAGCCAAGGATGTGCCTGTGTATTGGAGAGACCTGAATTCCACAAGGAGAAAATGGCTAAAATTGATACAGGAAGTCAGCAGCAGAGCATCATTTGAACTCACATCTCATCTTTGAAGTGCATGCTGCATGTCCTACATACTGGAAGAGATGTTCTGTGACTATCAGAGAACAGAGAGGCACAGTTTGTTGGGAGCAGCTTAGAGAATGGTGAGCACATTTCTTTATGTACAGAGCTTTGTTTGACAGTTCTGCAACACATTCTCTGTGGTTTCCAGTTCAGTAGCATTGGGACTAAACACTGTGATTTATTATCTCAAGTAATTGAGATAACTTTGAATAAGTTTGAATAACTTTGACAGCCTCCTTTTGGACTGAGATGTGGAAATGACAGTGAATTCAATATTGAGTAAAATTAATGCCTGTTACAGAGTTGAGTTCAATGGACATGAAAGTAGAGTGACAGTTGTAATAATTTAACACTTCTAAGGAACGAATGGTTGCTCTGATCATGAAAAGCCTTAGAAATTCTAATTCTTTTTATGGTTACTGCAATGAGAGTGCACTATTAAATACATGAAATGAAAAAATACTGACAGAGGTGCAAAATATACTTGCTGGTAAGAGGATTTTGCTTTGTGGCATTTACCTGTACATTGATGTCCCCCTGTTATCTAGCTCCTCAGGCTCTATCAGACTGCATTCCCCAGAACCCATCTGACACTGGTGGTTTGGGTAATAGCCCAAGGGGCCTCTGTCTTTCAGGATGAGGATTTTTGTTTAACCAGGCCAGGAAAATGACAAATAGTCAACTGGAAACGAACATAGGATGACAGTGGGCTTTGCTAATGTGATGATTGCTGTTTGGAAAACCTCTGGGTTTGGAGTTTGGATGGTTCTAAGCTACTTTTAAAAGAAAGCTATAAGGGGTCAGTGAGTCTTCTATAAGTGTGGGGAGAGAAGACAAAATTTTGTTTTACATATTTAGTGTCCTGGGAAGATAAAGATAGCAGAATTATGAAAAATGAGAGCACTTTAAACTGTAAAATTTTAATTATCAATCCTAGTTATTCTATCATTTTTTTCATTAATTCTAAAAGACCCATGCCTCCAATTTTGTTTCTATTTCCACTTCTTGTCCTTTATGACAGATATTCTGAAATGGAAAAGCCAAAACATGTTGAAATCTTAATGTGTAAGGCTAGATATCTGCAATGTGCTTAGTGCTGCAGTGATTTCACCTATGTACAGTTCTGGTTTTTCACTTTCAACAGTCTAGTAGATTGAAATCCAGTGAGCAAGAAAGGGTTAGTAGGATGGCTGATCCTTTCAGATGAATCTATATTCTAAAAGGAAACCAAACCCAACTTTTCTAGTTTATCCCAGACTGGTATTCTACTCTACAGATACAATATTTATTCTTGCATGATTATTAGAAGGGAAATAATCTCTTCAAGCGTGCTTCTCTAAGAAGATGAAACTTATTAAGTTTATACCAGTTCTAGTTATTGTGAACATGAAATTCTGAACCTGCCTTCCAGCAGGAAAAGACCTCCATTTATGGGGTGTACTTGTTAGTCATTCAACCTGTCCAACAGGAAGAACGTATTAGGTGGAGGTCTTGTACTTAATTCCATTTCAGAAAATTGTGTCTCTCTTTTACCCTTTTTAACTCTGGAGGTCAATGATTTTCCTACCCTTTCCTTGAGAGCATGTAAGCTCTTCTAAAGTGTAACAAGCTGCTGGATTTCTCTGCGGCTCAGGCAAAGACAGAGCTGGAGGGCTGGTGGCCAGCTCATGGACAGTAGATGAGAATTGATAGACTCTGGGAACTATGGGAAAGCATCTTGAAATCTTGAGTTTTCTCTTTTTTCCCCCTCTTCATTAGTTCTAGCCACAGCCCATGTTGATGAATCGCACTCATGGACCTGTGTGGAAGCCCAGAGGCACTCTGCTCAGAAAGAAGGAAATCCTTTCAGGGTTTCCCATTAACATCGATAGGAGAGCAATTGTAAGGCCTTCCCACAGGGAAAGGGCTCCATTAACCCCTGCATTTGGGAAGGACATAGACCCACAATTTATTGTCTAAGACTTAAAACAACAGTGTAGCCTGAGCTTGGAATTTTTCTCAGAGCTTCTGGCTCTGAAACATAAAACAGTGAATCTCTGAAGTCCTTCCCTTGTTCCACTGCTACCTTTCAGGATCAATTGTTACCATGGGCATGTGCAGTTGAGGAAGATGTGCTTCTGAATTTCATTTTTGAGTAGCTTATGTGCCACTAAGATTTTTATAAGGTTGTGACATTTATAGTTCTCTTTTTCAAAGGCTGAAGCTTGTTCTAGGAAGTTTTCCAAGTTTTCCTTCCTTTTGAAACTATAATAATACAGTATTTTCTATTTACTAATTTAATCAAGCTTAGTTTTTGACTGAGAAACAGAAATAAAGGCAACAATCTTCTGCCCTCCTTTCTTAAAACAAGCTAACAATGTATGTATTTCAACTAGCCCAGGCATCAGGTACCTGAAACAGAATGTTTTTAGTGATGTCAGGTAAAGTCAGGAAAAAAGCTTATTAATGAAAACTGTGATTATTGAACTATTCTGTTCTATATGTATATTGTTTTTGCACAGGGAGTGGCCATCTTGTGAGTACCTCCTTTGGGATTGTAATAATTGTTGGATCATCTGATATTCTGGAAGGGGAGTGTGTGTCTCTTGTGATTTGTGTTGAATACACATCTAGAAATGGATTGGGTTAGTTTTAGCTATAAGATTTTAATGCTATCTTTATATCTACTCCTGATTTCTTATGTATGTGGTTGAAATCTAAGGTTCACTGCTCACAGTCCTTCTAAAGTCCTTTATTCTTCCCTTCTCCTCACTCCTTTTTTACATCAGGCAGTTTCCCTTATCAAATGATACAGATGATTCCATCTAGGTGAAAATTGCTGCAGTAGATAAATGTATTTTAAACTCGTATTTTGTGTCTGAAATTCTGTTTTCATTTATTTTGGAGTTGTAACGATTTTAAGGAGGTTAGAGGGGAAGTATTGGGTTTTGAAGCAAAAGTAAGCAAAAGCCATGTCTACCCTTTGTATGCTAAAACTGTTCCATCAGTCAGGATACTCAGTATGCATTCATATAACAAGATCCTTCAGAATTATTTTGCATTTACTGCAAAATTTATTCACAGATAAAAGAGCACCAACATGCTTTCTTTTTCATAATCAAAAATCCTGACAACTTTGCAATTTTTCACTTGTCTTTGGGATACTTTGTCTATTTGTCTAAGTAATTCACCTTATGTACACAGACCAATTTATTGACCGTGGGATTTTACAGAAATGATCTTCTTGGATTTTAATCCTACTTGACCAGGCAAGAAATATGTTCTTATCTGTACTCCCAGGTGGAGTGCAGTAGCTAAGTCCCCTCCCTAGCCATTTGATTACATTTAAACTCACTCCTTCTGCTTTCATTTATTTTTTTATCAAATGACTTGGAGGTTCCATACAGAAAAACAAAACAAAACAAAAACAGTTTACATTTTGTGTTTATTATCTACTAATATGAAAAGCACACGATTATCAATTTGTCTTATATTTCTTAGGCCAGTAATATTATCATTATGTCATGAGGGGTTAGCAGTCCTTATGAGGACCAGATTTCAAAGTCCAGAGGCTTATTTGCAGTGTCTGGTAGCCAGACAAGCATGCAGGCTCAGTCCTACCCTTGTGGTAAGCAGCAGTGAATTTTGGTCTTGGAAAATTCACTGGAGAAACAGATCCTCTGTGGCAAACCAGGTCTCCTTGACAGGAAATGAATACAAGCAGCATTGTAGGATGAGCCAAACCATGCCCCTGCAATAATATCCCACGCATCACTGACCCCTTCAGCAAGGTCTTGACAAGCCAGTTTCCCAAGGGTAATTGGTAAATGTTTTTCTCAACCACTTTCAATGATCTTTCTTCCTGGACTCTGCCTATTTTTTTCCCTACTGGCTGTGTCAATGGGGCTTTGGCCGTACTGAGATTTTTATATGGACCAAAGATCCTCCAAAATCTAAGCTTCCATACAAATATGCCTCTAATGCATAATAAATCTGCATGTAGGCACAGCACACAGGCCTTTTTATGCATTTTTTTCATTAGTCAGTGAAGCTTTTGGAGTATCAAGGGAGAATTCATTAATTTGATCTAAAACTCAAATGTCTTGTCAAAACCAGCTGCCTGAGCTTGGACTCCCTACAGTCAATGGGGGGGAGAAAGGTACCTGCAAAGGTGTTCTCCCCTGTGCCTCACACACCCACCTTAAGAGGAGATGAACAACTCCCTCAAGGTATCAATTGATACTACAGGAAGCTTAACTTCCACATCTAATCTTAAACGTCCACGGTGATCCAAGGAACATTTTCTTTCACTTTCCTTGGTATCAGAGGTAATATTGGTGATGTAATTGCTGCAGAAAAAATACGCGGAATAGGGAAATGAGAAAAGGGCATGGGGGGAAAAAACCAACGTGACAGTTTTTCTACGGACAATAAACAAAATAGTGATGTGAAACAGAAGATACAAATAGCAGTGGTTCCTAAAAGGCATTATTTTTTTCTGCTGAATGAGCTGGCAAGGCACAGAATAAATAGCAATATTTGGTCATTATTTTAGGGTACTTTCTATCCTTCAGCTCTTCTGTTGATATCTTTAGGATATATTGTGGTTCGGTCTCAAGGCTGAAGAGCTCCATATTCTTAAGGATCTTTCCTCTTTGGTAACTTGGATGGCTCTTTCCTATCTTCCCTAGAATGATCTTTTATCTCCTTGCTGTCATCTCCCAAGACTGCATATAATTCCCCAGTTTCTGTCTCTGATCATCTCTTATTTTTGTAACTGTGCCTATTGAACGTATTAAAAGCAACCTGCCACTGATTAAAGTGACCCATTTCTTTTTACTCTCATAGTCCATCTTTGCTCATAGTTTCTGAGAAATTTACTTATTCTGCTAGAAAGCAAGCCTCTGGAGTGCTCTAAGAGCTCTGTGAGCCATCAGGGTACCTCAGCTTCACACAACCATTTACAGTTGACCATTCAGTGCAATGCACCTGGGGAATTGACATTGATTCAAAATAGGCCTTCACAGAGCCAGGCAACTGTTCATGTCACAGAAGGGAGAGCATGTGCTTTACTGACTGTTGTGTATCTCTGATGGAGGAGAGGGAAAGTGAAAAGAATATTCCTCCCCTTAAATATTCAGTATATTTCTAACCTCCAGCAGAGCTGAGGGGGATGTAGCATTTTAGACCCCAGATTCTCATTACTTTGGAAAATTACCCTTGAACTGAAAAATTATACTTGAGCATGTTGTCCTGAGTCAGTTATGTTCTAAGGAGGGAAAAGCTTTTGTTCACAGGCTGTGTCAGTACTTCAGCCATCTCCTGTGGTGTGTGGCAGAGCTGTGCCCACACCTCCCACCACACTCATCAGCACTGCTGCCTGCCTTGGTCGAACCAGTGTTCTTCCTCCTACCTGCCCAAGACACTGATTTTTGCAGTTCTTCACACTTCAAAAAACCACTGTGCTATCTCAAGGAAAGGTTTAATTACAGGTTTGGGTTGTTTTGCTTTTTTTAATCTTTATATTTTTAGGATCATTAATACACTTCAGTACCTGAAGTCTTTGTTCTTTACAACTGCTGGGCAGGCAGTGCGAGACTGCAGAAGCTGTTTCTCTGCCTTCCTCGTCTCTGCAGTAAAGAAAGAAATGTCATCTTTTCCAGTGTGCCAGAGCGGGCTCCAGTAGGTAACCTCTCCTCACTCAGCCTTGCAAGCTGACTTTCTGGGCCTACTCAGTCTCATAAGATGCTATTCATAGATCTTGAATTGGTGACTATTATGTTACCAGTGAAAAGAGCTGATCTTCTCTCTGGCTCTCTGAATCCAGGAGGGTTCATGGAAACCACAACTCACATCCAGAATGTGAGCAAAAGATGTTGTTTATTGATACAAAAGAAGAGATTAAAAGATGTTAACAAATTAATTATATGGCATTTTATGCCACTTCTGATGCTGAGAGCCTCAAAGTGATGGCATTTTATAGAAATTATTTTCTGTCATAAATATCACTACATTTGGATTTTTCTTCTGCAGATTTTCCCCTGCACCTTTTTGAATATTATTTTGAATTTGAGTTTTAATTCAGAAGCTCAGAACAACCACAATTACTAATCTAATGGTAACACTTTTTTTTTTTTTTTTTTCATTTTTCACATTAGTTCTAACTCTAGATAATTTTTGATGTGTATGTGAGGGAGACAGAACAACTCAGGCTCACTGGTATTTTAATACTGTGACCATCCTGAGGGGAGAGCTCATTGCAGTCTACCACTTCCTCCTGAGGGGAAGAGGAGAGACAGGCACTGATCTCTTCTCTGTGGTGACGGTGACAGTGACAGGGCCCGAGGGAGTGGCCTGAAGTTGAGTCAGGGGAGGTTTAGGTTGGGTATCAGGAAAACGTTTTTCACCCAGAGGGTGGTTGGGCACTGGAACAGGCTCCCCAGGGAGGTGGCTACAGCACCAAGCCTGAGAGAGCTCAAGAAGTGTTTGAACAATGCTTTTGGGCACATGGTGTGACTCTTGAGGTTAGCCTGTGCAGGGCCAGGAGATGGACTTGATGGTGCTTGAGTTTCCCTTCCAACTCAGGATATTCTATGGTTCTATGACCTTGGAATTGCCTTGGCTGTGTTTTTGTATTTTGTAATATGTCAGGCTTTAAAATTTAAGCCTTCGTGCTCAAGAAAATGATCTCTGGGTAAAAAATGGATTAGAATTAAGCAGTAAGATTCCTTGAAATTGCATGTCATGCCGAGATAACCCAGACCTCAAAGGTGGTTTGTGAACCAATTGTCAGTGACCTGACAGAAGTGTTATCTCACATGAGCACAGTCCTTGGGGTGTGCTCTTGCAAAAGTTAACTGACAATTAGAAAAAAAACCAAAATGTGCGCAGAACTACCTGCAGTTAGTCTTTTAAATAGCATCATTTTACATTAAAATTGGTTTAACTGAAACTTTTAAATTTTGCTTAGGGGAAAAAATGTACATATTTTAGACCAGATTCATAAAAGTAGTCACTTACTAGAACAACAAGGAAAATCTGGCTCTCAGTTCATGTTTTTTCTGTGGAAATGCAAAATGTGTAAGTTATGTTCTGTTCATATCTGCATAATTACATATACCCCCAAAGAATGAGCTTTAGTAAGTTCTAATTTTGCATATTAATTTCTTAGATAAAACGTTTAACCATGAAGTTGAGAAAAGAGTAACGTTTAATCACCATTAAAGAAGTGGGAGCTTTAGAAAAGGGACACCAACGTGTAGGGACGCTGATCACCTGCAGAGCCATTCACCTTTGGTTCACTCTTTCCTGTCAAGGTTTCCTTGGGAATAACCAAGAGCAGTTCCTGTCTCATGGTGTTTCCTTGTGTACTTGAAATGAACTTGTGTCTCAGGCCATCATCTTTTCTTCAGCTGTGACCTGGCAGCTTCAGAAGACAGTCAAAAGTATGGCTGGCTGCAGAAATATCAGGGCTAGCTAGAGAAACTGGTATTCCCACCTGGGAGGGAAGCTTCACCTGTGTGAGGGTGATGTGCCCCATTAAACTTCCCTTCCACTGAACAGCTAGAGAGCTCCAGTCTTCACCTGGACTCAGACCAGCAGTCTTGCCACATCAGCTCTGCACTGGAATTTACTTTGTCTGAGATGCTGTGCATATAGTCATGGATGCAAAAAAACCTCCAACAACCACACCATTATTTTTGCCTTTGGCTGGTGGTATTGACAGGTAAATGCTGTTTCCTCTTGTCTGTATCTGCAAAACCATAATGGCCTGTCCCATGGCTGTAGCTGTCAGAACCCTGCAGGCTTGTCAGGGCCATCCCTGGTTCCCAGAGCAAGGAGGCTTTGCATGGTTTCTGTGAGGAAGGGCAGCCTGTGTCTGGCCAAGCCTGACCCACATGCTTGAAGGCAGCTCTCTCACATACAGTACCCTCTAACAGCTCTTCCAAAATCCTTGGCTGACTACAGGAGAGAAAGTGTTTGTGCCCTGACTGTGAAAAAGGCTGCCATCAGCCCTCTGGTGAAATTGCTTCAGTGATGAGCCAGAGACACTGTTTGATATGTCTCTGCATATTATGCAAGTCACACTCTGAGCTAGTTAAGATATAAGAACTTTGCTTGGCATTTTATGAATCACACTACTTAAATGTATTAAATGCTATTGAACACTTTCTATCATCAAAGAAGCACAACGTTATCTTTTGATCTTCAGAAATAACAGATGCAAGGGTAAGTAAAGCAAATGTATTTTCTTAATTGCTGAGCCAAGTGAAGCACACTTTAAAGGCTTTAGAGCTGCAAGTAATAGTTGTACAAAATAGAAAAAGTCTTGTTCCGTCATCTTGCAATACAGGTATATCACATAAACTCAGATGAGGTCAGTGAAGTTGAGACACAGTTAAAGAAGATGAGACAGATTATAGAGAATCACCTGCACTGGAAAAAATCCTTAATATCATCAATGTCATGCTGCAGGTTCTCCAGTCCTCAGAGTTACATTTGCCTCAAAGGAGGAAAAGTCAAAGTTTGAAAAATAAAGTTATCTGAAGTATAAAAGTACTTTTTAACCTGTGCCCTTTCTGCTGTACAACTGCAATGAGGTGGCATTCTTGTAATTTTAAAATCATTGCATTTGATGTATGGGTGAAATGAGCTGAAACATGGAAGTACATTTTCTTCTGTAGCACTGTGGAAAATAAGCTATTGCAGTCAGTCATTTTCTGGAGGAAAAAAGAAATCTTATTATGTTGAGTTACTGACTTGAGGCTGAATTAGTCTGCTTGGCAGAATTAATCAAACATTGATTCTTGCACTAACTTTCACTTTACTGTGTGAATGTGTGATAGCAGAGAGAATAGTCTGTACTGATGAGGTATGCACACTGGCTTCCTCTCTCTGTCTTTGCCTTTGCAAAGCTTGGAAAAGCTTTGAACTGAAGCCACAAGGAAGCTAGAAGGAATTAAGAGGGAACTCCCATGATCAGAGGCAGCAGATAGAAGTCATGTGCAGTCCAGACATTTGTCATGTAAGTATTAAGACTGGGAAAATGTCCTGTGGTTTAGGTTCTTTTGTGAAGTGGAAGCCCTGTGTGGAGCTCTGCACAAAGCCACAGCTTTTCCTCTTTACAGAAGGGAGGATAATTCTTTGTAAGAAACACGAATTCTTGAGATGCAGTTGTTGCAATGACACTCTGAGGTCTGGACACTGCTCTTGGACTAAAACTGGTCTTCTGTCCTTCCTCAGTATATTCTGGAATTGGAAGATGTTAAAACCAACCAGCATTCTGTTAGGTGGCTTCTAAGAGTAGGTTAAAAGAGACACACTCACAATTGCTTTAATAAGATGTAGGACTTGCTGAAATGTTCCCGGGTGTTTGTTGTACGGTTCATGAAAGAGGTCATTTTAGGAGGACAATATTTTCAGGACCCTTAAAAATTAGAAAAAGTTATCACCACTGGACATTGTCCAAGGAGAGGTGAATTGCAAAAATTAATAATTAGACAAAAGGCAAGGATTAAATTTCTTCTCATTAAGAAAAAATGAAGAGTTGTCAGTTGTAAGATTAAAAAGATATCTCTTCACCTGTCCAAGCTGATTGTCTTTTTAGATACAAAGGCTCAAGAGTTTTCTCATGTTCCTTCATTCTAAGAAAGATATGAATAAAGTGCCTAGTACTCTCTTTCAGTGCCTGTGTTTCTGTAATGCTAATGATGGTGGGAATGTTCTTCCATTAGGGCATGAGGGATTTAAATCCATAAACAACTTGGGTGAATTAGAATTGACTTCTTATCCCTCAAATGACCAAATTGATTTTTTTACAATGTACAAAGAGAGAAGGTGCCATTAATATTGAAGGGCAATATGTCTGAACAGTCCTCCTGTGATTTCTTCAAGAGAAGGCAGCACCTCTCTGAAGCTAGTAGATGTCTGCTGTACACTTCAAACGCTTCACAGCCTTTATGTGCTAAGGTTAGTGGTAAGGGCAAAAGCAACAGTCAGTACACTTGGTAGGTTATATAAAATGCATTTATTTTTGTAAAAAAGTCAGAGCCTCACACTGCCAACATTTTAATGAAATATCACAGTTGCTTTAACAAAAAACCCTCAGTGATCTGTTCTGTAATATGAAACTAGAAACTGATGAAATGAAGAGGAATGTCTTCAGCAAAAAAAGTGTGTTTTCATATATTTAAATGTAAAAGAGTGTGGCTTATTCATCCATTTCTCTGACAGAAGAGTGTACCCCAGGGAGCTGGGTTTCATGCCCCCTGTTCTGTTCCATATACACAGGCTGGCGGTAACCTTGAGATGTAGCTTTTGGAGGACAGTTCCAAGATCAATTTTTCCAATTCAGCATCTCTAACTGGAGCCTTAGCTGATATTACTTGCCTGTCAGGTTTGTTATACAGGGTCTCACCGGCCACTGCCTTGGTATGAAAGGAGCTTTTAAAGCTGAGTACTGTATTTTATTCTGCAGCCATCTGTGTGGAAGGACAGGTAATTAATTCTGCATGCAAATTAAAAGGGATAACTGGAAGCTGCTGGAGACGTAAACAGCCTTGCTCTGGCTGCTGCCTGGGCAGCAGAGAGACCTTCTGCTCCCAGCACCAGAGAGAGCAGACCTTCCTGCAGCCTGCAAGCCTCCCACCACCAGGACTGGGCAGGACCAGTTCTTCCTCAGCTCTTATCAGTCTTCCCACACTGCACAGCAGCCTCTGCTGTAAAACCAACCCTTTTGTTTCCATGGGACAAAGTCCTAGTATCTAATGAGCAGCTGTGAATTAATGCAACACAGCAACACTTACCTTCCTTTGCAGGTTGCCTCTAGCTAGTTTGTTTTTGTTGCTTTTTTGAACTACTGTCATTTCCTCTCCACAAGCTGGCAAAATCCACACCCCCCTGCTTCTGGTAATGAAGTGCACAGCTAGACTAGCTGACAAGGTGTTTTTTAAATGAAAGGCATTTGTGCTCTGGAATTTCTTTAACATGGGCTTGCACAGAGGGTGGCATAGAGGCCCAGCTATGAGTTTACTACCATTAAACAACTGAAATGCCCTATGAAATGTCACTGGAGAGCTTGAAGTAATTATACCCACTAAACCCCTCCAATTAAGATGTTACTTGCCACCAGGGACCCCAGGCCAGATTCTGTATCCACGGTAACCCCCCAAAGCAGGTTAGAGGCAGATTGATTTACGCTCCAACAAGAGACAGTAGAATTGATACTATCAATTTCTTTTTATGGTAGTAGCACACCAGAAACCTGAAAAATACTTGTCAAAATTATTTATATGGTAAACTGAAGTAAGATGAATAAAGATTTATTTTAGAGGCCAAAACCTCTTAAGGAGCACTCATCAACAACTTAGGTTTCTCATACTGGACAGAAGCATCACTGCTGCAGCAGATTTGCTGGATTCCATCTATTGTGTTCTTTGCTGAAACTGAAATCACTGCAGTTAGGCATTTAAAAATCTGGGCCATGACCTTTTTTAACTTACTGTCACAAGGAAGGTGCAAAAGTATAAAAGCTCCAGCCATCACCTTTAGAACATGTTCAGGGTGAAAGCACACAGTGTAGATCCACTACATTTTATTTATGTGCAGTGCAATCCTTTAATTCCTGACCTCTCATTATAGACAATACAGTAAATATTATAAAAGATATATATAACCAGATGAGATATATGGAGAAAGAATGAGAAGGATAGCAAATTTAAACCCATACAAAAATTATACAAGCTTAATAAAACCTACATACCCATTTAATAGCACTCTACACAACAGAAGACCTTTCCAAGACCCTAGAGAACAGGGCACTATCACAGTCTTGCTAAAATGGTTCATATTCACAAATAATATTTTCAATGCAATGCTGAGTGATGCAGGACTCAGTGTCCATGATGACAGACAGGGAAGCTGAAAATTCACAAGAGGATGATGATTTTGGGAGACTACAATTAATGCATGAACACTGGCTCTTCTACTGAGAGTAGAAAACTCCTCTTAGCTATGTGCAAAATTTACGCCCTTTTATTCCACTGAGATTTATGGAGATCAATTTTTTAATTCCTCTCTCTTTCAATGTCCTTAAATCTATCTCTAAAGCTGTAATGCTATGGCCAATTGTACCACAGAGAGTCTACTGTGTTTGCTAATAAAGAATATTTAAGATATCATAACATTAAATGTATAATAACATTTTAATCAAACAGAAATAAATAAACTGGAAGTAAAAGAAAAAAAAATAAAACCCAAACATCTACTGTACCATTTTTTTTTTGAAAGTTTGGGGCCGTGTGCCAAAACTGAAGTGCTGGAGGGTCTACAGGCACAGCTGGCATTGTTTTCATTGCACTGTGTTGCCATAGCCTGCAGAGCTGCAAGTGCACATCTTCAGGACATACTTTTAACCTGCCACTAGTTAAAACCTTCTCCCAATATTGTATTGCCATGTTAAAAAAAATAGAAAAAAAAAATCTCTTTTTTTAATTTTAAAGTTCTACAAAACTGTGGTGGTTACATACCTACTAGTGATATGAAGGGTTTTGTGGATACTACCAATGTAAGGGATCAGCTCAGAGTTCATCTGTAAGGTCTCCAGGAATATATTTATCCAGGAGTGCTGCTGCATCAGCCCTAGTGACATATCACACCCCTTGGCTCTGGAGCCTGCCATGCTCGCTCTCAATTACATTTCTGTAGCAGCACTGGAAGCTTGTGTCCCTTCTTCAGCTGCCAGCTGGGTGTTCACAGTGCTCTGGTGTCTCAGTGGAAGGTGCTCAAGTTTCTATCAGTTTGACATTTATGTTTTACATTAACAACTACAAATTTGGTTCAAGGTTCTCTTTTTACATGAGGAATCAATAACATTCATTGAGAGAACTATATTGTCCCCCCCTCTAAAAGATCATAGCTGTTGTGGAGTAATTTCAGGTGTTTGGGTAAATGCCTTTAGTTGACATTAACACTTAACACTTCTCCTGTTGCAGGGAACATGCAAGATCATGCAGAAGACTATTCAATTTCCAAAATGCTCCTTTTGTCTTATAGAAAAACAGATGAGAAGATGAGAACTTAAATACATTTGCTTTCTCTCCAGATTCACCTGCTGTCAGAATCAGTGCACCTGACACCATCACAGCACACTCATCCATGGCAAAAGGTTCAGATGATCTTCACGTGGTGGGGCAGGGCAGGAGAGTGGCTGGTCTCCAGTGATGTTTACAAGAAGGGTCTGCAAGGCCTGGCAGAGAGATTTAACCTACTCACCTATAGTGGCACCTATACTCAAATGCTAGGTACAGTGACAGAATAAAAACGTTTAACATCCAGGCTTATAAACCAGTGCTTTCCTCTTCTATCTTTTGACAGTAATTTTAATCAGAGTGACATTTGATCCTATGAAGTTGATTGCCTGTGGTTCTAGAAATGAGTGCTTAATTCTTTCTGTTCTGTCTTTCAGCATATATGTGCTTTACATTAGAAGAATGATGTGAGCTGGTTATTCTAGCCCATGAAGCTTCCAATTGCTTTCTCACCTTTGAATTAGATAATTGCAAACCCTTGATATCCACTAATCACCTACTTGAAGTATTGATCTGAAGCCCTCAAGTCTCCTAGGGATGAGAAATGGCCACATAATGACATGATTCTTGCAGAGAAACAACTGGAAAACATTCCATACTGACAGCTTTGTACCGGACATGGCATCAGCAGTGGCCTTACCTGCCTCCCAGCTGTGCCTGGATTATAAAAAACATCCTCCAAACCCCCCATATATACCCTTCTCCAAGGGCTGCTGGCCCTGGCTTTTGGATCAGATCATATTTAACAATTAGCAACACAGCCTTTTCTCCTTCACAACTTTCAGAAAATTACACAACAGTAATCAGAACAAAACCCTTGATGTTTTTTCTTCCCTGCTATATTTTCAGAAGAGTTTCATTAATGGGTTGGAATCACAATCTGCTTTTTTCTATTAATATATGCATCCACGTAAATAAATCAGGGAGAAGGAGAAGTTCAGTAAAGGATCTAGGTCCCACAGATATCCAATTACACCTTGCTTTTCATTCTGGAAAAGAAAACCAACCAGCCTCAGGTTTTCACAGCTGAACCACAAGCATCTACCTTTCATAAAACGTATGTGTATACCCTGTGCTTTACAACCTAATTGTCATCTTGGCTGAAATGATTCACATGTTGCACTGAAGTCTGTGTTTTTAAAGACATTTGGAAAGACAAACAAAAAAAAAGACAAAAAAAAAGACAAAAAAAACAAAACAAAACAAAACAAAAAAAACAACAACAACAACAAAACAATTCAGCAGAGGCTGCAGAATCAGAAAAGTTACCAAGAACAAATTAGCACCAAAATTCTTCTGCATTGTGCCGTGCATTATTGAACAATAATAAATGCTTTGGAATGTCTCACTGCTAAATTATCTGTTTTGAAAATGAATTATTAGTGAAACAGAATTTTTTAGCTCAGAGACCTTTTGTTGTGAAGACCTCTGTGCTAAATCACCCAAGAGAGTGTTTCTTACATATAGTTCAAATGTAAGTACCTGCCTTTGCAATTATCCAATAATTTGTTTCTACTGTATAGCCACCATGGGTGCAAACATTATCACAGGGTAGAGATAGTAAAAGGGAGTGAGAAAGCACCAGTGAAAGGAGAAAAATACAATACATACAAGAAAAATAATGGGGCAAGCAAACCCTTAGTTTCTGTATTACAACATTACCCAAGTGATTCCAAGTCACTGTCTGTAGGAAACAATAATGCCATGTCAGCAGCCTCACCACATCCCCCCAGAGGCTCACAGGCCAAGGAGTAAATAATCTCCTGCTGGGAATGATTCCCCATTTTGCCTTTGAGGAAAGAAATGAGCAAATGGGAGCAAAGGATCCCACCCAAACCACTCTAGGGAGACATTATAGCAGCTTTCTGGCGTCTAAAGAAGGCAAAAGTAAGACTGGAGAGAGACTTTTCAGGAGAGTATGTAGTGATTGAACAAGGGGAAATGGCTTTTAATTAGATATTAGGAAGAAATTGTTTACTATAAGGCTGGTGAGTCACTGGAACAGGTTGCCCAGAGATGTTGTGCACTCCTCATCCCTGAAAATGTTCAAGGGCTGTATTGGGACCCTGGGCAACTCAGAGTTTAGTGGAAGATTCCCTAACCATGGGAAAGTTCCGTGTTGGAACTAGATGGTCCTTTCCAACCCCAACTATTCTGTGATTCTATGTTACTATGATGCTATCCTGTTGTGGAAAAATCAAGTTAGATGTCTGGATCATGTAAGAAAAGAAAACAGATGAAATAGGAAAAAAACAGATTTTAGGATATTGATGTAAAACAAGCCTATTTTCAAGTGAATCACTTTAATTATGTTGAAAATATAAAGTCTTCCCAACACAACAATCTCTGTAAGTGAGATTCTGCAGTAAGGGAATTGTGTGATAGCCTGTAATGTACTTCTGTCTGCAGAGGATATTGTGCACAGACAAGAAGTTGTAATGATAGACCTGCTGATCCTCTAACAGTTGTGAAGGGAAACATCTAAATATTATCTCAGATTCTACACTGTGAGACTCCAGTCTTTCTGCTTTGTCACATCTAGAGATGGCCAGTGTTGTAAACCTGCATCTTCTTCCTCTCCTGTAAGATGCCTTTAATGAGAGATATTTGTTATTTGTAACATGTAAATTTGCTAGACCAGCACCTCTTGCATCACAGTAGCTGAGCACCTGCTAAAGGGTTTACTATCTACTAACCATGGCTTATAGTTTGTCTTCATTTTTCTGAGCTGAAACACAGCATACAGGAAAAAAAGAAAAAGAAAAAGAAGAAAAAAAAAGAAAAAAAAGGAAAGGGTTCTCATTCTGACTTACACAAATATATCTAATTATATTCTGTGCCATTAGCATCAAATGAATTGCTGTTTCTGCTGGGAGTTGACAGCCAGCAAGTTTCAGAGCTGTAGCTGTGCCTACTCCATCAGGCAGGGGAAATTTGTGTGGAAAGCAGCAGCTGTCCTTGATGACGTTCATAACATGTTTATTGGTAACACAGGCCATTATGAGGCATGTCCTGTTATGTATTTTAATACAGGAAAATACTTCAGCCACCTTCACCCATCAGCTGAAGGAACTCACAAGGGCTTCTGAGGTCATCACATTAGCAATGTGCCCCCTCGCTTCAGATTGGTATCCATGTTACTCATTAAGTCTGCAACTTCCGGAGCCCTTGGCTCTTAGTCCTGAATTAATGTAGATAAGAAGAATTTAATTTATGCCAAAAATTTTCAACTAACTGAGGTGTTTTGTTCCTGGTCAGCATTATCTAACATTATGTTCCAAAGTCTGTGATACCAGTTGATCTTTTTAAAGCCCCTAGGACTTGAATTTAGGCAGAAATATTAAAATCTTCCCAGTTATTTTAAAAAGACAAAGATTTTGTATAATGTTATGAAATAAGAACATTTCAGATATTGGCAGTATACTCATCTATTTATTTATATGTCTAGGAGTTTTCTTGTTCCAGTCTGATGAAAAATCAGATCTGCTTAAGCTTTTGGTCAGCTTCTCATGTGTGTGTTTTTTCGGTTTTTTTTTTAAGAAGAACAATGGAATTTAAAAACATTAGTACATTGTTACATTGACCAAATGCCTGAGATTGACAGGGATCCTGGTTTTTCCTCTCAGGATCATTCTTGGGTATATTTTCAGGTTACCCTTTAGGCTTTGCTCCCAGGGAATGGAGGTGTGACTGACTTCAAGCATCCCGCACAGGCTTTCACCTACTGGAAGATCATCTGGAGGCACAGGCCAAAATCTGATACCACAGGGAAAACTTTCTGCTCCTACCAAACCCTGCAAGAACTGTGGAAAGGGAGCACTTACAGTACCAGGCCATTTTGCAGCATTGTTGCTGAGTAGGTCCTCTTCTGTAGATGGCAAATCCCTGAATCCCTCCTCAGCTCATAGAGGGGAGCAGACACAGCAGCATCAACTAAAAGACTGACAGCTGTGATTCATGCTGAAGTGTTTCCTGCTGGGGCAGATTGTAAGCACTGAAAAAAATGCAGGTGGCCTCTTCAGACAAAAAGGCTCTTTTTTCCCTTTTTTTTTTTTTCTCTTCCCCCTCCCCACTTCTGATATGTCCTTCCTGTGGTGGGCACAGTTAGTCTTATCTCTCCTTGTTCATTAAGCTTGTTGGAGATGCATCTCTAATTTGAGATGAAAATTCTTATGATGAGGGTGAGTACCCCCAACAAGGTGTATTACCTACACTGCTGTTTGTAGAGAGCAGAAAACATCATGATGGTAAGAAATTCTGGCTTTCTGGAAGGACACTCTGCAGAATGCAGAGCCAGGATCATGCAAAGGAAAGTTGGGCACAGGGGTCTGGTGTAATCCTTCTGAAAAGCACCTTTGTTTGTAAGTAGGATTTAAGTCATCTGTACCAGGGATTTCCAGTCCATTACAAGTGACCAGTTAAAAGTGACTGCTCATCTCTGCATTTATTGAACCAGAAAGTGAAAAAATGGTACCTGACTTGCTCATAATTTCTCATTGTAATGTGAGCTCCCAAATATGTCTATATACTCTTCCAGAAGCCTTTCTCCACTAGATTTAAAATTTCTTGTGTATCCAGATTTTATGGATACACATACAGATACAGATGCCTGTAAAGGTACTTAGGCATAAGCATCAAGGCACCAGTCATGCTACTTGTGATACACTAAACAATCTGATCCTGTTCCTCACTGCAAAACCTCTTCTCCAGTCCTCAAAGGTCTTAGGAAAAAGCCTACATTTAGTACATACATGTAGTAGGCTCCATATGCCTGACTTCTTGGCCAACCCCCATTTGTGCCTTTGAGGAGGTTACAAGACACAAGTTCATTCTGAAAAGTGAGAGATAGAGAACGAAGAATTTTTTTTTTTTTTGACATCTGTCGATGGACAGGTAGAAAAAATGCTCTGGGCTTCTTGCAAACTCCCAACAACAAAAAAAATTTAAAAAGTGAGTAAAGTTTATGTTGTATTTTATAAACAATGGGTCTCCTTTGCTTTTTATCATGCACATGAAAATGGTGGTTTAATGTGTATTTTTTTAGCATTTTGGTAGTTATCTGCTGTTTCCCATTCCAGGCAAAGAAGGAAGGTGGAATAACAGGCTCCTTAACAAAAAATGTAGTCTGAACAGGAAAGAAAGCTTCCTGCTCTGAATGTCTGTGGATGCTGTTAGCAGGTAATGAAAAAGTATTTAAAAAGTAAAAAGTTTCAGGAACTGGCATTATCTGACTTTGCAAACTGTAATGATGTATTTTTTTAAACATTTAGAGTTGAATCCTTCCTTAGAGAGAACAAACTGTAGTTTGGTAACAGTCCTTAGACTGACAGAATACTCCCTTTTGGTGATTAAAGAAAATTATTGCAATATTACCACCAAAACTTTAAATATTGCACAGTGGGAAAAAAAAAACCAAAAAAAAAAAAAAAAAAAAAAACAAAAACAAACAAAAAAACACACACAAAAAAGCAAAAACAAAACAAAACAAACAAAAAAAACCCCACAAAAAAAAAAACAACAACAAAACACCACAACAAACCAACAGAAAGTCTTAGTAACAATGAAACATAAGCTCTCTCAAAGTATACCAGACAAATAATACAACACTTCTTTGATGAAGATGTAAGTTACCTTAAAACAGGAACAAGGGACTTCCTAGGTGGTTAAATGTCTGCAGTGTGGTCATCTATACCTGAATTTGACAGCTTTGGTTACCCTTGGGGCAGCAGGGGAAAAGTTACTCACAGGACATGTCTCAAGTAGTCCAGTTTAGATAGGTCCTTCAGGACAAATTAATTACACCCTGGATGTACCTAGATGGCAGGTTCAGACATAGCTGTATTTTCACATGTCTATGTTCTGCCCCACCAATCCTATCCTGGTCTCTTTCTCCTCCACAGCATGCATAGCTTGAACCACGTAATTCCTTTCCCCTTCCTCCAAATCCTCACTACAGTGATCTTGCAATTTGTCCCTACATGATAATAGTTCTGGCTCTGTCTTGTTGATCTCTGTGCTCTTGAGTGTATTACTAATGTGCATTCAGTGATTTGGCAGGAAGAGAGATAGTTGCTTTCCTAAGCTGCAGGACTGCTTTGGGTCCTAGGAAGTGAATTGCCTTTCCACTGTACAAATTCCTTTCTGCTTTAGTTGTCAGTCCAAATACTTCGGATTCAGCCCAGGGGATTCACATCACAAAGATCATCTTCAACTTTTTTGCATGATAGCTTTCATGCAACACTTGTCAGAAGAGATAATTTTTGATGGTATCTGGCCAGAGCATCTTTCACCTCTTAGCACAAAAAAAGTAGATTGCAACAACTACACTTCAAATATGGCACTTCATGTCCTTTTAAGGACTTACAAGGAACATGTGAATTTCTAGAGTTTCAGAAAGGGATCTTACAAAACTTCTGTGGTTGTCAAATTTGCAAAGATTCTGTTCTGTGAAAGAAAGAAGTGTTTCCTTTCCCTAAGCTTGTGCTTGTCTGCAAAGGCACTAACCCTGAAAGGGAGTGGAAGCTGATCAGTACCAACTGCCCCTCTCAATCCCCACGGCCACCTTCCCTTACCAGTACTGCAGATCCTGTTCCCTCTGCTGAACCCAGCAGTACCTGATAATTGTGGTTACTCCTGCAGATACCGGAGTCCACGCAAATGACATCTGCCTTCCTTTGAGATGGTGGCTGAAGCTTGATTTTCTCACAGTGATTTTTACTAGCTTGAAGAACAAAACAGAAGCTGGCACGTTGACCTTTAATGCAGGTTGGGGAGAAAGCCGTGACTCATCCACAGCTGGTTCATCATCTTGAGCCTGACAAGGACAAGGTTCTTGACGCCTATCTTCTTTGCTGCAGCATTGTACATATGTATGTCTGGACATCCATCACTTCACCGCTTCTTGTCCTTACAGATACTTTTTATTTTTGCCTGAAAATATGTTTTGCTGATGACATGATTTACGCTTCTCAGACACCTCCTGGAAGTTTCTTCTCTGACAGAGTAATTGCCGTGTTTTTTCTTGACAAAGTATTGATCACAAGTTAGTTCTCTCTAAAGCTGTTGTGACATTTTGATGATCAGTAAGTGCTGTATCAGCTTCATTCAAATTTCTGGAAATGCCAAGAACTGGAACATGCTGGCAAATCCAGGCAGCTCTCAGAATGCTATCCATTTAATAAACATCCTTGAGGGACAGCTGTCAGGAACTGGATCTCCTGAAGGTGGTGAAATACCTACATTTCCTTTCCTTCTCTGGAAAATTTCCACTGGTTTGTCATTCTTTAGGCCTTTATATTTACAATGAGAGTTGCCTGTTTATAATGAACTGCTCATTGTTTCTCCCCTAGATTCTCATCAGCATCTCAATAAATAAAATGAACAATAAATAGCAAAACCAAACAGAATGAAAAATTGTCACAAAAGAATAGCATTCCTACTAACAGAAAAATCAGTACTAGGAAAGTGACTCTGTCAAGTGACACAGAGAGATAACCCTCTAAGATTTCGCCAGGTATCAATTCTCCTCTGGTCCAGGAATGGTATATTATCTTATTAACTGCCTCCTGAGAACAAGACCAGAATTAGGATAATCTTTATGTATCCCATGTCTATAAAATAAATAGCACTTCAGCCACCCTGTATTTGTTTAAGGAAAAAAAGAGCTCTTCTCATTGCTGGCGCCACAATGAAAATACACTTAACAATTTTTTTTTTTTTTTTTTTTGCTTGCTAATGAAGGAACCATTCTATTTAGCAGTTCTAAACTTAATAGGGGTCATAAATCTTCTGACTAGCCTTCCAAAGTGTCAGGGAATGAGTGTTTTATTTGGTCTGCTGTCTGTGGAATAGCAATATTTGTGATCTTCCAGTGGTGTGTAAGCCTATGTATCATTTCTTAATGAGAGAATATGAGAGGGTCATGCTGTGATCAAATCATTCATGTCTTCTACTCTGCAGGTCAGGAAATTAATAATCTCTGATGACTTTCCTCTTCAGTCATTGCACCACAACTGAGCCTTGGTTTGTGTCTCACTGAAGCCTCTCAGGGAATCCTTTCATGGCCATTTTCTTTTCCTGGGGAATTGCCAAGCTTTTCTGAAGTGCCCCCACAAGCACAAAGCAGAACGAGCTCACTTGAGCATCTGCTCTACCCAAGTGACTCTCCTCCTAGCAGGCCTTTGTGCTTGCAGCTGCTCAGCACCAGGACTTCCCATCCTCCCACCTCTCCTGGATTCAGCCTCTGCCAATATTCTTCTCTAACTTGAGTTTGTAAATTTAATCCCATTAAATATTTTTTATTAATTGGTCTCCAAAAGAATGGTTTTATTCTTAGCCGAGATCACTGGTCCCATGAGTTTACATTGACACAAATTTAGGAGGGTTGATTTTTGTTAGGCTGGAAGCAATAGGGAGGGAGAGATGGGAAAAAAGTATTGCTGAGGTGCACCCTCCCCTGCCAAGACTACTGATGCATGAAACCAGATGCTCTGTAGTGAGCTACCTATTTCCATTTACTCTTTCTGGTTTTCTCTCCTTGTACTTTTGTTGCAATCTTTTTGCCCCATGTGTTTATGAAATGATCAAAGTTAGTCAGACTTGCATGGCTCCAAACAATAAATGAAGCTTTACTGCCCTGAAGAAATACTTTGATTTCAAAGCAGCTTCTATCGACTTCATTTCAGTGAAAAAAAAATTCCAATAAAATAACTTCCGCAGCAGAAAAATTTTGCTTTACAAAGACCTCTCAAAATCTTACAAAGGCAATTGTAAAAAATAATAAACAAATCATTGGGTTAAATTTAGAAAATTATCTGATGATTAAGGATAAATTGCTCAAAGATTAAGCAAATTAAGTAAGTAGAGTCTGTTCAAGATCTGTCTTTGAAATTTATTTTGATCAAATTCACAAACAAAATGAGTGTGTTTATTCTTTTGGCCTTCTAAAAACAGAACCTTTCAAATAGTATTTATTCACTAAGGCAAAACAAAACGTATACTTATGTACTGTCCTCTATCTTGTTTATGTACATTATATATATTTAAAATATATATCTGTATATATACACATATGTGTGCTTGAGTATAATATGCTTCTGTTATTTCTAATTATGACTAAGATCAATAAAATTCAGATTATGTTTTAAAACTAATTTAATTTCACTTATTTGATAATTATTTTATTTAATTTCTCTTGTTTACATTGGGGTAGGGTAAACAATTTCTAACAAGGAACTTATGAATATTCTTTCTATTAAGGAGTTCTGTGTGGACAAAGCCTAATTCTTCCCAGTGTAATTGCCATTCACAATTATTTCCTCAATAATTCATGCAAATAATTTGCAGCCTAATTCGTTTTTAAGCAGGTTCATTGAGCCCATTTGAGTTCTGAGCTATGGTGGTTAGAATGATCATTCTGCGTGGTTTCTACCCTCGATGGCAGAGGCAATTGAATCAATCTTTTCATTCAGCTTAAGCACTCTTCTAAATTGGGATGGATTTCTCTGTGTGATTTAGTATTGTTCAGTGATGGAAGCGAAGTGGCTGCAACTCTCTTGATCCATTATCTGGTGCAACCCAAAACCATTTGATGACTAAGTTCTTTAATTCAATAGTCGGTCTGAAACAAATTGTGCTGTTAATCATCCTGACTGTAAGTGTGCTGAAAGATTGCTAAAAGACTAAACCAATGTTTTAAAAATCAAAGGAATCTTTTGAAAGGTTGTTTTAGTCTGCTCTTGATAACATTGGAGTTGGGAGGGAAAGAGAAAGAGGGGGAGTGACCTTCCTCTGTTGATTTCAGTCTCAAGAATTTCAGTGACCAACAGTGCTTGAATTGGACAGAAGAAAAGAGAAATTTTAATTAATTTCTACTTGAGATGACAATTTAGGTACATTTTTTCAGGGTTTTGGGACTGTTTTGTATTAGTTTTCTTGATTTAGTTTTTTTTTCTCCTTAATACTTCCAATTTGCCAAGCTCCAAGCTCTTACTAATACCCTTACTGCAAATCTCTCCCAGTTTATTGGCTGGTAAGATGATAAATGAACTGCTTTCATTCTGACATTGTTCAGCTGAGATTTGACCAAGTTAGAAGTGGTGTAACATGGAGGAACAAGTCCCAGTAGAGAGATGGAACTGCTTCTGAGAGTGGGGGCACTGGTACCAACATCTGAACGTAAAATACACATTAGGATGACTGAACACCAACAGCTTCTGCAGACGAGTGCTAAATGATGGATGATGGTTGTGACAACTTCCTCTCCACTCCCAAAAGGCAAGGTAATTCTTCAGGTTTTGCAATCTAACATGAGACAAAAATTCTGGCAAGTGGTTGCTCACTGTTGTTATGCTGCTTTAAGCAATTTAGGAGCCAAACTGGCACTTCAGAGGTTGAGACCTCTTTCAAATTGCAGGAGCCCCCTTCTTGGAGGACCTGCACTGAAACATGGAGAAGAGCAGCATCTGCACTGCTGACAAGGGAGAACACCAAAACCTCACCTGCCAGGTTACTGCAGTCCTGTCTGACAGACCAAGGAGAGATTTGTCACAACCATGATCCTTCTTATAGTGCCCAAAAAAGACAAGACCAAGAAATCCTTCATGCTGATGTTAAGATCTGACAGCCATTGTTGAATATGTGAGGCTGCTGCAGGGCTACCTACATCCCCAGGTCCAGCTGGCAGCAAGGCTCAGTATGTGCTCCCCGTTAGCGCTCACACAAAATGCAGACAAACACTTTCTTACAACCCAGGTTCTGGTTCCTTGGGGTGGATTAGACTGAAACAACACTGAATGATCAGTGGTTCTAAATATACATACATACATACATACATACATACATACATACATACACACACAATTTATTTTAGGTCAATTTGGTTGCAATGGAAAGCAGGCACGTAGCCATTTTGGATATTATTATCTATACAAACGTGGCAATATGAATATAAAAATATCACTCACTTAAAATCACAGATAAGGGAAAAGAAAGGAAGAAAGAGAAAGGAAGGATAAGAGTAGGGAAACATATGGATCTGGGACAAGGCTTGACTGCTGCAGTTTAGATGTCCCATGGTCATGGTCTTGATGCCTCAGGAGTGGAAGAAAGAGTCATGTCCCTGTTTATTTCATTTTCATGTCCCAGTTTATATAATTGTTTCAATAAACCTTTTAAAACGGCCTCACATTTGCAGTAAATGTGCTAAATTTGACATTTTTGCTCATCAATAGCTGCCTGAGTGCTTTTGTGGTCAGAGTTGTCCCACATTGACAGGATGGAGCTGATGGAATATAAATCCACAACTAGCAATTATTTTCTCATTCTGATTCTTTGATAATTATTTTTCATCTTGTCAACAATATAAAGCCTTGCTCAGTGGATATTTGCTGTGAGAATGAACACAGAGAAAAGGTTTAGATAATCTTCTTTTAAAACTGAAGAGATAGCTATGGCAAGGACCAAAAGCAGAGAAGAGTGTGTGTAACACTTAGTTCTCATTTTAGTAAAAGCTTATGTCTGGAAGCTTCAGAGGAAGTTGAAGGACTCCAGCTGAGGTCTTTACCAAGTGGAGATGGATCTTAAACGCCTATATTTCACCGAACATTGAAAACATGTTCTCCAGGGTTGGATTCAGAGATCACATTCTGGGCTGCCTGATAGCACCTATATGTGGCTCTTGGATCAAACTGGATACATGGATTTTCTGTTATTTTCTTTAACCATTTTCCTGAAACATGTATGCTCCCAATCAATGCTGTATTGCCCCACTCCATTCTTACAGATCTGTCTGCTTTAAGGACTTCTGTTTCTGCCTGATCCAATTCAGCAAAATCCTGCTCCAAGGAGGTAATCAGGCAGCATAAAAAGGAATCAGTTCAACGTCAGGCACCCCAAGTGAGCCTTTTTGTAGATTTCTGTTTGCACTTCTGACAGCAGCATCTTTAATAGAGGGCTGGATAGAGCCTTTCATGTTGTCATTCAAAGAACATTTCCAGGAAAAACAGAGATGAGTTAAACAAATACAATGTCAAGGAAACACCTCTTCACCCTCTACTGAGTCTCCTCCTCAACTCCGCTCTCGTGAGACCCCATATGGAGAACTGCATCCAGCTCTAGAGACCTCAGCATGGGAAAGACATGGACATGTTGGAATGGATCCAGAGGAGAGATAGAAAAATGCACATCTATGAAGCCAGGCTGAGAGAGTTAGGGCTGTTCAGCCTGGAGAACAGACAACCCTGGGGTGAGTTTATTGCAGCCTTCCAGTATCTAAAGTGGCTATGAGAAAGATGGGGATGGATATTTTAGTAGGGCCTGTTTAATGTGACAAGGGGTAAAGGTTTTAAACTAGAAGAGATTATATTTAGACTAGATATAAGTAATAATTTTTTCACAAGAAAGGTGGTAGGACACTTGAACAAGTTGCACACAAAGCTGGGGAATGTTCCATCCCTGGATACAGTGAAGGCCAGAGTGGATGGAGCTCTGAGCAGCCTAATCTAGTTGAAGATGTCACTGTTCATTGCAGGGGGTTTGCAACTATGGGACCTTTAAAGGACCTTTAAAACCCAAACTATTCCATAATTTTACAACTGGCTCTGGCTACACAAACCTCAACTGTGATTGTCACTTTTCTTGTGGGTCCAAGGGACGGAACCAAACCAGAGACCAAACCAGGAGAGGTTTGGTCACTTGCTTAATGTGGTTAATGACACATGGCTATTTTATAAGGTATTTAAACACCTAATATGCTGAAACACTGAAAACATTTTAAGGGTTCACAGGCCTTTGCCTTGGGCATTGCATTATTTGCATGTGCGCAGCTGTGCTATGGCAATTTGGTGGATTATGATCACAAAGTACGAAGGTATCCTCAAGCCAAGGCAGATACCTGCCAGTATGCTCCAAGGAACCTTGGGAATCCCATCAATGCCCTCTTGAAGTGTATCAGCATTTCATACAGATGGTGAATGCCTGGTAGAAGAACCTTGAAACCTTTCTATTGGGGACAAATTTCCACTTGCCATTTCCAGACTGTCTCACAGATTTCATTCTCTCTTCCGGCCATTTGCTTTCTTCTCCTCCTTTCTGCTGTTAAGACACAGAATGAAATGCATGTTTTCTGGCAGTGTATTGAACCAGAGGGAACAGTTTCATTAAACCCAGAATTGAAAATTGTATTATAAGCACTGAGATGCTGAAAAGTTCAGTTTTCAAGTCCAGGAGATTTATAAGGTTTTAAGAGTCTTTAACTGACTCTTCATGCTCCTGGAGAAAAGCTTTTAAAATCAACCAGAGAGATATAATTTTTGTGTATATTTATGCACATATATATGTGTGGTTTTGAGTTCTGCCCACGTCTCCAGTTATTCTCAGGAATGCTGGGTATAATCCAGCTTGGTTTTCTTTTTTACACTTCCAATCAAACAGAATATAAAATAGCTGTGGCCTTAAGCTATTGTCTATTAGAACACTTGCCAAGGTAGTACATGACTTAAGCAAAATCTGTGTCTGATGGGTTTCTCACTGTGCTCTGAAGTGTTTCTGTATCCCTCCTTCCCCTCCTTTTAGGAGTCACAGACTCCCAGTCCTTCTTCTCAAATTGCTAAAAATTCACCTTCCTTCTCCCCACTTCTCTTGGTTCTGTGATGCAATCAATCAGCAAAGAGGAAATAGAGTTATAAACATTAGGGTTGACAAAAGCCAGGGGATTCTTGCTTCTCAGAAACAAAAATTTGTTTTTCTAAGAAGAGATATTTTGGATACTGCTTAATTGCTTCTTAAAAATAGATTGCTGTTGATACTGAATGCTTTGATGAAGACAAAATTACTCTGCTGAGTGCACTGGCCCTATTGAAATGTTGATCTTCACGTCTCCTGAAATTCTGCTTTCTAATTTTCTGTATTAATAATCCTCTGAACATTCTGGTATACAGCCCTAAGTACTTCACAGAGAAACAGTCTCTCACTGGGAACTGTTTATTCTTTCTTTTTGGCATCTGGGAGACACTAAACCTCAAATGAATGAATACTTGCTACCAAAAAGCAAAAGACCTCGTGCTTGCAAAAGAAAATATGCCACTCAAGATCTTTGTTTTATCCTTTATTTTGTCCATGAAGTGAATATCTGGGAATCTTTCTGAGTCACATGCAGCTGTCTATGGGAGGCCTAAAAAGACAACACAAAGTACCTCACTCAAAACAGATTCTTCAGTTATACTTTCTTGGTATCTAATTCACTTTCATTTCAGGAAAAAAAAATAGTAACGTCTTTGAACTGAAAACTTAGTTTCTCATTTCTGTATTCCATAAAAGCTGAATATCTTATGTGAAATGACAGAAAGAACCAGGGCACTAAATTATTCAGAGGCTTGCTGAGAAGATAGGGGACTTATCATAATGAAGGTTAAATCCCTGACCAGGTCGGTATTTGCTGAAAATTGCTTCTGTTTCAGCAGCTGAGGTAAGATGTGCTGGTATTCTCAGTGTATTCTCAGTTCTCTATCATATATGTCTGCTCTGTGCAACATACACAGAGTTTTGTGGTACCTGCTGCAGTCTGGAATGAAGCCGTTTGAGCGTCAGCAAGTGTTGGGCATGGAGATGGATTATTCCCAGGGCTTGATGGCATAGCAAGACTCTTCCCAGCACCCAAGCTACCTTCAAAGGAAGAGGCTGCTCAGCACAGAAGTATTTCAGTGTGATGTACATGCATGTGGCTGGAAGAACAGAGGTGAGTGCCCAGTTGGAGTTTGCATGGGGAGCTTGCACATGTGCCCAGAGGCGATTCCAGCAGTCAAAGCTGTTTGAATAGCAAGGCAGGTCTGCATTGCAGCTCCCCATGTTGTGTCTGTCCTCCATGCAGTGGGTGTCTTTCCCATGAAGTTGGTAAAACATGCTTAAAAATATCATAAAGAGTTAAAAAGCAAAAAAGAGAAATTCCTGAGAAACAAGGAAGAAAATCTACCTTCCGTTTTTTTACTCTACTTTTCCAGAGAATATGGATAAAAATGACATAGACTGCTTTCTGGGAATGAGGTTCAGTGGTCTCCTGGAGGAAAGAGACTGCAAATGGAGGGGTTGTAAGGAATATGGTGTCTTCTCCACTGGTACACTATTCTCTCACCATCACCATAACTGAACCTTTAAAAAGAAGTAGTGAACCTCAGTGCAATATTTGCTCCACGATTCCATTGTATTCTTACCTTGCTGACATAATGCCAGTTAGGTTTTACCCATTTTAATTTTGTTATGGATAGCTCAGAATTTCTTGTATAGCAGAATTCTGCACTGGCATTTACTACAGGATGCCAATTTGGTGTCATAGGAAAGAGAGTCTGGAAGTCTGGACTCTGGCTCACAAAGCTTCTTGGTTTCACATGGGAGGAAAATGGCTGGTGTCATTTGCTACTTCTTCCAGCTTGTGAATTTAACTAGGGAAAGCTTTTATTTGTTTCAGGTAGGCCCACAAAAAGGAAGGTGGGACAATTCCTGCTATTTTGGAATGCAGAGTCTTGTAGAAATTGTGGCCAGTGGGTAGAGCTTATGTTATGGCTCCTTTGCGGCAGTTCTAGGTTTCACAATCTGAGTCTACACTACCAAGTGGAAGATAGCCAGAGAGGAAACCTGTGGTCTTGAGGCCAAGCAGCACCAGCTGGCTCTTGCCTACATGGCCTAGGACTCACCACAGTGCAGAGCAGAGCAGAACAGAGTTGGCTATGTCTACGAGTCTTTGGCTTGAAACATTTCCTAGGTCCCATGCAATATCTCGTGGCTTTAAACCTGATTACACTCTTTTTTACTTTTTTTTTTTTTCAGTTCAAAGTACCTTATATTAGTGTTGTAGGTCACCAGAATACTGTTTCTATAACCTGAAACTGAGGACATTGCATAGCTTTGCATGGGGCAGAAGGACAAACAAAAGTGCTTTAGGGAGTGTAGGCAGCTGGGATGGCATCAGAGGACTGTGTGGGGCACAAGGAGCCAAACCTGCTGGAGTCTCATCCATAACATTTTTCAGCTCTTCCTGGGAGTAAAGTATACCCCTATTTTGCCCAGGAGAAAAGTGAAGTGATCCAAAGCCCAGCAGGAAATGAACTATTACTTAAGCACTGTAGCCAGCCAAGGTGGGCTGTTCAAGGTTTGTTCTCATTAGCAGTGTTAATGTAATTATGTCTCTAGATTTTTCAGGTCTCCTGTGAGCTCCTGGTGATCCACAGGGTTTATGGAATTATCTGTCCCTCATCCTGCAAGGAGGCAACTACCATCACACAGGGAACCACAGCAGGAGATTTCCTTTTGCCCTCTTCCTTCTGTGAGATTTACATCAGGAGATGCAAGACCCAGTGATGCAAGACCCAAGAGCAGCCTTTTGGATGTTATCTTTCTTTCCTTGGTATTTAAGAATGTGGTTTGTGGTGTCTCACAACACAACAGCCTCTTCCATGTCCAGTGACAACTCTCCAGTGCTCCAGCCCATCATGGGGAGGATCAGCCTCCATATATTTGATGAGAAAGGAAGTTAGCATTTGTTTTAGTTCTGCCCTATTTGCCTTCAGGAGAATTGACACCTTAAGCCTAAAGCAGATTGTCAAACGCATTCTGAGACATCAAAATCAGCAGCAGTCCTGAAAATAAGGCCATGTTAATGCAGTAACCAAACTCTTCTTCTAGGCCTGCCATGTTTGAAAAATCAAGCTGTAGCACTGAACTTCCATCTGCATTTCATTTTGCAGTAATACTTAGTAATACTGAATTGGACTTCAGAATCCCAATGAAAAGTGCCTGAGAGTGCTGTGTTCACTAATGTCTTCTTACACATTTATATGGAAAGGCCTTTAGACTTCCCTAGAACCACTTTTAAGGTGCTTACATCTTGCAGTCCATAGCAATCTTCTATAAATGCAACTTTCTTGAATTATAGATGCTCTAAGATGACAGATATCCTTCTTCTGTGAGAGAAGATACGTGACTCCTTCTCCATCATGGCAGACTCCTACCTTCAGTAAGCACTGCACAGCCAAAAGCATTTTAAAGCACCTCAGATGCTTTTGTTATCTTTCTTTTAGAACATTTGTCCAATTAATGAACTTAAATTTATTTTCTTATTCAACTGTCACAGTCTATTTTAAAATGAAATACAGTGAAGGGGAGAAAAGCAGGATGTGACCAAAATTTCAACTCTGCTTGTGCTGGATGAGGTTGTCAGTCTTCCAATAAGTGCTACCGTTATGAGTAAGGGTAGCAGAGCTGGGATGAAATTTGGAGGCATTTTAATCAAATGACTCCCTGCAGGCACAAACTTAAAAAAAAAAAAAAAAATTCCAGTCTATTTATCACAGCTCTTGCCACAGTTTCTGACCAAGCTTCTGTTCTTAGTTCTCTATTATTATACCAGCATTCACCTTCTACTGGGTTTCCAGAGTAAGGTTCAAGTAGTTGCTACAGCACATACTTTTAAAGAAGCTTTTTTCTTAGCACATCTCAAGGGAGAGAAAGTTCACTTTAAGGGAAAAAACTGTGAGATGAGAATGCCAGTTTTAACCTTCAGATATACTTGGCATTTTGTATTCAGACCACTGCAGCGATAGTCATTGCAGTTTAGTGGCAGAACTGGAAACTGAGAACCTGAAGGCCTCAACTCTTCAGGATGAAAGCCAGTGTAGTACAAGTATTGCTTCTGGGTTACTTTCCCTCAGCAGGAATTCAGTGAGGATGCAAATAGCTTTTCTAAACAACAGATTTCAGGTGGAACAGAATTCTGATGAAAATGCATCTTCTTTAATTGTTGCTGATGAGAATGGTAAGAGAACTTGTAACAGAATTTAATAAAGGAAAGACAAAAACAGTTGCAAGTAAATATCTTGAAGAGCTTCTTTCAATTCATATTTGTTGAGGTGAATAGTCTGAACCTCAGAAGTTTTATTATTCATCAGTTTACTGTATTGGGTTTTTTTAAAGAAGGATTATTTTTATAAGTATCTTGACTCAAAATGTAACAGCCAATAGACAGCTTCATGACAAAAAAGTCTACATTCTGAAGTCAATAGTATGGATTTTATTTACCAGTAAATGTGGGGGAGGGAGAGAGACAAAAAGAAATAGAAAAAGAGTGAGTGAGAGAAAGTGAGTGATAGAGAGGCAGATTAAGTAGAAAATATCACCACTCTGGATTCTGATGGCGTCCCATCGATCTTCTTCTCCTCATCTTCTTGGTGGTGAGGTTCCCCCAAAACGCAGAATCCAATGGAATAATATATGTTTGGGCCAGGTGGGAATGCCCAGGTACCTCCCCAGGGAGATGGCAAGTTTGACACAATCTCTTGCAGCAGACTCTGGGTCTGTTGCATCACTTGGATGCTGTGCAGTCCTGTGGTGCAAGGCCTCAGGAATCAGTCTGGGGGGTACCTCAGGGGTCTTTGATGGATTCTGACACCCCCTCAGCTGCCCCTCACGTGAATGTCCTGTGGATGTGGCCTTCCCGGGGTGGGAGGTTTCACAGCTGAGCCAGTTTGTGTAAGGAAAAGATGGGTGTTCATCCTCTCTGGCCAGAGGTTATGCCACAGCCCCAAAACTCTCCTCCCCCCTTGGTTTGGGGGAAAGTGTGTGCAAACCTGGCCTCAGCAGATGGGTCTGTGGGCTATGGCCTCACCCACCCCAAAGCCAGCCAGAACCGATTTTCGATTTTCGGGACAGCTGCCTTTCTTGTGGATACATTGTTCTCCCTCAGCCCTGTTTACTTCTTCCTAGGCCTGAGATAATTGGACAAGGGTGTCACCTTTATTTTATCTGAAGTTCCCTTAGGATGCTTAACTCAGTCCAAAGTTCCAGTCAGGAGGCATCTTCAGCTAGAGGTGGGCTTAGATGGTCGCAACTTCTTTATACAATTTTGTCAGAAGGGGCAAAAAGTCCTCCACAACAATGTTTAAGCCATTCACTAACAACAACATTTCAGTCTCCCACAGTAGGTTGGGAAAACAAAGACGAGGTCTGTTATCCATCAATTCTCAGCTGGGATACAAGCAAGCATTATTAGAGGTGCTACTGGAATAAGGAAGAATTTTGTGTACCCTGTGTGCAATCTTAATATACTGGGTGCGATTCTACTTTGGTAAGCATAATGCTATTGTAAAATGCTATACTTATAAATGAAAGTGCTATCTGATTGCTGACAATGTAAATTAATTTTGTTAGTAGTAATTTGCTGAATATCAGTTGGAAAACAACCCAGGTTTCTAAACTAAAGAACCTATTGTAACCTTACCAGGTCAATAGAAAACATCTCACTGAATAATTCAGGTCTGAAAGGATTTAAGTGCTCCTGAAGGCAAGAGAAGCAGTAGGAGCTCAGATGTTTGCAGTGCAGACTGCCTGTTCAGGGGTCTAACTTCTGACATCCATTTTTAAAGATCATTGGCTCATACAGTGAATGCTCTGCAAAGCTGCCTCTCTTACAGGGAAGTCACAGAAGGTGAATGTGAAAATATTACAGTATCGGAAGAACAACTTCTTAAATCTCTGGGGGAGATTTCTTGATTTTAAGATCAACTTCTTAAATCTTGTCTGCAGGGGAAGGGAGAGGGCGTAGAATAGTCTCCTTTCACAACAACACTGTGGCACAAGTCTGCCTAACCCTCATCTTTGCTAACAGCCACAGAAGTAAAGAGAAGCTGCAGGTATCTCATGTGTGCTTACAAGGGAATTTCAGCTGGATCTAGACTTGTAAACTCCACATTTGCCCAAATGGTCCATTTAACCCTGTAGCTGCTCTCTCACAGAGCTGTGTACCAGGTGCTTCAGAGATTGGTGCCACAGCTGGGATTTCTTCTACCCCGTGAAAGCTTCTCCCTCATATCCGTCAGTCAGTATCTAAACTGTAGAAAATATAATTGAGGATCATTTTGGAGAGGAATGTTTATTTATAACTACAAATGTTCTTACATAGATGAGACCTTGGCCTCTGTTATCTTCTGTTTCAATGAATTCCACATGTTAATTATACTGTGTGCTAAAGTTGGAAATACAGAAAATTATGTTGTATTTTCTTGGAAAAAGTTCTTCAAAGGCTTTTACTCAGCTCTTCAGGCATACTCTGAGAAATGCATTCCAATGGGAAATATCATGTCTTTTGAACTGTCTGTTGGAAGTGAAAAAAAAAAAAAAAAGAAAAAGAAAAAAAAAGACAAAACAAAAACTACAAAAAATACCCCAACAAAATACACAACCCAAAAACCCCCTGCAACAAAAATATAGCTCCCATTGCATATGGGTTTGAATCTAAAATGCAAAGATGAATTGTGCAAACTCTGTGAGACAGGCTGGAATTCAAACACTAACCCTAGTTTAATTTCTGGATGAGGTGCACCAAGTCAGATATACAGATCCATGCTTATCAAGGAAAGGCTGGTGAAGCCAGATGGGAGTGATGAACCTCCTGAGGGGAGGGTTTGCAAGCTGAAGAGAGGGGATGGGCACACAAGAGGCCTCAGCCCAGAATCTAGCTCTGTTCCAGAATTTCTGTGTCCTTGAAACCAAGCTTGCAAGTGTTCAGTCTTTTTGAGAACCAAACTTGGAAGCTCTTAGTATGGTGATTCATTCTACAAAATTCTGCTCCTGGAGCATTGATACCACTGCTTTCATTTCTGGTGTGCAGGATTTCACGTAATGATACCAGGAATTTTGCTACTGAAATTTCTTGTCATTTTCTCCAGCTAATTTTAGCAAAAAAGGGATTTGATAAACTTGTACAGAGAAATACTGAGAAACAGATATTCTTTTTCTCCTACTCCTATGCTTTTTTTTTCCCCACACGGTTTTATACTGCTGAACCTTTTGTTATCACAATTCTGGATCTAGAAAAAAACCCTTAAAACCAGAAGTGAAAAAACATAACAAAAAAACCAAAACCCCCCTCCACTCATCAGATAAAGCAAAGGAAAAAATTTGATTTACAGTCTGGTTCGACAGAAGGCCTCACTCCTCCTATGTATGAAATTAGTTATTCAAATAACTTGTTAACAATTGATATAATTATTTCTAATTATTCTTGATTAGAGTCCTGGAATTATGTGATTACATCTAAATATATGCATCATAAATGTAGGAGGTACAGCCTAGAGAAGGAGGAAATGTAATTTTATTTTTCAATTTATTCGTTTTTTCTAGCTAAAAGGACTAAGAAAGTTTAATTTTCGTGATGCTAAACAGAGGCTTACTGAACTCATCTTTATTACATTTCTTTTTGGTAAGTTAAGTAGTAGAACCTCTACAGTTATGGATGCAAAACTCACTGTGTATTTTTAATATTTAGCAAGGCTAGAAAACACCTTAGAGTTGTGTGATTGACATGCAAGTAATGTGTGTGTGTATGTATTCCTTTAACAAAATCAAGTCTGTAGTGCTAAGATAAGTAGGTTATTCCTAGGAGACTACAACCATTGGAGAAGCAGCAGTTAATTTAAAGTTAACTCGTTCATTCCTCTCATGACAGAAATTTAAACTTTGTGCTTCCTTCTACTGTGAATTTAACTGTGTTCTTGAGATTGGTTAGCATTTTACAATTACAATGGTGCTTTGAAGGTTTTAATATGTATCAGATAAGCATCTGAATTTGATTTTTTTTCTTTTCTACATCTTTATTAAAAGCTGTGACAAAGCTACTGGGTTGTATTCTGCTAAAACAGAGAGTGGTGTAGGCTAGGATTAAGTGCTAAAGTCAAATCATTCTGCAAGCAAAGTACAAAATTGGTTGTAAAATCCTTGTTTAAGACAGTTTTTTATTAAAACTGTGCATTGGTTTTAAGGGTGTTGTGTCTAAGATTGTATCCTCTTAGGTGAGGGAATGCTAGAGCTAAACAAAATAGGTCCTTTCCACCAGCAACTTGCATGATTGAATAAATTTCCACGGCAGCAAGCAGAAACTCACTGCCAGTTAAAGGTCAAGATTGGAAGGATCTCACAACAAATTACAGATTATTGCAGAAAGATTCTACTGGCTAGATGAGCTTTAGTTAATACTTAAATGACAAATACATTCCTGTTTATTAATTTATTTTGAGTTAATGAAGAAAACCACTACATGCATTTACAAACCTGTAATCCCATTTTAATTTATATTCACTTTCATCATATATGTCAGGCTTCTCAAGTTAAGCCCTTCAGGAATGAGGTGAAAGTAGGTGAAACCTACTGAAACTCCTCTTGCATTCTCTTTCCTCCAGAAGCCTTTGCAATGTATACAACTGGCCTGTCACAGAAGCTCATCTGTCTAAACAAAATCCACTAAGTCAAACCATAACACTTGTTTGGAGATGGATTCCAGCACTACATGTGCTCTGGTGCTAGAGGAGCAGAAAATGAACAGCAAAGATTTCAACATGCTAGGAAACAGTTACATGGCCTCTGGTGGCAGAGGAAAGTTCTCAATAGATTTTAAGGCTCAGAGTAATGAAACTTCAGCTGAAAAGCACCCTCTGCAAAAAGGGCTTCTCACTACCTTATGCTTCTCACTACCAAGGAGACAAAGCATGTGTTTCTGAAATCTCTGATCCTCTTAAAGCTACCAAAGAGCCTCAGGCACAGGTTTTAGAACCCAGAGATACTACACCAGGCTCTCCTGTGAGCCATTGAACAGAGAGTAGATAAAATCTGGCCAACTAACACCTACTTCCTCAGTGGAGGAAGCCTGAAGGTTAGCTTTACTTTTTGTTAGAATCTGCAAGGCTGAGCCTTTCTGCTACAAGAGGGAAAGTCTGGTTGCTGGCACACCAAAGGCATCACCTAAAGTCCATATTCTTCTGTGTTTCTGAAATGGCTTGTCCCTCATGTCTGCAGGACGGATCTCAGGGACTGCAGCTGTACCTGGACACTTTCAGCAGACCTGAAAACAAGACCTTGTTCTCATCCTCTCCCTTGACAGCTGCAACCTGCACCTCATGGTCAACACCCAGAGAAGCACACTCATCTGCATGAGAGGCATAAAGATACTGAAAGGTACAGAAAGACTTGTGCCCACCCTTCCCACACACATTTCCAAGTTGTGAGCCAGCTCTAGGGATTCAACAACCCTGCCACATAACCTGCAAAGAGGCCCTGTCTGTATCTATCTATGCCAACAAGCAAGGGCTGTCTGTGACCTTGCTCTTGATACAAGCACTTCTATCACAGTCATCTGCTGCTTCCAATTCAATTCATTGCTTGAGCATAAATTTTTCAGGACTAATTACATCTAATCATGTGTGACTTAGACACATGAGCAAACTAAAGGTTCAGCACCATGGCATGAGATGAATGAGAATTTGGTTGGCAAGGTATCATGGTTTAACTCTGGCGGGCAGCTAAATATCACAGAGCCATTCACTAACTCTCATCTCCAGTGGGATGGGGGATGGATTAGAGGGGTAAGAGTGTGACAAATCTTACTTGAAGATAAAGATGGTATAATATAAAAACCAAAAAACCCAAGCAAATCAACCAACCAACCAACCATAGCACACAACCCCCCCCATTCCCATTCTGCCCCCGAAAGAAATACCAACAATGCAACAAAAAAATAAAAGAGAGAAAACAAAACTAAGAAAAGCAAGTGATGTAAAAAAAATCCCAGTTGCTCACCACCAACCAACTGCTGTCCAGCTAGATTCCAAGAAATGGAGAAATAGCAACTCTGAACAACCTTCCTCATGCCCTGTTTTACTGCTAAGCATGACACCATATGGTTTGGAATATCTCTTTGGTCATCTGTCTTGGGGTTGGGGTCATCTGTTCCAGCTGTTTCTCCTCTCAACCTCTTGTGCACCCCCAGCCCACTCACTGGCAGGGCAGTGGGGGAAGCAGAAAAAACCTTTACACTGTGTAAGAACTGCTCAGCAATAACTAAAGTATCAGTACATCTGTTTTCATCACAAATTCAAAGCATAGTATCTAGGAGTAAAAACGACTCTATCCCAGCTAAAACCAGTATACAAGGACAAAAAAAAAGCTCATGAGCTCTGAGCTAAGAAAAAACAGAATGTAAACAATCCCAAAGAGACTGAGTAAAGCACAGAATGTTTCCATGAAAGAAGTAGAACATGCAGCACTTAGTTTTAGTACAAAAGCTAGTTGTGAGAGGGGAGATTATCTTTGTTTTCAGCCAAGGAAAGGACAGGATGCAAGGGACTATAGCAAGATGAAACTGCCTCACTTCATGAGGGAGAAGAGCAAGATAAGATGGCTTTTGAGGAAGCAGATTTTGATAGATTCAGGCAACTGGTAGTAAGTTCTCATGGGAGGCAGTTAAACTGAAAATTGAGTAGACAGCTGTTTTTTGAAAGAAATACTCTTAAAAACAAAACTGACAAATGTCCCAGAGACGAGTGTGGGAGGTATGCAAGGTTTAGAAAGAGGTGAGGCTGTCTGATTACTGAGTTCTTCACTGACCCAAGATCAAGGGGCACATAGACAAGAGAGGAAAGATTGCTGAGTGCAACTCTAAAACAGGGAAATCAGGAAAAGAAGGACATAATATGAGATGCCACTGTCTCTGGTCATAGAATTTCTTATTAGCTTCTGTAGAAACACTGATAATGGGGAGACAAAGAGAAAATGTGTAATCCCTTATCAGTAGAGGTAGAAGGCTATTAAAATAATGTGTTTAATTCAAGCCTTTTGCTTGCAACTGTTAATTTTTTTATTTTTTTTTTCTCCCCTTAGTAAAAAGGTTAACTGCAATCAATTGGCTAATCATTTCATACCCATGACAAAGGGACAAGATGCACCTCAGTGTATTGCAGCTGCAGCAAGGGCAGAGTTCTCTGAAGCCATGAAATAGATGAGCTCCTGCAGGACTGGGAAAGGCAGGAACACTGTTGAACCTTGTGAGATGTCAGGGAAGAGCCAGGCAAATCCCAGACTTTGGGTGTCAGAAAGATACAGCAACAAAAAAAAAAGCTTTCTGGAAGCACTTAGAAGAAATCCAGATGTATCAACTGTCATGGGTTTACTGAGATTACTTGGGAATAAATGTCCCAAGACAGTTTGGTAAAAGACAGGTTGAGCTACAATTACCCCATATATGAGGGTAAGTTAATAAATAAATATGAGGCAGGAGCTGCATGGTTTTGAAAAGTAAAGCAGACAAACATCAGACCTCAGCAGGAAAATAGCCTAGCAACAAGGAAAGGAGTTGTCTGCTTCTCTCAGCTATGAGATGGTCAGTTCTGGATTTCTGTGACCAAGTTTTGGAGCTGGAAAGACCAAATAAAAATATTGGAGAAGTGGGAAAGATATGGCTTATGAGGAAGGATCAAATGAATTGGGATTGTTTAGTCTGCACAAAGAAGGCTGGTGTGTAGGTATGAGACCAATGAGAAATGACTGCCAAAAGGAAAAGGAACTGATCTCTGCCTTGTGTGAGCTGATGGGAAGTCATGGGCTTGCACTGCTCCTAGGAAGCTGAGAGCTGTCAGGACCCTTACAGGCTGGGAAGATCCTGTCCACTTCCCTGTCCATCCTTCAGCTCTGTGTCCTCCAACTCTCTGCAAGAACTGCAGTCCAAAAGACCTTGCAGCCGAACAGCCCCATGGAAACATGGTATGGGTGTGTTTGGGTGGACTGGAGGAGAAAACATAGCATTTCATCCTCAGAGCTCCCTGATGGCATTGCAACCACTTGAGGATGAGCTGTGTTTAATAACTTCAGTGGCAAGCTGAAAAGTCTTGCAGGGTTTTTGGTACAGCTGCTTGGAAGCATCAGCAGACACCAATGTCAGTGAGGTAATGCAACACAAGCAACCAGCCCTGCACCTCTAGCCAAGGACCCTGTGCCCCACAGCTTCTCTGCCTGGCAGAGGGGCTTGGAGCTGAGATGTTACTGAACTCCCCAGAGCTTTGCAGCATTTTTTTCCAATTGCAGCAGTGACACTGAGCAGCTTCCAAATAAAAAACACACTTGCATAAATCTCTCTAAAGACCTTGCCACTGCTTTTCTCATTTGTCACGAATATGGTGCTGATGCTGAGACAGGAGATGGGAAAAGCAAGTGGACGCTTGCAATTTGTCAGAAATATCTATGCAGCTGAATCAACAGCTACACAAGGGTCCCCATGGAAATAGACCCTTGTTGTGATGTGCTGGTGCCAAATTTTAGCTCTGATTATCGAATTTCAGCCTTGTCAAATCATCTCAGCCAGTGAAGCCACATATTTAGCAGACAGCAAGACCAGTTCCCTGCATGAAAGGCTGGATCTCTGCACTGCTGATGGATGGAGCCACAGAATGAGGCCCCTTCTGCAGCAGAGACATCTGTGCACAGAAACTGACATCCAGCTGTCATTCAAGTGGCTACAGCCTCTGAAATGCTGAGATAAATAAAATGGGAAAGATATTTTGGGCCAGCCAAAGGTAGCTCTGAGGAGTTGTGGCTCAATAAAAGTCTGCAGCAGCAGCAGCCATACAGGATGAACCCTGCTCAGAAGATAGGTATGAAATAGATCTGAATTGAAAAGATAGCTCAGGTAAAAGGCCAAGTGTACCATCCTGGCTCCAGTGTGGCTGGTTTCCAAAAATCCCATGTGCATTTAAGAGGAGTAATTGTCTTCTATATTGTCCCTCCTTTAGCAAGCTCTGATAGGATTTTACTTACATAAAACACAGTTTCAGCATAGGTGTGCTGTGAAGATAAGACCAGAATGCAGAGCAGGGTAATTGCAAATCAGGCATCATCTTTCCATGTGCCTTTGACACATGGCAGCACCTTCCTATTTCAGTATGCAAAGTTTGCTTTGGTCAAACTGCTGAGCTGAATAAAACACATATGCCACCCTCAAAGCTGAGAAGAAACATTGCCAATTTTACAAGTGGTTAAACTAAGCCTGGAGGACTCCTGCTTTCAGAGACAGGGACTAACATCTTTAATAGGTCCTTTCCATCTCTGTCATTTTTGAAGCTGTGAGTCTTTGAAGACTGTGACTGACAGGCTCATTAACACTGAACAGCCTCAAATGCACACTGAATAACTCAGAGAGCTAATTAGAGGAACGCTGGGATAAAGAGAGCATGACAATAAAATATTTCTGACGTTAATTAGTGGAAGGAAAAATGAGAGGCTGAACTTCCCAAAAGGAATGTGAATTGAGAATGAGTAATCCTGCAGGATGCCAAGTACTCGGGGCGGCTTCAAGGCACACTCCCAGGGAGCCATTGCAGCTGGGATCCAAATGGGGATGTTGGGCTCTGCACGTGGCAGAGGGATGTGTCCCAAGCAGATATCTGGTGAAAGAGTGGGAGAATAGCTTGTGGAAAAGACCTGTCTGAAAGAAGTGATTCCCTTCTGCTAACCTGTCTCCAGCCTGATACACAGGCTTTAATTCATGCAGGCTTATGAGAAATGCAAAACAATGGGGAAGGAAGTGTTTTTAGCCCCAAAACAAGCAAAACATAGGCTAGGGGTAAGGAAGTGGTACTGACATGTGTTGCTGCCCATCTAAACTATTTCCAACACTGTTTAAAATGCACCTTTTTTTTTTTTTTTTTTTTTTTTTTTTTTTTTTCCCTGTCTCTGTCTCTCTCTAATTGCTTCCAGTTGGATATCTCCAGGACACACTTTTTCCCAGGTGTGCTCCTACAGCTTTACACACTCATCTTCCTTTCTGTGAGTCTTCATAGCAGTGGCTCTGGCCCCTGAAACGTTCAGAGTCAAGTGTAGCCCCCCAGGGGGAAAGCATCAGTGTCTGGCTCCAGCCCAGCCGTTGTTTAGTCCAGATTGCCTGTGCTGACCCTACTGCTCTGTCCACACACATAGACACCCATTTCAAATAGGAAAAATGTTATCCAAAACTGCTAGCATCAGTTTGGGAGAAAGCAGCATGATTGCTACTGCAGGGGTGTCCAAGAATCTCAATGTGGTGGGAGCACTACCCCAGCAACCCAGAGTGTGGAGATTCTCCAAAGAGAAATGCAAACATACCTGCATATATCTTTCCTTTTCTATATAAAAGAGTAGGAAAGGTGCTAGTAAGATTCAGAGACTAATCCTATGGATGGAAACAGATGTTCAATAGCAGATGCCATTGCCATAGAAAGGTGGTACAATTTCACCTCCCACATGTAACACAAAAGGGAAATTATATGTTTTCCCAACTACTCCTTTCTTCCTCATACCCACTACCTCATTTGACCTCAGCCTGATGTGTGTTCTTATATTGGGCTTAAGAACCCTTTTTATGTAAAATTCATGTATGTATTTCTACTTATGGACATATTAATATCTACTTTGGTGGTGATGTCCTCGTATTTGCTCAAAAGACAAAGAAATGGATGTCATTCTTCTTTAGTGTGTAAAACATTCAATTTTTCTTAAAATTCACAAAATTGCTATTCCCCATAACAACTACTGCAGCATTTGTCATAATTTTTCTTATGCTTATTTCTGATGAAATAGCTTGGAAGAAGCAAGATAGAATGATTTGGGTAGGGATTAGAGCAGTATAAATAGCAGAAAAATCATCCCAATATGCCACCAAGGAAATTGTGTTGGTTTGTTTTTTTTCTAAAGGCTTTTATCACCATCACATCCAAGCAGTGTTTTTATATTTAATGACCAAAGGAAAAGAGTTTTCTCCTTCAAGAGGCAATATCTGTGTTGCATAAGACTTCCTGAAAGCACAGGAGATGGCCAGCCAGCCGTCAGGGTTATATCAGGAAACCCTGTCCAAAGAAGTAGGGTCTGCGTAAAACTTAAAAGCTGGGGATGTGACAGCCTTCTGATGAGGGTGAATTGCAGCAGGAAAAAACCCTGTCACCTCCCAGCAGCTGCAAGGTGATTCTTCCTGGCTGGGGCAGCCAGATCTCTCTTGGCAGCTCCAGTCACTGCCATGGAACATGACAGTGTTCCTTTCAGGGATATAAGTGACTAAAACTTTGAATCTTTGCTTCTGAAAACCAGAAAAAGTCAAAAGCTCAGATGGTAACAAAAACTTGACTTGGGGAACCAGAAGAAGAGATTATAGTACTTTCATTCCTTTTTCTATATTACTTAGCAAAGAAAAGGGCTCGTGCTTTTAATCAGAATTAGGAATGTGAAGGTTTTAGCACACTCCCTCCTGCGGTAGTACTGCTTTGAAATAATAATATTGCTGATTTTAACAGCGGGCAGAGGATAAAATTCAGGAAAGAATTGTCTGCAAGTGCAATTAGTGCCTATGAAATATCCTTTTGCTTCTTTGTTTCATAGCTCCTCCATGGGCAGTGCATGTGGGTATGCGCATGCTTGGACCAGGAAGGAGAATGAGAGCCTCAGCCACCACTAAAAGGCTCCTAGGGCAAATCATGCCAGGAAACAAAAATAAGAATTGCATATCCTCCAACACCAAGTGCTGCAGAACCAAGCAGTTTTGTTTCTCTGAACACTGGAAAACAGCACCTGCAGGTCAGCACAGCAGGCAAATGGCAAACCAACCTGGTGTTCAGCTGAGGAGGAACCAAAAGGGAAAAGTGATAAAAGTCATTTGTTAAGGGAGAACTTAGTGAAAGAACACACTAGGATTTTCCAGCACAAACATTTCCTGACAACTGCCCAACCCCAGAAGAAGGGACAGTTTCACAAAGACAAACATTCTCAAGGAAGGCAGGTACACCAACTACTCATTTCTCAGGTACAAGGAGAGCAGCAGCCTCACCACTGTGCACTGCAGAGTCAAAGACTCATTCCTGGGCCTGTTCATAAGGAATCAGTACTTTCCCCCAGCAAAACACTGGCAGTACTGAGTGTCGCTGTGGGACACAATAAATGGAGACAGGGAGTGGTTTAGAAGGCTGCAATGGACTCTTCATCAGGAGGAGCTACAGGTTTATTTTCTAGGCTTCTTTTATGCTTTTTACAAATGTGCTCACCTTAGAGGTGGGACCTCTTGGAACCTTTGGTCACTTCCAGAGACCATTTTGCAAAGTCCCTCCTCTGGGAAAGTATGTGGGAAACAAGGTAGTTTACAGTAATTGACCTTGTTTACCAGAAAGAGTACCTGGGAACAGAATTTCTTAAAACCAAAATATGGCAGGCATGAATCGTGGCAACAACTGAGCACCCCAGCCATCTACCTACCTTGGCTTCTAGGAGCTCTTTTATTCCTTTTCTCAAGGAGTGTTCATACTTGCCTTATTTTCCTTCATTTTTTGGAAAGTTTTCTATCTGTTTTTTTAACTACGCTGCAATTTTTAAACATGTAAGGAGCTGTAAATACCTTCTATATTGCAAAATCATGGCAAAAAACTCATATCTTCAAATAGTCCTAGAAGCAAATATTGAAATATGAAATGCAGAAACATAAACACAGGTTACCATGTCTCTCTCCAAATATGAAAACGTGGTGTAAAAAAGGGAGACTAAAAGCTTTGACGTGGGAACTTTGAAACTCTTAACTAGTCATTCTGGAATTTCATTCATTTAGGGAAAACAGACAAACACTATGTGCTTAAGCACATAAACTATTGACTCAAATTATTTGGGGTCACTAACATTTTTTCTGAAAGTCTCTACAAATCATTACTTTCTTTATGCCAAGAAGACTACTCTGTTTCTGGAAACCAGGAGAGCAGGACAGTAAAACAAAGGAAGCTATTTCAAGGGATTTGACAACTGAACAGGAAAAATTGTGTTATAAGTGTGTTTCCAGAGGCTTTCTGCTAACAAGAGACAAAATGCTTTCAGGATAAAATACACACCAAAAAAAAAAAAAAAAAAGTCTGAAAGAATGTATTGGAAAATTACAGTCCTTCTACACCTGTTTAAGTAACTTATAAATACTTGTATGAGTTCTGTCCTGTTCAAGCCTATAAGTTCTGCTAGAGCATGAAATGAATACTCAGGAAAGAAGATAAATCCCCTGTGCATGTTACTTAAAAGACATCGATGCATAGATATAAAGTACTGATTTAACATTATAATAATCTAACATTGTAATAACCTAAGTCAATATCTACTGACTTCACCAGGCTTTTAAGGATGGTTTCCATGGTCTTTCTAAAAATGTGTCAAAATTTTGACCTCATGTGTTTCACTGAGACCTTTCCATGTAAGAAAAAATCCAGATAGATGTATATTTAAGGTTTTCATTTTTTCCCTGTTGTTCTTCCCAGTTATGGTAAGGACATCAGAGTTCATCCACACTAGGAAGGAAGCTCTAAAGCTTTTTGGCTGTGCTAATTCAGCTGTCAGCAGGCTCAGTATTGACTGAGTAATGCTTAATGGCTTTCTAGCTATGTACGTGTAGGAGCAAAATTCTGGTTTTCAGCATATGCCACATATATATAGATAAGGATGAGTAGCAAATAGTTACACAACCCTAAGGAAAAGAAAGCAAGCTATAGACATATGTATAAAATGGGATTTCTCTCAGCTACCTCGAGCTGTCAAGGGGTATCAGCAGGCTTCTTTCTCATTTAACTGAGCTTTCTAAGAGGTTGTTTCTAGTCAAAGAAAACTGTCTGGGCTTTCTCAAGTGCCTCCAAAAACCTGGTATGTCTGTTTAGCCAAGGGTGGGAGGACCTGAAGAGCCTTTCTCCAGCAGTATCACTGAAGCAGCTTCATGGTCTTTGGATGACTAAGAGAGAGATCCTCACTCATAGTGCTGAACCTTTCTGTCCACATCTGCCCTGTTCTTCTCTGAAATTAATTATTTAATCTGAGAGTGAAAAAGGACATTTATTGTGGAAAGAGTCAGGAGCACCTTGACCTTCCTCCACAAATAAATGCTGGTAGGTGAATGGCAACCGCCCCTACATTCTCTAAATATCTCCACCAATTTTTACATTAGCTAATTAGATAATTGGCAGATGATTAAGTGCATTTATTGTATCACGCTCTTCCCACTCTTCCCACACAACATCCTTTGTCTTGAGCTAGACATTAACAACTGTGTGATTCCTACAAAAATAAACATGATCTCTACTCATACTCAGGGATTTCTATGGGTATTTTATCTAAGAAAAAAACTGCAAAACAGTGAGTAAAAAAAACATGTTAGTATTTTAACTAAAGCCCAGACCACTTTGCCTGTCTGCCTCAGACTGGACTGAAATTGTGGAAGCCAGTTATCACTTTTGTTTTGCAAGGCTTCAAGTTTTGTCCATTAACTCTGAACTTACCACAAAACCCCAGGAGGTAAAAGTAGCACACTTGATCACTGACATTTGAAACAATACTTTCATAAAGCAAACCTTAGGCAGAAGCTTGTCATCCCTTCCCAATCTGCAACTTTCTTGACCTAGCAGGGCAATATATCTGTCATATTTTAAAGGTACTGTATTTGGGAAAATGCCAAAGAACTGCTCCAGGCACTTATTCTTTTACAACATGGATGATGTAACTTATATATATTTCTCTACTGTCATGTATTCCACAGTGCATTTGGGGAACCTCATTTCTCTGATTAAATGTAGACTTATTTATATTTTGGCATTTCTACAGTAAAAAATTATTTGGGTCCTGGTGAACTCACAAGTATATAATGCACCACCCCAGCTCCCAAATGAGCACATTGTTCAGGTTAAGCACATCCTGTCCTAACAGTTATGATTTTATCACCCTCTCACCTGATTAGCAGAGACAGCTCAAGCAAAGAGAACAGAATTCTTCTCTGTTGAAAAAGCCTTTCTCCCATTTCTGTTATGTAGTGTATTCCTAACCCACCCAGTGTCAGGCATCTGGGTCTTTTCTTCACACACTTTTACAGCTACCAACCAGCTGCCTAGGACAGGAGGGCCAGAGCTGACTCTCTTTATTCTTAGATAAAGAATTACTATTACATATTTACATATTACTGCACCGGGCTAATTTCTTCTTTGCCCTTCAGTTACAGCTGTTGGCTCCTAACATTCTAGAAACATCTGAGCGTCTCTGATCTCTCACTTGCTTTGATAAAAGACATATTTAACTGTAGATACAGATAGTTAAAAGAGACACAAATTTAACCCAGTCCACTGGCTATGAAATTACCTATTTATTGGGTGACCTCTTCCAATTATATTTTCCCTGAGTATCTTTTATATATATTCTATACACAACGTTGGGTTGAAGCAAAACAGCCTCGTTGCCTCTCCTTTAATCTCAAATGTCAACACCAGACATAAGTCTGGATGCATATGTATACCCTAGTAATAGAAAAGAGAATGACAATTAATTTATCTTCACTATGGTCTTGTGGACTATGTGTTGGGATACAAGAATTTTTCTCTAGCTGAACAGCATCACCTGAGCCACAGTTCAGGAAATCACTCAGAATAACTTATTCTTTATAATAGACACATAGAATGGTTTGGGTTGGAAGGCACCTTGTTCCAGCCCCCCTGCCATGGGCAGGGATGACATCCACAGACCAGGTTGATCGAAGCCCCTTCCAACCTGGCCTTGAACACACAGTTCTCATAGCTCATCATAATTTATCTACTACCTGCCAGTGAGCTGTGTGTCTCCATAAAGCATAACATCCAGTGAATTTGTTCTGAATTCTCATTCACCAGTTCATCTCTTTGTCTTCCAATTACTGTACAGTGAAGAAAGATAAGCTTCTATCCTGCTTTCCATGAGGTGCTTTCATTTCTCCACATTGACTGACATAAAAATGCTGCAGGTAAAATGAGGACCATGCTCATCCTCTGACAACACCACCTACCTTTGTCAGAGTAACTGATCTGTCATGGTCTGTTTTTAAACTAATTTTAAAATAATACCATAACAGTCTACACAAAAGCTTGTATTATGTATTGGTATTTGAGTACACCTTATTGGCTAGAAACATTGTTTGGGGGGAAAAAAAATAAGTTTGTTCTTGATTATTAGGTGGTAGGTGAAATTTGATACCTGGAAAAACAATTTTTGTTGACAATTTCTTTTTCCAGTACAACTCACATAAAAGACTGTTCCCCAATAGATAAAAATCTAAAAAAGGCATAAAGTAGTTGTGATTTTATACTTATATCTCGAGACAGGAGCTGCTTCTTAGTTAACACAATAACTTTTATCACTGAATCAGAAATCAAATAATGTATACCACAATCTTCTTGGGCTGCAATGTGTCACATATCAATCCATGAGTTATTTAATTAGTGTAGCATTTAGCACCTCATGTGAGTCCTGTAGTGCAGGATACCCTGTTGTGTTAGCTAACCACAGTTTGTTTTACATTTACATTTACATTTACATCACATTGCTGTTATGGGCTATAATGTCACCTCTGCTCACCTTTCAGTGAATGTCAGGAGAAACAACTAAACTCTTCCAACTGTCTTACCAGTTGCCACCAATTAAGCTGTTTCAGCACCTTAGTCTAAACATGTTCTGGCTTTAACACATCAGCACATCAGAGGGTTTGTTATTGTATTATCTAATGAACAGAAAGAAGCTCCTTTTGTTTCTATCCTGAAGGTAAAATTATTCACCTTCCAATCTCTTCTGTTACAACTATTAAAATCCCATTTTAGAAATTAAGTCCCTATTAACTTACAGTACTAAAATCACTGGAATCTAAATGGAGAGGAAATAGATCCTGTATCCTAATGGATAATAGGCAAAGACAAGGCAATTCATTCAGCTTGTATGTTTTTCTCCTCTTGTTAAAAATGGCAATATTACACAGAAACATTGCTTTTGGGGAGCAAGTGGTGACAGACTCGTTTAAATGCAAGTTTTGGTGTCTATTTTAGGACTTAGGATTTTAGTAGAATTACAGAAATGTCAAGCACAAGGGCTATCATCCCACCATACTGAGAATCAGGCATCCCTGGACCACACTAGAGAAATATTTGTTTAAATTTCTTTAAAGTGTGTCAAATAAGAAAGATTTTCATCCATTCCTAGGCCATAGAGAGGATGATTTGAAAGATTTGTTTAAATATTACTCGGTGGAGTTCATGTGACTTTAGGGATGGGTTTTAATATTGAACTGGATGATCTTACAGGTCTTTTCCAACCGAAATAATTCTAAGCATGGGCCAAAATTAATTTTTCAGTCATCTTGTACAAAACATGTACAGACTGTACAGTACACGGGGTAAGTTACCTAACCATGAACCTCCTCTCAGGATCATTTGTATTCACACTAGGCTCTGGTGGGGAAAGCAGCTAGCAGCTGACTACTGTAATTTCTGGGTTTGCATGTGATCAGGTAGGACACACGTGTTCTGCTGTGGCTGATGAAGAGCAGCAGAACTCCACCTAGGCAAGGTACAGTCAGTACGAGGGTCTTTGAAATCTTGTCAGCAACTGACTTAAAAACATCAAGTCAAGGCAGGCGTGGGAGAGATCTGCAGCAGTGAAATTAAATGTTTCAAGTGCCATAAACAAATGGCATATAAATAGGAGCAGTTCTTTTGGAAAAAGTGAGGACGTGAGTGGTGCAAGCACAATCCCCTTCAGGTAATGTATGGAGATTTAATGTTGATGTTGAATATTAATGAATAATAATTGATTTGACTTAGTTATTCAAGAGATCAACCCACTCATTTTTTTTAGCTACGGGAGTTGGTAAACCAGCAAATATGATTATCACCTTTGACAGCTCCTATCTACCAAACTGATAACAGGGACTGCAGCCTAATCCTAAAAGGTAGCAAGGAGACTTCTGCAGGAAGCCAACCTACATCACATACCTAACAATCTTGCTGCCATGGACTCTGTGAACAGCTAGGGAAAAAAATACATTAGCTAGAACAAAATGCTTGGATAATTCCTTGACTTAATATAGTTCTGTGTTAATATATTGGCAAAATGCCAAACCACACCCCAAGAGCCAAGCTACAGGAAGACAGAGGAAGGATGTGTGCTGGCTCTTCGTTTTCCACCTATGGCTGGTGACCACAGGACACCAGCAGTCAGAACTGGGCACAGTTAGCAAAAATAAGCTCTTGAAACCCGTTTGGTCTTCCCAAACAATTCACTAAGCATAGTGAAATCAGAAACAAAACAGAAGGTGGTGGCTGGCTCAGGGATGTCTTTTGTGACTCTTGGTATCCAAAGAACACAAATAAAGAGCAGGGACATGGAAGTGGCATGGGAGCTTAAATGAAAAGCATAGACAAACAATGAATAATAGTAATGAGCAGTAAATGTAGATCAGGTCCATACAAATCTTTGCACAAATATTGGAAAAATGAAAGAAAGAAGAGGATTTTTTTTCATATTATATGTACTAGGATGAATGCAAAAGCCACAAAAGCAGGACAAGGCAAACAAGGAGCACCTTGCTTATGTCCATGTGTAGGTAAAACTGAGTATGCAGTGTGAATATTCTCTCAGGTTAAAGCAGGACAGGGCAAGAGGGCTTCTTGCAAATAGAAGGCTTTTATTTAAATTTGGATGGGAAAAAAACTGAAAATAATGGAATGTATGCACTAATTAATGCTACAAGCAGGGAAGCAGTGCTCTTGTTTGCATTTCATCAAACAACACAGAACACAGTCTGCTCTTACCAATTGGCTTAAGAGGACTTCAAATCACTTGCAACCAAGTTTAGTTATGGTTAAAGAAAATCCCTCATATAAGAAAGCACACTCATAATTATTTGGATAAATTAAAGTAGTATTTAACTTAGGCAAATGCACAGAATTTCAAAACACTTATAATCCAAGCCAAAGTTTTAGAACTAATTTTCGGAGGCTTATAGGGTTCATCTGCACTTCATGGTTAACCTCTGGAACCGACAGAGCTAACTTGGGTGATAATAAGCTAAAGTGTGCCACATGTGATACCTTCCTTGCTGAACTGTGAGAAAAGTCTGGACAGACAAAACCTTACCTTCTGCAGACAGGCTTGCTTTTCCCCAGAAATCTAAGCCAGTGTTGGAAGTGTTGGTTGAAGTAGACTCGTTTTTCTATACTAAACCAAGTTGCCTCACATTTTTCATGTGGTAAAATAGCTCCAGGGAAGTTGATCTGTCAAAGTGAAATTGAACCAAAGAACACATTTTAGAGGAAAACTGAAGACAGTTAATCCATGAAATAGAATGTTTCATATCTTTTTCTGTCCTCAGTCATCACAACAAGTAGAAAGGCTGATCTGAACCATCAGGTTTTTGTTGAAAAGATTTCTTATTATGAATTTGAAGGACTGGAAATGTGCAAGTCCCCGAAGCCTTTTGAGAATCAGAGCCAGTGACTGTGACAAATAACACTTCCATCAAAGTTATAAGAGGGTGAAGAAACAAAAATTCTCCATCACCTGTGAGGAGGAAACCACCTGCTAAAGAGACATAGGTGGAGGTTTTTATACAAGAAAAAAATGTGTGCTTGTATTTTGTGTAGAATAATTTGAAATAGGAGATTGACTCTTCACTTGTGCTCTGCATTGCAAACATAATTTCTGTAATAGAAAGGCTGAGTCACCATTTTCTATTTTAGGCAAAATGCACTCATTTGTTTTTAGAAATGAGGGAATCAAAAGTAATAGTAACATTTAAAGAAATGGAGAAGAATTTTTATAAAGTGAGACTGAACAGATTTGTCAAAGTTGTGGATGTCACAACTCTGGAATTGTTCCAGGCCAGGTTGGATGGGCTTTGAGTAACCTGGTCTAGTGAAAGGTGTCCCTGCCTGTGGCAGGGGAGTTGGAATTAAGATGATCTTTACATTCCCTTGCAACCCAAACCGTTCTGTGATTCTGTGACTGAAGCCACTGGCTGTTTGATGCCAAATGGAATGATCAGCAAATACCTGATCAGGATATCCTCTTCATACAGCACTACCTGCAATTAGTTATTTGGGAACAGGATTTCTGATAATGGAAAGGTAGATGCAAGTTTCACTAAGAAGCAGTAGATATTGGGATATGCATCTATAAAATTGGGTAAATTAGCTCTAGATGACATAAAGAATTGCAACACAAAAATCTGCTTAGTATTAGAGAGAAAAAGAAAACTGTGGTATTAACAAATAAATAACACATAATCAAGAGGGGACTCTAGTTATCTAGAATTTATTCTTCAGCCCTGCAGGTATTAGTGTCTTACTAAAGGGAAAGTAGCTTAGTAGCTGTTATTTTAGAAGATGTGGGTCTTCTTTATTATAATATCCTTACTCCAGATTTAATTTCCACTTTCTATATATGAGTCAGTGTGGGATGAACTGTAATTATGCCTTTTTCAATCTCTGAAGTGCAGCCATTATCCAAAGAGAATCCCACTGTGAGAATGAAGTTGACATGGTATATAAATAAGTAAGCTTTTGACATAATATACAAATCTACCAGCCTTAAAACAGAGTATTATTTGATTACAATGATGGTGAAATAGGCAATGAACAAAGGAGGAAAAAAAATGACCCTCAAAATTATATTGTATGTAATGATGATTTAGAAACATGTCTCTAATATTTGCACAAAAAATTAACTGTGGAGTTCTTCACACACCATAGTACTCTGCATACCAAATCACTGAAGCTGCACTACCACTTGGACTAGTGAAAGTCTGTATTTCTGCACCGTGGAGTTAGGGTGAGAATGTGTTATCCAGATATACAGCTGAACTTTCCAATTTGAAAGTTTGAGTTATTTACTTTAGTCCTTAGGTGCTAGAGTAAATTTAAAATGAAGAGTAAATTCAAATAATGATTTATACAGTTTATTGTGGTAACACCAACAGAAGAAGCAGGGGAATGGCAGAAGTTTGGTTTGTTTTTTTTTATTTCTAGTGAATAGATACAATAGTCCTTAAATAATGGCATTCCACTACTAATATTTATTTACTTGTTCCTCTGCAATTTAATTCCAGGTAAGATTCTACATAAACCATGGTGCAAAACCACAGCTATACTTCACTGGTTCTTGTCTTTCACGCTAAGCTTTACTGAAACTAAATAACAGTTCAGCTTGGTGATCTCAGCTCTTTCCACGTAGAGGTCCAGCAGACACAAGATGCAGCCTCCTGTAAAGCCTTGGGAGGCAGAGTTAGCACAAGGGCCTTTGAAAGTTTGCTAAAATCTGAGGTGTTAGGAACAAAAAAAAGACGACAAAAATGTGTGTGAGATTTGTGAGACTGTGAAGAAATATCTGATGAAAACAAATAAACAAAACTGATAGGCTAAGAAGTTAATTAATTCATAACAATGTGTAAATTATCTTTCCTGTTGGTAATATAGGGACCACTTTGCAGCTACTGAAAAACCATTAAATAGCAGTGATATCAATTTGCTGAATTATCAAACCATTTTTGTTGCTGAACTGGAAATTATTTGCATCAGACAATTCCTACCCAGAAGTCTGCCCCATTATTTAATAGGGATATAGTCCTGTTCCAGCCAAAAAATGTTTTTTTAATACTTAACATTGGGAGTTATAGCAGCAATCTTCCCCACATTACAAGAAGGCAAATTTTACAGATTATATGCCTGATTTCCTATGGAAGTAGGAAAGACACAATCTCGTCTATCTCATCTGTGTATAATTTCCTATCTCTTTATATATCTTTTCAATGTTGGCCAATTTCAGTGAAAAAATATCAAAACTACTAAATCCCACTAATTTAATGCCAACTGGCAATGTGGGGAAGGGGACAGATTTGGATCAGTTAATGGAGGGAAAGCCTGCTCACTGACCCCAGTCACATTGTCAAATATCGGAGAATCCACAGGGCGAGAAACCTGTTTCTTATTCTCATTTTAGCCTGAACTAAAGCACTAGGAAAGAGGCAGCCACTGTCAGGGAACAAAAATGCTGACACTTTAGACCCTAGACTAGTAAATAACTAATATGATGCTCTCACATGTTTCACATTAGCTGCACCTTTGTGACAAATGCATGCCGAGATTTTGCATTCACCCTTGTCGAGTCCAGTCTTTTTATCATCAGTTATAATGATCTGTAAAATTAAAGAATCCAAGCCATGCTGTTGATAAGGATTAGAAGAGGGAACAAAAAGTGTCTGAAGATAAAATATTTTGAGATTGTTGTATTCAAGAGAAGGGAGAATGTTATAAAAAGGTTCTGCTTAGAAGAAAGCTTCAGATCAGAAGATTTGTCAGAGCATACACAAAAAAGCAAGTAGAACACTTGTCTGCTGCTCTGCACTGGGGCTACAGGGAATTCAGAGAACAAAATTTGCTGATGGCCTGGAGAAAGTCTTACACTGGTTGAAATTTTTTGCACAATTTCCTCTGTTGCCATTAAGAAGATGTACAAGATGCATTATGAAATTGTTCTGGGTTTCAGCAAGTGTAATGTCACTTTTCCATATTCAGTTGAATGAAAACCCAAGCAGAGAGTCCATCTTGAGATTAAAATGCAACTAAAAACTCTGATAGTCAGCAGAAAATATGAAAGAATACATTTTTTACACATTGATAAAAGTAAACATCTGTTTCACATAATTCAATATTAAGAATACTTTAGCACTTCACAAATTTTCACTTGCATTGTGTATGCATGTACATACAAATGGAGCCATCCAAAAAATTCTCAGTATGCAACCTCTTTTTCTGGTTGCAAATAATTAATTTCTGGATTGGAGAAAAAAAAAAAACAAACAACCCCAACACTACAGTATGTTAGTACAGGCTGGAATGGTATATTCACATATGCATATATATTCATAATTCTCTATATAATGCTGTTTAAGCACTACACATGTACAAACATGACTGTACCTGTGATGTATGTACACTAGAACCCAGAAATGCAAGCATTCATAAATCTGATGTTATTATACTAGCATGGATTTTTTTTTTTTTAATGTGAACAGGAAACACATCAGTGATCCAAATACAAGCCACACTGTAAACAAGCAGAAAAAAGATGAAAACCTCATAAAAACCTCAGCCTCATTCCCAGGGCTGAATGTTGAAAGGGAAAAAGCTGAAGTGTGGATCAGTCAGTGTGCTGTATAGCAGCAAGAGTAAGAGCTAATGTATAGCTCAGCGTGTTAATTAGTGGAACATTGATTGCAAGCCCTGGGAAATGACAGAAGAAATAGTTTCTCTTTGAATTTAAAAGCATTGTAAACTTGTGCCTGAGGATTATTTAACAACAGATTTCCATCTATCAGATAAGTAATAATTAAACACTTTTAAAAGCAGAAAATTTTCAATATTTTAAGCATTAATATCTAGTTTAACTGGATTACTCTATAAGTCTGTACATACCCTCAAATGAAAATACTTTCGTTTTCACAGCAGAGAAAAGAACACCATTGGGAAGAAAGGGAAAGTTTCACTTTGGAATAGAAGGATTTAAAATTCAGTTCACCTACATCAGGTCTCAAACAGTTGGAAGAAACATTTCCATATTTGTCCTCAATAGATTTTAGCTTGACTTTTAGTTTACTGCAACCTGAGGTTGCCAGCAATTCTGACTGACCCCCAAATGTGAAGCACAAAGTTAAATGCCAGAAAGATGCCCTCTGGTTCCTCTGGGCATTTCCTCATGCCTCAACACCACTCCAAGAACAATTTACCCAGAATGGCAACCCTCTAGCAGTGCTCCCTCTCCTCCAGGGGTGAAAGCTACTCCCCCTCCTCATGGCCAGCATGTATTTTTTCCTGTATGCTAAATACACCTGTACAGCTGCTAATCTCATGGGCTTGGTTCCCTCATGAAAATCAATGCCTGAAGAGATCTGCAGGGAAAAAAAAAAAAACAAAACCAAACAAAAAGCATGGTTTCCACTCAGGTTTGACTGTGTTCTAAATAGGGACCTCAGACTCCTAAATCATGTCAGCCCCACGTCTTCCTACCAACACATCCTGAAAGGATTTATGGAACACTACACCTGCCCACACTTGGCACTTTACCCACTCTTTCTCCTCCTGAAAGAACTCCACCAATGGGGTATCCTGCTGCATCAATGCTTTGTGTTTCCTGCCCCAGTACGTGGACCAAACTGCACAGGGAAACTCTAAAAATGAATGTAAAGAGCTGACATCTTCATATTTAACTACTCAAATATTCATAGTGGTGGTGTTTCTCTTCAGCCTCTTTTTCCAGCTCTTCCCCTTCTCCCTTCCTCTTGCTCTAATCTATCTCACTCAGGCTTACAAAGAGCCATGTATGTCTTGGGATAAAGAAGTAATAAATTAAGGAACAAATAGTACTGCCCAAAGAAGCAAAAGCTCCAGGAATGGATATCCATTATTTATTTCATACCATCAAAGTAGTAAGTGCTTCTAGTCTTTCATGATACTGCTTTAAGACTGTCTGCTACATGACTTTCATGAAAAAATTAAGATATCCATTACACCAACAGCCCTTAGTGCTTTCATATTCTGTTTTTAAAATACTTTGTAAGCATTATATTAATTATATGGTTGAACTCCTTGCAACAAACAGATTAAACTATTGTTTTCTTTCACCTAGAACATGGCATATAGAATAGAGATAATATGAAGAGGAGCATACACAAAGGAGTGGCTTCAAGGAAGGTCACAAAGATGATCAGAGGGCTGGAGCTCCTCTTTTATGAAGACAGGCTGAGAGAGCTGGGACTGTCCAGCCTGGAGAAGGGAATGCTCCAGGAAGACCTTACAGCACCTTCCAGTACCTGAAGGGGTCTTTCAAGTAAGTTGGAGAGGAACTTTTTACAAGGACAGGTAGTGATAGGACAAGAGGGCATGTCTTTAAATGGGAAGAGGCTGGGTTTAGATTAGAAAATCAGGAAGAAATTCTTTACTCTGACAGTTTTGAGGCACTGGAACAGGTTGCCCAGAGAAGTTGCAGATGCCCCATTCCTGGAAGAGTTCCAGACCAGGATGGATGGGGCTTTGAGCAACCTGGTCTAGGGGAAGGTGTTCCCTACCCATGGCAGGGGGGTTGGAACTGGGTGATTTTTAAGGTTTCTTCCAATCTAAACCATTCTTTGACTATGGTTCTAAGACTGTCACAGCATCTCTTTTATTTTTATTGTACATTCTGAACAAAATGTCTCAAAAGCCAACCTCAACCGTAGCCTTTTTTGCTCACCTGTTTCTCTCAAAGGTAGAATTAATGTGTTTGAGGCATGTCTGGACTCAGACATTTCTCCTCTTTAAAAAGTGCAGATCCCCAAGGCATCTGGGGTTCACTTCCACACCCTCAGATTCCACTGCCATCCTCCCAGTCCCTGCCCCTGCATGCCATGGTGGTGCTCACTGGGAAGAGGGGCCGCAAATCCTGACTGGTGCTGCCACTTCTGTGTGTAGCAGTACCTGTGTCTTACACGGAGTGCTTTGATCTACCAAGCTATTAAATTATATTTGCCTGTACTTATGTATGCAAAACACTGGGTGCAATTTAGCTGGGAGAATATATTAATGCTAATTAGACTTCATATTATAAGAGATGAAATCCTGTCACCAGTTCATGTTTAACCACTGCTGTTCCCATTGTCATTGCTGCTGACTCTTCCAGTATTGGCATTTTTGAGGATCAAAAGTGACTATAACTCTGGCCCAAAAACCCTGAAGAAGGCAAAGAATCCAGTATGCTTTTGCATGAAATTTTTCACTGACATGTGGAAGCAGGACCACTTGAGTAAAATTGAGTATCTTTCCTTTTATTTGCTTCAAATGGGTGGGGATTTACCCATTCAACTCCCTTTAAATTCATGGCTGAGTGACTGTCATGTAACCAGCAATTTTACCATCAGCTACCATTCTGCTTAACTTTAAGTAAAAGTAGATCACTGAGTGACCCTACAATCAGCCTTTTTATTGTCTCCAAACTTGGAAATACTCACGAAAGCCTACAGCCAATATAAGCTTTATTACTTTTTTGCACCCCATGTCCCTTTCTGCCTACAGAGTGACACCTGAGATTAAAAATGCTATTAATTACTATTCTCTGTATAGCTTTCAGAGACTAACTAAAAGGACAAAAATTGTAGCTTGGAGAGGAGCAATGTTCAATATTATAGTAAAACTATCTGATTAATAGAAGAGGAACCACATGAGACTGCTTTGACAGCTCTTTCAATTTCAGACCTAGCCTTGCTTGTAAACAGCATTGTCACCCCATCTTTTTCCTCCTTGCAGCAAGTTTTGATCTCCAAGACTGTGGCTATAATTTTCCTTAATATAGTGATGAGTTTGGAAATAGTCTACGGTCTTTAAAGGTGCTATCAGGGCTTCCCCTCCTCTGACTTGCACCTAGTAAATTAATTTTTCTGCTTAGGTGTTAGTGCTGTGCTTTTGTTTTCAGAAAAGCTGATCAAATTAAGTGACCTCTTAGAAATGCTTCAGTGTCTTCCAGAATAAGATTAAATGAATGAAAGAATATTCTTAACATATAAAATAGGACAGTTAGGAGGGATAAATGAAGAGCTGAGGCACATTCACACAAGACAGTTAACATCCTATAGAAGCAAACACATGTGGACTCCAGGTTGGTAACTGTCTTAGATGAAGATGGGAGTTATAAGTACTATAGTTATATCTCAAATTCAGAATAGTGATCTACTACAGAAACTCATATACCCTGGTAAGGTTTAAGGGATAAATTCTGGCCTTTTAATCCTACCGTGGGATATAGTCTGCAAAAAAAAAATTCAGAGAATGGAAGCAGTTTTAATGCCTCTTGAGACCTCTGGCAATGTACAGGCTCTCTCTGCTGCAGTTGCTATATGTCCACCTATATCTCTGCAGCCCACAGAAGGGTAAGAAATAAAGGAAAATAAGACTCTTCCATAAGGCAGTGATAGAATTAATTTCAAATGTGTCTTTCACTAGCACAGCTAATTTGTTTTACTTATATTGCTTGTCCTGGTTTTAAACCTCTGTCCCTTCACCAAGGACAAAGATGATATTTCAGAGATATATCGACATACAGAATTAGTGAGCACCTTATTAAAGTAAAGGAAAAAAATATTATCCTCTATCAGCTTGTAATTTAGTACACTTCAATGAATAGGAAGCTAGCAGGCACAACATCACAACTTGCATGATAGAAAACATGAACAATAGTTTGATAAGAATTTATTTTGGGGAAAAGTGTGACGCCTTTGTTTTAATTCAAGTGATAACTTTGAATTTTGGTGTCTCTGTGTACACTTACTTGTACAAAGAATATGTCAAAGCAACACAACAAGATCATAGACTCCAAGTCTCCATGGGATTATAGCTAAAGCCTACTGAAAGTACACTGGTACAGTTTAGAGCTATAATACACATTCAGTACTGTTCCCTTTGTGAGGTGATTTGACATGAAAAGAGCTGTACTAACCCATTCAGTTTGGCATGGATGATGGTTTGAAACAATTAGTCTTCTTTCAGTAAGACTAGAAAATTAGAAAGGGGTAAAACTGAAGACTTTGGTCATTACTAATCTGGGCCTTAATGGAAGCAAATTACCCTGGGAGAAAAGCTTGAATATACGCCTCACATTGAAAACTGGTGAATTTTTAAAACTAAATCTGGTACTTTTCTATTTACTAGGTGGAAAAAAGGTAATAATCAAGCTCCTATATTCAACTTATTTTCTGGGAATTTATTACTGCTGCCTAGTAATAACTTATTTATTATTGTTAACTATTTCATACATATTAAAAACAATTACTTCAGTTTAAGGGCAACAGAAATAGTAAATCAAATCCCTCTTTCATTTGTGAGGTTATTTGCTGAGGACTTTGCAGCCATAACACTACAGCTTGTCCAAAACTTAAAAGGTTGACTAAATAGCACTCTTTGGTGTTTTTGTGCTTCCAAATGTCAAGTACTTCACAGTTCATGTGACCATAACCAGGGACAAGTTTACATTTTTTCTGAAAATCGGGGCTACAGATGAAGAAACCCAGCAATTTACTAAAATGCATGCACCTATCTATGTGTAAATTACGAGAAAGCAACATCGAGTCATATCTGAAAAAGCTGGTGAAATTTTTCATATAATTTCATGAAAAATCAGATTTTAAGCAGTGATGAATTTTTTGACATGGCAGAGATTGAAAAACTGGCATCAGCTGACATCTTTTAATTAATTATGAAGGACAACTTGGAACAGAGATTATAAATAAAAAATCAAATCAAAAATTCATTTTCCATAGCTCTTCTGCTAACAATCAGAAATAGCTGCCAAACAGAACACTTTCATGGATTTCAATATTAGAAACCTGGCTCAAGAAAGCTGTCTTCTGTACTGAGCAATGGGAATAAATCAATCAGTTTGTGGCACACTTCTCCTTATAGGCCCTTCTTCTGCCACTCACGTGAATCACTGATGCCCATGGAACTGCACATGCATAAAATTATATGAGAAGTGAATCACCCCCAGCATGCAGCTATTAGCCAAACATCCTGAAACTGCTAAACCATCTTTCTCAGTCATCCCTTGAGCCTTTGCAATGGTGATGTGTTTAGCCTTGTCCTATTTCATTGGGTAATTACAAATAATTAGGAAATAAAATCTTCTTATAGCATCCTTCATTGAAAGAGCTCTCACATAGCCTACCACAGAAGAAAAGACACTGGGAAATGCCATGAAGAGGGCTCATCAGACACACCAAGTCAGGTCCTGTTCTTCACGTGCTGCCTGTCTCTCCCACAAAGGAGCTGGCCCTCCATACATACATAGTGGTTTTCAAAAAGAAAAGTAAGGTTTTTCAAGCTAGCAAAAACTGAAAATCAGGAGAAGGAAAAGATTAATATGAGAATTAATCAAACTGACAAAATACAGGAGACTGTATTTATGACACAACCTCCATATGTCTAAGTGTTGCATTACCCTCTCTGTGTTGGCTGGTCCTGGGTAAGGGTTTTGTTTGTGGTTGGCATGAGCCGTGGCTGGAGACCATGATGCAAAAATCTAACACAATGTTGTTGATCTGCCTTTCAAAGACAGACCCATCCCTCCAAATGCCTGGGTCAGGCATCCTCCCTTACTGCTCTGGTTTACGCTTTAGCAGAGCTTTGAGCTTCCAAGCCTCAAAGATGTAGCACAGGAAGACCTTATCTGTTAGGTTTCCTCTGACCTGAAACACTGTCAAAAAGGAGTAGTAAGGAAGAATTGCATTTTGACAGGTACACATGAAATTAGATGAGAAAGTGTAACAACTGCAGTCCTGAGTTTTCTGTTTAAAACTTGAGGAGAAACTATAAAAGAGAAAACCTAAGGAGGCAGTAATAAAAGTATTGTAGTTTATAAGTGGCCTGAAGCACAGCTGCTTAACATAGGATATACTATATGCTTGCTTTGGGGTAAGAGCATAGAAAACTGCAGAGCTCCACTTTCAACGAGGAGATAAGCACGTCCAGAGAAGATTTATTTGCCTGTCTATCAGTGTTATGCTCTAGCATTCTTGACTGAAGTGAAGAGATTCCAAAGGCAAAGGATCTGATGCCAGTGCCAAAAGAGGACTCCCCTCACATATGGCTAAGCACATGTTAAGTACTTTTCAGAATTAGATCCGACTTATTGAAACACTGTCTCAAATGAAAAATGCATTTGCCATTGACGTGGCTGAGTTTTGAGAAGAAAAAACTGAAGTCCCTTTTGTGTATCTTTGGCATTTCTGTCCACAGATAACCTGTGATTATTTGCCTTTGATATTATAAGACTCTAAACCAGCAGGGAATCCACTTCTTTTTTCACTAGCACTACAACTGTGAATAGATCACAGAAAGAGGCAGGAACAGCTGCTATTTCTTCACTCTTGGTTGGTGACAGAACTTGCATTTTATTATAGGGTTGAGATGAAAAGCTGATCTTTTCAGAGTATATGTTCCTGTGTTGGTATGTGCAGATGCACTCAGGAGCTGATACCTTATCAAAATTATTCTATCTCAGTGCTGATGTCACAGTAGTTTACGCTACCACTCCGAATAATTACCTAAGGTTATCACACAGTTTGTAGATTTTCTCTGATTTTGATGAAAAAGAGACACTACAGAAAAAGGCAATGTTACCTCAGGGACAAAAAGAAGATGCAGCCACTGACCTTTGAGATGTTAAAATTATAAAAAAAAAAAAAATTCCCATTTCTCAGAATTATAATGAACTTCCTTTCCCTACACTGCTTTTTTGGGGTTTCTTTTTTTTGGTGGTTTTTTTTTTTTTTTTTTTTTTTTTTTTTTTTTTTTTTTTTGTTTTGTTTTGTTTTGTTTTTTTTTTTGTTGTTGTTGTTTTTGTTTTGTTTTGTTTTGTTTGTTTGTTTGTTTGTTTATTTTTTTTCTCAGCTCAGAATTTCTTGCTGTATTTAAAAAAAAAAAAAAAAGTGCCTTCTAAAGAGAGAGAGGACTCATTTGGGAATATTTCATCTGACATAAATAGATGGGCTGCAGTAGCTGTGCTTCATCCCCTGGGTAAAAGGCAGCCCCACGCGAGATCGGTCTTGCGCTTTGGGTTTGTTTTCCCCTCTTGCTGTGGGCTCTGCAGCTGGCTCTGCAAGCTTCAAACAGGAGCCCCTGAAGAGATTCGTTTCTACCACTGTTGCTTCTGCTATTTTGTGGAGATGAGATTGTTCTTTTGGCGGGATCATTTATCTTTGTGAAGGAGGTCCTGATTTTCAATTATACTTAGGCCGCTTTGGAGCACTCTGGCAGTGTAATGGGTCTTTAGAATCATCTCAGATCACATTTGCACCCCCTTTAAAGCACTTCTGCTCTGACAGAATGGTATTAGATGAATGTTGAGTATATGGGCATCAGATTTGTAATGGTTTGATTAGCTGGCAGCTATGTAACTATCTTTTGAAAATTACCTGAACATTAAGATGTCACAGGTAAGGATACCAGGGTATTTCTACCTTGGATATATCCAGTATTTTTAAGTGGATTGATCATCTGACACAGGTGCAGCAGCAGCCGAGCATGTGCCTGTGAACAGACTAAATACAAAATGATGCCTCAAATGGTATATCAGTGAAAACAGTGCTTGTGCTGACTGATGCAGTGATAGGCTTTTGGGAGAGCTTGTGGATTACAGTAAAGGCAAAGGTACAGAACACCACTAGAATTTGGAAATTCTAGCTTGGCACTTAAAGCTCCTCTGACTCCACAGTGAGATCTATGTGAACAGAAAACCCTTTCCAGATGGCAGTAACTGTCCCCTCTAACTGAAGCAATACAATAAAGTGCATATACATATTTAAAAAATAAATAAATGGTCGGACTTGGCTGGTTGGATTTTTCTTAAAATACTTAATTGTACGTGTATATTTGGAGATGAGTGCCCAAGATTCCAATAGAGATAGGGGAGAACTGGGGCTCATTGGCTCAGTGCCATTTGAGATGCCCTTAGGCATCCTGCCTGCATCCTAGTTACCAAGTAAGAAATCTGAGTGCTTCCTGTAGGCCCTGCTCGTATCTACAATCAGCACTCCACAATGTCTCAGGTACCCAGTGACATCTAAAATGTCATGGATTGTATATGTGGCCTAGATGCCCCGGTTTAACAGGTTTAATCTGCTGTTAAGTAAACTAGAATCAATTTCATTGAAATAGGGTAATTAGGCCTTATGAACTTAGGGCACAAAACATCTTGGTCCTTCTCACAGAGAGACAGACCATCAGAATAACCACACATACATGTACCACCTTATAACTGCTCTGCCTAGCAAAACTTCAAGTGAAGCTTATGCCTTTGTGGGGACAAGAAGTAATTAGCCACAAGACACAAATCTCCACGAAAACAAACTTCTGCAGCTGCAATATTTGCAGAACTATTTATTCATCGTAAGTTATGTATGAATTTCATTGCCTTTAAAAGTCAAGTGCAACTTTCTCATCTGGCTCTGCACAGGATTTGCTGTTGGCTGTTAATGAAGCCTGATTCCCAGAAGAAGCAGCAGTGCCCAGACATAAAAAGACACCACCATTTGACCTTGGGCATTATCCATGTACTTAATGTACCTTGCTGCAGATATGTTCTAAACAAAGAGCCAACTTATAAAAATTAAAAAGATTCTATGAAAAATGCTGACTACTGACAGACAGAGCTGATCCATGCCAAGGTTTTATATCACGGATAAGCAGCGTACGAGGCACTTGTCCTCTTACTAGAATGTGAATCTATTAATATGATACAAGTGACATTTAGGGAAATGAATAGCCCATTATTCCATAGGGGTCTCATTAAAGATAGCCTCTCCTGAGGTTGCTCAATGGCAAAGTTTGTAAGTGGATTAGTAGGAAGCATGAAGAGAATGAATGAACTTCAGTGACTGCTCCTTATAATGACTCTAGGTAATTAAAAAGGCCAGAGCTATCTGGAGAATTCTATGTCTAATAGTGGTCTAACAGTATTTTAAAAACATTTAACGATGAAGTTAATTGAGCTTTAAAATTCATTTAGCTGGTCCTTGCATTAACAACTAGCTTTTATGTGATGGAGGAATTAGAAGTTAAATATTGTCTCAGTAAGTCTTCAAAGACATTTCCTATTTTCTGTGTTGGCCATTACTGAATAGTAATGTTTATGCAAATTCTAGTGCCAAAGCCTTTTCAGTATTGGAAAATGTTACCCTGAAAACTCATTAACTTTCAGTCACCATGTTCACAAATAAGTACATAACAAAATGGGTGCTGAAGGCAGTGCTACAAGCTGAGCACGAATCCAGGCACTAAGAGGACATGGTCAGGTTCAGGAAGGCGTCACTGTTCTCTGCCTTCTCCTGGGAGCTTGGAGAAGAATAAGGGGAGAGACAGTATTCACTGGTTGTCCAAAAAACAGGTTTTATTTTTAACTTGAGTCTCAGTAGAACTGCATTCTCTGTATATAAATGTTTAAAGTGGAGAGCTCAGCTCAACAGATGAAAATCTGATTTCCTTGGGTGGGATTGAGGTCATTTAACTGCTGTGTTCATATGTCTTGAGAGTGTAATGAAGCAGATCTTTCTGAAGAAGTTCCTAAGTTCCTTAGATAGTCAAAATGAGAAAGAGAAATAGCCACCAGAGAAGGTCATGTACACCTAACTCCTGTACTCAAACTTGGATGAGAAAGAACTCCCTCTGGCAGTTTTTACAGTCACTGTTTGCTTATTCCACCATCTAATGACTCTGAGCAGGTACAGGAAATCATATCAAGCATCATCAAATCAGTAATAATAACAATAACAACAAGTAATTTTCCATATATTTCTGTATTCTAAGAAAAGCTATAAAAAGCTATCCACTACAGCCATGCTGTCTCATAGACAGCCTAGTAGCAGCAGGAATGACACTGAGCTCTGGAGGCCCAATCACACTAAGCATCAGTCAAGCTACATCTCCTTGATGTGCTCTTTTCAGAACCTCAGAGGCAACCAGACCCATCCAGACCCTCAACCTGTTGCTCTGACTCCAAGGAAAAGTCAGTACTTAATTGACTGCAACTGCATTAAAAAGAAAAAGAAAAAGGAAAAAAAAAAAAAAAAAGACAAAAAAAAAAAAAAAAAAAGACAAAAAAAAAAAAAAAGACAAAAAAAAGAGAAGTGTCTCTACTTGTTACTTTTTATTATTGTTATTATTATTCTCACCATTTCAGGACTCCATGCATTTTTCACTGCTTTACTGTCATCTTTCTTTCGAACGTTGTCTGAAAATATCTCTTCCCATTTCTCTGTTTAATACCCTTGGTATATTTCTTCGTTGCAAAACATTTTGAAACACATTTTGCATGAAAGACACTGTCCTGAGGAAGGGCCAGCTCACACTGTGTTGTTTGCATAGAGAGCATGAAGGAGGAAGAGCAATAAAAGAGCAACTTAATTACTTTGGAGCTGTGGTGCTTCCTGCTGCCACAGCCTCTGCATGAGGTCCTGACGCAGCCACCAGCACTGGTGAGTGAGGCTGGCAACTCCTCTGGTGCAGCTTTGCCCAATGTCACTGAGCAGCTCACAGAAAATGAACAACCCACAAAGAGTGATGTAGAAGAGAGGACATGAGTGATGTAAGCCCAGGCTAAAAAACTTACAGAAACAGCAGTGACCTCCAAAAAGCACAAAAGCCTTTTTGCCCTGTTCCTCTTTTTGCCCTGTTCTCTCTCCTCTGCTGAACAAATCATAACCTCTTCTAGCAGTGCTTTCACCTCCCCTTGAGAGGTGCTTTATCCAGGAAAAGAATGAAGAATCAGAGCACAGCTGCAAAAAATAATTCTCACTTGTTGCCTAAGTACTTGTATTTTTTTGTACCTGAACAAGCCAGGATGACATGACCTAGCCTATGTTGCACATGTTGAGATTGTGAGAGACAGTGGATAGATCTGGATCTGACTTCTCAATTTCTTCCAGAGCCAGGGATTACCAGTGACTATGTCTGATGCTGTGGGGTAAGCGTATTCATCAGTAGGAAGCATTTAAGAATCTTCTCATTCTTCAGTGGATTAGGCTTTGATCAAAAATCCACAAGAGATCATAGTTTGTTTCCTTTAGAAAGCACTATTTTTTTCTGGCCAGTCCTAGCAACAACATGCCTGGCTTAGCAGCCACTTCAGGTCTGTTGCATTTGCCTTTCCTTCTGTTCTTCTCCCTGCTTGACCTTGGAAGAATTCTTGCTGTCTGTCCCAGTTTGCAATTCCATTGCTGGAATAATTGTTCTACAACAGAAACCTTTCCATTGATTTCTTCCCTTTTTTCAAGATTCCAATATTTTGCTTTACCTCTTTTGGTTCTCTTCTCTCAGAATTTTGTACCCGGGAACTTATCTATATGCAAAATCATTGTTGAGAACTTCAATGCACCATCTGTCTCTGTTTATATCCAGTGACACCCCAGACGCAGGGCTTGTACCAGAAAGTCTCTGCCTCTAGTCCCAGTATACAAATAAGAAAGGATACAGCAAATTCTCTGTATTTTTTTAAATGGTTTCAGCAGGATTATCCACCTCTAATCTAACCATTGTCAGTACTGTAGTACGTGTCTACAACATTTCTTTCCCCACAGTTTCAACAAGGCTTTGTGTGCTATTTCCTGAAAGAAGTTAATGTAATCAGAAAGTTCACTGTCAAATGTGCCCTTTTCTGGAGTGCTGCAAGTTGAAGTGAGCCGGTGGTCTGCTTCCAGGTTGGAATATCATAGCACTAACTGATACTCTATTCTTTTTTTGTTCCTATGCCATGTGACTTTCCACTCTGAAAAGCCAAACCTAAACAAAACAAAACAAAGATCTCAAACCCACAAAAACACTGATTTCCTTTTTCATAGGTGAAATATGGAGCATTTTTACCACTTGAAAGTCAAACCCATCTCTTGTATGTCACTGCACTCACTGGTTATTATCAAGGAGAAATATGGCTCATTCTTGGGAATGATTTTTCCTCTGAGCTTTGTCTTTTTCCTACTTATTCATGTCTTGTTCCTCCAAGACTGACTGTTTTATGCCATTCCAAGTTACTCTTCTGCTGAAACTGTGTAGACTGCACAGAAAGCACATCTCACAGAAGTGCCTTCGCAGCACATTATGGACTGCACAGCTCCCTAAGAGCAATTTAAAATGAAGAACAACCTTTTCCAACATCCTTGCAGAACTGCACATGGACACTAGCCAGACACAAGACTGAGCTGCAGAGGGTGCATTAAACTCCCCATCTGCTCTTCACAGTGCTCATCACTGATGTCTAACCCACAGTGAAGCCATTTGGCCAAAAAAAAAGCCATAATGAATGAGATAAATGTACCAGAAGCCAGATGAACCCTACTTTTCCCAGTGTCCATGTAAGGAAACGTGCCTGATCCAGCTAACATTTTCTCAGTATTTCATTCCAGAGCATGTGATATCTGTAGGTAAATCATCCTCCAAACGAACTAGGGAAGCCAGGTTTTGTTCTCATTTATACTACCTTATTATCCCAGTTGATCTTAGCACAACTACTAATTTGTACATGATGTCAGAGTATCCCTGAGGGTCTCAGCAGCCAGCTGAAAACTTGGCAGAGTTTTCGAAAGTCATCTGCAAGTTTCCACTCTCCAGGAAACCTCTTTTCTAACCCACTCCTTCGCTAGGTACGGTTCCCCTTACGGTGCCACGATCTGATCCCTCTGCATACGCTCTGCTCCGAAGGAGCCCGCATTTCCCACGGCAGCGCTGCCCGTGGGGTATGGACTTCATATGGGATGTATTTGTTTTTTAGGGGACCAGCCCCGGCTGGTTTCAGGGGTGTATGCTGTGCGGCAGCCGTGGGACGGTAAGAGCCAGGTGTTGATGTGGGTTCGTACGATGCCCGGTGACTTCCATCCTCTGACACCGGTGAGGTGGGGGCTCGCCCCGCTCCCAGGCAGCGCCTCGCCCGGGCTCTCAGGCAGAGAGGCCCCGGGCCCTGCCCCAGCACAGAGCGCCCGGCCTGGCCCCGCAGCCCTGCCCGGGGAGCGGCGGGGAGGGCGAGGGGCGGGCCGGGGGCGGCGCTGCCTCCGCGGCCGTGCGGGACGGCGGCGGGAGCCGGGCCCGGGGCTGGAGCCGCGCAGGGCAGCGGGGAGCCAGGAGCGGAGCTGCCCCCGCGGGGCCGCTGCCAGCAGGAAGGTGCCGCGCTGCAGGTTGCGCCTGAGCCGGAGCAAACCCAGCCGGAGCATCCCCAGCCGGAGCATCCCCAGCCGGAGCGTCCCCAGCCGGAGCATCCCGGCGGCGTCAGCCGTCTGCTTTTCGAGGGAGGTGGACGCTCCGGGTGTGGGGTGTTTTTCTGCGCCTGCCCCTCACCCGGTCGGTGCGCGTTGTTGGTGCCCTCGGTGGAGCGGACCTGGGCGGGCTCGGCTGCCCGGCGGCCGAGCGCTGCTGCCCGCAGGTTCCCGCAGCGCCGGCGCCGCTCGCTCCCGCTGTCCGGAGCCCAGGCGGGTCCCCGGCGGGTTTGGGAAGCTGCTGTGCGCCCTGGAACAGCTCCCGCCGTGCCTCGCCCGTGCTGCTGCTCCGAGGGAGCATCCTCAGCGGTTTGCCTGTCCTGTGCCGTAACCAAGGGCATTTGATTTTCACAAGCGTTTAACCGAGGTATGTGTTTTGTGGCCTGTGCTTGATCGTTCTTGGAAAGAACTCACTTCGCGGGTTGGCAGAGTGCTTGAATTGAACGAAGGCTTCTTGGGTTTGGAGAAATTGCTTTCGGCGGAGGCAAAAAGAGGAACGCTCTGGGAGAGCGTGGGGACAGCACGGGGCTGCACAGCCTCTGGAAGGAGGGATGCGGAGAGAAGGGAGGCACAGGCTGGTTTCTTTTGCTGAAAGATGCTGCAGCCCAGGGGTGTGATAGCACAGAGCATTGGGTCATCACTGTACAAGCAAATTCTTGGCTCAGCGGGCATAAGCACAGGCTGCCACCCGTGTGCTCTTTCACATTGTTTGCGGAGAGATGACGGGAAAAGGATTGCTCCCTCTGCAAATAAATTGTAACATGCCTATCCAGTGTAGTGGGAGAAGAGCTGAGCTTAGACAGCACAGCATGGAATAAAACAGGATGGATGCACAAAAATGTGCCCTTTGCAAGCACTTTATGTCTGCCTAAAAGCTGCAGGGTGTTTCAACATCATCTTGCTAGATGTAATGAAGTTTGGAACAGAAATCAAGTGAAGCAAACTCTTCCTACCCTCGCAAATGATAAACAGTTAGAGGGAAATTGTGAAAATAGTGGTAAAGGGCTGCGAATTTGCTACACTGATTAACATTTATATAAGCAAGGACAATTAGGAATGCATACTAGCTATTATTAAATTAATTCTTAGCTAATTATAGCAGAATGAGAGAAAGATGAATAGGAGAAATATGTAAAATCTGGATCATATAAGAGGCATATAGTGCTGGCAGTTTTATTATGATAAGGGATCCAGCTGGAGTGTCATGTCTCTTTCCTTGTGATTTTGCTTTTTACAGTCATTTTGAACCCCCTCTAACTTTCCTGTGCCTGAACACACTGAAACAAAAGGCAACCTGAAACCACCAGCTGCCTTCCCTCTGCTTTTATGCCTAGAAGAGCTTGTTCCCCTTATTGATGGTGGCTGGTTGTAGCTGTGTACTTGCTGCCTTCCTTTCCCACCTCTTCCTCGGACTGGGTCACCCCTGTCACCCAAGGTGGGGAAAAGAACAGGCAGGCATGTCCCCCCTGCCTCCCTCATGTTTCCCCAGCTTTCCTGTGCTCTGGCACACAGGCTGGCCTGCCTGCAGGCTGCTACTTGCTGTGTCCAGTGCGTGTGCTTTGCTGTCAACAGGATACATCCTGCACGACCTAGAACTGCTGGGGAAGGGGTCTTGGGCTGTTTCAGCATCCAGGTCTAATCTAGTACTATCACCATGTATGTATGTATGTGAACATATTTGGCCTAGGAAGTTACTGCTGTAGGCATTTTGTTAACCTTTTCAGATGTAAAAGGCTGAACTGGGATAGCTCACCTCTGCCAAGTGTCTTTGTTCCTAACTGGGTCTTACTGGTGCAGCACAAGTTGTACTCTGTAAATTCCCCATCACAGGCAGGAAGCAATGGAGCCTTTCCTCCTGGCTGGCACCCCTTCTACACGGAAGCAGAAGAGGAATTATCTCAATGACTGAGTACATTCAGAAGGTGCTGAAAAATCTGATGTTTCTCATAGGTCTGAGACTTGGAATCTAAATACTAAAAAGTCAGTACATTTTCAGCTCTACCTCCTGCACTCTTTTGCAAGCAGTCCTCCCCCTGGGTGTCTTCATGACTGCGGTTGTCTCCTTTTCCTGGCTTGCGCAGAGGAAATCCTGTTACGACACAGTCGATCCTTGGTGCTGCTGCAAGACCCACCTCTTAGCCTGCCACTTTGTCTGCATCTCCCCTCTCTGTCCGTGCTTCTGCTGCTCCCTCTCCCCCTATGCATCAGACATGTCAGTCTGAGGCTTTGCTTTCAGGTGTCCTTGACGGCCACCCTGTACATGATGTACCAAGTCTCCTCTTTTCCCAAGGTGTACCCTGGGCTTTGACCAGCCTGTGCTCTCAGCATCTTTCTCCCTCAAGCCATCATCTTTGCATTTCTCTGAGCTCCACCTTGTGCTTACTTGTAGCTTCATATAGACACCTTGTCCATCATTCCTTTAATTTCCTTGAAATGCCCCAGTGCATTTGCTTTGGTTTGATGCCTTCAGCAGCCCTTCAGTGAGATGCTAAGACAAGTCCTCACCCGTGCTGTCACCTTCCCTGCCACTGGAGTTACTCTTGCTCTGGGTTGGTGCACAACAGCGTCCTCTAAACCTAGAGCATCTGAGAGGCAGTTGTTGAACAGATCACTCTATCTAGCACCAGCAGAAACTCTCCTTCCATAGCCTACATTATCCTCACTTGCTCTTTTTTGACATTTCAGGTGCAACCCTGCCCCCTTATGCTTGCACAGCACAGCGTGGCTCGCTGCAGCTCCCTTTGCAATCGTGTTGTCTCTTTGCCTAAGTTGTTGCAGGCTGTTTTGCAAAAGGGCTGTATGTGAATATTAGGCACACTAATATGCCATGGTTTCTTTGTCAGGGGAGGGCATGCATGCAGCCTGTGTCAGTAAAATAAGGAATGGCATAAGGGTAGGGATCTTCTGCTACAGCAGTGAGGGGAAACAGTGAATCAAAGGAGAAGGGTGTTTTCTTACTTTCTTGGTAAAACATGCTGAGGTACCCGAGTCAGAAAGAAGAGTTACAGTGAGTGGAGTTGCTATGATAGCACATCTGTGCCTAAAATTCCCTTGACATTTAAGTGTACATTACATAGTTGATCCTGAATCTGGGGTTTTTTTTGAGAGAAAAAAAAAATCTGAAAATTATGCATTAACAGAATTTTCTGTTGAACTAAGTGTAAAAAATTGTGTCCTACCTTTATATTGTGACAAGGTTCCTAAGAAGGTTGAAATGAAATATGCTTGAAATTTTAGGGTGTGATACAGATTTTAAAAATTTGTGATTTATAAAATGTGTGATTTATACCAGTTGTTTTTGTAAAATATATTGAAATCGGTATATCAGCTGAATTTTGCAATAGAAAAGTGTTTTCTTATTGTTCAGGACTGTACTTCCTGGGTCACAGCTTCGTTAGTTAAGGACCAATAACCCCATTGACTAGCAAAGTTAAAGGGCACTTAACTGTTCAGCAAGCTCCTTGCTGTAGTCTGCCCAGAATTCTCCTGAGACAGGAGTGGACGTGCCTGCACAGAGTGTGGGAGATGAGGGCTCTCAGGTACACTCCTGTGTGCAGCCACATCATCAGCATCAGGCAGGAGGATGTGCTGCAGCGCTGGGAGAGACAGACAATAGAGACCCTAAATCCATTCAGCTCCAGATTAGCCACATTTTGTCCTAAAACTGCATTCCTTGTAGATGAAGGGGATGTGCATGATATTTTTGAAGGGTTTTTTCCCCCTCTACCTAGAGCTGAACCTGAGGGTCTAAACACTGCAAGTTTTTAGTTTCACACATGAGTGTGATGGAAAATGAAAGCAAACTCTGACAGCAAGGATTGCTTGCCCCAGAGCTTGGTATTTTATCTGGTAGGTTTTGGTCTGAGTAAACTGTGCAGGAGCTGAAGCACTGCCCCATGAGAAGTGTGGTAGCTTCAGGAAGGGTGAACATATTGCACAGCCCCTCACTGCACTGGCCACTTGGCCTCAGTTGTGGAGTCCAGTGCTGCTCTGCATGTGTAAAATAAAAAAGGTGGTTTTTGGGGACCCCATGTGAGGAGTCAGGCGTGAAGCAGCAAAGTTTAATTAACTTTTGTTTGTTCAGAGATTAATTACATCACTGCTATGCCACACACACGTATGCTGGATGGGATCTCCTGAGAGGCTTACCAGTTGGTGGGGTGCTGCACACAGCCTTCGGAAAGACAGGGTAGCAGGAATGGGATGACTCAGCCATGAAAGAGGGCAACAAGGCAGAAGCAGCTGAAATACTTTCATATAGTTGTTCCACTGAGGAAAATGGGTTTTAATGGAATTTTCGTTACTTGTTAAGCAGCCATTCCACACTGCACTAAATTTTCTGTTCAAACAAAACTTCTAAATCGGTTGTTGCAAGAAATCAAACCAGAAGTCATTACATGAAATGCAGAAGTTAAGGATTCCTGACTCCTGCTGGTTTCTCCTCTTCCCTGGCTAATCTTGCCCTGGACCTCCTTTCCAGCTGGGCACCCAGGATCTGTCACTTTGATAGTGACACTTTAGTGGCTGTTTTTGACTGTAGAAGTCAATTACCAATTGATTAGTCAATTTGAAGCTGTTATGGACATCCAAATGGCTGTGTGAACCTTCATGTCTTCTCTGCCTGATTACCCACTATCATTAAACTTTAGGAGCTCAGATCTGTTTGAGGTTTTTGCCTGGGTTGAATTTGGCTGAGAGTGGCAACAGAAGTTATTCAGAGTGGCAATAAGGGGGATAAATTTGAGACTGGACACCAAGAAATCAAATATGACCCATCACTATGGCCAGCAAAGAGCAGGCTGTTGGGTTTTGGGTGGGGTTTTTTCAGCAACCTGTATTTTTTCACTGTAAATTCAAAAAAACAAAACAAAAAAATAACAAACCAGCACAGGAAGGAGACTGATTTCCTTGGTGACTGTGTCCTTTGGGTGAGATTCAGATGGATGGTCTCATAGGAGGCTAGACCAGGAGAGCCCCATTTCTCTGTCTAAGGTCTCAGAGGCACAGCAGTGAGACTCTTTACCCCTCTCTAAATTCTGAGGGATACAGGGAACAGATAGATCCCTACTCCTTGCATATCTTACTGGCACAGTGAATGAATACACTGTTTGGGCCAAATCCTTCTGTAGGCTGCTGCTGCGGCTGAAACAGTAAAAATAGCTGTGAGGGGAATTAGAGTGGTGCAGTAGGATGAAGGACTGTGGGATACAACTGTGTATGGCAAGGGGTCTTCTGAAGATAAGCTTGTTGATGTTCTGGTCCAAGTATTTCTCTGTTCCTCAAAGATAATTAAAAGCTCTGCTCCCCCTGCCTCACTGTGTACACTTGCCATTTGAATATGAATGCCTGCACTTAGAAAGCCTCGAGAATGTCTTGTGTTTTTCACTTGGTGAAAATGCTTCAAATGCCATGATTTGGTAGCTCTGGTCCCCTTGCCTGGCTGGAGATTGTGGCTCTGTTGTACTGAATGGCAGGCTAAATGGGTAAAAGCAGTGCTCTGTGTATTTGGAGGGAGATGGACTAACAAAGATTCTACCAAGAAAAAAACAGCAAAATAATTTTTATTTGCCTTGGTTGAAGATCCAGCCCTGTTGCAGAGATCTATGCCTCTTTCCCCTAGGAAAGAAAAAAAGGAGAGGAAAAGGGTCTCTGCTATGAGCAGACAAAACTGAGGGGCATAGGGTAGAGCTCTTGGCTATGTGAGGCCTATTTGCCAGAGAAAACACATACAGGGGCTGCTGTACCCCCTCTCCATCCTGTACCACACCTGCCTCAGCCTCAGAAGCAGTTCTGGGCAAGGTGACAAAGGTACATGCCCTCACATCCAGAGAACATGCTGGGTCCATCTCGGGGACAGCTGACTTTGGGGTTCACCTACACCTCTCCTTCACAGAGATGGTCAAGAAGCTGTCTGACTCCCATTGGGTGAAACATTAGTATAATCAATGTTATCAAAACATTTGGATTTCAGCAATACTGTCTTTTAACAACTGCACTGGATAATTTTCTTTATTGAATCTGGAGAGGCTTAAACCAAAAGTGATTCAGTGACTGAAGGGATGAAAGCAGCACAACAATGCATCAACATCCATCCCCAGAGATCTGCTTCTCTAACGCAGTCAAACCAAATGTGCTGAAGGGGCAGAGCTCTCAGATGTACTACGACTGTGAAAGTGTCTTTTCTCTCCCAGAGGGGAAAATCTGTTTGAGAGTGGCCCCTCTTTTGCTTTAATCTGTATCATCTGGGATTGTTTCTTCACACACAAGAAATTTAATTTACTTCATTAAAAACAATTCAGGGGCTATGATTTAATTTTAGGTATTGGATGCATGTAGCACACAAAAGTCTTCTAGCTATTCTTGTGCTTATAACATACTCAGTTTGGATATTTCAGGTGTGTGAAAATTTTAACTGCAGATAGTCAGAAATAAAGAGAATGAAAAAATAACAGTGTGTAATCCAAAAGACCTGATTCCTGGCAGGAGTCTTTAGGGTATAATGTGAAATGAATTGGAGAGCAGATACAGTGCTCTAGTGCTTTAAAAGGTGCCAGGGGACAGATGTCTGTCTTGGTCCTGGAGCACACTGCAGAAGTAGAGAAAGGTGTTATCAAAGCCTGTCTGTAAATCAGAGTTCAGGATCATGGTTTTGATACTGTACATTCCATGCTGTAACTGGGCAGCAGAAGGATGTTTTTAGCCAGAATAAAATACAAGCCAGGATTCCAGTTGCTTTGGGGTTTTTTCTCTGAAATTTCTGCCAGCAAAAGCAGTCAAAATTCAGCACTTGTCCTTCCTTTATTTTATTATTGTAGTTATTACTAAACTCTTCCACTTCTATTTGCTTTCTTTATAGGGACTTTTCTCAGCATGCTGTCCCTTTAGATTTGGGTGTGATCACCAACCACATCCTCTGCACTGGACATTTGGCTTCTATTTCTACATCTTCTTCCTGCTTGTAAGTATTTTATTCTTTCTGTTTGCTCATTTTTCTTTTACTTTTAAAGACCAGATTTAACTCATGGGTTCTGGGTCTGATCCCAGGTCACAACGTCTTTGATTTACATGGATATAAATGACTCTATAATCCACAGATCCATGGGAAATGTAAATCAGAGAATCATTGGAGCCTATCTGAATTAATCTAAGTATCCTTATGGCTCAGAGGGTTTCCTTTTTCCAGCCCCACACAAACCCCCAAACACAATATAACTTGAATTTAACCTGCAACCAAGCCATCTGGGGACTTGTCTTCTTGGATTTTCAAAGACATAAATTTAAATCATATTAAATCAAAATAAAAAATGAAATTAGATCATAAATTAAAAGGGAAACTTTGCTTGTGACAGGAAATAGTTTTTCTTTTCCTTCTGTGCTCCATTTCATTGAGTCAGTTGGCAATTGGTCCTGTTTCCCAGGCAGACTGGAAAAGGGATTCTCTGCTCCTGGAACCTCTATCTGTAATGGGAAAAAGAAGCATTCTACTTACTTGTGGTCTTTTAATTGCCAAAGGCATGTATGCAAGAAGTATTAAGGATCATATTCTTGGTAAACTCCAAGCTAGAAGTCATTCTTTGCCTTTCCTACCTACATTTTCAATGGAATAAAATGTTGCTCACACTTTTTTTTCAGTCTAGAGCTACTGTCTTATTTAGTTGCATGATATTAAACTGCAACATTTTTCCAGTCTAGAGCATATTGCCTTTCAAGGCTGAAGTGTCCCTGGTACATAAAATTAATTCAGTCCTTTAGTAAGAGCATGCAAACATATTTTTATTGGCATTAAATATTTTGTATTACATGTTTGCTGAAGGGCAATATTGGTAACATAGGAAGGAAATAAATGTAGAAAACAAAGGTGGTCAGGGGGAAGATGAATGAATTAAACGAGGAGCTCCCTGGCCTTCATACATAGATCAATCAGTGAAAACTTGCTGCCAGCTTTTGGAACCAATCACTATGATAGCAGAACTTGGGGAGGGGCAACACATCTTCAGGGATGAGTCTTATCTTAGAACTGGCATCACCCTCTCACCTGGGAACCTGCACCATCTCCCTCCTGCTCTTCCTGCCCTGTTGAAGCATATTGAAGTTTGGCCAGACGAGGGACCTCTCTGCTGTAACTATGCTAAAGGCCAATTAAGATCTCATCTGTTAGGAGATGTTTACAATAAGGGCTTTCTAGCATTCCTCCTACCTGTAAAGAAACAGTTCATAGGAGATTGTGACAAAAGTGTTAGTTTATGTAATATAAAAATGCTGATTTTCTTTGGTGTCAATTTGTCTCTCTGCTTAAACATTTTGAAGACACTGAGATAGCCAAGGTATTTCTCAGCTTGTAGTCACAAAAATACAGGAAGAACCAAGAAAACAAAGTGCTTTTCTGTGGCTGATAAACTCCCAAGAAATTGAGTCTACCAGACTTATCTTTGCTGCCTGTTACCCAGTTTTTAGGGTTTCAGTAGTGTGAGTACGTGCCATTAAATTATATCTGACTGAGCCTGGAGAAGCAGAGTTGTTGCACCAAGATACATGAAGAAATAAAAGCATTTACAGCATTGGGACCATGGAAAAGCTCTGTTCATGCCATCCTGGAGAGAGTTGCAGTCTCATTTAATATTCTCTTTAGTCTGAACTGGGAGATGGCAACTGTCTTAGCAATGCTAAGGATTAAATTACATATGTTACATGTAATTTGGCACTCAGGGCATATGCTAATTGTGAGGCCTCTGCTCCTGACCACATTTGCATTTCCTTACAAAATGGATTTTCTGGCGGGTACCATCAGGTGTGCAATAGTGGCTAGCTTTGGCATGGCTTCCCAGGTGTGGTACTGCTGGTACCTGTGGCTGGCCTCTTACACAGTGATGCCTTGCCTCATCCCTCACCTGCCCAGTTTGCCTTTCTGGTGAGTGCAACCTTGCCCGTCTCCTACTTACCACAGGACAAAAGGAAATACGAAAAACTCAACTGAGCCTGCTTACAGTATCTGCCAAGTTGGCTTACCCTGGAATAAGAGTGGTTGTTCTCACCTGTCAAAGGTATTTATACCAAGGACATGAATGAAGAAACAACGCACAGCTGGGAGAATGAACCTAAATCGTGGCTCTGGTTGAAAAGCCAGGATGTACAAATGACACCATGTATCTAGGAGAGCCTTTCCTTTTGTCCCAATGCTCCTATTTGAGGACCAGAGTAGCACAAGGTTTTGCTCTCTTGTACATCTAGAACCAGCAGCAGAGTGTGGAGGTAGCGTCTGTGCCTTCTTGGACCAGTGAATTGTTTTGCTGAAGTGTGTGAATCTTCTAGGCTGATTGTCCATCTAGGCAGGTTGTCCATATTACACAAGGAAATATTGTGTAACAATGGAGCAATAGCAGAAGGAAAACTCATCCATAGTCAGAAAGGCAGAGTATGATCTAGGGCTTTCAGCAGTGAGGCTGGACTGGAGGACTCAGGGAGCCTCAAGTCACACAGCCCTGTACTGGCATTGCAGAGGTGCCTCTGACAAAGTAATCCAGATCCAGCTACACCACAAAATCTGAGTCCTCCAGCAGACAAGTGCCAGTGCTGCTGTCCCAGGAGTTTTCAAGAGTGGTTAATTGGAAACTCGCCTCCTGTCAGACAGAGTTTTCCATCTGCAGTCATTCAAGAACAGTACTTGCAATTCATTCTTTGCCTTAAACCAACTCAGCTTTCCAAAAATAGATAAAGGAAAGGCAGGGACCACTACAGAATGTGAAAACTTTGCCTCCATGGTTCATTTCCTGGGTCAGTTTACAGCTCTCAGAAAGATGACAGGTTCATTGCAGCTTACCAGCTTTGCCATTATACTTTGAAGTCAGTGGCAAAATTCCCAATAATTTCTGGTGATTAGGTTTGGGCTAAATGTTATGATGTTGTTGTATTTAGTTTCCAGAAATGCAAAAAAAACCCAATTACCTAACAAGAAGGTGAAGCTGCCATTGACTCTCTGGGAGTTATTTCTTCAGGAGGATCAGGGTAAGAGAGACAAACAGTTCACAGCACTTACCTTCTTCTCCCAGCAGAAGCAAGAACCTTAGCTGAAGTGGTAGCTGTGGTGCACTGAATAAAACTTGTGGCTTCATTTGGAATCAGAGTTCACAGTGTCTCTGACTTCACTACAAAATACTCATTTAAAAATAGCCTAGGTGATGTTTTAAGACCTATGATTTAGCAAAACACATCTCTGCTTAACTGAGGTTCTGATTAGTCCTATTTAAAACTATAAATTTTTGCACTAATTAAAAAAAACAAGTCCCCAAAAATGCCAGTTATTCCTTGTACCGGGGCCAAGTGCTAGTAGTAAAAGCAGAATGTAGTAGATTTCAAATTTGTGAAAAAATTAAAGGCTTTCAACTTCTGCCATGTTAAAGAATTCATATGAATTAATTCCTTAAGTTATTATACAGCAATTAAATTAATAATGCATCTGATTTTCATTATGACAAGTAATTGAGAATAAACATCCTCTATATCAAAGCCTATCTTTTAAAAGGAATAAATTAGCTATAACACACTTAACTATTTCCAGAACATGAAATGAACACATATTGTTCCATTAGTTAATTTTATATCACTAAATTAAAGACAGTTCAAAAGGAGTATAATCTCATAAGGATCTCTCTTTGTTCAGCCTGTTGTGACTTATTTCACGAGGTACACCAAATACAGTTTCCTGTGGGGCTAAATACTATTAGGGTTATAAAATGGTTTTAGTTTAGTATATTTTATGCATCACTATGAATTATATACCACAACAGTAAGAATATTTTTATCTGATATTTGCAGATGCAGTTTTGTACTCCTGCATATCTTGCAGACTGTTGGGATGCTTAATTAAGACCACCAAAAGCTCCACTATAAAACAACAAACACAATAAATAAACAGTAAAACAACATCTGGAATGTAACCTTTTGTCCATAGCCCTTAGATAGTCCTCTCATGGTTGTTGGGCTGGCAGGGCTGCCCATTCCTTATGATTTTGCTTGTAGGTGTCAGAAGCTGCACCACTCCTTTGAAACATGCCTGCCATTGAGATCTCCATGGCAGAATTACAGCGAGGTACATTTTGACATTTGAAACCATTCAAAACATTTCATAAATACACAGTAAGAAAGCAAATCTGGCAGATTTTCTAATTTTGGGTACCTCTGGCAAGACGCTATGGAGTAAGTAGCTAATGAATTCATCATCAACTGTGATGTTGAGTGGCTTTGCTCAACTAGGTTGAGGAGCTGAAGTCTTGAGAGGAAGTTTCATTACTTGACTAGGTTTTTTTATCACAAGATAAATCTGGATTCCAATACCTCTGTCTCATATAAAGTACATTTTTGATTGTGCTGTTCTGCAATTAAACAACTCATGGTTGGGAAAAGTCAATTTTAATCTATTAGGATTCAGCAGGATTTCTCCTAATTCCTGCATTTTGGAAAATTGCGATATAAAGAAAATTGCTAGCTAATTCTTTAAGAATTGCATCTTCGAGCTAAGAAATGTAACTCTTAAGACCTAAATTATATCAGGTGCACATTATCTGCTAGTAAATTAACCTTGCCCCCTTTTTTTTTTTTTTTTTTTTTCCTTTTCCTAGCAGTTCTGAAGAATATAACCTTTAACTGTCCTGGGCTTGAGCAGTAAAGGATAAGTTCATTCACTGGCTGACCTGTCATCTCACCGTTGTGATGGGAAAATGTTCACTTAAAATAAACCCTTTTTATGCCACTAAAACTGCCTTTGAATAGAAGATCTGTTGTGATTTTTAAAACACAAACCCAATAATGTCAGAACCCGACCCTTCATCTGGATTTGTGGGAAACATGGAAAATGGGACTTTTCTGGAGCTGTATCCAACATCCCTTTCAACTTCAGTGGATTCATCGCCTGGTCGTTTATCCAACGTCTATGTCTATGTTTCTATATTCCTTAGTCTCTTAGCTTTTCTCCTTTTGCTACTGATCATTGCACTTCAGAGGCTGAAAAACATAATTTCTTCCAGTTCCTCCTACCCTGAATACAATAGTGATGCTGGAAGTTCATTCACTAATTTAGAGGTTTGCAGTATTTCTTCCCAGCGCTCTGCTCTCTCAAACCTTTCTTCATGAAAATAAATGAAAGGAAACACACAGGGAATGGAAGAGCTTTGTCTGGCTTCTTGGGGAAGTAGTGCATGTAACATTTGCCTTAGAAGACTATTATCAAGAGGTGTTTTTAAAAGTTCCTTTATTTTCCCCCCTTTCCTTTTCTAGTTTTCATTTCCCCCTAAACTAAATTTCATTTTGGACAATGGATAATGATACCTGATCATCATTTCTTGCCTGTAATAGTGATGCTGTCTTTTTCTCACACATAGACAGTGTTTATTAAGAGTATTCCTGCCAAATTGTAATACACTTCTAAATGGATGTGTCATCTTTCTGCTCTAATCATGACCCCTTCCCTGGTCATGTGCCAGCAATACACTATTTTTCTTTTCCTTTTTTAATTATATTAGAACTCCTGGATGAAATCCCTGTTGCTAAAGTACAAAAAAATCTGCTTAAATTATAAATATTGGGACAATTTAAAGTTGTTGATATTGTTTCCTTTTTTCTTTTTAATTTTCACATCTTTTTCAGTATTTATTGATGTTTATAAAACACAACTAATTCTTGAAGAATGTTGCTTTTGTTTATCTGTACTCCCAGCTCGTTCTGTATAAAGTCTGTATTTCGGTTTTTGAGTCTCTTTGGTTAACTTAGTAAAGTGACTACAATAACAATGTTGAATATGTGGAGGTATTTTTTGCAGTTGCATCTCATTATCTCATTTGCCTAATGACATGTTCCTCCAGGGGGCAGCTTTTGCTGCTGAGTCGTAAATACCACACAACTCATTTTCATTCTTCACTGATACTGCAGCTTATTCTTACTGGATACCAGGACAAACCAGTGGTTTCTTGTAAAAGACCTGCATTCAGCAAATACAGGTAGCAAGTGAAGAGCTCCTAAACTGTCCTTTAGGCACATGATGTTTGCACTGAGGTAAGCAGGGCCAGCAGGGACAGAATTTGCTTGTACTGGTGAGGACTTTCTGGGCCAGGCTTTGTCCTGTGATTTCAGAAATGCACAGTGGGCAGAGGGACACACACAGGGATCTGCACAATGGCCAGGAATACCTGGCCTCTGACCTGCAGGAAGTGCAAGGTGCACCTGCAGAGAGTAAGAAGGGATGGGCAGGAAAAATGGCAGTGGCTCTGCCACTTTTCCCCAACAGCGTAAGGAAAGACCAGTGAGGGGAAGAGAAATGGATTCACAATCTCGTTCCTCTTTGCCATGCCATTTTCTGGGTTGTCATCTTCCCTGATCAAAATGTAACATGTCACTCGATTTCTGCAGTAAAATAATGAGCAGCTTTGTGAACTGGATCCTGTGGTCAGCTGGGCTTTAAATCAAGCCAAACATTCAAATTAGTGATTTGAAGTGCCAAGTGTGACCTACTAAGAACTGCAACCCAGACTGGTGCAATGCTTTGTCCTTACTGCACTGTGCGACCACAGCTCCATCCTGCCACCTGAGCCCACACAAATTTTGCTGTCATGGTTGGATCCAAGTCACTGGAGAGACATAAGAAAGGTATGGCACTGGCACTGCCATTTCTGTTACTAACATAACACAGGTGTAATTCTGGGAGATGGGTTGATCTCAGCAGGAGCATTTGCCTTCCCCTCACAAGGCACCACTGCCCAGCAGGCCGAGGGGTTAGGGAACACTTCCCAAACAGATTTACATCTTGCCAAGCTGTCCATGCATTTGTAAACAAGACAGACTCTGCCATTAACTACACAGGCTTTAAAATACAAATTTGGAAAGTCTGGTGTAAATATAATCATTAGAAATGCAGCTGCTGTTGCCAAACAATACAGATGATGCTGGAGTTGGTGTTTTCAATTTTCAAAAGTGGACATGCAGTATGGTGAGTGGTAATGACTTATGGTGGTGATTAGTTCCTTACAGAGGCCAAAGAACTTGCTGATGAATAAAGAATGTAAGCCTGCAGATTCCCAGAGCCAAACTGGTTTGATGAATATGTTTACTAGACAAGTTTCTTGTATGTCAGTATTTCACTGTATTTGAAAATTGGCCTTGAAAAAAGAGGTACCTGTTTAAAAGAGATCAGGAAACATTATTTCCCTTCTGAAAGCCCTTTGAAATCCCAAACCTGTAACAGAATGTATTTGTATGTTGACTGGTAGATGGAAATAAATGAGCTGTAAATCAAGACAGAGCAACTGTTTGACTATCTTCCCTTACTGACAAAGTTGTAAATTTGTTGCTTCCCTTTACTGCAAACGGAGGAGTTTAATCAAAACCAGAGATGAGACCACAGGTTGAGATGGGTGTTTTTGTTCCCAGCAATCTGTTTATACTTGCAGATATAGAGCCATTTAATATTAAAATACAAACTGTTGAAACCCCATTGGCTGTGTTCAGTGAGCTGTTGTCAAATTTCACCAGGACAGAAAGTATTTTTCTGACTGCAGAAAATAGGAAAGATAACTGAAACCACATATTTGATTTTGCTTTGTGGTTTACTAGATGCTATCACTCTGCAGTGACATAAGGGACTGTATAGTCATCACGGCTTCAGCTGAGTTGCATCTGTTCTCTTTAGGACAAATTTGAATAGAAACAAGTAGGTTCCAACAAAATAGCATCAGGAGAAGCCACAGGCAAAAAGCACAAGGGCATTTTTGAGGATTGCAAAGTACCAGTTCTTCAAGGAAAAAAAAAAAAAAAGAAAAGATGAAGAAGAAAAGAAATCCACCCGAGAATCTGATCCTAAGTTAACCTGAGAACACTGGAACAGGCTTCCTAGAGAGGTGCTAGATACCCCAAGCCTGTCATTGTTTAAAAGGCACCTGGACAATGCCCTTACTGACATGCTTTAGCTTTTGGTCAGCCCCAGAGTGGTCAGACAGTTGGACTAGATGATCGCTGTAGGTACCTTCCAGCTGCAAATATTCTACTATTTTAACTAGAGTTGCAGGGATATTTTTTGCTGTGTCCAGTTCTGGGTTCCCCAGTAGAAGAGAGAGAGATGTGGAGATATCACACTGAGCCCAGTTCAGGGCTGCTAAGATTGATTAAGGGGTTGGAGCATCTCTCATACGAGATTGTTTAGCTTGAAGAAGGTTCTGAGGGATTTCATCAATGTCTATAAATACCTTATGGAAAGGAGGAAGAAGAGGGAGCCAGGGCCTTCCCAGTGGCGCCCACAATAGGACAAGAGGCCAAACTGAAACACATGAAATTCCACAAGAAAATATATTATTGAGAGGGCAGTCAAAACTAGCACAGGTTGTCCAGAGAGGCTGTGGTGCTTCCATGTGTTGACCTGCCTGCAGCTGTCCCTGCTTTGGGCAAGAAGACCAGATCAGACAATCCTCAGGCAGCCCCCTTCATGTCAGTGCAAAAACTCAGAGGCTTCTGGCTCTCTGCCTCCTCCTGATGTGTTTTCTCATCCCCAGAGCTGAAGAAACAATATCTTTACTGGGAGGTAATTAGTTCAGTAATTTGTTGCTTAAGAGCTGCTCTGCTCCCCCTCCTCCCTGCAGCCACATACTTTTCCAGCTTTTCCACTGCCTTTTTGTGGTGTGGGTTCACATTTCCCACTCAGCTTTTTCCCTGAGCCATTTTCGGTGGTTACTGCGCCCTCTAACTCAAACACTGCCATTACCTTTGTTAAAATATGACTCCAAGACTGCATGGCATCAGGTAGTGGCAAAGTATACCTGGAAATCTATAGAAAAAAAAAAAAAAGAATAAAACATGAGGAAAGAATAAAAGATGAGGAAAGAACTGAAGGAGTTTCTGGAACACACAGAAAAATTATTTTGCTTTAGTTCACCACCTGTGGTCCATTCAAATGTATTTAATCAGACTACCTGCTAAAAGCTCTAGCAGCCTCTCTATCCAAGACTCTCTTGCACTGTTGGTCACCTTAGCCCTACTCTCAAGTTAATCCACTATTATTTTTCTGCCCCGAAAATGAACACATTATTCCCATCCTGAAACAGTGTCATGCTTTTCACTTAGCAACTCTTCAGCTCCATGAAGAGTTTATTCCAGTGACATTATTTTCTGTTTTCAGACCTTCTCTGCCAGCTCACCTGAAAGGTTTGTCTCTGTAAGCTGAAAGTCTTGTCTGGATTTCCAGCTAAAGTCTTTTGACCTGGGAGCAAGTGTTATTCCCCTCACTGTCGAACCCCATGGCACTCTGGCAAGGCTGAATCTCCAAAGAACACCATGCTCCACTTTACTTGAGCTTTTTTTCCTTCAGCGTTTTTTACTTTTTTTTCAGTGAGGGCCTTAGCAAAGACACCTGCGTTGGAAGATTATTTACGAGGTCCGCGTACCTCCCATTCCTCTTGATGAGAACTTGACAAGGAAAAGGCCTTGTCAAGCCTCTAAAGGTAGAAATGATGCCTTAGATTTTAGCTTTCATAGTTTCAGATTCTGTGCTGCCTAAGGATGTAGTTCTGAGCCTCATATTAAGTGCCAGTAAGCTCTCTTCACAGAACAAGTAGACAAAACAAATCCTTTCCCGCTCAGGACCAAGGACAACCTTCAGCCCAAAAAGCATAAACAACAGTGGACTGAAGGGAAGAACAAGAAGGATGAGACCTCACAACCTGAAGCTGTAATTGGACAATTAAATTCCAAAATGCAAATAGACTAAAACTTATAAAAATGTAAAATCTCGTGATCAGGCACCCATTTTGTGTGGCCATTTCTAACTCACCCTGGGTGCAGCCTTGGTAAGGCTCCTGTAATGCTCAGGCTGGGTCCTGGAAACCTTTTAATAAATACCTACTTTATTCTCTAGCTCTGTCCTGCCTCTGTTTCAGGTCAGCCTTCCTAAGGCATCATTGGCAGGCCTGTTTCCGCTGCATCAGCTACAGCTGCCCAGGGCGAGCTCCAGCACAGCTGCTCCCCGGCTCCGCGCCCTTTCCCCTTCGCTGCCCTCCGCAGGCTCCCCAAGACAAGGGCCCCGCTCTGTGGCTATAGCGGAGGATTACATGCCCCGAATGCAAAAGTAGCCTGAAGGAGCCCTTTTTTTTTTTTTCCTCTCCAAGAAAAGTGGGCTTGTTCTTGCCTGGAGCAGCCCTCAAGCTGCTTTACACCTCGGCGATGGCGGGCAGTTTGATGTGCCAGCGGGATCCGCCTGCGGCCACAGCCCTGGGCTCACACCACGGCTCCACAAAGCTCCCAGCTTGGCCACACTGCCAAAATGGGCACCCAAACTGGCCAAGAGGGGCTTGGCCAAGGTCACTGTCCCGATGCCAGGCGCAGGTGTTTTCCCGGCTCCTCTCAGCACTGTGCTCTGGAGATAAAAGCAGCGTCAATCTCCTGTGTATCCACTTCCAAGGGCAGGTAAGCCTGCTAGTGTAATCATGACAGTCACCATGCAGGACCAGGTGAGATGAGCTATTTTCACTTCCTTTATTTTAGATCAGTGGGAGCTAATCACCCACCCTAAGTCTGAAAACGGGCTGGTGGCTCATAGGCTATCAAAGTATAGAACCTCCAGACACTTTCTGAAAGTTGGACTGGCTCCTTTGCGTAGTTTCACCTCGCCTTCTGTCCCTGAGAGACAGCAGCACAGTGGCTGCACTTGTTTCAGCACCAAAAGTTTTAATACAATAAATGTCTTTAAACAGCTTCAGTTAAAAAAATCAGAGGCAGAAAAGTAAACTTTTTAAAAGTATAATCTAATGTATAGCTTTTTACAAACAAACTTAGAATTTTCCTTTGTAATTTTTTTGCCAAAATATCTATTTCTAAAGAAAAAAGCTATATTATTGAATTGTTAAAAAAAGCATTTTATGCCAGCTAAGCTGACATTATTTTTACCCACAGATTTTTCTAGGTAAGACATTCTACTGTTTAAGGGGGCAAAAAATTACTCTATTCAATTATTCCTCTCCTCAATAAACAAGTGTAGGTGTCTGTCAGGGCATTTCTGCCACACATATTTACTTATGAAGCTGCACTCCTAACACTGAATGCTGATCTGTCTATATAGTACTGGTCCCAGAGTACAGAGTACATCTCTTTGTTTGTTATAGGGTATTATTGCTTAAATATAAGATGGGGACTGATCTTCTAGTTAATGAATTGTGCCCTCACTGCTCCTTCAGCACTGGGATCCATTTGTCATTTATTTTAGAATATTAGCCACTTATAAGAATATAACTTATTTGCATGGTTTTTTCTTTAGCTTGGGCTCAACAGCTGCTGACAGGTAAGAAATTAGTGTAAAGGACTCCATTTATGATGGAGATTCCCTGTGTAGGGGAAAATCCTGCTCCAGCTCCCTGGATGCTGCTATGGAGCTGGGAACTGTATTCTAGGGGCTTTCTGCCAAGGTACCCCTCCCTTTTTCCAAACAGCTTCATCAGGATGCAGAAGGTGAAACTTATTAAACTAGGACAAGCTAAAACACCTGCCAGGTAAAAAGAGTGATGATACAAAGGCACCCTAGCAAGAATAGAAGCACGGCAGCGAGTAAAAGGAGATGCAGCCTGAAAAACATACAAATGGATGTGTCTGGGGCAAGAGTGAAGTCAGAAAGGACTACTAAGGAGCAGCAGTGACAGAAGAGCATGCTTATAAGAGGTGTGATGAATTAGGCACAGATAGGCAATCTTGTAGCAAAAAGGTAAATAAGGCTATCATCCCTCACAAGACACATGGTCCCTTTTTCTCCTGTCCTTCCTGCCACTCTCAGGGACCACACAGGGACACTTACTTGGCAGTGGGCAAGTAACTCAACTGGCCCACACATGGGAAGCTCTCCCCTTGCCCCAGACACACACTCCTCTCCTGCTGCAGCTCTGGCTGTTGCTGCTCTGCTCCTGAATCCCTTGCCTCTGGCAAAGTATTTTCTGCCCAAAGCTCAGGAGAATCCTATTTTTTTCCGTACTCTAGTACGTTTTTGCTCTTTTTTTTTTTTTGCATTCAAAGGATTGCCAGATAAATTGCACTTCATCTGGGATATCACACAAGGCTCTCCCAGGCTGTCGTGGTGCCTTTCTGCACAGCCTGGGCTGCTGGGCAGGAGCTGGACAGGTACCTCCTGAGCTGGAGACACTCAGGTGGTGTTTCCTGTCCTGCCACCTGTCCTGCCCCACAGCACACTTCAGCACATGTGGAACTGACTGCTCTTCAAAAGCTGTTCTTTACATGTCCAGAGAGGGCTTTTCAATGAGAAATGCCCCTATCCTCACAGTAATTTTGCATGGTATTGTAACATTGTTGGAAAACCCATAGGAGTGTGCCTAATTTCCACAGTAAGAAGTCTGAAGAATGAGTAACACACATTTTCAGTAGTTTCTTTAAAACAGAAGCTGCTTCTTGGTTTTCAGTTTCCATTCATGCTTTGGGGTTGTTTTTTGTTCAGAAATTAACTCCCGAGTTAATTGTTACTCTACATGTTACTCTACCTCTACAGGAATAATTTTTCTTCACTAACTTTTCTATGTTTGAGAAAATACACTATTTTAGATTATGGTCCTATGTTATATTCCTGAAGAAATGTCAAAATTCGCCATTTCAGCCATCACTATGAAAACAAGTGCTAGTAAGGAAACGGGTAACCCTAATATCTGTTCCTAACAGTGAGTTAAAGGCCAGGTTAGATCTGCCAGACAATTTTGTTAGACCCAAGTAGTCCAGGTTTTATGGTGTAAGACACTGTCAGTCCTGTTGATGTCAAGTGAGGGGCAAGTTTGTGCTTCACAGTGGGTGAAGTGAGATCCTGTGGTCCCATCCTGCCCCAGAAAGGGTTTGGAGTACACAGATTCCCTCCCACATTGCCACATTGTCCTTCATCATCTGCTCAGGCACAGGCTGGTGGCCCAGGGAGGATCTGGAAGCACCATGCCCAGATAAATATGTGCACTGAAAAGGGACCCTGCAGCCCTGTACTGCACAAAAAAAACCCCAAAAAACTTCCAGGAAAAAAACCTCTTGATAAAAGTTTTAGAAATTTATTACAAAATATTGTAGTTAATTTTGTAAGTAAAGAAGATTGTACTGATAGATTCATAATTGCTTAGATCTACTGAGAATTCAGAGCAAGGCATGTTGTTTGACCAAAGGCACTTTCTAGTGTCTAACTCATCAGTATTCATTCAGTTGAAATAGAGCTTGCTGTGATGAAAAAATAATCAGAGACTGCAACATGAACTTTGGCAAGATCAAAAGCAATTGGTTGGGTACTACAATCAGAGCGCTTTGAGCTGAAGTGGAAGAGAAGGCAGCAAAAAAAAAAAAAAAAAAAAAAAAAAAAAAAAAAGCTTTGCATGATTTTGCATTACAGAAAATTATAATTTTAATGCTAGGTTCTAATGCTATAATAAAAGGGTTGTTGCAGAGGGAAAAAGAAAGTGGAAAAATCAGGAAGACAGACAGATTGACCTATGCTCAGCTTGGGTGCTCCTATCCTTTGTCATCTGGATTTGTCCAGTGGTTATCAAAAAGGCAGAACTCTGCTGTTGCTCCCTCCTGTGCCCTAGTCCATCTGAGTAACTGTCCTCTTAAAGTAATCCTGCTGGGATGGTCTTCTGAGATGGTCTTTGGTTTCTTTCCCCAAAGATGGATCCCAGCAGAGGGAAAAGTGAAGAGGGAAAACCAAGAAGGTTTTAATGAGAATAAATAGGTATACAAATAAATAAACAGAGAATAAGCAAAAGGAGTTGAAAATTGTGTAGAACTGAATTTGCACCTCTTCTGTCTATCTTAAAAAAAAAAAAAAAAAAAAAAAAGCTTGCAGAAAAACAAGAGAGAAAAAAGATAATTATGCTTTGAGGCAAAGCACACACCAATTGCTTGCTATTTACAACTAGAAACCCACCATGCAAAATAGATAAATGGAAGGGTAATTAGGAAAATGGTCATGAGTAAATGTTTGGGGAGCGTGGTATCTTCTCTCCCCGTGTGTGTTCAGCTGCTGCAGGAAATGCTCCAGAGAGGACAGAGAAACAGAGCCATCTCTGCAGACAAGGGATAATGGGCAGGTGGGCTCTGCTTTTGGTAACACTGGGATCCATGAGCTCTGAGGAGGATTTGAGCAAGCAGGATCTGCTCCTCATCTGTTTCCACATACACCCCCTCCAGCCAGCCTCAGGGGCTGTCCTGGCATCCTCACATGCCCAGGGCCCATGGGTACCATCACTGCCTTCCCTCTTCCCAGCAGCCAGGATGCTGTAGGAGCTGCTGGGAGACAGTGTGACTCCTGTGAACATCTGCATAGTGACCAGCTGTAAATGCCTTTGGACAGCTTTGTGGTCGCCTGAAGTAGTTACCTAACCTTTCTCTTGTCTGGAAGGAAAAAACAAGAGGTTTATATCACTCACTTGTATCTGAAGATGCTGACTTGTGTTAGACTGGAAATGTCTGCTGCTATGAGGACTGTGGCAAAGAGAATAAAGAAACAGAAGGAGAATGAGAATAAAGCAGAGTACAGAAGCAAGGGATGGACTTTACATCATCCTCAAGGATCACAGGATTTACAGTGAAGCAACCCAGTTGTTTCCCCCAATACTTCTACTACTCCATTAAATATAAATGTAACTTTAAATTTCTGTTCTTAAAACAATGCAGCAGCTTGGAAAGCAGGGTAGGAAGCATGGTTTTCAGAAAAAAAAAAAATTAAATACCTGTCCTGTTTCTGAAGCAAATAATGTGCAGACTCTGGGCATTGGTCCTACTGCCTCCAAGCAGCCACACTTGCAGCAGAGTCCTATACAGGTATTTCCTATCATCTCTGTTCACTGCAAAACACAGGTAACAGTTTACTGTCATGAGCTTGATGCATTTCTGTCAAAATTATTTGAATTAAATAAACACCATTATTAATTGAAATGTTTTATTACAACATTTTGGAAACAAGTACTGTTCTCAGATTGTTTTGCACTATATTTCAAGGTGACTCAGACATACCTATTTTAAAATGAAGTATTCAAAGCATGTCTATACAGATTTAATGAAACAATCTTGTTTAGCCTTTTCAAATAATCCTCTTTAAAAAGAAGATTTTAATTCTTTTTTTTTCAAAACCAGGATATTTTTTGTGAAGAAAATTTACTTCAAATAGACCTGTGATGATTTTTTTCAATTATTTAATCAATCAAGAAAAAAAAGTAATTTATTTATAAAACCTTAATCTAATTTTCCTTTATGACTAGATCCTAATGCATGTTTGCACACAGACCTCCTGTTGACCTCCTTGGAAGCTACACATCTAAAGGGAATGCAGAACCAGACTCAGCAGACAAAATTAGTGATTTTCTAATTGCTGTAATTGGTGTTTAATTTTTCCGCTGTTTAGAGACCAAGTTACTGACTTTTAATGGGAAAAAGAAATATATGCTGGAATGAGAATGTAATCAGATAAGAAAAATAGCTAACATTATATTAGAGCTCCAGAAACAGAGCAATTGGTAAATGTGAATGTTTTCATTTGAGTTACAAATACCACCGATTGCCATTTCCGTTGCCACTTCTACTAATTTGTATTCAGAAAACCACATCCCTGAAAATGTGTAAAACATCTGCTTTGGGAAGCTGAGTGTCAACAGCTGAACTGTGCACAACCATGCCTTACAGGGACCTTTAGAGCAGTACAGAGGAAGAGTAGATCATTTCCATTATGGATAGGGATTTGTGAGCTGTCCACAGGATGGATCTAATCACATTACCCATTAATTCAGCCTACATGGGGGGAAAGAAGAGACTCAAAAACGTCAGCAATGACATAAAGAATGTTGGGTTTTACTCAGATGAAACATGAGACTGACTTCAGCTGCCTCCCCTTGTAGGGAGGTACTTCAGGAAACCCCATTTCCATATTTTCTTTGGGTTTTCCTAGTTTTTTTGTTCTTCCTGAGATCACTGCCTGTCCTATGTACATGACACTTTATGCTAAGCAATCCGAAACTCTCTGGAGCAGTAGTAAGGTGTGACTTGACCTCCCACTGATTTACTGAGCCTAGAAAACCTCTGCAATAAAAACTGCAGTGGAACAGTTGGGTAATTTGACAGCAGTAATACATGGCCTATCCCCTCCCACGCTTTACCAATGCCCTTTACTGAGCAGTACTGACTTTCTTAGCATGCAACACAGGCCTTCTGCTGATAATCAGCAACATCTGCTTTAGATCAAAGGGGTAGGGAAAAATATTCCTTGCAAGCAGACTCTGCTCATCTTGGTTGTCTGTAGCAAATTTCAAGTGGGGCTGGCACATAACAAAAACCACGGTTGACAAGGGGTATTTTTAGCTACATACCTCTCATCTGGATATCAAATGCAAAAGCTCGTGTGGGTTTTGAATTTCTATCAGTAATGATTCTCCAAGCACCTCCTGATTCCTGGTAAATACAGTGAGCCTACCTGATGAGCATGCGACGGGAAAAGTCTCTACAGTTAAATCAGGAAATGCTGTAAATACCATTTGGGGCAGTCTGTTTGATAGGTTGGATAAAGATCAGTTTGTTACAACCTTTAAAGAGGATGCTGCCACAATTCTGAGCCATTTTATGAAAATACCCTTACCACTACTACATACTCTATTGCCATTCACTGGGACTAATTTCTTCAGTTCAATATTAATTCATATTAAAGATAGATAGATAGATAGATAGATAGATAGATAGATAGATAGATAGAGCTATAGATAGACATCCCAGGGTGGGTGCTGGAAATGTATTGCATTGCTGAGTATACACAGTGAAGGAATTGTTGAGTGAACTTCTGGAAACCTAGGCTTTATGGGATGGGATCACCTCTGAAAGAACTCTTTCTTTCTCCTGCTTGCGTTACCCTGTAGCAGGGCATTTTTACACGTAAGCAAATGATTCTATTTAAGGAAAAAAGTTTTGGTTTACCTCTGGGCATATAAGGAAACCAAGCTAGAATCTTCCATGCCCTTCTCATCAGTATTGGCTCAGTGCCAGCACTGGGGCACAGGTTGGGATTTGGAAACGTTTCTCAAAACCTATAGCAGTTTCTATTGGCAATCTTCCAATAGAACCCTGCTGCTTGGCCTTTGTGTATTTAAGAACAAACATAGAGGTGCTCAGGGCTTTTTAAGGTATTTTAGCAAGGTGTCAGGGGCTTCTCTAACACCTGCGCTCGGCTTTCTGGTTTTGTTTTTGTATTGTTTGTTATTTTCTTGTTTATTAAACCCTTTGCTTTACAAAACACACTTGAAGAGCCATCACGCAAATATTGTTAAGCCACTCTGGGAGGTTGCAGGTCAACCCTCAGGCTTGATACATCTTCATGGAGCTTATTACATGCTGGCCATGTGCAAGACTGTATCATGACCCTAAAATATTCATTCTGAAAACATTATTTTATAAGTTATTTTAGATACATTTTATATTCTTTTCATACCCACCCTGCCCCCCGCCCTCCCCCTCCCCATGTGGATAACTAGACCTCTTCACCACTGCATCCTGCTTTTCTGTAAATGCCCAAAGATTTTTGGGTTTACAGGGTTGAATTGCAGAATTTCAATTAACAGGTCATCTTTATAATTTAGGGATTATTTTGCTGCCCTGCAAAGTCCAGTAGTAAAGGCTGTATTAAAAACATTAAAGATACACTTTCAGTGCAGGTTTTTGGATTTGCCAAGGCTGTGATTTCACAAAGCTATGGACCAAAACACGTTTCCCTGTGATGGTTTTTAGTACATATGGATGAAGCACAGATTTTTCTGACATCCTGCAAAAGTTTGTTGCGAAATTAGTTCATTTTACTTTCTCTCACTCTCATATACACATCTATTTTTGTGTGCTTGTATGTATGCCACCAAACTCCTCAATCTCTTCTGTCATTCTTCCCTGAATTCTCCAATCTCTTCTAGGAAGACGCTCTGCATCCCACTCAGTGTTGCAGCTCCTGCCACCCCAGAGGCACGGAGAGTATTTGCAGGATTCCTGCTTTGCAAGGGGATGTTTCTGCATAAAGAAACCCAAATTTGACATATCTTATAGTAACTTCACATTTAATAACTTTTTTAGCTCCAAATCACCTGTGTGAGTCTGGAATCAATCAATACCATTAAAAACCTGGGCAGAGGAATGTTGTGCATGGTAGAGTTAGAAAACTGGACCCTGGTCCACTCCAATAATCCCAAACCATCTTTTCTTTGAAGATTCTTTCCTCAGTGCTTTGCCTCCATTGTGCTCATCTTGTTCCAGTTCAGCTCACCCTTGGGATTTCTTTTAATACTCTGTTAACACCTTCATTCAGATCATTAAACAAGCCTGCATGTAATACCAGTCTCAGCAGCAAGCCACTGAGCTCCAACCCAACACATTAATGTTTGTTTGTTCACTGTCCTTTGTTTACAAGTCAGGGAGTTTTTATCCCCATCAAAGTAATTATCAAGACAATTATCTGAGTAATATTTCATAAATGGCTCTATCTAGTGCATTACTGAAATGTAATTATATTGGGTTAAAGTGTCAGAGCTATCAGCAGAATTAGGCATGTTGCATTCAAAGAAGACCTGCTGCTGTTATGTCCCCTTCTTTTCTTCTCTCTAATTTTGGCTGTTTGAGGCAGAGCCAGGGCCTAGAAGCAAGAAGGGTGCTTGGGCAGCACACATTTGGAGCCATGAGATACTGTGGAGCAGACACTGCTGCACTGGACAGGAAATGTCTTTAGCACTGTCCTCAGTGGCTCCTGCTTTCCTTTCACAGATATCTGGGGTTTTCTTTCCTCAGAATTCCCTTCATTGCACAAAGTAAGATGGGAGCTTATCCTCATCCAAATGTAACTGCCAGGATTGTTCCTCCCTTCCAGAGAATCCAAATGACATCTGATTTTCTCTTCTTGCTCACATGCAACTTAGAGCTTGAGCTGCCTTACTGAGAAGTTTCTTGCACCCTGAGGTCAACACTACCAGCTAACAGACAGTCTCTTCATTCTTCTTCATACGTTTCTTCCTGGTCCAACCTTTAAAGCACTGTTGGAAGTTTCTTGCAAACTGTTCCTTTTCTGCTGTGTCTCAGCAGACAGTCTATGTCTGGGAAGCACATCCAAGTCTGGGAGTGCCATTGAAGCTACTTGGGATTGATGGCTTCTCCCAGACACCATCTCAGCTGGCTCAGGCTCTGCAGGAACTGGCAATGTGGCTGCTCCCAATTAAACCTTACATTTGCTGCATAAATACCACAGTCCCCATATGACCTGAACCGACTGTCTTTTTTTTATGTTTATATTTTCCGGGAGCCCATGTCTGGTTTGGCAATTAACAAGTCTTTTATTAGATCTCCTTTACTTCCTAAATGCTCCTATTTTCCTTTCTCATTATGACATAACCTTTTTATAGTCAGATAAAACTCTTCTTGCGCAAAATTTAGTCCCCTAACCAATTTCTGGATGTTTTTCTTTGTGGCAGCCTTTTTTCAGGCAGGAAGTGGCCTTCACTAAAATGTGTTGTATTTTTCATTTGTCCTTGGACCATATCCAACTACATTTCTACTGGTCTACTTATACCTTTCCCCTTAAAAGCCTTAGCCAATTCTTTCTTTTTATTTTGTTCCATTGTTGTAGGTTTTCTTTAATACCAGTTCTTTTGTTTAGCTCATTAGTAGTCAACCTGAAGATGGGGGTGATGGGGAAGAAGCAAACCAGAAAGCATTCCTGAGATCTCAGCCTAATCACAAAATTAAACACTTGATAAAAGCATGAGCACCTTCTGGTATGAGTTGCTTAACCGTGCCAAGAGAAAACATCACTCCTGGCCACTGAAGGCACTTGGCTTCCCAGCTAGAGGCATGCAACCTCTGAGCACACACCTCCACTTTTATTCAGAGACTACTTGTTGAAATTGCTATTAAGCAGCTGGAAAAAATGTGAAAATCATAGAAGGGCTTTTTTTTTCCTGCAGAATCACAAATTCAACTAACCCTCCAAGGTGTTAGAATTATTTGCTACACTAAATTCTGTCTTACCTAAGTCAGCAGTGACAATAAATACGTCAAGGTATTTTGTTATATCAGAGGCATTTGTCTTACAAGTGTCATGCCCTGTGAGGTGACCAGAGTACAGCAGTATGGTGTTCTACTTCACTTTGTATTAAACACAAAGATTTTGACAGAAGACTACCTCAAAAAAGTGATTGTCTTTCTAAAGGAAAAGTTAATAGAGCATCAGATACCCCATTTCAAGCCTGATTGCATTATTCAAGGTAGAAAAAATGCTTTAGCTTTATTTAAACCACTCAAAGTATTGTTTCCAAATCTGTGGCTTTTCTCAGTTTTCAACTGAGTAATCAAGTTATCAATGACTTGCAAAGCTACCTCTTAAAGTAATAGATAATTTTTAATTGAAGAAAATTCTATGGGAGAGTAAGAAAAGGTAAATCTTCTTGAAAGAATTTTCAGAATATTTTGCAATCCAGCCTGGGTCTCAGTGTGGATGTGAGGCAGGGATATATTTGCATAAATGGAAAAGAAATGTGGGAAGGTTATTGAACTTACAGAAGTGTTGCTCTTAATGCATGGACTGAAAGCCTTTGCCAAAGCATTACTTTTGCACTCTGTTTCCCTGCTCATCCATTTCAGAAAGCAACAGTTTTTCACAGTGTTGAAGGTCCTTCTTGCTGCAATCAGGCTCTGCAGCCACCACTCACTGCCTGCTGAGCTGAGCACTGGAAATCACTGACTTTTGGGTGTCACAGTGAGTTGGACCTCACTGAGAGATGTACGAGACCAGGATACCTTTGCAATGTGTTTCAGTGGAGACATCCTCACCTCAGTTTTTGTTCACCAGTCTCTTCACTCCTGAAACAGACTTTTGGACATGTTTTATTATACTTGCAGCCCCAAATGAAACTGCAAAAGTGCATAGGGCAATCCCAAAGTATGCCCAGTCTAAACAAAATGAGAGGGGAATAAAACCTCCCACAGCTCTTTTTCTTCTTTGCACATAATTGATCAAGGCTTTCAAGTAGGACGTTAAATGACTTTTCCAAGATCATATTAGAGGTATATAGCAAACTTTGGATTGGACCTCATTATCTTGAATCCAGCATTGCACTGAGAAGGCTCTCTTTCTTTGAAAATTCTTTCAGAGCATGGATGTTCTTTGTGTGTCTAAGCCTCTGTCTAGAGGCCCTCTAACCTCTGTCCCCACAGCAAACAAACGCTACATACACTCAGTGTTAAGCAGCCATCTCTTTTACACATCACCTGATAAAATGTGAAAAAACTTTATCTTACCATGCTGTGCAGCTGTGCATCTAAATGACTTTCAAGTATTTCCATTTTCATTATCTCAGGGTGGCGTTCTTTTTTCTATGGCTGGCTTTGGGGTTTGGGTTTGAGGGTTTTTTTGTTACTAACTGCTAGTTAAGGGAGAATAAGCATGTCCTACTGCAGATGAGACATACTGGCAGTCAAGGGAGTACAGACTGACCAGCTCAGGTTGCCACTGCAGAGGTTTAGCCTGGGGCAGATGACTTCCACAAACCTCTGCTCTCTGAAGGCCTTGCTTGCAAAACGATCACAGAGCAGATTTAGTGCCTTAGCTTTGTAGATGCATCTAGCTTTGCACCTCCCTTCTTTGCACAAATCAAGCCCCACCAAACAGGGATCAAAGACTTTGTTGTGCAACAACTGTAAACAGTAGTGCAGAAAAAAATTGAGTTTTTTTTTTAACACTCTACTCTGTGTGTTTAAACACTCTCTTTTGGTTTGTTTGGGGTTTGTTTTGTTTTGTTTTGTTTTGTTTTTTTTAACTCACAGTGCACCTTCTTCATAAGTGTGTGATGAAGCAAGTTCTATTCACTTTATACAAAGTTAGGCACTATAGTTGAAAAGCTCCTTTAGCACAAAGAAATGGAAAGATTTCTCTAGTGTTATTGTCCACTGTCCACATAATGAAGCAGGGGAAAACTGTTCAGCTCTCATAATTTAAGCCAAATAAGGATTAAAGCGATGTATTGATTTATTAATGACATATAACTCACCTGAAGTACATTTGGGATCGATACCAATAATACCATTATTGGTATAAATAAACTAGAGATAAACCTTGTTCCTGTAGGCTAAGAAAGGTCCCTCCATGAGCCCCCTTATATGCACCTTGAGTGTGAGTCCCCACTTTTGTGCCTCACCCAGTCATGCCACCTGTTGAGCAGCGGCTCCATGAGGAGTTCAATAAGGATGACGATCTGTTTGGTGTCAGTGGTGGTAGCAATGCTGACAGGGCAGATTCTGGCAGTGTCAAATCAGGTTTGGCTACTGCTGGTTACCCTTCAAGGTGTCTCCCCCAACCCCAAACCAATTTCCAGCTTCTTTTATAGTTCTTTCAGGCTGACTCCTCCTCTGTTTCAACTTCGAAGTTCCCTGGCTATTGTTTCATCCATTGATGGTCTCTCTTCCTCTTTAACACCATCAGGTTGGGGCTTGGGGTTGTCTCCATCTTTAACATGATCAGTTAACATGGACAAATGTCCTCCAGCCGATTTTGTGTATTCAACACATAAACACACTTTACCTCACACTGTTGTGCTACCAGGTGTTGTTATTCAGGCATTTTGCCAAGCGTGAGCTGTGCAAATGCCTAAGCATTTGGTTTGAAAAGTGCTGTGAATATTAAAATCTTCCCTGGTAACTTTTTATTGTTTAATGTAGTTTACAGTCTAGTTTGCTATCTTGGGGAATGATTGAAACTTTGCACTTGCCAGCACATTTGTTTCCCATTTAAGTAAAATTAATGGCAGCCACTGAATCAAAAGTTGCTCTTGTCACTTTTGCTAATTATACAAAGATAAACACCTATTGCCAAGCCCAGCACATCGAGTTGTTAAACTGTTGGTGAGAAATAAGGCACAGATGCCTATTACCATCCATCAGCTTGGTTGCATCCTAGTGGACTCCACAAAGAGTGGCAAGCTGAGGAATCCTTTGCTTCCACACTTGCCCTTGTTTTCAATGTACCATGGCACATCCAGCACAGAGCCAGTGCAGGCTGTCAAACTCTACTGAAATCTCTTCAGCAGCTTGAACAGTCATTTACAGCAGTGGGGGGTTGTGTTCCAACCTCAGGGAAACATCACCTGACATCAAACTGCACCTGGCCTTTATAAATCTATACCTCAACACTTCCTATCAAAAACCTGTGACTCCAGAACTAGCCCATGTCATGGGATTGTTACACTCTGCTACCTCCTGATCCTCTGCCCTCCTAAGCTGGCCTTTGAATTCCTTTTTACCTCTACATGAACCAAGAGAAGGATGTTTTCCTTTTTGCTGGCTGGCTTCTAAACCATGCCAGCTGTGCAGGTTTTGTCTCTTGATCCTGTCCTGTTGGTTTCACGGCCCATGCTGGGAAACCAGCACAGACTACTCAAGCCACCTGAAGTTCATTTGCAGAGCTCCATTGTGGGACACGTCGGTACCCAAGGAGAGTGCATAACCAATATTATGAATACTTTCCTAGGTACTTACAAAGTATAGCTATGGCACAGTGGAACAAATACTGGCTTGTTTTGGTAACTAGGCTGTTGCAGGTAGGAAGGGCAGCAGTCTGAATGAGAAACAGCCCAAGAGGGAGAAAAAAAAAAAAGAAAGAAACTGAGATAAAACAATTAGCTATTGTCTGCAAAATGGGAGTATCAAAGCTCCAAACCAAGTCAAACTATGGTGTAACCAAGACTGAAAGCTTGCTCTCCAAGGTTGTTAAAGAGTTATACAGTTTCCTGAAGAAATCAAAAGAGGCGACTTGCCAGCAACTGGTTGCAGGAACACTGACAGAGACTGACAAAATAGGTATATGATGACTTGCTTGGGTAAGTCTTGAGGAACCTAAATTTTAAAATAAAATACCTGAGTTGAAAAGGAAAGAAAAGGATAAAGGATAAGGCTCTGCTTATTTCAGTCTTGTTCTCTCTGCTTGTTACATCTCTATGAATAAATAAATCACAGTAGTCTGGGAAGCAGTTGCGCTGAACTGTCGTCATCCCAAAAACCTGGAGGGTGGCAAATTGATGTGATGCCAATTGAGATTTGAGGAACTCCAGGTCTATAATCTTGATGTTTGTACTAGGCAAATGAAATGAAAGTATAATGAAGGTTAGAATTAGTGGACACTTGAATAAAAATTATTCTAATTGAGTAGAATAATCAAGGTTTTTATGAGGAGAAATACTGCCTTATGAACAAGGCCTTTGAGTGATTGAACAAGAATATGGATGGAGATGATCAAGGTCATTCTAACTACTTGGATTTCCAAAAGACTTTTGACTAAGCCAATTGCCAAAGATCATTTAGGGAACTAAGCAACCATGGAGAAAGGAGGACAGTACTTTTATGGATGAGTAAATGGCAAAGAGATAGAAAATTAAACAGGAACAATTGTTTACTTTTCAGACTGGAGAGAGCTATGGGAGATCATTTTGGTATTTGACATAAAAAGGGAAGAGGAAGAGCTGGAAGAGGAGGTGGGTAGTAGGCTGGTGTAGTATTTCTGATGAAACTAAGTTAGGATTGTAAGGATAAAGTCAACAATGAACAAAGATGGACATCCTACAATGTTATGTTATGTGAACTAATAAAGAAATTAACCAACCTGATTAAGAGACCAGCCTCATTGAAACAAGGCTCTTTCACAATAAAATGTTATACTGGACAACTAGAGATTAATTTTACAGTGTTATTTGAAAATGGAAGTAATTTAAAATGGCATTCTGGGGTTCCATATTTGTTATAGCTTAATTACTTTCAGATCAAACACATTGCCTTTGTCAGTAAGAGATGTGCTAGCCCTGGAAATTGTGCCTGCCTTCTAAAATTCAGACTAGATTATCTTTTCATTATGTCTGCTTTGATGCCTATTGAAAATCAAGCTGTGAATTCACTCAAGATTCATCAGCTCTCAGATCCTCCAGCTGTGCTTTTCTAAAATTTGTGCACAACTCCATGACCCCAGGTTTGGTGATCACTGTGATGAGAATGCCCTTGAGGGATTCAACACACTCAGTTTTATTGATATTATGTAAACAAGGTGCTTGCAGAACTGGAATACATGGAAGAGTATTCTGTCACAAAATAGGCAGATTTGACACTATGTTCACAGGAATGATCTGTGTGTAAGAAGATGGCATTTTTGCATATCTGCTTTCCAGAGTATGACTGCACACTAATTATTTTTGACAATACATCAGACTAATGCACTCTGATATATTCTGTTAAATTAATGAAGCCATAGGAATGGCAGGTAGAGCAACAGCATTTGCTGTTAAATCTTCATTGATTAGTTAATTATAGAACTAAGATTAAGAATAAAGAACTATAGAACTATAGAATTATAGAACTATGGATTTTTTCCATTCTCCTGCTAGTACAGATAAATTCTCAAAGGCTTTGGGAAAAAATTATTTGGGACCTAATGAATCATGAATTTAAAAAAATAGAATAAGAATAACTACTAGAATTCCTTTGAAATACAAGATGGCAGATCTTTTATAGAAAGAGACAAATTAATCTGTTTAAAGAATCAATATGTGTACACCTGCTAAACTGATTTGTTTACTGTGAACAGTTTTTTTAAATGCCAGCTGTTGTGTCCTGTGTGATGATAGTCACAAAGGATGCACAGTCATTTTAGCTCCTTCACAGAGCCTTAAGAACATTTATTCTAGCTGGTTTTTAACCCAAGAATGAGTGTCTGCTGAGAAAGCATGTTTTGCTCACATTAGTAATTTTAAGTGTGGGGATATACCAAATTGCATATTCTTTTTTGTTGGATGCCTTCAAGACACAATGCTCATTTTGCCTTCCTGAATCAATAAATTTCTTTCTAAATGAAGGAGCATCTAAATTTTGCCTTTTAAGACCCTGGGGGTTTTCTTATAGGACAGCTATTTCTGAAACTACAGGAAGGTAAATCCTGTATTGTCTCACCAAGAACCAAAACTGACATCTATCCAGACTTCTGGACAGTTGAAACACTAAGTGGATGGCTCAGCAGCTTGGCACTCTGTAGGTTCACACTCTGTCAGTCTACTTTCCTAAGCTTTTCAACCCTGTGCTAGTTCACACAAAAAAAAACCATAAAACCCACATCAAGGTATTCCAGTAGTAGAACCACTTTGAATTTTGTATTTGACATTAATAGAAGATAAATCATCCTAAAATCTTTAGCATAGGCTGGTGAGCCAGAAATTCTTTATTTCTCTTGCAGTGTTGCTGTTCTCTACATTCCTGCACAACTGTGCAGTTTGAGATTAGGCCAGCTTGACTTGTGACTTAACACAGGTTCACTGAGAGCAGAGGACAAGAAAGGAACTTGTGCCTTTTTGTGTAGAGTTTTCTGCACAATATTTACTGTTCTTTCACAATAGGTTGATGCTTTTCAGAGAAAGATGAAACCAAGTTGAATGATATCTCAGTCCTTATACAGATGATTATTGAGAATTAAACCAATTTGTCCTGTTGATATGCAGTTTTTACTCATTACAGAGATTACAGACAAAAAGTGCACCCATTTCAGGTTTTAAGTTAATCTTCTCACTGATTTAAAAATGTTAAATGGTCTGAGGTATCCATGGTGTGAATGTGCTTAGATGAAAATAAGGTTAGATTCTTTCAGAGTAGGTTTGCATCCAGTTCACATGTAAGTTTGTTTAGTCATCAAAATCCAAAGTGTCATGGAGAGCTTCCTTCCTCATTGTCTGCTAAACAAATGTGGCATATATCCCTTCTTGAGCAAACAGATGAATAACCATTCGAATGTGATGATCAGTAGTTGGCAATTTTTACAAATTTTAAATGAGATGATTTGGTTTCAAAATGACAACCCTTAGAGGAGGAAAATGCTTTTTGTCTCTATAAAACCTCATAGCATGATCTCCCACCATGGAGCTATCACTCTGAGGAAGGAAGAAAAAAGAAAAAAAGAAAAGAAAAGAAAAGAAAAGAAAAGAAAAGAAAAGAAAAGAAAAGAAAAGAAAAGAAAACAAAAACAAAACAAAACAAACCAAACAAACAAACAAAAACCCCACAAAAACCAAAACACCCACCCCAAAACACAAAAACTCCTACTTCAAATCTAGGCAGATCTACACTACATTGTGGTCACTGTAGTAATTGTGGTTTATTCCCAAAAACACTACAGGCTGTACAGACAAAAAGGATAACAAGGATGTTATTGCCTCCTGCTATTATTTCTCAATTGAGGAAATGAAGGATTAATCCTAGACCCTCAAAGTTGATTAATCATTAATTCAGTGGAAGTGTGGGACTAATTATCTCTGAGGATCGGAGCCAAAGCGGTTTGCCAAAGGTCATCAGGAAGTCTCTGACCAGTCTGTGCAGAAAAGAAATTTGGAATATGATAAATATGCATCCAAAAACACTACCAAACAGTGTGTCTGATTTCTGTTTACAGCATTTAGGCATCCTGAGGAGACCACTTCGATGATAACCTCTCTGATACTTTGAATGCAGCAAGACAAACAACTGACAGGTGACATAAGCTGTGACTTTGCAACTGCAGTGACTGTTCTGTAAATTGTGGTTAAGTGTCAAGTGGTTTTGTACCTTGGTGAGTGCAGGCTAAGCTACCTCACATTTGCTGTGGATTGAAAACATTCTGACAGGCTCTCACAGCAGAATAGCAGCAGTGATATAAACTTGCCCTGCAGTAACTTGTTCATACAGCCAGTCATTGCCTCTGCTACCTTCCAGGGATTAGCAGAAGACATGCCCCATGGATGAAAAGTGTACACTTTTTTTTATCCCATTTTTTTGTGATAAAGTATATAAAAATATTTTATGGGGGTCTTTTTGCTTATCTAGTTTTGAATATAAAATAGGTTTAGTGCAATTCTCTGACAGGAGTTCTGCCATTGCCAAGCTGATCAGAAATTCAGGAGCAGCACAGCTGAGCTCTAGTATAAGCTATCAGTAAAAATCACCACTGGGAATTACTGTGTACTTCTGAAGAACAAAATCCATTTTAAATCAGAATGAGAGATGCAGGACAGTCAAGGAAGCTTGGAAGGTGACCTGGGTAGTGTTATCGTTTAAATGGGTTTTATAAAATATCAATTTTTCAAAGCTTTACTCATTCACATGATATAAGACCAGGCCCTCAGGGATTCTGCATCTCATCAGGAGCAAAACAAGGCAGCAAAGAGAGAGCTGGGCCATAAATAGTTCTTGATTGCTTGGTTTCTTGAAAGCCTGCAGCAGTGTAACCACTGAACTTTTCAGAGTACTTGATCACACAGCTGGCATGTCCTAAAAGAGGGTTCCAATAAAATGCCTTCAACATGCATTATCGAGCAGCACAGAAAACTGCTGTACATGCAGAACCCTTGGCATGAATCAAAGCTTTCTTTGACAGTTGCATTCAGATGATGAGGAACTTTATGACATTTTTTCTCTCTCCTCACTGTTGCCAGACACCGTCACGATTCAGGTCTGGATGTGGGCTAGATTTGTGCTGCTCCATGAGTGTGTGATCTGCCAGGAAACATGCCAGCAGCTGTTACAGGAGCAACCCTGATAGCTCCATTCATTGAATAGCACTGGGTGATCCTTTGACAGCACGTGGTGGTGTGGCAATGGCAGACAAGCAGAAAGCTGAATGAAAACTATCTGTATCCATATATTTGTTGTAGAACAGTGAGTCTCATAACTGTTGCTTTCTCCTTGTCTTCATTTGCCTCTGAAATGGATTGCTGTTATTACCTTGCTGCATCCTTTAATGATCTTGGCCATCTCCCTGGGCCATCATTACCCCTCTTAATAAAAAAGTGTGGTCTTACTTAAGCAGCTAAGTTATCAGGCATTAATGATACAACAAAATGATTGCAAATTTACACAGACTTCTTTTTTTAGCTACTTCCTTCTTAATTTTGGAAGAACTAGGTATGTTTGCAAGAGGGAATGAAAGACTACTGATAAATCCATTATTTTCCTTGTTCGAGTAGCTAGTACACACAGGAAGACAAGAGATCTAGGGCTGAGGCAACTCCATCTCCACACAGACCCTAAAACCCCTTGAAATTCTCCATGGTGTCACTTTTAAAAATATTTTGGATCATGTGCTTCCTTGCTTTTGAATCTAAAGGTGAATGACTTTGCAATTTATCATAGAATCATGGAATGCTTTGGGCTGGAAGTGACCTTTAAGATTACCCAGTTCAAACCCCCCTGTCTTGGGAAGGGACACCTTCCACTAGATCAGGTTGCTCCAAGTCCAACTTGGCCTTGATCACTTCCAGGAGTGGGGCATCCACAGCTTCTCTGGGCAACCTGTTTCAGTGCCTCACTCCCTTCATAGGATAGATTTTCTTCCTCATATCTAATCTAAATCCCTCCTCTTTTATTTCAAAGTTGTTCCCTCTTGTCCTATCACAAGGGTGGTTCCAAAGCCCCATCTCCAGCAGCAACCTCATCTACAGTTCCCTACATCTGTTATCCCACCAATTCCACAGCACCCTGCACATGAGCATGTCTGGTTTTCTGCTGTGTGCCCTCTTCACTGACTTACAAAGGCCACTTTACATGATAGACAAGGTGTGCTGTGGGGTGTGGGGAGCTGAGGGTTAGGGTTCCTGTTCACAGGGTAACTTCTGGTTTTACCCAAGGACTCTGTAAGCAGGTGATCACTTCAGAGGAGGGAACCCAGGTCTTCACCTTACAAACTTCTCAGCCGTGAGACTTTGGGTGCCTTTGAGGATTCATCTCTTGAACCCCCTGTACTGGCCTTCCTGGCTGCTTAGAGGCTTCACCTGGAGGGAGGTGCAGTGGGTACCCTGATCCTCTGGTGTGTGCAGCACTAAGGCCAACACACTGTTGGAAGGAAGGGTAGATTACTTGACTCCTCTGAGATCAACGAGGGTGTTCAATCTAATTTGCTCAATTTCTGGATGATTTAGACTCATAGAAGAGGTGATCTCTGTTCTGTGAAGTACTTTTATGTAGCACTCAAGTTGATGGAGACACTTAATGTGGGTTCCAATCTCTAATGGTGGAGAAGGACTGGAGTTTAACCCATCTGTCCCCATACATTAACTCCTGTGTTTTGTAGATTGCTCTTTGGAAACAACCCAAAACGTGCCTGTGCTTTATGTGGAAAACAGAATGAAGTGCTGGATGCTCTCCTGCATTTGCATTCCATCATGTCACTCTAACAATGGTGTTAGCAGATTCCTACATTGCTTCATGTACTCCATGTCTTAATTCTTCACAATCTGCCTCAGTTCCTAATTTACATGCTCTGACTCCTTTGCTAAGGCTAGAGGCCTACTTCCTATTGTAATACCTATCTGGGAGGCATATCAGCAGGTCTTGTAGATCTTTCTCAAATTAACTTTAACCAAAAATCTCATCAGCTTCAGTCACCGCACTAACCAACTTCAGTCCAAACTCCTTGTTGTAGTTAGATTCCTAATTTCCACTAATCTAAATGTAAGACAGATACATAACTGCTACTGAGATCTGTATCACAAGGTCCTTCAACATCCCTGTTCTCCAGCTTCTGAATACATTACCAATACTGTGAACCCACGATGAGATTCTTGCTTTCTCACCCTTAATCACCTCTCCTGGGGCTGGTGCCAGCTGCATCTGCAAGAGAATTTTGAGTCAATCATGAGTCATGACAAACCAAATGCTGTGCACAATTAATTGCCAACTTACAGTTTTCGAGATGCTGATCCTGTTTGGGTTGCAGTGACTTATGTGTAGTTACAGTTCCTGGGATACATCTCATGTTTTCTGAATTGACACAGTCAGATCACAGAATCGTCAAGATTGGAAGAGATCTTCAAGACAATCTGAGTCCAACTGTCAACCTAACACCACCATAATAACCCCTAAACCAGATCCCCAAGTGTCCCATCCAGACACATTTGCAGTACTTCCAGAGACAGTGACTTCACTACCTCCCTGGCCAACTTATTCCAATGCCTAACCACTCTTTCAATAGAAAAAAAATTCTAATAACTAAGGTACCTCCTCTGGTACAACTTAAGGCAATTTTCTCTCATCTTTTTATCCTGCTTTGATGGCAGAGTCTTACCAGCACAGGCCATTCAAAAATATGTACATATCTACATTCTCATGCAGGAAAACCAGGTGTTACAAGCCAAACAGGAATCTGCAGTTTATAGTACTTGTACTAATTACCTTGTAATTCCAATACCAGCAGTTGGACACAGAATGGTTATTCTGGAATTTTTGTATGTTCTGCTCTTTCTTACAAATATATCTTGGAGACTCGAGGCTCACCTGTGCTTTAGACAGTGCTAATATTTGCTGTAACTGATAATAACAGGTCAGTGATATAGGACAGTGTTTATACAGAAATGCTCTTTTGGATGCCAGTATTATTTGCCATGCAGTTCTAGAGAAACATAGAATGGCTTGTGTTTGAAGGGACTTTAAACATCACCTAGTTCCACCCCTCTCCCCACAGGCAGGAATGCCACTCACTAGATGAGGTTGCTCAAGGTCCAATCCAGCCTGATCTTAAACACTTCTAGAGTTGGGCCATCCACAACCTTTCTAAGCAACCTGTTCCAGTGCCTCACTATCCTCACAGTAAAGAATTTCCTCCTGACATTTACTGTAAAAGTAAAAGTACTCCTCTTTCACTTTAAAAATGTTCCCCCTTGTCCTATCAATCTGCCTGTGTAAAAAGCTACATTTCTCTTCTTTATAATCTCCCACTAAGTACTGGGAGGCTGTGATAAGGTCTCCTCAATGCCTTCTTCAGGATAAACAGGCACAACTCTCTCAGCCTATTATGTTTTAAGATTTTCAGGTGAGACAACACCAACCATAAATGAAAATCTTTTGCCTACAGTGGACACAGTTGGACCTGACTTCACTCAAGACCCTCAGGTCTTAAGTGGAATGAGGAATGTGACATTTGGGGAGGGGGAGTATCCCACCTCAAATTCCATTTATGTCTTTGCTTTGAAGCTCTCTGTAGACTTTCCTATAACAATGATAACCTCTTCTTGAAATTGTTTTAGTGGAAGAAAATCTTCTCATACTACAGTTGACAAACACAATAGACTTCAAGACCAAAAGACAACAGAGAGCCCATTTTCCTCTTCTAAATTCTTTCTATATTAGATATGGCATCAAAAACTATGAACTGCATTAGGTCCACTTGTCCGTCTTGTATTCCAAAACATTTCACTGATGGATTAATAGATAGAGATCAAATGTGTTTCTGATGGCAAGAACAGCAATCTGCAAAAAAGGGATGGCCAAGTATTAAAATTCTATGACAATGCATCTGCTACAGATATGATGCCATGCATTCCTTATTGCATATAGAAATAACCATGGCCTATTTCTTTGTTGGTATTTGGTTCTTGAAGTTATTTGCCTCAGAAATCTGTTACAAACTGTACCTTGGGGTCTTTTATCTGATTCTATAAGCAATGAGAAGACACAGCCATGTACTGCTATTTCCATTTTTCTCTTATTTTTCCACTGAATTTTTCCAAATCAGTTCTTCATGGGAAGATCAAGTCCAAGACTTATGTGGATTTATGCCAACAGAGAATTTGGCCCCAGGTTTTTGTGTATGATGAATTGACAGTTTTGTACCTGTAGCCAAAGGGAGCAGATGGAAGAAATTATAGTGACAATTTTGTTCTAGTTGTATGCTTCAAAAAACTACAAAATATTGCAAAGAAGTTTTTCCCTCATATGATTTTATATATCAGATGGAGGTATTAGGAAGCTAGAAGTTCCCGCTTTAGGTGCTTTCCTAGCACCACTTTCATAACACCCCATGCATTAGCTGTTTTGTTGTTCCTATTCCTCTCCAATTTCTGAAAAAAAAAAAAGAAAAAAGAGAAAAAAAAAAGAGGTATAGTACTGACATTCTGTTATGTTTTTTGGTTTTTTTCTAACTACAGTGAACGCTGATTACTCTGATTGTGGCTAATGCAGGACTCCTGGGATTCAATTAAGTCTCCTGCTGTGGATCTGGAGCTGTGGACTCAAGCCTAGTTTACAGACACAAGTCTGGAGCCTATTCCTTGCTGATCCAGCTGTAAATGGACATGGAATTATGGCCAGGCAGGCTGCAAGCTGCTGTCTACAATAACCACAATGCCCTTTCCAAACCAACATAGCAGCCTTTTCAAGATACTTGTCTCATAGACCTCATATTCACCAGGATATTTAGCTATTAGTCTGAACAAAATCTCCTACAAATGTTACTATGAAAGAGTCAGCTTAAGAAACTATAGTATGATCAGGAAAAATATTTCCCTTGTGTTTTTTAAGAATATGAAATTGTCCAGAAGAGTCAGAAGGATCCAAGTAGCCCAGGATTCAGCCTTCCAAAGGTGTTACTGTACTGTTTGTCACAGGTAGCACTTGATAAGTGGCACATTTGGCCTCAGTGTAGCTATGTTCCTCTTAGCAATAACTGTTCTTTTCCCAGATGCATGGATCATAAGTAATTGACAATATCCAACAACTGGTAATAGAACTGGTGCTGGAAATCACAGAATCTGAATACAAGGGCAGTGATAGACAAGGCCCTAGGAAACCCCAACACCTCCCTTCTTCATTCCCTTTTCTCCCATTCACTGACAAAAGCACCATCCAGTGGAGTGGAGCAACATTTTAGACAATCCTGTGCCCGTGACGGCAGCCAAACTTCAAAGGTGCCAGGAACAGATGGTAATATCCCCTAGTAAAGGGATGTTTGGTGAGACACTTTACAGAGCAGATTGTGGCACTGAATTCAGTAAGGCTAATTTTCTCTTGAGAGGAAAAAAAAAGGAAGAAAAGGAAGAAAACAACAACAACCCCCAGGAGAACAGCGGTTAGCATGCTTGATGAAGGCAATAAGAACTGTACACTCACAGTAGTGCTTCCTCCAAATGTTCTCGTGGCAATCATCCAGCAAATAACCAGTTGAGGACTTCCTGAGCCAGAGATACTGTCACTATGTATATTAGAACTGTATTATGCAATTGTTTAATACAACTGTGGTGTGCACAATGGATATTTTAAACACATGTTGTATACTGTTATGTATAGTACCACTGCACATAACACAACAGCTTCACATTTTACTTTGGCTCAAGTTCTCTTTCGTGAAATTGTCCAGTCACTCTTTGAATTATGTAAGCTTGTAACAACCACAACTTTCTGCAGGAAAACCTTTCACAGCTTGATTGAATATTGTATGAAAGTTCAGCTCTTTTGTTTGCTTTTATCTACTCATCTGCTTGTTTCATTTGAAGGTCTCTTGCTTTTGTATTGGATGAAACAGTTTATAATAAAAATTTTATAACTGTCTTTTCTAGCCACTTGTTTTCACGGACCTTTCTATCCTCTTAGTTATCTCTCAGCCAGTCTATTCAACCTCTCTATTTATTATATAGCAGTTCCATACCTTTGGTTGTCCTTATCCCTTATCTCTGTACCTCTTCATTTTGTCATCACCCTTGAGATAGAACTAGAACTGTACTGAGCACCTTCAAGAGGCACACTGTTTTGTTTGACATTGCTGTGCTAATAGTTTTTAATACACTAGCTGCTTTTTGCTTGCAAACAGAAAAAGATTTAATAGAAAAATTTTTGAAAAATCATAGGAAAATAGCCTAGATTGTTCCTTAGCACCAATAAACTGATGCTGGGATAACAAATGCAAGAGCAGAAAAGATGCTGGAGGTGCAAAGAAGTCATACGTATGCTCATAACTCACGTCTCTTCCTGACCCCTGTGGAACTGTCTTAGATGAGAGGTTTTATTAGAAATAAAGTTTTGATTAACCTCATGATTTCCCTGACAGCATTTATGGCTCTCTGGAAGGGCTATGACATTTCCATGGGGCCAGCATTTGAGCACTATTTCAAGACTCACTGGACCAGAAGGAGATTTAGATTAAGACTGTACAATTCTCAGAGAGGACAGTCTCCTAAGGAACTTTAATTACCTGGCTTGTGAGGCTGCTGCTCCCTGACACTGTTAGTTACCAACCCAGAAGGAGGTGCCTCCAGCAATTCCAAGATTTTTATTTGGGAGGAAATGCTTCCACATTTTATAATTACAATTATCAAGATGGATTTAATTTTGATTCAGTAAAAGGTTTTTAATACTAAAGTAATTATTTTAGTTCAGTGTTTTCCCATACAGATTTGGTTGGAGTCAACACAAACACAATGCATTATTTGGAGAACTGCACTGTGAAGAGGCTTCTTCTCAGAATTTTCATGGCTTTGACACGTAATTAGGGTTTGAAATTTGAGTCATGACAGGCAGAACTTTAATCAGGAAAACAAGAATAAATATGTAAAGAACAGAGACAGGTTAGCATCAACTGAAGGACAGCAAAACCAGAAGTGCCATAGTTGTGCTATCAGAGATTTAGAGAGACTTCTATGGCACATGTAAGAAAACTGGGAAAAGACACATCTGAAAAATGTCTTTGAAGAATAACCAAAAGAGGAAAAAAATGCTAAAGGAGAGAGGACTAATTAAAAACAAGGTATGGGTGATCCATACATTTTCAGTACCAGGTTCAGCTTGATTTACTGAAGCCATTCAGAGATGCTGATGCTGAAGGGACACTTCCAGTTCTTGGGCCTTATCTATGGAACTGTTGTGGAGAAAATGGAAAAAAGTAAAAGTTTTAAAAGTACATTCACTTGTTCACATATCATTCTACATTTAGCCTCACCAAACTAACCTATTGCAGCTCCACCAGAATCATGTGGCACTCACAACGTCAGGCATCCTTTTCTCAGGAAATATGGAACATTTTAATTCACTAGAGAGTCCCATGAAGTTGTCTGAAGACAAATCTAAATCCCTTATCTTTGAATCAAGATGATAAATTAACTTCAAATCAAGACTAGTGTTTGCTATTTCAGTAACAGTTCTCTAGATTTTGCAAGAATGAGTGGGGAAAGAAAGGAATGAAATTATCTACTGGATGAAATTATCCTTGGTGGAGTTTCTGGACATTTAGGGGTTGTGAATGGCCCTCCTTCCTTACTGCACAGTAGTTTACTTCTTGACACCACAGTCTCTGAGAAAAGCAAACTCTACTCAACAGGAGAGCAATAGTCCCTTCTTATTATCGCATTTTCCTTTATCTAATTGATTCTTGTATTATTGTGTTTTGAGAGTGCTGAGAAAGGTTGATTTCAAAGATTTCTTTTCATTCAGGCATTTAACAGAGGTTTTCATCTGTCTTTGGCTTTAACTTATTTAGCCTATTTAACAGGCTTTTAGCTTATTTACACAATTTTAGCTTGTGCCATTTTCTTGTGATGATTTTTGGCAATGTCAGTTGATGATTCTGGGACTTCTGGTAGGTGCAGCACGACAAATGGCAGAGACAGTCTCTGTGTCACAGGAATTTCTGGGTAGGTACCAGACAGAACATGATCCAGTAGCTAAAACATACCTCACCCACATGAGAATAGGAACTTAACACATTTTCTTTTCATTATTTTTTTCTTGATGGATCATACCTCATCCTTCTCCTTTTCTCCCTCTCTCTTTTCTGTGAAGTAAGGTGTCTTTTCTGCAAAAAACCTAAAACATTGTCAGCTAGAGCTGCAAAAACAGTTTTTCTCAAGCTAGAAGCCTTTAATCTTTAATTTTGGAACATATTAATTTATTTAGATGGATATCATCAGTATGGACTGTTACCAGACAGTGGGACTAGAAAATAATAATCTTTCATACAAAACCTTTAATGGGAAAACCCAGACCAAGAATATTCAGAATTAGAATTTTGTCCAATTTCTTTCCCTGGGGCCAGAAGTCACAGAATGGCTCTGAAAAGTAGAAATGACACTCTGCATGGTGCAGAGAATTGTGTCAATGTACATTACACTTCCTGATTTCTGCCAGCTACAAACCCCTCAGCCAGGCCTTTCTGGTGGGAAGCCTGTCTATTGGCATACACATGGAAAGAGCAAGATGAAATACCATCTTAGGAGAGAATGGAACTCAAAGTATAAAAAGCTTCAGAAAGTGACCTTTGCTGTGAGACTGCTTTGTCCTTTCATGGCAAGGGCTGCCACAACTAGCAGCATCATGGGGTTGCCTGGATCTTAGGAGAGTTAGAGGCAGAAAATGTTGTCTGTTTCTTCTATTGTTCCCACATAATCTGCAAAACCTGTCCCTCACCCCTGACCATATTGCTGTGGTCTCAACCTGCTGGACAGCACTACAGCAGCAACTTCTCTGTAAGGAAATGATCGTCTTTGTAAGATCATTCAGGTTGGACATTTTCAGATATAGAATTGATGGTATACAAAGTTACCAGGTCTTTTTTTTTTTTTGCTGGGCCTCTTCTGAAATGTGAAGTAGCACCACTATCTGAATTGCAGTTTTGTATGAGCTGTGCTTTGCTCCATTTAATTCATAGAAGAGCAGATACAAATTCCCAAACTGCTGTCCAGTGCAAAGAAATTTAAAAACCTTGTGGAGAGCCCCAGTAGTTGCACAGAAGAGCATTACTGCTACTAAACCATGGAGCCTGTCTCCACAGCTGAGGAAATACCCAGCTGTCAACATCCCATCTCTACTTCTCTTAGTGCTCTAGAGACAAGCACAGCACAGGTAGCAGTGCTGACCTTTGTCCTGCTAAAGGGAGTTCCTGTGAGTGAGTATGGGGAACAACTACAGAGGTAATATAAGGGAAGAGGTAGAAAAGAAGACAAGTTTCCCCTTTGCTACAGTGAGGAAAACATGACTTTACATAAGAGAGGAATGTTTCTTTCCAAGAATGGAGTGAAAGGAAATCTCTGCAGAACATCTTCTCTGTTCTAGATTTGGTTTGACCAGTATATTTAAATAGCCTTTTTACAACCTGTTCTAGCTAGTACAGCTGAGATCTATGGTCTTTTGATATTAATAACCTGAGTATTATCAAAAGTAAAATTTATGGTACCTAGAGTTGACTGAAGGAGGTTTACAGAGTTTACCACGAGAAACAGGTATTAGATACCTGATTTGAATGTCCAGTATTTCATAGGCCATTTCACAGATATATCACACAGCTTCCCTTTTATTGTGCTATCTTGTGTTTTGGCTAAACACATCTTTAAGCAATTTAGCTAGGCTTGAATTTAAAAACCAGAAAGATGGAGAATCCACCACTGTTTCATTAGCTTAATCCAGCCATTAATCAGCTTCTCTTAAAATTTTATGCTTAACGTCCCATTTGAAACTATATGACTTTGGTTTCCAGAAAATGGTGGGGGGTTTTGGTTAGTTGGTTTTTGTTGGTTTTGGGTGGTTTTTTGTTTGTGGTTTGTTGTTTTTTTTTTTCCTCCTGAGCTTTTCCCTATTTAATTCAACTTAATTTAATTTACTTAGTATTATTTTTTCTTCAAAAACCTATTTATATTGATGTTGTATCATGTGTCAGGTTGGTTTTTATTTGTTTGTTTGTTTGTTTGTTTGGGTTTTTTTAAGTGAGCTTATATCTCACTACAAAGTAATTCCTGCCCTTAAATCTCTGCTGTAAAGAGTGGAGTGGGGGTTGGGTGGAGGGGGAGGTTGGGTTTTATTTGTTTGATTTTTTTTACATATATTAAATTTCTATAAATTAATTTTATAACAGAAAAGCTCATGTGACTTGTTAGTTTTACTTCATAATGGAGTTTCACCAGTGTTCTAAAGGAAAATGAACTTGTCTCCCTAAGTGTGAGTATTGAAAGTCACATTTTTACCTGAACATCACAGTAAGAGTGTTTGGTGAAATGTTTGCATAATGTGACCTTTAAATAATTTTCAGAACAATGTTCTTGCAGTAAAAGTTCACCATTCTGTAAGCTTGGTCTGAAATTCATGTTCTTAGTTTTTACTGTGACAAAGTACATGTTTTGAAGTTGGCAGGGACATAGCCACAGCCTCATTGTAATTTACCATACCACGTATCTTCATACAGTCATAGAATTTCATCAGCTCTTTGTATTTACTTTCACATAATTAATTCAAATGTTGGAAATTATCAGGATTACTACTACTCTACTGTAAAATCCTGCTACAGATGTTCATAGTCAATTATGACCCTGTGTGGACAATTCATAACTGGAATCTGTTTAAAAATCGCTTTCCACACTATTTTCTTACTGTTCCTTTACTGTTTGTATGCTATACTGATATTAATCAGAATGCACTGACACAATGCCAAATTACTTGACAAAACCTTAATAGCTTACATTTTGTACTTTTCTCAAGCATACACTATCTTAAAAATACAATTAAAAACCAAAACCAGACTCAACTTTAAAAGCCGTGTTTTCAATGAAGAAGGAACTTCTCTGGTACTTACTCTGTAACTCTTTAATAATTATAATTCATGTCTAGTCTTCACTACTGAAGATTTATATATGTGTGACTTACACCAGGGTAACCAGTATATATTGCTTTGAGCCATCGTCCCTGTCTTTGGAATATGCTGCAGCATTGATAGTCCTCCTGCCTCTTGGAACAGCTATGGTAATCTGAGATTTATTGGAAGGGAATTTCAACTAGACCCTCAGATCTCTGGGTACAAATTATACCGGACTGTAGACTTACCAAAATTCTTCTTTTGCAGATGTTCAATATCCCCCTGAGTTGCTAGAGAACTGGGAAACACTTTTAGTCTCCTCTTATGATGGAAAAAAGCATGGTATATTTTCAATGAATTAACGGAACTATGTATTAAGCCGCTATTTTTTTCCTTCATAATAACTTCATCATATCCATTTAATAGCAGGCCTAGGAAGAATACATTTTCTAAAAATCTTCAGATTTTTTCTATGTGATGCTAACTTTTTTCTATACTTCATGATCATATATGCCTCCTTACCTATTTTTCATTACATATAATTTAATATTCACAAGGCCTGCCCTGGCTTCATTACTGGGCCAAGATTGGCTCTAAGCCAAAGCTGTCCTTTCTGACAGATTGGAACTGTCTTTTTTTACCATCCAATAAAATCTTCTTTTAAATCAACTATTTTCTATTTTTTTCCCTAAACTATTTTGCTCACATTTTTTTCCTGTTTTAAAGTTAACTCCTATACACATGATGTTCATCCTTACGTGCAGCATAGGTTTTTATAATTACTGTTTAGGGTAATTTTTTTTTCCCCACAGGGACTGCAATTAGTCTTGATTACTGGCTCCCTGATTTTCTACTCTGTGATTAATTCTTCTATATCATAATCTGGCACTAAGTATCCCTCATGTAAGTAATTTACTATCTCTAATTTTTAGAAGGTGTAATAATGTCTTAGCACTGGCAGTCTAAACCCTCCCTTGGTATTCTATGCTTTTAATGTAATAGGATGATGTATTTGTTATAAACTGTGAAAAGATCAGAAGTTGTGTTGATTTGCCTGACTAAGACATGCCTGAAAGACCATTACTTTAAGTAGAATCGCTTTATTATGTGGGAATAAATAAGCAGATAAGAGCAACAAGGCTAGACATGGGCTAAAGAGCAATTCTTGTGGATTACATTAATACACAAAGTCATGCTGGCTGTCTTGCCTGTCAGCAAGCTACCAAGAAATTAAGGATACAAGCTCAAGTCTGATGCTTGACTTGAGGGTGGAAATAGGCCAAACTCAGTTGCAGTTGTTCATGTAATTGCAAACATCTGACACAGTTACCCTTGCAACAAGAGATCCAGGTCATGGGGAAAGTAGGAGGACTAAACCCAGTGAAATAAGTTATTAGCCTTTGGGAATCCCACTGCCATCAGGAGTGGTGACTTATTTTTGTTTTACTGTTTCTTTTTCTTTTTTTTCCCCACAGGAAAGATGGATCTTCCAGACATTGCCTGAGTAAGTAAAGGCATTGTGATTTCCTTGAACATAAGGTTTGAGTCGTAGAAGAGACTGTCAGCAATTAAAAGGGCTCGTACATCCAAATTCAGCTTTGAGTGGTATTTGTGCAACTGTGTGGAAATTGGCAGGGTTGGCTTTGTTGTTACTGATTTTAGTGTGGCTGTTAAGGCTTTAAATTAGAGCTGGATTTTACAAATAGCCATTCCTCACACTAGATATTGAACAAGTACATGCAGACATATATTCACTTTATTCATACTGTTTTGAAAACAATCAAATCAGTAGTGCCAATTTAAAAGAGAAAAAAGGGCAGACTGTAACATAGATTCTATGCATCTAAAAATCTTTTGTAATACAGGCTGTTTCAGGGAAGCACAATGATTTAAACTTCCAACTTGTGTTATATAAAACACAGCACTGGCATTTTTCATCACCACTAATCAAGTCCAAAATCTGCATCTGTGTACTCCTTACACTGCAGACTGTCAATTAGTTTTATCCTCAGAGCAGTGGTCCAAAACTACTGGTCCTCCTCATTCCAGTGTAAAAAAATAAGAAAACTCTTGATAAGTGACAGTGCCAAAGAGAAGCAAAGAGGAACAAATTTACAGTTTTCAGACTTTGACATGTTTCTAAACATAAATTCTTTATTGAGAAAAAGCAGTTGAGTGAGAATTACCTGGTCTTTAATCAACTTTCAAAAATTTCTTGGAATAAGACTGTCTTCACTAAAGCTGTTGTGTGAAGAATAATTGTGAAGAATAATTTCCAATAAGAAAATAATACCATGGGAAAAATTTTCTTTATTACAAAGAATCATTCAGCCATTGAAATATAAAATGGAACATTTAGAAGTGATAAGAATTTTTTTATGTAAAATACTCTGTTGAAAAGAGGATAAGTCATAATTATCCCTATGTCAATATATGGGGAACTAAACAAAATGTTGTAATGGTTTGGGAATATTCAAATTACATTTTATACTTCCTACTCTGCTTTCAATAATTTAAATGCTCGGCTCTGTATAGGATGCACAAGTCTAGGAAATTGAGAGTGGAGGACAGAAATGTCTAGGTTGCACATTTTTCCCTTCCAAACACTATTCAACAGATGGTGTGGCACAGACCACTGTGAGACTGTTCACAAAACACAAAAAAGGATGTTGAATGCTAGCAATTCAGTAAACCTACAAGTTGCCATCTATTTAGAACACAAAACTAACTTAACAATTAGACATACAAAGTTCATGGAGGACTCTCAATATTTAGTATGCCAAGAACTCTCTGCACATTTCCCATGTTTCCCACACAGTTATCCACGAATCTCTCTGCTTTCTAAGGTAGACTTGCAGACTCAATGTTTTCTCCTCTAGGACATTACTTGTGGCCCTTGAGAAGTGAGGAATACTACTTTTCTGCAAGTTACTCCGAACCATTCATAACATTTATTACCTACTGTCAACTCGTAAAAAAGCATTACACAAAACTCCATCACTGCAGCCCCAACACTTTGAGTTTCCTATACTGAGCAGAGTTACAGAAAATCTGCAGCAGTTGGGGTGGCATAGTTCATAGTTAGAGAAAACTTTGCCCTGCTTCTTTAAGGAGATTGTCTCCTCTGAGTGCTATAGCACAGCAACTCCTTTACAAAGCTCCATGAATCTCTGCCTCTTCTTGGAAAAATTCTGTATCTAAGGTTGACCATCTCCAATGTACAAAGGGACATAATCTTCACTAACATTCCTGTACCAGAATATGCAACTAGGAGCATTTCTCTGCATAACTACTAAGTCTGCAGTGACCAAACTAACTTCTGTTTTTCTGTATGCCAATAGCTACTTCTAAAACAATAACCAGGATCTGGATATAGTCCGAATGTCTCCTGAATAATACAAGCCATTGACCCCAACTGGTAGAAGTTCAGCCTGTGGATTACAACATTTATCCTTCTGGCAGGAATGCATAAAAAATTACGCAGAAAGAGATGTGTCTCAGCCAAATAGTGACTCCAGGGACTTCTGGGTTCACAAAAACCTTCTGTAAAAATACATGTAAGAGCTCTTTTGCCTAGAAATTTTGATGCTTAAGTACAAGTGCATGATGCCTCCAGAAATATGTGTATCAGGTATATGTAGCTGCAATACCAGAATGTTAAAATGACTGTAGATCAATACAAATGCTTGAGGTGATGTTGCATGACAGGACTGAGAAATTCAATGTTTGAGAAAAATGTTTCATGTCAAGTAGCAGTCCCACGGCATCTGGTAACTAACCAAGGAACTGTCCCTAGATCTCTGAAAGACAAAAAGGATAAAGGCAATTGTAATTAGAGGATATAAGCTAATGGCAAAGCCGTGTGCTAATGGCCCATTAATGAATCCCTTTTGAGCTCCCTGAAAGCTGGTTTCAGGCTCCTGTACTTGGCACCAGCTTGATGTAGTTGGAAGTCTCAGTCCTGAGTCCTTCAAAATGAAACTGTTTAAACATCGAGCTTTAATAGAATGGCTTTGAAAACAGCTGAGTCCCCAAGGGCGTTCCAACAGGCTGCTGATCATGGATGCTTCAGGGACAGCATTCAGGTCCAAATAAGATGTGTTCTTGTTTGCCCAGATGAAAGGCAAAATAGCTGTATGCACACCGTACAAAGATAGCACACTTGTCTTGAAAATGTTATTCCTGTACCTAAATAAAGTCTTGTAATGTCAGTCTGAGAAAGGAGATAATAAATAGCTTCTTAGGCACAGAAACATGATTTACTGAGGATCAAGCCATGCTTCAGTCCTGTACAGTGATAACTCCTTCCCCTCTATCCTGCAAAAATGAATTCCTTTCAGTCTCTGATAGTCTGAATCTGATCTTAATAAAGTCCCTACATATGAATTTCCTTTGTACCTGTATTTGCCAAGCATTTCAAAGAGAACAGGGAGAAGTTATTGAGCAGAATATAACAAAAGATTTGACATGCCATGAATTGGACTCCTTTCTCCCTGACTTTATACAAAGGAAAAGTGGGCTAGGAAAGCATATAAATGAGGACCCAACAAATCTTATTGACTGATGGTTCTTACTATGCAATTTCATAAACCAGGGTATTTTGACTTTCCTGTGTCAGGAACACTCTATGCCTCTGCCATTCCCTTTGGGGGTGCCCTCCACATCACTGCAGTACAAAGAAGACGGTGATTGTGATTCTTTTGATCTTTAAAGAAACGGTGGCTTAAACAGAGCAAATCAAATAACATCCCCCTGCCCCCCAAACACACACTTGATATTGAAAACAAAACAGAAAGGCCTCCATGACTGGGTACAAGAAGGGACAAAGTTGCTATTTCACAGCTTCAACAAAATGCTAGAAAAGTGTGCAAAAATAGCTCTAGTTAAAGAAAGAAATTCCTGTTAATAGGTTAGAGGCACCCTTTCCACTAAGGAGATTCTCAAGTATGAAATACATCTTTCAGGAAAACTAGACACCTTTGATAACACTTACATGTGAGAAATTTGTGGCATTAAGCCAAAATTAGAAAATATAAATTTTGCTGTCCAGATAACTACGCCAGAAGAAAATGTAAATCTTCCAATTTTTGCTTGAAATTACATGCAAAACATACTTATGAGAACTGTACAGAAGATACTTCACTGCTTGATTAAAGTGATAAAAGATTACTCAGGATACAACCTGTAAATAAGTTGGTGAATAACCCCAAGGTTTGACCCCCTTAGATCATGAAACAGAGTCCCTGATGAGAAGCTCAACAGGACCTGTTAGTGTTTGCTCACAGCCCAGAAAGTCAGTCATATCCTGGCTTGCACCAAAAGGGGGTCAGCCATCTGGTCAAGGGAGGGAATTATGCCCCACTACTCCACTCCTTTAGGTGGGATCCCACCTAAAGTGCGACATCCAGCTCTGGGGTTCCCAACATAAAGGTGGTGAGATACTGTCACAGTTGCCCAGAGAACTTGTGGATGCCCCAGCCCTGGAAGTGTTCAAGGCCAATATTGCATGGGGTTTTTAGCAACCTAGTCTAGAGGAAGGTGTCTCTGTCCGTGGCAGGGAAGTTAGAACTAGATGATCTGTAAGGTCCCTTACAACACAAACTGTCCTGTGATTCTATGAACGTCAGCACAAAGGCCAGAACACATGATCAGTGTTATCAGTTGTTATAAGACAGGAAGGAAAAGATGCTCACATTCAAACACAGGTACAAGTTGCTTATATTTGGCAGCCACAGCTGTTGGCAATAGAGCAGCTAATGTGACATATTTGCCTGCCAGGAGTGGATTGCTTCCCTTATCTAGAGCTTTGCTTCCATCTAGTTTTAACATTCTTAATAAGCAAAGCTCTCCCTACTTCTACTGAAAGAGAATATTCCATAGGCTAAAACTGAGCTCACTGCTTTTCTTTTTTCGTTTTTGCAAATTTATCCAATTTTTCATATTTACTTCTTCAGTGCATAGAGACTATACCTACTTATCTACAGTAAGCAATTTTCTGTTATTATTTATGGTTTCTTGGCTATAAGCAGAGAAATATTCTTTTAAAGGAGGCCTGAATTCAATGATTTAGATTGAGAGGGAGTCAACCTGTGAAAGACTAATAATTAGAATTAGCAGCACTGACCTCTGCTTGCTCACTGTTCCATACCATGAAGGCATATTTAACAACTCACACAGAGTAGGAGACAGCTCAGGACACGTCCAAGGATGTTTGCTCTGCATGGGGGGACAACATCCAGAATGACACTGATCCTACCCAGAGGCTAAAAGCAACAAACACCATCCATTCACTGTGGATGGAAATCACCTAGACTAACGAAATGGGCTGCAATTAAGTTTTAGTTCAGAAATTTAAAAGAACATCAAAGAACCACTGTTTCGAAATTTAGTAGTGCTCCAGTAACTAAAGCTGTGGAGAGAACAGGGGCTAATAACTGTCTGGTGTGAGGTTCAAGGTATAGTCTAATGCCTGTCCTGCACACTTTTATCATTTTTGCATGTGATTCTTATCTGATTTTTATCATGTCTATTTTTGATTGGTTTTACTGAATGCTAATTCAGTATGAATGTTAATTTTATTAAAAAGCTGATTTGTTTATATCTAATCATGTGTAAATATATGGAAGGGGAGATTTTCTTTCAGCATATCTATTTAATTTAGCTGTTGCCATGGGACAAAGGCAACCATGTAAAATGAGAGGGGCCTGGGGAAAGAAACCTATTTCTAATGGCCATTTTTGTCATACATATACTAACAGAATATATATCAAAATGGAAACCAAACTTCCATTTAGTTAGTTTATTTCTATGATTGCAATAATAGATGAATGTAATTCATAAAGCTTAATGAGTTTCTGATTACACTCATTTTGTATACTTGAATAGTGCAAAGAGAGACGTTTATAAGATTTGATGAAATTGGCATCAAATTTTTGTACACTTATCTGAAAAGCAAGCTCTAACAGACTGATTACAGTAGCTTAAACACCTTTGCCTTGCTATTTGTGGTAAAACTTCAGCACTCATTGGCACCTGGGCATTTGTATCAGTGAGCACATTGATCACTCTGTGCTTCACCTTCCTTTGAGGGCAGATTTGTTCTCAGACTGCTGAGCTTTTGAATCTTTCCATGGCTGTATCACTGAGCAATTTGGCTTGAACATCAAGAGCGAGCAGGAAGAATAAACGGGGAGTTGGCTAAGCAGTACAAGGTACAACAAAGCAGAAAAATCTCTCTTGACTATACACTTGCATTTGGATTCCCTCATCAAACGATGTGTTTCTAAAGAGATGTATTTTAAAAACTCTTAGTTCTCAGCTTTCTCCAGCAGTCTTCATTCATTCCTGTTTATCATTCAAGTACCACTCATTTCTGTTTTAAAAACCCAAATTTCTCCCTGATTTGAGCTGTTAATTTTATGACAAATAGCCAATAGCAATAAGGTTACAAGATACTTTGAATTTAGATTATGTTTGTAGGGATATTACAACACTGGATGTATGAATTTCAGAGTCTCACAGAAGTTCTGAGTATGGCCTGTGCTCTTACTGCACATGATAAAGGCAAATGCATTTCTGTGTAAAAGATAGATAGATAGATAGATAGATAGATAGATAGATAGATAGACAGACATACAGATAGATATTAACTGAACAAAAATCATATCATCCCTTTTATAGAAGAGTGCCAAAGTAACCTTAACAATTTGAAAATATTACTTCAGCTATAACCATTAGTACTATCTTGGTCTGTAAGCAGGAAAAATAAGCTTCTTCAATGACTATTACCTTTCTGAATCTTGACGTGTATCTGTTTTTTAAAACATGTTGTTTCTGAGACAATTAAGAACTGGATATTAAGAACTAGCACAGAAATCTAGAATACTAAAATGAACTATTTCACAAACACAAATGAAGAGACAGCAGAAAATCAGAGAATCTATTTAAATATTTATTTAGAGATGACAGCCTAAGGACAAATGAACTTATTACATTTCAGTAAATGAATCTATTACATTTCAATAATTATATTTGTCGTCTCCTTTTAATTGCACCTGGGAATGCAAAACATGAGATGCAACTGCACCTGGCTGGAAAGCAGTGATGGACAGACTGATGATAAAATTTTCGAGATGTGACCTTCCTTCTCCAACAGCCAGATTTACAGAAGTGCAGCCCAAGGAAACAACCACTTTTTTTGACTTCTTTTTCATCAGAGTGTTTGTCTTTTCTGAGCAAACCAGGCAGAAAAGAAGAAGAGAACACCAGTGGCATCTTTTCAAGAAGGACTTGCTTTGTTAGCTGTCACTAATTTACTACCTGTGTATGTTTCTATGCCCTCAAGCAAGCAGATTACAAGGTTCTGGGGTAAAAAAAAAAAAAAAAAAAAAAAAAAAAAAAAATTGGATAATACCTCAGATTCCAGTAAAGTAATAGACTCAATAAATATCAAATCAATTTGCTAATTAATGAACCTCTTCAATATCTTTGTAATGTACTGTTAGTTTTCTTTGGGTTTTGTTGCTCTTTGTTCTTCAGAAGCAGAAAATGAAAACCATGAAGCTGAAGTATGCTTCCAGGCATAGTCTCCAATGAAATCCCCATGTGTTACCAGAGTGTCTAAGGTAGAATTCAACTCATTCTACAAGAGAAGAAGTTTTCAGCAGAGAATTTGGTTGGAAACCTTAACTCCATGAATAATTTTCTCATGTAGCCATTAACTGCTTTGGTCTGCTGGTCAGACTGGCTCATGCCAAATCCTGCTGTCTCAGTGGGGCTTCACAGAAGTGGATAAGGTCTCAAACAACTCTTCTTCCTGGAGTTTAAAGGTTATCAGTTTCCTGTTTTGTTTTTTTTTTTTTTTTTTTTTAATTAGTTATCACATGTGTACATGAAGGGAGTGTGGCTGGAGAAAAAATGTGATTTGATTCATTATTACTTTGGATTTTTATTTTAATTAACGTCAGGAGAACTTAGAATTTTATGAAGACATTCTTTCAAGATGCATTTAAGCAAAGGAAATAAAATTATTTCAATGGACCTATAATGTAAAAAAGACTCCAAACATTTTTTGATGACATCAAAATAGCTAAGAAGCAGGAGAAAAACAGGACTATGTGTGATTTTTGTATGTTTCACTACTGACACAGATCAAGGCTGAGTCCTAAAGAAAACTTCTGGCAAGTTGTCCCAGCATGGCTGTTACAGAGATTAAACACATTGAAGCAGATGTGGGGAAAGTAAGTCTTCACTGACAAAAATAATCTGTAATTCCAGTTTAACTGGAGCTGGAGGCCATCTCGCCCATGACTGTCTGGTCAAAGGCAATGAGGACAGAGTTACTCAGTTCACTGCAATTTTTCTAGGACTATACCCATCCTTAACCATTTTGACAAATGAGAGAGAAGTGTGTTATGACAAGATCGAGGGTGAAACAGAATGGCTGCAACCGCAAACAGGGTAATCATTTATCTTACTGACAGGAAAAGGGAGCTGTGGTAATTTCCAGGGAATTAATGGAGTCAGCAGTGTTCTTTAATATCAAATGAACTACTGTGTGCAACGAGAAAGGCAAGAACTCACAGAAAGTAAGGAGGTAAGACAAATAAAGGGGGTCCAACAGCAGGTGATCAAGGAGATAGAGGTCAGTGGGACTCCTCTGCAGCCATGCAGAAGTAACCCAAGGAGAGAATTGATACCCAAAGGAAGAAAGGGCAAGCAGCAGCATGCTGACAGCCACATGGGCAGTCACTAGATGTTATGAATGGGCCAGGAGACCAGCTCCTTTGAAAAGGCCTTTATTAGAAATCAGCTCTGGGTAGGGTGCTTGAGGGACTGCGCGGACACCACGGAGGAGGAGGTGCAAGTCGAACCTGCTGCTGATGCCGCAGAGTCGGGACTTTATCCTCACGGGAGTTACCAAAGAAACCCCTAGCTCGTGTGGTCCGGGGGGGTCACCTTTTTCCAGTTCTCTCTAGATTATGGCGAGAAGGTAAGAAACTGCCTGCAGGTAGCTGGACGTGTGCCTCGCACAGCATTGTCCCTCCTAGGTCCAGTTTCTGTGTCGGCTCGTTGTTTTTTAGGGGTTTTTCTAGCGTCGACTGGACTTCCGGCTGTAGCCGAGCACCATGGGAGTCCCTCAATTTCCATACTGGGCGGTGTCCGCAGTTCGACGGGCAGGCAGGAGGTGGCGGCGGGAAGCAGCGGCGGCTTTACCCGACGGGAGAGGGGGAACTCGAGGCTTAGGGAGAGGGAGTACAAAACTTGGGACATAATAAGCAGAAATTCGGGGGTACAGATCCAACATGAACAGTTTAGAACAGGTAAGTAACAGTACAACTTTAACTTTATAGCAAACAGTGTAACAGTACAACATGGGAGTGCATAACCTGGGGCTCTTTATTCATTTCACTAGAGGCAACAAAAAAGCTAAGTGGGAGAAGGCAAACCGCATCCCTGTATGTGCACTCTCAAGTGACAGTGGATGAAGAGCAAGGATACAAGTACAGCCTGGAGACAGCACTTGTGAAGATCAGTGGCAGGAAGGCTTGGGTCTAGACAGCCATCACAGGACTGCAGGACAGGAGGCTGAGCAGGCTGACAGGGTGTAAAATCCCAGAAGATAACGGGATAATGTGTATGTCTCAAAAAACCATAGCAGGATAGTTATGGAGACAACCAAGGATTGTTTGCACTAACAGACAAGGAATGCTGTAACAATCTACATTTAATTTAACACTCTGAGAAAGAACACGATGTGGCTGGAGACGGGGGCCATGCGGAGGGAAGGCGACACTTTTCCAGGACAAACAGCCTTGTTGTAGTTCCTGGAGATGAACACAACACAGTATCACACAAACACAGGACTGAGGGCAAGATGTGGGCATCGACTGTGGGAGGAGATCAAGACTATCCAAGCCCCTCGAAGCTCTCTGAGCTATTCCCCAAAAGATCTGAAAGAACAGACTGCGCACGATAATCCATTTGCAGAGAAAGCAAGAAACCTGTCCTTAAAAAGGTACCCCGCTCCAAGTATGTGCATCATCTCTTTCTTTTCTCTCCTTTTTAAATTTTCTTTTTTCTCTTCTTTTCCTCTCTCTGACCCCTCGCTCTTTCTGTAATTCACCTTTTCCTTCTTTCCTTTCACCCGTCCCCTATAACCAAAACGTACTACCGTGTGCTTACGCAGTAAGTCAGGGACTAACAAACCAACTCACGGGCCAAGCGTGCATTATGCTATATTGCTATTATTATAAGCTAATAAAACTTTCTGAAGACCCCTGGACTTCCATCGCTCCTTTCGAGCATCTCCCGCCCGGGACCGAACCACCCCGGTGGCTCTAACACGGCCTCAAGGCTTCACGCCGGCGGTGCCGGTGCAGCCCCCACGCCGCCTCCCTCACGGCGCCCCAGGGGGCGGAGCCGCCATTACCGGGGCCCCGCCCCTGAGCGCTGCCGGGGCGCGTGCGCGGTGCGCGCGGCGCCTGCGCGCGGGGGGCGCGGCGGAGGCGCGGGAGCGGCGCGCTCAGGGACCGGCCGGGCCGGGCACCGCCGCCCTGCCGGGCAGCCCCGCCGCCGCTCCCGCCTCCTCCGCTTCTTCCTCCTCCTCGTCGCCGCCGCAGCAGCAGCAGCTGACGCTGCTTGTGATGCAGCCGGGCGGCGGCGAGGAGGAGGCGGCGGGGGTGGTGCTGCAGCCGAGCGCCGACCCGCAGCTGCCGCCCTCCGCTAGCGGCGGCCTCATGGTGTTCTACGAGCTGGGGACCGCCGGCGAGATCGAGGTGGCGGAGGAGGAGGCCGAGGCGGCGGGCGGCGAGAGCACGGCCAGCCTGGAGGAGCTGGAGGAGGAGGAGGTGGCGGCGGCTGCGAGCGGCGAGGCGGCGCCGGGCGGCGAGTGCAAGAGCTGCACGTACGAGGGCTGCAGCGAGACCACCACGCAGGTGGTGAAGCAGCGCAAGCCCTGGATGTGCAAGCGGCACCGCAACAAGATCTACAAGGACAAGTACAAGCGCAAGAAGAGCGACCAGGCCCTGGGGGGCGGCGGGGCGGCGGCCGCGGGGGGCGGCCCGCGGGCCGAGGTGAGGCGGGGGGCGGCGGGGCCTCGGCCGGGCCGCGCTCGGGTGCCGCCCCGTCCCTGGGAGTGGGGGCTTCCCTGGGCAGCAGCGTTCTGTCAGACGGCCGGAGCAAAGGGAAGGAGAAGTCTAGGGCCGTCCTACAGTTCGCGCTTCCTCCTGTTTGCCACAGCAAACTCCGGTTGTTTTCAGCTCTGACATAAATTGTAGAAGCTTACAGCTATACCAGAAGATTCCAAGAAATATCGCTAGAAGATGCTTCGCTTGCAGCGTGGCTTTTTTTTTCCCGCGGTAGGAAAATCTCGATCCAAGAGAGATGTCAGACCTGTTTCTCAGCTGGTTTTAAATTCTCAAAGGCCATTGGGTGTCAGGTGTATAAAAATCAGTTGTGTAGGTTCTTCAGGACGCTTTTTGGTTATTACTTTTTTATTAAGTGGCAGGTAAACATTTCAACCACTGCTAGTTCGTACTTAACTTTTGGAAGCTTATCTGTATTGTTTAGATGGGGAAATAGTATCAGTGGGAAAAGTGATGGTACTGTTCTACTTTTTAGATGTTCTTTTTCCTCGTTTGTGGGCTCAACTAGGACCACACACTTCTCTGATGGTCACTTGTACAGAGTTAGTGTTTCAGATCTTGTATTTAGATGAGACCAAAGGAGGGGAATAGTTTTACACTTGAAGGTGCTGAGTGGTTTGTGTTCAAAGGGGCAGGTGTAAAATAGTGATTGCCAGAAGGAAGAAAAATCTTACCTGGCACTCCTGCTAAAAGCAACTCTTTTATGTCATCACAGATGTGTTGGAATAGTGTGACTGGGAACGGATCTAACTATAAACTGACCACCAAAATCTTTTCCTGTTTCTGTTTTTCTTCATTTAAACCATACTGGGTGTCACACGAAAGAATCTTCTTTTATATGTCTGTAAAAGCTATGAGGCAGGTGCTTCAAAAAAGGGAAGTGTACATGGTGCTGCTAGGGGATATTCTCTCACCTTCTCTTTCAGTTCAAGGACTTGCTGAGGTTTTCCTGATATATTCTGTAACTATAAGTGATACGTCTTCCATATGGTATTTTAGATTTTTGTTGAACCCTTGTAAGCTCTGAGCCTCTGTTGCGTTTTGGTAGTTTCTTCAGGTGTGCTACCTGGTGTGAATACTCACCTTGCTTTTGAATCTTGTTGGTGTCAGCCTAATCTGCCAGGTAGTGTTTACATTAGAACAATTCCTCTACCTCTTACTTCCAAGTAAGTTCATGATACTTACTTGGAAGGCTTTACTCCTAAGTTTTTTCCTTCCTAAATTGAAAAGGCATAGCATGCTTTTTTTTTTCCAAGGAAAAAGTTATGCACTTCTATCATTCTTCTCTTTTCAATGAGGTAAGAAAAGTGGCACACATTACTGAAGAGGAGAATGAATTCTAGATTTATATACCAGCATGATTTTCCTCTTCTCATTTCCTTCCCTGATAGTTCATCCTGCTCAATTCATGATGTGTCTACGCAAATACTTGTGCTAGTTCAAAAAAGGGGATGGTGGGAGAAGGCTAAAAATGCTGCATTTCATGTAGTGATGGGCTAAAACTTTGATCTGTAGCATGAAATAGTGATTATTGCATGTTGGAAGAGGGTGGGTTTTCTTTTCCCAGTTTGTGTGAATGCAGGTTGCTTTGAATGTAAGGAAATTAGGACCTGAACTTGCAGAAGAAAGCAGGGTATTTAGTGCTAAACTTACTCTTTTTTTTTGCAGTGGTGTTTATTAAGGCCATTTTCAGTAGAAGTTCCTAGTAGAAGTTTCATTTTTCACTTCTGTGGACAGGATAGAAGTGAAAGACAGTGGGATAGTTTTTTGTTGTTCCTGTTTTTGAACCCTTTCAGGTAAATGGAAGTGTCAGTAAGTTTTGAATGTAATACACATAGGATTCAACATTGGTTGAAATTTTTCTTGGAGCAGATTGCAGAGCCATGTTTTATTAGTATGTCTAATTCAGATGACTGGTGATTGTACAGGGAACAGAATAAACTTGGGGAAGCCTGTGGCTTTGGCAAGTTCATCATAGTGTTCTGAAGCATGTTTTGTTCTGGTACTACAAGGATTATTGTCATTCCTGCTGAATTGCAAATGGTAAATAACATTCATTTTCACAAGCTGGACCCTGACCTGTTGTGAATTACTTCATTTTTAAGAAATGCAATCAAATAAATTGAATCCATTAACTAGCCCTAGTAACCTGTTTAGTGTTGCAGTGTAGAAGACTAACTCAGCTGCATTGCTTCCCTCTTGCTGGTGAAATAGTGAAAGGAGGTAGAAAGAAGAGGCCAGGTCTTGAATAGATAGCTTTACATTCCTGTGCTCTTACTTTCCTCTGCAGATTGAGGAGGCAAATGTTCTTTACTCTTGGGATTTTCTGTGTATCACTGTATCAGAGCTTATAGTCTGACCTCCCTTTTTGTTTTGTTTTCTGTCATGTGCAGGATAATGCTGAAGGTTCAGTGTCTGTTACAAAGCAGAGATCAGGATCCATTGGAGATCGCCCAGCAAGACCTACTCTTTTAGAACAAGTACTGAATAAAAAGAGGCTGGTAAGTCTTGTTTTTGAGAGGTTTTGAACTCAAATAAATAAAGACAGTATAACAATATTTACCTTACCAGTCACCATTGTGAAACCAAGAAAATCAGTGCACTGCATGTGCATATTTTCAAATTTGAAAGAGATGTGTGCTTCAGCCTCTCTGTGAAGAATAATAAGATGACTGAATTTAATTATCTGAAGTTTTGGTAGCAACAGATGTGGTGCTTTCTTTAGGGTAAATAGTGCCTACAGTGTAACTGATATGGTTTTAGCTTGTGCCTTAGGTAGAACAATGAATGGACTTTAGGTCTGATCTATGCTTTACAGTGCTGTGTTTTAGAAGTTGTAGATGTATCATATCAAAGTTAAAGTTGTGTATATGTGTGTTGATAAAGCAAAATCTAAGCAAACAGTGTGATAATATTTGCAGACTGCATGAATGGCATGGCTCATGTTTTAAACATTGGTTTCTCCTTTAACAAGTTAAAACCAGTGGAGGGAAATCATTCAGTACCTACAGTTTGTATGGCTTCTCCATTAAAACTTTCTTTGTTGCACGTTTTTGCAGTCCCTGTTCTTCAAAAGCTACTGGGACTGTTTGTCTTCCCTCTGCTACCTGTGCAATGCAATTTAATAATACCCATTATAGTGCTGTAGTGCTTGTTCACAAACTTGGAAAGCCGTAAAAGAAACATCATGTCAGTCTTAAGTATACCTAGATGTATTTCTTGGTAATTCTTTCTCAGTGATAGCACTTTTTTAGTGATTGGGTCTAAACTTTAGAGGACTATTCATAGCTTTTCAGTGTTTATGAAGAAAACAAGTAACGAATGATGGAGTAGTTTTCATAATATCTCTTGTTCTTCATGCCCCACTTACTGGCTTGCTGTCCCCTTTCCTGGCTGTCTCTATTGATGGGGCTTTTAATTAAGTTTTAAAGGTATCTTATGAATGAAACATTATTTTTTATAGAAATACAGCAACCAGAAGCTCTTTTAATAGACGCTCGGAGCTTTTGCACTAATTATGTCAAGGCTCTTTAAGAACTCAGGATTCCTTTCAGTATATCTGAAATTCAGATTCTCCTTGATCTGGTTCTTGTTTTTCTCTTCTGACTTGCAGTTGCAGTATGTCTTTGGTTAGATCACTGAAATGACTACAGATAAGTAGCAAGCATCTAGGGAATTAATTCAGCTGAAAAATAATAATTTTCCTGTATTAATTTTTGGAAGGCTCAATTCCCAACCTTATTTGCCTTTTGACCTTACAATCACTTGTGCTGCCACCGAGCAGGAATGAGAGTGAATAACCAGAGTTGGATTACAAACTGCAACTATTCAGGCCAGGAGCCAGATGCAAATACTTTTAGATACTTCTGTCTTTTGACTGAATGCAGAGGAGTTTTTTAACTCATTCCCTGTGGATGGACTGCTGTTTTGAAATGTTGGGAAATTCTGGACAGTCAGTGAAAATGATAGAGTATCTTGAGTTGGAAGGGACCCACAAGGATCATTGAGTCCAGCTCCCTGCTCCTCACAGGACTGCCTAAAACTAAAGTGTGTGCTCCAGGCATAGTCATGATGCTTGAACTCTGACAGGCACATGAGCTTTGCTGCATGATTAGAATATTTTATTCATTTATTAAACTGGTTTTGAGCTATCTGCAGTGGGAAATGTAGAAATTAGCTCAATTGAAACACAGCTTTAGAACTGAAACACAATTGAAAGATGTTTTGGTTCTGGTATGTCAGCAGATTACTCCTGTTTGCTATACTTACTGGGTTTTTGTGATATTAAGCAACAGCAGTGGGTAATGTGCAAATTCATGTAATGTAAAAATGTTACTATGGTATTTATTTAACATATGTGAGTTTTGTAAAGTTCACTTTCTCTCTTTTTCAGTCCCTACTCAGAAGCCCAGAAGTAGTGCAGTTTCTTCAGAAACAACAGCAACTGTTAAGTCAACAAGCTTTGGAACAAAGGCAGCAACAGTTTCAAGGAGCACCTGGGTAATGAGGGAAGCTCAGTGATCTGCTGATGGAGGCACAGGATCTGTATTTTGTATAAATACAAAGAATCTCAATGTTTAAACAAAAATGAAAGTTGCTGTTGTTATGTATTTGTTTCTTGTTTGCACTTTTGAGGTTTTGAGCTGCTTGGGCGTCGGCAAACTTGTGAGTGAATCATAGAATGGCCTGGGTTGTGTTATGGAAACTTCCCAGTCTGACCATTCAAGAGACTCTCTGACAGTCACTCTCCCAGTGCCAGAGACTTTAACTTCTGGGACCAAAGCTCCTTCACTGTGGGTACCTCCAGTGATCTGACAGGTGCCCCACTTGACTCCCTGCACACCCAGCTCAGTCAGACCAGGTTTCCTTACTGGTTTGACCTCAGGTCTCAAACACCTTGTTCCATAAAGCAATTTATTAGCAGTGTAATAACACAGAAATAGCCTGGCCTGGTGCCTCTAAGGAGGGATCTCAGACAAAGGAGCTCCTGGGCTTTTATACAGTCTAGGGCAAGCCTTGTTCTTCCTCCTGAGTCTTCCCTTCCTGCCAGGTCCCTGTGTCGATTCACCTGGCTAGCCACTCATCTTCCTGCGTTTCGTTGTGCAAAGCGTTGGCAGTTCACTGCCTCCTGTCTTAGCTCCCGCCACCCAGAGCTCAGTTTGCATCTCAATCTGCATCTCACAGATCAGCTACCTGCACCAGATGTATTCCTCATCACTTGGAAGGGACCTTGAAAGATCATGAAGTTCCAAATGCCCTGCTGTGAACAGGGACACCTTTCCTAAGACCAGGTTGCTCAGAGCTCCGTCCACCCTGGCCTTGAACACTTCCCAGGGAGAGGGTATACATACCCAAACTTCCTGAGCAACCTGTTCCAGTGCCTGACTACCCTCACAGGAAAGAATTTCTTCATAGTATTTAATCTAGGTTTACTCTCTTCCGGTCTTTTTGGTTCCCTCTTTCCTGTCCCTACCTGCCCTTGTAAAAAATCCCTCTCCCATCCTTCCTGTGAACTCCCTTCAGGTAATGGGGGTCAGCAGTTAGGTCACCGTGAAGCCGCCTCTTTTCCAGGCTGAACAATTCCAACTCTCTCAACCTTTCCTCATAGGAGAGGTCATCCATCCCTCTAATCAACTTCTGGCCCAACTCTGGATTTGCTGTAACAGGTGGATGTCCTTCCTGTGTTGTAGGTTCCAGAGCTGGATGCAGTCCACCAGATGGGGTTTCACCAGAGCAGAAGGGCTGTGATGGGTTGACTTTGGCTGGACACACAGATTTGTAATTTTTCATTACCTGCTATCCCCTGTCCTTTCCACAGATAGGTATTATTTTCCCATCTCAAGAGTATCCTCCACCCCTCCAGATGTCCTAAATCAGACCACGACTTGGGCTAGATTCCATCAAGATAGGTGTTCAGGACAGGAGAAGCAGCAGACTTAATTACTGGGCAACAGCATTGGCTCTGTGCCTCCCACTCTCTTTATTCCTCACAAAATTCATGCTTCATCAGTTTGTGTCATTTTTGCTGCTTTCTTTTGCAACATGCAACATACAACTTAGACCACAAATTATTTCTGCCCCCCAGGGTTAAATCTCCTTGGAGCACACACCAGGTCTCCCCATCCTTCTGCATTACCAGTTGCAGTTGAGTTGGTCACGAGACTCAGAGTGCTTCAATAAAATTTCAGAAGGCTTCAGTCATCAGCACCCTGTTATTTAAAAGTCTCTCATACCTTTTCTCTGTTGCAATCCCATGGGCAGCTCTGACTCCTTCCCTACCTCCTCATAGCATGGCCACCAGACTGATTCCAACTGCTCATTCACTCTTTTATCACACCCATAGCTGTGAGGGCAAGGCTGTTCCCACTCTTGTGCAATTAACACAGCTGCAATGTATGGGGGCAAGATTGCCTTCAGCACTACCTCTATCTTGTCTTCCCACCTCTTCCCACAATTACCCACCAAGTACACCCAGGTATTTGAGCAAAGACAATCCCATAAACAGGTTGGCCTTTTCCTATAGGGAGAGAAATCCACCCTGATTTTCCCAGCCACGTCCCCTGTACACTACAGGGGCCTTATCTCCTCCCGCAGTGTGTAGGGGTTTTGTGTGGGCAGGATCAGGGAGGTTCTCAGATCCCCTGGTGTTAACCAGCCAAGTGGCTTCTGTTAAATTTACATCGCAATCTTTCCATGCCCCATTACCTCACACCCTTAACATAGTCCTCAGCAGTCCATTATACCACACAATCGTCTCAGAGGCTTATGCCTGATGTGATGTCCACTCAATGCCATGATTTTTGCCCAAGAGTTTATGAGATTATTTTGAAAATTAGTCCCATTGTCTAATTTGATTCTCTCTGGGGTCCGATGTTGCCACAAAATGTCTCTCAAGATCTGAGATGGTGTCTTGAGCAGTGGCAATGGTTTACAGCGTTTGTTGCCAGCCAGCCAGTTGTTGCCTCTACTGTGGTGAGTATGTAACACTTGCCTTGGCATGTTCATGGCAGTGGTCCAGCTTGCCAGGCCTCACCATACAGGAAACGCAGTCACTGCCCTCTATTCCAGGGAAAGTTTACTTCATTGGCATGGTTGATTGTAGCACATGCTTCTCTCATTCATGGATGATCTGTGCAGTGGCCTCCATGGTCAGATCTGCCCCTCGATGATAAGCCTGTATGTCTGTTGCAGCTGATGGTTCATGGCCCCATCAGGTTATAAATAGCTCACCTTTCCACTCCCAGTCCAAGAGTACCTAAGTTAATTCAGTTTTGGCAGCCTTATCAACCTATTCATTGTTTTAATGTTCTTCAGTGGTGTGGTTTTTGAGCACATGAACATCTACCTGATGTACCTTTCCAGTCATGTTTTCGACCTGTGCACTGATGTCCTGCCCCAGTGCAGGTGCAGTCTAGCCCAGATGGGTTTATCCTTGTACTGGCAATTGGTCTTCTATTTTTGCAGCCACCTCTATAGGGCATTAGCCACCATCCAGGAGTCAGGAGAGAGACAGATGACTTTTCTTGTTCAGCAATCTGTAGGGCTAGTTTGGATGACTTTCACCTCTGCAAACTGGCTTGACTGGCCTGCTCCTTCAGCAGCCCCAATGGCTCCTCCACCTCTGATGGTTTCCTGCCACACAGCAGGATCCATGACTAAATAGGGTAAGCCTCTTTCATCTTCTGGTAACTCATTATGTGGGGGTGCTTCTTCTGCACAAGTCTGTTTCTCTGGCAATGCTCCAAAATCTTTGCCTTCTGGCCAGTCCATGATTTTTTCCAGAATTCCCAGCTGAGCTCCTGTAATCAATGCTACCCTCTTACTCCATGTAGCACTGGCTGAGTGGTCTGTTGAGATGTTTCCTTTGAAATTTTCCAAATATTTTTAAACCTGCATTTTATATTTAATTTGTTAATAAAAAAAATTGTTCATGGTAGCAGTGTTTAGCTGTCCACCCTTTTCCTACTAAAGTTATAATAAATTAGCATTTTTCTATATAAACATTTACAGTTAAACAAGTCAGTCTTTGATGACAATCATTGATGGAAGTCAGTTACTTTCTGTGGACATTGTGAAATAAAGTTCGGAAGCTGAGCCAGTCCAGTGGCATTACCTAACAGTAATTGCTCAGGGATATGAGAAATCTATGTCCTGTAGAATCTTGCACTAAAGGCAAAGACAACATGCCATCAAGAAGTCAATCCAGCAGTTCAGAAAAGTACAAGTAGGTGATCTGTTCATTACCTTTTTGAAATGCTTCATTGTGCATAGCATGTAAAAGAATTTGCATTTGAAAGTTCTTAATGTGATAAATGGCAAAAAGCTTTCAAAAGTATTAGGTGGAAAGTATGAAACTGGGAGTTGGACCTTGTTACATGGAGTTATTTGAAATTATTCTTATATGTAAAATATAACTTAATTACAGATTAGAATACCACTAATTTTTAAGTTACTAAATGAAATTAAATTTTAAAGCTTTTAACTCATAATAGTAAATAATTCAAAATCTAGTCTTTTTCTTCTCAAAAAGGTATAGTTAAAATTCTTCTATTAAGACAACAGATCTCTAATCAGCTGTACTGTCAGACTTCACAGGTTTTCAGCCAATTAAAATGAACTTGCGATTGATTAAGAATCCAACCAGTATATTATGTAAGTGTTAAATCCCATGTTTTATTTATAAAAATAGTTTTGTATTAAGCCACATTTCTGAAGAGGTTATCTATAAAGTACTAAAAAATTAAATTTAAATTGCAGCAGTTTGATCCACTAAATAATACCTCTTCAGCAGTATTTGTTAGTCTTCCGGATTTTTACAAGCTGTGCTTTTCATATGTATAAAACTTATTCTGTAGGGATTTATTGTATTTAGCATTGTGCAAGTTGTTCTTTAAAAAAAAACTTGAAAAACTTTGTATAAACTATTCTGGACCAATAAGTGAGTAAAATCTTTGGTTTTTCTTTAAAAAAAAGACTGTTCTTTTTTGTTTTGTTAAATTTGTATGGACTTTTCTTCTTGTGCTAAAACAGCCCGTTCTGACTAGATGGTATTTTGTGTTTCTTGTTACAGAAAGTCATTTTAGATTAAAACGAAATCAGGTTACTTTTCAGTATGTAAGAATATATGTGAAAACATAATTGGCAAAAATTTTAGAATGTATTTGATTTTGTTTTAAATGGTCAACTTATAAAAGGTGAACAGCTCATTTGGGTGGACAGATCTGATTAAACTTTTCAAAAACCCAAACCCTCAGGGCAAAAAATTAGCACAGGGAGTGTTTGTTAAGACAGTGATGAACAAGTTGTTTATGTCAAAACAAATGGAAGTTGTTGAAGCTGTGCGTAGAGATGTTCAGCAGAGTGCAACTCACCTATCCTGTATTTCTGGTAGTCTGTGATAACAGCACCATCAGGCTGGTGCAGACACTGGGAGATGTGCTGGTAGCAGCACTCTCCTTTTGGGGCAGAAGATTGGATGGGATTCCCAAGCCAGTGCTGTCTGCATAGCTCTGAGGCCATTATGTTGTCTAGTCCCTTCTGTTACTGCAGAACAAAATCTGAATTTTAGGAAGATGAAAACGTGACATTCCTGTAAGAGTACATCCTTACTATATCTCTCATTGTCCTTGAGCAGTTGGAGAACCGTGCAGCTGCAAGTCTGTCTTTCCACTAGTGTCAGTGTGGGAGGGAAGGCTTCTCTCATAGGGCAGCATCACTGTTCATTGACTGCCTATCAGATCAGAAGAGTCTCCATCAAAAGGAAAGGGAATCATCCTCTAGAATCATCAAATCTACCACAGGACAGTGAGGGATTCATATACTGTACATGGAGATTTTATGCCGAACTAATTTTCAATGCATTTTCTTGTGTTGAGCATCCCATTACTCACTTAGTGCAACTACTGATTCCTCTTCCCTAAGACAGATTTGTGTATAATAAAGGCTTTCAAAATCCCCCAGCTCCCAAAGTCACTTGTGGTCATACTGGGACCTACAGCCAACCTCTTTAAAAGAAAAGAATGGGAGACAACAAGGAAAGGAGCTCTTAAAACAGAAATATCTTTATTAACAGTAAAACACAAGACGTGAATAATCCCTTTTACAATAGAATAATTCTGGCCAAAGAAAGTGGAGTGCGTTAAAAAGTGTATTGTTCAGACCAAATGTGTTGTCTTCAGAATGCCTCAAATCAAATGCAGCAGGAGGAATGCTTGTGAAAGTGTCCCCTTGGTTAGCAGTCATTCCATCCTTCTTGGTACGACACGGCGTGGAATAGAGAGTACTCTGGGGCTGCCTGGAGGACTCCGAGCTGCCGGGATCTCTCGCACTCCTGAAGCTATGTCTGCCATTTTTCATTCTCCAGAGGCAAGAGCCCAAGTATTGTTCTTTATACAGCGACCTACGCTGGTTTACAGAATGTTACAAACTGTGAGTAATACTTGTGGATAGTGCAGATGTTTTGCTTTGCTTCTGATGGAAAACAGAGGGCAGAATTATTCACAGACAGAAATGACTCCTGTTAATCTACGGATGACTCACAGTGCTTTTCTCACCAGCCTGATAGATCATAGTTAACACAACCCCAATAGTTAACACACCTTGCTCAAATCCACCATTTTCGCCCCTTGCATAGGGCTTTGCAAATTCATGGCTTCATTGATCCACACAAAAAGGCCGGTTTCTTCACTTTTCTTGTCTCACTTCTCAACCCCTTTTATATCACAGAGGTGATATGAAACGAAGGCTTAAATTGCTAACACTGACTTATCTGCAGAAAGCAGGCTGTGGTACATTTAACTTGTACTTTAAAAGTATTATAAATTATTAAAAACTCCAATTGCTTGAGTAAGTGAAAATTTATCTGAATGCACATTATCTCTGCTCATCATTTTGTTTGTTCCCTTGCTCTCGTTTGCAAAGCTTCTCATGGATGTAACTGAACTAGTAAGACAACACACTTTAGCATCAAATAAACCACCATCAAATCTGATGTGCTTGCTCGCTAATGTGAAAGTGCAAGGGGTCAGATTTTACAAAGTTTTTTCTAGCTTTTCTTTGCTGATGAGGTCTGTATTTAAAATTATTAACTGGTTGGTCTATTTCACCCTATGCTATTCATATGCAATATTATTTGAATACTAACACAGAATATAAAATAGCAGCATCCATGGATAATAAAAACACTATGACTGAGGATCTAAAATGTGTTCACAATTAGCTGCAAATGTTCACATTGACTATAATGTAAGAGTAGCTGACTCTGGAGGACATAGTGGTTATGTCTACCTTGTGTAAGAGACACGGCCTGCAAATTAGATTTGTTATCTGTACAGGCACCAAGTTTGCAAGCATGGCCCAGGTGCAAGTGAAGATGTCCTCTTGCTATGATTCTCATGTGCCTCACCTCACTGGCAGAGAAGTGTGGCATCAGTATGGCAAGGCACGCCTGGACAAGGTGTCTGAAAAGCCCTGGGGTGAACACGTAACAGGATTCTCTGGCTGTCCTTGCTGTTCTGGAGCTTCCTATGGGTAGATGTGGGTACAAACCAAAAGCTATGCACCAATTTCTGTGCTGGTCCCCAACATGCAGAAGTGTGTCTGTACTAGAGACACAAAGCGATTTCTCTCAACAAAGACTGAATGCCCACTCAGGCTTCCTGGATCTTGCAGAAAGGGATTCCTGGAGCTGCCATGAGGAACAAGCCCTGTTTCAGTGGCTGCAACAAAACCTCCAGGTTGAGAAGTCTTTTATTCACAGATCTAAAGTCTCATAGAATCTCCCTCCGTGCTGCAAGATGGGACCAACTGTGTCAAGCTCTTTTTTTCATGGTAACTTGACCTCTTAGTTGCGCTTAGGGAAGCACACTTGTCCATCATTATGTACAGTTAAAAATGTGATTTCATAGTCAGGAGTCCTTATGAAGGTTCCTGCTGACTGTTTTTCCTTTGGGCACTGCAATTTCCCACCTTATCTTGAAATGAGCTGGTTGGTCTCAATTCCCAGGTTAGATGCTCTCTCTATATATAGTCCACATCTTTCAGTTGTGCAGTTCCTGCTCAGACTGCATCTTTGAGGAGCACATACTGGATGTGTTTATAGGGTCCTTGAAGAGTGCCCCAAAGCTGAGCTCCTCATTAGTCCTGCAGTGAGGCAGAGGATAATCTTCCAAGTGGGGTCCCCAAATGAAACCAGAGCCTGCTCTCTGGAGCACAGGGGACACCATTTGCCCCACTATATCACATGGCTTAGTCAGGCAGCTGGCCTGACACTCTCCCAGTATAGGATGTATAGGGAAAACCTGAGCAAGGATTGTGGTACTTCAAGCTGCTCCTAAAACAGCCTTGACAATTAGTTCAGATGTGAATGTAAAAAGCTCTAGTGAACAGAGTGGCTGCCCGAGCATGCACTGCTCTAATACCTCCAGCGGTGGCCACTGGGCTTATCTGGTTGTATGCTCCCTCCTCCTCCTCAGTCTCTTCATCACCTCAGTGCATTTCTGGCTACTGGAACACCCATCAACTGTAAATCCTCTACAAAAAATTTCTCAGCCCCTTCAGTGGGTCTCCACTCACTCAGAAGGGCTTGGGTTCAGATGTTCAAGTAACAGCCTGTTCTCCAGGTTTCTCCACAGCAAGGAAGTCTCGCTTCTGGCTTGGCAGGAATCTGGGACATCATCATCATTATCAAATAGTTTGGGTTGGAAGTGATCTTTAAAGATCACCAACAAGTCCCAACCTCCTGCCGTGGGCAGGGACACCCCCCTGTAGACCAGGTTTCTCAAACCCCATCCAACCTGGCCTTGAACACTTGTAGGGATGGGGCATCCATAACTTCTCTGGGACAGCTTTTCCTGTGCCAGTGTCTCCCCACCCTCACAATAAAGAATTTCTGCCTGATATCTTAACTAAAACTACCCTCTTTCAGTTAAAGCCATTACCCACTTGTCCTATAACTACATGGCATCCTTGTGATATAAATCTACATTTTGGGCAGCAATTCTCAACTTTGAAAAATGGTATTTAATTACTCTACCTTATGACTCGTTGATCTTTTTTTGTTGTGTTTGATTTTGGTTGTACTAAGTTAGGTTATGGGGAGCCAGGAGAAGAGGTGAATAGTACAGAGGATATAATGTTTCTTCCCTTTGCTGAGCACCATGTAGTGCTAAAGTATTCCTAAAAGTTATAGTTGCACCAGAGCAGTCTTGGTTTAGGAAAATTAGTCTTATACTTGATACCCCTTTAAACTTCCTAAATTGATCAGGCTTTTTTTTTTAATTGTTTCCATGCAGTCAAGAAGCAAAGTCTCTGCCTTAGCTGCCTCCGTGAATCCAGCTGTTTGTGCAACTCCTTAGTCACTGGTGAGATTGATTTGCAGAGCTGATAGACAAAGGTGGGTGTTGTAAACCAGGAAGAACAGATTAGATAAGGGCAGATTAGATAAGGTAACAGTCACAAATGCCTTGTTTTCTGCATTTTAAGAGGGGTGTGGTGAGGATGATGTTTACAGTAAGAGATGTTTTGGAGTGTATGCTGAGGGAACACTAATACAAAATAGCTAAGGAGAAATATGTTTCATCCTGAAACTGCTGCTAACAGAGAGCTCCTTCCTGTGGCAACCAGTTATCACTGAATCTCCACAGAGACCCAGAGGATAATGGATATTGGAAGGGATCTCACCATGGCATCAAGTCTGACACCCTGCTCCAGACAGGGACTACTTGGAGAAGGCTGCTCAGGGCAGTGAAAGTCTTGACACAGTACCTGCTGGAGACATGGAAGGGATTTCCTCAACTCCAGCGGATGCTACTTTGGGCCACAGTTGCCCTTTATGTTTCTGATACATTATCCTTCAGAGTGAGCTCTGCAAAGCATTCTGATGAGGAGCAAAGATGTTGGTGGAATAGCCACTGTTGGGGAGGGAGAGCACGTGCTGCACCTTGCAATACTACAGCCACTGCTGTGCCGTACCTGGGCAGCTTTTCCAAGGCAAGGGGATAGGACCGAGACACCCAAGCAGCAGTGCCAGGGAATGGCTCCTGGCACCTCTGGATGCAAACAGCACATTAATACTGGTGCTGCTGAAGAACTGGCAGCAACTAAAGTTGTCTTCTCTCGACTATTTAATAGGAAAACAAGTGGCCTACGTACCATGCTGAATGTGCTTTATGCCTCTGCCTCATTCGACTCCCACTGCTGCCTGCTGATGCATGGTACTCCTCCACAGAAACTTTTAAGAAGCTATGAACTGTTGATGACTCAAAAACAAAACAAAAACAAACCAACCAAACAAACAAAAAACCCAACAAAAAACCAACCAAACAAAAAAAAAAAAAAAAAACAACAAAACACCAACCAAAAAAACCCCCCCAAAATAAAACCTAAAAAACCCCACCTTTACAAAAATCTGCCTTCAACTAAGTAGTCTTGCTGCAAGTGGTTTTGAATCTCTCAGGAAGACTATCTCCAAAGCCTGAGTATTAATGAGTAGTACATTTATGAAGACCTTGAATTGACTACAGTTTTAAAGGTTCATGAAGATCTTTCAGCAGAAGTTATCTCCTTCCAAACTAGGAAAGACATTAGAGATACAAAGTTATATTACTGTAAATTGTAAAAAACCTGAATGTTTAACCAATTTAAATTCACATTTACTAGAGAAGCCTGTAAAAGAAACTTTGTTCGAGAAGAAAGGGAAATAAATGGTTTATTAGCCTTACTTTTTATCTCTGCATCTCGGCAAGGGTCATCTTATTTACTTTTTTATCTCATCCACTGTTACCACTCGTCCTATGTACTGTGAGCTTTGGGGAGGAGCTGTCAGCTTCTGCATGTTTGCACAGCACTGTGGGCTAAGCTCCCAGAAACCACCAAAGTAGGAAACAACTGACACAGTGGTTTTCAGTAAAAAGTTAGATTTGCTGAAATTCATCTCATCCTAATACAGGTGTTTTAAATGGGTCAGAACAATCAGGCTCCTTGAGAAGATGATGAGAAAAGAAGTGCCTCTTTTCTTACTAGTAAGGCAGTATTAAGGTGACTGCCTTGAATGAGATGCATGTATGGATTGCAAGGAAGCCAAATCCTATTTGTAAAATGATTACTATAAAGGTAGACATAAAGGAAAGGAAAACCTGCTCTGAATTTACCAACTTCCATTTAAATCAAACAAACACTTACTGAGCAAGCAACATTACTAGGCTGGGAAAGTCACCACATCTTCATTAGGGTTTCCCTCATCTATTTTTGGATGCATCTGATGTAGCAGTCTGCATTTGAGCTAGTGACCCCGAGCTCCCCTTAAACTCAGTGGGAAGACACAAGCATGCTCAGAGTGCAGTGTATTTCACCTACTTGAAATACCTTGTGATGAAACAAATAACGCTACAGAAGAAGCTGCTTCTCTTCACTGGCCATCCAATTGTTCTCTGCAGCGTCGATAGAAAACCGAGTTCTAGAGCTGCTCAAGAGCAGATGCACCTCAGAACATTTCCTTTTGCTCTCTGTGAGGAAGATAACAATGCTGGGAATGTCTAAAAGGGACTCCTAGGCTTCTCTCTGTATTAAAAGGGAAGGAGGTTTCAGACTAAAAGGCAAGGAAGAATCTAGGATAAGGAACAGAGCTAGATCCTGGACAGTAGAAGTGATTTCCTCAGTCCTTAGCTGCTAAAAAAAAAAAAAAAAAAAGGAATGAGCAAAATCAAAAGGTGCTCATCCTGGAACAAAGGTGCAACTGGAGAAGAGGGGCGATAAACATGCTAAAAAATGTTTACTGATCACTTATGACAGAGGGAGCTGAGAAAAATGCATTTTTCAAAACCGATGTCTCTAAAGTCTGCTACATAGTAAATGGCACACTTGGGATTTCTGATTATTATTATTACTATTACTATTATTATTATTATTGGATTTCATTGCTGCAAGAAACTGTAAAGTTTTTCCTATCTCACAGTGACACTGATGATGTCAAATGGTAACAGAATAGGGTTCTTCGCATTTACAAATTTTCTATACAATTTGCTGTTACTGCTCAAACTTAACAATTTGTCCTTCTATGCCCTGCTAATGCTGTAGGCAGCTGAAGATGCATTTAAATGAAGTAAGGCTGTTAGTTGACTCACTGTCTTTCCAGTGAATGTTATTTCCTTTTCCATGTGTGACACAGCTGAAGATTTCAGGTGTCATCTTCTAATTATGCAGCAAAATGTGTAGCACCAGATAATTGTGTGAGAAGAAAAGAAATAGTCTGAAAAACTTTTTTTTTCCCCACTAATACTTCTACTGTGATCTATGGAGGAATGATATTGGAGATGTTAACACTCTTTCTGACCCTTAAATAAAAACAATTTTCAGTAGGCTGTTATGCCTGGAAAGAAATAATACTTGACTCTTTCAGCAAAAGGAAAGACCATCAAAATGTAGTAAGAGCCTCACCTGTCTTCTCAGGAAAGTTTTCCAAGTGAACAGCATTTTGCAAGGATGGGATTAGGTTATGGTCAATAGGTTTCCCTGCTTACAGAAGGAACACAGACAAGGTTCTGCACATAGATTCACTCTTCACTTATTCATGGCTTACACTGCTTCACCATCCTCTGCAGGCAAGGCAAAAGCTCAGTAAATGAAGAAGCCTGTATCTAAGACGAGAAACCATCCATGGGGATTTATGGAGTGACTGGCAGGGAAGCCCTCTCAGTCAGACCCGAGCAATGCAGTCAGATCCCGAGGACTGGCCCAGTACAAGGGATAGACATGGCTGACTCCCATCTACTTCTCATTGCATCCTTTGAGTGTGGGGCTTTCTGTTCCCAAGATGAATGATAAAGTAATTATTTGCTTCTTCAATGCTTCTTTAATTTTCCTTTTTTGAATCACAGTTCAAGTCCCTTTAAGGTGTACCTTTGATATCAGCAAAGCAGTCTAAATACAGACAGTCTTAACTACAAACAAACTACATCAGTACTGTAGAATGGAGAGGATTCAGTTTATATGATGCAGGTATGTATGTACTTTGCAAAAAAGCACTGGAAGTTAATTAGTTTTTTTAACTCATGGGCATGTATTTCAATTATTATTTTTTTTCTTAGGAGCGTGTTGCTTTTCAGTGCAGCAGTACCGTACCCTACTGTGTTAACAGTTATCAAACTACTCAGATTGTCCAGAATGCTCCGAGATAAGGTTCCTGCTGAACATGTCCCGAGGGCTCCCTCCTCCTGCCAAATCCCAGGACAGATGGGTGTGCCTCAGCTCTTCAAAGGATTTGTTGTCCCATCGTGCTTTGCAGTAGGGAGACAGACTGGAATTGCAGTTTAGTCCTTCAGTTCACTAGATAAAAGTCATCTCTATGCGTAAGTCCTGTGCACCACCCACGGTCCTCTTCTGGACTTGAAATCAGGATGTAAGATGAATATAAATGGCACAGAGATCTGACTTTGGTTGCCTGCAGAGGGGTGAATTTCACCTACTAGGAACAGCTACAGCCAGGTTTCTGAACCCACATGAAAGTGCTGGGAATTTGCACCATTTACTGGCTTGGCTTGGGGAATGAAGATGCTTACAGGAAATGTTTGACACTTTTGCAGGAATTTGGCTTATTTTGTACTAGAGAACAGATATGCTATACCTGAATTTCTAAACTTACTGTACTGGCATCAGAGTAACTAGAAACCACAAAATGAAAAAAAAAAAAAAAAAAAGAGTGTAGACTATGTATAGATATATTTACATCTACATACATCTACATATAGAAGCTTCTGTTCATGGGAATTCTATAAGCCACTGCCTGCAACAGCATCCATCCTAAGGGAATTCTAGACATGATTCTTAAGAGACTGAGGAGATGGGGTTGTGAGGTGAGCCCATCTGTGTCAGCACCTTATCCAGCCATTGCAATGGTCCATGCAGATGGATCTCAATCCAGCAGGGCGTGCTTGTGACATCTTGGCGATGATACTCTGCTCCCCAGCCCTATAAAAAGACCAAAAAGTCAGGTGGTTTAAAAAAAAAAAAAGAAAAAAAAAGGACTCAAAACATTAAATCACAATTCCAATGCTAATGATATTCTAACACAACTACAGATAGTCCACCATCCAAGTTCCCAAGATTTAATGCTTTATCCTAGGGATAATTTCCTCTAGAAACTTTGCTCCTTTTTAACATCATTGTTATCATAATTACCAGGGACTTGATGCTACTAAATTAAAAATCTCAGTCACACTTCCAGGTGCTGAGAACAACTGGCTTGGAAAGGCCTGTTTCCAAGCTTGGCTGCCTGCAAACAGCCCATGGGGAATGGTCCCTGTTGTTTGCACCCCAGGGACATGCCCAGGAAAGTCTGGCAGTCTGCTTGCTGTCTGGCACAAACAAAAAGCAGGCCAGCCTCTTTCATTAACAAGAACTAGAAATGGTCCTGGGCACTGCTTCATGTATTGGTAGAGATTCATCCTGTGAGTCCAAGACCTTAGAATTTCTAAGTATTTATCTAAACCTCTGGAAACTTCCAGCAGTTCTTATGTACTCTACTTAGCCTATGTATAAATATTTTCCACAGGTTTTCTATCCCTGAACATGTCCTCTTTCCCAACAAGAGTTCTCAGCTCTCTGCTGTGGGAAATCCTGCAGTAATTTCTCCAGCTCTCTTGGGAAAGATAAGGGATAAGAAGCATCTGAGAGAAGATGGGGATGGGGTGCTGGCAGGGAGAAAAGAAAACCTGAAGTACCCATGCTTCAGGAGCAGGTTTAAGTTAGGAAAAGGCTTTTCTCCCAGAGGGTTGTTGAGCACTGGAACAGGCATCCCAGGGAAGTGCTCACAGCACCACACCTGACAGAGTTCAAGAAGCGTTCAGACAATGCTCATGGGTGTGACTCTCGGGGATGGTGCTGTGCAGGGCCAGGAGCTGGACTTGATGATCCTGATGAATCCCTTCCAACTCAGCATGTGCAATGATTCAAGCAGGCACAGTGTCTAAGCAGTGCTAAGCAGGCAGCCTGATGTCACAGCAACACAAGGCATGCCAGTCACAGCCCAGTCTTGCGGCTCACCAGCTGTCTCACTGGCAGAACTGAACTCAGATTTATTTCCACAGGGCAATGTGAAAACATGGTCCTACTACAGGATGAATATCTTCATTTGTGGGATGCTGATCAGACACTAAGTCATACCTGTCATTATGATAGGCAGGCAGGTTGGATTCTTGTCATGAAAAAAGGACATGGAAGCATATTAAGACTGATGGCTGCCAAAGTCACCAAAATTTTACAGTGAGCAGCTCAGACAACTGGGCCTGCCAGAGCAGCCACTTCTTTAGATGATAGCTGGAAAATTAGGACCAACACTAAAACAAGATGTCACCATAAGTAGTCTGGATAAAATCCATTATAATTAATGAAGAAAAGGGGAAGAAAGCAGAAGCCCAAAGAATATTTCCAATCCCTCCAATCAGGCAGCGTTTTTCTGAACTGCAGAGCATTTATCAGACTAGAAAGAGCCTGCGTTCACAGAACCTCAGACTGATGTTCTGTAAATGTTTGCATAAAATGCCAGCACAGTCAGACTTCTGAGATGGTGAAGTCACAAGTACTCAACTGCAGTGAAGATACACAGCCAGGAGAGCAAATGCCAGAGGAGCTGGCACACCTTGCTGACAGGCAGGACAGAAAATCCAGAGGAACAGCAATTACAGGATTCAAGCACAATGTGCCAGATTTGGGGGAGCCTGGCAGGTGGCTGGCCATCTCCCTCTGCTGGCAACTTCCAAACACTCCCAGTGATGCTGTCTGGCTGGAGCACCCCCAGGGGAAATGCCAGGAGGACAAGGACCCCGGTGCTCCCTGTATATCACCCTTGGGTTGCAGGTAGCCTCCTTCACCCCAGGACAGAGAGGACCCAGAGCTGGAGTTCTCTTAACAAGGGAATAAAGTAAATACATCTTTCAAAGCTGCAGTGGTGTTTTCCAGAGATAGTGGGAAGAGGATACCGGTACCCCCATGGGTCCTGCTGCTCCTGCCAACACTTCCCATCTCCTGTGGGCAACAGCACTCTCCAGCCTGGGCTCCATGTCCCAGACTGCTGAACTTTCAAGTCTGGGTGTTCCCCTTAGCCCCAAGACCCAGGGAAATGTGCTGAGTTCAGACCTTGGCTTGAAACTCTTCATCTCTTCCCTTTGTGCTTCAGCTGCCTCAGCTGTGGAGAGATGGCAAGAGCCATCCTGCTTTGGTTATCAGCAGTGCACAGTGGACGAAAGCTGCTCTCACTGATGATACACCCACATTTGAGCTCCTCTCTGCTGCTTTGTGGGCATGCAAAGAGCACCAGAGGGGACAAGACCTTCACCTTCCTCTGTCCCATGCCCTGCATTCAGAAGATGGCACAGTCCTGGTGAGTTTCTCATGTCTTGGCCCTATCCATCTCTGCCTCCCAGCTGGTAGCTCAAGCACTGGTGGGGTCAGAGGCAGGGTCTCCAGCCCTTTGGACTGTAGGTGACCAGCAGTATCTGGACACAAGTCAGTGGAGAAGCCACAGCACTGCCCTGCACACGAGGGCTCTCTTGGACTGTGCCTCTGACACACAACAGGCCCCTCTGGGCACTGCATCCCCAACACCCTGGTCAGGTGTCACTGCTGACCCCAGACTGAACACAGGAGGACTCACTCCTTTGGAGAAAAATATTTTGGGAAGACTGAATACAGGAAAGTGTATTTGCAGGCCAGGAAGAAAGAGGCTAGATGAGATTTGCATAGCAATTTTCCAGAAGTCATGGGAAAGAGTTCAAAATAACTTCTTGCACTGGTCTTCTGGTGCCTGAGGCACCATACTAGCTGCTGTTATTTCAACAAAGCAAGGTGATAATATAGCAGCAGCATTATATAGTGCATCAACACCACCATTTCTGCTGCCATGCTGGGCATGGAGGCAGATAACACATCAAAGAGCTTGCCCCGAATCGCTGAGATAACGAAAATATTGCATAACTGGCTACACTGCCTTTACAAACAACATGCCCATTCATGTCTTCCATTAAAGAAAATGCTGTTTGTTGGGTTTCTTGCATTCTTTCTTTTTGCCCTAATGCTTGTTTGTGAACAAGATGTCAGTTCCCTCCCAAGAACAAAGCAACAGCATGGACATGGGGATGGAGATTAGGCTTGAACTCTTGGGGGAGATTACAGGGCACTCTTAATGATCTTGAAGACTTAAGAAGAAGGGTCCCCAAGGATGACTAGAAAAAGTTAGACCAGAAAGATATGTAAGACTCAACTTATTGGCTCTGTAGAACTTAAGAAAATTGGACTCAAGCCTCAAACACTTTTTAGTATCTTAGATGTGAATTCAATCATCTCAATTCAGTTGTTTGCATATAAACAAATCTGCAATACAAAGAAACACACTCAAACCATTTTTATGGTACCTAGAAGAACCACAGGCTTCTAATGGCGCAACTGCTCTAGTCTGCAGGCTGAACATTGCTGCCAGCTCTCCCCAGCAGCACTACAGCAAGTTGGTCTAGCATCATCTAGAAACTATCTCAAAACACTTGCCATTCTTTGGGAGTTGGATGCTACAACAGGCAAGTAAATAAATCTTAAGTGCTAAAAGGAGTTGAGAGATCTCGTTCTGGTGAGAGGGCCATTCAGAAAGTCCCACAAAGACTGAGAGATTTCCCACAGAGCAGCCAGACTGTGAAATTCAGATATGAAGGACTTCAGAATAGTAATGGCTTTGGTGGCCTCCTGTCTCTTCCAAATATCAGGGGGAAGGTAAAATGTTCTTTTAGGTTTTCTGTTCTGCTTGCAAAAAGCCCTTCTGGTTGTATGGCTGGCCAGAGTGAATGCTATTGGAAAGTAGGATAGTATTTGTCAGGTATCAGGCAGATGGCAAACAACAATTCTCTGCAAGCTCAGTGAGGGATGAAATAGGACCCAGTGTTTCTTAATTGAAACAATATATACCAGTCTATGGTACTGGTGAGACTGTAAATTAGGCTAAATATATAAGGACATTATTTTCAGATCAATGGCTTTATCAAGCACTATTGCAGACCAGTAACAATAGGAGAGATCACAACTGCCTAAGATATGTGCTACAACATTTATATGTTGCTAAGCCCTTCTGAGTTGAGCTTTTTGAACAATCAGTGGGGGAACACCACCATGCATTCTCTGCCTCTTTTCCACAGAGAGCCTATGGAATACCTAAGTTTTGTAATCTAAGAGATTTTCAGGTTGATCACAAAAGCTATTGATTTTGAGCACCTAAAAGTTTAAGTTAATACTGGAAAACAGGCAGTATGAATTGCTATTTGAAAGTTGAGCATCTACATCCTCCCGTGGAACGGATTTGATGGGATCTAGTTTCCCACCAAAGCTAGCAAGGATGCAAGAGAAAGCAAAGAATCCTTACTTTAACAAAGCTCATTCGAATAGTACACATCTTGGTCAGCTCATACACCACTTCGAAACCATGATTGACTGACTGGGCAAGCAGCTGGGCGAAGAGCTGGTTGTTGAAGATCTTGAGGCTGCAGCCACTGGGGATCTTGCAGACTGTGGCTGGGTGGAAGCCATGCTGGTAGTTACAGTTGCGGCTTTGCACAAAAATACTGCTGTCACTGACGCATTCGGCATAAACCTCCCCTCCGACGTAGTAAAGATGAACACCTGGAAAACCCACATATAACATCTATTATTTATCCACTGTTCACAATACACTTTATGCCAGTAATTAATTATCTTACTGGTTTGGGCATACAAGCCCAGGATCCTTCCAGGATCTTTGTTTCTCAGTGCAGGTTGCTTTACTTTTACCCAACAGCATAGTACTTAATGACAAAATACATGTATGTAAACATCAAACACGTGCCAACCATATCCTAAACATCAATCAAAACTACCCAAGAACTGAAAAATCACTATTGCATTACATGGCTAAATGTATTTTTGCTGTTAAGTAAATGTACACTGGCCACTTCACTGCATGCCATTGTTTTACTACAGGATCCTACTGTCATACATTTAAAACACAGCATGGTGTGTACCTAAAATAGTTTTTCTGTATTTTCCTTTATCTGCTACATCATGTATTTGCATTTACATGATGTGATTTACTCATCAGATCCTGTTCCAAGTGACCTCTAGCAAGAAAATGACTGATTTTCTTCTGAACTTTTCAGTGCCCAAGTGACTTACCAACACTAACTCAAATTTTGACTGTGACTTGAGGAAATTAAGATGGAAGCACTTCTATCCCTTCAAAGACTCTGATCCACCAAGAATATTTGCTTGCATGAAAACATACCTGAACTGGTGGGAGAATTTGTCTTAGCCTAATTCAGCAACCTTGAAGTTGGGGATCATATGTAAGATATTAACTGTGTAGATGCCTTCTCTAGCTGATAGATGGAGAGAGGCACCGTGACCAGATGATTCACTCCATTTGCTACAGAGTGCAGGCTCAGAGCCAGCGTAAAGCCATGGAAGTCTGTGAAGGTGCTGAAAAGGCCCTCCCTTTCCCTGCCCCTGCTGGCACACCTGCCTTCATGCTGGCAGCAACAGCTGAGGACTGGGCTGCTGTCCAGGCTGAGGAAGTGAACCAGCTAATAAACTTAAACAAACCCAAATTTATTTTCAGTGAGATCTTGGGAGACCTTCATCAGTGCAAATGCGGCAACGGGGTCCCTTACTGCTTGAACATGAACATGAACCTGAAGGGAGCCAAGTCATTGTGTGAAAATGCCCAGACAGTCACCCTTCTCATGGCTAGATTAAGGGAAATGAACCCTTCCCATGGCCAAGAGAGGTGGAAGAACTCAGTTCTTTGTTCTTGCAAAAACCACCACTAAATAAAAATAAAATCCTCCTCTCTAATGCTGGTATGTCCTTCAAACACACACAAATGTTCACAGAGCCTCAGTAGACTGCCTGCAAAGCTACTGGTAACTATGCTTTAATAATGCAGCTGTAATTAGTTTTATTCCTGGTGTCTTTCACACAAACAAAGACTGGTTATATATTCCCAGTCTGTTCATCACTCTGCAGTCATAACAACAAGGGGCAGCAGCACATCCTTAGGACAAAACCAGCCTCTAAACAGAAGTGGGAATGGCACGGGGGAAAGGAGGTTGAGTGAGAAAATAATCTGGGAAAAATACACTCTCCCATAGACTTCCAAGGTGACTCAGATGGGAACCTTAAAGTCTGTCTTCAAGCCATCACTTGACTTCTGAGCACCCACAAGATCTGAAATGAGCTGCGAGTGGCAGGGGTGTGGTTCAGAGCACACTCAGGTACTGCACTGGGAACAGCAGCCACAGGATAGCATCAGCTCCAACTGCACCAGGCACTCTGGGGTGCTGCACACTGTGACTGTGACCGCTTGATCTTCCTTCCCACGGAAATGGATAAAAGGGAAGGACAGAAAGGACCTTCATGGAGTCCGTATAGCTTTCTGAAATAATCAGATGAAGTGAGAACAGAGGGTAGGGAGAGAAGGTTAAGGACATAAATGTACACCACATTTCAAATCTTCAGGTGTAGCTACTGATTTAGAGTCAACACAGGGGATGCTAAGGTGAAAAACTTTAAAAGCTGAGTTTTCAAAGAATATTAAGTAACCCATTTTCTGAAAAAAAAAAGAATTGAATGCTTTCAAAGGTATTGCCCAAACATTGTGCAAAAATAACAAAATCATCAATTTTCTGAAAGCAGAGGTTTCTTGTGAAATTTTTAAAAGCAATCAATACAGCACTAGTAAGTGCGTATTCCTATTATTCCAGTATTCATTCACCAGAGGAAAGCACCCTAAAGGAAACCAAGCAGCTAAGTACATAATTTGTAGAAGATCAAGTCAAAGGTCCACTGTGTTCTGGTGGTATTTCATTGCTCTCTGCAGAAACTGAAAATTCAGCAGTCTCCAAGCATCCACATCTTTTTGACACCGATCAAAAGTTCCCTTTTTGTCCTTGAAGTCTGACTGCTGAAACAGGTCCAATTGCTCGTAGATGTTGCATTGTGTTCTGGATTGGTTTTAGCTTTGATGTGGTATTTCCAGGAAATGGTTTAACGCTGATACACTAGATGACAATTCAATCACATATCCTTATCCTACTGAGCTAATCTTGTTTACTCACTCTTTTTTCTCCCCTGTTAACATGAGACAATTGTATCCATTTCAGCAGCTTTCATCTGTCCACCATGCCTTTGAACTATACCCTTCTGGAGCTGCTCTGTGCTCTTCTGCAAGCCTGCACTGGTGCCACTTGTATTCCATTTCTATGTTTTTTCAGGATTTGCATAAACAGGGAAGAACAGTAAAATTAGGGATCTCTGGTATATTAAGCTCCTCTGGGCAACCTGCTCCCTTCCCTTGGGCACATTCCTAGTGTAGGACTTTAAAGGACTTTTAATCAATTAAGACAGATCTTCACATTTCAATTGATGAAGACCATTAGCATTTACCTAACTTTATTTCTGTTCTGTCTCTTCATCTTTTGAGGCAGAAAGTCACAGGCTGTAACATCACCAAGTGACAGCTGGGATTTTTTGTCATTCTTCTTTTAGGGCCAGGCTCAGCTTTGATCTACATCCCTCTGACAGCTTACACTGAGAAGATGTAGAGCTTTGCTTTATTTTCCAAGTAAGTTAGAACTAGATGTACAACACATTTGCACTCTGCACAATGAACCACTACGGCACACACTTGTAGCATCGGCAACATAAGCATTTTCCAGTCCGGAGAAAAATGCAAGACCTTAGCACAACATTGCCTGCTCCAGCCCTCACGTTCACTGTTGCTTGCAAAAACTGTATCACATTTGTCTCAGAGCTTCCTCCTATTCAGTCATTCAACACTAGACTATCAAGAGCCAATTAAAATATTGCTCTAGGCCTGGGAAATGAGGTGAGGTTGACAAGATAATAGGAGTGGAACAATTAGAGTTAATTAGCCCAGTGGGAAATGCATTCCCAGGCAGCTACTGGTGAGAGGTTGGGTTGGCAAGGTAATGAGTCTAGACTGGATATACCAGAACAGGCAACGCTTCATCTGCATGGAGAAGTGGCTGGCACAGGGCTTCTGACTCACCACCACAAACAACAGTAAGTTCTGGGAGAATATCAAACCCTACACAGCCCTGGGGAGCTGGGATGGAATGTGTGTGGCCATGCGTGTCCAGGTGTGGTCTCCTCATACTTGGCACCACCAGCATGTCACACTGCATGCTGAGGGTATCTGTACACCACAGGTGGAATCTACAGAGCTGCACCAGCAACCACTGGTGGGAGAATAATCTTAGTTTTACTAGTGAAAAGCTGACAAAGCAGGGAATCAGAATGGCGGGGGCTGGGGAGAAAGCTACAAACACAATTCTACCAGAGTTCTTCAGCTAAGTAACTCAACTACTAAGTGTTTCATCCATCTCTCTTTGTTATTTGGTGGGAGGAGAAGCAGCCCTGAGGCACCAGCAATTATCCTTTTAGTGGCATTTCAATGGCAATATTCCCAGTTGCCAGAAGCTCTAATAAATAAAATGAAAATACATACTGCTAAATTAGAACACACAACTATAAACAACATTTTTCTCTTTGCTGGCCAAGTAAATAGCCTTTGTAAGGAGTTACTCTGCTGATTGTTATCCAGTCAGAAAAGAATCCTCTGCTTTTCTTCTATTTCAGAAGTAATGTCAGAGGTTTGATTTTAAGGCAAGCACTTCTGATGAATCAGCTAGGTTAATGCAATGCATGGATCTTCTGAGCCCTGAATGTTATTCTTGAGGAGAGGGGATTTCCTCTTACCTTTTCCTATGTGTCTCCTTGTGTTTTCTATAGTAGAATTGCGGTTTACGTTTGAGAGCAGACCCAGGCAGAACCTGTTTTTGTTATTCGAAGGATCTGTAAATCCATCTATAAGGATACTTCGAGAGGAGGCCTGGAAAGTCTCCCCTACCCGGTTGTTGAGTTCATAGTAGGCAACTGAGCACCAGTGTTGAGGTTCCTCATAACAAACAGGCCGAAAGTCTGTAGGAAATAAAGTTAAGCAGCTGCTCAGGTTTCAGCAATATTTTTTAAACAATCTTTCTCTGTTTTCTTTCATTCCCTCCCATTCTCGGCCCACCATCTCTTAATCTAAACAGTCACTTGTGTCATTCTTTATCCCAACAGCAGCTTCCACTGCTTCTTGATTTTATGACTGAAGTCCCAAACATGCAAAAGGTTAGTGCACCAGCTTAGCTCTAAGCCTCTGAGGAGCCCCACTTCTTCTTGAAAGTGAAAACTCCACTGCATTAAATCAGCCGCACTGACATTCCTCACTGAGCTGGGGCCCAAACTATACACTGAAAATAGTAAGGGATACATCTGCTCTGCACACCAGCAGGAGATAGGGATGACAGATGGGCTCAAAGCAAGTCAAAACTGAGCCAAGTTTTTGGTATTAGGCCTTCAGCCTAATACCAAACTCTGTAGCTCAGAAGTAATAAATCACTCCAATTTTTGCACGCTTTCAGGCTTTCCGCTTCCATGGGAGACTGCAAGCAGAAATGTCAGCAAGGTCATTTCTTTTGGATCTATCCCTGCCCAGGTTTTCTAAGTCAGAGACAGAGAAAGACTCAAAAATGTAACAGAATCTCTGAGCCTCATTTGTCCTACAGGAATTAGTAGGAAATTTTATCCTGCCTGCTCACCACAGGCATGTGAGCCCGCCTGCCCCCAGAGCACCTCTGTGCATAACCTCTAATAAACTTCCAACTAATATTCACTAGGATAGTGATCAGGGATGGTAGGCTGTGATAAAGAGATTAAACTAGCTTGACAATTTATTTAAAAGTATTGGTGTCTGATAACTTGTTATTATCCGGCCATTCTGTGTCCCCATCCGTAATTAGTGCTATCCCCTCACATTCCTTCTGCTCCAGTTCCGTGCTACATGCACACTCCTTGCTGTTTCAGAAGGCTGACACTATATGTATTTTTTAATGTGCATGTATGTGCAGTGTTCAGTCCTCATTCTAGAAATGACATTTCATTAGGAACACTATATGATGGACTAGAAGAACAACGGTGATTTTTCCTTTGCAGTAGCAGGAAGCCAAAGCAAAAGCCAGCAGAGGAATTCCATTTTCCCTTCCTACTCAGCAGCAATGGGCTCTGAATGGTGGGGGCATCAGTACTAGCCAGTACTAGCCCAAAGGTAGCAGAGGCCATCCTGGAGAGGTCATCAAGTTGCTTTGAGGAGTGCAAGCAGGTCCCCGGACCCTTATTTGACCATTAATGCCTCTCCCACTAAAAAATTCTTGTAAGACAACAAAGACTTTGGTCTTCTGTCAAAATATCTTTGTACTCCACTAGAACATGCCCTTTTCTTTTCTAGCCAGCCAGTAATGTAACATTAATACAAAGATGGCAGTGAAAAGGTCCCCACTATAAGGCTCTAAAGTACTTGAAACCTAGAGCTGAAGGTGATAAAGAAATGAGTTCTGATATTGATAATGCTTTTGTGTGATATATTACCCCACCATCTTTGATTTGATATGTTTATCTTTACAACGTAGATAACAAAGTTTGCTTTCATTAACAGCTTTTTAACTGTAATAGTCCATGGATGCAAATAAGGCTTAAACTCTGTAACTTTGCACATAATTCACGGAAATATTGCATCAACCTATCCTGCTAGCTAATGGATGGGTCTAGCACACAGCCTTACTGCAAAACTGCCTGAAAGTTATTACTACAGATCACTAAACCTTCTTGCGCAAATAACATTTTTTCTTAACGGTTTTAATTTAAAGAATAATACAAATGGTTATTTACTTTCAGCTTCTCCATCGGCAGATTTACCTCCATTGGGCAAGGACAGCACTAGTTGACTTTCAGCTATTGCATCCATTGATCGTCCATTGTGGATGCCTGGAGGTTCTCTTGCATGGTAGGGTGGAGGTGGAGTTTCCACTGCAGAAAGAAAGAAAAAAGAAAGGAGAAAGAGAGGAGAAAGAAAGGAATAAAGATGCCTAAGTCAGTATGTTGATAAATTCCTCCTGTTGTTTTTTGTTTGTTTGTTTTTGTTTGTTTGTTTGTTTTCCCCTGGTGAATATTTTACTACTTCAGGATTGTTTGGCTTGAGAAGACTGGAAAAAGCACAAATCAGAATCTGACCTCCCTTCAGTCTCTAGATTAAGACCATTGCACGTTCAGCAAAGATGGGAAGGAAAAGCTGTCATGTTGGACACGCAGCATTTGAAAGAGAGAGGGTTGGTCACAACAGCACCTCAGGCCTAGACCTGTGTAAAATCAAGTTCTCTGTTGACACCTGTTGTTACCCTAAAAAAGCAATGCAGTTTCACCTGTTATTTCCAGAATTCTCTCTTTAATTTAAAACTTGAAGAGGACTATTTCAGAGCAGAAGCTAACTTTATTTGATCCTCTGGGAGGAAGCTCTCTTTCTTCATAATCTATGCCTATAGAAAGCTGTAGAAATCAGACTTGGCAAAACTCCCTTCAGACTTGTTCCTTTTTCGTCTGTCCTGCAAGGGAAATCTGTCCCTCTCTGGGTTTGTTCACTTTCTCATCAAAGAGCAGTAGATGTCATAAAAACATTGGGGGCAAAAGTATCAAGTCACAATTGCTCAGCTCCTGATTTGTTTAATTTACAACAACATGAGGTAGAAAACAGAAGGTGACTCTATGGTGGGGATTATCCAGAAAGGCTGGAGGCTTTAGAAAGCCAAATTAAAAAAGACTTCATTTTCATATTACAAAATGTCAACATTCATTGCATAAGCACTAAAAGTGTGTTGTTTTGTCTGATTTGAACAGAAACTCAATGGGCTTATGTGCAAATTACAGCCATATACAAGCCTGCAGGACCAGTGGTCTCTTTAAGAAGAGTTTAACTTGGTTCCAGACTGAAATTCCCTCTTGTGTTTGGGGTCTCTTGGCTGGCCCTCAAAACGGAGCAACTTGACCCAGAGTGGATAACTGTGAACTGTCTCATGAGACAACCACTGAATCTTCCAAGTAAGTCATGTTATTCTATTCTATTTAAGCACTGTTCAGGATCTAGGAATTTCATACACTATATGATATTTCTAACACTTAGATGACACAACCCTCCAACAAAAAATAGTAAAACAAAATCAAGAAACAATTATATGGATATTTTTAATGTCTACTCCTAAACTAGTCACATTTAGGTCTCCTTGTATCCACTAAAGAAAAATAGGAACATGCAGACACATTGGACATATACAAAAGATGCAATGAATCTTATTCTGGGAGTTTCTGTTTTCCTACAGGGAGAGTATAGACAATTCCATGAGATGCAGAAACCTGCCCTGTTGACATCTGTATTTGGTCACAGCAATCCCTCTCAAGGTTCTTGATGTGACTTCAGTTTGCTTTAGATAGCCTTCCATCCCTGATTGTTACACAGGCAAATTATGCTTATCAGTATGCCCTGTGCTGTGATATACTGAAGCTCAGGTTGAGCCACTTCCATTATTAAGTAGCTTTGCAAGGTCTCAAGTTCAGTTAATGCACGAGTCAGAGTCATTACACAGCTGGAATGAGCCTGATGTACCAGTCAGGACCAGCTCCACTGAATCCAGCTTAGTTACACGGAGGTGAAAGAAAAATACTGGAGAAGACAAACAAGTCTTACTACTTGATGAAATGTTTCAGTGTTGCTAAATATGATTTAATCAGAAATGCAGATCTAGAGAAGAAATGAATGAAGGCACATTCAAAGAATGAAGAGGGAGGGAAAAACATCACACTGTGTTGAAAGTATTCAGCTTAAAATGAAGTTCAAATGCTACAAACATCTTGTAAAATAAACATCTTTCTTGCACCTAAAATGAAATAGGCATATCATTAAGGACCTGAATTTAAATGCTTCATAGTTGTGACACTAAAATCCTAAATTACATGATTTTGACCTGAATTCATCTTTATGAAAAGCTGACATAACTGAAACTATTTGAAAGTTAAAATGCTGAAGTGAATCTGAACTCTGTTTTGATATTAAAACTAGCTCTTAGCTGTGTTGCATTAACAGCAAAAGCATAGTTAACTTTTCAGGTAATTAGAGCTGTACTAAGTCAGGAGTTCACAACACAAACAATCTGAGTGACATAAGCCTGCTAATCTCAGAACTGTGGAATGTGTTTCAAAGTCATAGGAACTTACTTGGTGACTCCAAGTGTTGGACCAGATCGTTAAACACGTTAACTTTCTGAAATTTACACAGTCATGGGATTGCCATAAACTTAAAAAAAATTGTGCACACCGATTTCCCTATTTTATCCTGTCTCTTGATGGAGTTCGTAAAGATTCCTACCCTGGCCATCCTAAGTACATCCTAGGGTCCCTAAGTTAGGTCTTGCAAGTGCTCTTTTTCATGAATTGTACCAGAAGCTTGGATGGGCAGCTTTGGACAGGAGGTGGCCTGGCACACCCCTGCTCTCCTCATTTTTTTTTTCTCACAGTAATCATGGCACCTCACCCAGGCACTTCTAGGAGTGGGATGACTATAGTTCTCCATCTCTTGAGCATCTGTCAGAAGGACTGAGACACAATATACAAGAGACACAAGAAATCACATTCCAAGTCCATTCTATCCAACAGTTCAATCTGCAGCTACAGTCTGGGGGGAGCACAGAGTTGTCACCTGACCCCGGGCCCCGGCAAGACCCTCAAATGCCTCAGTCAGAGTGTCCTAAAGCTCATTCTTACCCGTGAGCTGATAGGGACTCCCTGGTCCAGAAGAGCTTTCTGGTGAGTTGGGGTAGCTGATGCTGTTAGGCGACTGGGAGAACATGTGGCTGGGGGATGATGGAAAAGGGGTGCATGGAGGATGCTGGAAAGAATCCGGGTAAGTGGCGTTGTGCGGCATCAGTGGCTCGCTGTGCAGAGAAGTGTTTCGAAACTTGGCAAGGAGGCTGAGGTGAGGGTTAAACTCGCTGTGTCTTGGAACGAGTACAGGAGGTAGGACTGAAAATAAAAACAACAGAAAAAATGGTTAAAGCTGTATTCTTGAAAGTATGCCTTGTTGTAAGTTAAAAAGAGGCATGTTCCGTGCTGCTCAAATATTGCTGTCTGCATACAAGTCAATGAAAAGTAACAAACTTGTTCAAACCCAAGAATCAAAAGCTGAATTCTTGGACATTTTTCTTCAGATCTGCAGCCAGTTACAGCAGTTCCACATGCAAAATAAGGAATCTTGACTTTAACAAGGTACCATAAAATTCACAGGTACAGCATGAAGAAATTCAGGCAGTGCATCTCTCCCTTTCAAAACTACCTGTTCCTTCCTTCTTCAAGAACTGAACACGTCAGGAGTTTTCTAAACATTATCACCAGGATGTGGGTTGTGCCAAATTCACAGCCAAGTTTAATAACAATTAATAGTGCTCTGCATTGCACTGCATATTTTACTACCAGCATGTTACAGATGGGCAAAAGGAAGTACAGACCTGAAGCCAGACACCAGATCTAAAATGTTGTCAGGTACTTGCAAATGCTGCCAGCCAGACAGTGGGATCTTTAAAAGGAAATGTAAATGGCAATTCAAATATTGTAGCAATATCAATTTAGCTCCTGCAATACAGTTAGAAAAGATCTAGCATAAGAAGGTATATGTCAGTGGTTGGTATTTAGGACATGAAAAATGCAGGTCAGAAAACTGAAATCCAAATTAACCCATTTAAAAATTAGTCTAGTAGAAGATAGTGCCTATCCACAAACTCTCTTCACTTTCATCTCACACTGTCAGTGCTGTTAACAGCATTGCCCCTTTGAGAAACCCAAAGCTAACCCAAATTACTTTGGATTCAGACATATGAGAAGCAAGAGTAGAATTAAGACTCAAAACACTTTGAAAATCCTGACTGGTGAGATACCTATGAAGATGCAGTCCCTAGGCTGGAACACAAGGAGGTTTGCTAAATAATTCTGAATATGAGAGTTAAACCTGAGGCTTTAACTGTGTCTTCCATAGTCCTTGGTGGGGAGAGCAGCACATACAATGGGTGATTCCTGTACTCTGAGATTTCTCTATTAGTCACTAGCTCAAAAAAAATTTATCTTTGCTAAGGCTTTCAACACAGGTAGGGGGAATGAATTCCCAGTTGGTGTTGTGCAGATCTAAAAGCCATCAAAGAAGATAAGGGGGCAATTTGAGTTATTGTGAGAAGGATGATTTGTGCCAGCATCAGGCACAATTCAGCAGGCTTGTACTGACTGACCTAGTATCCAGAGTTCCTCTGACCTAAAACCCAGCAGCACATCACCTTCCAGTCTATCCTTACTAGTTTATGGAAGCAAATATTAATGTGCACCCTTGGTTTTAAATGTTGATGAGACTATATAGTTTGAACGTGTTTTAACATATTGCTTGGGCCAGAAAGCTGTGTCTAGGTAAGGCAAATTCTTTTTAGTTAGGTTAGCTAAGAACTTTTAATTACAGCAAACTCTCATTTATCCAGCTTAATGAAAGAGTGCGATAATTGCTATTGAATAAAGTAAATAATGTGTAGATAATGCAAAACATGTGCATGAGAAGAGGCTGCAGGAACTCTGCTTGGAATGCATTTCAGTCGCTCAGAGAGCTGGGCCATTTACAGTGCCTGGTTTACAGCTCCTTGCTTGATGTAGCACTGTGCTGCAGTAGAGGTGGGGTTAAACAACGTGTTGCCCACCCACTGAAATGTACCACTGAGAATTTGCTAGTCACCCATGACCTGAAGAACTGAGCCCTAAAACTATGCAAAAGATTGGACTGATGGCAGGGAACTGCACTGTAGAAGTTATCTTCTCACCTGCCTGGAAACACAGGCACTGGGATACCTGTTAAGACACTCCACATACACGCTTCTCTGGCTAATGCATTGCTAATTAGCCTCTGGCCAGGACAAGGATTGGTGCTCTGAAGACTACTTTCTTTCCTTCTGCCTCTCATATGCCCCTACTTGTGTCATGAAGAGTCTGCTGCCACTTTCTTAAGTTGTTTGGTAGAGAAAGGTATTTCAGCTTCTTTACTGTTCTTTTAGCTTTAAACATCCAGGTAGGATTCATACAGGCAATACAAGTATTCACATCTGACAAGCACTGCCCAGTCCTCTGCGGATCTCTTCACAGCCAGTGGAGAGGAATAAACTCCTTTACTGCTATATACTAGAACAAAACCAGTACCATCACTGCAGATGTGATTTTGGTGAACTGTATTCCTCCATCCCATGCTCCTGTGAACAGCTCCAGGCTGTGAGCTGTTGCTGCTTCTGGAGTTTTCCTCAGCAGCTCCATGAAACTGGTATAATGCTTGCCAGGACTGCTGCTGATCAGCCAGCTCTGACTGGCAGCCTTCGAAACAGGGGAGCTGGTGATCCCTTTGCACCCAGCAGAGGTGCTGGGCAGGGGACAGCTGTGTGCAGCAACGTTGTGCAGTGTTGAGAGGCTGACACCTCACTGTGAGTACCACAGCTAAGGGAGCTGCTTCCTTCAGCCCTGTGAGAACTCAACTCCTTCTCCAAATGAAAGCTGAGAATCTGGATGTGTGAACAGCACTTGCCAGGGAAAGTCTCTGATTTGCCTTGAGTGAGTCAGCAGGAAGAATTTTCAAGCCTTGAACTCCTTCCCGGCTCTGACCATGGCACTCTTAATTTCTGCTCTGCTGAGCAGTTTTTGCCACCTCACTCACTCTTTCCATTGACTGTTCTGTGACTGCCTAGAGGGCTAAAGCCTCTGTGGTGGGGAGGCATTCAGAGATTTTCTTGTTTGTGGCTAAGAGTACCCCCCAGGGCCTTGTTCTTCTTGTTCTTTTGGTAACATGTCACTCTCCAGGACTCAGCCACTTTGAAGGAAGTGTGACCAGAGGCATAAAAATGAGTAACTGAGTGTGTTGGGACCTGTCTGTCCTCATAAATTACCAGCATTTTCTCCACTCATTTGGGTTCTTTTCTTCTACCTGCTAGTGTCCACCATGAGCCAGAGATGGATCCTTCCTTCTATGCATGCCAAAGTGTTGATGGTCTTTGTTCAACTGAAGACAAATATGGTCATGTCCTAAGTCCTGCCACTGCCTTTCATGCCTTTCTCCCATTCCCTTTAGCTTCAAGAGTTGTTGCTGGGAACCTGGCTCTGCCCAGAGCCTGTGACTTCAGATACTAGCAAGCAAACTTACCTGCCTCATTTTAATTTCAGGTACAACATCCACACTGCAATTTCTCACACATTAATCCATCTCTGCATAGTTCACTGCTTTTGGAGACCACTCTCTGGTGAGGTCCATCTATTCCCTGTGCCCATGAGTACTCCCAAACACATGGCCAACAGTGAGGCCATCAGGTGGGCTTCTACCTGGGAGGTTATCACACCTTAGTCCCATTCAGGCTTCATGAAAGCATTCAGTTAGTCTAAGTCAAAAATTCTCCTGTCTACAGCAATGGTGCACCCTTAAATTTGCAGTACTTACATATGAATGATCTCATATAAAAATAATAGGGTATATGTTTAGGCAGCTTCTGCTGACAACAAACCAGACTTCTGAGAAGCTCTTCGAAGGCAACAACAAAGGGGGAAGCAGAGCATAACCAACATACCTACCTCCTTCAGATTAGGTGGCCTAACTCCTCTGCAGTGGGATGTTGAACATATTGAGGGAATATTTTCTGCTTTTTTTCTAAGTGGCACATGCTATTCAGCAGACCTGAGAAGAAATCTGCCAGGAATACTGTAGCAGCAATAAAAGCCATGTGTAATCTGTGCAGTATCAGTAGCAGAGCCTAGAATGGGACTGGGCAACCTGAGGACACAGCAGAGGTAATGAAATCCCTGAATCTCTGACCTGATTTCAAAGCTGTACTCTAGAAACAGAGGTCTAGGGATTTGCAAAGCTGTAAAAGAAAGGGTGAGGCCCTCCCATCTTTGACACAACTCATCCGTTCCAGCTTAAAGTTAATGAATCTGGTCATAGAGTGGTTGACTCAGCAAGAAAGACTGCAGTGATGGAAAATGATCCCCAAAAGGATGAACATTTTTATGAAAATAATAATGGTATGTGGATTATAAAAATTACAGTGTTGACTTATTCAATGGGTGGATTCTTTACCTCCAGAGGATGAGACTCAGAGAATCTCATATAAGCCTAAGATCACCAACAGCCAAGATGCAGATTGCCTGCAGTTAAAAGAGGACTGTTGTTTAAACAGACCAGTACCTAAACCAGCCATTTCTGTGGTGATCTCACTGCTACCACTTTCTCATGAAGCTCATTTGTTTCTTGCCTTGCCACCACCTCCTTGCAGCACTGCTTTCTAACTGGAGCTGCGTTGCACCACCTGCAGTGGTGCAAATTCTCTCTACTGCTGCTGCCCCAGAACACCTGAGTGGGTTGCACTCTTTGCTATACTATACAAATATATACCATAGCTGTGAGCTTTAGCTTCTGAGTCGTCCCTGTAAGCAGAGTTGTAGGGGTGAATACAGCAGCCTGAGAACAATTCCTGGGTCCTGTGAAGAACTGGAACAGCACAGCTTGTATGCACAGCACAGCTTGTATGCTCGCAGCTGCACTCACTTTCACCTCCAAAACAAGGTGGCCAAGTCCAAAGTGCCCAAAGTCCTTCCTGTGGGCTAACCCCTGCACCCTGAGGGCTGCTAGTCCACACGAGTCCACACGGGTCAAAGCTGTTCCTGGATCATGAAACCAATTCAGCAGTACCCAGATCTGCACCTTGTCCTCTTCTACTTTACTAGCAGAAATACTACCAGTCTGCTGCACAGACAAACAATTGAGACATGTTCACAGCTGAAAGCTTCTGAGTTTCAGGATCAGAACAACAAGCTTTGGCAGCCATTTAGCAGCTGCTGGACTATTCCATTAGCAGTGTTGTTAGCTGGCACTGAACAGATGAGAAAACCAGGGTTGAAATCAGCACCGTTCAGTGCTGTCAGCTACTGCACTGAGGAGACTCCATTAACTGCACTGAAGTTACACCAGGAGAAATGAGAAGACACTAAAGACTGCAGCCTGCAAATAAAGAAGTGCAATAAACAAAAAAATGGGACATTTTATGAGCATCTTTTCTTAAATTATTGAAGGGTTTACTTTAGCAAGGCGTGAGATCAGTTCTTTCCACTGAAAACTGTTGACAACAAGCACCACTCAGTGTGGCTGTAAAATATAAAAGTTTTGACAGTGTTTACAGCAGATCGGATACAACTTCACTGTGACAGCTCTGCTGCACTGGAAGGATTACCAGAAGAGGAAGCAGCCTCTGGTGTTTAACAAATGTTAATAGATGTCTTTACCTTATTTCATCTGTGTGAAAAGAAACATCCCACAGTTCACTTATCTGATCCTAATGTCACCTCAGAGTAAAGTTCATGCCAGACAAGGAGTAATCTCAGAATAAAAGTATACACTTACCAACTGTATCCATTAGTAAATTAAATTACTGTGATTTTTGGCAGCAAGGGAGAGCTAGGTTAGACATTAGAAATCATTTTTAACTGTAAGGATAGAAAAGCAATAGATTCACTTGCCTGGGGAGGTTGTAGAGCTTTTATCATGTGGGATTTTTAGAGTGCATTAGGAAAAGATCTGTCAGGAATGTACCTGGTAATTTGGTTTGGTTTGGGAGTCTGGGCAGAGGAAAACAGGATGACTGCTCAAGACCTTTTCCAGCCTGCTTTCTAAGATCCCAATAAAAGTCAACACTGAACACTACAATTTTTTAACAGCTGTTTCATTGACATAAAACCCTATTAAATGATCTTTCAGTGAGGTCATAAGTTTTTAGTGCAGTCCAAAGAGGATTATCAGTGGAAAATTTCAAAGTTTTATGGGAACCTGGTAGATTTATTTCACATAAACTCTCCATTTAGGTAAGTAAATCCCACTTAAGGCAGGCCACCAGGTATTTTAGGAAGAATCAACTGACCTGGTTCTGTATTCACTGCAAAACATGCCATCTTACTACAACTCTTATCTTTAAAGAAAGAGCTAGTGTTTCCTGGGGGTTAATGAGTCAGCCTTTGGTTTTCAATGAGACATAAATCTCACCACGGTGGTGAGGCCGGGCTGGTGCCCAGATTTCATGCACGGCCAGCAGTTCAGACAGGGAGGATTCAGCATCCACGCCCATGGAGAGGGAGCTGCTTTCAGCACCTTGGACAAGATCCGTGTGCCCTCAGAGGTCCGATGGGATGCAGACCCCAGCGGGAGAGGGGCTCTGGCTGCCAGAGCTATGATAGCACCAGGCAGGGTAAGACCCAAGATCCTTCCATCAGATGGAGCCTGCCTTTTCACATTTCAGAACACAGCTGTAGGATGCACCAAGACTAGACCTGCCAGAGCAAGAGCTAACACAGAGATGGGAATCATTTGCAGATGACGTAATTACCTGGGGTTTCCACCCGCCGGTAATGGTAGGGGTTGATGCACACTTCTTTCTGTTTCGAGCCAAAAGGGAACTCACAACATTCCAGTGGTTTCAGCTCATGGTGAGACTGTAAATCAGGCCAGCGCCACACTCTGCAATATATGACGTGGGGAAGCCCCTTGCGGTGAGACACCTGCAGCCGCCCATCCAAGGAACGTGGGATCGTGACGCATTTACTGGGCTGACCCGGGCAGCTCAGAGCCCTCTCCAGTTCTTCCATGGCTCCTTTCTTCTTCTTTAACTTCTTCACCAAGGAGTCAACAGCTTTTTCTGCCCACTTTTCTTCTTCATCTCCTTGTTTCCAGCCCAGCAGCCTTTTCACTGCGGGGCTGGTGAAGGAGAACAAGGAACTGATAGGGGTGCTGGAGTGCATAAGAAGCAGAGATTAAGCACAAGTGTCAACAGAAGCACAAACTGCTCTCCTGCCTTGCAAGGCCTGCACAGAGTTTCCACAGTATTGTGATGGGCACTTCCTTCAAGGAGAGGTTCTTTCACACAAACGTTTTTGTAGTCTTAGGCACTGGTTACAAGTAGTCCAACAGGGTGGGTCTCAGAACTTTCCAAACATCAAGAAACTGCTGATGAAGCCTGGAACAGCAACACAATACATGGTTAGGCTTCACACACTATTTCCATTGTTCCTTCAATAAAATATTTTGAAAGAGAAATTATTCAAAATGTGCAGCTAATTTTCAGTGGTTTTCTGTTTGGTTTTTGATGTTTATTTTGGGCCAAAGCCTCTCCTCCCTACTATCCGCCCCACTCATTTTAGAGTTGGACCATGGAAATTTTTAAGTATCCAGTCACTTCAACTTGTGTTCAGAGTTTAATTTGCAGAGGCAAAAGTTTGCAGGGCTAAGATTATTTTTAGTACAAAAGAACATTTACCCTCTTTTTTGTATGCTGGTAGCTGTAGGTTCAGCTCAATCATCTTCTATGAAAATAAATCTGTAGTATCAAATTTTATGGAAGCAATGAGTAGAATACTGCTCTGATTTCAACTCCCTCTCTGCCGCTCCAATCTCACTGTACTGTCAAAAGTTGTAAAATATTAACTGCAAAATTAATTTAAACTACTCCTAGATCTCATTTAAGGCTTTTGGAAGATTTATTAATGTTCTCTAAACTTATTTATATTTGCCTACATGAAGAGAGAAAGCTTTTTTGCCTACACATTCTGTTTCCCTCTCTTCAACATTTCACGGATTTCTGGATCCAAATCACAGACTTTTGGACACAGTTTGTGCTGGATGGATCCTGAGTTATTTTTGCTAGGAGTTACTACATCTACAAAGTCCATTAGAAAGACTTTGGTTCTTGAGGGCTTTTCCTTTTTTTTTTTTTTTTTTCTTCATATAGCTGGAGGCAGTCTAATATTAGCTGAAAAATACATATTTCCACTGCCTGGAACTCTCAATAAAAATGTCCTTGCACATCAAGCTATTTACTGCTTTAAATATATCTCATGGACCCCCTGTGCACAGCAAGTCCAAAGGTCTGAACTACACAGAGGGCACTTAAAACAGGAGATGGGAGCAGCTTCCAAACAGATGTCTCTAGAAAAGCAGCTCATGACTGCCCTAGTCCACCCTTGTGGACCTTTTTTTGCCCCCATCAATAAAGGCTTGCTCACAGTCTGCACCACTTAGATGCAGCCACTGAGGAGACAGATGTTGCCCAGCACAGGGAGTGGCAGAGCTTCACAAACCATATTTTCGCGCAAATTCCTTAAATTTTTAAGAGCTCAAAGGGCACCTGGGGACACTGTGTGCAGGCACAGGTACAACACAGTGAGACAGGAGGCCAATCCTAAAGACTGGTTTCTTGGCATACTCGGATACCCTCGGCGCCACGCAGCTCTGGAGCATGCTGCAGTGTGAGCACACATGGCCCAGGGCAGCACAGCCTTTGGACAGGCTGTGATGTTTACTGAGGAACCAAGGACTGCCTAGAGCTGTTTTTCTCCCAGCTCTTCTGTTTTGTTCTCATGCCCATCCCCATCCACCACTGCATTACCCCTGGAGATGCCCATCACCCTGAGAAATGCAGATACATGGAAACATAACAAGGTTTTTCCCTTCCTCCACAAGAGCAGCAACGGTGGGGGAAGGGGCTCAAAGTCTCAAAAGCCTTTCACTGCACTAGGATAGAAGCACTTGGCCCCACAGAGGAACAATCATGGAAACAACTCTTTAGCAGCAGCAGCTGCTCTTCCCCAAGACTTTCATATGCCAAGCACCACGAAAATATGCACAGAGAAAATACAAAACTGGAAGGCAGAACAGGCACACCTTGCTTCAGGCACGCACTAGAGCACTGAGCTCTGGCTTATGCAATTTCTACATTATCAACCTATGTGTGTCCATTTGTCCTCAACTGTCAAGAGAGGCTCGTGATGGAGCATGGCAGAAACCCCCTCACTCGTGCCCTTCATCACTCAAAGACTGATTCCACAGAACTGTGGAAACCTGTCCCACTATACAAAAAGAAATTTCAGATTTCAGATTTTTTCCCTGCACTGTATTAGTAAAAGTCCAGTGACCTGGAGTATTTAACTGAATAGTTACTACTGCTAGAGGCAGTAGAGACAAAACCAAAGTCTATTCCAAACACTTAGAGGGTACATGTGAGAATGAAGTAAAATCAGAGTGATTTATCACAAGAAAAAAAAAAACCTCAATCTGTTTGTAAAACATAATGTGGATAAAATTTGGGCAGGCAGGCTCCAGCCTTTGCAGGAGGAGGCTCAGCCTACAGAGCCCAGTACCAGCCCCATCCAGACATCCTGTGCAGTGGAGGTGTCTGTCCCTCACTGCCCTTGTAAGAACCTGTGGAGGATCCACCATCACACTGCTGTCATTGCCTGGCAGCACCACGCCCCATCCTCAGGTGAGAAAATAAAACAACGCTGGGATCACTGTGGACAAAGCCTGAAAGCAGCAACAGGAAGCAAGGAAAGCCTGGGATGAAAGCCCCCTGGACCAGTAGCAGTATAGAAGTCTCTGCTCTATGCTGAGAGGGAAAATGGCTCACACTTCTTATCTAAGGGGGTCTCCTGGGCATTGGCATGTGTAAACAACTGCTCCTGATAAGTTAATGCAACATTACAACCATCAGATGTGAAAACATACATGTTCACATAAGTATTGTCCCGAGATTTTCTTTTCCATTTTGACCAAGGTTTTAAATAAACACATTAATCTTGTTCAGTCAAATTAAATAACTCAACAGTGACATCAGTATGAGTCTGAGCACTATTGTTGTGAGTGGGAGAGTCGCCAAGACTATGTGTATAAAAGCAAAAGCTGTGCTTTGCAGACCATGTGATGTAGTCTCAGATAAGTACATTGCACAATTTCCTACCGTGCTCCCCCCAGTTTCTTCTGAAATCTTTTTTCCCCCAAATTCAACTGACATATAAAACATAAATGGTATTAAATAAACTAAACAGCTTTCAAATAATATTATCAGAACATCCTAATTTAATATTATTAAATTACATAATAATGCACACTATTGAGCAGACGAAGCCCTATGTTCCTACGCTTAGATTCTCCATTGCGAAATAGCGAGCCAGCCACTCTGCTCCAGGGCTGCAATGACAGAGATGTCAATTCACAACTTAATTTTAACAGTCTTTCAGGACTTAAGCAGTTGCTTAAGCCGTATGCCTTTGGTAACAGGCAACTTGCCTACCCAATTGGAATGTTTCAAACCCACACTTGATGCATTTTCTGTGCTGATGATCCATTGTGTTTCTTCTTGATGCAGAGTGGCAGTGGGGAGGGAAGTGTAACAATTTTGATCCATATTCCCAGCACATGTCAATTATACAATGATGGAAGTTCTGGTCTGGTCAGCTCTATCTCCCTCAGTGATAAGATGATGTGTTATCATGAGGATGAGTCAGGCATCGTTCAGGATACATTCCTAACTTGAATCCCTCCTCTGGGACTACAAGGAAGGCTTTGTCTATCTGTCAGCTAAACACGGTCAGTCTTCCATGCTGTAAATCTTTATTCCATCACTGAGTTTAGTCTAAGATCTGGAGCTTGATTTAGGGAAGAGGTAGAAGATGTATGGGACATGAGCACGGACCCACCCTTTTGTTTTTGTGGCCTGCAGGAGAAGGTGGGACTGGAAACATGCCCAGTTCACTGGCTCCATTCTCCCTAAACACAGGGTGTCTACTATTGCTGTGGCACACTAGCAGTGGGAAACATCTCTGGGCACAGGAACTTTATTACCCGTAAAATGTTATTACAACAACATCTGGAGTGGCTTTGGTCTGTGCCAGCAGCATTCCCTCAAACCTCTCTTGTGTGTAGTTCAAGAGTTAGGAGGGAACAGGGAATTTTTTATTATTACTAATAATAAGTCAGCATATAGCCACCATGTTTTTTGGAGGGTGAGACAACCATTGCACAGAAGTAAGCCTCAAGGCCAAGCACAGTATAAGGTATGTTTAATTTATTAGTAGAGAAGCAGTCTTTCAGTAGAATTTATTTGGCCACATAAACATGTCCAAATTTTTGACACCCATATCTGACCTATTCATCCTCAAGTCCCTAAATAAGCATTTGAGAAAAATATTATGTGTACATGTCATGGACCATTCTACCTAAAGGTAAATATCTAGAAAAAATATAGTCAAGTCAGGCACTGCATACAGCTAATGCTGAGTGAGATGAGGCACCTCAAGTCTGAATGACTGCAAGGCTAAGAGCCAGCAAAATGGACATGAAGTGGAAGGGACTAGGATATTTTCTCCTCCTTCTGTGCCCATTTTCCACTTTCCAGTGTAGAAAAAGCCTGTAGGTCCTCAGGTCAGCAGGAGAAATGCGCTGCTCCAGGTGCTTCACTTCAGTAACTTCCACTGTGGTGTACCTAAAGAGCCTGACACACCAGGAGCAGAGGAAAGCCCACCATCATTGTGGGCTTATGATTTCCTAACTGGAGCCAAGTCCTGATGAAGTCAACAAGAGGGGTTCCAGAGCTCATGGAAATTAAACGTTCCCTCCTCTGTGTCTTGTGCCAACATGCTGACATCTCCATTACGGAAAGATTTTGTCAAGTTTAGATTTTAACCAATGTAAGAAGGATCCATTGTGTCAGGGAAGACTCACATCACAGCTCAGCAGAGTGCCTGCGTAGTCCAACACACGGATGAAGTTTCCTCTAATTCAGTTGTCATAGAATCACAGAATCAGAATATCCTGAGTTGAAAGGGACCCACTAGGGTCATCAAAGCCCTGGCCTTGCACAGGCCACCCCCAGAGTCACACCACGTGCCTCCGAGCGTTGTCCAAACACTTCTTGAATTCTGTCAGGCTGGTGCTGTGACCACTTCCCTGGAGAGCCTGTTCCAGTGCCCAACCACCCTTTGGGTGAAGAAACTTTTCCTGATATCCAACCTAAACCTCCCCTGACACAGCTTCATACCAGTCCCTCAGACTCTGGGAATTTCATTCCAATAAGCACAGCAGGGAAATCATACCAGTCCTTGTTAAATTTCACTCTAAGCTTTCTGTAGAAGTCAAAAAAGGAAAACTTTCATGGATGCTAACGAAAACAAACTTAAGACACCATTGTGTAAAAGCAAAGTGTCCAACCTCTCTCAAAAGTGTATCTGTGTATGTGTATGTAAGCACAGGTGTGGGCAGATGTGTCTGTGCATCTGGTCTCAGCATAAAGCTTCAAGGTGCTGCCTCCACTCCTGGGCAAACCACACGCTGAGAAGCATGGCTATCTGTCTCGAGAATGCCTGACATCATCAGTCTCAGTGTCACTGTAGCAGCTAAGTAAGGCCACAGAGGGAGATTTCTCAGAGGGTCGTCTAGACATAATCTGTGCAGTTCTAGGGGATGCATGTGGCAGTGAGACAATTATAGCTGGAAGTCTGACGCTCGGCGACTAAATCACAACAGGACTGGAAGGGAGAAAATTGTTTCAGTCCATCAATGTGAAGAGGAATGCAGTGAACAAGCTCTTGGTTAGTTATTTTTGCCTAGTACTGATTCAGTTACTTTTACCTACTATGAAAGAGAGAAGCATCTGAGTTTTCTTAAATTAACTGCATCTTGGTATATGTTTTTAAATGTGCCCAGCTGGCAGCAGCCCGCACACACCCAGGGCTGGCAAAGAACCTCCTACGTCAAACCATCACTGCCACTCATTATGGGGATCTCCTACACATCAGCAGGGAAAAGGGTTTTAAAACAAAGAAAGAAACAAACAAAAGTGAGTACAAATATGTGGGTCTCAAATGAGCAGTGAACCTCACCTCATGCACCAACCCTTTTTAGTTTTTTTTGCCCACAGAGCAACCTGGAGCTGGACAGCAGAGGTTTCACATGTACACTCATGGCACAGCCCAGCAATCAGCTCATGGCTCAGCAAGAGTGGCCACGTGTTATTTTTGAAGCATGTGCATCACTGGTTCCACTCATGGCACCCTCAACATCAACTGGGATCCCTCAAGGCTTCTGGCATCCTTAGTTTAATAGGATGTAAAGAAGGTTTTTGGTTTTAAATTAAGAAATTAAATTTCTTTTCAGTTGGACCCTGGACTGCTCCAACTAAAAACAGATGTAATGATAGGAGGTAGAGTTTTTGAGGCTCAAATTTATCCTTGTTTCACACAGCCCTGGAAACATCTTGTTGGTTATTCATATAAGCCTAAATGAATAATGCAAGCTCCTCAAACTCATTTTCTTGAGTCTTTTTCAAGTTTGTTCAGAAAACCCTTCTATAGTGAACTTTATGTGCAGACATCAATATCACAAAGCAAATCTCACAGCACCTCAGGCTTCTCCAGCCACTTGGTCATCCTGTGCAGCCTTCACCTGAACTCACTGCCTTCCAATTTAAGTAAAAACAAAATTTGATGCTAGTGACTAAAAATTTGTGACATCCACGTAATTCTTCTAAGCTTGTGTAACCACCACTCAAGTATTACAAACCTATTGCAAACCTTAACACAGCTATGTGCACTGCCACAGGCCAAACACTTACAGGAGTGCTTCAGAAGCATAAATTGTGTTGCAAAAGAAAATTAAGTACCTAGGTCATGCTCGGTATGCCCCTGATGCCTGATCAGGAAGGTATGTACCAATTCCTGATGTGGGGCTGCTCTGGATGAGCACACTGGCAGATGCATCAATAAAGCTTCATTAGTGGGAGGTAAGACGAGGAGAACAGAGGTGCATGGGCATGGTAAGGGTATCCCCATGTGCACAGGCTGTTGCAGACAGGATGGGGGCAATCTGTCTTTCATGTCCACTTGAAAAATCAGGGGGAGCATACAAGTAGGATAGATACATGTTGGGATAGTTGCTGCTGGAAGTCTCTGAGTGCACTTTACAGAGCTTGCTTCAAGGATAACTGTGCTGGTCTTGAGGAGGAAGAAGGGACTGGAAAACCCCTTGCAATGAGCCTTTATGACCCTACATCCCCTACTACAACCAAGCAAAAGGGCCCCTCTCTTCAGGTGCAGCACTGGGCTAGCATGGCTACACTGGCTTTGACCCCTGGGCTACTCACATCCAGCTGATGAGGACGGCAACCCAAACCGGAGGGCCGGACGTTCGCACCAATTTTTGCCTTTGAAAATCTCCCACAATATCTGAAGGCACCCCACAAAATTACCACAACCAAAGTCTACGTAAAAATATTAAACTGGACCAATTTATCACTATGATCTCTCTCTGACTGCACTTCCTTCCTCGGCATTAATTTTTAAAGGAAACCAGTGACTGTGATGTTTATAAGGAGTAAGCCGCACTGTGTTCCCTGTCTGCGCCACACCGAAGTTTCTAAGACACAATCCCACAGGGACACATCCTCTTCTCTGCCTCACACCCTGCTCCCTGCAGGCAGGAAGAAGACCCATTTGCCCAGTCCCTGCCTTACCCCTTCCTGAGGCTGCCTTGCTCAGACTCAGACCAGCATCTCTGAGGAAGAGCCCCTCTCTCAGCTGCTCTCCTCCAGCAGAGCTGAAGGCTAAGGAGCACTCATGCAGGAGGCATTGGGGTGATTAGGGGTGCATCAACCTACCCTAGGACGCCAAAGTGTCTTCTCATGGCTCTGGCTATCCCCATTTTATAGCCAGTCAGTCCTGCATTCCTCACATACCCACCATTCCCAGAGAAACTGTAGCAAAGCCCATTGGTGTTTCTAAAAATGGAACGGTTAGAAATAAGCAAAAAATAGAATTCCTGCTTTTAAAATAAAAGCTGATTCGTCTCTAATACAAAGCATGCATCCAAGTGCCTCCAGAGCAAACACTTCACAAAGGAAGAAGGGGACTTGAAAAGAATTTCAGCTTCAATGCTGGTCTAAAGTTTATATCCACACTAATCAGATCCTGTAATCCTTGTTATCAATCACTGGCATTCTTGGAGTCATTCCCAAATACTCATTTCAGGGAAAGGATTTGCTTAGATTTAAATGTTAAGAATGTTGTGAATAAGGATACATCTAGAAAACAATTACTTCACCAAGGATGTGGCACTCAAGTCTGTTGGGAACTTATTCTGGAAGTTTAGTGTCTTAAGTTGTTAGAAGAGAATATGCTTTTGGAGGCTTGGTCATGCCTTTACAGTGCACAGGGAAAAGCAAATGTTCTCCTCATATTGCATGGTAGCACATCCCACCTCAGGGAGGTCTGTCTGAAGCATTACTCAGTTCTGGTGTTAACACAGTAGACATCTTTTGCAGATGATTTAGCATCTCACAGCTTGGAAAGTGAAATACAGATCAATCGATCACATGGATCATGGATTAAACACTCACAAGGAAGAATTTCCAGAAATTACTCCCCTCTGACTGGCAGCAGCCTTGGGGAGGAAGCAACAGTACTGCTGGCCACCTCTCCATCTCTCTGGGTGAGACAACCTGGCCAACTGCACAGGGGGGATAGATGTCACACACAAAACACTTTCTGTGTACATCACACTAGCTAGCAGTTGTCCACAGAATCTCATTAGCATTTCATTGTGTTCGAACCATATCACATTCAAAACTGTTTTTCCTAAAAGGCTCCCATTGTGCATCACTGTGGGAAATTGCTAATGCAATAAGATTGACATATAGGTTCTCCTGCATGAACATCCGCAGTAATCTGTGCTAATTGAGCCCTCAGTGGCTTGTGAAACCCTGCAGGGGGGAGGGAGGGTGGAGCATCCACAGGGCCTACATCTTGGAGAACTGCAGCAAGTAACTGTGTGGAGAAGGGGTAAGCATTAGTGTTAGTGTGCTTTATCCATGTAAACATCTGATTCAGTGGCAGGGATTGCCTTGGTCAAGGGACTGGGACAATTTCTATGAAGAATATCTGGATATGCTTGGACTGTCTGTGGAAGTTATTTCCCAACAACAGGGCGAAGAACAAAAGGAGCAAGAACTTGCCTATCTAGTTCCCTCCTGTGGGGAAAAGAAGGAGATAGTTGGCCATTCCCAGCAACTTCAGCTGAAGATGTGGGTGCTCAGATTCTCTCTAAACCTGAACACCTGCTTATGAGATTAAACAGGCTTCATATGCCTACATTTGAGGTTGGAAGTAGAAACAAAGGCTGGGTTCTCTTCAGCATGTAAGATGATTTGTCAACTACCAGCTTCAGAAAACACTGAGCAGAAGGCACAAATCAGGCCCTGAGTCTTTAAAAGAAATATTTCACTCTTCTTTAAATCCATCTCAGGATTTCAAGGAATGCCCCATCCCTTCATGGCAGTTTCTGCCCTTCCTTTTCCCGCCTTACACTCAGCTCTGGTCCATGCAGCCCCTACAGCCCATGGCTCCCAAGGATGCCACCACTAAGAAGCTTGAGGTGGTCCTGTAGGACCATGCAGCAGGACAGGCAAGAGAGCTGCAGGCTGTAGCCTCCCGTGGGAATGGATTTTGGTTTCTCTACCCTAGATGTCTCTGTGAAGGCCTCATGCCCCGTGTGAAGTAATTCAAGATCTGTTGATGAGAGAGAGATAAATCAGCTACCTCATATACGCTGCAGGGTGAGAAACTGCATGTTGGCAGCTGGGCCAGAGCAATTTGACAGAGACAAGTAGGTTTGGATAGGCAAGACCAGCAAGCAACCATAAGAGAGTTTTGAAAAGCCACATGAACTGAACTGCTTGTGCCTCCAGTCAGTTGTGTGCCTACTGGGCAGCGTGTGGGATCGCTTCCCGCCACAGGGGAAACAGCTTTCCCTCAGGTGCCTCAATTTCTGCATCTGTCCCACAAGTACCCTGATGGGGACGGCTTTGTAAAGCATGATCAGCTCTTCTGATGAGGAATGCTGCAAAGGAATACCCAAAAGAAAAGAAATGGTTAGGTTTTTTTGGGGTTGGGTGGTGTCTTTTTTGGTTTTTCTTTTTGCTTTTTTTGGAGGGAGGAATTGTTTTGGTTTTTGTTGGTTTTTGGTTGTTTTTGTCTTTTTTTTAAGGGAAGGTACAGAAGGAAAACACACATTAAAAAAAAAAAAAAGATTAAGTATTGTTGAAATGTATTGACCTCAGCTGCAGGGTTATTCACATTATAAAGGATTCTTCATTAGGTGGAACTTTGCTGCTTGCAGACAAGTCCTTCTGGAAAGCACGGCCAGCTCCTGCCTGCTGTTCTGTACAGCACAGCTGAGTGACCCAGCACAGCACCAGGCCAAGGAAACACAGAACCACTGTTATCAAGAAGTGGCCAATCTGGCTCCCATTGTAGCCAGGTAACGAGGGTGAAAGGAAGCCTGAAGCAGAACAAACTCTAATGACCCACGGGTCTGGTAATTTTCTTTCCCCCTCATTTCTCTCTTTTAATGGACAGTGAGTTTGAGGCCAGCAGTTGTGGGGAATTCGGGATGTGGGGAATATTTTCAAAACCTATACAAATGCCAGGCATACAGAGCGACTCCAGAATGGAAGATGTTTCAGAAAGAAAAGCAAAAGACAAAGGATTTTGGCAGGGGTCATGGTGACTAGGAGCAGAATGTAGGTGGGAGAAGAGAGCTTGTTGGGAAACGGGAGGTTGCAGTATCAAGCTGGAAGGTTGCCACAGTGTGGACTAATGCTTTGGCAGCCACAAACAAAAGGAAGGAGGATTGTAAGAAGTAATACAAAGAAAAACTGTCAAGAGATATCTGGAAGTATCACGACCTGTGAGGAAACAGAAGAGGCAAAGATGATGCTAAGTTTGGCAGAGGGAGTATCGTGATGCTACTGACAAGGAAAAAAGGGTGGGAAGGAAACAAGTTCTGGATAGAAAGATGTGGGAAAGATAAGGCTTTGCTTCTCCCAATCAGAAACACACCTCGATCTTCATGCTGTCTCAGAAAAACACAATCAATTATCAGATTTTTTTTTCTTCTGTTTTTTTCTCAGATTTTAAAGTAGGAGTTGCTGCATAAATTGGGAAGTCTCCTTCACTCCATGTCCACCTCCACCATGTCCTTGCTGTGCCCTTGTCCAGAGGAACTGAACCTCAAAGAGAACTGCTCAACCTTACAACTGTCTAAGGTACAGAAACCTGCAAATGGTCCTGTAGAACAATCTGCCTGATGTTTCATCTGCTTTAATTAAAATGCAAACATGTCTCAGGATCTCCGTCTGGGCTCTGATCCTGCAATCTATTAAATCCACTCATCTGCAAAAGCACAGCCAGACTTTTAGCTGCTATCATAAATGCACAGGGCCCAAGTCTCTTTAAGTCACCTGTAAAATTCCCACAAGTATTAACCACTCAAGCATTGCAGACAAAATGTAAGAGGAGAAATAACTTGGGATATTTTTGAAAAATTGATTTTGTTGCACTGTATTCAAAGTCTACTGCTTCCTTACTGTTCTCAAAGACAGTAATAGGACTGCAATGATGAGCTCAAATTGTTGTTGTTATTCTATCCCTGCTGTTCGTGTACAGTAATACCAATGATTCTTTATACCTGCCTGTATCAGGAAACCAGGCAGTTGAACAGCACAACCTTTACTACGTATATTTTTGCTCTGTTGTTTTCAGTTAAAATATTTATTGCGTTGTCTGGGGTTTTTTTCTCCTCCAACCCTGTAATTATTATTTGTAAAGGGTATATATTGCACAGAAAATGGAATCTCTCTATGCTAGCACTGTATTTTTTGCAGCAGACAAATTATAGAGAATATATATATATATATTCTGTCGCCCCTTATTCTTTTAAGTTTCTTTGAAACGGTGCCTAGTACTGCTGGTGCTGGAATTACTGTTAGTCAGTATCAGCACTGGTGATAAACTCTAGCCAGTGTTTTGGTTAGAGGTCATTGGTAATTAGTAGTCATTGTCCTTTGAATTTAACAATGGAAAAATAAAACTTTATAGCGACAGATTAGCCTGGCCATCAAAATTACAGCACTTTAGCACTCAGGAGAGAGGATTGCATGACACACTATCTCCCTGTCTGATAACAGCAGATAGCTAAGAATTCAAATGCGAGATGCAGAAAGCCTGTAAAAGAATAAAAGGAGAGAAAGGAGGATTAACTGCCCAGATGTTATGTGATACATTATATTGACACTTCTACACTCCTCTTTTAGTGAGCTGGGCCTCCTCTTGTACCCACTGAAGTGAAGATGGGGCGTTACTGCTGGTTTCTGCGAGAGTAGCTTTCAAACCTGAGGTGCTACTGAGCTCCTCTACACCACATCCCCACCTTCTGCAGACTCCTGGCACGTGTGTGCATGACTCTTAGTGAAATACTAACTCTCAACTTCCCCACAAAGTTGTGCAGTTGACAGCTTTGTGCATATTCCTTTCAGCTGCTGCAGGTAAATAAAAAGCTCTCTCCACCTCGTATCAGTTTACAAATACTGACACCGATTCGATGCATCCATCGGGAGATCTCCTGGTTTGCATATATCATACGGATATGATAAGGATTCGTGAGAAAATAAACTTGACCCTTATTCCAGGAATTTTTGCAGAATTACTGTTTATCAGCTTATGTGCGAGTTTAATAAAGTGAAGAAGAAAATATTTCTAATTCCGTCCCAAAGGACAGACGGGAAAGGGAACTACTGCCAAACCCAGTAAATACATGACATCCTTCTTGATACAACTGACTTGAAATGTATTTTTGGGCATGTTTATTTTAGCTACTAAGTCAAATTAACTCGATATTAAAAAAAAAAAAACAAACCAAAAAACAAAACAACCAAAAAACACAAACAAACAAAAAAAAACCCCACCACCCACAAACATTCCCAGCCTCTGCTTTAAAATCTATCAGGAAGCAAAGATGAACCAGCCAGACACTGGTACTTATCAAATCTGAAAGAAGGGAGTTGTCTGGCTGGATTAAAACAGATGAGGTTTTTTTGAGTAATGACATTTGTCCTACCGTTGCTGAGGAGAAGAATTTTGCAGCACTTTTTTCATCTCTGCTCCTGAAGATGGGAAGATTAGTCCTACCACACAAATACTTGCACATATAGAGAGGCACGTTTCCACACATTGGAGATGCTGAAGAGTACTGAAACTTGCGTTATCTGCAGTGTCCTTCCCAAACCTCTGCAAACTTGAACACATTCCCAAGCTGTGCACATCATTTCCCACTTCTGCCAAGGGAGAGCTCCTTCACTAAGCAGTTGACCATCCTGGGCTGAAACATTTCTTTCACTAATTCATAAGATGCAAGTAATTAACAGCGGGCGTGCGTGTCTGTGCGTGCGCACGTGTCCATGTGCGTGTCATTTATTTTTATTCCCACTAATGCCTCTTTTAAAGCAGACCTGGCTAGCATCAAATAAATTTCCCCATAAAATCAAAGTAGGAAAACACGAAGCTACCGAACAATATCCAAATTGTTACCAATGAGCCGAACTCTGAATTCCCCCACTTAAGAGCTGCCTGGGCATGGAGATAAAATTACAGCAATTTATAATTTGCCATATCGAGAGCTATTGTTTTTGGAAATGTTGGTCACTTGCTAACTAGTAAAGTTCTAACTTCAGAGCCAAAAGACAAGAAGCCAATCAGAGTCACCGTTCGTAGCTGGAATAAAAAACCCGAATCCCAGCAATTCTGCTCCGTTTTGCCCGGGAGCCCGTCCAGGAGCGGGATTTCTTGAACAGAAAATAACCTCTGAAAGGAAAAGTATTTCCAAACGTGTCATGTGGGGCTCTGTTGTTTCTTTTCTTTCTTTCTTTCTTTTTTTTTTTTTTTTTTTTTTTTTTTCCTCCCCTCTCCTACTTTAACGAGAAAGAAAGAAATCCTGACAGCGGGAAGACTTGTCAGCGTTTAGCCATCCATAAAAATGTTTTTTTTCCCCGCGCTCCTCCTTTCGCTCGCCGTCCTGGCGTCGGTCTGTCTCATCTCGCTGCTCTGCGGCCCCAGCCCCCGCCCGCACACCGCCCCATCCCAGCGGGGCCGGGGCCGCCAGCCGGGGGGACACCGGCCCGGGGCGCCGCCCGGGCTGCCCCGCCGTGCGCACCGGGGGATGCCGCGGCCGCCGCCGCCCCGCCACCCGGCACCGCTCGGCACCGCTCGGGGAAGGATGCGGGACAGCCCCGGCGCGAAGTTTGGGGCGACGGCGGCGGCACCGTCCCCCGTCCCCTCCGCTTCCCCCCTCCGCCCTTCCCGGGACGCGCCCGGGAGCCCCGGCTCTTACCTGCCACGGCCGCGGGCTGGGGTCTCGGCGCGCCGCGGGCGGGAGCGGGGCTGCAGCTGCGCGGCGGCGGCGGCGGCGGCGGGGCCAGGGCGCAGCGGCAGCGGCAGCAGCAGCCCCGGCCGGCGTCAGTCAGGCGGGAGCCGCCAGGCTGTATTAGTGCGCCGGGCTGGACCGCGGCCAGCAGCGCCGCGGCCGCTGGCCCGCCCCTCGCCCCCCCGCCCCCGCCGGCCCCCGGCCGCGCCGCCCCCGCCGCGCTCACACACCCGCGTACACACACAGACACACTCATATACACGCGTACACACACACACGCTCACACACCCGCGTGTACACACACACACGCTCACACACACGCTCACACACCCGCGTACACACACACACAGGCTCACAGACAGACGATCGCATGTACACGCTCACACACGCTCACAAACACACGCACGGTTGCTCACACACACGAGCGCACACGGAGCACTCGCACACGCTGGCAAACTTGCACCGCTCACACACACGCACTTCCACACAGATAAAGGTACACACACACACGCTCTAGCACGCACGGACACTGTCGCGCTCAGGAGCACACGCCCACGGCGAGTTACACACACACACAAACACACACATTCAGTCACGCACACTCACACGCACACTCACACACGCACACACTCTCACACACACTCACACACACACACACACACACACTCACACACACACACTCACACACACTCACACCGTGCGCCTCCCCGCACCCGCACCCACCGCACGCCGCCCCGCGGGGGGCTCACCCCTCCGCACACGCCGAGCTGTGCCCCTCCGGCACACGGGCTCCCCGTGACAGAGCTCATCCCCAGGCACAGACACACACGAACCACCCCGGGGGGCCCGCCCTTCACGCTCCCCGCGCTGCCGCTCTCCCTCAGCCCCGCGGGAGCGCAGCCGCCCCCGGGGGCCGCCATCCCGCCGGCCCGGGCTGCCCGCGCAGGGGGTGCCCCGATCCCTGCCCGGCCCGGGCTGCCCGCGCAGGGGGCGCCCCGATCCCTGCCCGGCCCGGGCTGCCCGCGCAGGGGCTGCCCCGATCCCTGCCCGGCCCGGGCTGCCCGCGCAGGGGGCGCCCCGATCCCTGCCCGGCCCGGGGCCGTGCGGGCCCGCGAGGCGTTTGTGTGTGACCGCCGGGCAGCCCCGCGACAGCTCCTTTGCCCAGTGCCCCCGCAGCCGGCCCTTCCCCGGGGTTCTTCTCGGCAGCCTCCGTGCCCCCGAGGATGGGCACAGCGGCCAAGCGGGGCGTGGGCCAACTTCAACCCCGTCCTGCGCTGCTACGGGCGCTGCTGGCCCGGCTTTTGGGCACAGGGGACAAAGGCCGGCAGCGGGCAAAGACTTGGAATTAACGTGCTGTCCAGCCTCTGGGATGGCTGGACAGCACAGCTGCAGCGGGTTTGCGGATCAGAGTGCGCCTTCCCACGCCGGGCTGTGCGGGGGTCCCGTCGTTTCTCGGACTGGTCAGAGAACAGCAAAGTGCAGCCGGCACAGATGAGCAGATGCATTTCGTGCTCCAGAGATTATTTATTAAACCCTCATATTCTCTTAGAAGTAAGCATCCCTAGCTATGGAGAGTATTGCATTGGCCGTAATAAGGAAGGGCTGAAAGAAGGGAAGTCAAGTGGCTTCAAGGACACTGGAAATAAAAGCTGCTCATGAAATTGGGGCTCCAGGCAGTGCTAGGAGCAGGCACTGTCTGAACCTGACCCTGGCTACATTGAGGGGTTCCAGTTAAATTGCACTCTGCCTTTTGAGGTCAATCAATAAATATGATTAAAGATACCATCCTGCTGACATTTTCACCAAAATTTTTTACATTGTAAAACATGACAGCAAAGCTAATGTTGTTTGAGTAGACATCAAAAAGCCACAATGCAATTACAGCTCCGCAGCGCAGTTTTGTTGAAGCATGCAATGTAATGCCCCAAAATATCTCTGCTTCCCGCTTTGGACTAAATCCTCTTCAACTACCAGTGGCTTCTCCGCTGCTTGTCGGGCTTCTCCTACAGGAGATTTCTCGGCAGATGAGTGGCAGAAGAGATGCTGTTAATTAAAAATCACTGTAAATATTAATAAAGTACCGATCACACATTCCAACTCGGCGTGCTTTCAGATTTTATGTCCACAATGCTGTTTATTTTTAACTGGAGGCATCACACTGCAAATGTATCCACGGACACTTGTGGGGGGTAGGGGGGTGGGTCAGAGGAGGTGTGGTATGTAACTTACTGAGGCACAACCAAATTCTGCTGAGTCTCACTGCACCTCTTTCAGGTGTTGAAACCTCTGGTTTCTCATGCCTCTGCTCACAGTTTCTGCTGCCAAAAAAGGGGTGGCAGGACAAGGTAGGTCTTTAATCCTGCCACTCTGGTGCACAGCCTGCTGTGCTATCTCCAGTCTATCTTCATTGGCGGGGTACATTAAAATACCAGGACTGCTGCTGGAGTGATCCCAGCCAGCGGGAGGCAGGGGGGAATAGCAGCAGAGCTGCAGCCTAGATTGAGCAGTCAGTTCCTAAAACTTTACTTTGATTGAAGCTTCCAGTTAAATAGGCATAAATTATTTGTGAAATTACTTAATTGCATCCCTTTTTGTGTGGTGGCGGTTTTAACTGTGCTGTATTGAAACCAAATCTAGCTAACGGAGGCCACATGGGTGCATATATAAATATATATTACTAGAGTTTGATACATTATAGATTATATAGCAGGCAGGCAACAATTTTTTTGCATGCAGCTGTGTTTCAGATCATGTGGCATGCACACATACATGTTTTATTACAAGAGCTGAATATATGCTGGTGTTACCTGTGATCTGCTAAACCTTTGGAACAATGGGTCTCCTCAGGAGCAGTGCTCATATATCCCGCCTGTCCTTTCCACTCTCTCCCCACACACTTCCAGAGAACAAATCCCCGAGCCCAGATCTTCTTCTGCATGGCTTTCAGAGCCAGTGTCCTCCTCTTTGTAAGGCTCTGCTCCTCCTGCCAGGGCTACTCATCACCTGTCACTCCTCTGCACCGCCTGGGCTCTGCTAATTTCATTTCTCATTTGCCATTATCTCTCTCCAGTGCCTCATTTCCCATCCTGCCCTTTGTAAAAGCTCTCCCTTAGCCTGCACAAGATGTAACTTTCCTTCTCAAATCCCCTCCTGTAAAATGAGGACCAACCTTCTTTACTCATAAAGCAAAACCTGATCGGAGTATTCTTACTTTGGTCTGCATTTTGTCTTTTTATACTGGATAGCTCTGTAAATAAAATCATCAGTATAAGGTTATATAGAAAATAGTAAAGACTGGATGTAGCTATAAAAGGGATGGAAGGGTACTAAAGGCTTTTAGCACTGATATTATGTAAAACATAGAATAACACGAATTTTCCACTTGGAGGGAACTGCAAGTTCCTGAGAACTGTAAATATACTGACTCTGTATGTACTGCTCCAGGGCTGCAGTGAAGTACTGGCACTGTCCACCACCGAACAAGGAGCAGCTATTACAGCAGCAGTGTGGTGTGCCCTGCGATGGAGATCCCTCAAACAGCTCCAGGCGTGCTGCTGCCGGCACTAGAAGGCTCCTAGCCACAGTGTCTTGGATTGACTGCGTGAGTTACATTTTCCTCAAGGGCTTCCTCCAGGCAAACACACAGCAGCAGGCACTTGCCTCTGGCAGCAGATTTTTGGGAACAGCAACATAGTTGTGGTTCTGTTGCCCGCTTTGCCTGTGCCAGAGCCCTGGAAAGTGCGGGCTGTTCCTGTATTGCAGGGTGGAGTCAGACATGCGGGGCAGCATTGCCAAGAGGAAGCTGACTATTCAAGCAGCAGTGAACATCTCGCTCACTCCGTGGGTGCCTGAACTACAATCCCAAACCCTGCCAGGATGCCTAGCTCCACACATTTTACTCCCCTTCCCAGGATAGGACTGGACCACCCCCAACTCCTTACCCTGGGGTTGGACTGTTTGATATTTCCTGCGCTATCTGGAAGCTTGGAAATTACCCTGCTTCTTTTTCACAGGCAGTTTGGATATCTCAGTATCCTGACTGAGGTCCCAACAGTTTGGACACATCTGCATCAGGTTTAAAAATAAACACTTGAATGTCAGGGAGTTTTCTTTCACACATCTTTTCCAGCACCAGCAGGATGAAACATTTGCTTTTACAAACATGTTTTGTGCTATTCACATCAATTTCCTGCCTGGTTATGGTTTAAGATGCTAATTCTCAGAAGAAAAACAGGTGGAAAAAGCAGCTGCAATCTTGTGCAACATGTTGGTGAATGCATCATTGCAGAGACTGTGCTGGGCAGCTGGGAGTTCTGTTCTGTCACAGAAAAGACATTACAATTGCTCATCTCACTGCTCTTTGCTTCAGACTCTGTAAGTGAAGCTATAAATCCAGAGAGGCAGAAGAAGGAGTTAGGCAGGCAGGTTTGGAGGTGCATACCTAAAAGGAGAGAAGGAAAAAAGGGAATCAGCAGTAGCCTGGATGGAGTAACAAGGACCACCTGAGAAGACTAAAAACCAAAAGTTCGGAAATACTGGGTGAGCAGGCTGAGTGGCTTTATGTACAGCCACCAGGATGGGGATTCTGTCCCTTTTGGGTCAGATGACTAGTAAGATTTGAAATTTGCCATTTAGCTTCATGGCACTTTTCATCCAGGGTTGAAAGATGTGTCAAGAAATGAATGAGCATACTGTGGTATGGACAAATGAACTTATTCTCAGTACCTTTCAATTACCAGATGAAGAAGACTCTGCAAAATATTTGGACTGGCCAGGTAACTACAGTTTTCATAAGTGCAAAGGATAATTTCCTATCCAGGACCATAACAAGACTTTTGTTAGTGTGTGTATGTAAGTACTGGCTAAAGTAACTGCACAAGAATGAAATAATATTTGTGATTAAAGATTTTGGGGGCAATTTCTGTTCTGGGCTAAAACCCCATAAATCCTAAGGAGTTCAAGGGAAATTTGTCTTCATCTTATACGAAAGGTCCACAGGGTCCTTTGATTTTTTCTTTTTCTTTGATCTACATACAATGACTTGTCTTTAATTCTCCAAGGCTTTTAGTGCACTGAGATCCAGCTACCTGTCTTGTTATTCACAGAGTTTCTTCTCCTTTGCAGAGAATAAGACTTGAGATGCTCTGAACAATATGATTGTTGAGATGTTTTTTTATTCCAAGAGATATGGATTGACCCCAGACTAGCTGAGATTAGTTGGAAGAACAAGATCTTCCAGTTACATAGTCTGTTACTTTCTCCTCAAAACTATGAGACCATGTGGAGGAAGAAGACAGAGACAACCTACTTGCGCTTCTTGTTCCTTTACCATAGCAGTATTGATGACTTAATAAACCTCAGAAGGCAAACTCTGGAAGGATTCTGTTTCCACCCTTTTTAGCCATCAGTGGCTGAAACCTCTGATAAATCACCTCCCTGACGTTTGCTTGACCTGGATGAAATATTTACGTGCCTCTGGCTCAGCTGGCTTTGATTCAAGGACTGCCGTAATCCCCTGCCATCACTTCACCTTCTGAACGTCTCACCTAATGTTGAGGAGAATCAGATGAACTCTCAGCCATTTTATCTAAGCTCATTCTTTATCTTACTAACCTGAGCAGTTTTCTTGTTGCTGAGGACTTGCTTGGATGAAAAGGAAGAGTATGAAAAAGAAACAATATGCAAGGATTCATTGGCTGTAAGAATGAACCACTGTCCTTTGACTTAACCTATATACAGAGGTCCCAGGATTTCCCTGAACTTTGGCATCAGAGCCAACAGCTATGGTTGAGCTAGAGCAAGTCTCCTGGAAAGAGATTTTGAAACCATTAGTGATGGAAAATCCATTATAAATCTTGCTAAGTTGTTCCGTGGTCAGCTTATCCTTGTCTGCAAAGAAAAATGGCTTTCTCTGCTCTGAATTTTTCTAGCTTCAGCTACTAGGAGTTTGATCTTGTCTTTACACATGGGAATAAAAGTTCATTATTTCTGCATGTCTGTTCCTTTACAGCCCATGCTTGTGCTACCCTTTCCTTCATACACTTGGCAATGGCTGTTAAATATCAGGTTTTAAGATTAAATCTTCTTAAGAGTTGCTGGGCTTCCCTTTAAGTCCTTTCAAAATTTTCTACATTTTTTGAATGGTGGACATCAAGCACCCAGGCTTCTCCAGTTCCACTAGACATGAGGGGAGATACACAGAGAACAGTTAACCTTGTATGTCTCTATTTCAACCTATGGAAGATCATACCAGTATTTAATAATTTTGGCTCTTGCTGAGATGAAGCCCAAGATTTATTTAGGTTGTATGTTAGACTCCTCATCCTCTCATACCTTGACCTGAAAGCATTCTTCAGTCCAGCATGTCACCTTACAGACAGGAACAGAGTCTGCAGAAACGCGCTGTTTTCTTGAGCCAGGCTTACAAGCAAGTACTGGAATAACTTCCCCATTGCTGAGGGAGAAACTCTACCTCTGAAGAACAGATTAGGCAAAAATCTGTCAGAACAGCTGCTTCTTTCTTGGAAATGTGGAGGGATGGAATGACTTTGAGGTCCTCACCTGCCCTACTGACAGTCGAATTACATATTCTCTTTAATGTTTTTCTCTTCCTTTTTCAACAATGCCATAATTTGTGTCATTGGCAAAGTTCTCAGTAACAACTTCATAGATTGTTCAGTGTCATTATTAAAAAGATAGTTAAATACTAGGTCAAGAAATTATCTCTTTGAGCCCTCATTAAAAATCCATCAAGCTGATAAAATTTTCCCCATTTATGGTGATGTTTTCAGACCTAGGAACTAGTCAGTTTTTAATCAATTTAAAATAATACAAATTCAATACAGCTTACATTAATTTCCTAATTAAAATGTCAGGTAGCGTGAAGGTGAATACCTCTGAAAAGTCTGTAATATCAAACTCATTTCCTCTACCAGCCAATCTTCTAATTCAGTTTTAATTTCACCTGATGTATTTATTGAGTGGTGGTACATATGTTGTCTTCCTTTAATCCTTTAGTGACCATGACCTGTTTTAACTGTTTCATTGTTTTACCTGGGACTTGTTTTTAACTCTGAAAAACCTCTAATCACCCCACATATTCCATATATCTCAAAATGCTAACATAAAATATTAACTGTCTTCTGCTTTAATGTTCCTAACCTTTCAAAATCTGTTGGAGGAGCATGTGTTGGTCATAGAGCTCATTAGTGCTCACATTTAAAATCTTTGAGAACAAGGTCTTAGATGCTGAATTTTTAAGACCAGGGAGTCCAGTAAGCAGAACTTTTCACAAGAAGCTATTGACCTGATGATTTCAAAATGTCTTAATTCAGGGTTTGCTTTTTAACATTATCTTCAGTAATTGTTAAAATAGAAAATTTGTTTTTCCCTTGCAGTATAAGTAATTTAACTCTTTTTTTTTCCAGATAGTTTTTGAAATCCTTAATTTATTATTCCCAGTTCTATCATTTCTACCTAGTACTGAACAAATAATTGTTTGAATTACTTGAACTTCTGGAATACTTAACTCCTTTCTTACTGTTACTTTTGCTTTTTCTTTTTTTTATTATGATTTTTTTCCCTAAAATCTCTATTTCTTTTTTGTCTTGTGTGTTTTATAAAACATATTTGCATTCATACTCATTTAGAGTCTGTCTGTTCTCTGTTAACCAGAATAGCCTCCATTCTCAGTTGGATTGTGGTTTTGAAAGCATCTCCTAGAATGTTTTAAGCAGTTCCTAATTATTATTCCCCTTCTATTTATTTCCTTTCTTTTCAGCTGATTTATCTTCAAATTGCTTTCAGCTTTTTAAGACTGAATTTCTGTGTTTGTTTGGTTGGTTTTTTTGGTGGAAGCTTTTATTTATTTATTTATTTATTTATTTATTATTATTATTATTTTTATTTCCAAGAACATACATAGCTGTCTAAACTATGTCCTGATCACACATCACAAATGCAATTAAGTCATGATGCCTTGAAATTAAGCAAACTCTGTATTTTAGTGATAGGCTTCTCTACCAGTCAAGACTTAGTCCAACACATATTTCTTCCATGTTAGATGCTAACTTTTTGAGGCCAGGAAAGCCATCCTTACTGAACAGAACTTTCCAGAAGAAACTATTGACCTGAGAGGATATTACTCCTGACCCTTTCTGGAAGCAGATTTAAAGTGAGTTCACAGAGATATTTTTTTCTCTTGGCCATGTTGTTAATGAAGAAGAGGTATGAAGAAGATTTTGGAAATATTGAGTGAGGTCATCTTGATATGTTAATTTCAGTTCTGATGTGCCTCCTCCTGTTTGAAACTCAGCTTGAACAATTCCATTACTCCCTACAAGTACCTGAAATTCGGTTGTAGCAAGGGGTGGGGGGTGTGGGTTGGCCTCTTCTCCCAGGCAAAACTGGTGAGTGGTTAAGCACTGGAGCAAGCTTCCCAGGCAATGGTGGAGTCACCATTCCTGGAAGTGCTCAAAACCTGAGAAAATGTGGCACATTGTGATAAGATCTAGTGGGCATGGTACTATTCAGTTGGAGGTTGAATTTGCTGGTCTTGGAGGTCTTTTCCAATCTTATTGGAAACTTTCTTTTATTTTTATCTGTCATAGTGCAGCAGTTATCCCTAAAATGCCTTTGTGTGTTCTGTTTACTTGGAAGGTATGGTTACACAGATTTTCACATGCTTATATGCTTTCCTCATATTCTTGCTCTAGGAAGGGAAAAGAATGGTCACAGCAACAACAGGCCAGTAATTCCCTCCTCCTCCACCCTTTTTTATCTTAATGGACCTAAAAGCTCATTAACAAATTTCTCAAAACAGAGACTGCAAAGATGTCTTTCACTTTTGGAGAAAGCCCACCTTGGAAGGTCATTTGAAACTCTTATCACTAAATGGTGTCCTCGGCCTTCCCTCCCCAGATGAAAACATGTGAAGATGTTAAAAAATTATTGTTGATGGCAAACACCTCCTTAATAATACTTTATTTTAAAACACTCCCAAGGTTTAAAGAAAGACAGTATATGTACCTGCCAGGGGAGAAAAAAGGAAATCTTTATAAACTAGACTATTTAAAACTCAAAATATAAAAAGAGGAAAAAACTCTCAGTGATATGATAGGCAAGAACATTGTACTGATGAACATACCATATTTGTTCAGTGCTGGAATTAAAGTAGGATGCAGTGAGTAGAAGGGAAAATGCCATCTGTATTAGAAAACCCAAAGTATTTTAATTAAAAACTTGATTTATATGGATCAGATTTATCTGTATTTTTATTATCTGGCAGAAGGAAAAGGAACCTCAGAAACTTATAGTTGCTTCAAGCAATAAGGGTCAAGCAGTGCATCATTTTACCCTGTGTTTGCTTTAAAACAAGTTGGGTACTGACTGAATATTTTGCTCAGAAATATTTTCTCAGTTCCAAGAAGGAGACCACTGCACTCCAATCCACTCCTTGCAAATATGTTGTTGTCTTGGAGATCACAAAGTTATTGCCACTCCATAGGACAAGTAGAAACAGTCTGCTTGAAGGTCTGCACCTTTCAAAGGGAGATGCATTTGGTAATTCATGCCCTGATTTAAAGTTGACTGCAGTTCATAGGAACTACCACCACCATTTTCATTAAGTTATAGATCAAGTAGTTATTAAATAAGGATTGCAAGACTAAGCATGTGATAAATTCACTCCCCTGGGAAACACCTGGCACCAAATACCAGGCCTCACATTTAATCAAGTTATCAGAGAAGCTGAGATACATGAAGATCTGTTTTACTCAGCATCTGTTCAGCAACTATTAGACATCTGAAATATACAAATCCTAAAGAATGTTTTTATTCCTACAAACATTTTTAACCCACTCAATGCTTAGGATGAAATACTTTGAGATAGTTCATTAGTCTTACATTTTCTAGTCTTACCATAAAAAAACCCCAAACAAACCAAAAGAGAAATAGGGGGAGAAGAAGCTATTTCTCATGGAGGAAGAATGATCAACATTTAAAGATTTGCCACTAAGGCATACCTGTAGGTATATCACTGTATGAACTTCAGACATAAAAGTATTTACTCCTTAAGTCATAAAGCAGCTGCTTATTTTCTAGAGTCTTACACATTTGAATTACAGAGATGATGTACAGTACATGATACATATACTGTTGCCATTTCGTGATGTCTCTTCATCTTTGTCCATTTTCCAGGCCATATTCCAGAAAATTTTCATCATTCCTTTCACAAAAAATCTGTCCAACTCTAAAATGGACCCTTTATTTTGTTGCTGTTTTGTGGCTTCCATCACAAGACTTAAAGGCACCATATTTTACAATCTAACACATTTAGATTCAGTGAAACTCTGTGTTACTGCACACTAATGTAATAATGAGAAATGTAATTAAAGTCACTGCTATAATAACATCTTATCGGAATGCACAATGAAGATAAACTTGCTTATTCCAGAGACTGAGGGCTTATTGCATAGGAAGCAGTTTGTTCTGATGGATTCTTTGATCTACAACCGGTATCTCTGTTAACTGGAGGGGTGAGGAAGGCTCGGTGTATATTGCCATATTTTCCTTTGGCTGCCAGAGGGAGGATAATTAAAATAAAGGGGGATTCGGGATCAAAGAAATGGAAAAAGTTGCGCTGCCTAGTGTACAGGCTGAGGGAAAAAGTCTTTAAAAAGATCTTTATTAGTAAATATTTAGAGGGCACAGATGCTGAATAAACACCTCATTTAGCTACAGAGTTAAGCAGAACGATTAATGTATGAAAAAAATCAAAAGATTCAAAAGCAAAATAAAACTAGGTTGGTGGCTAGTATGTAAACTGTGTGTGGAAATACCACAACTATGCACAAGGTATCAGGTTTTCTTCATAAAGAGCGAGAGATTACTCTGACTCATCTCTCCATATTTTGTACACAAATGAGACTGGATGGCAACTGAAAGCCTCAGAGAAGACTCAGAAGTCAATCCCTGGGAACTGGGTGAGATAGTTTCAGCACACTGGCCCTTGGCACTGTGTATCTCAAACTGGGGTGCCCAACTAGCTCCAGTCTCTTCCAAAAGAGCCACTAACAAGCACAAGGAAAGAGAGAAGAAAAGGAGTGATTTCTTTATTCTGCACAAGGCTTGCGAAAGCTGGAGCACAACATTAATTGTTTATTCCAAATACTTAAACACTCAGTGCAAGGGTCCATGTTTGCAGAGTCCAAGTGGAAATGACTCAGCAGGCTAAAAAGAAAAAGAGCAGGCTGTCCTGTTGTAATTCACATAATTAAAATATTCTGCCTAAATGCATTACATCTCCCCACACACATCAAAGGCTTGTGTTTCCTCAAACTCTCCATTTACATTTAGGGAAGCCAGAGTTCTTAAGCTCTTATGAGAGAGAAAATATGATGTGGTCTGGGCATCTCTGCCTTGCTGTGGGTAACAAATCACAATACTGTGTAAAACACCAGATCCCAGGCAAAGATGCCTGATTTCCAATACATACTGCAGCACCACCACTGCTCTGTTACCCTTTGCTGCCTTAAGGGCCGTGTGTCTAATTCAGTTTGTGCATCAGCCCGTATCGATGTGAGCCTGCATGTGGGCCCACCAGCTGCCCAGCAGTGCTGGAAAACAAGGAAAAGTCTTGAAGGGGTCTTAAGGAGTCAGCAGGAATTTATATCCTTGCTGGCATATTTTTAAAGGTTTTTTGATTTACTCGCTTTTTGAAGGTTGTGTGGGGAAGTCCTGGGAAACAGAGGTCTGCCTAGAGGAGTGGCACTTGTGATGTGAATGGGCAAGGAAGGGCCTGCAGTGCAACTGTTGGCATTGGGATAGGGCTGGCCTTTTCCTCTGAGGCTTTAGATAACATTGATGAAGGCTTCATCAACACATGATGAAGGCTTCATGTGAGATATTTGCTCTCTGGCCTGCCAGCCTCCAGGTGATGGAAAATGCAGGTGAAGAGGTAGCAGTTCAGGGAAATAAGGACTTGGCAAGCCCCAGCAGCAGCTGTGGGCTTTGGGCCAGTAATAGAAGTGACAATCGTTGCAGAGGTGTCCTGAAAGCAAGGAGGAGCCAGCAGTAATGCTTGTGTGGGCTGCTTGCACTGGCACTGACTGGACTGTAGGTGCAGCCTTGTGGGGCTTTGCTGGGAAGAGACACTGACAGGGAAACTGAGGGGCAGGTACTTAGTGCTTGTTGTATCCGGTGGTATCATGCCTTGGAGACAAGTGATGTGAGCAAGTTGAATAATCAAAAGTTTTAGAAGGCAGTGGCTATTTTCCCTTTACAGCCCAGCTGTGCCTACAGCTGGGATGGTTTTAGGTCACGGATGTTAATGTGAAGAGAGTGAGGGTAGTGGCCAGGGTGTGGTGGTGTTACCCTCCAGTCTCTGGATGTCAGGTCAGATCTTCTCCTTGGCTGAGGGGGGCTGTGTTCTGGCTGACTGTGTGATGGACAGTTCGGGACTCTTCTGGTTGGGGCAGCCACTCCAAAAGCTGGAGCCTGTCACCTGGCCCACATTCTTCTTGGCTGAAGCAACATCTCCCTTCAAGTTTCTTTAATGTAATTTGGTATTTCCAGTGGGTTGGCGCTATTTATTGGAATATTGTGAAGACAAGACTTAGGACTTACCACTATAAACAACCAGTTCAGGGGATGAAGAAATGAGCATATTTTAGAAAATAAATCTTTTTCAGTATTTCCAATGATACTCCCAATCTAGGTTTCTTTAGCCTAAGAACCAGTCAGCCTGTGGCATTTAGTCTTATGCTACAAAACATTGGTTTCCTAGTTAATTTTCCCTCTTAGTGAAGAATTGGGAAATAGATCTCATTTCCACAACATGGGTGTATAATCCCCTTTTTTAAAAAAAGCTTTGATGAATCAGAGCAGTTCTTGCCTGCTTCAGCCCCTCAGTTGAAAGCTGTTGGGCATAAGAGGTGATGCTTGGTACTTGCAGGAAAGTGAGCACCAGACCATAACCTGAGGAAGGTAGGAAGGAGGGGCTGTGTCACCACAGCAACATAATGACTACAACAAAATGGAGCAGACGGGTTTTGGATCCTGCTTAGCTTAAAGGATTTTAATCTGCGGTACCTCCTTTCTGGAACAGTCATTGAGCTATGGAAAGGACCAGCATGAGGCCACTGAAATATACTGGGCCACTGTTCAGCAAGGAGTGCAGGACTCCTGAGGACACAAACAAAGTGGAGAGGTACACACTCTCCTTTTAAACAGAAAATTGTGCAAATGGGAAGTCTTGGTTCTTGTCCATGTGCTGCAAACTGCTTCACAACACTTGCCTGAGAAGCAATTGAATAAAATGCCTCTGCAGCACTGGAAACAAGACAGAGGACTCCTTTCCCAAGGGGATGTTTAAACTTTTCATTGGAAAAGATTTAAACTTGTCATTCGACATATTTTGTCAGCAAAGATTTTATTACTCAGTGGCTATTAATCATGGGCCTTACTGTGGCATTCATATTTCAAGTCATTAGCCTTTTATTTTCTGGCAAAAATGTAGTAGATCTGTAAGAGTGACTGTTCCCTGCTGTTGAGAAAGCCATGGCATCATAAAACTTGAGAAGCCTTGCACTAATGTAATCAATCTACTAAATGACAGCTATATTTGAAATATTGTGTGCACGTATAATGCCTCACAATGGAAAGCAAAATACTGGTAGCACTGCTGTGTTGTGGCTCCACACCAGCAATTTGGTGAGTTCCATGTGTGAAACTATTTCCATGCTGCAAACACTTCTTCTTCTTGAAGGTCTGTTCCCTCAGATTTGGTGGTGCTTATCAAACACCAAATGGTGTGTTGGCCACATAGCATTTTGATGTCGGGTTTGCATCCTAGCAAAATGACAACTACATCTTCTTTAATTACATTATCTCTCAGATATGAAAGATAATGTTTGCCACTGACTTTACATCCAGTGAATGTTTCCTGTAAGTTTTTTTTTTTTTTTTTTTTTGCTGTGTTAAGCAAAGACCTGTGAAACCTGAGTCAATTTATTTTGAAGTTCTTTATGGTGATACTGACTACAAAGACAACAGCCATCTTGGGAGCATTGCACACCTTCATCTGTCCTCTTCTTTGAGAATGAAGAATTAATCTCTACAGGATACAATGCCATTTATTATGGGATTCAACCCTGAGTGAATATAAATGCAGATTAAATTGGGGGAAAAATGTTGACAAGTTTGCAGCAGCAACATGGAAAGAACAAACCTTTTGAAGAGCTAGGAATTTCCTAAGAAACTTTTAAGGTCCTCATAAATTATTATCTAGGCACATCTGAGAACATTGGTCTGCATTCCTGCTGAGTTTTCCTAACTCTTAAATATCTGACTGAGTGCAGCAGTGGCTTTATGAATGACCATTCTGCAATTTTTTTCCCCCCAAACATCAAGCAGCTAGCTTGATGGAAAAATAAAAGCTCTTGCACATTGCTTGAACTTGTGCAGTGATATTATCCATTAGATTTGCACTTAGTAGCAAAGACCATATTCTCCCCAAAGTAATCACAGTGCATAATAAAGCTTCTTTTAAGTGGGAGGTGTAATTGCCTGCTGTTGACTGCACACCTACAGAACTATAAGCCTAATGGTTGCATTGATAGAGAACATCTCAGGAGGAGAGGAGCTAAAACCCCAGGATTTTTAGTGCAGCCTGCAGGCAGGGTAATTGGGGTCCCAGGTAACTGACAAAATAACTTCATATTCACTGTGAATGCTTGCTGTTCACAGCAAGGAGCTTCTATTCCAACATATTAAAATCTTTCATCTTACCAGTGGAAAATTCAGTAGAGGTTTTTTTGAGGGTAAATAAATTATCATGCCCATCTTCCAGATTAGGGCTAGATTGATTTACTGTATAATCTTGAGTAAGTAAGGAGTAGCCAGGAATAGAAAGAATGCTTCATTATTTTACAACCCAGAGAAATCATTACATGTGAAATTAGATTCCTGAAACCATGCAGTTCAAGGCACTCCTAAAATTCTTTTGTGATGGGCAAGGGTGCACACAGCAAGATCACTCTTCCCTCACTATTTTCTCCAAAACCTTGAATTGGAGGGAGAGCATCCATGGTTTCAGGGAATGGAGTGGGCTTTACGCTGTATTTTCCTTGCATCATTCTTCTAAGATAAAACCTCATTCTCTTGCCTCTGAATGATTGTTCAGGGATACCCGAGCAGTGACCCTGCATTTGGGACTTTATCATGATCCTCTTCTACTTTCTGGAAAAGGGAATGAAGTCTAGGATATGAAGCTAGCTCTTCCCTGGTTCTCATGAGGCTTAGGAAGGCACTGGCAAGTTTGTGCAAGACAAACATCACATACGTAGACCAAATGGTAACATCTCCACTCTGCAGTATTTCTGTAGGATCTGACAAATCACAGCATTCCTTATTCTTTGTTTAATACTTAAAGATGAATGGCTCTATTAAGTTGTCTAGCTCTATTTATCCATTTTGGTAAACAGACTTTTTCAGTAATTAATTCGTTTGATAAGTGAGCTGAAAAGGTCCAGATTTCTTCTGCCATATGCAGAAATGAGTGTGGGTGCAAGAATTTCAGAGGTGTCACGGAAAATGAGGCAATACATGAAAACATAAGCACACAGAAGTTGCTTAAATCTAGTATGTTCTTGTGCAGTCAACCATTATTTTTTCTAGCTTTCTTGCAAATACTGGAATGAAATTGCTTGCTGTCTCCTTTATGAAAATAATTTTGTATCTGTCCTATTTGTAGTCCCCTTGCAGTACTCCTGCAGAAAACGGGCTATTTTTCATTCTGTTCCTGTTGTTATGAAGCATTTTATTGAGAAAATAAATTGTCAAAAATGGTAAAATTAGACATAACATCAGAAAACATCTTTGTGAGACCAGAATTATACTATTTGATTGAAGACCAGTAAAGGTTGTTCTAACCTCATCTGTGTTTCATCTTTCATTATCACAAAACCTTCTACCAGGGCAGAACCTGGCCAGACTTGTAAAACAACCCAAAGGGAGAGCTGACACAGTTGATTACCACTTCCAAAATGTATGACTTGGCTTAAAAACTGGAAGATGGCCACGGATATGGTTTTGGTTTTTTGGCAGCAAGATATGGAAGTTATCAGCAGTTCTGTTGTTGCGGCCTTAAATGGCAGACCTAGTCAGCCAAAAAGAGTTAGAAATTCCTTGTGGTTTTGACCTTTTTCCTAGTTTGACAGCAAATGATTGAGAGTATGCAGTGGGTAGTTTATGAAAGCCTGTGCAAGTCAGGGTGTAGTGTGGCTACAGGGTGAAGCCTGTCCTTGATATAATTAGCTAAACCTTTCTCTGCTCTACAAGAGCAAGATAGGAAGATAGGGATTAGTCCCACATGTGGAAAGCTGCTTTCCAGAGACTAGGCAAAGTGAATTTGCCAAAACTGTTTGCAGAACTCCATGATTCTTCATCATCCTGTGGTTCAACTACTTCTTCTGATCTCCAGTCCAAAAGCGGACACTCAATATTTCCCTTTGTTTTGTAATGGGATCTTTATACAGCTCCAGAATAACTCCAGATGAAACACCAAAACATGGCAAAAACCAGAGGGGAATGTCAGAGTTCATGTCACCTCATTCTTCAATAATATTGCACAGAATGTGCCAGCAACAAAGGCTTGGATTCAGTCTAGATATTGAAATTTATTCTGCTAAAACAACAAATTGATGAAAATCCAATGGAGCAAAGTGATCTTAACAGCAGAGCATGAAGAACCAAGGAAGGCAGAGCCTGACTGATGCAAAGGGATGCACCTGAGGGGTGGAGGAGTTAAGATCATGTAGGTAAGAAGGATCATCTGTGGCTAAGCCATTTTGGAAGGATGTTTGTTTGGTTTGCAGCTGTTTCTTGAATACAGGAGAATGTTCTGGTACATGGAAGACATAGCACAGCAAGCAGGGCTGGAAAAGTTTTGTTCCTTTTTTACACCAGGGAAATATCTAATTATGCAACCAGGGCAGTTGAACAGATCCATGAACGAGAAGTTAACTAGATTAGAAAACATCTAGGGAAATGGAGGCTAGTTAGCCCTTTCTTCTCTGATGGATCTCTTAAATGAAATCATATTCTAGCACACCCCTCTCAGCTATGATCTCACAACTATTACTAATGCTTGGTCATATGAAAATATAATTTCTTTCCCAGTAAGAAACAAAGGTTTGTCTGTAGCTTCTCCCCTGAGCCTCAATGACCCCTTGGGCTTGTGTGCTCAAGACTCCCTTATGTGCTGTTGGATAATGCAATAGGGACGACTTGGTAGCATCCCATTCTTAACCTCTGAATCTCTGTCCCAAAGAGGTAGATAACTTATGGTCCAGCTGGCAGGCTGCAGCCTCCAGCAGTGCTGGAACACTACTTTAATTCATGCCCCTTGAGCTATTACAGACATGCCACTGCATCCCTAAGAAACACACACGGATCATAAATAAGGTTAGATGTTATTTTAAGTAATAAACACCAAGATACAGAAATTTCATTGCAGCCTTCTGTCTTTGTCTGTCTCTTCATTTCGACTATTTTTAGTTTGCAGTCAGCATTATGACTGTGAACTCAAGGAGCACTTGGACAATAGGTACATAAATAATTATGGATAGGTCTCCAGAGCCTTAAACATTAGCAGAGAATTCAAGTTAAATACTGGCTGGTATTATTCCATGGCTTGGAAATACAAGCTGTACTTATACATATTGCTTTAATTGTATTTCCCATGGTGAAAACCTAACCTGGACATTGGTGGTAGTGGAAGGGTCTGCACAGAAGGTTTGAGAATTTCAGCTTGATGTATTACTGAACACAGTTCTGCAGAACAAACTGGTGCCATCTTCTACGTTTGTCTGCTTACACTTCCCAGCAGTGAACTCTGCGTGCTTTACATGGGCTAGAATGGATTAAACCTGTGTGAATACTCATTTAACTTACCTTGCCTTGTGATAATGCTGCAGTGTTGCTGAAACCTGTTAGAGATATTAGCTGCTAGAGCTCTCACAGAAAACATACTGCACATCAGCAGACATGCCTGAGAGTAAAAAGAAGGACATTTACTGTTTTTCCAATTGATACTTAAAATGTGAGTTAAAAAATACCTTGTAAGGATAAAAGCTAAGTGTGTATCAAGGGATATTGCATGGATATTGCTTTGGGTTGTGATAAAAAATAGTAACAGTAAAGAAAACTTGTCTAAACTACTGAACATTTTCTAGTAACTTGATTTTTTTTTGCGTGTGTTTTTCAGAGGACTCTTTAATATTGTCACCTTTTGAAAAAATCTCTTGTGAAGTATTAGTGAAGTGGTGCAGAAAAGTTACGTTTTTTATCCAGATTTATAAACTTCTTTTAAAAAAATTGAAATCTGTATTTATAAAAACACTGCCTATGCAGACATTGATGTTGGTAAGACTGCTGCAGAATTACCATGTAGATTTTCTCTATTTTTATTTTCTTTTCACAGCCTGTGAGAATACTTTGTTTTGAGTAATTTTTGTTTTTGTTTGGAGAGCTGGGTCAGGACAGTGAGTAATATAGGAGACTTTCACCTCCTGCAGGTCACCCCTGCAAATGCAAGGCTAGGAAGAAATAGTAAAAGTTAAGACTCCATTGAAATACAAATAAATGAATCTCTGCAACTCTACAAAGAGAAGCATGAGGACAAGTTAGGCAGAGCACTGGTTTCAATGACAGCCTTGTTGATCAGGGAGGTTCTTTGTTTATATCAGAGGCACTTAGTTCTCTATACAATCTCTGCAATTAAGCAGGCCTGCATCATATGTGAATCAGTCAGCTTTTTTCCTACTAGGAATGACTGAAACATTCTACTCAAACTTCCCATTTCATGTTGCATCACTTTGTAAAATCAAGTGGGATCTCTGGAACACGTCAAGAGCCAGAGTCAGATCTTTCTTGATGGAGGCTCAGTAATTCAAGGTCTCATTCTGAGAAGGCAACAAGACCTCAGGTCTTGTATAGGCTTAAAAAAGGAGGAATTTTAGTTTACTTTTCCTGCCCTTGGAAAGTGTACTAGCCTCCAGGTGACAAGTCAGTCTACAAACTTGTGTAGGTTCACAGCTACCAAAAGGGGAAGCCTTCCTTTTGCTGCTGCACCCTCTGCCTGCTGGACTATGCAGGAAGTCATTTTAGATCACTGAAATGGTAGAAAACTATCTCATAAGAAAGGAAAAAAAGAAAAGCAGACATAGAAGATGGCATCCTGCCGTTCTAGTGAGGTGGATTGGCTTGAGGGAGACCCTAAGCAGCCCCAGAACAGGTGCAGAGATGGAGCAGGAATACTCTTTATGGCTCTGTGCAATTAAACCAGTACATCTGCTTCTGAAATGGAACCCAGGAGAATCTTTCCCTCATTCTAGGATCACTGTGCAACTATTGAGGTGTGCTGGGCCTAAAGGAACACATAGGAGAGCAGAGCAAAAATCTAAACCCAAGTGTGCATCTAAAACGTGCTTTTTTAGAGCATGTGTGAGGTGAGTCCTGGTCTCCTGTTACTGCCTGTGTGTCTTGTATTTCATAATCTGCAAATAACTGCCTAGGAGCTGAGTATGCTTCCTGGAAGACTTTTGACTGCTACATGAGTGACAGAAGGCAAAGCCAACCATCTTCCTCCACTAAAGTAAATCTTCCATTTCACTCTGGCTTTCAACCTCAGCCCGCTCATTCTCCTTTTCTATTTCTCCTCGTTCTCTTTCCATCCCAGTTGGCTCCTTCTTTTATTCCAGTTCAGCTTTTATCCCCACTGCAAAGGAATGCATCACACTACACCTATAAAAGCAACCACTGCAGGTCCCTGCCAACTCAGAATATTCTCTGATTCTGTGAATCCACACCATAGCAGGAGTCCTGAGGAGCTGGTATTTTATTCTAGTAATGGATGGCAATGAGGAGTTGTGACTGATTCTGCAGAAGTGACAGAGACATGTATCTGGACAAGGTAAGAGAATAAAGCCCGTGAAGTCAAACTGAATATATTTTTTGAGAATTTATTCCAGCACTTTATAGAAAACTGAGGTAACTCTAACAGAAGCAAAACTCAAGTCAGTATTACACGAAGAATAAGAAAAATCACCAGTAAATTCACATGTGAAAGTATAACCATACAGTGTTCATTCTTTAAAGTTCTTCAAATTTGTACAAGTTTCAGAAAGACAGATTGGCTTAGTTTGTTGGCAATTCACAGCTACTTTGAAAGCACAAATGAAACTGTTCCTGTACTGTAATGCAGTGTGACATTAGTATTAAAGAGTCAAGACCCCGCCCTCTGTCTCTGATCTCATTTGAAGCATGACAACATCAGGCTGGCATTACTAATGCACAGGTCCCCAGTGTACACTGGCTCTCACGTTTGCATGCTCTGAGCTTTCCATACCCTTTTCACTACAGATCTGTAGATGTCAAGGACTCCTAGACTTGAGCATACAATAGTAAGTATGTATGAGCAAAACACATTTATAAAAGACATTTTAAAATTAAATGTGCTTTCTCTTGGACCGTCTGCAGTCTGGAAAAGATCTGCAGTTTGATTTCAGCTTCAGACAAAAACATTTGGAATGTCAAGGGACTATTGGAAGTCCTGAGAACAACTTTATGAACTCAGTAAAATCCATTAATGTTTCCCACAACACTGAATCTAAACATGCATCAGCATGAACCATGAATGATAATTCCAAGTTGCAATATAGCCTAAAATTTCCAGATACAACAGAAACAAACGGTTGCAGTCATTCACAACAGAACATTGCACAATGTAGAACAGAGTGCCTCTTTTTAATATGTATAAGGAGATTCCAGGTTTATGAGACAAAAGCAGATATATTTATGTGAATGAATTTATAAGACATGTTAAAGCCACTATTTGATAATATAAAATCCTGATTACCAGGCAAAAAGAAATCTTTTTGGAAATGCTTTTTTTCATCATGTAAAAATTCTCTGCTGACAATCTTACAAAACACATACAAACTGCAAAAATGAAACATACAAGAGGAGCAATGAAGAATTACCTCAGCTTTCACCACCACTTCATTTGATTGAAACCGTTCTTGTGTTCTATTAAGCATAATAATATATTTGGAAAATGTAAATAACCTAATTACATTTTTTTGCTTCAAGCTTCCAGGCACCAGTCATATATCGTAGTCGTATAAAAAGAAGATCCCTGCCCATCTGCAGCCAGCTCCAAAAAGGAACTAACTTAGAACCTGTGATTAATGAAGAAGAAAATCAAAATGACATGGTTAGAAAAAAACATGAGCACCGGTAAGACACACATTTAAGCAGCCACGAACCTCTGCATTCTCACCACACTCGGCCCCACAACTTAGATCTTACTTTTTTTTTTAAAATTAATGTTATTTTTAAAGCAATTGCTTTATAGTAATTACATTATGCCATAGGTGGGACACTCTGGTTTGCAAGGAGCACAGTAATTACATGTATGTGATAAGATGCACAGTGCTCTCTGTGACAAGGGTTTGTTAAGTAAATAGGAACCTGAATACCAATCATTAAGCAAATTATACAGTGGCTTTGGAGAAGATGACCACCAGCTTGTCTCACAACAATAATATGAAGGTGCCAATCTTCAGGCAAGGCAAGGAAACCACACTACAAAACCTTCAAGCCTTCTACCATCTCTGCTAGTATCTGTGTTGGGTGCAATGTACACATGGAACTCCACTGAAAGGAAACACTTCTAGTAGAGCTGGCTCAGGACATTCTCTACTTGCACCTTTCAATCATTACTACAGTTATTATAATTTCTGTTGTTCAGAGGTTGTGCTGAGGAGATTAAAAAAAGATAAAAAACATGAAAAGGGCAAAAAAATAGAGGAACTGCATTTGATGGAGGGAAAGTGAGCTGAAGCAAGCAGTACTTCTTAAGCTGGCTCTGCAATGAAGAAATATGCATGGAAGTATTCTTCCCAGTAACTCAGTGGCAGAGACCTCCCTACAGGTCTTAAACAACATCACATCTTAAGAGGAGATGGTGCTCTAGAGGAAGCCTTAATAGCTGAGAATTTTGGAAGGCAAGATACAGTGAAATGGAATTGAATCAGAAAGTGATGATGGTCAGACTCCCTGCACAGTGTTTTACAACTGCATTAATTTATTAACACAATTCAGAAAGAGGACATGCCAAAACAGTGTTTTGTCCTAGCAGTGTAATTCATTACTTTTATCTCCAGTGGGATGCCGAGTTTCTCTGCCATGCTACCCCTTCACTTACTCTTTCTGTACCAAGTCATGGCATAGGCTGGCAAGGACAAGAAATTCAAAATTTGTATGGAAGGAAGGCTGTGTGCTATCAAACTCGGGCAATAGGGCAATAACCTTGGATCCGTTATTCTGGATTTACATGTCAGGAATCTTATAAGAACATGAACTATCTCCTTACCTTCTATTTCAGTCCAGTTGACAGCAACTTCTGCTATAGGTATTTTCAAGCGCTGGGCTATATAAAGAAGTTCCACGTCAAATGCCCTGAAGAAGAAGAGGAAGTACCAAATATAATCACACATATTCCCAGAAGAAAGACAGTGGAAATGTTAATTAAATGACTGTTCAGTTATGTAGTTGATAGCAATGCTCTGTGGGTCAGATACACATGGATGAGAAATTAATTTTCCTGACTAAACATCTCAGAACACAGCCAAAATACAGACAACAATAACAATACTTTATTGTGTCCTGTTTTTGAAAGTATAGATCACTTTGTGTTCAGCCCACTGCTTGCTTTTCATTCTGTCACAATCAAAATTTAAACATTCTTGAAGACCACGAAGACCAAGCAGTCAAATGTACAGTGTCACTCCACATCTCTAGTAGTTTCATCAAAGACGACATCTTTTACTTTCTCAGTCAAGGAACTCAAGGCGGCAGCATGTAAGTGAGAAATTATTTGTTACCATGCACAACAGAATCCAAAGAACAGTTTGGAGACCACTTAATGAACAACACAAAAACCCTCTTGAGAGACTTGTCTTTTTTTGCTGGCTCAGTTTTTTGCAGGTTGTACAGCAGAATGAATTGGGGCAGTGATCCTGCTCTGTCAGGTGCTCCTTCCTTCCTGCTCACTTTGTCCAGAATACACCTTAACCCTCTCAGTTCTCTGCACAGAGAATTTTCTGTGTGTTTCATTCCTGTAAATACATTCTCAAGTGGGCCTCCTGGCTCTGAAACACCAGACTTTTGATATTCAACAAGTAGTTTAGCAGCTTTTAATGCTTGTTTAGGAATCAGCATATGAAACTGCCAGTAGCTACTATTGACAGGGTTGAACATGAATCACAGTTATGAAGATTCTGGTGATTTGCCTTAAATTCTCATTGCTAAGTCCAAGACAGTTTTCTTTTGAAATGCAAGAAAACCTTTTGCCACTGGAGGAAATGTATGCAATAATAATAATAATAAAAAAAATATTCATTCATGCTTAAAGGGTTGCTTGAATTCATGTCTTTGGTAATTCCATTTAACACTTGACGCTGTTCAAGATTACAATGACACAGACTCTGAGGTCAGAAGGCTGAAATTACTCCAATCTTGATTACCTGGGAATTTCTTCCCTTTATACTATTTTACAAAGAACCACCCAAGGGGTGGAAGAAAGACAAACTTCTTCAACTACATTGGTCAAGTCAGAGGGACATCAAGAAGAAGTCCCTGCTAGGGAAAGGAATGTAAACATAGGATACAGTTAGGAAAACATGTCTCTTGTTGACAGAACAGTGTCTGGGAAAAAGTTTCAGAGAACCCAAACATCACAGAACAAACCATAGCTACAAACACTAGAGAAAAGATGGACAGGAACAGACAAGGTGATCAAGAGCAGGCAGAAGACACACTTTAGGCAGGTTGCTTGCCAAATTCAGATGTTATTTCCTTCTACTTCAAGCCACCTTCTCCTTTTAAGCAGTGCATTTCTGTAAAACTATTAATAAATGCAACAACAGCAGCAGTCCACTTTGAAATGTGCATGTAGGTCTGACACACACAGGTAGGTTCCCACTGAAGTACAGAGCACAGCAGGCTGGCTTGCTGGTGGAATAACAGGCTCACGCGCACAGCCCTGAACTCATGCTCTGCATGCACACGACAGGAGAGCCACTGATTCCACACGGGACAGCATTCAAACAGGCAAAGGCAGCACAGACTGATGTTATCTACAGAGACTACAGCTATTGTGTATAGGGAATTTAGAGCTACTTTGCAAATCTGATTTTGATTAGGTCATAGGTCTTCTCAGTGTCACCAAAAAAGTTACAAGAATAAATTATTTTTTACCTCAGTGAACTAAATCTGCTCCAAGCAGCCTTGTCATTTCACCACTTTCTTTACATGAGGGTTGAATATTATTTTATTAATCACTCCATGGTCTCTTCTACTGAAGAGGTATTACTTAATTTTTTGCTAACGTTTTACATTTGTAAGCCAAAACCCCAATGTATTCACCTTTGAATGTTTATGAATCATGCATATTAAGACTAAATCTAATTTTGTAATACTTACTACTTAAATGACTAAAAATCTTAAGAGACGCAGAATAATTGTCTGATGAATTAGACTGTATGAGCTGCTCTAAAAGTATTACATAAACTATTAGCCTAGTGAACTAATAGTTATTTGCAGTAATTCCTGTGGACAAGTGATTACTGGAATGTCAGCACATATATCACGGAACAACAACATTAAATAGTTCTGTGAACTACGGGGCTCAAAGTAAGAGATTAAAAGCACAGGAATTAATCAGGTTGAACACTAATAATGTTACATGTGTTGCCATTTGGGTAACAGTAAACATATCCTGAAATTAAAAAAAAAGACAACTACTCAAAGCTGAAAGGAGAATGACTTCAGTAGAATACCACTGGGTATTGTTTTTCTTCCCTTTCCCCCACCACTTTTCAGTATAGCAGAATGGTTATTCAGGGAATACAGACTGCAGTGTGCTCAATACACTGACAGCAGTACAGCCATCCTGCAGACCACCAGATCCAGATGGTACAGGAGAACCACACAGAAGCTTCCACGGCCAGGATTAAGCTTGGGTGCGTTAGATGAAGCCTGCCCCAGAGGAGATCAAAGCCACACCAGTGGATGAGCTGTAAGTGCAACTCGTGATTTGCCACAAAGCCATTTGTGAGCAGTTAACCTGTGACAGAACTGCTCCTACAAACAGCAAGGTATTATTCACACCATGTACTTCATTCTGCTGCCTCTTGGGAGGGAGGCACACAGCTCAGAATATCCAAATTTGGAATATTTCAGGCAGAACACCCAGCCTGAAAGAATTCCAATCTAAGTACCCAGACTCAGCCAAAAATCTATGGTGTGAACAATTTCCCCATCTATTTCTAATAGTGGCTCCATGATGTGCTAATTACCACAAACACGTAATGTAAAGTAAAGAAAAAATTCTCCATGGGGATATGTTTTGGTTAAGTTACAATTTAAGACAATGCAGGCTGAAATCCATTTGAAAACCAAGTTGGTAGGTGTTTAATTGAATTCAGTCTTTTTAAACTGAATCCTTAAGATGCTTGAGTTTATAAAATATCTATCCTTAAAAATTATTCTGTATTTCAAAATTGCACTAGGACTCTTTCTGGTCCAATATTATATGTTTGAAAAAACAAAATCAGACCTTCAGTTTTAATGTTTTAACTGGAATTTATGAGTTGTATACATCCAAGATATGTTTTTCCAGCAAACTCTTAAAGGCACAGCAAACGGCCAATGGTCAAAGAGGTCTAACAATGAAACAGGATGCCAAGTTGGACTTGGCATGCCAGTTGGACTAGACTGCCAGAACTGCCCTAGCTAAATTTGGGCTTTTGAAAGTCCACATGTCAGCCAAGGGCAGCGCTTTTTACAAGATAAAATAGACACAGTTAAAACAGCAAAAATATTTTTGCATTGACTAGACACTCATAAACAATTTTACTTGCCTTGCACAAAACCAGAGAAAACCAATTCATTCCACTCCCTGTGTTGGTCTACATTGGCACAAAAGCAGGGGAAAATCCCTGTAGCAATATGAATGGTTATTTTTCTGTAATTTTTATATAGCAACTCATATTTAGAGATTAGTGACAAACTGGAGAAACAAACATTATTTTTTATATTGATGTTTCCCAGATTTAAATGTGAAACAACATGTCTTGTTCAGTGCACAAAGCAATTTTTATAGATAAAAGTAACAGCAACAATTTGATCTCTTCATTGATCTGCTGGCTTGTACAATGCCATCATAAACTGCCACTTCACAAAAATATGTCAATCAAACCAGTACAAGAACTACACTTTGAATTTCTCCTTCTTTTATCATAAAGGTAGGATTGTAATTGCTATGTCTACTTCTCCTAAGGATAGACATTTTCTGGCTGGAAGAAAATTTATCTTTTTTCTTGTTCTTGTCAGAAGAAATCAATTATCAAATTTAGGATAGGAAAACTCGGCCAGCGAGACCATTTAATTTCCCAGTATTTCTCCTGTGCATCAAAATTTAACGCAAACAGTTATGTTTTTCAGGTCAAGACTGCAGATGCAGAACTAGACCTTCTTTTGTAGCCTGAAGTAATTCCAACTGTCTGTTATGTTTTTATAATATCTCTTTTAATTTTCTTTTAAGTTTTAAATTAAAAAATCTGCTCCATCCATTTCTGAAAAACAGATTAGCTGTGTAATCAAATTCAGAATCTAAAACACAAAGCATATGCTCTCTGTTCAAAAGGTTGCTCTCATTTCAAACTAATGTCAAAACTTTGCTATTTAGAAAGTAAATTTCAAGAATGTTTCGTTTATATTCATATATACACAGCCAAAGGGCTGTTAAACAAAAAAGACAAAGAGAACACTCACCAAAAAAAGCCAGTTTAGGATGTAAGCATTATTTCTTAGTATTCAATATATAAGCAATTTGTAGTATCTATTAATTTTCAAATGCCTTCTAAAATTTAGGGTTCGATTAAAAAAAAAATTCTAGGAAATAGCTTGGTCTCTTTTTAAAAAGAGTTACGTGATCCTTATTGTCATAATGATAAAACTGTATTTTTCCTTGTATGCTTCAGTTTCAAGATTTCCTAAATATAAGCATCTATAAATCAAATTCAGCACAGCAAGAAGAAAAATCTGGTCTGTTTTCTAGTATTTTTAATATTTAGGACGTGATATTCACAACAATGTCCACTGGAATGGAAAAAGCATGTTGAAAGCATAAAGAAGTGAGGGTCTAAGCAGGTGGGAATTATTAGATAGCTGATTTCATAGTAATTTTATATGAACTTCATGAGTAAACATGTTATGCGTCAATTTTAGTCTAAGTAATTTTTATAAGCATTCACTTAGCACTCGCAGTACCCCCACAAATCCAAGCCTGACTAAGCTTGAGCAGACAGGACAGATGATCTGGTTTGTGCAGAAGCCTGGTGCTCATTCCCTTCAGGAGCTGGGGAGCCCTCGACAGGCTCAAGGACCAGGGTGCTTAACTCAGATGGCTTTTAACCTGTTAAATCCAGCACCCTCCTCCCTTATTCCCAGAACATCTGAGCAATGACCACACAAAACTGAACCTTCAAGTACTAACAGACCTGTACCCCACTCGTGGGATTTTAAGATTCAGAGAGAATCAAATAATTTCTTTGGATGTCAAGTAGCCCCAATGCAGTAATGCAGAAGCAGAAATAAATCCAGATTTCGGAGCCTCTTATTAGTACCAAGATAGTGGTTTCTCTGCTACCCCTTGCTGATGGTTTCAATATGAACAAGTTGCTCTGCAACCCAGATGGGGACTCCACATTGTTCCAGGTCAGCAGAAGTACAATACCAACTACTATTTCTTACTCTTCTGTCTCCATACTCATGATAGGTACAGAACCTCTATGGCACAATGTCTAACCAGTTTGTATTTTCCTTTTTACACATGTTATGCATTGAAAAAATATCAGGGGCCAGATCTGCTTAAAATAAAAAGTTTCCAGCATTGGGCTGTTTCAGATTCTTACACATATATACACATACATATTCTTACACACTATATACAAAGAAATCTAATGCTATGGGATGAATGTTTGATGTCCCTATATAATTTTCAATTGCAATTATCCCAGTTGTTTGTACAACACTGACATTTCACTTAGCACTATCATTTCCCTGAATATATGTACTCTCCCCACATAATTATACCTCCACATGTCTCAGTTTGTTACCAGATCTTATGAATATTAACTGGGAAAGGGGCAATACTTGATTTGTGCACTGACATGCTATCTTCCAGTTACACATGCTAAATGTCCAGCTGTAAAGTGAAAAAGTAACTTTTGAGCCCTTCAGCAGTGGCAATAATCTGAGTTTCTCTCCTCTAAGAGGGTTTAATTTTCCACAAACCTTGTCAAAGCTTTTGATCTTGAGATCTATATTGTTCTATCTGATTTGGTTTAAATTAGCCAATAAATATAAAAAAGAAAGTGGGTAAACACAGAGACTGTTGACTGACAGATGAGCATAAAACCAGACAATACACTGCCAGTTTGAGCAGAATTAAACCAAATTTTAAAAAAACCAAAAAACCTATAGCTGTTTTAGGCACATTTGTGACTTGAGATTATCTGAAGAGCTTCTTTCTTGGAAGAATTTGAGTTGTTCTTTTCTTGACACACAAAACAAGCATTCTTCATCACTAACCAGTACACATCAGATAAATAAGAAAATACACAGGGGAATAGTTTATGGATTACTGTAGATAAAAGAGCAAAAATAGAAGGCTCATCTTCTAGTGGCACATACAAGGCACAATGAACTAAGACCTGAAGAAGATCTGGTATGTTTCACACCAAGGATATCCCTTTTTCATTGCTTCTATTCCTGGTTAATGGGGTACAGCACAATTGTTCTTAATCTTTCGTTCCTTTGGTGCTAGATAATTGAAGTGGCAGAAGAAAGCTTGTTTTTATCTAGAAAATATTTTATATAACCAATAAGTCAAATTACAAAAAAAAATCCTTCGGTTTAAAAAATAATAAAATTTAAAATTGCATTTTTACAACTGAAACTGATTATCCTCATTTATTTCTTTCAGTTTACTTGTTAAAGTGCTTAATTTACAAAGTGAAGTTAAATAAGGCAATTTTGAGACGTGCACTTCTGGCCTTCCCATATAAGTTTAACGGCATATTTAGAAAACCCCTGTATGTAAAATTGACAGAGCTTTATAGATCAAGACTGGGTTTGGAGGTAGCAGCACAAATCATGCTTCTGGCTCAGCTATAGTCTCCTTTAGGGCAGTAAGTAAACCACTCAGGTGGGAAAGTGATTTTCTGACTGTTGACTGCTCAGTTATAGACTCAATGCAAGAAAAGCTCTACATTCCACATGAGATTCATGTGCCCAAACATGACCTTTGCAACTGCACTCTTGGAGGGGCACTATAGCTGCCAAAGCTCAGCCCAAAAGTGTGCATGCTGTAATTGAGCAGGACTGTAGCACTGGACACATTTGTGGATGGGAACATTGTTCTGCAGTTCTGTCAAGCAAGCAGAAGCCCATGAGAGATTTTCTTCAATGAAGACAATAGTTTGAAGAGGTTTGATTATATCTAATTAAACTATCCTTTTTAGCAAAAATTGTGGCATGGAAAATTTACAGAAGTTATGGTATTTGTGTGAAAACAGTGCTTCAGTCCTATAATAGTAGTCATGGCTGTGTCACTCACATACAGGAACTGTTCTAGCTAAATTACAACTAAAGGAGCTCTAAAGTAATTAAAAGACTACACATAATTTTCCATTGTCCTAAATGAATGGTATCTGTCAGTGGTCTTCACATAAAATACTTTAGCAAGAAAATAAGTAAAGAATAAGCATTTGCTTTCACTTTAGAGTCCTCAGCAATTACAAACATCTTATCAGATATTGATTTTACATAAAATACTTTGGTTAAGCAGTACCAAATTGTAATGTATAAAAAATAAAACTAATAAGAGTTCTGAATATGATTAGTAACTCTTAACTTTCCTTATCATAATAACAGCTTCTCTCCATTTCTTATACTGCCTGAATGGCTCATATCTGTAAAAGGAGAGAGGAAAATTTCACTCTCAAAAATTGGGAATAAATTACAGCACCATGAAAAATTGTTTGCTTGAAATTTCTTCTGAAGGTCAAGAAAGAATTACTGGGATTTTCAGTTGTTTGAGGCCTTTTTCCTCTTTTTTCCCTCTCCTCTTTCCTAATCAATTACCATTTCCTCTGACAAGGCAAAACCAAAATATCCTACCTATGATTACATACATCTTTTGAGAAAAGAGAATAAAACTAAATAAAGAATAAAATAAAATTAAATACCCAAATACTCTCCTAAAATGCATCTTAATAAGAACATAGATTTTCTAGTAACATAACAAGAAATCGAAGCTGCCATGCAGGTAAAACTATAATTGGCTAAACTGAGCAGCTGGGATTTATACACAGATATCACATGCTTCACCGTAGCTGCAATACTACGCCCATGCTCAATGATAAAAAAACACTACCAAAAAAAAAAATGAACAATTTACCAGCGTTCTATGTGCAGGTTTGAGAAAGTCTGCAAGGCAGCTTCTCTGGTGAGAAGTTTAAATCCACACTGCGTGTCCCGGATCTCTTTGACACAGAGAAACCACACCAGGAAGTGGAACCCATACATGAGCAGAGTTCGGAAGTAAGAGCGCTGCAGACAAAAGACAAGAAGTTAGCTGGTTTCATCTGAGTGACGAGTGAAGTGCTCCAAGGGAGCTGTCTTACAGGACAGTAAGTCTGTTTTGTGATAGCTTTCAAAGTTTGTAAACTGGTTGTATTTTGCACTGGAATGAAAACAGAACTCAGCAATTGTTACAGTCAAACAAAATTTTGGCTGAAAGTGAAAGGTTTTAATCTAGGGAAAGACTTGCCAGTCACATGTATAGTCTAGGATAGGAGAAATCCAAGTTCCTTTTTCTCCTCTCCCCAGTTCAGAGCAGTTTTTCACTCTGTATTGTGCCTCAAGTAAAGCACAAACCTGTATCTGGATTTCAAATAATTAGTGGAACAGCCATAGTATCTTCTGCATGATTCTTTGGAAGTATATAATGGATCAAATGAAAACTAGGTCTAAAGTAAAGGTTGCTGTGCAAGATATTTAATTTTGTATTTCCAGCAATGTCTTTTGTTCTTTTATTTTCACAGATATATTTTATAGTCCTGATAAATGTACCCAGCCTACTCTTTGGTTACACTTGTGTTCTTGACACAATAATCATACAGGTAACCTTGTCCATGGACTCCAGAGGCTGGAGTCTGGATTTGCAGAGGTGCCTCTCAGTCTTTTACTCAAGACAGTTCCTAAACAACTAGAACTGTGATCCAAATATTGCTTCTGAACTTGCTGCTCTTCTCAAGCTAAATTTAAGTGATTGTATCTATGACTGCAAGTCATGTATCATGTAAAATCTTTAGGAGCCAATGACTCAACTGTTAAGTATCTCTGGGTGATAAGACATGCCTTTAAAGCCAACAATTTAGAATCTCACTTGAAAAACAGAGAAGATGCTTGGTGTATTATGTTATAGCCTTTGGCTTAAGGAAAACAAATTCATAGCTTGTGCCTTTTGCAGAGTGCTCCTACCCCAGTTAATGGTGGGTCTGGTGTGGCTTCTTTGGCTCTTTTGGCTCTGTGACCAGGGACACTGGGCTCCCACCAGGGCCAGAAGGGAAGCACTAGGAGCCTGCAGGACTGCCAGACAGTGAAACTGTGCACTTACAAGAGGATACAAAGAGGGGTTCCTGGGTTATACTTACCACTCCTAAGACAATTTATGCATAGTACAGATTCATTAAACAATTAACAATTCTGGAGGCAGACTAGTATTCCTGATGTATTGAGACTTAACACAAGGGTGAAATTCTGGTCATAATAAATTCAATACAGCTGCTTATCACAGCTTCATTCTATTGTTTTAGATGCCAGTAAGTCCAGAGAGAAATTCCAACATCTAAAAGATTGCTCTGCAACTTTTTTATACCTATTGCACCATACAACAGTCTTATCCCACTATAGTAAAGCTAGTCTTTCTATTCCAGTCCAGGGACAATTGGATGATGAAATGAAATGGGCTACACATTCCAAGCAAATCAGTACTACCTAACTAGTTTGTGATTCCTATATTAAAAATTCAGAAATATGGGGAGAAGCAAGAAGCAAAGGATGGACATGTCCTAAAAACTGTACTTTTGTATTAAAAGATGAAAGCCCTGTTCCAATTCCTCTCCCTAATGTAGCAAGACCTTCAAAAAATATGAACGCATATGAAAAAAGTCTGTCCACATTCAGTACTTGACCATGCAATGAAACACTTTTTCTGGGCTCCACTTTATCAACTACATAATCTCCCTGTAGTAGATTCCTAGTTTCTGATAATGATGGAGGTTTTTTCCTTGCTGGGTGTTTTTTTTTTTTTTTTTTTTTTTATTTTTTTTTTTTTTTTATTTTATTTTATTTTTGTTTGTTTTGTTTTGTTTGTTTGTTTTAGTGTTTGTTTGTTTTTCTTTTTTGTGAGGATGCTAATATATACATGCAGCAATATTTGCAAGAACTCAGGAAGAGTGAACCACTCCAATACTATTTCATAAACCAGAAGAAAAAAGTATAGATCTACCAGAGGCTGAACATTATCAGTGTAACTTCTTTTGAGCTTCTGTAACTATTTCAGTAGTTGTGTATATATTTTAGAATAATTTCAAGTACTAAACATCTCAAGCTTACTCTTGAGAACACTCACCACAATGAGCACATCCAATGACATTAAAAAATGAGCCCAGCAATGTGTCTGCTGCAATACAGTTTCATGCCTGTGCTTTGTCAATTACTGCCTGCCAAGACATCAGAAAATCAGATGCAAGATAAGGCCATGTGCCTGTGCATCACTGTTTATTATGTTTATGACACAAGAGTCACATGTAGAACAGTACTTTCTCTTTGTTCCAAACTCAAAAATTTTACCATGAGTAATACAGAAGACTTAAACCACTTTCCCATGAATAGAGGTACTCTTCAAACAACTGGCTGCTAATTATCCCTAACTCGTTTTAAACAGGTTTCAAGATCTGCAGCCCAAGTTCTTGCACTAGAAGGAAATCAATAATAATGAACTCATCAGCTGCCTTTCATTCCAGCCTCAGTACTGGTTACTAGCTACCAATTCTGTCAGTTTAGAAGCTCTGCTTGCGAAATATTCTCAACTATAAAAATGAAATCCATAAATTGGAATATTAACTGAAATGAGTTTAAAGTGTCTGAAATCTAGAACACATTTTTTGTATATGATGGGTGGACATCCTGCATGTATGACAAGCTTTTCCTTATTTCTAGCTTCCATTCTTTTAGAAATACTGATTATCTAATTGTGAAACCCATAGAACAGAAACAAATAATGGAAATACTGGTTATTAGTACACAGCAGGAAATGGAAACAAACCTTTGCTATTGAGTCCTTCTCCAGATGAGCTCTAGAACCACAGGAGATAGCCATCCCCTTCTGTACAGGCATATAAGTTAAAGAGTTGTTACTTAAACGAATATTATTTGAATCGACAGAATCTTGTGCTGAGAACCATAAATTAAAAAAAAACTTCAAAGCATTACACTTTCTGCTTCCTGTAGCTGCACTTCTTCTACTGCTAGGTTTTGAGCCTAAATCAGTCTTCTGCAATTAAGAGACAATCTAAAGTTTATTATAATTTGCATATGGTGCATGCAAATTGCCTCAATTTATTCAGGTCTGGTTTTTTACATTGTTTACTTTATGCATACAGCAAATGCGTTTAGCAGCACAGGTAAGTATGCAGCATTCCTAGGAACTAAAAGTTATAATGTACATTTTCCTTAAATATTGCACAATGGAAGCAATAACAGAATAGAACACTTGTTGCACAGATACATCTTCAAAGGAATAAAATGCCATGGTATCAGCCAAAAATATAATCTCACATTAAATCAACACAATCAAAAGAAAAGGTTTAATGCTATTCTCACACCACTACTTCTCAGACAAAATCTCTCAAATCTACTCTCTTTCAGGCCAATGCTGGAGAACCAGCAGCTGCTGCCAGCCTGGTAGGGAAGAGCATCAGGGTCACACACTGCCTGTTGGACCTTGTGCTTGTGGCTCTTGCACTCACAGACTCCAGCCCCTTCCACAGGTACATCCCCGCAGCTCTGGCTGGAAGGCTGCACATCTCTGCTGGCACTCTGGGAAACCAGCTACAAGTACCTTACTCATCTGCATTTAAGCAGAAAATAAACCTCAAATTTTTACTTGACTTTCAAGTCAAACTCCCAAAAGAGAATGACACTGCAGGGAGGTGTTCTTGTTCCACAGGTTCCTGAATTTTTGTTTACAACAAAAGTTCTTACAAATGCTGTCATTAAACTAAGGACCTTGAAAAAAGAATACCTGTATAAAAGAGGGTGGAATTAAGATGCACCCTTAAAGGTATATAGGATGACATCAGATAAAATGAAAAGACAAAACAGTTAACAAAGAAAACTCAGGCATCACATGGTATTTATACAGAGCAGAACAACTTCAAACAATCTGAAGGAAGGTTAAACAGCAAATAGAACATTCTGTACTGCCTTGAAGTAGGCACAATGGATGTAAAGGAGGTAAGAACTCAGTGAAAGCTCCTTCTGATAGCCCATTCTTGAGGCTTCTAACCTTACACTTAGGTCTTCAAACTTATACCTACATCTTCAACTGGATCTCAAAAAATTTGAAGAGAACTACAGAAGTCTATCTTATGTATTCAAGTAAGCACGCGTATTGAAGTAAAAGCATACTCACAGGCCATGGCTGGAGATTCTTTAGACCTTCTTCTACTTTTTCAATATCTGCAAATTTTGTAGCTCCATCTGCATCAGCCATAAGAATCTTTTTTCCCCGAGAACTAAAGACACCCTGCAACCAAAACAGTCCATAAAAAATTCAACACCTTTGAAATCAATTATTTGCCATAAGCTAGGTGCAAGACACTCCAAAAACCTATATGTAGTAACAAGACACTGATATCTCACAGATTCCACACAACAGGTGAGTCTTCATATTCTGCTAACAATAATTTACCTATTTATACAGTAATAACATCTAGAGACTTCACACGCTGAGTGTCCACACTGACAGACAATGCATGAACATGAAAGGATAGCAATCATTCTCAGGAAAACCTAAATCTAAAAGTCAACAAGTTGCTACAGTCAGCTCTAGAGGGGAGCATGAAGAAGCAGTGATCAGCAGTTGCTACTGCCCTGGATTGCTTCTCTTTGTCATGTGAGCTATGGAAAGGAGGATGCAGTTCCAGTTTTTCCTAACATTGTTTCAAGAAAATTTAAGAGCTATTGCTCAAAACTAATTTAAGAGTCACAGCATCACTGCAAAACATTTGTGATGCACAGGTTTCACAGCTTATTTTGCCATATACTTGGTCAGAAAGATGTTGCAATTTTTAAAGGGGTCCAGACAGGAAAACAATGAGCAGTGGGTGTGACAAAAATACATTTGCAACCAAGCATGTGTATGTGTGGAATAGCCTGTCAAGGAAGTAGCCATACACACATCCACTCTACCTGATGCATTGCAAAAGTATATCATACCGAAAATTTTTCTCCTTCTCTTGGAGTAACTTCAAAATTGTATCTCTTACAACAGTTCCATACATTCTAATATAATATTCTCTTCATTTCCTATAGTTACTCATTTTTCATAAAAAATAAATCGGCATACTGAAGATAGAGCTGAAAATACAGATAAAGACACAGCACTGACACTCCATAGATGACACCACTCTTTTTCAGAAAAACAATTTCTGAAATTCATTGTAGGAATACAATGTTCCTTCTAAATGTGTAACAGCTATTTCATTTTTAGAACATGTTCATTCTATGATAATATCTATGTGAAAGCATGAATTGTGCTGTCTTGACTATTGAGTGTGGGTGATAGTAGTGGGCTTCAGTAAACATTAACATTTGCTGGATGAGTTCTTGTTTATCAGCCATGTTAAAAACCACAGCCATGACCAGGAGAGTGAAGTTTGCCAATTTGGCTCTGTTTTGTCTACAAAAGCTTAACTTTTGTAGACAAAATCTGTAACAGTTTCGGGTTATTTTTAATTTTGGTTGGCTTTTATAAATGCAAGCCCATTTCTAAGTAGAACTAATACGAATATGAAATTCAAGCCTTTTTTTCCACTTTGAATTCTCATACTTAAAAATGTCTTTGTTATTTATCCTTCTGGAAAGACAACACTGCTACCAAGATCCAAAATAAACATATTTTAAAAAAAAAAACTTTTTGCTTTAATTTATGGAATCTCTACTCAGTTTTCCCATAATCATTTTGTTAATGCATTGAATTCAAAATGTCAATCAGCACAGCTCTGTCTTCTGCATATTTGGGCACAGGTAGTTCAAACAGAGAAGGAGATGAAAGTATTAATTACCGTCCTGACTGCTCCCCCTTTCCCTCGATTTTTTTCCAAAGATATCACTCGCACTTTGTCACTTCCATATTTCTTGCAGTACTCCTTTGCAACCTGACAGATACACAAAAAACCAGCATAAAACAAAACCGGGAACCAAGGGAGAAGTGTACATTTGCTCACCCTTCCAAAGAAAATAAATTAATAGCACAGTGCTATAACCACTTCAGGCGGCATAAATACATTGCCAGTGTTCGCTGGAGTCTGTTTGGGAAAATAAAAAACAGTTCACAGTCAAAACAAGAAGACTGAAGAGAGTAAGTAACGTTCAATAAGAACAGGATATTTCCCTAAGCAATTTCAACCCCCATCCTCCCACCTCCAAAAAACTCAATCCTAATTTAATTTATATCATACTACTACAGACCTTTTCTATTAACACCAATAGTTAAAAAAATAAATACAATTTTCTATGACAGCCACCTATTTCTCACTTGTCTTGCTGCTATTTGTGGTTTGGAAGAAAAATTCATATTGATCTAAAATCCCATTCACACTTCAAGGATCTGCATATTTTGTGGGGAAGAGAAAGCTTGAGTTTTCTCCTATTTTCTTCTAAAGGTTGTCTTGAGTCCTTTTAAGTCCAGAGGCCTTCAGCCATTGTATGCTCAGTTGAAAGAGATCGCAGAAAGAATGCACAGCAGTCAAAAATATATACCACCAATCCTTAAAGCAGTATCCATTCTAGTGTCTACCTCAAACATCTTCCAAGCAGTAGGAAAAACCCCCCACAAGGTGGCTAGCCTTCCTTGCCAGTACATACATCAAAGTGGAAGCAGAAGAACACAGAACTATTTTGAAAATACTACTACTGGCATGTGGATTTTTAAACGAACAATCCCACGAAGGATGTGGGAAAGAACTGTGTCAGCTGTTCCGTCAATCACAGTATGAATTAGATATTTTAGGAGACTTTTTAGCTTCCTCAAATTCATATTCACATCATCACTATGGACATGCAGAGTATTTCATGTGGAATTTCTTGAAGTTAGGATTAGAATTCTTGGAATCTCAGCTGCAGGAGAATGTCCGTCACAGTTGCCAACGAAGAAAAGTAGAATTTGCAAAAGTATTACATGTGTATTCATGTGCATATGTGCCATCCACGATGCACACAGGACAATGACAGAAATAATTCAGAAATGTGAACTTCAACTGTCAACTGCTTTAAGTACCAAAATATAAATATAAACCACTATTATATTCCACAAATATACAAAAATCCAAACAAAATGCCATGCCTCTGACTGCTTGGGAAAATGTATCTTTTCCTTACCTTTGCAGTTTGATCTTTACTACCATCATTAACCACTATCACTTCATAAGTGAATGAAAGATCTTGTTTCTAGAAAATAAAAGCAGATATAATGCATTTCATCCAATTTCTTAAGTAAGCAGTAGGTCTTTCAAACATCATTATTCTTTTCTCCGTAGCAGTCATTCAGAGTTGCCAACAGACACTAATATGATGCAGTAAATTTGTTAAGATGGCATAATTAAAGAGCTTTGCCATATTTGATTCAGGTATTGTTACATTGCTTGTCATGCTACCATCTAGAACTGAAAAATCAGTTTGGTTGTAGAAGATGGAAGCTTAAAAAAACATGACTTTTAAGAAAACACAAACAAAACAAAATCCACAAACTCTCACAATGAGCTTCTTAGCCAGAGAACAAATCCTAACGAAGAACAGATGCTTATGAAACTTGTTGCAACAAACCAGAACTTAGTTTAGGAAGTTAAATGCATGGTTAATCCTTAGCTGTGTCTTGGACAGATTTCATGCATATGAAGATTTTTCATTCCATAGTAGCATATTAAATTTTTACTTGATTTAAAAATCCTTTTTGGCACTCAATCTAAAACTAACTGATAATAGACAGAAGCATTATTTCTAAGTGGCCAAGTACTACTGTTTTAGTGTATACTAACATAACAAAGTTACTAGATTGCTGACTTGTGGTACATAATACACAGAAAAATAATGAATTTTGATGCAAAAAGACAGTACCTGTCTTTTTTCTAGATAATCCAAAGCTTCATCCATCATAAGTGGTACTAGGGAAAAGGTGGAGGAGGTCAGGTTAATGGATTGTACACCAAACTTGCACAGGCAAGCTGAAAACAGCCACAAAGCAATGAGCAAAACAACTCTCATACCACACTACCTTCAGTAAACAAGCTTAGCAGCTGCAACTCTAAGTGCTGTCCTTTCTGAATGCAGAAAGAACACTGAAGAAAACCACACATGCGATAAAAAGACAGGATAAAAACATTTTTTCTGAGGAACCAACTTTTCATTTTGAAGAATGTAATTCTCTACACAACATTAAAGGAAAAAAAATCATTCTTTATGACTGACCCTGTAAACTAGCACTGACTTTACCTATTTAAACAAGCTGTCAGCTTGTGTACTGCCACATCAGCTTTAGAACTTGGTTATTTCTATCACATCTAAAAGCCTTCACTCAGTATCAGGTACTCCTATATATGGCCAAGTCAAACACAACCCATTTCCTGCTTGTCTGAAGCTGCTGCTGTTATTTAAAGAGTGGGAGGCTCTCAGATCAATTTTAAAAGTATTTTACTACTTCTTGCCTTTCAGCTTTTGCAGGGGCAATGAACAGCCATTCTTCTAGGGTTCATTAAAATTAAGAGGATTCTTACAAGTGCCCCATGCTATTTTTAGCAGTAGAAATCAAGTTACACAATGCCTTAATTTTGAAATTCAATGTACTTGGACTGTTTTCTGGAAACTGTGTCCAAAATCTGATACATAATCTGGCCTGCCAGAATCTACTGCTAACCCAACTGACCTCTGCATTATTACAGTAACAACAGATAAATTTTCTTCTTTTCCTCAAAACAAGGAAAATCTTACACCGGTTTTCCTCATTGTATGAAGGCACAACGACAGAGAGTTCCTTTGTAGCAGGATCATGTATACTTGGTGCAGATCCTCTCCTGCATTCAGCATCTTCGTGTGGCATTGTTTTGGCAGTTACATGAGCAATTGCACAAATCTGTGATGAAAAAGAAACGAAAAAAGTTGTCAAGCATTCTATTAGAGGTTTATCTATCTGTTAAATGTGCTACCAGGGGCAATCAAGTACATCCCAGTAACGAAGTGGGTCACTGTTACGGTATTTCACACAGGACCAAAACCCTCTCATGCCATTTGGTTACTCCCACTCTGACCACTGTCAGCATCATTGGCTTATTGCTGTTTTAACTGCAAAGCATCCAGGTGCCTCCAAAGTCGTGGTCCAAGCCCCTTCCCCAAGTGACCCTGAGCTCACAAGCAGGTGCCACCTCTGATGCCCCACCAAGCCACTGAAATCAACAGCAAGGCTCATGACCACCCAGCCATATGTGCTCGCAAGACTGAGGCTCTGATTGCCTTTTATGCATGGCTAAAAAAAAGCGGTAGAACTTGGGTTCTGGAGCACTTTTACTTGGTGACACCACACACAGAGAATCACTTAGGTTGAAAAAGGACCTCTGAGATCACCGATGCCCCAACACCACCGTATCAGCTGGACCACTGCACTTGAGTGCCACGTCCAGTCTTTCCCTAAACACCTCCAGGGACGGTGCCTCTGCCACCTCTCTGGGCAGGATGCATACGTGGCACTGTGGACAGCCAGCAGAATTTTGCTTTCCAGGGGGTCGAACTTCTTATAATTTCGCAGGGCACTTCAGATACGCAGAAACACAGCAACTTCCCAAATGGCTAACGCGAAGGCGTTACCAGATTTCCCAGCATGTATACTGTAAGGCTGAAATGCTCCGTCCTGGTCCCCTTTGCCAGGCACGGCACCCCACGCCTTGCCGAAACACGTTTCCTGCACAACCCCCCGCACAAGCGCAGCCCTGCCGGCTCCTACCGCCCGGCCCGGGCCGGCCCTGCCGCCAGCGGGGCGCGGCGGGACCGCGGGACCCCCGGGCAGGGCCGGGACCCCGGGCAGCGCCCCTGCCCCGCACCGGGGGGCGGGCACAGGGCGGCCTCCCGCACCGCCCCCGCCACGGAGCCCCCGGGCCCGCCGCGCTCGGCTCTCACCAGGACGAGGAGGAAGGCGGCGAGGGCCGCCAGCGCCAGGGCGGCCGCGGGCAGGGACAGGGGCAGGGAGGGGAGCGGCAGCGCCATCGCCCGCGGCAGCCGCGGGGGCCCGGCGCGCCGCAAGAGCCACTCGGAAGCGGCCGCGCCGCCCGCCGGGTGCCGCCGGCGCCCCCCGGCGGCCAGGGCCCGACAGCGCCGCCGCCCCGATTGCCGCCGCTGCCGCCGGTCCGCCCGCGGAGGCTGCCGGGAGGGCGGGCCGCCAGGGGGCGCCACATCCGGGGCGGAGGCGGCACCGCCATGGCGGCGGCGTTCAAGTGAGTGCTGGGCCCGGCGGCCGCGGGGCCGCCCGCGCGGGGACCCTCGGGGGCTCTGGCCGGTACCGCCGCGGCTGCGCGCGCGGAGCGGGCTCGGCGCGCCTCGTCGGGATGGGGTCGGGGCTGCGGGGGCTGCGGGGGCTGCGGAGCACCGACGTGTGCGGGAAAGGCTGAGCGAGCGGGGTTTGGCCAGCCGGGAAAAGGCTCGCCAAAAAAGCGGAGCTCAGTGGGGCCCGGAGCTACCTGGTATCAGACTTGCAGGGTATTCCGAGTTGAATCCTTAGGGATCACCGAGTCCAATTCCTGGCCCTGTGCAGGACACCCCCAGGAATCACACCATGTGCCGGAGAGCGTTATCCAAGCACTTCTTGGACTCTAGCAGTTTTGGTGCTGTGACCTCTGCCCTGGGGAAGTTCTAGTTCCAGTGCCCAATCACCCCCTAGGTGACAAACCTTTGCCTGCTCTCCGACCTAAACCCCCCTTACACAGCTGACAGCATTATAAGGAAGTTACAACTGTAGGGAATTCAATGACTTCCCATTTTTAACTACTCGTTTTAGAATGGTAAAATGGTCTGGGTCAGAGGGGATCTTCCCAGGTCCCTGTGCCGTGGGCAGGGACACCTTTCGCTAGAGCAGGGTGCTCAGAGCCCCATCCCGCCCGGCCTTGAACGCTGCCAGCCACGGGGCATCCGCAGCTCCTCTGGGCAGTCTGTCCCAGCATCCTCGATTCTACTGTATTTATGGCTCAAATACATCAAACAAGGTTTAGCGAGTGCTGTTTCATGAACTGGAAGACAACAGACCTTGCGTTGGGTTTATAATCCGGGACTAACACATGTGGAGCCAACAGGAGCGAATTCGTGCTGGCCATTATGTTGGTGATGCCTCTGTGTGTTAGTTTGCATTTGGAAAACTTGACTCTTCCATTTATCTTTTTTCTACCCCTGCCCCAGAAGCACTGTTTTAACAAAACTGTGAATGCTTTGTTTAAATATTGGCAACACTTTTATAAAAGCTTTTTTTTTTTGTCTTAATGATCTCTACGTAAAATACTAATATACAAATACCGATCCTAGTGTATGATTAATAATAAGCATTGTTTTTCATCTGAAGCTCTGCATGAAGCATATTTTGTAATTTTATATTTTCTCAAAGATTCTAAGAAAAACTGAAAATCTAAAATTTTTATACAATTTTCTGCATCTGAATGCAGCCGTTGAACTAGCAAATACTTCACACATTGTAGTAAAATTTTCCTTTTTGCATTCCTTGAATGGCATTCTATACCCTTCTGCCACTAAATACTTCTTTTGATTTAAAGCTAATAGGATTATTTAAGTGAAAGTTAGCAGTTTTTGGTGAGTGTATGTGCAGGCAGGTTCCTTGTATGGAAGAAGCATTTTGGAACTGAATTTAGGAAAACATCTTTTTTTTAAGATTAATTTGGAGTTTCCTCATTATTCTGTAGCTGTATTGCTAAGCAGCTTTGTCAGGAATCTTGATTCCCAGATTATTTATTGTATTATTTATTTGTGCTTGCTCATCTTTTTTTTTTTTTTTTTTTCTGTATCATGCCTACTCAGGAACTTGCCTTTCAACTTTTTTTCCTATTTGTTCTAGAACTGTGGAACCGTTGGAATATTACAGGAGGTTTTTGGTGAGTGAAACATGAGATGCCTGTATAAATCCCTTGTAGTGAATTTTTTCTTTCTTGCTTCTGCTCTTCTAACTTGTCTGCATGGAAATCTGAAACTATGGAAATGGAAACTTAAAAAAAAAAAAACAAACCCAAACCAAAAAACAGTCTGAGCAGGCAAAAGACATTTGTGCTCTTCAGAATATGTTTCTCTTTCCATCTGTGGTGTTGATGCTGTTCATCTTGATGAGTAAATGCTTCTGTTGGTCTTGAAAGGAGTTCAGGTTAAATTTGACCAAGATGGTGATGCAGGTTTTTGTTTAGTACAAAATTATGTCAAACCAGGCTTTAAGATGCTACAAAAATTAGTAGTAGAGACTATTGCTAACCATGCACACTGTAACTGTGGAGGAAAAACACTGACTATTGTTACCTTAAATTAGTTCATCTCTTACTTAAGTTGCATTGACTTAAAAATGGGTCCAGTTACTGCAGTTTTGGTTCTCATAATTGAACCAAAAGTGTTTGCTTTTGAAAAGCTTGAAACTGTGGTGAGTAACAATTCAGATACAAAATGATGGAATATTGTTTCAGTTTCCAACATAAGAGTTATGTGTTTTACAGCTTCTGACTGATGGTATTTGAATGTTGGGTTTTCTTTGGGTGCAGGGTTTTTCTTTTGTTTTCTTCAGTTCACTCTAATTTCAAGAGCTCCACTAAACAATGCAGTCAGGTAGAAACTCTTACGTTACCAGTGCATGTTCATTCTTGGATGCTACTCTGAATCTAGCCACTGTAGTACCTACCTTTGAGACAATCAGTCTAATGGTATATTGTCCAAATAAATTTAAATGAATTTTAAAAATCAGAGTTTTTGTTTTGCAGGCTTACAACCACAAACTACGCATCAGTTGATGAAAAACCAGCTAGAGTGTGACTCAGTTTTCCCCATCATTTTTGAGAAGAGGATGTTTTTAATGAACTTCTGTAGCAAAAATATTACTGTGTTACTTGATAAAGTATGTTTTCTAATTTGAAGTTTGTAATTTTTCTTTAGAAAGAGAACTGTCGGCCTGATGGAAGAGAGTTAGGTGAATTTCGGACAACCACTGTCAACATAGGCAAGTGCTTACGTGGCATGATAATAATGGGGGAAATATTATTAGTATCAGGTTATAGTGGTGACCTTAATGACTTGCTAATTGGTTTTTCTGGTTCTTGCATTTGGAAACCAGGAAGAGGAAGGATTTTTCTTCACAGTTTAAACAAGCACGAAAGAGAATGCCTGGTGCAATAATATCCTTGAGCATTGTTTTCAGTCCTGTTCCTGGGCTAATGTGCACAGTGTAATTAGTCAGTTCTGCTCCTGTAAGTGCAGCACAATTTAGGTGCCCTCACAAGTTTGCAGATGACACCGAACTGGGAGTGGCTGATATGCCAGAGGGTTGTGCTGCCATCCAGGGGGGCCTCAGCAGGCTGGAGAACCTCAACCATTCTGTGTGATTGACTGTTTAATACAGAGATTCTGTCCCATTTTGGATTTGAGACTTTGCTTAGCCTGTGTTTAGTATAAAAGGATGGAAAGTAAACACTTCATGAAGGTTGGATGTTATTTAACACCCTTTGAAGGGAAAATAGATTTTATTGAACAGTACTTTTTCTCTTCAGGTTCAATTACAACTGCAGATGGTTCTGCCCTGGTGAAATTAGGAAATACCACAGTGATTTGTGGAGTAAAAGCGGTAAGGTTGTTTTTTATCTTTATTCATCTGTTAGCTGAGTTTGTGCATTTGTGTTTAGAATTAGTTGCCCTTGGAGTTACAACAGTGTGCCAGTCAGATGCAATTACAGTCTTTCACCCAAGTTATTTCCAGACCTGAAAGTTAATACATAACGCAATTGTATAATCCTACCTGAGAACATGCATTTTTGTGATGCCCATTGTATATGGGGAAAGATGTATACAAAACTGAAGTCCCTGTTATTTCTAGATAAAAGGTCTATAATTGAAAAGTTCATGAATATAGATCAGTAAGTGCACTGGGAATGAGCTGGCTGGACTATTGGATGCCTTGTAGCCTCAGCTCTCCTGCTGGCCTGCCATGACCTACAAGGCAAATGACTGCTCATCCCTGTACTGAGTTCTTCCATAGGAAATTTACAGACAAGGACTGATTAAAAATGTGTTTTGTAAATTTCATTGAAATGAAACTGGGAAGAAAACAACCATTTGTATATAGAACAGCTGGAAAATATTTTGTACAAAATTCTGGTCTTCATTTTTCTCTTTTCTGTTTCTCCAGGAACTTGCTGCACCTGCAGTGGATTCTGCTAATAAGGGATATATTGGTAAGTGTTTCAGTAGGGATCTTACTCAGGTTTTGTATCACTTCAGCTAAAAGGTTGTGAAAATTGTGTGGTGAAAATTTCTTAAAAGAATTAATTTCAAATTTTATTTCATCCCTTCAAATTAATTTCAAAATAGACATCTAGGCATCTAGAATTCCCTCTGCTTGTGAGTTTTCCATATACAGCTACCTTTTTATTGCTGATTCCAGGCTGGGCATGGAAAGAAACCTGCAGCAGTGTGTATATTAAGAGGGAGAAGGTAATCTGTAAAAGATAGTGGCATGCAAGGTTGTGCAAAGGCATGTTAACTTCTGTTTCCAAATCTCAGTAGGCAAAAAATGTAACTCTTAAAAACAGTGAAATAAAAACTGTTTATTTCTCAGAGAACTGTTAAGTCCTGGTGGTACCTCCTGACTCCTGTTTGGAGTTTCTTTGGGAATAAAATAATTCTGTGGAACTGAAAACTTAGAAGAAATCCCCTTTTTCTAAGGCATCTCCCCAGTATGTTGTTCTCAGTGAGCTTGCCTATGCTTAGGATTTTTTCATGAGTGTTTATGCATGTTTTTGCTTCAAGTCTAAAGCCTCAAGTTTTATTGGTTGATGAAAAGCAGACAGCATACCAGTAAAGTCAGGCAGTGGGATGGAAATGCTGCTGTTTCTTGATCTGCCGAAAAGTGCCTAACACCTAAAGAAGAATTTGTGTGGGTCATGATAGAGAAGGATTATAAACAGAGAGTGGTAGCTAGGAGTATGTGCTTTTCCATGGAATTTATAGTTTCTGAGTACAGAGAGTACTATAACTTCTTTAATACAAACTCATGCATAACTTTATTTTTGAGGGGAGAATTAGGAAGGCTCAACTGAAAAATTCTTGGTCCTGCCTTTCATTTGAAGTACATAAAATGGTATTAAGAGCATCTGTAATTCATTTTTTTTTATTACCCATTGCCTGCTTTCTTTGGTTTATGACTAATGCTTCTTGCTACCTAGTTCCAAATGTAGAGCTGCCATCTCTCTGTGCAGAGAGGTTTCGCTCTGGACCACCTGGTGAAGAGGCTCAAGCAGCGAGCCAGTTCATCGCAGATGTGATTGAAAAGTAAGAACCATCTCAGTGCTGTTAAAATGCCAACTCTGCAAGATAGCTTTCTATTTCCTTGCTTACTCTCATTTTATTTTAGTTCACAGATGATAGTGAAAGAAGATCTGTGTATTGCAAATGGCAAGGTAAGTTGTTTCTCAGGATGAAGAGGGAGATAGTAACAAGATCACAGTGCCTGTACACAAATACAAATACAGAAGGTAATTGAGGTTAAAGGGGATTTTAGTGTTGTTTTTGCTTTGCAGTCTTCACAGCTTAGTTTACATCCTAAGTGCAAAAGTTAAATGATGGAAATAAGTATCTGTATTTAGCGTAGCCAGAATTTTCTTATATATTGCACTATTTATTTAGCTGATGTAATATCTCACATGTGCAAACCTTTTTTGATAGCTTGCTTGGGTGTTATACTGTGATATCATATGTCTGGACTATGATGGAAACCTTCTGGATGCCAGTGTCTTTGCTTTGTTGGCAGCATTAAAAAATGGTAAGTCTTCCTTAGAACAAGAGACTTTTGATTAGTGTTGCTAGGAGAAACTAGCTACACTTGCTAGTGTTACATTAGTTTTGAACCCTGATAATAGGTGTCTGGTTAATGGGACTGTTTGTTTCCTGTCATTTGAATGCAAATACAAGGTGGAAATGATGGTGGGGTACCATAGGTGTGTAACACAGTATCAAAATAGGATCTTTTTGTGCATTTACTATTACTTTCCTAAAAGACTAATGGCTATGGTGCCACATGTTCTTTGGTGTCAGATACCGGAGTTTTTCAGCAGTGGCTATGAATGAGTTGAACAACAGGGTATTACTTTGATAACGTGTAGGAAGAGTGAGCTGTTAGATGCTTTACTTACACAAGTGCTTTGTCACAACAGAATATTCCTTTCCTAGCTTAATGCATTATAGTTTGTAAAAAAATGTGTGGACTGACTGTTCGCAGGTGTGTGGCTTATAAACCCGTAAAGGCAGCAGTTTTAAGGCAAGCTTATGGCAAGGCCTCCCTTTCTAACTGTGAAGTGCCAGCCTTGGAATTCCCCATAGCTACTTTGCTCTTGTCCTCCTTGTCACCAGCAATGTATGGGTTGTCACAGCAAGAGTTAACTGAAGGTCAGGTTGCAGTGTTTCTACAGATAGTTAAAATTCATGACATGAGACTATATTTCTAGTTTTTCTATGTCCAGTAGACTTGGGGAAAAATACTTTTGGTTAAATATGACTCAAATATTTTAATTGAGCGGCATTTGAAAGTAAAAAATATTTCTGTCTAAGGAGAAAAGCTTCTGTTACACTGAGTACAAAAATCAAATACTTTTCTTGAATTCAAGATTTTTTTTGTAGAGAGTATCATTAATGTAGGCAAAACTCTATTCTGATTGATTTTCAGTGGGTTAAAAGAACAGCTTAAATATTTCCGTAGTTGTCAACATCTCTAGGCCTGCTAAACCCAACAATGTTTAATATTAGACCATTGTCAATTTTTGATCTCTTCAGTGCAGTTGCCGTTGGTTACGATAAATGAAGAAACTGGTTTATCAGAAGTTAATTTAAAACAGAAGAATCCTTTGATTATCAGAAAGCATCCGGTTGCCACATCATTTGCTATATTCGATGAGTAAGTTCCAAACTGTTTTGTACTTTATGGAAACAACATTGTCTGTAAAACAAATGAAAGACAAAGGATGCCACCAGTGATGTTTCTGCACTTCTGCCAGTGACCAGTGTGGTCCACTGCATCTTAAATCCTGCTCCACCCATCTTAAATCCACAGCCTCTCTCACTGAAGGGGCCTCTGGTTCTGTGATGTAATGAGTGCATAGAACAAAGTGCAGTCTGTACTCTGCAGGTTCTTCCTGTGGCTTAAAGCAGAAGTGGTTCCCAACCTAAAAGATAAAGCTTAAAAGTACAGGGATGGGTACTGTTACAGGTTTTTTAAGTATCTTTAAGATGAAAACGTTACCAGTGCAATTAATGTTTTAAAAGCCTGTGTAAGTAACTGATAGAAAAGATGGTGGTTTTTGAACAGCTTATTCCAAGGATGTAGTCAACAAAGGAAGTAAGAAGTAACAGTCTGGTTAGAACAATGGAACCCCTGGATTACTGAAAACATTATTTCCCAAGGTGAAGTCTAACCAGCATGCTTAAGTCATTGTTCATGTAGGAAAAAAGTCTGATTATGAGAATTCAGAATAATCACATCTGATAACTTGACTCCTCATCTGAAATTGTCCACTGGCTCTTCATTGGGTCAAGAACGTTAAGTATGTGTTCTGCTGCTATGTATAAGAAATGCAGTCATTTCTGGTGACATCCATTTGCAAAGTAGAAAGTGATAGGATCATGCTCACTGTGCTATTCCAGATTTAGGTCTGTTTGGAGATGTTGGGGGGTTATGGCACATTAATGTGTGTTCACAGCAGTGATTCGTAGGGCCTTTCATCCAAGTAACAAATGGGGTGGGGAGAGCAATAATCTCAAATGTTGACCAAGTGATTCTCAAAATGAATCAGAACAGGACATTACTGGTACTTTAGAGTGCCTCTGTTAATTGCCCTAATACCATTTCTGCTGGGTATGAATTTTGATGTGCACTGAACGTTTGGGTAATGTACTAGGCAGACAGCTGGCAGTAGGGTATCATTTACACAAAAATCACAAATACTTACACATAGATCAAAAAGCTGCCTGGTGAAGGTGGCTTTTCATGAGTGTTTACTGGGCTTTGTTTCCTTCCCTGAAACCAGCTGTTGCATCAAACAAGTTATTTAAGTCTCCTTTTAGCTCCTAAAACGAAGTATTATTGAGGGGGTGTGTGCCTGTGTTGTGTGGTTCGTGTTTGGTTTTTTTCAGTTCTGGTTTATTAATTTTCCTAGACCTGTTGACACAGCCCTTTCAATAAAATGCTTTACACACTCTGGCTTCCAGAGGCATTTTTATTCTGCATGAAAGGCCTCCTTGAATAAATGGAAGTGGCAGGTTGCTAGTTAGTGTGGCCATGGCTGAGGAGCACTGGTGCAGAGCTGCTCCTGTGGCAGTGACATGTACATCAGCAACAGCCAAGCACTGAACTGCTCGTGTGATGTGTGACAGCCAGAAAAAGCTATCTTAAGCAACCCACTGAATTTGTTTTTGAAGTGTTCCAGTCTGAGTGACGTTGGGGTTCACTGACAACAAATTAAGAACTACTTTGGTGAACCTGCCATTGGAAATTAGTTTTGTTTTAAGGTATCTGGTAGAAATTAATGCAGCCTACACCTAAAACAAATGCCAGTCTTCAGTGTAACTACAAAGTAATTACTTCAATACTTCATATTACATACTGCAAATGGCAATTTAGTGGCACTCTCCTGCAATACATTGCTGTGGCAAAAAATTATGAGCAGCTTATGTGCCTATTTTCCAGTCATAAACACATGACTATACGGAATCTCCCACATTTTTTGGCTTTTTTTTCTTTTTTTTTTTTTTTTTTAATTGGTGCATTTTGGTAGGAAAACAGACAAGCCTGAGCACTAAATCCATCTACAAGTATTTTGTAAGGCTACAGGAGAAATTGTATTTTGCAATAACATTAATGAAGCAATGTGTACCAAAATATCTGCATGCATTTCTTTCACAAGCACGTTACTCATTGTTGATCCAACTGCCGAAGAAGAAGATTTAGCAACTGGAACAGTAACCATTGTAACTGATGAAGAAGGGAAACTCTGTTCTGTCCATAAACCAGGTACTTCTAAATTTACTACAAAGAAACCTATGGGGATGATGATGTTAGGTCAAGGAAAGATTATGTACCTGCTTTGCTTTGTGAGATGCAGGTGCTTTATGGTAACAGAGTGTCTGCTTGATTGATTAATCATTAAATTACCTGCTTTTGAAAGGAGTTTTAAGATGGTGCCATGACTAAAATTCAAAAAGCAGTCACAGCAGAGGACAAATTCTGCGCATGTCTGCTGTTACAGCTCTTGTTTGTTTCCATTATCTTTGCCTGAAGCTAGGGCTGGGAAAGCTGTATGCTTCCCAGGTGAAAGGTGCTGGTAATGACAATTACTGTAGTAATACTCACATTTGGATATCACAGTTAGATACATGTAACTGAAGTATAAGAAAAATCAAATTGTTCCCTTCAATGTTTAGGTGGAAGTCCTCTTACAGGAGCCAAGCTTCAAGACTGTATCACCAGAGCAATTACAAGACACAAAGAAGTAAAGAAGCTGATAGACAAAGTAATAAAAAGTATAACACCCAAGTGAACAAAAAGAGAGCTCTTTTCAAAAATGGATTTGTAAAAATTGTATTTGTTACAGTGTTCACAAACCTTTTATACTAAATAAACAAATACCAATACTACATTTACAAAGTTCATTTTTTTCTAAAATGTTTTTCACCCTTACTCTATGTACAATGTTGTTGAGTGGTAAAAAATACAAGATAAAACATTCTGTTAAAAAATTAAGTGACTTGAGGAAACCAGATCCTAGTAGCTTTATAGATGCAATTTCTAAGTTCTGTAAGGTTGGCTTCCAAAATCAGTTCATTTCTTTTAGTGTAATGTCAAACAGTTCATTTTCCCACCAGTAATATAAAACACTAATTTAATTTTAAGCCTTTTCCTTAATAATCTGAAAAATTCCCCTTTGAATCAATTTTTTTTTGGGGGGAAGGCAAGTCTCATGATTTTGGAGGGGCTGGTGTGCCTCTTTTCCTTTTACTTTTTGAGTGGCTGCCTGAATGCTGTTGATGATGCAGGTGAGCTGCTTGTGCTGCTGCCGCTGCCATAGCCATTTGATGCTGCAAGAATCGTAACTGCTGCCATGGAGGAGAAGGGAGAAAAAGCTTGTCAGTGTTGACTATAAAGCTTTCACATTAGGAAGAATGAAGGGGGGAGAGAAAGAAAAAATGAGGAAGCACCAGGTTGACAAAAGGAACACACCATGTACTGGGGCAGTAGGTACAGTCAAGCAGCACCAGTGGCACAGAAGCCTGCTGAGGGCACAAGCTAACATTTTACATGTGAATTTGCACAGCTTTGTTTCTCTGCCCTTTCTCTTCATTGCAGTAACTGCAGTAACTCAGCAACTTCACTGAGTGTTTGGGTTACACAGTACCTTTTTAATGTGATACCTTCTCAGTGTATGCATCATATGAATTTTCTGTATGACAAAGAGGAGACTGTGTGCTAAAAAAATGCTAAAATATTTTCATGAAGCATCTGAATGGTAAAGGAATGCGTTGCAGAGCTCTTGCTTCCAGGTACTGACCATAACAGTGCAACATTTGAACTTCCAGGTGCTTATATCCATACCATTTTGAAATCTATTGGCACCTGGTAAAGTATTTAGATATGTGCCACAAGCACCCCTTGAATGTTTGCAAATCAGGAAGGTGGAGGGCTTAAACGAATAAAAATAAATTCAGTGCTCCAAGCTGAGAGAACCACAAATTTCAGATCTTGCATGACAGTTTTCCAAATACATGTTGGTTTTGTTGTTTTTTTGGTTTTTTTCCTCCCTCAATTTGTGAGACCATAACTGCATTAGTTAAAAAGAGAGCCCAAAAGGGCAATATTTTTGATTTTGGAGCCAAGAATTGTATTTTTAATTTATTTTTTTTTAAACACAGTCAGAGTGAAGTTGCTGGATTACTTGTATCTGTTGCTGCTGCTGCTGCAAGGCTTGCTGTTGTTGCTGTTGCAAGGCAGAAGAGAGCTGGAGTCTCTGCTGAGGAAGGCTTTGCCCAGGTCTGTTCACGGCAGAGCCAAGCTGAGACAACACTGAGAAAGGAGAAGGGGAAAGCAGGCAGGTCAAAGAGGTCAGGTCAGGGGAGGATGACATAGGAATACAGTGTAACAAGAAAGGGGGATCAATAGAATTAGTTTCAGAGTCAACTTGGGAACAGTGCAGAATAAAGTATACATGATAAACATACTCTGTTAGTTAGAACATAATTAGATTATGAAGTGCTTGTGGAGACACAAAGCTTTCTCACACTGGATGTTAAGCACACAGTTAAACATTCCTTAATGAAGTCTGGCATGAAGTTTCCCTGCATTTTCATTTTGTCTTACGTGTAACTTGTTTTCATGTGATACCATCAATTGATGGCACTTAACTGCCAAACAGAGCAGAGAAGTGCATGCTTTAGAAGTCGAGTATTTCTCATAGAATTCATGTCCTGATAATAAACAGTAAATCATTCTGGTCTAACATAAGACTTCCTTAAGACCAAACTTCATTGCAGTGTGAATTTATCAACATAAACACTTAGCTACAAAAGGAGGCTCAGCAAGCACATACCTGTGGCTTGAGGTTGCATAAAATTCCCTACTCCAGTCAGGTTAATTACAGCAGCTTGTTGGGCAGATAATGCCTGATCTTGATTGGCTGGACCTTGGTCAGACCCCTAGCAAAAATGAAAAGCTTGATCCTTATTACCAAATTTCGTATCAACGAATCAGCACATAAAGCCAGTGTGAGGGCAGACTTCTGAAGTGCCATTTAAAACCATTTAATGCTACGTCATCCAGTGTGTGTAGATACAGGCTATACTGCAGTCATTAACAGTAGAACAAACAGATATTGAATACCCCAGAACAGCCTCGTGTTTTGGCAGAAATGGTATTACTCCTGTTAGCCAGCAGAAATCCCATGTAGTTGGCAATTTCTCTGCAGCCTAGCATAGACTACACTTTATGTTGTAATTTTTGATGATTTCCTGTCCCACTCCCAGCCCCAAAGTCTTCAGGGGACCCTGAGATACCCATGTGCAAAGGTCCTAATCAACCAATGTGTGCAAAACCTGACACTTAAGATTCCCTGTTCATATTGTGCCACACACTCCTTGATTGCATAAAAATGCAGAGCCCATTTTTAAAACTGTATTTTTAGAACAGAGTAGTTTTCACAGTCATCACTTTAAAGGAATTAGGAGTCTGACCTAGTGTCTTCTGAAGTCAGTGGGTGCTGAATTATGACATCTTCTAGAACTTAAATTATGCATTGATTTGTAACACAGGGAAATAAAGCATTATATGCACAATTTGAGAAAACTGCATGGCTTATCAGTCAGAAAAAAGCTGGTGCAGTCCAGGGGTTGCAATGCTTCTTTAGCATTACATTATAATGCCACTAAGAGTTAGGAAAGCCAGACTAAAAGATTGCTCATTGAGACATCATCACCTCCATGATGAGCAAGTCATAGAACCACCATGTGGGGAAAATCCCCAAGTATGGCAGAGAATGCATATTTATATTGGTAGCACTGAAAATTGTTGGTTTCGGTCCTAAGTTGTTTCACTAAGCACTGTGAGCAGGTACATGTCTGTCCTTATGAAAGCTAAGGAATCTAGTGTTCATAATAGCTCATTTTAGCTAACAACCCTTTCCTCTATAATGCAAGGTATGAGAGAAGTTCCTTAGGGCAATTTAACCAATGCAGAGATTGATTTTCTCCAGAAGAACTTTCTGCCACAAGAAGCACTATGCTTACATCAGCCTTTTTGTAAATGCCCTTGATGTTCAATATCTAGAAAATAAAACCCAAGAGTATATGGTCACAGGATTTTTTTTTTTTTAGTAGTTGAACTACTGACATTCAGAGATTTGGATGCTGTAAACAAATTGGAAAGTTTCCCATTAAATTGTCCCACAATCCAGAATAAGGCCTGTGGCACAGGTGGCTATATACCATAAAAAATTTGGAAGAGGCATCTTATTTATGAACAGTCTACAGTATCACAAGTGAAATTATGACCAACTTGAGTATCCAGTAGAGAGTATTTGGTAAGCAGAAGTCTTGCGTGTCTGGGAAGATGAACACAAAAGGAGAACAGCTAGTTTTCTCAAACTGCTGCATCAATGTTCGTTAGGGTTTTTAACCTGGCACCTGCACTTTAGGATTTTTAAGCTGCAACTGACCACTCAAAATTTGACATTTTGAGGATGGATCGGTCTCTATCAAGACTTTAGACTTCCTCAATGATTAATGCCTTTAACACTAATTACAGACAGCAGCAGAGCAAATGTCTTAAGATTACAGCTTTAAAGACAACTGATGTTTCTTTTGGCTCAAAGAATATTCTGAGGAACTACAACAGTGAGGATTGAAAGCCAAATCACAGCAGTGTCAAAAACAAGATTTGGTTACTCTGTAATAATCCTGACTGCCTTTTTTCTCTGTCCATCTGATGTATCTGTTAGTTATGGTGACCATAGCACTAAGCTGATTTCACACCACCCATACAGTGGGGCTGGCACTCTTCATGACAAGAGTAAGACAATGCTCAGCCAGTTGTTTTGTTACAGCTTTTCTATACAGGATATAACTAAAGAAGTATAACCCAGCTCCAGCCATAGCAACAGAGCCAATGCTCTGTCTGAGAAAGTTTAGGAGGAAGACATTCCTCCCCCTCTGCTTCAGAACTATTGGGTAATGGCTCATTTACTTGTGGAGATGGCGAGGAGAAACTGTTTCATCCATGCGCCCCAGACTGAGGGCTGTTAGCACACACCTGTTCTCCCTGTTGCTGAGGACTACAGGTTGTAGGCTGCTGAGACTGTTGCTGTGGAGAAAACTGTAACAGCTGCTGCTGGAGTGGGTTAAAAATAAATGAACCACCTGGAAGCTGTTGAAGATTAAAAACAAAAGGCACAATTCAATCAAACTGCTGAGTTTCCTACTGTTCTAGGATGAACATAGTATTGATAGCGGTGGACTTGCTAGAGGCTTGGTTTTTTGTTTTGTTTTAACAATATTTAATATCAAGCAGTTTACAATTGTTGCTGTTTGTGAAAAAGGCTCGTTCTGAAAACAGACTTGCATGAACTTATAGAAAAGTATTTCCATGGGAAAATACATTTTAATTATTTTAATTAAAATGGCAGATACTGTACTGATACTGGAAAGATAAGTGCCAGTCCTCAACAGCACTGTATATAATTTCCACTTTCAGAATATTCCACTGAATCTTAATAAGCAGTGAAACAGCCTTGATTCTTCTCCCTTACTCCAGCTTTAATTGCACTTATTTCAGCTGAATTGTTCTTGGTTTATATGAGCAGCAGAGCTAGCTTGAAAGGATGTCCTTCAACACGGAATCACTCAAAATACAAGCATTTAATTCTATAGAAGAGCTCTACTCTGGCATAACTGCCTCCTGTGCCTGCCCTTTTCCATGTTTCTGGAGCGTACAGGAGTGGGAAAAGCAAGTAGCAAAGCTGGTGGCAATTTTTTGAAACATGGTGCAACCTATGTGGAACACTGAAACTGCAATTCTGCACCTGCATCTGGCAGCTGATTTCAAGGTCTGGGAACTCCACCCAGTTCTACAAACAATCCCTGTTCCACTTTTAAATGCAATTCTGACATAATAAACATCTGCTCATGTTTGTATTTGTATGTATGCTTAGTGCAAAGAAAGCATTTAAAGACCTTCTAAACTCCCTATCATACATGAACTTCCATTTCCATTAGTAAAAACTCTTTAAACCCATTACTGCACCTACCTCTGCATGCTGAGCTTGGCTTTTAGGCATTCTACATGTAACCTCAAAGTGATTCTACTACACTCTTTTCTACAGTATAGTTGTAACTTTAGTATAAAGAATGATCTTCAATGAAACTGTAGGGAAATCCTGAAAGACTATTTTAGGATTAATCTTTTGAATCCAAATGTCAGCATCTATATATTGTTACTGAGAATTATCTGCTTTTTTCTGAGTTAGGAATGTAACTTCCACCTGGTACCTCTATGGAAGTAGTCTTTTCTCTTATTCTAAGCCTTTTAAATAAGCAATTAAGATTTGCAGTAAATGGTCTGAACAACTGGCTCCAAAGATCTGTGTGGGGCAGTGCAGTAAGCAGCACTAAGCAGGTCTCTACCGAAAGATAAGGAATTATCATTATTATTGTGTCCAAGTATATAAATTACCTGTAGAAGATTTAAGGGCCGAAGATTTGATGTATTTTTCAAACCAAATGGGCTGCCTGTTAAAGAAAACATCTTTTTATTAGTAGTGAGTCTTTACTTAATTGTATTTGTGTTCTGCAGTACACCTTTCCACTGGGACTATTTCTAAACCTCTGCAAGTTGGAAATCTGGCAAGTGTAAATTGAGTGTAAATTTAATACTAAGTGTATAATAATATATGTATAATAAAAGTATAATACTGACAAGTTTAAATTAAGTGTAAACTTAATACGATGCTGCATTTTCCATAATGCAGTCCACAGTTATTCAAAGTGCACAAGAGATGAGTAAATGGAAAGAAATCTGTATCACTATACATCACACTATACCCTGTGACCTATAACCTGTTCACACATTTACACAAAGGTGAGCATGGAGAACACCACAGCAGTTATTTTTCAGTGATCCTTCTTCTGACTTTAAAAAGTTTTACTGTTTGTACAGTAAACCCAAGAAGTCCAAGGGCTCAATGAAGTAATACACTCATCAATCTTTAACAGAAAACAATCCCACCCCAAATCTGAGCAATGCTCCAGTAAGACAGCAGCTATCATCAAACTGCTCCTCCAGAAGCCCTGGAGGTCTTGCACAGACCTAGCTCAGCTCACTACTCCCATCTGTTGTGTGGGTGACAGCACGGCATGTTCAAATCTCTGACAGCAAACTGGTAGAGGTTGATAGTGCTTGAAAGGACAGAAGCAGACTAAAAGTGATCCTCATGAATTGAAAAAATGGTTCAAAACTCAGTAACACTGAATTAAAAGAAGACAAATGACCAAGTACAAAATTGTAACTATCTTTGTGTCTATACAGCAAGAAACGACACGGGAAGTTACAGTAGGTCACAAACATATCCAAATCATCCATATCACAAACTACAGAGCACACAAAAGAAAAGAACCTCTTCACACAGTTTACATTTATAAAATTCACTGTCACAAGATGCTGTAGAGATTCCAAAAATATACATGGGTTCAAAAACCAATTAGATAAATCCACAGACTAGAAATCTAGCACAGGATATTAAGCACAAAGATCCATGTGGATATTCTTCAGCTGAGAAAGTCTCAAAGCTGTAGATTGCCAGAAGAGGTACAGTTGTAGACAAGGAATGTTTCATTTCACATTTTTGCCTCATCTCAAACACTCTCCTCAGTATCCTCTAATGGCAACTGTCAAGAGACAGAATATAGACTGGATGGATTTTTGGCCTAAACCAGTAAAGCCATTCTTATGTTAAGGTAATGCTGTTGCAAAAAAATACAGATAAAAAATAGGCAGACCTCATTTGGGGAAATGTTAACAGGAATGTTGTGAAAGAGATGAGATGCATTTATTCTGCTGTGCTCCACAGTGGTAAATCAGCCAAGCTCAGGCTTGTGTCCCGTTTTGGTTATCACATTTTAAGAAGGATGTAAGCAAATTGGACAGTCTAGAAAAGAGTGACAGGATTATGAAAAGTCTGAAAAATACGACCTATCAGAAAAAGAAGACAAATGTGGGACATGACAGCATGTTTGATACTCAGAAGGTAAAGAGAAAGAGTGAACAACTATTTTTCACATCTGAAAGGTATAGGAGAAAAAAAAATGCAATTCAGGAGATGCACTGTAATTAGAAGGAAACATTTTGCATGGATAATGAACCACTCCAAGCAACTACTGAAGAAGACTACAATCTTCTTTAGTGAAGGTATTTAAAGACAGTTTAGATAAACATTGGTTCAGTATGGTTAGGCAGACTTGACTCTTAGCATAAGGGATGGATATCTTGAAGTCTTCTACTGTTCTCATTATATAACCATACATTAGACTGTTTTCTTTATTATACGTTCAGAAAATATAAACTTATAATTTAAATTGTGCTTTTAAAATTTATATAGTTGCATTTGAAGGCAATAAAGAACTACTCAATTGTTGTACAAGAATAAAGCAGCACCAGGGCCAGAATAAAATGCCCCACACACTTAAAAAGTGAGGCCTTTTTTTTTGGCAGTTATCATTATCAAAACTGCATTTGAATTTGGAGTTTCTCTCCAACTTCTTCCTGAGCACACCAAACAATACAGGTTCTGACTGTGTATCCCCAGCCTAGCTCACCAAAAAACAGCTTCAAACAATCTCCAACACAGCCCACACCTTGAATGCAAAAACATGTATGTTGTTCCTGAGCTCCAGCCATCGAATACACAACCTCTTCACACAATGGCCACTTCAGTCCATTTTTCTCACAAAATGTTTTCACACTGTCCCTGTCTGAAGGGTGGCTTTTCCACTCAGTCACACTGACCTGCTTGAGAGGCAGACTGCATTGCAGCGGGCAGCGCACTTGGTACCAGACCTCCTGGGGGTAAAATGCCACTCAGATTTATACCTGCAGGGGCTATGGCACCAGTGTTGCACCCCAACATAGGGTTTGAACCACTCATCAGTGACTGTGCTCCACTGTAGAAGAGGAAAGACAACACATCAAACCCAAGTGGCACAAGTAAATCTGAGTAACTAAATTGTTGCCCTCTGTCTCATGGCAAATAAATCAGTTGCTTGCTGTAAATAGTAGGACTATGGATTAAGCATCAATACAGCTTAAAAAAATAATTTTGCCTAGAGCATAACATATATTTCATATTATGGGCACATACTGTTTTTTTCTTCTTTGATATCAACTGATAAAAATAAACAAGTGGTTCTTTCATTCTAGAAATACTAAAAGGTCAACAGTTTTCAATATGGTTGAACTATCATGTAAGGAATGGGTTTGTGTTTATCTTTTTGCCCTATAAAAAAAAGTCCAATTTATCAATAGTGACCAGCTGCTGAACACCTTAGCTGGACAATTTGAATGTCTGATACCTGCATTGAAGCACACTATGTGTCTTATACTGAGCATTGTAATCACAGAATTTTGCTTAGTCTAAAAAGCAGTTCACGCTATACCATACAATCTATTCTTGACATTTATTGTTTTCTTCAAACCACACAATGAGTTTTAAGGATCAAAGAATGTTTCACCTCAATGCTTTTTTAAATTGATAGAAACAAATCTACCAAATGAAAATCCCATTTTTCATTTAGACTGGCCTGCATATGATATTCTACCTTCGTTGTGATTAATAAAAAAAAGTTTTCAAAGTTACAGCGCAAAACCTCAGAAATCACTTAAATTGAGATATAGCCTTAAGAAATGAACCTTTATGACTCCAAAAATATGAAAGCAATAAAGGCCGTTCTTAATAGAACTTTTCAATAATCTAATAGAAGGTGACTTCTATTTGAGAAATACAAATAGTTTCTAGAGGCTCTTCACTTTGTAATTACAAAGTGAGTGATCTTTTTTTGTATTGCAGATCCTGAAAAATATTTACCCTAATGGATGGTGGACAGCCCTGGACCACACCCGCTCCCACCAACCAACCCCCAAGGCAAATTAAGAAACCATCATAACAAAAGACTTACCACACAGAGCCCACTACATTGATGAAGTTAAGTCCTGCAGGGTTTGCCATGACCTGGGTGGAGGTTGTTCCTGTAGTAATGGACGTTACCATGGTGGAAAGAGGAATGGTCATTACAGGCAGTGCCTGGCTCAGAGACATCTGCTGCTGAGCAAATGGGGTTAACAAAGTGGGCTGAGGGGTGAAGCCTGAATCTTGGGGAGTAGGGGTGGCAGAAGGGGTAATAGGAGTTGAGCTCTGAGCATCAGGAGGGTGTGGGGTCGATGAAGGGGTGTTGGTTGGAGTAGGAGTAGATGGTTTAGGAGTTCCAGACCCTGCTCATTGAGAAAAATAAAAAGTGCTAGTTTGTTATAAAAGGTCAGTCCTTTCTGTATAAATAAGGTTAATGGAATCTTACTTAGCACTGACAATTTCTTCTGTTTTTTAAACTGCAAGTGTTAATTTCTATATGACAAGTGTTGCAGCACACATTCATTGTTAAGGATGCAGTATAATCACGAAGAAAATCCATTCATTTGAATGGTGCTTCATTCCTTGCGGTAAACACCAATTTCTATTTTCCTTTCAGGCTTCCATCATCTATCATACGTTAAGTTGTAATTCCATTCAGGAATCAGTGACCATTTAAACCTAATTAATGTTTGTCCTAAACTGTTAAACAAATTGTATCCATGTACTACTGCCTGCACAATAGGTTGTGTTAAAAACATATCATGGAAAACAAGAGAGTCAGCCAGATCACGTACAACTTCAATAATCATGAGGCTGATCTAAATTTCATCAGATAGTCAAACTGCCATTTTCCAAGCATCAACCAAATAAAAAGCAACTATCTAATATTTAAGAACCAGAGGATAATACTGCATCTTTAAAACCTACTGTGTAATTCCCTCTGCTTAAAGGTTGCACATACAGCTGTATTTGTTGTGGATGAAGTAGGCAAAGTCTATCAATAGAAAAAGAAAACAAAACAAAACCCCCAAAAAGCTTGAGCTGGTGTTTTTTTTGTTTTCTTTTTTTTTTAGCTTTCCTGTCCTGCAAAAAGAAAGGAAATAAATATGAATGGTGACCAGAGCCTTAAAGTAACAACTCTGTGCAGCAGATATACACAATTCATAATATTAACATAAAACCAGACTCGGTATTTTGGAAGAAAACTTTTCTAAGTTTTCTTTTTTAACTTGAGCAAAACAAGAAGGCAGAAAAGTTACACCTTTTGAGCTACCCAGATTTTAAATTATTTAATGCAAAAAGTATATTATAATACCATGCAAGATACTGGAATGTGCAGTATACAATTATTCATAAAAAACTGAGAAGCTGCAGCTATGGTTTCCTCTTTGTACAGATCTGTTCACGAAATGGCTCAAGACGCATACAGGTTTTAGAAAACGTTTACGATCTACAGCTATGATTACAATGATCCTGTCAGTGTTAACAAAAATACTTTAACTAGGATGTCATTTCTGACTGAAATTTGCATTTTAACACCTGAGAATATGGTGCTATCATCAGCAGCATCACCACCACACTTGCAATCAGCAATGATTTGTAAAACAGTGTAGGAGCGTTTTTAAAAAATCATCTTATTGTTTATTGTATCATCACCTTGGGACTGATCAGATTATATACATACATAGATACACAACTGCACCAGCTCCTATAACATTTTAAAAATCAGATGCTTAAATTATGCAAATTGATCTAACATACTGTTTTTTACACTGGAGGAAAAAAAATCTACACTTTGGAATTTTATCTCATCACATCATCTACCAGCCTTTCATATATGAGGAGATCATGCTAATTGCACAAAATGTATTAAAACGTATACACAGAGGGTGCATACATATATATACAGAAAACGAACACAGTTACAATAAACATAAAATACATACAGTGAACAAGAGACCTGCCTAAAGCTGCACAACTTATACAATTTAGGGTACACTGTACACTTAAGTTTCATCATTCCACAGGTTAAGAAGTTTATCTCAGGAAGCATTTATGCAAAAGCCTAAGATTTAATGGAGAATTTAGGTCGTGACTCACTTTGTGAAGAGCTCGCAGGAGACATGGCAGCTGGAGAGAGCATGCTAACTTGATTAAGATCCATAGATTGTTTCCGGGAAAGACCAGGAGGCTTAGAAGGAGGAGGTGGAGTTGGGGATTTTAGATGGCCACTTGACTGTTGTGAACTAAAAATATTACCTGAAAAGGCGTAATTAAAATACATTACTAGTCTGTGAATGTTAATTTGAATAATAGGATACAATTTTGTGAACAACATAATCAGAAATTTAAAAAAAACAAACAAACAAACAAAAAAACCCCCAAAAAACACAAAACCCCATGCTCTTCTCACAGACAAGATGCTGGTATTTTTTAATTAAGTCTTTACTAAAGGGATATCCTGTCATTTTACAACAGGCAGAATGTGTTAAAATGAGATTTTTGAGTCAAAAAATAATTACCTGAAGAGCTACTTCCTGAACTTGAAGGTAATTTGATAGGAGGAGGTCGGTGTTTCACACCTTTCCCCAGTACCGAAGACTGAACAGAGCCTGATACACTTTCTGGCTGCTGGGAGGAAAGAGAAATTAACACTACCACAGCAATGATGAGAGCTTTCACATAGCTGACACAAGACAGTTCAACTGATTTGTATTAAGACTTCTCAAAACTATGACAAAATTCCTTTCAGCCATTTAAGATGCTTATGTATTTATTAAAAAAAAACCAAACAAACAAACCTATGATGAACTCTCTTTATCTAAAGTCTTCACCATTAAGAAGCAGCACGAAAGTGCTAGTAAAAATTTAAACTGAGCAAAGAAATAAGTAAAATAATAACAGAGCTTCGCTTTTCTCCCTAATTCTGGAATTTTTTGTAGTAATTTTCACAAACACAAAAGTGACGAATATACTTGAAATATTAAACATTTATGTTTTACTTGAAAAATTACATCATTTCATTCATTCATTCTGTATATACCTGCCATTTACAACCAAGACAGACTTAAAGAACAGGATGAGAATTCTTCATTCTGGGAGGAGGATTTCAAATAAAGTCAGGAAAATCCTGAATGCAGAGAAATCAAGATACATTTCCTCACTGGCTTCAGTGGGACCAGAACTTCATATTCTTAGAGGGAAGATACAGCCCTTTTGTTTTTCTTATATCCTAATTATCAGGTTGTCTGACCATAAATCTACTTCACCTACTTGAGTCTGTAGTTCTCAGTCACTCACAACAGACCCTAAATCCATAATTCCAATAGCTGACACTGTCGAGAGACTCAACAGTGAAACACATTCAGTTACAGTCTATGTGTTTTTTTACCTTACAGCAGATATCCATAAATGAACGTAATGTTTAAACAAACATACATTTTGCAAACTGCTGAAACTAGGAAATGAGGCTGGCAATACAGTGAACGGAATATTTTAATACTGGAGCCTCAATTAAATGTGCATGAGCTAAGAAATCAGAGCATTGTGCAGAATTCCCCTTTTTGATGAGCTTAACTTCCACTGACTCTCAGTAATGAGAGACAGTCCCTCTACATGTCTCTAATTACTTGTTCATAAAAAAGCATCTTTTGAGGAAAATTCTGAGGATCACCCTTTTGTTCTTCTATTAAAATCTGCTTTCTTGATTTTGAAAATAAAGACCAATGCCCCATTCCAATGGTGAGTAGATCATTAAATAGAGTAACCTGAGTAACTCTGGTCCAGCTTTTGGTGGGAGCTTGGACATGCAGACAAGTTGACTTCGTCGAGTACCCTTCCACCCCACTTACTGTATGATTTTAATGTATACATACACATATGCATGTACATGTCTGCACGTGTGCACACATACACAGGAACAGTCATGTCCCTTTCTGCAACTGCTGGCCTTGGAATGCTGCTGGTCTGCCTTCAGGAAAACATTGCTGGAGCTTGTAAGTAGGTATTTAGGGGAAAGACATCACAAAGGAAATACCCCAGGGGATACAGCTCTCACTCACTAGCTGGAGCATAACATACAGCTCACCATTGAACTACGACTCTCACCAAACAAAGCCAGAAGCAGCAAGTAAAATGCAAGGCAATGCCAACAGGCAGGAAAATTTGGGAATGCAAGAATTTGTACTGGAAATGTAGAAATGTGCATGCAAGTAAACATACACACTTTAAAGTTGTTGGGGTTTGTGTTTTGGAGGGGTTTTTGGGGTCTTTTTTTGTATTTTTGAGGGTTTTTTTGCCTTTGGTTTTATGTTTCTTTTGTTTGTATTAATTTTTTGGGTTTTTTTTTTTAAAGTTTTCCTCTTCAAATTGAAGAGAAAATTACTTAAATTTTTAAAGGTAAGAGAAGTTCAGCTACTCCATCTGCTTCTGTGTTTACTGACCTGCAAAACAAGACACACAGCTGCATTTTACTATACTGCTCTATGAAAGGTTCACCTGAACAGGGGAAAATGCTATAACAAAACTTTGGAGCTAACTACATAATACACAGCCAACTCCCTACCCCTCAAAACAGCTAAAGACAACATTTGAATATTGATAACATAAATGCTTTCCCCTAACTTTTCAATATACTCACATTGAATGATCATGACCATAATGCATTTAAAAATTCATTCAGGAAGACATTTTTAGGTTATTTTACTGTTAAATGTGGATATCAAAAATTATTCTAAAACTTCAGTAGTTAAGCACAAATAAAAGGAATGTGTAGCTTGATAAACTCACTTCCATTTCCTTCCCTGGAGAAAGATGACTGACTGATCCACTTGAATTATGAAACATTTTCACAGTACATTTAGCTTCATTTTGGACTAATTCCTGGTACTGGTTCACCACCCTGAAACAAACAATGAGGCCGTAAAAAGATTAACAACTCTGAACTTCCAAAGTAGATACTTATAGATAAACACAGCTGTATACGTTGTAGTCATATATTTTATATATTATGTAGGCATACCTCTATATAACATAGAGATGCACATGTATAAAACATATGTATACCTCTTTGTATCCTTCTACATTATATTCCTGGGCTCTTGAATTTATTCCATTTTAACTTTTAATCTTTTTTTTTCTAATGCAAAATACAGTGTGAGAAACACTCTACTGGGGGAATACGGAAAAACAACAGAACAGTTCTATTCCCAAAAGCAACTGCAGATCTTTGGGATGTCAGTCAACAGGGATCCCATTCCCCTTTTTTACAGAGGTCCAGAATCTTTTATAAAAAGTGTCTCTTCTGGTTATGCTGCCTCCTTCAGCTTGAGGTCTATGTCAGGCGAGGAGTCTAAATGCAAGGGCTGAACAATCACTCCTCTGTGAGCATTATGACAGACATTTGATAAAGCGTCAGGCAAACAAGATAAAAATACTGTTCTATCAAACTGAATCAAATAGTACATCTCTACTAATCTATGACAGCCAAGCTGAGGGAATGCTGTTTCAAAAACACAAGTGGATTATACAAAATGACCTTGAAATATAAAGCTGAAGTGCTGTGGTCTCACGCTCTGGCAGACTGGACCTCAGAGAAAACCTGCTAGAATATTTCCATTACCTTACACCTAAATGTGATGAAATATTCCCTTATTTTGATAGAGCCCTGCTTCTGTCACAGGCTGTTACCTGACTAATGCAGAAGTAAGCGAGGGCCCTGACACACACAACACAGGAAAGGGGGCAGTACACTTTTTTTTAGCAATTAGATTTCAGACTGACTTAAAAATCCACCAATTTTATCAGCAATCAGGGTAGTAAAACGCTATGTACTCAAAAAGGTGGTCCTGCACTCCTCCACTGTTTCTTCTTGTCCTTGTCCCTGAAACCCTATTGTTTATTCTGATGAAGGGACTTGTGCAACCCAGTGACAAATATGATCAGGAAATCAATCCCAGTTAAAATTAGGCTCTTGTAATATTGTTGTTTTACTTTTCACCAAGCCAATCTCTCCAGTTCAGCTTACAGAACAAGCAGCAAAAGTACCAGCACAAAGGAAGCAGGAGAGAACATAAGCAAAGAGTTTCTTGAGCAAAATTACCTATTTAAAAAAAAATTATTATTAATTTTTGATCAAATTGAAGACTCATTTCCCTGCCAGGCAGATAATGGTGCATGGGGATAAGAGCTATGGCATATGTATCAGCCAGAGGTATCCTACAGAGGCACAAAATCACAAATGGCTCTGACAGAGGTGCTTTTTAAAGGTTCTGTACTTATGTGCACAGGCAATCTAACGTGATGTACGCTGACAAACTCTTAAAACCCACTTATTTTGCTGCCTCAGTTATCCTTGAATTGCCATTCCTATTCATTCTACAACTAAAATATACTGAAAAACTGTTTTATTACTTGCCCCTCTAGGAAAGCTGAATCAAAACACACACAATACACAAAACTAAGGTATATAGATCTTAAATCCTAGATTACACTTCAAATGACAGATTCAAATGAACCATTTCCATGATTGCTAATTTATCATACCAAATATCAGGATGAAATTACTGCTAAGTGCTGTCAGAGTTCATGTGTACTCACGTATTTGATGTCCTCTATTCTTCCTTGCTTGTTAAATACAGAAACTACACACTATTCTAGTTCTTGATGTGATGACTAATTCCTCTTATTTTTCCTCATTTGTTCTGCATCTGTTTCCATAACCATAACACTGGCAGTCATAACTGCCAAAAAGGAACAAAATTTATTATTTGTCATCAAGCCAAATAGCCAAACAAACTATACTAATTTACCTTTCAGCATCAGTCTTCGAACCAATAAGGAACCTGAAATGTAAAGTACATTTTCAGTCATGAATTGGACTAAAAGAACATATTTTTAAAATCACAAGGCTTCAAACAAATGGCAATGCTGTGGGGTTTTTTTTCATACCTGCTCAAAATACAAATGATAATGTATCCATTCAATGGACTATCATTCAGTATTTGAAATACACACTTGACTTCCTAACTCTATATACAATATACACACATGATCTAACATAGTCTCCTTTAACAGTAAATTATCTGCAAAGCAATAGGCAGAATACATAAGCTTTCGATTTCGTATTTAAAAAAAATGGAAGTGAGTAACTGCTACAGAATTATTAGTGTAAAAAGTACAAAGGAAAAGTTATGTATAAATCAACACCATACCAAGTACACTCAGACTGAAATACAAGTGTGCTGAGGGGAGGTCAAAAACATCCCTATGCATAATATTTTAGCAAACACTGAGTTTCCATTGTTTGACTTCACTTATATCAATTCCAATTCCCTGTGATCTTCCAGATCTTCTAAATAAACCTCCTAAATCTCTTCTGCATAACACTTATGGCTTGTAAACCTATTACTATGTTTTTTTAACTTTACAGAACTTTCTCCAGCTCCAAAAAGGAAAAAAAAATTACTGAACAAAAATGTTTACTTCACCTTTCGTTTCAAATGACAGTTTGCCAAGGACGAGTTATCCCAGCTTTGATGAACTTTAATTCTCAGTGTATCAGCAATGATTTCCAAAACTGTTGGGGGTTAGATTTTTTTTTTTTTTTTCTTATAGAATTTTCCCCCTAAATTGCTGGGAAACTAACTACTGGGTACTCATAGGTACTTAAGCAGAACAAAGGAGCCAAAGGAGAGTCTCTGGGAGTTTCTCTCTGAGGGGGAAGATACCACGAGTTTTGGGGGCAGGAAAAGGATGGGCCTGGCGGCAGCTCCTCTCTCTCATCGGAAGGGGGACAGCCTTACTGTTGCTTACTGTCACCACCAAGCCCGGTCCTAGGAAATCTACCATCATCTGCTCGTGTGCCCAAGAATTCTGAGCTCCTCCTCCTGCCCTGCTGGAGCCGGGCCGGCCCGGTTCTGCCGCTTCTTCGGCGCAGCTCTTTTTGCTGTGCTGTGCCCCAGCACTGCCCTGCCCTGCCCTGCCGGGACATTCCTGCTGTTCCAGCTACCACCACAGAGCAGAGCTTCCGATAGATCTCATCTCATATCCCAGCCCGGGGTTCCTGCTCATTCCTGCTGTTCCAGCTTAGTGCTTCTCGGAGCCCTGCAGCGGCACCGAGATCAGACTGCCCCGGGCTTTGTGAAGCAAAGCCCCTCCAGGTTTCTGGTTCTGTTATGTTGTTAATGCTGTAGTTGTTGCTCTGTTTGTCTTGTTATACATACTAGTAAAGAACTGTTATTCCTATTCACATATGTTTGCCTGAAAGCCCCTTAATTTAAAAATTAAAGTAATTTAATTCACATTCTCCATTCTAAGGGAGGCTCCGGCTTTTTTCCCTAGCAGACACCTGTCTTTCCAAACCAAGACAAAAACCCTCCAGGCATCTAATACCTCTAAATTAATTTAATTCCCAGCCTAATTGCACAACTCTAAGCTAGAATTGTTGTTCCAGGAATAACAGTACTAAGTATGTGTGCTGGCTTTGACTCTCACAAGCAAAAGGGCTGGGGGTGTACAGGAAGTGGGGAAGTGACACTGCAAGGACAGCTGACCCCAAGTGAGCACAAGGAAGGGATACCCCACGCGATATGGCACCGTGCTCAGCATATAAAGCGAGAGCAAAAAGGGAGTGAGGGGTGGGGGAAGCATTTAGAGAGGAGGCATTTGTCTTTCCCAGCAGCCATCAGGTGTGAAGGGGCCCTGCCCTCTTTGAGACAGGCAAACACCTGCCCATGGGAAGTGGGGAATTTAATTCCTTGTTTTGCGTGGGTTTTCCTTGACCTATTAAACTGTCCTTACCTAAGCCCACACAGTTCCTTATTTTACCCTTGCTATTTTTCCCCCATCCCACCAGGGAGGTCGGGGGAGGAGGGAGTGAGTGTTTACATGTTGCTTAGTTGCTAGCTGAGGTTAAACCACAACAGTATGGAAACAAACAGTACATAGCTCAAGTCTGGGACAAAATATTCTTAATACTCAGGATGTTTTAAGATTTTCATAAAAAATAAGAGAATGATTACATACTAGAAGATAAAAATAACTTTCATTAGCAGAACTAAAAAGTTTGCTCAGTCTGACTGCTCCTGGCCTTACTGAAATTTATAGGCTCGGCTCTGCTGCCTGTGTTCTTCCACACAAATAATCTGGTACATATAACAAAAAAGAGCCAAGAACAGAGAATCTTTGTAGAACTGCAGCCAAACCCAGCATATTCCAAACAATTCAAAATTATTAAGCTTCTTAGAAGCTCATGTTTTTCTTCATTTATTTAGTTCAACTGGATCTAAGAGTAAATGGAATATAGTCATGTCTTATGCTTTCATAGCACCAGGCAAATTTTGAGAACAATCAAAATTCTGAGTATCACCAAAAAAAGAGTGCAACAACACCTCACAGTGTCTCCACAATTTTCATGATTGGATTTGCTGATGGTCTTATTTTCCCACAATGTATCTTTAAAGTAAAAGAATGTATTAATTTAACATTAAAGTACATTTGAAATATGATGGTTGCTTATGCACATTTTGGTTTGTTTTGGTTAAAATCAGACTTCTAGGTCTAGAGTATTTTTGTGACAGAAAATGATAAGTAATGTTTGTTTTCTTCCACCTATTTATCACAGCATAGTTTAAAAAAGAACAAGTAACTTACTGTGATGGAGTTATTAGGTTGTCATTTTCCTCATCACCTTTGAGTGTTTGAATTTTACCATAGTACAAGGGATTGCCAAGAGACTGAAAAATGGTCAGTTTTGTTTTTTGAAGCTGATTACCAACTTCACATTCAAACACATAGTCATCCTTCATTTCCTAAAAAGACAGAATGACCTAGTAAGTCTTGAACAAGCCTTAGCCAAAACAAGTAAAGCAGACCTACATACAATACAGAGTAAGAAACATTCTATAAGTAACTCTAAAAGTAAGTAACACTCTATAGGATGGGGTGCATTATCTGAAATGAAAGTGATTCCAGAAGTTATGTTAACAGGATGAGAGGAAAAGGATTTATCATCTCTTAGAAATACAAAGACATTGCAAACCCCAAACAATCATGCTAGAATGGAAATGTAGACTGGGTAAACATATATAGAAACAGTTTTATATGAATTATGACAATGCAAAAAACATTGAGAGTAAAATGTTGGAGCTAAACATTAAGCTTGATGGGAAAGTATTACTTTTTTTCCAACAGGCAACTACAAAGATATCATGATACATATCATTAATAAACATAGCACCTTGCCTCTGAAATTATAAAGAAAATTGATCAATTATGTGATTTATCATGTAACTAATCAATGATTTATTTATTATTAATGTGAATTAATCAATGATTATATTAAATTACTACTTCTTATCAAATCACATTGTTTCTGCAAAAAATCTTAAGGTTCAACTTAAACATTGCAGAGAGAGTTTTTTTTAAGAGGCATTTCATTATTAATCTCTTTCAAATTTTAACATTTTGATTTCAATAAAGCTCTTTTTAATCAGCCTTTGAGTGTCTGAGTAAAGAAAGCAATTTGTTGTGCAGAGTTCTGCTCCATGTAAATTATGATGCTTTCTTCAGTACAAGTTGCTTATCCTTATATTTCTGGGAAATCTGAGGAAATCAGACTGATCACATGCTTGCTTTACTGTATAAAATTACAAGTATCTCTGGTAATCTTCGCATGGAACACATGGAAGATTGATTAAATTGTGGGAGGGAAGGTAATTCCACATTACATTAATTCTGTTGAAATCAGAGGCATTTTAACTAGAGATAGTGAAGTTTGGCCAAAGGTCTAAATTACTCACGTGTGCTGGCCAGACAGTAGGTTGTGAGTCATCAGACTTGATAGACTTTTCCACTTTGGCATATTTTTCCACCTTAAAAAAATAGAGAGATCAGAAAAGAAAGAATCCCCTATATTTCTTCAGAGAATCTTAACTGAAGAACTTCATAAGTTTACATGTATATTGTTATACCATATTTGCTATGTTAAACTTAACTGAAGAGTTAAACATGGTTTCAGACTACAGATTGCCCACAATGGGAATGGTTAAGTAATTTCACAGTAACAGTTATTCCTAAAGCCTCTGATTAAGTCAGGTATAACACAGCTGAAGTGAAGACAGAGAAGGTTTGTTTTGTAGAAACTTAACAGTGTCATTTCATGTGTAATTTGTGTTCTTCCCAGCCCTATGATGTCCAAAGCTACAATCTTGTCTGGTCTACAGACTTTAAAAAAAATCTCAGTATACTAGAGAAAACTTGTGGAAAGGGACCTGGGGGTCCTGGTTGGTGGCAAGTCAAATACGGATCAGCAGTGCCTTGGCAGCCAGGAGGGACAACCCTGTCCTGGGGTGCATCAGGCACAGCATCACCAGCTGGGCAAGGGAGGGGACTGTCCTGCTCTGCTCTGGGCCAGCTTCATCTCAAATGCTGGAGGCAGATTTGGGTGCCACAGCATAAGACACATATAAAGCTATTAGAGAGTGCTTAAAGGAGAGCCAGAGGGATGGTGAAGGGCCATGAAGGGAAGCTGTATGAGGAGCGGTTGAGATCACTTGGTTTGTTCAGCCTGGAGAAGAGGAGACTGAGAAGAGACCCCACTGCAGTTACAACTTCCTCCTGAGGGGAAGAGAAGGGGCAGGCACTTGTCTCTTCTCTGTGGTGACCACTGACAGGACCTGAGGGAGTGGTCTGAAGCTGTGTCAGGGGAGGTTTAGGTTGGGTATCAGGAAAAAGTTCTTCACACAGAGGGTGGTTGGGCACTGGAACAGGCTCCCCAGAGAAGTGGCTACAGCACCAAGCCTGACCGAGTTCAAGAGGCATTCGGGTAAGTCACATAACTTTGGGGGTTGTCCTGTCCTGCAGGACTAGGACTTGGACCTGATGGTCCTTGTAGGTCTCTTCCAACACAGGATATGCTATGAATCCCTTCTGTACACTAATATTATGTGTTTTGGCAGTGTCAGAAACTAAGAATATGAATGCCCCCAAGACAAAAATGCACACAGTGAACAAAAGAACTCTCAACTAGAATGCTCTATAAAATTTAGAACTTTTCAAAATATTAATGTCCCATAGTATAACATACCAAAAGACAGGAATTTCTACCAAGATGAGAAGTCACTAATTTTTAAACAATCTACAAATCTCATCTGCTTTTCTGGTTTTCATACTATCAGACAATTTCAAATAGACATGTGTTCATTGAGCCCACAGAAGAACAACACTAATAATTTGTTTGTACTGATTACTTCATCCAAACTATTCTGTTGCAACTGCAATATATTACAATGTGGCTAAACTTGTGTTTGTACCTTATGATACAGAAAAGTAAGTGTAAATGTTAGAGTCACTCCTGTTTTTTAAAGGTCTCTTTGATAGTGGTTACCTCTTAAGACACTTCATATAATACAATTTCTAATAATTGCTAATTATACGTAAGAATTGGTGGTCTTACATCTACTTCAGAAGGAGCAGTCAAGTAGCAAGGGTTCTGTTTCCACATATCTACGCACTGGAAGATGAAAAAGCAGGATTAATATTAACATTAAATTAATATCAGCATTAAATCCTTTAATTAAGTAGTCAGAAGTATATTCTGTTACTTTTCAGAACACTTACATTTCCAGCTTTTGAAATTTTGAGGTCATACTGCTGGGCTGCTTTCCTCTCCTTCCTTTTTTGTAAGTAGTCAAGTAGTCTGAGCTGAGGTGGAGTTGAATAGTGAGCTACTTCTTGCTGTCTGTTCAGAGAGGACCTTGAGTACCTTTTGAAGCACCTATGGCAAAATGACACCTAAGCTTGTAAAATCATCAACATCAAATTCTCAACTGCCCTTGTACAAAAACAAAAATATGCAGGGAACTGCTGCTTACATAGAGACAAATAGGTTTTTAAATACTAATTTAAAATTGCTTTTCTGGATTATACAGTATAACTCTAAATCATGATTTCATATTTATAAAATATACTAGTATTCCCTTCATCTGTTTCAGCACTAAGAATGGGGTTATTTTTAAATGCCTAATTTAAGTACATCATCAAAACAAGTAATAAAGAAGTTGCCAAGCTTAATATGTATATGTGTTATCCTAACTTCAGTTCCATCGAATGATCTTTGTCCTACTTATGTAACTAAAAGGTTATAAAGTTACAAAGTTATAAAGGTTATAAAGTATTTTTATACTTTATACTTTGTTTCAAGACAAACTCATGGCTTCAGTAGTGCTGTTCTGGACATTCATTCAAACCCTTTTCCTATTTTTCTAGTGGAATATTTGTTGACCACCAAGCTTTAATTTCAAGGACAGCTTGATCAAATTAATTATTTGTATTTTTTAGAAATTAACGCTGATTTGTCACTAGCATAATATTTCAATGCAAATTTAGTTTCAAATATTTCAGTAATTATGACAGATCATTAATACATTTCCTTTTTACAGAGTGAATGCAACTCTTATGGTAAAACAAACATGTTGAACAAATGCTTCAAGCTTCTGTGAAAATAAAAAAGGGCCCAACTATGAACAAAAGTGAAATCATTTCAACATTATGTACATGGTGCTTATCACATTATTTTTATTTTTTCCAAGATTCTTATACACCTACACTTCTGTTTAGCCTGAATGTCAAACACACAAATAATTCTTTTCATCTGCTCATTCACGCTTATACTTAGACATAGCTTTTAGCAAATTAGAGACCAATATGCAGCAAATCTGTTTATATATTTTACATTACTGAGCTGCCATCTGCCATCTGACTGCAAAATCCATGCAAAAAAAATCCCAAATCCAAACTGCAATATAACTGATTATGTTAAGAAAATATAAATACTTTCCTTTGATATACAAAAATAAGCATACCACAGTATCTACTAGTAACTGAAATATAATACAACATTGAGCACTTTAAAATAAGATAAAATTTCTTGACTGTTTCTCACACACTTGTATTTATTAGTAGTTAGGTATTACATACAAGGAGCTAAATTTTCACATAAAGCATTACTTATATTTTTCTTTGAAAACTTGTTTCACACTGAAAACTACCGTTTCATGGGGCGAGTGTTCATCTTCTGCTTGTTGTACAGGAGTCTGTTTGTAGTACAGGTCACTGCTATTGAAGGATCAAGACACAAAGGCTCTGCTGTAGCCAAAATAAGTTGGCTCTCAAGTAGGAGTTTGTCCTCCTGCAATAGACATAGCTATTAACACAAAACTATGCAAACTTTTACAGTAGTCAAGTTCCTATATACCTATGCATGTAGACATTATTTTAGAAAAAACTGAAAAAGAAATTATTCAACAAATGAAAAACGTTAATAAATTTTCGTTTTGTTGTGTATTTATGACATCACTGTAAAGTTTTAAATAACCTCTAACCTACCTGTGTCCATTTGTGGTTGTCACTTGTTATAGAATGTACATCACAGATTAAAGTCTGAGGAAAAAGACATAATGGTAATTAGCTTTCAACTGAATAAAAGGATTTCTTAATATATGTTCAGTAGCAGTGCACATCCAGTCTAGGAACTACTGTAACACTGAGAAATTACTTAAGGCTCCTCTTTACCTGCATTGTAGGCCGCAGAAGAATGTGCTTGCTTTGGTACGTTGGAGATTTCATGTTACCAGACTGCCTATAGTCACGTATTTCTGCTATGACACATCCACAATGGAAAATATTAACCTAGTTGAAAGAAAAAAACCAGCTTTTGAAGAAACAAACATTTACCAATCTTCCCCTGCCTCTAAAAAGAAGTTTGTTATATAACACATAAAATTCAGTGAAACTAGGAATAAAACTCACGACTAAGTTTTTCAGACCAGTGGTTTTTCCTATGCACAGACATGCTTGTCCTAGACATACCTGAAATACAAGCTTCAAATGCAGTGTTTTCATATGCCACCAACGCAGTTGAAAGAAATTCCCATGCCAAACATTCCATAATGACAAAGAACAAAGGAAATTTTGCTAGAGCAGAGTTTAAGATGTTTCACAGTATTAATCACAGCAAACTCTCTTTTATCTCTTTCTTCTCAGTAGTAAGTACTTTCTTTTCCTATGTATCAATAAAATATTTATTTGGGGCATTAGATACTACAGTTTCACATGCACGAGTGTCTTGTGCATACAATCATCTATGTGAAGCATTCAAAAAAAATTAAGGTCTCTCTGGGTACAATACTTAAGTTCTTGTTAAAAACAAAAAATTCAAACCTGAGATTTTTCCAAAAGATCAACCAAAATAGGTGGTAGCTCCTCTGCATCCAAATATTCAAGCAGCTCTCCTTCCTCATAAGGCAGACGAATGGTCTCAGAATCTGAATTTAAACAAAACACATTAGCTTTGCATTTCAGGTTCAAACATTAAGAAATCTAAAACAAACTTGCCACAGGAAAAAGCAAGGTTGGCAGAAACCTACCCACACATACAATTTTTTGGCATACTAATAATTTTTACATCTATTTTTTGTTCTTAGTGTTTTAGTTTGCCCTTACTGTGCTAGCTTTTGCTGCCAGGTGACACAGTGTATGCTCTTATTGCTCGTGACAGTACAAATGGCATAAAAATGCCACCAAACTGGAACACTGACAGAAGGAACCTGAAGTGAGAGAAACCTGGATATGCAGCTCCAGAAACTAAGGGGAAATAAGGGACTGTAAGGCTACCAAAAAAACTCTTATCTTCAGATTTCATCTGTAAATAAACACCTCAGAGTTTTATATAAATTTTTAGTTCAAGTACAGTTGGTCGTTCTCCCACCCCCCCCATCAGAATTATACTGGAAGAGAAACAGTTAGATGTAAACAACAACACATTCTAAAAATTTAAATAGCATTCTGAGAATTTTTAAAAATTTGAGAGAAAAATATTACCTGAACCATTTTTTCCCCTGAGCATCAGTGAATAACCCTCATTTCCTGGATAGAGGTTTACCACCAGACATGACAATGTCTCCTGCATAACCAGCTTCTCAAGTAAATTCACATTTCGCCTCAGCTTCTGCTTTAAAAGTAAAGATTGCTCATGAACATAATACTATGAAATAATTAGCAGAAATAAAAACAATTGCTAGAATGCGACTTAGATTAACGACAAATTATACATCTGAACAAGCCCAGTTAAATTTAATGGTACTGTATTCAGCAGAGTAAATGTATTATGTATTATCACACATTCCTGTAGACACAGATTTTTGTACAAAAATCCCACTCATTTAAATTACAAACACTAGAAAACTGGAAGTCCAAAGACTTTATCCAAAGACAAAGAACAACCATATGCTAAAATGTTGTAAATTTTATCATTTCTACGAACATCATCAATCCAGTATAAGAACAACAAAATACTTAGTACTTTCAGATATTCCTAAAAGAAGAAGGCATTTCCCTCCAGGATTAAAATAATGAATTGGAGCATTTGGAAGCTTTCTTAATTCCATTTTCTTGTCTTTACTTGCTGAAATCTGATCCAGCAGCTGCACACACTATTCCTTTATTTAACCACAAAACTATCTTTTCTATGTATAACAGGTTTTTATAATTACTTAGTGTGTTTCAGAGACCACATAAGCGTCCTATGAACTGAAACATTTGGAATCCCCTTAGAACTTAACACAATGAATTCTAAACCTCAGATAATTTTACAGCCTCTGGTTGGAGGCCCTATTTCATCTCTGAATACCAGCTCTGGGTACAACCATTAATTGGGAGTTAACCCAAGTGCTCATCTGTCTTCTCATTCATTTTACTTCCTTGAAAACAGCAATACAGCAGATTCCACTTCTTGTTTAATTTGACATTCAGAGTTTAGCGAAGTAATTTGTGCCTTTTACACCTTGTATTTAGCACTGATAAGCCTGCTTGAGCCTCTATAATAACATTTTGAAAATTTTTCACAAAACTGCTTAGTTTACCAGCAATTGGAGAAATAAATCTGAATTTACAACAAAATTACAAGGTCTGAAAAATGATCCCCATTTTTCCCACGGCAGCCATGCTAAGCAATTGATTGTGAAACAGTGATAATGACAACAATGCACATGGCACTGACACTGGCCCTGACCCTGAACACAAGTGCCCTTCGGTGACACAGGGTTAAGACAGAATGAACAGCTCACCCAAGCCAGTCTAGGCCTTACTATTCACATTAGGTACTCTTATCTTTACATAACTACAACAGTAAGAAGGGTTTATACTTCATTTAACAAAGAAATTAGATGGAACTAACAACAAAGTATTTTCTCAACCTGTCTGTTTAGACAGAAATTAAAAGCTTCTCAGCGATTTCCACTTACCTTTATCTCAGGCTCTTTTTCACATTCTTCAATATATAAATCATAAAGTTTTTGAAATACAGATTTTCTGAAATTAAAAAGACTCAACATGTAACCAAAATTAAATCAAAGAAAAGCTATTAAAAAACTAAATCCCGAAACACTCAGTACCTTCCACTGGATAAATATTTTCTTTTGGGAGGTCTCTGACGGGCACTTTCAATGATATACTAAGAGAGAAAAGTAAACAAAAATCCAACATACATTACAAAGATATTTAATGCTAGTTACCACACAACTAGAGGTCATTACTAGACAGCCTTCCATGTATACAGAAAGTAATCAACAGTTACGGTACACAACTGTTCTGAAAGGGCACTAAACACAATCTGTTTTTTTTCACAGCTCAATTTAGTTGTTACAGACAGCATTTCATGGCTATGGCATCAGTTCCATGCAAGGTCTTGATTCTACACTCACATCTTGTAATTACAGCAGTAACTAACACTACAACACTGCTGTAGTTAGTTACTATACTGACGTTAATGTCATTAACATGCTAAGGTACAACAAAGTTTATGCAAACTGGCTTGACAACACTTACAAATTAAGTACTCTTCAACATGATAATTTCAGGAAGTTCTCCCTTTGCCTTTTGCATTTACATTATTTTTCTTTATAGAGTTGTGCATTATAAATACAATCCATGTACATTGAACACTCAAATTAAAAAAGAATAAAAGACATAGCACACTCAAGTAAATGCAAATTATATTCTAACAAGGTTTTTCTAAATCTCTATTGTTTGAAGTATTTCAGTTAACAGCTTTGTTCAGAATTTATGTGAAGAGACATTCTCCCACAGGAACATGTATTTCCCGTAACATTGTTCAAGGTAACTGTTATATCAGACGACAGCATTAAAACATGAACGTGAAGGCACTTGCCTCCTCATTCTCACTGGGCTATCCTTAAAAACACAGGCAGGATTTTACCATATACTTCTGCCAGCTCTCTCTGTAGAGCCCTGGTTATTTCACAGCACACAGATTTGCTGGTTTAAAAGGGGAAAGCTCAGGTCTCGCACAGTCTATCACCATTGCACTTGACCATGTTCTCAGTACAATGGGTAAGAGACAAACACATGACAGCAATTTCAGTGAGAATTCTGCAGACTCAGTGTTACACGTATAGGTGATTACACACGTATATATTTACACAATGTGGTCTTCCACTACTTTTCAGAAAAAAATAAAAAATAGCTGTTGTATTTTTATAATTCTGAGACCAATAAATTATGTGCAAACAAGTAACTTAGCTGCTTCTTACCTCAGCACGATCCAATGCCAGTTCTAAAGCTTGTTGCTGCAAGAATGACAAAGGGTTTTTTAGACATTACATGACTTTTTTAACATACTCATACATTAAAAACACCCCAACAACCATACTACTACTGACAGGAATTTATAATTAGAAGATGGGCTCAAAAATTCTTTGGCACATACTATACTAAGCTAAAACCTCACATAATTGCATTGAGGCTTGGCTAAATTATGAAGCCTCAGAACAATGAAAGGCAATTAGAATTAAAAGTAGGAATGGAAATCATACCTAACAGAACCAATAATCAGAGATGACAACTAGAAAGCCTGATCTCCTTTGTTGAGCTGGTCACTAACTTAACAGAAAGGACAGGCTAAAATATTCCTGAACAGATGTCCAGGAAGAAAACATTTATCTTTTAGATACCAGTGCCCAAGTATTGGTACAGTTATTTTTCACAAAATGGAAACAAAGATCTTGTGCTCAGAACGTTACTTCTGCACATACTACAATTAAAGAAGTATTCCATATGACACACTGTTAGGTGGCTAGGAAACAAAACCAGCTTCCACCACAGACTTCCTCAAAGGCAGGCTAAAAGTCTGCCCAACCCTATGAAACACAGCAAAATCTGCAAAAGCTTCTCAATATCCCATAGTATGGTATATTCAATACCATTTATTTTAATGAATTTAGCTCCTTTGGAATGTCTTTTATTTCAGTACACCTGCAGTTGATACACCTTTATTTCAAAAAGAGCCCACAATTTCAGAGATCAGAATTATGAGTTCTTGGATGAAACTTTGACAAATACTTCAAACCACAATAAACAAGCACCAGTGTCAAAAAACCCCAAGAAAGTCTTCCTTGGATCCTATATGTTCCTTCTCTGGCAATCCCTTAAGCTCTGACCTCCTTTGTGCAGGAATAATGTGCAGCTGCTAAATGAACCAGACAATGAAACTGATTTGGGGCAGGGAGGAAAAAGAGGACACTAATAAGAACCAAAGTGTTGTAGGAGAGTGAGAGCCATGACCTTGATTCATCTCCAGGTAAGTCCAGAGAAGCAACTCATTCACTTCAGTGGCAGCTGAATGTACTCATGACAAGCTCTAACATTCAGTGAAACTTAGGAACTTTTGTAAATATTCTTCCCAAATATGCATTTGTCCTATTCCTTCAGTTTAAACCATCCCTATCAGCTGCTCTTAAAATCAAACATCTCTACTCAAGCCTCAAGAACAGAAGACACACAAGCCATGTCCAATCCAAGGCAGCACCAGTTATAGAATAGAATCAAGTGGAAAAAAACATGCTACACAACAACAAAAGAACAGCAAAGAAATATACAACAAAAACACTCATAGAATGTACCTAAAACAAAATTTCTTACCTGTTTATGAAAATCCCCCCACCTACTTACTGTGCTATTGTGTGGTAGAACCTGCCACGACAGAACATTGTAATTTTCACATCTCTAGCTGTTTTTATGAAAATTGGTACAACGGGTAAGAGACAAATACATGTCTCTTAACCTTACAAATACCGATGCTTTCTATGTAAGTGGATATATCTACTAGATACATCTACAATGCCTGTGTCTAGGTATGATTTCAAATATTGAATCCACTGACTAACATTAAGTAAAAACCCATGGCAATATTAGCACCTCTGAGTACAAGACTACTATGTAGAAGCAAGACTTATATGCATCCAACTTCCTGCCACCACTCCTGACTGAAAACACACCACTAGCTTGATATGGCAATTCCTACGCTGTACTGGCCAGTGATTAAGTGTTTAAAAGTATTCACCAAGTATGAAGGAAGACACTTCTAAAAAAGGAAATATCAGAATTCAGCAGTGACAAGCAAAACAATTTTTTTAAAAGAAAATGTCAAATATTAATGGCATTCTCCTCATCAGCCAGACAGCTAGCAGATAGAGCAAAAAGATATGAAAATATATGATCTAAATCCCAACTTACCATTGTAGTTGAAGCCATGTGGCCAAATGGCAGAAGAAGTACTTAAGGAGTTTCGTGTAGCAGGTAAAGAATCATATTTGATGGTCAGACTTGGGGTACTGAAAACAAAAAATACAAGGAGAAAAAAAAAATACCACTGAGAAACTAAATGGGTATTTTATTTATTGCAACGTTTCTGGTGGTTAATTGTACTTAAATCTCATTTGCATAGTTTCCTTTCCTCCAAGAGTAGGAACAAGTGTTCTATTCGCTGCTAGTGCAGAGGTTCTCACTCCAATGACTACTACTACTTTTCACAATCGTTCTGCATTAGTTTTATTCAACAGTAAAGCAATAACCATGTAAATCTATATACACTTTTCCCTATTGCAGCAGTCTACCTGGACCATCCCAAATGTCACATCCTCAGATGCACAGGAGGCTAAAACATTAAATAAAAAGCAGAGCGTTTAGCATATCGCATCAGCTCTTTTGTTTTGCTTTTAAGAAGGTGTTATTCCATAGCCAATACCTCCACTGGCGGGGTGTCTTCTAGCATTGTTTGGTTTAAAACTGACTCACGCCAAGCTGTCAATCAAGAAATGAAAAAAATGTGCTGCCAGCGCCTCCGCGGACCCGCCGTGGCGGAGAGCGAGCGGCGCAGGCACCGACTGCAGCAGCCGGCCGGGAAGGGCCGGGCCGGCCCAAGCCAAGGGCGCAGGCCGGGCCCCCGCCTCCCGCCCGGCCCGGCCCGGCCTCGGCCCCCTCCCGCCGCCCCCTCCCCGGCTGGTGCGGGGCCCCCCGGTCCCACCGAGCGCCGGTACCTGGCGGCCTCTCCCGCGGAGCCCCCGGCACAGCGGCCCCGCCGCCCGCCCGCGCATCCGCCCCCGCCGCGGCGCCGCGGCCCTTCCGCCCCGCCGCTTCCGAGCCGCGCCCGGAAGGGGCGGGCAGGGCGCCCTGGAGACCGGGCCGGGCCGGGCAGGGCGGGGAGGCTCCGCCGGCGCCGCGGTGGAGACGGGAGGGCGGGTATCTGAGGGACACGGATACGGGCGGAGGAGTTCGGGGGGGTGGGGGGGTGGTGGTGGTGGTTAGTGGTAATACAGAGCCTGGAGTGCGCTGCAAGTCACAGCTTTAATGTCCTTGTGAAGATCAGCATAGGCTTCTGTGAGCCTCAGGGATGCTGTAAGGTTATTTGAAGGGGTTTGCTATGTTCATCTCCTGGCCCTGCACAGGACCGTCCCCAAGAGTCGCACCATATGCGTGAGAGCAGTGTCCAGACACTTGGTAAGCTCTGTCAAGCTTGGTGCTGTAATCACTTCCCTGCGGAGCCCATGGGCTTATGGAACCTATGAGCATCCATATTCAAGCTCTGCCAGGCACATCTACACCACACATTGTACATATATCCCTGGGCACAGCACTTTTGTGACTTGTAGCATGCTTTCCCCAGACCTTTCTAACACTTCTGGCTGAGCCATAATTTGTTCACAGCAATGAGCAAACGTGCTACTCTGTGGTCCAGCAGCCAGTCCTATAGGAAAAACCACAGCTAACACCACGCTTCAATGCCTTTGTTAACCTTGTGGTGCTGACATGTCTTAGCAAGGGATGACTTGAAAACTCAAGAAAATGGAGACACTGGGAGCTCCAGGTAGCTCTGGATAGAGCTGCTTGTAGGACTACCCAGATGCTCTGTCTTGGTGCTGACACTGCTTTGGCTTCAGCACTGGATGCTCAGTAGCCCTTCTGTGTCTCACAGCATAGCCAAAATGTTGGGAATCAATTACCAGTGGTGTTGAGTCTCTCAAAGAATCTCAGTGCATAAAATAAAAACATCTGATGAGATCAGTGTTCTACAGTTGTGGGTATAAGTTAGGTACCTATTTTCAGCAACAGGAAGGCTAGTTTATTGATTTTTAGGAGCCCATGTTGTTCCTGAACACCAGAGAAAAGATGACCAGAATCCTGTCCTGGAGCTAGAGCAGGTGGCAGTTCTTCCTTGACTCATCTAGGCACTAAATAGGTGCGTTGTAGCCCTGGTTCGTGCCTGTGATGTTTTCATTTTCTGAAACTTTTCCCAGAGAGTTTTCTGTCAACAAGAGACGTGTTTTTCTAACTGTAACCTTTGTTTACATTCTTTCCCTAGGAGGGACTTCTCCTTGATGTCCCTCTGGTTTGACGAACATCATTGAAGAAGTTTGTCTTTGTTTCACCAATTGAGTTGTTCTCTGACGAACAGTATAAAAGGGAAGAAATTCCCGGAAATAGACACAGTCATTGTCAGCCTTCTGAAGTCGGAGTCTGTGTCGTTGTGGTCTTTAACAGTGTCAGTGCACGGTCCAACAATTCAGCATCTGCCTTTGACCCACTTTGAAGCTTCTTTGAGGATGCAATTGTGCCATCCTTTAACCTAAATTTTTCTAAATTTCTGCTCTGTATGCCTGGGAGTATCAGGGTTCTGTGGCCATACTGATATACCTGTCCCAGCACAAAATTGCAAAGCTGTTTTTCATTTTCCTGTGGTCTTTCAAAATTAAATGGTTTTCAGGCCTATGAATCTGAGTCAGATTTATATGCTGAGGCTGAGACAGTGATTCAAATATGGTTCCTCTCATTTGACTACAAACACTAAAAAGAAATGACAGCATGCTGTGAGTAGAAAGTGTTTCATTCAAGTGAGACTGATTGTGGACATGTGGATGAAACTTAGGGCAAAAAACCATGAACTACTAAATTCTAAATCAGTTATGTCACTAGCTTTCTGTGTGGGTGGTTATAAATCCCTCTGGTAACATTTCCTACTCTGGTTATGTACATCTGTATGCAGGACTTAAATGATTTGCAGACATGAAGTAACCCCACAGCTCCCATTTACTGCTGAAGTCAGATACACCTTGTCAGGTACAACCATTCATTCTTTTGTAGGCAGGTATTTCTAACTTGATTGTTTAAATAGAATTTTAGAGGACTGGCAAATTTAGCACAGAACTTGAGGGTGATCTGTATTCTTCAGCTAGAGACATTATGCCTGTCTTAGTCAGCCTCCTGCTGGTCAACCAAGTCACTTCCTTGGGACTTGGCTTCGTTGAAGAGTTCCTCAGACTATGGGAGCATTAACATATAGAGACACACTGAATCATCTGTCTCCATCTCAAACTGAGCCTTTCTGCAAGTTCATACCTCAGTTTTGAGGTGCTTAGTAGAGACACCTTAAAAACAGCCTTGATTTTCTGAATATTCTGACTTACACTTTGTGACATAGGCATGTTTAATTCCGTTCCTTTTTTATTGCTCCCCACTTGTTTGAACTTGGCAGTTCCTTTTTGAACAGCAAAAACTGTTCAGTAGGAGATAAAGTGGGTAAAGGCTTGCTTGTATTTCTGTACACAGAAATGTGACTATCAGAGAACGAATTCAGGAGTTAACAATCCTTTTCAGGATAGCAAATAAAGCAAGGAGATTTAATAGAGATGGTAAGTCTGAGCTCTCTGAGCCATAGAGAGTAAGCCAGAGGCTGAGGTTACTAGGACTGATTTTTGGATGCAATTTTTTCTGTTTTCTTGAGAAAGGCGGGGAGAAGGAAGAAAGACCTGAAGACATGGACGGTGCTTAGAGTAGATTGGCTCCCTAATGACCTGAAGGCAGGCAAGGCCTTAGACATTAGATTGGGCCTGAGGAGGTTATGCAATCCAGGCTGTAATTTATATAGTAAGGCTGCTCTTGCTGGTACTTTTCTTGCCATGGGCTTACATAGAAACCATTATGAGGATGCCAAAGCCTGCTTATAATAATTAATGTCTCATGATGCTAGGTCAATCTGTTGTTTGCATTTGGAATTGGGATAGGTGTCATATTCTTTCCAAGAGCCAAGGAACTTGTGGTTGGAGGAGTTTGGCACTGAAGGCGTTTTAAAGAGAACTTATGGCAGTACAGATACAGCCAAAAAATTTGAGTCTATGAAGCCAAACTTACCTAGCTTGCTAGCATATAAAGGGAAGCTTACAATGAAACCATTATATTTCGAGTATTTCTGGGAAGAGAATTTTGTCCAGTACCAGTTGATCCAACATGACCAATCAAAGCAGTCAACTAAACAGTGGGGTTGCTGTGGCAAACCATAGTGGAACAATTAAATGAGGCCCTCTAATTAAGACAATGATGTCTGAATGCAAGAATCTCAGTGTAACAAAGTTAAGGGCTGCCTCAGGATCCCTAGAATTTTTTGTCAAATTATTCTTATTTGGCAAGGTATAAGATATGTGCTTTGATAATGAATGAAATTAACTGAGATATTGAATTAATAAATCTGTAATAAGGACAAAAATAGGATGTTTCCTTCTCATTAAAAGATTAAAAAGCACATCTTTTATTGAGTGGCTTCTGTAATGAATAAACAAAGAAATGTACTATTGCTACATAATTAATTTTTGGAAAAGCTTCTCTGACTGAGTAGTCCAGGGTTCATAAGTAACAGATTTGTTGGCCTTCTCTTGCAGAACAGAGAATCTGGAAAACATATCTGCATATTTGCATTTTTAACTTTTATAGCTGATGTGAAAGTGCAGTGCATTTGTCACTCTTTGGAAGAGGTATCTTTGTTTATTTTTATGTTATTATTATTATTAATTCCAGTTGTGACACTCTTGTTATGTTCTGTCTGTCTAGTTTGGTCTGATTCCCATTTGCTTAGTTCACAGCAAATCAGAACAATATTATATTCATTAATGTAGGTACATAATGTGATGAAGAGAATCAACTGTATGAGTGCTTTCATGAGACTTCTGTGCTGGAGGACATGTAAGAAGGAGCATGACAGAGTATCTGTGGCTATCCTGTTAAGGCTGTTAAGGCTGTCCATGCATCATTTACCCTGTGTCAGGAATTTGAAAGAGGCAGACCACGTTCCCATCACTTTGTGTCTTTCTTTGACCTTCTAGGTGAAGGCAGCTGCTGAATTTAATTTTGTCTCTTGCATATTTTCTGCAGTCTTTATGTGGAAGCCTCCCATACGTAATTGGAAAATCATTTCAGTATCTTTTCAGAACTCCAGATTTTATTTTCACTGTGGGATAAAAATAACAGGAAACCTAAGATACTCAGTCTTTGAGTAACTGCAGTGTATCATGAAAGTGTTAAAGTTTTACTGAATGTTACAGAAGTTCATTCATAAGCCTTTGCAGCAATCAGGTCTTAATCAAAAAATTGGGATGTACTTATCCCTAACCTGTCTTACTTTTTTTTTTTTTTTTTCTGAATCCAGTCATAGGTATCTCTTGGTCTGAAGGTAAGTTAGCAAAAAAAAAAAAAAAAAAAAAAAAGGTAAGTCAAGGAAACTTTGCAGATAACTAAGAGACTAATAATGGGGTTTAGCTAATACAGAGCTCCCAATGGGAATGAGCAGTCATCTGCTGAGAATCAAAACACCTCATCAATCAGATGGATGTTGGCATAAGGCAAACACAGTACTGCTGTTAGCCTGCAATTAATTTTCATCTGTTTAATAAACAGCTGACTTGGCTGACTGCGTGGCTTTGCTGGAACTTCTACATTTTCCAGGTTTAAATGATATTGTTTATGAGACCAAGTTAGCATGTTATCCTGCCCACGGTATTGTTTCACTGAACCCACTAGAGGTCAGGGCTGTACTGCTAAGGTAAGCAGTTAAAAATCAGCTAGGGAGAAATCTCTTAAGAGATTGCCAGAAGTGAGAGTTTTGTGAGAGACTTCTAAATTATGGAAATTTAGAATATATTACATAATTCAGCTATTATTAAATAATCCACTATATTTACTACTGCTGAAGTATGTCAGTTTGGCCAGTCAGGTCATTATAAAATTATAGAGCAGTGACAAAAAATATTGAATCTGTTTTTCAATCATTGTATCTCTAAATTTCTACTAAATTGCTATTGCAGTTTTAGTTCAGCTTTGTGATTGCATTTTACACACTGGTTATCTAAGTGTCTCCTTAAAGAAGATCAGAGACAGGTATAAGGATTTTTTCTTAGTTTCACAGAACAAGGGTTTATTCAAATCCCATAACCATCTCAGCAACATTTTAAAGGAAGGGGGCTACAATACTAATGGTTTGTAATCCAAAGCAGGAGCCAGGTCTTCGACATCACATTTCACACACAGTTCTGGGACTTCTGTACTTTACTTGTGGGCAATAGGAACCGATTTAATTTTGTTATGAATAACTGAAATGCAGCATATGATCAGTACTTTGTTCATATTTTATTCTGCTCTTCAGTAGTGTTCCTTTTGTAAAATCCATGCATGCTAAAGCAAAGAGAGCCACAAAGCTCATGGCAAATCCATGCAAAGGCTTAACACTCTGACTTCATCAGTGTATGTCAAAGCCAAGGGAAGACAGAGGGAGCTTCATATTGCTTCTAGTGTAAGAAAGAAAACATTATTTTTTTTCCTGTATTGACTGTATGCCTGAGAAGGCCAGGTCCTTCTAAGGCATACAGTGAAGAGATGAGAAATTAATATTCATCCTGACTGGCAGTGATGCTCATTTGTTTGCCATTGTTTGTTATGAGATCAGCATCTAAAATATCTGAGATATCACTCATATCACAAAGTGTCACTCTCTCGAGTGACCAGGCTTTAAACACACAGCACTCATTTCTCATTTTGATGTCTACGTGTATTTTGGATGTGTGCCTGCCTGCAAGTAGGGGTGAGAACAGCAGCACCAGCCCCTTGCCGTGCCTGTGGCACTGCAGGAGGGATGTGTGCCTGCCTGTGGAGTAGGTGTGCTCCAAGCAAGCGCTGGGGGTGCTGTAGGGAAAGGCTGTGGCTGCAGTAGAGGCACATACAGTGGGGTTGTGCTCCTGGCTTTGTTGGCATTCTGCCATCCCAGTAGCCATGTTGCCTGACCAGTAGTCAACAAATCCCAGATCAGGTTGACATGTGACATCTGCCATGTGTGGCTCTGGAGCAGTGAAGCTGCAGAACTACAGGTGGAAGGGACTGTGGGAGAGCCAGAAGATTGAACATTAAACTGAGAGGAAGAGGTTTGAAAGGTTTGATAGTGTTTATTATTATAATTTTTTCAGAGGGTGAGACCTCCCTCCTTCCTTAAATTTTTTGAAAAAGTCAATAATTTAAAATTTCACATATGCAGTTGTGATTTTATCCAGAATAAATAAGATTATTTCCATGATAATTGGCTTAATTATTCTTTTGAAATCTCACACTTACAGAATTTTATTGAATTTGAACAAAGAAAGTTGGTTTTATGTTTCTGAGCAGGTCTGATATCAGTATTTGCAAAGATAGAGAATGCAAAGTGATGGGTTTGTACATTTGTTAATACTCCCTAGCAAAGGAAATCCTTTTGACTGTGTGCTAGGATTTATTTTCAACTTGTCTTAGTGAACCAAAATTAGGAAAAGCAATATGGACTCTTCTAAATTTGTCACAATATTGTAAGATGGTGCTGAGAAAACTTACCAATCTCTGTCAGCAGGAAGGGTGATATATGTTGTGATTATTTGTTACTGTAAAATTTATTGAACTTTTGCTGTAGCACATTGACAGTCCAGGATAATTTAATTCAGGGTTTTTTTTGCCAGGCCTGGCTGAGCCACCCCATATCACAGTATGAACAAACTGTGGTGTTGAAACCTCAGTTAACTCTTGACTCTCACATTTTACTTTTCCCGTGATACTGTCTTTCATGACATTCAATTGAAGAAGAGTTCCTTGTTCAGTGCATCTCTGTCCTACTACTTATGCCAGTAATAATAATCAAGTGTTGCTGCTATGTAGTAGTCGTGTAGATGGTGTGGTTGGTAGCCTCAGCAATCTCATACACCTTCCTGCATGTCAGAAGCTTTCTGAAACTAATTTGGTTACCCAGTATTTTGCAAAAGTTGGGGTAGTGAAGAGTGAAGAATGACAATCTTTCTTCTCCACTCTGATGGGCTGATGGCTTGTGATGGTCTCAGGGTGGATATCCAGGGCCAGTTCTCCACAGAGTACTCCAAAGGTAGCCCTCTCTATGGGGAAAGTCTTCATCCGTTGTTGGTCATCCCACTTGTAGCACAGTGTAGTCTTGCCAAGGTCTTTCAGGCCTTAGACCTTTCCTCTCTTAAGAGGCAACGCATAGCAGGCTTGGACCCTCCTTATTGCAGTTGGTCTTGGCAAGGAATTGTGGGCCTCAGCAGCACTTTTCTTTGTTGCATTGCTGAGTCCCAAGACAAGGCGTGGGTTATGTGTGTTGTGGATCCTTTGCTGACAAATAATTTTGTCTCCAACCAAGAAGGCAAGCCTGAGAAAGCATGGAAAGCTGTCTGATATGGATAAAAGTAATAAAAAATCAAAGCAGTTGGAGCTTTGGGAGTATGAGCATCCAGAGGCAGCATGTTAAGGCACAGAGGGTTTAGCAACAGCCCGTGTGAGAGCATCCATGGGTCTGAAGTTATTCAGTGCATGTGTCCTATTGGACATGCAGAGGGGTGTGTGGGCCACTTCAGAGCTCTGGGAGATGGATCCCATGCACAAATCTCTGCTGTCTAACTGGCATCTGGCCCAAGGTCACTCTGTTTTGGAAGATGGTGATACTACCAGCCTCCATGCACACCATTCTATGTCAGCTTGCTGAAGGAACAGAGCAAGTACGTGCTTTGCCATGCTCATTTTGCTAGTGGAAACATACTTTAATGATGTTAGGCAGAGCTAAGTACCTATGGATGTTTCATGAGTGCCAACATGCCGATTGGGAAATCATATACACTGCGCCGTTGAAATTGTTGTAAACAGCAGTGTTGTTAATCATAACATTTCCTAGCTTCCTCTGCAGCAGGATCATTGCACAGGAAATCCTTTGAAGGTAAAGACATAGTAACAAAATTGAGGCAACATTAGTTCTTGCTCTCAAAAGATGATCAAAGATTAGATCCACATTTATCAGTCCTTTCTCTGCGGTTTTTGCTCACTATCTTCCATGTTTTTTCTCCCTTTAGTTTGAAGAACCTTTTCTTAATAATGAAAAATGGTCCAATTGGAATGGAGCTAACAAAAACAACTCCCATTTTCTCCATTCTTCCCTCATGTTAGAGACTTATATTTTTCTGAATATCATAGAGCTGTGGAGAGGGGATTCTCTGGGACAGCAGAAAGAGTATCTTTCTGGGCCTGGAGGAATGCTCTACCTGGTTTATTATGCATTAAATAGGTGCTGAGTTTTCAGAGCTATCAGGAGCACATTTCTTCTGGCAACTCCCAGGTACAGCATTCTAAGTGTCGGGTGAGCTCTAGTATCAGAAATTTAGCCAGCTGCAGATTGAACAGATACCAAATGGTGATTTTGCTGATTTTGCTTCCAGTTAACATTACTGAAATGGAAGTTGGGACTCCTCTGCGGTGAGACTCTTAAAGGAAGTCTGGATTAAGCTATTCAATACTAATTTAAACTGTCATAAAATTAATAACTGATAAATGCAATAGCTGAAAGCAGGGTCCTTCATTTCTTTCCCTCAGAAAGAAGGAAAACATTCCCAGAAATAATGTCATTGTGTTGTAATTATCTTTGCGTGCCTCAAATTTTAGAATTTTTCTATATGCCTCTGTTTAAAGTCTATTTAAAATTGTGTTCATTATAAATAATAGTCTTTTTAATGAATAAGTTGTTCTGAAAAGAAATCAGATTAAATACTGCTAGGCCGACAGAGCACAGAAAAAAATGACATGGTGAGAAGGCCAAGTATCCTTATGATGTAACTTTGTCTTATATATCAGGTCATAATTTTGTTTGAGAATATATGTTTGTTTCCAGCTGTTGGCAGCCTCTGCTTTTCATCTTTATGACCTTCAAGTGTGTCTGTTAAGGAGAACATTGACTCAATGCTGTTTTCTTTTAGTTGCTTTCCAGATAGAATCACTGTATCTCCTTTTTGTTTAGGGAATCCAGAAAGTTGTTGCATGAGAATTTGCTTGCTTTTTCTTTTGGCTTTTTATTTTCTTTCTTTCATGTGTTATTACATGTTTACATATGCTGTAAATGACAAATAAATCCAAAACTTTTAACTGATACTGAAATCTAAAGTCTTCAGGCTTTTCTTACATGGAAACAGCCAATTTATTCCATATGTTACTAGAAAGTTTGCTTGTAAATTCTGTTTATGTGTTAAAAATGAATGTCTTATCCAAACTAACAGCTACTCATGATTTTAAGGACTTCTTGTCTATGGGTTTCATTTCAGTTTTGGAAGAAGGTGTAGGAAGGTAAGCCTACCAAAGGGACTGACCACCACAAAACCTGTGGCTTTCAAAGAGGCATAGTGCATTTTTCACTACTCTGGGTCCCTCCACAATCTGAGGTCTCTTTTGTTTTATCTTTGTTTCGTTTTGCTAAAAATGTTAATACTGTGCCCAGGACAAGCTGCTGCCTTGGAAACAACATACTTTTTGACTTTGCAGGTCACACATGTTTGCATATTCTCAAGTCAATGGTACTTTTAGTTATTGTCTTAACTCTTTGTGTGTCAAGGGCTATTTTTCGATGCTACTGTTTTTTTGTATTAATAATATCACATTAGGTATGGGAAATAAAGTGTGTCATTGTTTCTGGTGTGGGTGAGGGCAAGGAAAGGACACGTCTTGCTTTGGACTTGTCATTCTGCAGCTGTGGAAAAGTAGACTTGATACTTGAGGGCATCCTATTTGTTTCTATTTGTTTCTAGACGTTTGTAATCTCTAAAGAACTCCAGACAGACTATGCTGTTCCTGGATTAAATTCCCATATATATGGAGGTATATTTAAGTATGTGTATCTTTGAGAACCCAGGATGGGAGTCATGCCCAGACTACAGTCACCTAAGCTTTTGCATCTCAAAAGAAGTTTCTGCATTCACATGAGGTGCCTCAGATGCTGATATGAGAGATCAGTACAGGGAACAGGGTGGGATTCAGTTGCATTAGTTCAGCTCAACACTCTTAAAACATTATTCAGATGATCACCTTTAGTGTCTCTTTTAGGATAAACTGGATCTGTTGATTATATAGGTGGGAAGAAGATTTTGTTTCCTATGCATGTGAGTTTAATGCCCTTTTTGGTGGTAGGGGTATGTTCCTGGAATTCAGCTGCTCTGTGTTTTCCCCTGTGAGTCCTGTTCACAGCTCTGTGTTCTGGATCATCCATGACAGTGGAAATCTCTAAGGTCACTGAATTCTGCTCTAGCTCTGGTGATGTGAAAATTTTATCTTCAGTGTCTGACACTGATTCAAGCCTTTGCCCTTTACTGTTTTGCTCATCATGTCTCTGTTAATCTACCTTAGATTTTTGTCTCATGCCTAAGTGTTGGACACTGGTCCTGCATTTATGTTTTAAACTTTGTATCATATAAGTAATCCAATCTTGGTTTTAAGTTTCACATTATTACTTGGACAGTTAAAACATAGTGATTTTTTTTTTTTAATTAGAAATTTGAATCAAAATTGTATAACTCAATGTTGTCTTTATGAAAGGTCTTCTGAATAGTATAAGGTAATTTTTCAAGTATTGCTGTATTTCAGTTATTTGGGAAGTAATTCTTAATTGCAATTTTGGGATCCTTCAGAATTAATGTAATTGGTGTAATTGTTGTTTACTTTCATTAAGAGTTTTACCAAAAATTTAATGATGTGGCTTATAAATACTGGATGTTCTTTCTCTTGACTTCATAACCTTGTCTTTTAAGCAGCTCAAGCATTATTCTGATGTCGATGGCAACTCTCTAGTTCTCCATATGCTATGAACAGGCTTAATTAAAAAACCTTACTCTTCTATTCTGGATGGCTAGACAAAAAATCAGATTTTGAAGTTGATCCAGCTGTAAGCTGGAGAAGTCTCTGGCATTGCCTTTTGCTATTTCTGTCTGAAACTAATGCCTTCTACAATAACTACCTCGTATATAATTTCAGACAGCTACCTCTTTCAAAGGTACCGTTTACCCTACCATATATCAAAAAGTAGATAACATTTCATGACAATAAATGAGTAAGACTTCATAGTGAGTAATAAATAGAAACATCTCAAATGGAGTTTTTCCAGGTATTAGGGTTGCCTTCCTGAACTTCAGAGACTTAACAAAGAATGGTCAGAGTATGTGTGGCTTATGTTTGTGTTTCTCTATAAGAAAGAGACATCTTTAGATTCAGATTTTATTTTAACATTTTGCTGAAGATTTAGTTCAGTACTGATTGACTCAGATAAAACTCAAATAATGCCACAGTCTAAGATATAAATGAAGTCAGGAGGATTCCTGACATAGCAGGAAGACTGAGGAAACACTGCTTTTGTGGTCACAAGAAGTAAAGGTTTATTCATCAGCTGTGAGAGTTTACATGCTGTACAGCCCTCACCTTCCAGTGCTTTCGTGTCCTGCTGGGCCATAAGGTGCCCAGCAAGCTTCTCCATCGCTCTCCATCAAAAGGACAGGGGAAGAAAATGCAATGAAAAGCTTGTAGGTGGGCTAAGGAGAGAAGGATTATTTTTCAGCTGCCATCATGGACAAAAAAGACTCAACTTGGCAAAATTAATTTAATTTAATATTTGCCAATAATGAGAAATAAGAACTAATCTTAAAATACTTTCCCCTCCACCCCTCCTTTTTTCCTGGGCTCAGCTTCTCTATCAACTTCATCTCCTCCTACTGTCATCAGCACAGAGGACAGGGAATGGGCATTTTGATCAGTTCATCACATGTTGTCTCTGCCACTCTTCCCATGTTCCAGTGTGGGATCCTTAAACACAGGCTATAGTCCTTCATGACCTTCTTCAACACGAGTCCTTCCCATGGGCTGGAATTCTTCACAAACTTGCTCCACCATGTGTTCCTTCCATAGGGTGGAAGAGTCCTTTAGGAATGGACTGCTTCAGTGTGGGTTCCTCATGGGTTCCCAAGTCCCCCCAGAAAACTTGCTTCAGTGTGGTCTCTTCTCCACAGACTTCAGCTCCTGTCAGGAGTCTGCACCTCTGTGGGGTGTCCGTGGGCTGCTGCTTTGTTTGGTGCACAGCCATATGCTCCAGTGTGGAGCCTGCCTCAGGCTGCAGGTGGATGTCTGATCCACTGTGATCCTCAGGGCTTCAGGGGAACAACCTGGCTCACCATGGTCTGCCTCACGGCTGCAGGGGACTCTTTGCTCTGGTACCTGGAGCTTCTCCTCCCTCTGCTTCTCTACTGTCCTTGGTGTCTGCAGACTTGTTTCTCTCATGTTTTCTCACTCCTCTCTCCCAGATGCTGCTGTGCAGCATTTTTCACCCTTTCTTAAATATGTTTTCACAGAGACATTACCTGTGTCTCTGACAGGCTCAGCTCTGGCCATTGATGCATTCATCATGAAGCTGGGTGGAACTGGCCCAGTCCAATGTGGGGAGGCAGCTTCTGCTGTCCTCTCACAGAAGACAGAAGTCTGCTCTCCAGATATCAGCAAGCTAGCATCACTTAGGCACTAGGTTTCTCTTGTGCAACCAAAGCATTTTTTCACACAGATGGTTTTCCACATTTTAAATGTTTTTATTTTCTGATATATCACATTTTATTTACACATTTTCATTAATTTGGTACTCTATTAGTTTTATAATTATTAATTATTACAGTGACTATATGAGACAAATTTTAGCTAACATTAATACTTCCTTCACAATCTGGGGGTTCTCTGCCAAATTTTTCCTTCTGCCTGTCTTGACCACTGTCACATGTTCTTCTTTACATACATTTTCCAATTAGTTCTGACATAGCTAGTCCTGTGTGACAAACGTTTTGCATAGAGGGGGGCTATTTTTATTAGCCAAAAGTATTCTATTTTTACAGCTCAGAAGTACTGAAATGAATTCATTGGAATACAAGGTAAGAGAAATGCAATTGCTGCAAAAAATGGATGGCACATAAAATACATAATTAAATTGACCAGTAAGCTTCTCCTCTTAATTATATTGCTTCAGAGTTGTTCTAATTATCCAAAGGGAAAAAAACCACAGTTGAAAATGTATCCAGTAAGACATAATTGTTTCATATTTCTTTTTATGATTTTAGAAAAAAACCCCACTCTTCAATCAGTCCCACTTTAAGAAAAAGAGCAACCTCTGTAAACGTGGAGAAAGTTACCCAAGCACTCAAATGGAAACCTCAAAATTGCATGAAAGGGTGTGAGAAGTTGCAGTAAAAAACAGATTATATCATTCCCTCATTATGTGTCTGATTTGTCCCTGATAGATTTTCCTTTTCTGCAGCCACCCCATGCCCCCAGCACAGTGCAAGTAACATGTGGCTTGCATAGCAGATACAGTAGATACTCTTTGGACAGATAAATGTGAAAACCACATAGCTTGGAATATAGTCTAGCTAAGGTTTCCAGCTGGAGTCTCCTTGCAAACCCAGCAAGAGTTGGACTAAATTGTTCAGTGTTTCTTTTTTTCACAACTATTTGTTCCTTTTCCTCTTAAAATGAATTAGATAACATTTAAGATTTGTTCTATATTCTTTTTTTCCCCCCCTCTTCTTGTAAGTTTATAGCCTCTTCATTTGGAAAAAATCCCCATGAAGTGGCAGAAAAGAAAAGGAATAAAAATATGTCCACATATGGAGGAAGCTTCTCAACTTTATTTACTCATTTGTATTCACTGATACAAAGAGGAAAAAAGGTTTCCAGTCATTAATTTTCATACTTTCTGGATATCTTTTGGTTGAGAGGTTGAGTAAGAGAATGACTTTATACAATCTCTCATTATATAAATAGAGAAAAAAAGGGTATTTCTGGTTAGTCAAAGAGGTGAAAGATGTTCTGCATAACTCAGTAATGGTGGTCTAGATAAAACTCCAGCTCAGCATGTCTCTGGATTGGAATTGTGGGAAATGAAAATATTTTTCAAATAATATCTCTCCATACTTATACTTTTCTTCTCTTTTCTGTAAATCAAGTGTTGGAGGGCACTGTTCAATCAAATGAACCTCTTTTTGTAGCTGGAAAAGCAGTTCTTATGTTCTTAAGTTCCAATATTGGCCCTACTTTTTGAGAATTTTACTTGCTAACAGTTTCACTTTCCAAATCCACACAGATTGCTATATTAATGCAGGGTTGCCCTTCATTTTAGATATTCTGTTTTGAGAGTCAGATGTTTCAGAGCCTATCATTTGACATCTCTCTCCTGAAGAGATGCACAGTAGTCAATAAACTCTGTCTCAGATTCTGTCCTCCATGTTTCCTGCTGAGTCACTGTATGACTTTCTCACTGACTTCTAGTGTTTTCATTTTTGACTGGGAAATTACTTGGGCTGAAGGCCATACTTTCTATGTATTATTTACAATGAAGAATCTTGATGTGAAAAGCTGGGAAAACCAGCTGTGGGGTGATCATAATAAAGTATTTTTTGAATGAAACAGGTAATTAATTTAAAAATGAAGAGAAAACTGTAAACAAGTCTTCTTTCCATTGACTAGCCACATCTTGTAGCAGCTGGAAGCAAGAAACCAGGGAAGTCAATCTGCAAATTTTCATTTGGACAGAGGGGATCTCCGTGCTTGCCACACTGATTTACAGAGAAGAAACTGAACTGTTAGTTCTGTACTTGTAGTTCTACTGCTCCCATATGACCAAGACTATCTCCAAGAAATCTGAAAATCTGAAGAATGAAACAGGTGTTGTTGAGATGAAGAACTTTATATGAAAACTATGGATTGTACTTAGAAAAAAATATATTTCTCTTGGTGTTTTTTTCTCCTCTTTCACCTTCTTCACAGTTGCACATCTAAAATAATCTGTTGGCATAACTCAGCTACATTAATTGGGGAAATGAAATCAGTCCGGATAAAATTGTTAGAACAGTTTTTAACTTAAAAGTAAATCATAACAGTTATAAATTTATAAGAGCATCTTAATGTTTGTGTGGATGACTCACCATATATTTGCATCTTTTGAATAATAGTTAGAGGCTAATAATAAAAATTGAATAGGTTTAAAACTAGGGCCTAATTTTCTGTTGGTCTCCTGCGGCAAGAGAAATATTGCAGACTTACAGAACAACGCATCATTCCCTCTTCCTTTCCCTTCCAGGCTTTACACTTCATTACCTGGGTTCTTCTATTCTTTTTTTCCTTTTTTTGTTCATTCAAGGAAAAGTTTTAGCAAATGAAAAGGTTATATATTCTTAGTAAAGCATTTTAAAACTGTAATAGCCTATTACTTAATATGTGGTAGCCTGTTACTGAAAATACTCTCCTGCAGGCCTTTTTCTGAATGCACTTCAGATTATCTGGGTAGCTGTGACTGTCCGAGTCTCTCAGGTCCCAGCACTTTAAGGGCCTTAAATTATCATTACTTCTTTGGCTTTGAGGCAGAAGAAAAGAGAGAGACAGGGAAGCTGTCTGCATGTAGCAGTGTTTGCTTTGTCATTAAGTAAGCTGGAGACACCAAACTCCATGGTTGATGACAAAGGTTGAGAACACAACCAAATATTGTAATGAATTGGTGATTTCAGTATTCAGAAAGTTATTGCATAGCTTCTGCAGCTTTCTTCACTTATGTGAATGCAAATGTTTGTATTTCTGGCAGATGAGTAGGTGGGATTGCTCTGATAGGATTGTTTTAAACTCACTTTTTGTCTGCTCTTGGAACAAGAAGGAACTTTGGATAGAGAGTTTTCAAAACTTGGAGATGCTTAGTTTTCCGCGTCCCCTGGATTAGACTGTGTATGATTAACAGATTTGCACATGTGCCTCTGGCACTTCTCAAGGACTTCTGGACATGCAACAGTCAGTAGGTGATTGCTTGGAGCAGTAAGATGGCAGGGTATTGCTGTGTAACACTTCAGGCAAAGCCTGAGAAGTAGCCTGAATAGCCACAGTCTGTTTCTCCTTTGAGTCATAGCCCCGGAGGTTCCAACATCAGCTATGTTGCTTTAATCCAGTCTATGAATCTAGGCAGCTGTTTCTCGTGATTGTTTCCTAGTGCTTCTTTCATAGTATTTTATTTTTTGTGCCACAGTGATTCAGTTATGGGAGAAGCTTAGCAAGATTCATTGGCACCCTCATCCCTTTTCTGTGTTTACGAGAATGAAGTAATTGACATATGGGAGCATTTATGGGATGGTGTCAGACAAGCTAGACTGAAAGCAATAGACAGATGTCCAGTGAGTTAAATATGCAAATCTTGAATGTAAATAATGAGTTAGATTAATGAACAGATGAAAAATGACCATCTTCAAAATGACTGGAGTCTGATCTCATTCCTTCTGGGAGAGTTTTTATGTATCACATTATTATCACAAAGACTGCATTTTATGTTTTAGTGTTATTCTGGATAATTGGCACATTCTTTGCTATGTTTGAATGTGTTTTTCTGTGCCTAAGTAGGTACTTTCTGATTATTTGTCATTCACATTCACTTTTATTTGTACATAGCACTAGGTAGTAACAGGAGTCTTGATTCATACTCTCAGTAAGTTTAAAATTCTAACAATTGATGTAAAGGTGTGTGATCAAAGTAACAAAAGTAAAATTCTACCTGTCTTTTCTTGCATATATTTTCATCAGTGGGAACTGCAGGCAGACACACAAGACTTGATTTTGGACCACTGGAGATTTTAGGGTTTTGCTGGGACACAGATGAACTGAATATGAAATGCATTTAATTACAGCAGAAGAGATTAATTTCTTTCTAGCAGACAGCCTAGTATGAGCTATTTTTTAAACCTCCTCTAAGCCAATGGAGAAAAGTAGACTGAGGTCATGGCCAGAGGCCCACTTAAATCAGCATGCCTCTGGCTCCATTGATCCCATTGCTCCTTCTGTGTCTCTTTTAGCAGCTGCTGGAATAAGCAGAATCAGGTTCCAGTGTACTGTCTGTTTCCCTGGAGAGATGCAGCAGCATGGGGAATGTGGAAACCTCCCTTTTGGTGACAGTTCAGGTTTCTGTTGCATAAAAATGCCCATTGAAGCACAGTTAACAATGCCTGTAATGAGCTGTACTGCTTGCAGCAGGAGCCCAGACAAATAAGTTACTTAGTTACTTAGGTAAACAAAGTTAAGGAAGATAAATCCTCGTCTTAGTCTAATAAACATTTGCAGTCAACAAAATATGAAGTGTTTACATGACAGGCTGTGTGAGGGTGTGGTGCAGTAAGTCTTCTCTGCATTTCTTTCTTTACAGCTACTTTATAAAATGTGAAATAATGAAAGAAAGAAAAGATAAAGAAGTTAAAGATGAGCATGGACTTCTAGATATAGATATAACTGCTTATTGTCACAGAAATACTTGATTGGAAGTGACCTCTGGAAGTTGTCTGGGCCAATATACCTGCTTAAGCAGGGCCACCCAAAGCCCTGCTTTTTGCTCAGGACTGTGCCCAGTTGGGTTTTGAGTATCTCCAAGGATGGGGACTTCACAAGCTCCCTGGGCCAGGTGTGCCAGTGCTTGGTCATCCTCACAGCAAGAAAAGATGTTTCCTGATGTTCAGATGACACCTCTGTGTTTGAGTTTTAGCCCATTTTCTGATGTTTCACTGGGCAACACTGAAGAGCCCAGCTCTGTCCTCTTTAAGCATTCCCCCCAGTTTTTTTTGTACATGGATAAGATCTGCCTGAGCCTTCTTTTCTGAAGTCTGAACTGTCCCAGCTCTCTCAACCTCTCTTCATAGGGTTCCTGCATCATCTTTGTGGCCATTAATTGCACTCTCTACAGTATGTCCATGTCTTTGTTGCATTCACAAGCCCAGAATGGACACAACTCTCCAGGGGCAGCCTCACCAGTGTCAGAGGGGCAGGGTCACTTCTCTTGACCTACTGGTGGTGCTGTGCCTAATGCAGTCCAGGTTAACCTTGGCTTCTTTGCAACCAGGGCACATTGCTGGCTCGTGTTCAACTTGATGCTCACCAGAACCCCTAGGTCATTTTCTGTCAGGCTGTTTTTCACCTGGAATATATGGGTGCTTTTCACATATACCTCTGCCTAATGTTGTTCATCTCCACATGTAGGACTTCACACTTCATCTTGTTGAACAAAGAAATTACTAAAATTATTTAGAAAGGAAAAAAAAAATCTCCTAAACTCTTTTAGCCACAGGGACATGCATTCCTGAGGTCCAGGGCTTTCTTTACCCAGTCAGATTTTCTCCTACTGGTCTTGTTTAGTTTGTCTGTGAGGTTTTTGTGCAGTTTTTTGAAGAAAAAGCAATAAAGCATTGAGTTGAAGAGTGTAGTTGAAGTATTTTCTGGTCAACACGGAGATGTCACTCTTAAAATCTGGGTTCAGAATATTGTTTCCAACCACTGTGGGTCTGCAAGAAAACCACTTTCTCTCACATTCTCATCAGTATATTCTGCCTTAAGCCTCAACTCATGTGAGAAAGAGGAGAAAGTGAGGTTAATGCCTTCCCTCTCCTTTCATCCCTCTCATGTGAGGGCATCTGAACTTGCTGTTTATCAACTAATGAAGGGACAAATTGCAGTGTCAGGATTTAAAACAAAGTGTCACTAGCTTTCATCACCTTACATTCCACAGTCTTTACTGGCGCAGTTTGGAGGGTGATTTGTAAGTGGTTTCATGCATTTTATTTCCTCCCGATGAAGACAAAGTAGACTTCTGGGGTGGAAGTTTCATCAGCAGCCCTGTTTTGTTTTGTCTCCATTCAGGAATCAGAGCACTTTAATCTTAAATTAGCTCTTCATAGCAAGGGTTTTGACTCAGTACATTTTATTGTGTCATTTACCATAAGAGTCTCTCCGTGTCACCTGAGACTTCCGTCACTATGACAACACAAATCATAACAAACTGGTGAACATCTGAAAGAGATTATGAAAAGGCAATATGTAGCCAGGTAGTTTTTTTAAGAGATTTCATTAACCTATTTTCAGAACAAGCAGAAGTGCAGGGCTTGGGAGTGTCCCTGCTCTGTGAATCTGAGTCATAAGTCAGTACTTCCACTGTCAAAATGTAAACTGGGTTTATGCCCCAATATCTTTCAAATGCTCAACTTCCACTTGTGGATGAGGTGGAATGATGTGGTTTTGGATATGGCCAATTGTAGACAATGACACCTGGTTTTGGCCATTCCCAGAAGACCTGTTGGGAGGTGCTGATCTACATTTGTGGGAAAAGTGGTGCTAAAGAGGCAGCAAGTACAGATGAATATATGTGTATTGAGCATTGGGAGATACTTTCCAGGTGTAGGCATCAATATGAATAGGTGCTTTGATTTATGCACTTCCTTTTCCAGCTTGCTTCCAGCCAGTGTGAGCAAAGGTGGTATACATGCTGTGATCTGCTTTTTTTCTGACAGTCTACTGGTATGTGCTTCTGTTTAAGCGTTTATTTTCTCAGCAAAGAAGAAAATATTAGTTTTGTATAAATTTAAAAGACGTATGTAGCAAGTAATTATTCTGAGTACTTCCAGGTTAAATATGCTGTAACTGAGAAACACTTGTGGCTCACAGAGATAATACTTTGACTTTATTATGACAGACAAGTGAAGTATGCTACAAAATATTTATCTGTGGGAACAATGAGGTGATGACTTCCTAGACATTTACAGATTAATATGAGTCATCGTTACTAGGTATTTGTTTCCTTTCATGAGGAAACATAATCAATGCCTCTCATTTCAATTTTCTTTTTCACAGCTAAAAATCTTTGCTTATTTGTGGTGGTAGGATATCAGTCTGAGTAAATGACTAATTCAGGCAATAAAGAAGGTCCTGTGGGGAAGGTGGGAGTGAACTACTTACATGAGAATTGGTCATTGTTTGTTACATGTCAGAATCAATCCAGATTCCAATTCCTATGAACAGAAGCCCACATTTTCCAGTAAAACACGAAGCTCTGACTAAGAAGTTTGATTCTTAATTGTGAAGTTATTGTCTCTCTCCTTTGGTATTCTTTGGGGCCTATGCAGACAATGTCAGTGAATCCAAACGCAGTTAACCTTTTACTAAGGCATCTGGACTACCACTGCTTGAGACATTTAAAACACCATTAAGATAGTCTATTAGAAGGCCTTTGAAATGATCCAGAGATAGTCTGCAATAGTAAAATTTAATATTCCTTTAAATTCCTTTACTAACTCATTTGGGCAAGTTTTAAACAATATTTTATTGTGTAGAGAAAATGAAATAAGGGGAAACATAGAATCTGTTTTGTGCTAGAATTTGAGTAAGTCTTTAAGTGGGTGGCATTCCTTGGAAATGAAGGCATGTGTATGTGAGTCTCAGTGAATGGGTTTAAGTATCTTGTCTTGAGGTCAAAGATACTCAGAAGCAGATTTGATGTCCTATCCCACACTTCAGGCATAGGCATCACTATGAACTTTGATTTATGTACTTCCTTTTCCAGTTTTCTTTCATTGTGTGAGCAAACTGGAAGTACACTGTGATCTGCTTTTTCTGACAGTCTAGCAGTATGTGCTTCTGTTTGAAGGATTTTTTTAACAGAGAAGAAAATAATAGTTTTGTATAAATTTAAGGGAATTTGTAGCAAGTAATTTGTCTCTTTTATCTCTACTATATTTTGTGTACTTCTATGTAAAGTTTTAGCTTTATTATAAAGGACTTACTTTCTGATTTTTTTGCATATCTCTGTGCATTCTGTCAACATGTGTATGGATGTTCATGTGGTGAATAGAGCTTATATTGCTGTATTCACCTTCTATCACTAGGACAGCTGCTTCCAGCTCAGCATACTCTATCTCACTTGCACACCAAATTCCTTCTGGGTACTTTTTTCCTAGTTTATCTACTCTGTTAAATTCTATTAATGACCAGTTTTCCAAAAGAAAATCTTCACCCGTAAATTTAGGAAATCTTTCTGTTATTTCAAATATCCAGGAGCTGTAGATACTCCACTAAGTCTAATCTGAAAAGTCCAGTCTGTAGCTTCTTAAATTATACCTGGTTCAGAATTAAGGCAAGAATTCGTGGAGAAAGACTTCAGTTTCCACAAGCATAAAGAATTTGTAAAGGGAGAAGCAGGGTAAAAAGCAGACAAGCAATAAAAGTCAAATAAAAATGCTAAAGATATTTGTAAACTTGACATGTATCTGCAGCTATTGGCTTAGAATGATCATGAGTTGTGCCAGGGACAAATATAAAACACGTTCGTTTCTTCTATATGAATCTTTAAAGGCCATGTGTTAAGTTAATGTGCTACTGATAACTTATCACGTTTTATGTCTAGACATCCAAGCTAATGTGAATAGGAATACTTTCATGTGATTTTTCCCTCTGGTGTTTTTCCCCCCTCAACTGTGCTCTTTTCCTGCTTCAGTGCTGCTGAGAATAGTAATGAAAACTTTCTGTTGAAAAAGACAGGCAGACTGACACACACTCCCCCACACACCCCCTTACCTTTTCATGATGTAATGAGGAGTGTGGAGCTTTGGGCCTTGCAATGACCTGTTTCAATTTGAATGTGGTCATTTCTTCCTTACTTAGACTGGGTGATGCACTGTTTAGACTTATCTTTGAGGGGCTTAGAATATTTAGGTCTCCTTTTGCATCTGCTGTAGTACACCTGAATTATAGATGGGTTACCAGAGAAGAAAGGCAATTCTGCTGGTCATACACTAGATTTTTACACTTTTGTAGAAATATTCATTTAGACAAAGTTTAAAATCAGGAGGAAGATTCTTGAATTCATTTTGATTTAGCTACTCTTGCAAGATTTTCCATTATATTTGTATAAAAACTCCTTTAAAAGTTGTTGAAGGATTAAAGAGTGACAAGACTGGGAATTGTCTTAAAACACTAAGGAAACATATCAAATTTATCTGAGTTCTGGCTGTCTGACAGACTTTATAACATCCTTTGTTCTTCAGTAGATTTATAGAGTTCTGCCTAAATTCCATTTACATGTCTGTGTAATATTTCCTTATATTTTACCCCATCATCCATTTGGCTCACAGAATTTATTCCATCTTATTATCATTAAAATTAGGATAAATTTTCCTAACAATGAGCAATGTATAGCTGCCCATGCTTATCTGTCAGGTCACTTAGAAGCTTTCACCAGTACTGATGATGAGATACCTTGCCTTAAGGAGAAGTAATATCCAGGTTAGCTTACTGGAACAGTTCCTTGAGGACTGTATATTCTGAGTAGTGAAAGAGGCTTGTATCTCCAACACAGTGTCTTTTGACAATTCCAGGCCTTGTCAGGGTGCAGTGCTTGCTGGGCTGCTGGGACAGGAGCCCTGTCCCATGGTACCCAAACAAGAGGAGCAGAGCAGGTCTAGGGGGTTATCAGGACAGAAAATTACCCTCATTTCTAGACCAAGTTGTGGTGACAGACTTGGTCTGAAGCCATGCTGAGAAGGCAAGGCAGTAGGATGGGCACAGCACAAAGCCAGCCACAGGCATCCCTAAGTGCTGCTCAGACAAGGACTCTGGGCCAGGATTTGGGCCAAAAGAAGATCCCAAGCTGGAAAGAGATCCCCAGCAAGGCATCTCCTGGATCTTTCTCACACAGCTCTTTCCCGGCAGCTGCACCCAAGGTTCAGCCACACCATGCCAGAACTCATCATGAGCACCCAAAGCCAAAGTGTTGGCAGTGGGAAGAGGCTGCAGAACCTGTTGATGCACTCAGCAGGTTGAAGCTGAGGAGAAATAAGTCTAACTGGGTGGGGTAATTTGATAACAATCTGCAAAAGACTGTTAAAGGGAAGGTGAACAAAGGATAATTCTTAAAAACTTGGAACAATTAATTTAAATCATGAGCTCTTTCTCTTTTTTCCCTTTTTAAGAGATAGTTGCTGATTAACTGAAAATAAAATAAACAAAAGGAAGTATCTTCTACTTAGTGATTTGCTAGATCATGAAAAACTTGTGGCAGCAGGAGTCTAATTCAGAAGTAGGCAAAAATACTTCATCTTCTTTGTGGAATATGGATCCCCAGATGACAAGTAAACTTCATACTTGGGATGTGACTTTTGGTTCAGGGACACCCTAAACCATTGGCTCCCAGCAGTTTGGAAGATAGACCAAGGGAAAAAAATCTCCACATCAGGCATACTTATTACATAAAGTAATTGTGCTGAGATAGTTAACCATGCCTTCATAATATTTGCACTCATTATGATAATATAACATAGCTGGCCATGAGTCCTTTAACTCTCAGGATATTAGAAATAATGCAGTTTTCTATTGCATATCTTCTCAGTTTTACAGGTGCTAACATCAAACTTGTCCTTCAAGCAAACTATGGGTTCCTATGATACTTTTAATTAGTTTCAAGAGTTCATCAAAATACTCAGTGTTTCAGACCAAGGGTATCTAATAGCTGTCCTAAATCTCTTGGCTGATGATTTTCATCTCTACAGAATGCAATACTCATTAAGTTTTCCTGGCAAAGTCAGAGGATTTGGAAAGAAGTCACTGGGGAACTAAGGATCATTACAAATATTAGTATGCTTTTTTTTTTTCTTTCAATCTGTCTTTTTCTAAGAAAAAATACGTGACTCTGTATTTTAATACAGTGTGGAAATAAACACCTCTTTCAGAAAACCCAAACCTCAAACCAAATAAAACCTGAATTGCAACAGAACAAAGCTGTCCTATTTCTGTCTCTTTTGCTCTCTTCTGCTCCTGGGGAACTGGTGGGGAAAATACACAACACTTCATAGTCTTCTGTTCCCTTTTCTGTCCAAAATAAAGTAGCTCAGATTGTACTGTAATAATCACAGAGGAGAATAAATATAAAACAGGACAAATGTCTCAGTTTATGCCCAAACTAGTCATAATCCACCATGTGCAATCAGTGCACCAAACCAATAGCTTTTTTCCTTTCCTTCAATGCAAGAATATACAGGGAAATTTGGAAGTCCGCTTTAGACCAAAAATGCAAATTGGGTATTTCCTTATGTCATTCAACTTTTATTTATAGTAACTCCTAAGCTGTCTTTACATTCTTACTATGTTTTTCACGAGCATAGATCTCAAGATTTTGTATTGAAAAATTCGTACAGCAACCCTCCTCCCCCATTTTACTCTTCCAGTCCTCTTTGTAGAAATAGTGATTTTAATATTATCTGGCCAGACAGTCAAGGAAATTACTTGATAAGATGTCAAATGACCCTACCCTGAAGATATAAGTAAATAGTTCAGTGCTGGTATATGAAAAGAAAGACAGCAAACCACGTAATTTCAGCTTCTTCTGAGGATAAATTTTCCTTAGATTTTACTCCTTCTAGCACTAAACACCTGACATCTCTTGGAAGGAGAACTGGAACCTGCAGAAACTCCTGAATTAACTACAGAATTCTCAAGTTCTACCTACCCCCATAATTTCTGTCCATGTGACATGAACTTGAATTAATACAGCCAGGCACAATTTTTTGCATTTGTGCTAGGAAAAAACACACTCCTACATGTTCAGTATGGGCTCAGTGTGCTTGGCCCAATATGTGTGAACCATGTTTTACAATAACTACCCCAGAGGAGTCAAAGTAAAATGCCAGCTGGAGCTCATTTAACACCTTATCTTCTAGCACCTCATGGATGGTTTGCAATGGAAGGATTTCATGCTGAGGAATACTATGGCAATGTTTCTCCCATTTCTCCATTGCCATCTTTCAAATGAAATCCTGTGATCCATACGGTGTCTTTTGTCTCATACTTTCTTATGAAAGAGATCTCACCTAAAAAACAGTGACCCAAGCTCTAAATTCAGATTTGAGTCCACTGCAGGTGTCTTTTCCCCTCCCCCAGGTCTCATATTGCTGTGTTGGCCTTAATAGTCTCTTAGTATTTGTGTGCCATCATAGCATCTCACCTGCTCCTTCTATGCTAGAAAGGTGCAATAAGTCTGAGGAGCAGATGGAACATGTTTGCTTGTCTCTAGGTTCAACTTAAGCTCACAGCCATAGTGTCAGACTTGGTTTGGGGAAGCAAATAGGAACCCATTTCCTTTATGTGACCTGATCTGGGGACATGAGATGTGGGCATTCACATCGCATCTCTTCACCACTGGGTGAGTTAATGAAATAATGTCAAGGATTTGGGTCTTCAAACACTTAATAAGGAATCTGCTGATGCTGGTGAATGCATTTTGGTTTGAATCCAATACTAAGCATTCTTGCTGTGAGGTATTTGGATTTGGGGTTAACCCTATGCTCTATATTTACACTTAGATCAAGTTCCATTGGTACTGTTTACTCCTTGGCTTTAATTTTCTCATCTTTAAGTAGTCAATAAAAAATTTATTGTTGCGTGTCAATGAGATATACTTTTGAAACATTGGTTTTACCTGGGGAATTTTGCTGTCTACTTTTCTGTATGTATTTCAAGTAGAAAGAACTTTTAACTAAAAATTTTCATTAATTAGGAAAAGGAAACTATACATTTTGTAAGCTTTTGAAATCCTGTTTTATGTTGAAAAAATCTGAGTCACAGTTAATTAAACTTAAAATGAACAACACCTTGCTTTAAATATCTGCAGTGTAAACTCAGGTGGGGGTTCAGGCTTTTAACATTTTGGTTAAAAGGTGCAGATATTTTGCTAATTCATTACATACTCCCAAGACATAAATAATCAACAGCCAGGACTGACTGAAAACCTCATGCTCTGACAGTATAAGAGAAGATTAGATGCCTGGACCAGGCAGCAAAAACTATCTGTAACCTCGCTGCACACATTGTGTCAGACCCCACCATGGCCTGATTAGTAACATTTGACTGATGTGATCTAGTGCAGGTAATTGACAGCTCAGAGAATTATTGATCTCTTTATGTCAGAGGAGTAACAGAATGACCATGGGATTGATTTTTGAAGTTAGCTCCGTCAACGCACACAACTCTGAAAAATGGTAAGTCTGTGTTGTTGCAAAATTGGAGTTCTATTCATTGTAGATGCTGTGCTTTACTCATCTTTCACCATGTTTAATCTGGGAAGTGATGCTCAGTCACTTTGGGCATGAGTAAATGTGATTCTGGATGCTTTGCTCTTTTTGCATGTGAAGCTGAATATGAAGAACTGATGTGCCTAAACTTTGTTGTTTCACAGAGATATTAATAGGTATTTATGGACTTATTAAATGGAAGCAAAAAAAAAGTGTGTGTATTATACGTTGTGGTAAAGTGCAGGAAAAAAATTACTGGTGAGTTTGAGGTATGGTTGTTGGTGGAACCAAGTAAAAGCTATGGAAGAAAATTAAGCTAGAGGGCTTAAACTACTGCGCTCACTGTCTGTTTTGCAAATATTTTAGCTACCCTTAAAAAAAAAAAAAAAGGTGGCATTTCACTTCTTTCATTTATATAACTCTGAGGGACTTAGTTGGGGTTTCTGGAAATGTGTTGGAGGTCTTAATGTAGGCTCTCTGGGCTCCAGCTGCCTTTCTTTAGGCACATGGGTCATCCACAGCTTCTTGTCACACCTGCCAGCTCTGTGTCTTCAATACTGTAAATCATTGAAAAACAACTCTAGGTACCAGTGTCCAGACAACTGAATTGTCTTGTCTTGCTTTTTCCCTGTATCTCAGAAATGGGATTTTTTTAACCTGGACCCTGGCCACATCAGCTGTCCTCAAAGTCCTGGCCTCTCAGTCCTGCATCTTCAGCAGCTGGTGGAGACTGCATGGAGCTTGTCCAGGGGAGGCGTGTGGATTTCCTTTGCAAGAAAAAACAGGACATGTGGGAGGATGAGGTGTGTAGGCAGGGAACACACCCACTAGGATGAGAAGCTGGGATATGGACATCTGGGCCGGAGAACTGGGATGTACCTATCTGGGGGGACTGGATATGGTCTAGACTATGTCTAGACATGATCTAACAAAAAAGTACTAGATTTCTGGCTACGGGGAGCTTGAAAAGTTCCCAGGTTGAGCAGGAGGGATGCTGAATCCCTTATCCAGCTGCTTCAGGACAAATTAATAATGGAAAATTCTCAAGCATGGTAGTTTTCACAGCTCTGCTGGTGATCTGGCAGTCTTACCACTACTAGAGGTAGGTAGCTTTGAACTGGATTTGTGGACATGAAATGAATTCTTGTTATTTGTCATATAATATGAATTGTTGAATTGGGTAAGAAAACTATAGCTCTAAAAACATTGTAGGGAAAAAATTATTTGTTCACTTAGCAAAAGAACACGTTCATGCATATATAAGAACGTTTCTATTCAGAAAATTTTTTTTTCAAAATAAAAATAACGTATTCCTCCTCACATTTCCCAACCCACCAATTCCTGTTTATGTTCAAGTTTCAGATGATGTAATTCAACTTCATTGTGAACAGAAGTTGGGCTGAAAAAGAGAAAACTTTTTTTTTTCAATTCAACAAATCTTTTTTAGCTCCTGGGACTCCAACAGACAGAGTATCAGGCTCTTCATTCAGTTATAGGGATATAAATCACAGGACTGTTGAGTGTATTGGTAGACATAACTATTTTTCAGGAAACCAGGGGAGAAGTTCCAGAGTTTACTGGAATACCAGAAGATGGTCACGTATGTCTTTAAATATTAGGAAATCTTATCTTTGTCATTAAGTATTGTACTCAATGATGTCCTTGGTGACTCTTCAGTAAGCAGCATTGGTAAATAGGTCTGGATATGCTGTGAGATAAATCTGCTGTGAATCTCTTCTCTGAAAGTACAAGCATCTTCAATCAAACATTCAAGCAGAACATCTCTTGTTGATAGAAGAGTTTTATAACTCTTTATCAACAAGATAGTTGATGACTTCCAAGAAAAAGTTGTTACCATGAGATTTGCTCACCAATCTACAAAGAGAAACCTGTGATTGGAATGATAAAGAAAAGCAGGGGAACCTGATGCAGAGTTCTGTTGCTGATTTTCAGGAAGATAGGTAGGTTTCCCCTACTTATTATGTCCCAGCTGAGTGTCCTTATTGCTAGTCTCTAATCACAATTCCCTGTAGCTTGTCTCCTTCTGGTCTGATGATTCTTGCATACCTGATCACATAGCACATAAATCACCTCTCCTGAGTGACCTGCTATCCTGAATCCCAGGGCCGTCTTGTGGAAATTGTGGATTTGAACCTCTTCTGAATGAAGGAAGCCAGTTAATTGAAAGTGCTCTTGCAACTTTGCCAAAGATAGGAGATGCAGCCAGGAAGTCCCTAGTCCTTCAGGGAAAAGAAAGGTAGCTGAATCCAAACTGGATCTAGGTATCAGTTTCTCTGACTCCAGAACAAAGAAACAGGATCTCCCTTCAAAGGTTTTCAGATGCTGTTGCTTCTCTTCCTGATGTGCCAGCATAATTGGGGGCTAATTTTAGGAGGTTAAACTTGTGTTCCTGAGGGAGCCACTGAACATAAGAAGGCTGGGTGCACAAGATAGGCAATGAAGATGTGCATTGTGAATTACACATGTGATTAATATGGACCTTTGAAAGAAACTCCTTCCAAATAGTTGTCTTTAATGGAATACATGCAGGCCAGAATGAATAAATTTTCTCAATTTTGCCTGTTTCATTTGAACTGAGAAACTCCTCATATTTCAGCTTCACTTGTCTCTTTGTATTTGCAATGGCACATTGAACCCATTTTATAGCCTGATACCTAATGCAGAAACATTAGACAAATCTATCTTTCTTTTTTTTTCTGTTTCCTTTTATTTTATTTGGCTATAATTTTGTATAGGCTCTTTTCAGATCAGGGTGGATCTTGCAAGACTGGATTTAGTTGGTAGTGGTACCAAAGGAAATATTTCATTTAATAATTTTTGACCACAAAACTATTTCCTTTGCTGTGGGATCTAAACTTCATTAGGTTTATTGTCAGCTGCTTGTTCTAGCACTGTTTCCCTTTGAAATTTATCATGTTCAAACCCTCTAGATAATGTCAGCTATTTGACTGAAGACATCAAAGGTGTGATAATGAATGATAGATCTGTGATACTACCTTTATCTATGACTTGTGATTACAGTTCAATTTGTGAGTGAATTGACAGTGAACCTCTTCATCCTTCCATTCCACTCGGGGCTGTTCAATATAACGAGGCTGAGGATTCATTTTTCCCTTTAAAAAGCATCCTGAACAATACTCCAGAAATATTTTTGTAGCTTCATATGTATATGTTTTCACATGTAATGATAGAACAAGGGATAATGGCTTTAAACTGAAAGAGGGTGTGCTTTGATTAGGTATTAGGAAGAAATCATGGGAATGATGAGACACAGGTGGCCCAAGGAAGTAGTGGATGCCCCATCCTTGGAAGAGTTCAAGGGCAGGTTGGATGGGGCTTTGAGCAATCTGGCCAGTGGAAGGTGTCCCTGCCCATGGCAGAGGGTGTGGAACCAGATCAGAGCTCCCTCCAACCTGGCCTAATGTAGCTTGTCTCAGGGGAATTTCTAATTACACTTTCCCTTCTTCCATAAACCTTTACCAGTTCCAAAAGTGAATTTTCCCTCTGAGGCAGACTGTGGTGAAAAATCCCTGATCACCTCATCCAGGGAGCTAGCAGAGAAGCTGCCAAGGGCCTCAGCTGTCAGCCCATAATCAGCATTTGTTTAACCTACATGTTATTTACACACTTGTTATGGACAGCTTATCCAGGAAAGCAGTCCTTTGACCTTCCCAGATGGGACTGGAAGCAGGGAGTTCAGTGTCAGGGCTGATGCAGGGTGGGAGCTCCCTGCAGAGGTGTGGCTTGCTCTGTGCAGACTTCCTGCAGCAAAATGAGGGAAAAGCTGCATTTTTGCTGTATTTCACAACTACTCACAGACTTTGGAAAGGTTGCACATTAAAAATTTTAGAAAACCCAAGCTCCAAGGTATCAACTGATTCCTGGAAATCACTGAAATACTTTGTTTCTGGTTTTTTGGGTTTTGGGGGATTTTTTTATGTCACTAAGGCAATGGTTTTTGGCAGGCTGAAATTTTTCTTTATGGAACCTCACCTGTTCTCATAGCATCTAATCCAAGAACCACAAAAAGCAATTGGAAAATGCTACTAGATTTTTGTCAGGCTTCCAACTGGGCCCTTTACCCTGAGGTGGGAGTGTCTATACACAACGTCAGTGACTGGGTTTGGTACTGGCAGCACATGCAGAAGGGGTGACAGAAATGAAGACAGAAATGAAGAACTCCAGTTCTGGATCCAAAAACCCTGTGCTACACAACTTTGGGCATGGGGTAAAGCGAAGGACACCCCTCACAATAGGTCTCCACCTAGGTCTCTAGCAGGTCACAATAGATCTCTAGCAGCACTTTCCAACTCCAGCGAGGTGCTCTGAGGATGAACAGATGCACAGGTCTGTCTGTGAGCAGGGCTGTGAGCATCACTATCAACACTGAAAGGCTGAGGTAGAGGGACTACATAACCCCATCCATGGACACAGGGAGATCAGCTCTGGTGTGTTAAGTTTGTGGCACACGGACTTCAAAATCAGATTTTTCCCTCTCACATTTTTCCAAGAGTAATTGGTTTAAGTGAACTTATATTTTTTACACTGATATCTAATTTCACTAGTTACATGCAGTAAGGACTTATTCTAGAGGCAACTTTGCAAGGCTGTCTATAGTATAGTAAATATAACAATCTGCCTGCTTTGTTAACATGTAACAATTAAGTAAAAAGTGTAAGAAATTGCTCTTATTTATGATCAAGCGCTTTCTTGCCTATATAGGTTTTTGTTTGGTTGCTTTAATTTTAAATGGTATAAAATAGCAAGTCTTGCTCTTTCTAATTACATTCTGAAAAAGCTGTTGTGATAAAAAATCCCAGTCTAACAAAACCAACCCAATCACCCAAGTGTTTTACCCAGTACCTTATGCATTGGGTTGTCAAGACTGAATGTGCTTCTCTCCCTTGACTGCATTCCTTTGAAAAGGACAAGTCAGCACAAGGTGGTGCTAAATAGCACACCATTAATCTTTTTCTAATATACAGCCCTGGAGAGAACTTTGGGAAAAGGCAGTTAAAGGATCTTTTTTTAACTGCCTGATAAAAGATTTTTTCTTTTTTTATTTGTTACTTTATTTATTTGTCTGTCATGATTGGGAGACTTTTCCCAGTAAAGCCTGCTCACTTTGGCTGTCAAGGATGTCTCCCCTGAGAGGTGTGGGCCCCCAGTCTTTGGATAAATGCAGTAATGTCATTTTAAGCTTTCCTTACAGGAAAGTGTAGCCATTATCTACTTATTTTTAAGTGGATGGTGGTATTTTTCACCTCTGTTCAACAGCTCTTTGGGTTTTGTGAGTAGTTTCAGAGAAAATCTGTACAGCATGTGTGCTGTGGGCTTAAGTTACAGGGTTCTGTATTTCGTTTGGACAAATTGCTAAGGAGAGATTGAAAATGCAAAATGATTGGAGAAAACTTAAATGCCTGAGCAGATTCAGGACTGGCAGCTCCAGGGAGGACGGGTGCCCCTTCACCCAAGAGCTGCTGTGTTCTGTGTGCTGTTGCTCTGCCAGAAGAGGGGAGGGATGCAGTGTTTGATGGGTTGCTGATCTCTTTGCTTTGTCTGCAAGCAGAAGCACTAACTAGATATTTTGTTTTTTTGGCACCAAAATCACCTCTTCTGAGAAAATGCTCCTGAGATGCAAACTGAAAGGGATGGACATCTTTAAAAAACTCTACATTTTAGGGGAAGGCAAAATGAAAAAAACCTCTCTAAAAAAACCACAAAAAAAACCACAAACTGTGCTTTTGCTAGTAAACACAAATCAGCTCAGCTGAAGTCAACTAGGCAGTGTACTGTACTTGCTGATGCTGTGTTTCTCGAAGAATCTTGACTCCACAGATATTTGGCAGCACTCTGACATTGTATCTGCACCTCAGAGACTTTCTTTCATGTCTTTTTACCTTTTAAACATTTGTTGTAGATAGGAAAGGTCTCTAGGAAAGCCTGGAACATTTTTTCTTTTGGAAAACAATGTAAGTTTGAGAGGGGTTCTACTTCTTTCCCATTATTTAAATCCTGTTGTCAGAGAGAGTTTCCTAAGGAACTAGGGAAGCAGTTGTTAAGGTTCCTAGAGAGGTGGTCTACACCTCAAGCTTGTCAGTGTTTAAGAGAAATTTGGACAATGTCCTTAACAACATGCTTTGACTGGGGGTCAGGCAGTTGGAGAGGATGATTGATGTATGTTCCTCCCAACTGAAATATCCCATCCCATCCCATCCCATCCCATCCCATCCCATCCCATCCCATCCCATCTAATGAATTGCTAATTTTCTCTCTTAATTTGTTTGGACAGGAGTTGAACTAATGAGTTAGAGGAGGTTGGCTATATTCTCTTTTATACCGACATATATTAATTAATTTTTACTAATATAATAATATTACCAGAACTGAGGTTTGAAATTCAGGCTGAGTAGCTCCCTCGTTCTTATAACCCAATTTTCCACTAGTGACACCAGATCTCTAAAACATGTTTGTAACTGTAGTAACACATTTTCTTTTGGAAGCAAAGTGCAAATCAAGACTTGTTCCTCCTGCATGCCATTGACACTCCATTTCATTAAGACACATTCATTTGATCGAGAACTAATGCTTTATCTATTGACTCTTTACCAGGCTTGACGATGCTCTTGTATGTTAGTGTTCTAAATCATGTTTTATAACTATTCGTAGGCATTCTCATCAGAAGATGGGTCTGGACAACTCATCAGGACATGAAACATCCAAATTTATGGTGTAGTTCTTTAGGTGATTGTGGTATGAGCTGTTGGAACAAAATTTGGCAGGTGTCAAGAGATTAGGCATGTTTATATAGTGGGAACATTGAATTAGTTTTGGATAAGTACCTGGACTTCAGAATATAGTTCAGCGACTGTCTGGAGTAAGCAAGACATTCCTTCTTCAGATAGGTTATCCCACAAGTTTTTACTGGATAGATGGATCAGAAGTCTGCTCTGATATGGCAATCCTTGCTTTGTATGTTTTAAGCATCATGTGCAAAAAAGACCTGGAAACACAAAGTGACATTTCCAAGGGTGAGATCTGATACTCCTCATCTGTGTTTTTAGTTTCAGCCAGGAGTTTGAGGGGCAGCACATATAAAAGCTGAGAGAAATTTTTCATTACCCAAGGAAGTAATTAGAAAACAAAGTGGGGTTGCGGGGCGGAGTAGTGGTGATGGTGGCGGTGGGTTTTTGTTTGTTTTGTTGTTGTTGTTTGATTTTTTTGTTGTTGTTGTTTGTTTTTTTCTTGTGAAGAACATGAATTCATATACCAATAATCTTGCTTTTTCTTATGATCTATCCAGTTTTTCAGATGTGAGTCTATGGATTCTGTGGCTTACAAATCCTGGACTGCTGATTTTTTATTTGTCCTCCATCCACTACCTCAGTTTATTTATCACACATTTTGACCATTAGCAGTAAATTTCTTTCTTGTTCACCTAAGTATAAGGTAGGCAAAGAGTCTTTGAGTCCATTCAGCACCAAATAATTAACTTAGTGTAGAAAGTAGGTACATTTCCATTCAGGAGGGCATGAGGAACCAGCCCAGTTTCTTGGTTAGAGGGTATGTTTCTAGCAGCTATTTCATAAGGCAGCTTTGCAGTTACTGATTTGGCACTGAAAGCAAATAAAAAGACCATGTAAATCAAACCCCAGAAAATCAACAGCTTTGTAGATAATGATTCTCTCTCCAGGAGAGGCTCAATAGAAAAAAAACAGATGGTGAAGTAGAAATCAAAGTATTTGCTGATCTCATTGCTCCTGTCGATACTCTTGCACTGCTACTTGCATGTGCCAGTGGGAGAGAAATTTGTATTGCTGAAACACTATAGCAGGGTGAAAAGCTTCAGAAGTGCTCTGTATAAATTGAGAATGAGTTCACTTTGTTCCCTAACCTGGTCCTTCAAATTGACTAGTGAGAGATTTTGCTTGATGCTGTAACTATTCTCATTTAGCACAGACGAGTTTTTAGTCTCTTTCCTCTGCTTTATGTCTTGTAATTATAGGTCTGCACACAAAGGTGTGAGCCTTTGGCATCTATATTGTCCCAAGTGATTAAAGTGCTGAAAGAGGAGACATTTTTCCTCATTTTGTAATAACACTGCCTTCAATGAGTGCTATATATCACTTGGTCCTTATGCTGATTTTCCTTTGGCCTTCTGGTGTTGTCCCTCCTGCAGTCTGGAATGAATGCTGCTACGAGGCACGATTTGTTTCTGGGAAAATCATGTTGGCATTTGCAGCTTGAGCTCCTCTAGAGGATACAGCCTATTCATGTACAGAGAGGCCTACTACTTCTCTTGCTGGAAAACTGTCAGTACTCTCTGGAGTGTTAGTAGCTTAAGTTACAAGTGACCACATCTTTCAGGCTCTCAGCCTCTTATTCCTCTAGGATATGAGAATTTGACATTTTGATTGTTTGTTTAATGAAAGCATTCTCTTACCTATAGCCCAGTTCTTCTGATATTTAAAAAAGAAAAGATATATTTTGGAAACCAGAGGTCTTGACTATATAGGAACATTGTTTTCCATCCAACAGTGTGAAGCCAAGCAATTAGAAAGAAGAGTAGCATTTGCCTTCACACTGTGTTACAGTGAGCAAAATATGACCAAATATTAAACATAAATTGTGCCCATAATCTTTGGTTCAGATCCCAATTCGAACAACTTCCATTATTAGAGGTGCTTACAGCTGAATCTTGGATTCAGTCTAGGGTAAAGAGATAGGTCATTTGAGCGTGTAGTTTGCAAATGGACTTTGGTTTTGGTCCATTTCCTTAAGATGGACACGGCCCTTTGCATATGATTGTTCTGGCAGACTGCTGCCCTGCAGTATGCTTTGGTGTCCATCGGATCTTGGGAAGCTCTTCTGGGTGGCTGCACAGCTCAGTTCTCTCTGAGCAGGGCTGCAGACGCTGCTCTGCTGAGTGCTCCCCTCCGAGATCTCAGAGGAGAAATGGGCTGAGCTCTTGCAGACTGAACTCATGAAAACTGGTGCAGCTATGTGTTGTGGACCCCTCACTGGAGTCTCCAGGGTCAACTGACAGCAAGAGGAACCCTTGGAAGCAGGAGGTCTCCAGGAGCCATGGGGACGGGTGTGGTGCAATGAGTAATGGTATGTAATGCATGTGCAAGGGGCCTCTGGAAAACACCTGAGAGCACCAGAGATAACAGCAGGAACTCTGTATTTATCTCTCAGCTGGAAAGAATTGCTCATTCACTTCACTATCCGGTCCTAGCAGAGCCAACATCTGAGAAAGATATATGCAAGGTCAGACAGATAGCTAACCTGCCTTTCAGAAAGTTCTTCCTCCTCCTGGCTGCTTCTATAATTTGTGAGCTAAGGTAAGAATAATATTTATCTTTAACCTTTTCAAAAAGAGCTTTGGATGTTCTTATTATCTGTATGAATGTCTAATTCTACTTTTATTGCTGGTCAATGCTTGAATGCATCAGACAGCAATGACTCACATGGCGTAATGCTATGTCATGTAAAAGGCACCTCTGTAAAACATATTTCTTCTCTGTTTCACTGCTTCTGGCTTTTCTTCTTACATTTCTGGAAGACTTGTTTGCGTGAGACTTCTTTTAAAACTTATCTCTCAGAAAGAGACCAGTTTTCACACTAAGGTCCAGATTCTCATTCTACAGCCGTGCAGTTTAGAAGCACTAACATTACATGAGAAATGGCACACAGTCTACAAAAACGTGCATTATGGATTTCTGTTACAGCTGCAGAAAGAAAAAAACATACAGGGAGTTGCAATAAGTGCCTTTAAATAATGCATGTTCTGTTGATTTGGGAAGATCTTTGATTTTTTTCATTTTCACTGAGATTTTAGGCCAGGAGAAAGGTTTTTTTTATTTTATTTTTAATGTAGACAAAGCTGTAGCAGGCTTTGAACCTGCCAGAGTTTTTGCAAGTAGTTGGGAAGCTGACACTCCTTTTCAGTAGCTACTGGGCATTGCTCATGTGCTCAGGTATTTCATTGGTCTTGCCTCTGTGCTCTTGGGCTCCATGGTGGTGTGAGTGTGTTAACCAAGAAAACTCACAAGAAATGTCACAAGAAAAGTGTGTTAACAAGGAAAACTCACAAGAACAGCTGAGCAAGACAGTGGTTTCTACTTTTCATCAGAGGAATTGTTTGTCTCTGTTGTTTTTTTTTTTTTTTCATACAAAATATATCTCTCATTCTTTGAGGAAGATTGCATTCTTCAAATTCCTCAAAAATCCCTTCAAATTACTCTGCTTCTGCCTGGTAGCAGAAGTCATCTTCACAGGAGCTTTGTTGGTTGGTAGAGAGGCTGGTACACACTAAGGAGCCCACTCAAGTTTCCTGAACTCAACAGAGTTTCTTCATTTACAATAGCAAATTCTGGATATTATGAGTCTTGTCTGACAGAGTTTTCAGAATGAAAGAAAATCCATTAATAAGTTTTTCAAGAGTTTGGTAAAATGTTGTACTAAGACTAATGTAGTTTGCAGCAGGGTTTATCAGAAAGTGAAAATGTCCCTGAGGTAAGGTCACAAAAGGACTCACAAGTCTAACACAGTAGGTTGAAGTAACAGGTAATATTAACAGATACAGTTCCTAGTAGATTAAATACTATGGAAAATTGAGAAACTGCTTCCAAAATTTTATGTGCTATTTTGAACTGCTCTCGTTAATTTTTTATAGAATTACTATACTTCAGTGAAACTCATCTGATGTAGACTAGCTGGGGATGGAGTCTACTATACGCTGTTGGGGAAAAGCAAGAATGCATTTGAAGACACTCGGCAAAAGTTTTCAAGTTATTCTTGTTGCAAGTGTGAGCAAATGTCTGTGCCTGAAGAAAGTAAGCAAGATACCTTCATCCATGGCACTTATTTATTTAATGTGTATTTGATAACTATGTATTTAATGCATGATGTTCCCCACATACAAACCCCAAAACAATGTGAAGGATTTCTGTTGAACTCAAAAGCGAACTGCAGGCTTTTCTGCTTACATTGCCTGAATAATTTTTAACTGTTTTCTGTCAGTACAAGTGCAATAGACTGAAGGATATGATTATGATGGAACACTGTGAAATGAGGAAAAGAAAAGGCACACTAATACTGTCAAAACTCAGAAGGTTTCTGTAGCACTTGAATGAGTGTGAATTTAGTTCACTGAATTTAAACTGAAGGCTGGGTGGGTTTTCTGCTGACAGGATTTGAAGGGGTGATTGGCAATATGGTGCATTTCCACTTAACGCTTAATGGAAGCCGTTATGAATTCGTATGGAACCATAATTGAAACCACACGATTTTGAATCACTCTGGTACTTCAATTTTGTCTTCATGAAGCATATAATCTATTATTTCTTCTCTCAGTATTACACTATATGGCAGTATTAACACTTTCTCCGATACCATGAAAATACAGACAGGTCCCTGTATGAAGTGTAGTGTGGTTTATTTCTTTTCTGTCCTCCAACAGCCTTCTCTTCCCATGCCTCAGGAGCCCTAGCTCTGCAATTTTCATCTCTCCCAGTGAGCACTGATTCCTACCGCAGTATCCTCCCAAATTCATTCCCATCACATTATCCTCCCAATTTCTTTCCCTTCATAGTATGTTCTTCACTGCTGAATGCCACTACTGCACCTCAGCAAGCTGCCATACCAAGTGGGATAGAAGAAGGAATAGCTAGGAAAGGGACAGGTTTGTGCTACAAACTGAATATAGACCTGCAATAGTCTGTTGATTTAGACAGAACTCATCCTTTCTGTGCGTCATACAACCCACCCATTTTTTAGTGTGCCATGACAAACTCCGTATAAAAACCAAGAAGACATAAAAATGGCTTGAATGGGTCTCAAGGACGTAACAGCTAAAGGCATACAAAAAGGAAAAATATGTAGACAAATGAATTTAAGGTGTAAATGAGAGACTTGCCCAATAATGAGTTTTCCATAAAGATCAAAATTTTAAAGAGAAATGAAATGGCTTTACTTGTAGATCTTTGCTGCTTTTTTTGTTTAAAATAATAATAATGCCCCTGATAGCCGTGAAATAATTTAACTCTACTATATGAAATGTAATGTGGTTTATGATTTATTCTTCTGGCTGCCTTCTATAGACAGCTTTGCCTAAATTCTGTAGAGCTGAAGGCAGTGGATAGTGGCATGAAGCCATGGAACATTAGTTAATGCAGCAAAACAGAAATGCAGGAGTTATTCTAAGTCCCGAAAATCTTGGAGAAAAAGGAAAGTAGCTGAAGAGAAAAGCTGAAATAGCCACTATAATAACTTGATAAGCCTAATGCAAAATGATGTGTAGATTGGCCTGACCAACAACAGGAAGGGGAGTTCTGTAAGTCTGGCCACACACACAACTGTGATTTGTGCTATGGGACTATGTGTACATGAAGGGATTTCAGGAAGCCTTGGTAAGTTGAAACTGATTGTGCGAGTCCTCTTGGCACAGACACCTGAGCAGCCATGAAAATGCCAGGGAAAGACCTCCTCTATTTTCCCTAGTCTCACCTTTTTTTTTTTTTTTTTTTTTATATTTCAAAATTAATTGATAATAGAGGGCTCTCATAATTATCATCTTTCCCTGATATTTCCTGGAATGTCCTTCCCTCCTTTAGATTTTGGCTCTTGTCAAAACTACTACCATCTCTTTTCTTCCAGGAAGAAGGGCAGTTCTGCCACCTTTATCCCCTGGAATTATTTAAAAACAAGCTGCCTCTGAAAACATCTGGCTGTGTTTTCACGCATGCATGCATGCTGTTTTTCAAACTTGCGTACTATTAGGCAAATACAGAATTATGAGTAAGCCATACCAAAAAATGAGCAAAATAATCATGCACATAAAGTGAAAAAAGAAACAAGTGAAACCGTATTTAATTGAAAACTCATAATTTTTCCTTGAAAAGTCATTATGTAGAAGAATGTTTGGCTTTATATGCATGCCCATGTGCTTGATATAGGTTTGATTTAGTGGAAGAAGAGGGAGAATGGACAACACAGGCCTTCTTTCACCTCTGCTGCTCTGATGATCTCAGTTTCAGTGATTGAGTAATTCCTAATTTGTACAGACAGCAGATGTAGGCTCTGGGGTTCTCTGGTTTATCAGTTTCCAAGAACTGGCTTAAGAACCCTTTTTTAAAAGTTCAAAGAGCAATGTTTTGAAACTATCTCTGCGATAAATTGTATTCTAAAGGAAATAATTTCAGTGTCCTTTGAGGTTTGGTGCTCAGATCTGTTTCACTCTGGATGAGTTACAGTGTAGGAAGGCAAAAAATGAAGGTGTTAGTATTTAATCCTACTTAAAAAAGTGGTTTCAAGGAAGTTCTTCATGCTTTACTGAAGACTAGTTAAAAGATAATCCTCCCTTGTTGTTGACTCTGTCTATGATTATGGATTCATCGTGGACACTCATACTGCAAATGCTGCTGTCACTGAAAGTTCTGATGTGAACACAATATGGGCTTGTAGGTGTTTACATTCTTTCAGAGCAGTCCAGGGTCTATCCTGCAACTTGGTTATGACAGCTGGTTCCAATTTTTGAAGTGTGTTCACTCTTTCCAATGAACAGTACATTGCATTAACTAGGTACATCATGTCTCCAGATAGCTGAGGACCTGCCAGATTCTGAGATACATTCACTGCCCAGACTTTCTATCATGGGTAGTCATTTTTCATTAATTGCTATGAAATTTGGTGAGAATAGATGACGATATAGCCATAGGTGAATTTTGGTCATTTTTGAGGAGACTTGACTTTGCTTTTAATTGACTTTTCCTTTTTACATTGAAGATTTTATTAAATGAAGGCATGATGAATGCACAGATTATAAAACATTTCATAGTGAAAGGTCTATCCAGTCAGGGTTTTTTTTGGTTGCTTGCTTTGCTTGGTTGGTTGGTTTCTTTCTCTCTCATGCATACTCATCCATTATGCTGAAGAATATTCCTGCTGTCCATTGAACTACATCAGACCTGTAATTAACTACATCAGACCTAGAGCTAGATACAACTTCCCTGTAGCATCCTTCCAGTTAGAGCACAAACAGCACACGTCATTGCTGGACACTGAGCAGAGGCAAGCAGAGCATGGTTCACACCCACACTCATCTCTTGGATGACCTTGCAGCTCATGGTGGGGGAATGTATCCAATTTTCTTATCACCACATGGAGAGCTGGAGGGAGAACAGGAAGAGAAGCATCTGTTTCTCTCCTTTTAGAGCACTGGCTCTAGGGTTAGGGGCACAGCTAGAGAGCTTGTGAGCTTAATAGCATTTCCTAATGTTTAATTTCTAAGTCTTACAGCTAATGGCCCATGTATGTCCCATCCTTTGCAGATTATGGAAAAAGACAGGCTTGAATAAATGCTCTGTAATAATCTGGGAAATGAGAAGAGGGGAAAGAAGTGACTAGAGAAAACCTGTTATCCCAGTTAATGTGCCATTAGACTGACTACTAGCTTTAATATTGCCCTAGTAATATTTGGAACAAAAATTTATCACTTCCTATCGTTTACTGATCATACCACCATTTACTGATCAGATCCAAGATCCAGTTAGCATAGGCCTCCTCACCTGGGGAAGTAATGGCTCTGTCTTTGTTGTCTCCTTGAATTCCAGAGGGTGGAAAGTGTAAATATCGCCATGTGCAGTGGTTAATTTAGCCTCCAATTTTATAACAGTTTTATAATTACAGAACACCAAGTAGAGCTATTTTAACCCCTCCTAAATCATTAAGTGTGCAGCTCTCTGGCACAGGCCATGTCCTATCTTGGCTCCTTAATGTGAGCTTTCAACAGTTTTGTATTAAAATTATTTTTCTTTACAAGTTTTAGGATCCTCTCAAGTTGTTCCCTCTTCAGTCAAGCACCCGGGCAGAATGAAACTGTTCCTATTTCTTTATAAGAATCTCAAGAAAACACAAATTTTATTTTAAATCCTAAGTGTTCCTCACACAGACCTATTTTTCACCACTTCACTGCATTAAAATACTATAGAGATGTGTTAATTGACATTTTTTCTAATGAGAAACAACCGAACTTTTCTTAAAATAATTGTGCCAACTGTCTTGTACAATATACTGGCTTTAATTCACAGTCAGATGAAAAATAGAATGTATTTTTAATGGTAATTTATTAGATGAATGAGCTTCCACTTTACACTTTTGTGCAGTGAGAATATGTATGCTTTTGATGCATTTATTTCACAGAGCAGTCACATCATTCTCTTATCTTACACACCACTTCAGATCTTCATCTGAGCAACGCTGCTCTCAAGTAATGGTTTTTGATCCACAGAATGTAGGCAATGAGCCCAGCATTACTCATGATACATTTATTCCTACACATTTTTATTTCTTTAACATGACGTGAGATCAGAGTGGCACGTGTCCTCTGAAAGCAGCACATACACTCTTAGTCATATTTTTATATACCTCTCATGGTTTACATATACTTTCCTGTCTACTCTGGAATACTGATTATATTTTCCAGGGAAAATTTTTGACTGCTCAGATACAGTTTAAAGAAAGAAAGGGTGTTCTGCACAAAAAGATCACTGTATTTTTATGGGTACCTCCTATCACCTCTTTGATTCATCAGGCATGAAAAATTCCAAAATTCCTGTAAAGAAAAAAAGAAATATATATTTAAAAAATCATATATTTATTGCTTCTGTTGAAAACACTTTGAAAAAATATTTCTATATATACATGTATATTTTAAGTTTTATGGTCTATACTATCTGATAGATTTTATAAATTTATTTCCTACAGTGATTATGGGCGAATAAAAACCCTATGGTGTCATTTGCTTGGCTGCAATTTCTGGAAAAAATTGTCTTATTTAGCACTTCTTTTAGTGCCTGCTTTTCTTCTTGTATATAACCTGGTATTGTTCTATGCTGTATGTATATCTATATCTATCTATACCTATATCATCTATGCCATCTATATCTATACCTATATCTATCCATATCTATCCATATATCTATCAGGTGTGACTTTTTTTTTTGGGCACTAAGAAAGAAAGATTTTCCACTTTTTTCTTGTGTTTCTGCTGTCATCTTCATCCGTGTTACTCTCATCACGATGACATTGCCATGTTCCTGCAAGCAGTATAATCAGTTGTTATTATTCCTTCTGTTTTCACAGTCTGGTTTCTGCTATTTGTCACAGCATGAGTTATTTGTCACATACCCATAAAGTAGTCCACCATAAAACACCTTTCATTAGCAATGGAGGAGACTGAGGGGGGACCCCATCAATGTCCGTAAGTATCTGAAGGGAGGATGTCAAGAGGATGGAGACAGGTTCTTCTTGGTGGTGCCAAGCAATAGAACAAGAAGCAGCAGGCTGAAACTGATGCACAGGAAATTTCACCTGATCATGAGGAAGAACTTCTTTACTGTGTGGGTGACCATGCAGTGAAAGACTTTGTTGAGATGGTGTGCAGTCTCCCTCACTGGAGATATTCAAGAACTGTCTGGACACAATCCTGTGCTATGTGCTCTAAGGATGGCCCTGCTTGAGCAGGGAGGTTGGACCAGATGCCTCTCTGTGGTCTCTTCCAACATGACCCACTCTGTGATTCTGTGGTTCTGTGTCTCCCTTAGGTTAGCATCTCTAATTTGCTGCCTGGTTGTCAGGTAGAGACTTTCCCTTCCCAGTTATTATTTTCACAGATGGCAAGTGTCCAGACTGGGCAGTGAGATGTGTTTGGTGTTCATTTTTAGTGAGATAATTCATTGTTTTAGTTTTATCTCTAGAGCCATTGGCCATTTCCAAATCCCAGGGAGCCTGGAAGAGGCTGGATAAAGTCAAGTCTACCTTCTGACTGTTTCTCTGACTCCACAATACAGCAACATCCAAGTGCCACAGCATTGCAGGTCAACTGGCTGTAGCCAAACCACCTTACAGGTAGATACACCAGGAAAACAGCAGACACAACATGTTTCTGGTTGTATGACTCTACAGATTTCTTCCATAGTCCAATTTAGGCTTTTTTTACCATTTCAAGTGTTTGCTAGCAATAGGGTGTGTGAAGTCTTTCTGGAACTGACTCTGATGAAGCTTGACTCTTCCTTCCTCCTTTTGACTTTTTCAGCTATGATGAATGAGTCGAGGTCTGAAGGTGGTGATCCAGGTGTGATTGTGTTTTTGCCAGAGGATGTTTTCAAAAGGAAAACCAAACACACCATCCTTTAGGAGTTTCCTCCTTGCCCTCATTTTAATTTCTTTAATAATGTTCAAATATTACAACATAAAAGACTGCCATGTGTCAGAGCTTCCCTTGTTGCTTGCCAGCATTCAGGCAACAGATTATGATAAATTAGAGATATAAGCCTCTTTTTTAGAAAGCTAGAATAGATCTGCCCTGTGCTGTTGTGTCCTGATATGTGTAAACAGTCTGTTACACACCTCTTAAAGGGTTCAGAAGATTAATGCTCTGAAATAGCTCTATCCAGACATAAAATTGTGATTATATCCTGTTGGCTACAAAGTGGGACTAAAAAGTCCTCAGAGCTTTCCCTCAACTGATGGGGTTACAGGGTAACCAAAAATAGAGAAAAAAAGTGTTTCTTTGGGTCATGTGCTCACCATCATAAGAGGAAGGAGACAGAGACTCCAAAGAAAGCCTTGCAGGTTTTGTAAACATCTTCCTGACCCTTCAACTATCTGCTGGGATAGATGGCTATTAAACCAGGAAGAATTTGTGAAAAAATATTTTAAAAATTTCCTATCTTCTTTTCAGGAGGACTTTCTGATGTTTTGTAGCACACGAAAGTGTGGCAAAGCCAATAAAGCTTTATGATTTCAGCTAAACCCCAGATTTTTGAATGAAAAAGTGAGAATTCTGGGATTATTTCCATCAACACCTGCTAAAGCTTTTGGTGTGATGCTGAGGTGGGCAGAAAGAGGCAACATTTTCTTGAGCTTCCACAACCTAAGCCTGTTCAGCTGAGCTTCCTGAGCACTTAGGTTCCTCTTTCTTCTCTGCATTCACAGTTCATGAGGTAGTAACCTCTGAACTTCAGCCTACTTCTCCCTGTTCCTCCTCTCCCATAGGACAGTGGGACAGAGCCAGAAGTGATGCTGAAATGATCTGGAAGATTTTCATGCATGGATGAGGAGAAATGGACAAGCAAAAAAATCTTTTTCCTTAAGCACTGAAGATAAGAGTGTTTCAAGATGTTGCCATGGGAAAAGTCAAGGCACTCCAAGAGAATGTGAACTTTGGGTGGTAAGAAAAGATTGTATGATACATTCTGTCTAACTTGAGTTACAAGCTTGTGCACACCTTTTAGCACATAGCAAAGCAGTCATAAGTGTTTACACGGAGTATTTATTGATGTAGAGAGGTAGATAATTTTGAAAACATATATAGTATACTTCTTTTCTTTATTAGCTGTAATAATAAAAAAACCCCAGCTGTTTAAAAATTATGCTTTACAGAGTCTGAGTAACTTTCTTACCAGCACTTCCTGGTGTAGGAACAGTGCCCCTTAGGCACAAAAAATGACAGGTGCTTAAAACAATGGACTGTATCTGAGGAATAAAGATTAATCCAAATTTTGTCTTCCTTTTCATAGAAAACATTTTGTTCTGCTTCAGACAAAGCACTGCAACACATAGTCCTTAATCTTTTATAACCAACAAGGTTAAAAATGTTTGGATTCCCTTGTGCTATGAAGTTCAGATAAGGTAGATCTGGTACATCAGGTTTTTCCTGACATGGAAAAATAACAGTCTGAGCATTGTTTGCTTGGCTCATTTCTGTGCCTCCTTAGTTGCATGAAAACATAGCTATAAGTCACAGTTTCTCTCCCACCGGCATCCTCTGCTCACAAAGGGCACTCAGCCGCTTGCTGTTGATGCTGACTTCCAGAGCATTTATACTTAAATAACAAAATTACTGGGAGAGTTAGGGGAGGAAATTCAGCAGCTTGTTTCCACAGCTGTGATTCAAAACCTCAAAGACATTCATGTCCAATGAATGAAGTTGCCACAGCACTCTTTTTATTTCCTGTCTGCTTTTTAGCACCTCATTAGTTTTATTGGCTTTTGAGTCAGAGGTCAGCTGTATCCCTCTCCCATTTGTACACCTATGGAGGGAAACACTGGGTGAATTTTCCCAACAGTATGAGATTTCAACTTGTGTTACACAAGTTGTGTAACTCTTAAAGTCTCAGTTTTTCTCTGCTTATTTTATTTCTCAAATTTCCTCTTTGTCAGGGCTATTCCTCTGTGGGCAGCTACTGGATACTTTTCTTTGTAAATCTGATCCTATGTAATAGGTGGGGTGCTTTTTCTCTTTTTAAGTATCTGCAGCTGGGATGTTGCTGCTCTATATGGCTGTGTTATATTGTTTTTCAACAAGCTAAGGAAATGGGCCTGAAAAGATGTGCTCTTATCTGTAAATAGTACTTAGGGATACTTATGTCTTAAGAACATGACTATTCCCATCAAAGCCATCTGTGTAAGTGCTTTATTAGATCCTTGCAGCAATAGCAGAATTTATTTGATATTAGGGCAAATGAGAACTAATGAAAAATTGTCTTGAATTCCTAATAATTACCATCCCCTAAAGACTGGGTATAAATTTCCTGTTTCTTTAGAAACATACTTTCAAGGAGATGTTTGGTAAATTATTAATATTTTTGGAAGCTGGAAGTCAGTTTTAAGTATTGGTGACAAGTGGCCTTTGATAGTTCTTCCAGATTTGTCATGCTGAGTAATCTCCACTTTCACAGAGTAAGAAAGATTTCCTTAGAAATTGCAGTTGCTCAGAGGATGTTTTCTCTTGGCCTATTATAATTAGTTCTGTGGAAACAGCATTTTGTGTCTGTTAACTTGGACAGTTTTATGGCAGAGAGCACTAAGCAGCAGAAATTTGCTTGCTGCTCCTTGTTTAGCGGTTGTGTGCATAAACTCACAAGTAAAGAGAGTGCATTTGTCATGCACAAGGAATAGAGGCAGAAGTTGTGACAGAATGTATTTTAATATTTAGGAGTGTCAGCAGTAGTGAAGAGGATCAATTGTGAGATATCTCTTACCTATTTTGAGGCATATGAACCCACTTTTTCGTAGCCTGCTCTGCATTTTGCCCCATAACATCTTACAGGAGGGCTGGCTAAGTAGGGATTTCTGAGAGTGGTTTTTATGCCTTGTTTTCAGCTATGAAATGCAGAAAGCAGGTGGTTTCTCAGCACGCTGGGAAAGCAGGCTGGAGGTGCATGGTGCAGGGTTATCCTCCTGAGTAAGCCCAGCAGATATCTGAAGGTCAAGTTGTGCAACCACAGGATGCCGAGTGGGAGGTTCACAATGCCAGGGGTCAGCGGGGAAAGACCTGTGGGAGCAGAGTGCTTTCTGTTCCTGGAGTCTGTTCTGGGATGAGGAGGGAAGATAAAATGCCATGACCTCACTAGCTGCCAGCCAGGTCATGGCAGTGACAAGGCAGGCTTCTGGTTTCCAGTGTGAAACAGTGTTCGGGAACACTGGTGGGGAGCTACACCTTCAGTGTGTGGTTCTATTGAATCATAGCTACAGAAAAATCTGTACAAAGGTTCGCTGTGTGCGTGGACGAAATGAAAAATAACCTGACTACAGTTTCCACCCTTTAAGAATGTGCCCAAATTTCAGGCTGCAGAACTGCCTCCTGTGGAAGGGAAGACAATGACACCAGCATTCCCATAAGTCTGCTGCTACACTGTGTGCATGCTGCAGCTCACCTGCACATATCATCTATAACTCACTTGTCCTGTAAATCACCAACTGCTGGATGCCCTGGAGAGACAGCATAAATGTGGTCAGGGTATTGGCATCCCTCTTCCTGTCCTGTGTTGAGACCCCTGAGAAAAGGGTTATTATTATTATCATCATTATTATTAATAATACATGATACTATTTTAATATTTATAATATGCAATTATGTGATATATCATATAATAAGAGTAATATATAGTCATTCCTTTATTGAGGGAGGCAATTTCTCATAACAATTGTTGATTTGCAATTATTTGATGGGGATTGCCTCTTGGTGATATTTCTGAGGATAAGAAGGATTCTTTCTTATTGTGGGGCTTGATAGCTCTCCATAGTCAACTGGTGTCAGGGCCAAAGTAAGACAAACAAGTGATTTTTTTTTTCCATTGGAAAGTATTTCTATTTCTTTACAGGATTAGTCTCTTTCCACTTCCTAATGGCTATATTGTAGAGGTTGTGTGTGGAACACAAATTTATTCCCTGATGTCTCCACCAAGAAACAAAATAAGAAAATATGGGAAAAAAAAAATCTCAAGTGTGTTTCTTGGTGATTTCATGGTTTTATTTCTCCTGTTGGCTTGAACTGTATTAATTTTGTTGTTTTCAGGGGCTTTTGTGCCTACAGGGGTTCTAGGTGATAAATCATGAGAAAGCATGAGCAGTATCTTTTGGCTCACATACAGGCTGATTCATGCTTGTGGCATGGAGTAGGTTAAGTCTTTCCCAGCAAAACATAAACTGCCCATTACTGTAAACCTTAAATTTAAAAAAGGATCTTGGGTACCTCAGATGTGGCCCTGTACTGTAGCTGTCTAATGACCAGTACACAACAAATATGATCTTTTAAAATTTTTTTCCTCATGGGATCTTAAAATCTGAGATCTATAATATTCATACAATAAGTAACAACAATAACAACAACAACAACAATAATTTCTTGTCCTGATGGTGAGATAACTCTTATTTCTGGGAGGGCTTCGTTTTCCCAATATATCAGTTATTTTTGTTGCTGGAGCTAGGGAGGTTGGATGTGTGTCTCATTGGCGTGAGTGCTTTCCTTCTGCCACATGTGCTTACCTTCCTCAGTTTGGATCCCAGACACCTCTGGGTCCCTCTCACTGTACTGAGGTGATGCTGAAGGCATAGTTACATGTTGAAGGAGTATAGACCAAGGAGGACTTTGGACACAGATGTTTTTAAGCTGTCCATGAAGGAACACGAGGGATAAGTGATAATCCATGAGTGCTGAAAGAAGCAACTCTAACCACATTCTGTAAGGTATAGAGAAGGGAATGGGATGTTCTCAACATGACCTTGTTTTACAAATCTCTGAAGGATGGATCATGGCTATTCCAAAGAGATCAAAAAAAGTACATGGTGCTTTTTCCAAGAACTACTAGACCCTGGGGCCAAAGGCTGAATCACATCAACTTTCTTGATACATTCATTTTCATGCTGTAAGAAAGTCATGTAGTCCTCTGGCCCAACACTACCACTAGCCACATGACTGAGTGGATGAAATCAGTATCTATGTTACCATCTTATTGTATGTCATTATTGCCACTATTTGTTGTTGTTGTTGTTTGGGTTTTTTTTTTTTTTTTTTTTTTTTTTTTGTTTTTGTTTTTCTCTTTAGAACAGCTTTAGAAAAAACTAGATCTTAATTGCTGAGAAAACAAGCTCACTTTTTAGCCTTCTACCACCTCTTTCACTACTGACCTTTTGGCTCTGAAAGTCTGGAATTTCTTAATATTATTAAGTATTTTCCTTCTGAGATAAATTGACTGAGTCTACTGCTTGAATACATAGGCTGGCATTGGATGGAGCAGCTTGGAAATAAAGTATATAGGAGACCTATGAAGAGCTCTGCATGGTTGAAAAGCTCACTTAGCTGGGTATGTGGCCAGCAGGAACAGCTTTGCTGGCAGATGTGATAACACAGAGGTAACTGGACTGAAGACATGCAAATTGCCACTTTAAGCAGAGGTGAAACCTGGCAAGAAACCATCAGCTTGTTTTTAGAGTATTGCCCAAGTCTCCAATACTCTTCTTTCACTCTCCACTGTACTAAGACTAAATACTGTCAGAGAATAAACTCAAGAGTCTCCTTTACAGTCCACAGGGTGCGCGCAAGGGCTTAACACAAAGCTTTGACAAAATAATGCATGTCTGATGCCTCTGCTGAATACCAGCCAACACTGAGAATGTTTAAACTTCCTAATAACCTTGATGTTCAGAGATCTGTTTACCTGGTCCCTGTGGCTTTGGCATCAGTGTCCATGCCTATCCCTTCAGCTTGGCCTCTAATTCAAGCCCAGCCAGGCCTTCAGCCTTTCTCTGCTGAGGCTCAGCTGCAAACCTGGCCCATTAGACATGGCCTGCACATGCCTTGGTCTAAGCAAGGTGTTATGCTCATGGCATTGCCTGATGTGTCTGACATGCTCATGGCCTGGCAGGACCATGTCACACTGTCACCTTGATGCCTTGAGAGGCTACCTGGAACAGAGGCTAGAAAGTGTTAAAGGAATAAAGTAGGTATTTATTAAAAGGCCTTCAGAGGATACACCTTGGGCACTACAAGAGCCTGACCAAGACCACACCCAAGATGGATAACAGGTCACACATTTTCACACTTGTATAAGTTTTGGTCCATTTACTGTTGCCACAATTTGTGCCTGCCATGTTTTGGTTTTAGGAAATTCTGTTCTCAAGCACTTTTATTGTAAACAAGGTCACTTATTGTAAACTATCTTGTTTTTCTACATTTGTTCCCAGAGGAGAGACTTCGCATAGTGGTCTCTGAGAGTGACTAATGGTTCCCAGGGGACCCACCTCTAAGGTGGGCACATTTGTAAAAAGTATAAAAGAAGCTTGGAAAATAAACCTGTGGCTCCTCCTCTTGAGGAGTCCAGCAGCCTTCTGTCCACTCTGCCTCTCCATTTATTGTATCCCACAGCGACAATTTACATACTGAAGTTAATTGTCTAATTACAGCTTCAGGTTATCAAGTCTCATCCTCTCAGTTTGCTCTCCTCAATTCACTGTTGTTTATACTTCTTGGGCCTGAAGCTGCAATGGTGTCCTTGGTTCTCAGGCTGGAAAAGGACAGATTTGTCTAACTAAACTGTGAAGAGAACTTGCTAACACTTTATTTGAAGTTCAGAGTTATATACCAATGCAGTACAGAATCTGGAAAATAGGAAAGCTAAAACTTAAGGCATCAACATCTTTGTGCTCTTCCCAATGCTTGAGCACCACCAGATCAGTGTCTCACAAAGTGCAGCCTCACCTGGTCTCATCTTCATGGCCTTCAAACCCGTGTTTTCCACCTTCCATATCTGTATAGAAACCAGAAATCTCTGGGCTCTCTCCTTGGTGAGTAGGGGTAAAGAGAAGTGCACAGATTTGTGGCATCTTGGTTGGAACACTGAAATAGGAAGGAGGTTAACTTTTGGACATCTAAGCCTACACATTTTGTCTTTTAATTGCTTCCTGTGAAATGCACTTTAGAGGCATTTAGAGGAGGGGAGCATAGCTCAGGACTCTCTTTTCCCCTCTGCCCAGTAAAGTAGCAGACAACAAAGTCTAGCTCCATTCATAGGCTTCATAATAATTTTTTATTCATATGACTTAAAAAAAATAAAGTATTTTCTCTGTAAAATTTCCCAGATTACCTGTCAGTGTTAGTCCAAATTAGTTTTCAAAGAAGTTGTATGTTGTATTTCAGGTATTTTTTACCCAATTTGTACATAAAAATAATCAATATAATTATTTAGGAGTGCTGAGAAATGTTATGGATAACTAGGCAAAATTTAGCTCTTAGCCACTTTGTGGCAGAGGAAATAACCCATATAGTTGGAGTACATTGCCTTGCTGGCTTCTTATAGGAAAAAGCTTTTCCTGGGTTCACTATCAGTGTTTCACTTGCCAACACTCATCTGTAATAGAATTCCTGATGGTGAGACATGAATTCAGCCATTGTGATATTTTAGGTACTCTATGCCACACAGTAGAGAAAGGCACAGAGATGCTGAAGTTCACAATGCTGGGGTTTTCTCCCTGTCTAGTGGCAGGTCTGCTGGGCCAGCACAATGTTGCAGCTAAGATGAAAAGTGTCTCCTTAGCTCTTGTGTCAGTGCTGCTGTGCTGCTCTGGGATCTGGGAGATTATCTCCATTACGTACTAGTGGTGTTTCATGGATATTTCTACTCTTTCAGTGCTAGTTTCATGCTGTCTTGTGTGATATGGAGACACCTACTGAGACAAGAGGCATTCCAAAGAGAGTACAGACACCACAGGGCTGTCTAGTGGAGTTGGGGAGCAAGGCAGCAGTGGTGACTCCCCACTGCTGCCTGCCTGGGTAGTACCATAGGCTGATCCGTTAAGGGGAAGAGAACATCTAGATTCAAGTATAACAGCAAGCTAATTCTTGAAAACCATTCCTATGCTGAGATGTAGACTCTGGTATAGCAAGTGATTTAATTTTGCAATGTTCCACTTTTCTGTGCCTAACATGTACAACACTTGGCACTCTTTGCTCAACAGTTCCGAAAATGGATGAAAATACCATCCATGTCTGTTTCCTTGCTAGTCTCCATGTGTTCTGCCTGCATCCAGCAGGCATTTCTTGATGGCCAGACACAGAGACTCCAAAAATCAGTTTATATTTGGGTCAGATTCTGATCTTTGTTCTGCTGATGTGAACTTGGAATAACTCTCTGTGTTTCAGTGATAGATCCAGACTTGCACTTTCAGTGACAGAAAGTTTCTTGGGCTGGATTTCTGGCTGAGACAAATGGGTGTGCCTTTCTTGGACATGAGGAGCTACAGAGCTTGATGTAAATGAAGTTATGAATTTACTGAATATGCTCCTTTTACATTAGCATGTCTTAAAAACATGAAGTGGTGTGCTTGGATTTTTAAAATTTGATTTGAAAGTCACAAATGTGTGGAGTAAAGCAGTGGAGTACATTTCCAGCGTGGTTACAGCCACTGAGAAGCTTTTAATTCACTGTCTGTAATGTGGCTGGCTGAGTAGCGAAGAAAACACAAAGCTCCAGATGGGATGAAAGATCACTTGAGAAAAGAGGGAAGGAATATGCTTTGAGATCAGTACTTCTTCAAGCAATGTCAGATATACCTGAACTACAGGCCTTATTCTGCTGTCCCAGACTGCACTGAAAGAGTATGGAATTTTTATTTATTTCTTTGCCCCTGGCATCCCCTGTTCTTATGAACAAGCAGTGATTTCTTGGTGTACATATACATTTTTGCATAACATGAAAAATGTCCCAGTCTGTACTTTCCATTGCTGAAGGTATTTCTGTTATCTTTACCACATACAAAAGGGAATGTGTTTTACATCCTTCTCTATGTGTAAGACATATTAGCCCAAGGAAAGAGAGCTGTGCACTTAGAGGGCTTTTTTTCCTGTCTCTGACATTAGGCAAGTCAATCAGAGCTTGATTTTCAAATAGATTCTTTATGCTTCTTGTGGTTACTTAGATGAACAGGTGCAGGTACTTCCTTGCTATCCATCAAGTATTCTCCACCATTTTGATGTGACTGGAGAGCTTTCCTGGCTAACAGTGGTCATGGAAGAGCCAACGCTGGGAGCAGCAGATTACTAAATGATTCTATTTTTGATATATTTTTCATAATTGCAAGTAGTTTCATGACATTTATAAATTCTGTCTCTGACTTTGTATCTCTAAGGACTTCACTGCACATTTGAGAAGAAAATGTCAGTATGAGAAATGGTGTCCTAAGTCTGAGGACATGAAAGTTTATCCTCAAATCATTAGCAGTGCAATCTTTCACCATTTAAACCATCCATCAGAGTTTTTTTAGCCTCCAGGACCACTACTCCACTGAGGCACACAGAAATTCTATGACAATCCTAGAGCTACCAGCCTTCATTATGACAGCTTACTCTGGTCATATCAGGCAGAGCTGATTAATTAATTATTATCTCGTTAATTAATAATTAACCATTAATTATCTGGTTAATTTAGTGGAGTTCATTACACTCATACAAGACAGAACCACATAAAATAATGGCTCTATTGGATGAAGAATTCTCTGATGGGTTCGGCTCAAAGAGTTATATTAAAGGGGTTCACAGAATCACAGATGAACTAAGTTGTAAAAGACCCTTAACATGATCTAGTCCAACCTATGACCCAACACCTCATCAACTAAACCATGGCACTGAATGCCACATCCAGTCTTTTTTTAAACACTGTCCAGGGACAGTGACTCCACCACTTCCTTGGGCAGATGATTCCAATGCCCAATCACTCTCCGAAGATTTTTTTTCTAAAATCTAACCTTAACTTCCCACGATGCAGCTTAAGGCTGTATCCTCTTGTTCTGTCAGTTGTTTCCTGGGAGAAGAGACTTTCATCCAGCTCTTTGTTACTTGATGTGCATACATCTCATTCAATCCAGTAAGGAAGCATTGCTCAGTGATCACTGATCATTACTTTTCTCCCAGCATCCTAGTTATTAATATTCTCTCCATTCAAAGTAACAGTGCTTAAAATTTTGCAAATGTAGCCTTTTTTATGTGTATGTGTGTGGTATCAGAAGAAGAAAACCCCAGGTCTCACTAACTGTTGAGATATCTAGTGACCTTCTTAACAACTCAAGTCTTGTAACAAACGCAAAGATTTTAAGCAATGTGGTTTATCATATACCTTAGAAACTATTGATTTCACTGATGGTTCTTGTTCTCCTTGATATAAAAATCCATTTTATTCAGTAATTTTTCAATGGGACTTAGAAGACAGAAATCAGACTATTTTTTTTTCCCAGGGGAGGTATTTTCCCTTTGTTATAACATTCAGTGGCTCAATATAAAGGTAGATTTTGTAGTCATGCATTCAACATCAGTCTCTGTGAAGCATTAGAAAAGTTTGTAACAGTGGAAAGGCAGTTGCTATCTGCCAAAGTGAAATAAAGCTAAAATCAAGGAAGGAAAGAATATTTTGCATTTCAATTGCTATTTCAATTGCTACATTTGCTATTCAATTGCTGTTGAAGTGAGTATCAACTTGTCAGCTTCATGCGGAGGGATGTGCTGAGTTTTTATCTGCTTTACTGCAGCAATGACTTCTCCCAGGCTTTTATGATTTATTTCTTGAAATCTTATTGTTTTGGAAAAAGAATTTTATGGATCACCTCAGTTAGAAAAAAATCTGATGGAAGAAGTAAAAAAAAAATTGGGAAATGGTCTTTTCAGGAGCAAAGGGAGGAGAGGCTCAGTGCAAGGCAAAATCTTTTGCTTTTATGAAAGTCACACTTGTTTTCACAGTCCAACCCTGCCAATTTGTTTTTAAAAGCTGCATGTGAAAGATGGATATTTGTGTCATTTATACACTGCATGAAATTGTTTTCTGGGGGCATACTCATAATGACTGGAGAAAACTCACTCATAATTGACCTATATGATTTAAAAAAAAAATGCAGTGTTTCTGAGCAGCTCTGCTCTGCAGCTACATCATGCTGAAGTCAGGGGTTCAATTGAGAGAGTTCAGTTGCAGGGACTGATATTTCCATCTTGTCATCACCACATTATTTTGTTTTCACTGTGAGTAGCAGTGTGTAGAAGCCGAGTTAAGAAATGAGGATCAGGGGTTAAAAGGAAAACTGATGTTAAGAATGGAGAAATAATTTAAAATTCTTTAGACTGATTAATAATCCTGGTTGCTTACAACTCAGTCTCAACTGACTTTTTAAATAGACCTAAAGGATTTGCTAACCCTTTTTCAAGTTATTCTGGTTGCAGTCTGGCTTCAATCTGAGAGGACAAGGAAAGAAACAAAGCCTTCCTTGTCTCAAAGAGGCAGCACACCAGTTATTATTTTCTTACTTATCTTTCTATGCAAAGTCCATCCTATGTATCCTGAAAGTTTAATAACTGAATGGGAACTTAGCTTTGCTTTTGGATTATAGAATCATAGAGTAGTTTGAAAGGACCTTTAAAAGTCACCCTGTGCAATGAGCAAGGACATCTTCAACTAGATCAGACTTCCATCCAGTCTGGCTTTGAACACTTCCTGTGCCTGGCACACCTGAGTTTTCAGTTACTTTAAAGGGCCAATGCTACTTTTTCAGGTCCCACACTAAACCTGGGTGGCATTGCTACTGCATTTCAGCCCAGAATGAATAAGGAATAAGGGAAGCTGATGGTTGTAACCAAAAAGGAACTTCTTCAGGTTAGCTTGTGACTGAAGCGCATTGACTTGTAAGTAATTCTTGAGTCTAAAAGCTTGAAAGGCATGTGGATACCACACATTAATTTTTTTTTCCTCATGATATTGAAAAAAGTAGATATACAGACGTATGTGAAGATATATAAAGGTATGAATGTATTACAGTGATATAAAGGTCTTACAAAGATACAAATCTGATTTCTTTACTTTTAATGCATGAGCAGCTCCTAGTACTTTGGATCGCCAGATGCAAAGCTATTTTTTCAAACTGTCTCTAATGGGTAAGAATAGCACAGTAGGTGTTGATACCTGTCTACCAGCTGAGCCACAAAGTGGCTCAGAGTCAATTGCTATAAGGATAAAAGTGGGCCAAAAACTTAAGCAGTGGCTCAAGGTAAAATGAATAGTCATTATCACAGAGAATGCTTATAATCTTCACTAAAAAGGGGAAGAGGATTATAAACCATCTCCCAGGTAAAACTTAGCTACATATGGAAAAAACCTCAGTGAGCTCAAGCAGACAGTTTAGTCAGAGAATGTATCAATGAGCAGACATCTGAAAGGATTGGTGAAGTGTAAGAAAACCCCTTCCATCAATCAATTTGAGAAGAGGTATCTCAGAGAGATATCCAGAGGTTGGGTTTTTTTAATATTTATTTAAAAAAATACTTTGGAAATATCTACTTAAGAAGCCAGGCCAATTATTACTGAATTGAGATTTCACTGGAAAATGAAATGGAATCAGTGCCTCAGAGTCCTTGCCAAGTGAAGAATGGAAATTGTGGAGTATAGGTCTGACAAGGAGCAGAGGCACTGGAGGAGACCAAAGGGTTGTGTCTGGAAGCTTTGCACAATGACATCTGACATCTGAGGCTTAAACTGCAGCAGGGTGTGCCAACTGCTGCTGGAAGCTGGGAACAAGAAATAATGAGACACCTCATGTCTGGCATGCTCTAACGCTGCTGGAGAGGAGGTTTGCACATGAACTGTTAGGAGGGGTGACCAGGCTGCTGGAGCTGCAGTTGTAACTGTTCCATAGCTTGGTTCATTGGTGGGGGTAAATGCAGACACGTGTGAAGCAAAAGAATGGGCTGTGAACAAGTGTCCTGTCTCTGAGGACAGCAGCATCACAGTGCATCAGGTAAAGATTAGAAAAAATATGCGTGGAAGTTTGTCTCTGACATCTGCAATCTCCCTGCAACATGACCATAACTCCTGGAAAGATTGTGGCAACGTGACAGCCACACTATATATATATATATGTAGTGCTTTCTCCTGGGTTTCCCGAGGCCCTGTCTGGTGAGCCTGAGAGTTAAAGAGCATGGGCTGGACTTCCATTCATGGTATCTAAAACAGTGCAAGGGCTGTGTTACAGCCTGCAAAATTGTATTTTTATAACCTGAAAATTAGATTGTGTGTTGAAAGTTCTGTGGAGGGGGAACTGGAACTCATGTGGGGTGTTTCAGAATGCAGAATCTGAGAACATTGAAGGACAGGTACAAAATCTGATGTAATGCAGTCTGCATTGACTTTTGGAGGGGTCACTCTAGTAAAGCACCCCCAGAGCCATACTAGGATGTTGTTTGGGAGACAGCTGGGTGGAACACACCAAGACTGAACCATGGAGCAATAAACTAACAGCAGAGTGGACAGACTGTGTGGACAGACTGTGCCTTCCCAGCCTCTTCTAATTTAACAGGGCAGGTATCTCTCTGCCTCCTGCTGGCTTCCCCATCTGAGCAGCCTCCAACTCCCAGAGATGGCATGTGGAAAGGGTACAGTGGAGACAGGTGTCACCTTCAAATTTTCAAATGTTTTTTTTGCTTGAATTCCAGAAGTCCCACAATGGGGTTTCCCATTTTCATAATCCTTCAGGGAAAATTATTGCTGTACAGTGGTACATCTGTCTACTGCCTGCCAAGGGACTGCCAGTACAGAAGTGCAGCAACCTGCCAGGGAAAAGCAAGCAACACGTACCTGACAGGTCTTGTTGAAATGGGACTGTTTCCATCAGATTGTGATAAACAAGCAAACTCCACTAAAAAATGTCTTGGAAACCTCCCAAGGGGAAACACCCATTAATGACACTGCATCAAAATCATCCAGACCCCACTCAATCATCAGCAATAAGTTCACTTTGCTGAAGCATAGAGAACACAAAGTCGTTAAAGGATATTTATGAGATGCAGTCTATGGAAAATGCTTTGCAAAGCAAGTATGTGTGATTGTATAAGGCCCCAGTTCTCATAACATATTTCCTTTTGCCAAAACCCTTTGATGGATGCATGTATTCATGTAATCCTCTAATTTACCTGAAGAATATAGCTGGTTATTGCTAATTAAATCAGTTAGGGCTTTTATGGGAGCTCATTGGTAAAGGTTGTGGGGTCAAGATTCCGTGAACATTAGTCATGATCAATCTCTTTGATAAAGTGCATTCATGCTATGCTGTCTTTTGGATATTGAACAAGCTAGGGAAATGCCAGCACTTCTTTGTGAGAGAAATACTTCTTCGTTGCACTACTGGTGACAGGTATAGCAAAATAACTCTTAAGAAAGAGGTGACTGTATGTGACAGATGTCAATGAGTATGTATGAAAAATATATTTCTATATATATTATATATATATATAAACGAAAGGCAATGCAAGACAGGCACAGTCAAAAAGCTAGGACTGAAAGACTGTTACAGAAATGCACAGAAGAGGGAGATCTTTTGGTTGGTGTAGGTATCTCGGACAGACCATCAAATTTTAGAATCATTCAGGATAGAAGATATCTCTAAGATCATCATCTGTTCCAGTCATTAACCCAGCACTGTTACACACTTACCACTAAACCATGTCTCTAGGTTACCACATCCACACATTTTTTAATCTGAACTACTTCTCTGGGCAGCTCAGTCCAATGTCTGACCACCCTTTCAGTAAAGAAGTTCTTCCTTGTGTCTGATCTAAACCTCTCCAGCACAATTTGAGGCTCCTTTCTCTCGTTCTCTCACTTGTTACTCAGGAGAAGAGACTGAACCCACCTCACTACACCCTCCTTTCAGGCAGTTGCAGAGTGTGATAAGGTTTCCCCTGAACCTCCTTTTCCCCAGGCTAAATCCCAATTCCCTCAGATGCTCCTCATAGAACCCATGCTCCAGACCCCAGGTCCCTCTTCACAGAACAACTTTCCAGCAGGTTAGCCCCCAGCCTGTACCAGTGCTTGAGGCTATTCCTCCCCAGACGCAGGACCCTGCATTTACCCTTGCTGAATTTCAGAAAGTTCTTCTCTACCTGTCTCTCCAACCTGTAAAGATCCCTCTGAAGAGTCCCACAGCTCTCTGTGCTATCAGCCACTCCCCCCAGTTTTGTATCCTCAGTGAACTTGCTGAGGAGGAAATGTGCTGAATTCCAGTCATCTGGGGGCCCAGTTAGACAGGACTGCTGGTAAACAATAGAAAGTAGCTCAGTGAGAATTTTCATCAGCTCCCTAAGTACTCTGTTGTGGACCCTATCCATCCCCATAGACTTGCGTGTGTCTAGGTGGAGTAGCAGATCAACAACCATTTCCCCTTGGATTTTGGGAACTTCATTTTTCTCTGTGTCCCTGTCTTTTAGCTCAGGGGAATGGGTACCCCATGAACAACTGGTCTTACTCTTAAAGGCATGCAAATAGCCTCACCCTTTTCATCATCATTTATCACTATGTTTCCCCTTGTATTCAATAAAGGATGGAGATCCTCCTTAGTTCTACTTTTGTTGCTAATTTTATTGTATTTATAGAAATATTTTTGTTGTCTTTTACTGCAGTAGCCAGATTAAGTTCTAGTTGGAGGTTTGGCTCTTCTGATTTTCTCCCTGCATAACATCACAACATTTTTGTAGTCTTCCTGAGAGGTCTGTCCAACCTGTTCTTGAATCTTTAAGATTTACTTCTTGAAGAATATCCAGACTTCCTGGGCATTTTTGCCTTTCAGGACACTGTCAACCAGGCTCCTAAACAGGCCAAAATCTGACCTGTGGAAGTCTTAGTTGTTAGGACTCTTTGTCCTGTTGCCAGTCTCTCTCCTGACTTCTCCAATAAGTCTAAATTATATCATTTAATGATTACTATTTCCAAGACAGCCTCTAACCATAACATCTCCCACTAGCTCTTCTCTGTTCACTAAAAACATGTCCTGTGGGGCACGCCCCCAGTTGGCTCATTGACCAGCTGTGTCAAGAAGTTTTCTTAACACTCTCTCCAGCAACCTCCTGGTCTGTTTCCTCTCTGCTCTGTTTTATTTTAAGCAGACTGGTAAACAGAAGACCCCCTAGAAGAGGGGCCAGTGCTTGTGAGGCTTTTCTCAGCTGCTTACAGAATATTCCTTCTGCCTCTCTATCCTGCTTGGTGGGGGAGGTCTATAAGAAACACCCACCAGGATATTTTCCTTGTTGGCCTTCCCTGAAGTCCTATTTATAAACATTCCACCCTATTGTCACAACCATTAAGCTCCAGACAATCAAGACATTCCCTAAGCTACAGGACTACCACACCACCCATCCTTCCTTGCCTACCCCTTCTGAAGAGTTTATTGCCATCCATTGCAGTGCTCCAGTTCAAGTCATGCCACAATGGCATCTATGTCATGGTTCTCCTGCTGCACAATGGCTCCCAGCTTCTCCTGTTTGTTGCCCATGCTGCATTGGTGTAGGTGTACTTCAGTTTGGTTGTTGCACATTTTTGGACAGGGAAATTGACACAGATGTGCTTCAGTTTAGTTATTGACCCTACCACATTTTTGGACAGGGAAGCCCAAAGTCCTGGGTGACCATTCTCAGGTGCTTCTGTGATTTCTATCACACTGAAAGCCCTTGTGTCTTTGCTGCCAGAAGGATCTCCATCCCCTACCTCCACAGAACAAAGGACCTGGCTACACACTATCCCTCAAATATTGGTGTGCTGCCCACAGGCTTATTTTATCATTTTGCCCTGTCAAATTTAGTTTAAAGATCTTTCAATGAGCTCCATAATCCCTTCACACTGCCAGAATCTTATCTTCTGGATTCTCCTGGGAATGTCAACTCTTAACTTTTATCCTCCACTTGCACTTGAGTTAAGAATTTAAAGTCACCTAAACTAGTTAAATAACATATCTCCCACAGCCTCCATCCTGTCTTTATTTCTGAATAATCCAGGTGTTGTAGAGAGTTAGAACCTGAAAGAAACGCCTTAGAGAAGAAATCTGTAAATCTGAAAATCTGGAAAAATTCAGAAAATTCCCATAATCAGAACCTAATAGTAAATGGGTCCAAAGACCTCAAATCTTGTAGCAACTACAACATTGAAAAAGCAAGAATAAAGGGTATACAGGTATACTGCAGAATTTTCCAATAAACCAAGTCATTACTGAAAATGGAAAGGAAAGCTTTAGAAACTTATATTGAGTCTTGCAAAGCAAAGGGGAATCATATAATGCTATGAACAGTTAAAGTCTGTTAGTATCATAGTAGTATAATCTGAGAACACAACCACTGCTGGCAGTTAAGGTTTAAGAGAGTGCCAGCAGGAGTCCTGATTCATCTGTGATGAATGATTTGGAGCTGTCTTGCAGCCATGAGTCATTGTGCTAGGAGCTGTACCTGGCATTGGTGGGTGAGCAGGTCCTGGAGGGAGGGAAGGAGATGAGCACTCAGTTCTGCACGCGAGCAGGCAGTGCAGGTGGTGCAGAAGGAGCAGGAACTGCCTTAATCCTGCCTGGGGTGAGCCTTTACTGCTGTGACTGACAGATAGCTGCTGTCCCAAAGCACTGGTAGTGTGTGCCTGGAGCTGTCCGTGAAAAATGCTTTGTCTTTTCATCACACCCTGGTGAACTTCACACGTGCAAAATTCAGATCCTAAAGAACTCTGTTGGCTAAAGTTTGCATGGTCATACTAATGTGATTGTTATAAGGGAAGAAGCATCTATTGCATACTCTTTTTTTTTTTTTTTTCCCATAGAAGGACTGGCCTATCTAACAAGATATAATGCAAAGACTGTGAGGGTACTGTGGTATTTATTACTAATAAGTTTTCAGTTTTCTGTGTGATACCCTATTTTTTTTTGCTGGGGAGTGGCCAGAGCTCCTGTTCTTCATGTTTTTAAGAAAAATATTAGCCATAGCCAAATCACTAAACGTGAGATCATTTGGCTTCACACATGGTATGAAGATGCCTGCGTATTGCAGCTCCCTTGCAAGAGATTTACAATATCTCTTCTTAATTATGCATTATGTAGGAGATAAAATAGTGTTTCCCCCTCCTTAGCACTTAGTGAGCATCTCTGCATTACCTTTGGTCTTCTTCTTCATCTCTGCCCCATAAGTGCATCCCAGTCCTCCAGGCTGTCTTGAGGATTTTCCATCTTTTTCCATGTCTGTCTCTCCTTCAGCTCCCACCAGAAACCAACCAATATGTCTATCACCTATTTTTCCCATTGCTTATCCTGGCATTACCAGGAAAGCTTAACAGTGCCAAATGTGATTTCTAACATCACTAGGGGCTGCATGCACACACACATGTTCTGTCTGATATAGGTGCATTCCCTGTCTCTGCTTGCAGTGGCTGAGGTGGGCTCCCACAGCATTAGGACAGTTGCACAGCAAGCCCAGTTTTTACAAAGCTCCTGGGAAATGAAGGAGAACAACGTTGTTAGCTAATGCTGGTCTCAATCCAGAAGAAATGAAATTATGTGCTGAAATAAGGTAACAAGAACTTCTTACTATTCAGAGGCTGTAGCCCTCACATAGTTATACTGCTCCATATGTTTTTGTTTAACACCAGCTTGTCACTGGAAACATGGAGAAATCTGCATGACCTTGCTTTTGAAAGAGCTGATGCAAGATTAGATTAAACTGAGAAATTATAACAAATGCAATAGAAGAGCCCTTTATGCTGCTTAAACACAGTTTGTGTCTGCCTCTGTCTTCATCTGTATTTTTGCTGCTTTGGCAATTGTCTTATAGTAAGAAGCATTATTAGGAAAATTGTTACTGCTCAAAAACAATTTGGTTTTACTCACTGAGTAGGAACAGCTTGTGAATCACTTTCAGCTTCTGCCTGATAAATTTCCAGGTGTCATGAGCTAGTGTTCAATGTTTTTGCTAGGATTCCACTTTCTTCTGGGATCCCCAGGCATAAGCAACTGGGTAATTTTTAACTCAAGACAGTTCTGACTGGCTTTTGCCAATCACCCAAATTTCCCATTAGTTCTTGGCATATAAAGAACTTTAAGGCACCTTATTTCTTTCCTGTAAAATTTTGATTTCTGGTAATTTTCTTGCAATACCATCTTTTCAAAGATCCTTTACTGTGTGTCCCGCTTCTTCTAGTCAAGCATTTGTTCATCTTTGCATTACAAATGTCTTCACTAAACAACCTAGTGTAAAAAGTCAGCAGTGCTATGCTGGGTTTTTAGAGTTTTCTAACTACATTTCTTGGTCTGAAAAAAAAATTCATTATGTGCACAACACCTTCAACCAAAAGACAATGTAGACAGACTAGATGTTTTATCTCATGTGGCTTTGAGTCTAATATGCATGTTTTTGTAACTGGCCATTTTTTAGTATTGAATGACCCTCCTTGGTAATTATACAAGGATAATTTTACTAAAAGCCAAGGCAATCTGATTTGGGAGGAGAGGGTTAAAACCAGAAGATTTGATGAGGGGGCAATAGTTTCACTCAAACTGACCTTTCAGCTTCGAATGCTAAGAATATCATTTTGGGACAACTCCTTTTATATGCCAACTGTTGTTTGCCCTCTGCCTGTTTTGAATAGTATTCCTGTGCAGGGATAATACACTCCCACAGACATGCTTGAGCCTTCTGCTGGAGGAGAGAGAGATAAGAAAGCACAACCTGGTGATGAACTGTGCATGCATGGAGCCTTTTGATATATTGAGGCAGGAACGGGCTCCTCCTTTTTGCTAAGGGAGCCTATCCCCCTGTGTGTCTCTGCTACCCAGTGTTGTTAGCAAGGTAATGAAATAAATAAATCTACTCTTTGCATTTCAGCTGTGGATTGCTGATCACCTTGGTTACCTGTACATGTTGATTCACACAATCTGTTATCTAAAGAGCCTTTTCATATCTCATATTTGCAGAATTTACTTTGTAGGTGCAGACCTCTGAAAAACTTCTTAGTTGTTCCTTCTCCTTTACTTTACACCAAGCAGCTATTAAAAAAAGACAGTAAGCTGTCTAGATATCATCTTTAAAGTTTTTCATCAATTCCTCAAAGTTTCCCTCTTTTTTCATCAATTCCTCAAAGTTTCCCTCTTTTATTGCACCTCTATCCTCCTGAGGTGCACTGAACACTGAGTTTCTCTGCCTGCCACTGCTGACTGGGGGTGAAAGATCTTGGATCTGTAGTTTGTCTGGATTTCATTTAATGTTCATGTTGCTGTTTGAGTTCCTTCCAGGCATGCACTGTGTTTTCCTGGGCCGTCAGGGTTCAGGAAGCTGGAGTTAATGGCCTCTGTACAAGCCATCTGAAATGCATGGGGCCTTCTGGCACTCTGTGCCTTCTACTTCTGGAACCCCTTAAAATTTTGTTAAAAAGAATAAGTAGTTTAAAAGCAAAGCTGTCATTAGGACATGAAACTACATGCAGGAATGTGGTAACACAATGTCCTGCTGTTCACTCATGGTAACTGGAGTGAGCTGTTGTGATCATTGCTTTCACTGTGGTTCCTGACACAAAATATGGACACAGAGTTCAAAAGTTTGCAGGCTTTGAGGTGTCGCAGTGGACACAGCTCAGCTTGGGGATCAAAGATGAGGTAAACCTGCTGGATAGCTTCATTTTTTCAAACTATGGCCTCAAAAACTCATGATATGGCCTTCATAGCTTATTTACTGGGAGCCTGGTTTGTCACAATGATGAAAATAGTAGCCCATGATAAATCATGACATTGAGTTTGAGCTTTGAACCTACCTTCATGGAAACAGGACATGTTCAATAATGGCAACATCATATATCCTAGGCAACCTCTCCAGGCCCTCTGTGTCTGGCCTTGTTTCCATTCTATATGCAAGAGAATGTGATTTTCGAGGCACATAACTCTCTATACCTCTTGCTTCTTTCTTCTCTTTAGCTTAATATTAAAAAAAAAAAAAAGTATAAATTTACTATGATCCAAAACATTACTTTCTGAGAACATGGAAAATATGAACTTAAAAGTGCAGGTTTTTTTTTGATAGATTAAATGTGAGAGAAGAGATGATGAAAATAGTGGTTGTTCGCAAACATTAAGAGTAGTGATATGAAAGCCACTGTTGAGAGCCAGGAGGAAAACAAAATGAAAAACAAATTCCAACGTTAAATATTTGCCACTTCTTAGTAGAGGACTAAGGAGAAGCAGTTGTGAGGAGCAGTTCATCAGCTTGTGGAGTCTGGTTTGCATTAGTGAGCACTACGTCACTCCAGTCCACCATGTTGTCTTCGCATATTGCATAACTGGATATTTATTTTGTGTGGGGAAAATCAGAGTTCTGAGGAAAAGGAATTGAACATCTTCCATGTTAATGCCCCCAGTTCATGCAGATGTATCTAAATAATTTTTGATACTATCATATGAGATATATAAACCTGTCCCTTGGGAAAATAAATTCACTGACTTGACCCAGCTGTATCTGCTTTGATCTGTTCAGCACAACATTGACCCCAAAGAGGCTCCTCTTGTGTATTAGTTCCATCTTAGGGGGAGTTAGGGGTTGGTGGCTTTGGGCCTGGTGATCTCTGACAGAAGAGGCAGTATTGAATGGCAGACAACTCAAGGAGACCTGCAAGCACTGCCCAGTCCAACCTGATCCCTAGGCAAGCAGCAGTCCCCCAACAAGTTATAGCAAGTCATTGTCATCTGTACTCTATATTGGTGTTCTTAGTAGAAGGACATTCCCTGAGCTTCTTGCAAGGTCCTGTATTAGATGAGTCAGACAGCTTGCAGGAAGAGGTGTCCCAGAAAAATCTGTCAGGTGTTTTGTAACAGGAAAAAAAGAGGATAATAATATCTTTTTATAATAACATTTTAAAACAATGTAGAAAAATTGATTACAATGGGTAGAAAGCATACAACTGTGATAAGAATAATATCAGAAATGTAGAAGAGTGGAGAAATGAGGAATCTCAATTATCTGTGATGTGTGTTATGCTTTGCATAGGATAGCTCAAAGGCTCTCAATGTAGCAATACTTTTAATCTCTGAAACATTTTCACTGGTTCTAGACATGCTAGGTCAAACAGAAGCTTTTCTGTCCTGCCCTGGATTTCATATAGATACAGGTTTGCTCCCATTCCAGAAACTGACAGATTCAATCAATTCAGGCAAAATAAGTTACTGTGTTCAAATGCTAAACTTCCAAAAGATATGGAGAAGGAGCTGCCTGGTTCTGCAGTTTTGGAATTACTGTAATGGTAACAGATTTTTTTTTGAACCAAGGAAAATTTAAAATATCTCTTTAAGGAAGAAACAAAATTGCAGAAGACTTTATTTTTTTTCCTTACAAGTAAAAACAACAATTATCTAACCTTGAATTCTTCTCTCACTTCTTCCTCTGCATTTTGTAGGTCTACTTTCAGACCACATGAAAAAGCTGAGTAACTTGGTTGCCTCTCAGCACACCATAGGTATTGATCATCTGCACCAATTTTATAACATACCTTTTCTTTTTAAGAACATCTCTTGACTGGAATGATAGAGGAAGTGCTGTTCTTCTCTAAGATGAAGTGATAAAGAACATCACCCCCTGTTTATAACAATTGTGCCCTATTTATCCTTCTCTTTCTGTAAGTTCATTCTCCAAGTAATATGCAAACAGAAATAGGAACATAAAACAAAAGCTGGATTGCTTGGAACTTTGAGTCAACAAACTCAAGGTTTTTCATTGTCTTTTTTCCTCTCCAAGAGAATTTCTCAACTTAGGGACCTGAAATGACAAAGAAAATCAGTTGGGTTTTGATATATCCAAAATACTGAATCAGAAGTATATGTGAAGTACATGATTGTGATTCATGGTGACTGTATTTATGATAGTTATTTTTATTATTATTTAATTATAATTATCCATAGCTATTTTAAAATCTCCATTATCCCAGTAATCAGGATTATATTAGCTTCATTAAACAAAATAATTGTTTGGACCCAAGTCAATAGCCTCCCTCCTTTTGCAGTTCATGCCTGAATGTGTTACAAGTGTTTGAGCCCTGAGTTTGGTTGCTAGGTAATTGGATCTGTGTGTTTTAGAGGTAGCCCAAGGGGACAAGTTGCAGTGATGGAGCAGCCCTGTGGAAGTGATGCCAGACTGGAGTGCTCTGAGTGCTGTCATTCCCACGTTCATCTGTCATGAAACAGTCTCTGGGTTTGGTCATATAACTTTGCTCTTCTCAGAAGAATCTGGTTAGGATGTGTTGCCTGACCAAGCCACTGGGCTCCAGCCAGCAAGACAAAAATGGCTTTACCAGATCCTCTGTGACTCATAGGCTTTGCTCCTTGGAATAAAGAAGTAATCTGTAATTAAAAAAAAAAAATTAAAAAAAAAAAGTAAACAGTAAAGTCACATCTGTGACTGAGGAAGGCTGTCCTGGTTCAGTGTGAGCACTGTAGTCCTGTAGAGGAAGATGGAAAGATCAGAGCAAGATTGCTGTTTGTCTTTCTCTCCATGGTACTGTGGGCCTCCTGCCCTACATTGTAAATTTACATCCCTAATTTTGGGATTTAGTATAGATTTAGCAATGTTGAGGAAAAACTGGTAGCCTTGTGTAGCTCCTGGTGCAGACTGAAGTGCACTGGAGGAAATCAGCAGATAAACCTGCAAGCAATAAGCAGAGGGTGAAGATATACTTCCCTGAAGAGTCCACAACCTTTGCACAAGATGTGAGAAAAGATTGGTTTGGAGGGAAATACCCAAAAAATGATCCATGGTGGACAGAAGGTGTGTGAGTTTACTTGGACAGCCACGCTGCCCCCTCTTTGCTGTGTAGGAGTGTGCCTCACCCACCCCACACACCTCACCCCAGGCCAGTGCCACCACAGCTTTGGAATAAGACTTGTGCATATTGCAGAGTGGATGTTTCTGTGTTCCTACTCAAGAGCTGCATGGCTGGAAATATGATTCTAATCTAAAATTCTATATATAAATTTAATATATTTCTCATTGTGTTTTACTCACAGCCACTAACTGGAAGAGTCTCCAGAATTGTAAGGAAGTCTGGGATGGAGAAATTCACTGCAGGTGCTCTGAGCAGCTCTTGCCAATGCATGGGGGAGCTTGCCAACACCATCAAGTTTGAACCTCCTCCCCAGCCCAGGAGCACCTTCTGGCTGCGAGCCCTGCCCAGGCATCTGTGGGGTGGGGATGGGAGTTGAGGGGTGTCTCTCAGAGCACAGCTGCACAGAGCTGCCAGCAGTGGCAGCCTGGAGGAAAATGTCACTCAGCATATTGGAGAAGTGCCCTTGCCTCATGAAGAAGCTTTCATCTGAGGGGCTTCACAAAGCATGTGGTGCAAGGTCTGCATCCCAGCTGCTGCCAATGTTCACCTTCCCTCCCTGTGTTCCTAGTGCAGCCTTTTAGAGCATTATGACACTATTTCTAAGGCTTGATTTAGTCAGGAATTACCCTGGTGTTTCCCTGCTCCTCAGACCCCTCAGCTTGGCTGCACTCTCAGCCTGTAACTTTTGTCCTCAGCCCTCCAGATTCTTCCCCTGGCTCTCTTCTACTGCCCTCATACATGAAAGAATAAAACATTTATTCCTTAAATGTAATGGGGGAAAATTCTCCTAATAAGTCAAGGTAAATACATTATTTCCCACATAAACATTTTGTCCTGTGCTTCACTTGCATTTTCTCTCTTTTGACTAGATCATGGCAATTGTAAGAGACTGCATCCTCCCACAGAGGAACAGATGTAGCCATTGAGCACTTTGCAGTCAACAACTGGTGGCAAAAAGCAGAGGTGAGGTGCCCTCGGGGGGACTGCAGCTATTTGCACAGCATGGACCCTAATAAGGCTGGACCTAATAAGTTATATTGTAATAAATTATGTGCCAAAATATTATATGCCACCACCAAAGTCTCTGCCTCTGTGATATGTCTTGACTGCAAACCAGATAATCTGTCTGCTGGCACCACAGAGGAGTTTTCAATTCTTTCTCTCAGCAGCATCTAGGACATTTCTGATGCCATTGTAAGTTAGATCTCACACTATGTTATCATAAACTGTCAGACTTAGGCTATTTTCTATATTTCTTTACCAGATTAGGTGAAAGGAAACTTAGGTAGTTAAGAGACTGCTACTCTTATTTCTATCAATTTATTCCCACTGTCGTTCTAGGACAAAATGCTGTAATTCCTATGATTTTATCTGTGGAACAAAAGGCCCAGATTTGACAGAGGTCTCCAGGGAGTCATTGTTATCCTACCTAAGGAAGGAAGAGTACACTGTAGTGAGAAGGAAGGTCATAATTAGCTCTCAGGTCTAGTTTATTTAGGAACAAGATGGGGGGTTTATGGACTATTTATGTGGTCATAGCTTTCCTGAGGCAATATTTAAGTGCAGTGAATAACAGAGGTAATTACAGAGGTAATTCATACACAATTTAAAAACAGCTAATGATATTTCTGTGAAATAAAGAATTCTCAATTTTTAATGCAACGAAAATTGTTAAATGTCATGCAGAATTCATATTATTAATTTTTTCTTGGGAATAAACTTGCAAGATTTACCACCTGTTCCACATTCAGTCAAGCTCTCTCTATTTGCATCCCTCTCTGTATCAGCAGGCTGCCTTCCTTTCCTGATTCCATCAAGGTATTTTCTGAACACACTTTATGTGTTTCTTATGCTTGTGAGTCTCTGCAGCCCCCTGGACCAACACAGAAATCTTAATGGTTCTTCTGTGTCCACTTCTCCCTGTGGGTCCACTGAGGATTCAGTGTAACCTTCTACCTTGTGAAAAACACACACGAAAGACAGGCTTTGCATAAGGCTTAAAATGCTCTCAAATGTGTTATAGAATCACTAACAATAAAGGAATAGATACATTCAAGTTAAAACATGTACTTGCTTTCCTGTTGTGATGGAACTGCAGCTGGCAGCTGAGTGCCACACGGAAACTCACTTGGCCTTGCTGAGTTCCATGGTTATACTGGGTGTCATGCAGAGGTCTGCTCATCTTTTCCCCTCCCCTGCCTTCTTCAGACATTTGACATCAACATTAAACTCCTTACATGGTGTTGGAGGCAATTTTGGGATTCTACATGGTGTACCTGTGTGCTCTGCATCTCTTTGATCAAATGTCCTGCTTGCTTGGCATTTTAGGGGATTCAAAGGATCTTTCCAGGCCTATTATCCTTGAGAAACACCTTTCTTTTCTGCTGGGAAAAACTTTCTGGGAAAGTTTTCAGTTTATAGAATGTGTCAGCAGCCATTTCCAGCCAGTTGTCTTTAGCACACCAATTATCAGGTCAAACAAATGCCATTTTTTCTTAGGTAGAGAGATCCTGAAAATGCATCTTGACATCCCAGAGCCCGTGCTGTGCTTGCTCCCTTCCCAAACATCCTGTCAAGCTGAGGTCAGCTTCTTTCTTCTTTCTTCTTTCTTCTCCTAGAGTGCATAATTATGTCCTGTTCCAGAAAGGAATTAATTTCTGATCTTTCTCCTTGGGTGGACAACTCATTTTCTTCCCCCTTTTCAGTTCAGCTACATCCCATTACAACACTGTCTGGGAGATTAAACAGTTCTCTGCAGTGCAAGGATTATAGACTGCCTTCCACTCCTTTCTGATGGCATGATGGATGCCTTAGTATGTGATAGACATCTAAAATGTCCACAAAACAGAAACATTTGAAGCCCTGTTACCAAGATTATTTGTCAAAATGCATCAGCTGAATATTTTAATATATTTTTGAACAAGTCCTGGAAGATTGCCCATAGTATATGTATTGTGTATAAAGCATCACATTATCAAAATGAGACAAACAAGATTAGCATCAGAGGCCTGTGGAGATATATTGACTTTAATACTTCTTTGTATGTTCTAAGGATTGGTGCTGTCACACAACACATACTGCAGTGAAATCTTGCATGTCCTTCTTGCATCACAATTCCAGCCCCCTCTTTCTTTCCTGGGTTGTAACAAGAAGCTCATACAAAGGGGTGGTGAAATACTGGTCCCCTTCTGATTTTCTTCCATGGCATTAGTTTTTATCTTCAAGGGCTTGTATGGACATTGCAGGCCATGTCCAGTGTCTGCTTCTCCAGAAATTAATGTTGAATAGTTTTTGTAAACCATTAAGTGTGTTCCAGTTTCATACATTGTTTACCTGTAAATCAAGCTCTCATAGGACAGCTGTAGACAGAGGAGCCAAAACTGTTTGTGGTTTTAAAAAATCTTGACATAAGTCTTTTTGGAATACTCTCCTTTTGGCATATCCCATGTGGAGAAGAAAAATATACACAGCTTTCCCTCATTACCACAAGTTATTTATAAGCACCCTCATCTATTGCTTTATGTAGTCCCCTGTGGAGAAGCATTTTTTTGTTTATTCCAGTAGTCAGCATAAAATTTACAGAAATTATTATTTGGTGTTTTTCCTTCTACCAATAAACAACCACCATTTCAACATCTTTTTTTTTTTTCTTTTTTTCATCCAGTTATTTATGAAACTTTAGTTTTATTTTGGGAATATTTATCCTACAAGTCATATGGTAATAAGTCATCTCATTCCACAATCATTTAGAAGGATTGTTTTCAGAAAATGAACAAGACTTGTACGGTGAGCGCCCGTGTAAGGATGTGAGGCTGGCCCAGATGAAAAGCCTTTCAGATCAAATAGCCTCTTCCAATGTTTACAGCCTGGCATGATCTCTGCAGCACCAGCCTTCTCCAACAGGCTCTTATCTCTGCAGATAAGTGAGCCATGTCAGGTGGCTCAGCTTTCAGGTTTTAAAAATGAAATAAACATTTTTTTTTTCTAAGACTGTGGATAAGACGCAGAAAGAAGGTGAAAGAGAAAAAGAATTCACTTGTTTCTGACACTGGAAAACACAGATTGATACTTGGCTCTGTATGTTCAGATGATTTTTTACCTCTTCACATGTAGCATAAAGCCATTGGTCAGATGCAGCAAGAAATAGACTGAATTAAAGAGAAACAAAACATGAGGTTGTATTGGGTCTGTAGTTACACTGACCAGAAATGAAAAAAAAAAAGATCAGCTAAGACTTTTGAATGGAAACTTTCTATATGTTTTTGATTACCTTGTGTTAACAGCTCTCTGTATTATCCTGTTTCCTACGCCAATTTGCATTGAATTTGCAGAAAGAATTTATGAGGTACTGTCTCATCTCTAGGCTGGGAGTTTCATCCATTTTCATTAGGCACACTGCATTTTGACAGGTACATGGTCTCTTGGATAAACTCACTCTTTCCAAAAATAATGCCTCTGATGACAAGTACAGCTCACACCATTTTTAGATGGAGCTATAAATCAACATTATATTTTGCATTGTTTCACTGTAAGACAAAATGCTGTTAATTTTCATTTATGTTCTTCGCCCGTTCTTTGGTGTCCTTTTGTGTCTTTTTTCTGTGTCCTTCTGATTCCTGTATTAGCTGATTCTTCTTGTGACCATCTTCCCCCTAGCCCATGCAGCTTTTTCCTCGGGTGTCCTCGCTTGTCTGTGTTGTGGTCCCTTCCTCTACCATGCTGCCCAGAGACACGTGTGTTCTACTTCTAGATGTTGCTGTTATGCTGCTGGCTTTCATTTCTAAGCTGCAATATGTAACTAACACTCCTTCTTGGGGTGAAGGTCACATTTTTTTCTCTCCAGAGAGAGATAAATTAAAAAATCACCAAGAAATCATGAATTTGGAAAAGCTGCAGAAGGATTGTTTTCCTTTGTGGAACTGAGTGACAAGAAGCTATAGCTTGTTGCCATACAGACTGAGGTACTTTTTGTGTTTTGCCTTGTTTGCAAGGTGGTCCTGCGACTGTTGCTCCTTAGCCAGCACTACAGACTGCTTATATCATTCTTACGAAAGCCTTAGGGTGACCAGGGTTTTGGTGAAGAGATCTGACACAGTAACTCAGGAAACCAGAGGCAGTTCAAACTTGTTGGTGAAGTTTCAAGCATTGCATTTAAAGGAAATGCTTTAGTTTGTGTGCTTGCAGTGAAGCAGTTATCGTCTTTGAAACCTCCAAAGGCAGGACCTCCTGCACTTAAGCTAACACCAGATTTCTCTGGATCTCTTCAACACCACCTGCATCTCCACCAAGTAAAGTATTTAGGCTCATACTTGGAAGGCTGCTCCATCAGGCCCATGCAATTAGATCTGCAAGCCAGGAAGCTGTCAGAGAAGTTTGATATGAGCTGTGTTTCCAGATGTCTTTCATACTGTGCTGGGTATGAGCGCACTCTGAAAGACTCTCAACACAGGGTAAAGGTTCCCAGTTTATAAACAGCTTCTCTTCATCAGTTCTAAATTCCAAGAGATCTAAACTCTTCTGCATAAATGCCCCTTAAAGTTACTTTCCTCCTTACTAACATGTTGATGCATATTAATTTATGTTCAGCTTGGAACCTTTGATTATCACTGGTGTGTTCCAGTTATTAACTTAATTTTAATTGTATTCTTCTCCCCTGACCTCTTTCCATCTCAGCTCAGAGTTTCACAGTTGAAACATCTTGTATGTTTGTACATGGACAAAACAATTCTCATGTGCTTTATGGGTAAGCCATGAATTCTAGTAACCAAGGTTTTTCTGAAAGCTTGCAAGTCAAACAGGAAACTTTTCAGCTTGATTTTAATTTTCTTTTGAGTCCACATAATCCAACAGAAAGTGAAATCGATTTAGCAAGATTTTTAATACATGTGGAGCTTAAAATATTTTAACACAATTTCTGGTTGACTGCCTCATGCCAATAGAAATTCTGAGTCTGTTTAGAGTACAGAAAACTTGTATGAATCCCAAATAAATCCTAAAATTTTATGGCTTAGATCCATCTGGTTTTCTATACAATGCAATATAATAAATAAAACCTGAAAGCTCAAAGGGAGCTATTGAAACAAACCAAACCAAACCAACAAAAAACCCCCACAAACAAACAAAAAACAAAACCAAAAAAACCCCAAACTTATTCAGCTTTAGAAATTAATAGTTCCTGCCACCTGCTTAGAAAGATATACAGAATCCCTTCAATGTTTAGATTTAGATTTAGACCTGTGAAGTCACTAAAGATGATTTGGGGTATCTAGGTTTAATTTTCTGTATGACAGATGCTGTTTCTTTCACAGCAGTTTCCTGTGGAAACTACATTGTCATAGATAGATAGATAGATAGATAGATAGATAGATTCATTCTTACTAGGTTTCATTCCTAGTGCCCCTCTAGTATCTGGTTGTGTCATGAAAACTAGAGGAAAGAAGAGCAAAAGGAATGTGAAAAGGGAGGTCAGAGAAATCAGTTTAAGTGTATTATTAGAAAAATGTAGATAATAAAGTACAGCTGAAATATTTACATAAAGTCAGAATTTTTCATTTACACACATGAGCATGAAAATCTGGATTGAATGAAAAATAATTGCTTGACATCTAAGTGTTTCTGCAAAACGAGAGTTAATCTGAGAATTAGTGTGAAAGTGAAGCTTTTCTTGAAAGAGTGTTATTGAAAGGCACAAGCAAGTTGGGAAGCCCATCTCAGGGAAAAATCTCACTGACACAAAATCCAGACTGATGGGGAGAGCAGCAGTGCAACTGACAAAAACCAGAAGGTGCCCTATGAAATTCAGAAGTTCAAAGAGATTCTGGTCAATTTGGATCTTATTTGAATCTGATATATGAATTATGAGCTCAAGTAGCTGAGGTGAAAGCAGAAGTTCCAATGAATTGATTCTACACCATATTTCATCAAAATGTGTAATCCAAAGGTTTAGGATAAAATAATAAATACAGGGAAATGCAGACCTGTGAAAGCTTGGGGATACTGATATTTGACTCTTCTGTGTCTCTTCTGTGTCTCTTCTGTGTCTCTTTTGGAAACCTTCATTTCAGTACATTCCAGGGCTTGAGCTCTCTGTTTTGTACCAGTTATATGTCAAAGGCCACCCTACTACAAATACCTTTGGGAGGTTTTACCACCAAAAGCTGGAAGGAGCAAACAGTGGAAATACGAAGTGCATCTGGGCAGTATTTGTGTCTGGCTCTCAGGCCATGATCCATAAAGATTTCTTGTATAGATTTTCAGAGCCTGAATTATTTGGTCTCAAAGTCCTAGACTTTGGACCCTTGAGATTTTTGATGTATGGCCATAAAGAGATATTGCAACAGGAGAACATTAAATCTGATTGCACAACTTATAAGAAGGAAGGAGATTTGCTGAGGATGAACTTAGGTTTGTTTTATTCTGGTGTGATCTAAATGCTTGAAATAGGAGATGAGTACTTTTGGATACTTGGATGAAAACCTAATTAGTCATAAAAGCCTGTGATGAAAAACTGAAGGCCAAAGTTCTGGTATTTTTTTTTCACCCACATAGCTAGCTGGGAGTATTATCTGTGGAAAAATTCTGGAAGAGTGAAGTTTTGCAACAGAACAAAAGAAATGGAATCTGCCCCAGTGAGCAGATTTACTCAGGAACACAAGGTATTACTCAGGTCCCCACTGAATATATACTTGGCATGGAAAGAAAAACTCCTGAGATTGTTTAAATGGCACTACCATGTGACAGAAAGTTATCATTTATCCAAAGTAACTCAGAAGGAAAAACATGATCAGAATAGCTAAGAATGCATGATCTGAGATTCACACCAGACTCTAGTGCTGGCAAAGACTTTCTGAGTCATGAAGTCCATGTTCTAATTACTGCAAAATGCTCCATCACTTTAAATAATTTAATCAAGTTATAAGTTCCAACGTAAAACCATTTAATGTTTTTTTCCCAAGGCTACTCATCATGAATGGCTGTTACAAAACCTGCTGTAATGAGTCAAAGCCTTTTATTTTGCAAGCTGAATTTATCACTGGCATTATCATATTCATTTGTTCCGAGGCCAATATTATCTTCCAGCCTAAATATGTCCCTCCTGAGCCGTGCTGACCATCACAGTAAAACTTCACAAGTAATAACAGATAACTCTTCCTACCTTTATCCTGGTTGGATAAAAGTGTCTTTCCTGCTGTGAGATAGGCTCTCCCTTATCAATCCCATAGCCTTTCTCTTTATGTACTGTTAATTAAAATTCTTCATGTCTCTAGTGGCTAATAATAATTCCAAAATTTATTTATTTTCTAAGTGCATGCTCTTATAACATGCATTTATTTGTTTTATCTCGTTTCATCAGTTTCTCACATAGGTTTTTTTTTTTTTTTTTTTTTTTTTTTTTTTTTTTTTTTTTTTTTTTTTTTTCGGAGTGGATCTTTTTTCTAAATGGAGTCAGATGTATAAGCTACCTGAAAGTGGTAAATGGGCATCAGGAGCAGCTGCTACTATGAGATGCTACTCATAGTATAGATGCTACTATGAGGTTGTTGTGTTAGCCAGCTGTAAAAACATTGTGGAACTGCTTTATGAACCAGCAAAGTACATGTGTAACCTGCTTAGGAATAGAGAAAAGTTTGCTGGCTTAATTTCTGAGGCAGAGCATAAGGGACAAAGAGAAAAACTGGGGGCAAATAATAACCTCATATGAGTGACACTCAGGAAAGTTTGGTAAGGGTATTTTAGGGCTCAAACATCAGATGAAAGGTGTTTGAAGCTGTGAAATAATACCTATTTTAGATCCCTGCAGGATGGGAATAATTGGGGCTTCACTTTGATTTAATTCTATTGCAAAAAAATAACTCTGTAACAAAGACTCTTGACTCAATTTTCAGTTTTTCTTAGTGAAAAGCACTCAGTAGACCTTGAAACTTGGCTAACCAAATAACATAATGTGATGTTTGTGCCTTTGCCTGCTTCTGGAAAAGGTGATAACTGAAGGGATATGGAAGCAAAACAAAATTGATAAAACTTGGAAACTGGATTCAGCTGAATGCTTTGCAGTATGTTTGCACTACCCAGCTCTGGGCTCTGAGGACAGCCATCTCTGAAGGTGGTGGCTCATGCCATTGCAGGGGCCAGTGGATCCAGCTGGGAACGGCAGTGCCATCCTAAGGCAGGTATTGAAGGCAAACCTTTACTTCAGTGTTGAGTACAAGAGTGGTTCTTACTCAAGCAGTGAGAACTGAGTGAGCTTTCTGTTGCCAGAGGGAATGCCAGAGGGCAGGTTCTGTTTATCTGCACTCACCCCCAGATCTGCTGTCAGAATGGCACAAGAACTTGGCCCCTGGAAAGAGATGACACATTGTTGGATTCTTTCTACTCCATGTGTTAACGGGCCTTAGCCTTACATGTGATACAGTTTCAGCTGCAAGTCTTTTGGTCTCTCTGTGCACTGATAGCCCTAAAATGATCTTATCCTCTCATTTGAAATCCAGAAAGTGGAATTTAATGATAAACCATGTGAACAAAAATGGTGAGCCTGAGAGGGAAACAAAGAGAAGTGCATTATGCTGTCAAACTTCTCATTGTGAAAGGGAAGATTATGAAAGAATAATTAATACACAATAAATTAGATCATATTATATTGAAGGTAATATTTTGGGGTTAAAAGTCTGTACTTGTTTTAAGATGAATGCTTGTATTACGATGGTGAAATGCAAATGCTGGACTTCGGCAGTTGTACATTTCTGTTCAACTTGCCTTTATTTTTGATTCCCCATGAACCAGTAAATATATTGTGGACTTTCTTTCTTGTGAAAGAAGTTCTGGAGTCAAGCAAAAGATATCTGATAACTTATCCCAAATCATATCATAGAATCAATGTGCTAAAGAGATCCAGAAGAAGCATTAGGAAAAGTTGTTAGAGGCAAATTTGGTCCTTACCTTTCTGAAGCTGGTGGCAAACCCTGTTGACTTCTGTGAAGACAGAATTTCTCTTTAGCAATCACAATATAATTCCACTCAAAAAACTCACCTGAAAAAGCAGGTTCTTAAAATATTCCTTGTCATTTTCCCTCTCTGTGTATTTGCATATCTCTGCCTACCTCCTACATTTGCTCTGCAGTAATGACATGAGGTCAAATGAAGGCTTTTGGGAGGCCTAAGAGACAAAGGGGAGTCAGAAAAATTTTGATCACATTGAAGTGGAGGTCAGGAGTCTTTCTGTCAATAGCCCTCAGTGAGATTAAACTGTCTTCACACTGGTAGAAAAAAATCCTTAAGCAGCAAGTGTTAATTACATACTTGATTAATCACCAGCCCTTCTTCACTAGGGTCTTTACTGAGGTTTGCCAAAATCAGAGTAAAGAAATCTGGTTTCAGTGTTTACTTCAGTAAAGTCATTTCTGTTACTGTATCAAGAAAGCACATTTTAGTATTTTGGGCCTCAGATCCTCTTAGAAACTAGGCAATTCTTGAAAGAGGTTATTTTTCATCTCAGGTATAGTTTTAATGAAATTATTATGGAACCTGAAATTATTTAAAAAAAAATACATAATTTTTAATCAATGAAGTCAAAAGTGCGCTTTTTGAAAGGAATACAGGCAGAATTTGGCTTAAAGTGTAGCTTATAACATTCCTCAGGTATTATTTCATCTAGCATTTGGAAACTAATAAAAGATCCTTTAACTGAAAAGTTGGGTGGTTTTTTTTTCCAAAAAATAGCAAGAGATCTGAGAAAAAGGGCACTTCCAAACACATTGATTTAACTGCTGGAGAGTCTCTTTATTGGCTCATTGCTGCCAGGAACAAGATGCTATTGTGTTGACTTGGAGTCATGGCAGGAGAACACAACAAAGACAGACGAAACATTGTGTCACACATTGTCTGCAAAGGTTTTAGATATTTAGGAAGGGAGCTCTTCTCTCTTCTGATTTTTACAAAGCCTCTTGTTCACCTGCTTTTGAATTTATTTGGTAAATAAATTTAAAGTTAGTTTGCCTCTTTGAAAAAATTCTTTATTAACATATAGACTTAGAAATGGAATTTAAAGTAACTTCTGGACTAGTTGTGTAAAGTTTCAGTTGTAAAACTGAAAGAAGTACCTATAAATGCCTGATGTTTTTATGGCAGTAAGAAGTACATGACTATTTTTAAAGTCAGGCTGCTTTTTCTGTGTCTCAGACTAGATGTGTGTTTCTTGGCCTCACTTGGAAAAAAAAATTATGACTCCAAATCTCTCAATTCCACATGGTAATAGACATAAAGATGGATACCTCCCTACTGTAGTGTGTAAAAGCCCCTAAGATACTCCTACTGTGTAACACCCAGGGGGTCTGCTCTTGAAAGTCCCTGTGCACTGCAGCCCCAAATGCCCTGATGGTGTCAAAGGCACTTTTGTGCTGCAACTCACCAGACACAGCAGAAGACCTTGGGGCTGCACTTCTGAGCTGCCTTGAACACTTCCAGGGATGGGACATCCACTTTTCTGTGCCAGTGCTTCACCACCCTCTGAGAAAATACTTCTTAGAACCCAATCTAATTTTTTTTTTCCTTTAGTTTAACATCATTCCCCCTTGTCCTATCACTAGCTGCCTGTGTAAGAAGTCACTCTCCCTCTTTTTTTATAAACCCCCCCCTCTAAGCACAGGAAGATCATAAGATCATGCCTCATACAGGAAAGCATAAAGGCAATTTTAATAATGAGAAAAATGGTTAAAAAAAATGTGGTCTTCTGAGTATGGAGTTCACTTAAGCAATATTTTTTTCCTAAACATAATAATATAAATGAAACCATATTTTCTGTTAATTTCTCAATATTTTTCCTAAACTCTTGGTCAGCCAAAGGAAGACATTTTCTCACACTTATTATATTTTTGGAAATAATTTCTAAAATTTAATTAAAAACAAAACTGAAAACATTTTTAAAAATTAAGAGAAATCTTGAATGGAAAATTTGAAATGTTTTATTTTGAAATTGTTTGGTTAAACAATATGTACTTAAAATTATTTTTTAATAGCAAAACAAATACACAAAAAGTTTTCAAGCTGCTGAATTAGTATATTCTTTTTTTCTGAAAAATATGTGTTTGAAAAAAAGTTAGCCTTATTTCTGATGCCTCAGCTGACACACTCCTGGACCAACAATATGGGATCATAAACTGGTGGGAGTTGTAGCCTGTTTCTATTTTATTAGCTGACATAAAACCCTGTGTAATCCACTGAAGAAATAGGTCTTAGGTAAAAAACTCTCTATGGTCCCACATAGCTGTTTATAAATCTGCAGTAACTGTATCATTCATTTTTTTCACAGTCAGAAAGCCAAGCATTGGGGAAAACAGAGGGCACAGAATTGTAAGTTTTACTGGTTCTTTTTAACACACAAGCTGTATCCGACTATGTTTTGTAATTTATATAAATGTATACTATAGTAAGGTTTCTGAGGAATCAGATTCACTCTTAGTGTGAATAGAAAACTGCCTGAAAACTGTTGGTCTGCTCCCAGGGCCATAAATTCCATGGCAAGATGTCAGTCAGTAATTTTAGCCATATATAAATATAATTTATTTCAAACTAATTGTTCAATTATAGAGATTACAGAAATAAATAAAAAAAAATAAAGCAGTTGCACTTTCTGTGTTATATAAGAAAGCAGCCTTATCCCCACTGGTGCAGAAATGTGTTTGTTCCTAAACAACAAATAGTCCTCGTGTCAGGCCCATGGTGATTCAGTGGTGTCAGATAATACCAACAGCAGGGTTTGCTACCTGTAGAACATAATTCCCCACTGTAACAAGCTTTTTAAGACTCCCCAACAGCTTTCTCATAGCTTCTTATAACTTGAGGTCAGTTCTGAAGGTGCAGCAGATTTCTAAAATTTTGTACTTTCAGCTGTTCTTGGGCAGCTGTTTTCTTTTTTTCCCCTCTAAAATGCATCAAGAGCAGTCACATGCAGTCACCTGCTCTTGATGTCTGGAATCACAGCTGACAATTACACATGCTCTGGTGCTGGGCAAAACAGCTTCAGCTTAGTTTCAACATTTTGAAGAGACTGGGAGATGAAGTAATGACAGGAAAAGAATTAAGATCTGCCAAAATACTTGAAACAACTGACACTTTAAAAACGTCAATAGGCAAAGTTTCACTTCAGATGATGTAGTAGGAAGCACACAAGAAGTGTTCTAATAATCAAAGTGTGCAACATTTTCATTGAGGAAAAATTCTCAGCGTTAAAATCAATGTATGTCGTCAATATCTGACCCAAGTTTCTTAAATTATCTGCTGCTAGATTAAAAAAAATGGATTTATGCTTATATTTGAAATAATATCTAACAGTTATATTAACCAGAAACTAATTTTTGATATCTAATGCTTCTTAGCTTGCTATTCTTCACTGAGAAAAAGCACACATAATGTGCTAGAGACTTCATACTTCTCTGAATCTTCCAGCAAGTTGTTTTACAAATTGCCTTGAAGCACTTAAGTATTTTAAGTTAACATTGCTGCTTAGAGTATGAAAGTAAGGAGAACATTCACAGTGAAACAAATAAACTCTCCCTGTTTTTACATTTTAAGAAAATACTTATGCTAATGTTTAGTTTTCATAAACAGTATTTGTTTCATAAAACCTAAGTCAAGTGATGGATCCACACAGCAAAATGCAGAACCTTGTAGAAATGCTCTCACAGCTCATGGATACATGAGGAACATTGCAGAAATATCTGGTTGAATAGTGAATTCTTGGCAACTGCCCCCGTCAAACTGAGGCTCTTTAATTGTGGTTTTCAAAGGCTTCTTAAAACCTTCAAGAATTCAGATACAACTTGATTTGACTAGTCACAGACGCTACTGTTAGCTAATCCTAGTGAAACTCTGCAAAGCAGCTGCATTTCTGCAGTGTTGTCACCCTCCAGCATTCTCACCTTCTGTGTGTTGATCCAGAAGTCTCTCATGCCGACCTTGCCGTAGTTACTTGCCTACGATGCCAGACAGTGCTGGGACAGTTTCTCAGATCTGTTAGGGGAGCAGGGATGTTGGTGTTATCTGAGTGTCCCTCACCTGGCCGCAGGTCCTTTGTTATGCAAAGGGTCAGCTCTTCACAGCCTCATTTCTGGGGCTCCCCCGGCCAGAGCTCAGCCTGCAGCTCACTCACACTGCAGCTTCACACCGAGATACCTGCGCTAAATGTACTCCTCAGGACAGATTAGCAAGGTTAATACAGAGATTGAGGTACAAGTGAGGTGTCTTGGGTTATGGAACCAAAAATGTGTATTCTATTTCACTTGTTAAAAGCAGTTGGGGAGATGTTTTTCTTCATCTCGTGTAACTTTGGGGAGAGGGGGGTGGATGCCTTCTGATAATGGGCCAGCTGTTAAAACCAGGTGGGGCAGTTTCTTCTCTCTTTCACCACCCGTCCTCCCTCCAGGGGATATTTTCTGCTGATGGGCCATTAAGGGCCACCAAGCAATTGTCCACAAGCAATAGTCCACATTCCATCATCCCATTGTGAGATGCTCCATCCAGTGGGGGGAGCCAACCATTCTTACCTAAATAAAAACTGAGACGCAGGAACACAAAGTATCTGGCTCCACCAGATTCCCAGAGGAAGACTGGACCCTTTTCACCATCACTGGACCCTTTTCTCTCAGGATCATCTCTGCTCCAACAGAACCACATCTGCCACTCCAGGAGGACTCACTTTTGGACTGCTTCCAACACCCTGGCCAACAGGGTGTCAGGTTGTAGCTCTGACTCTCTGTGAGGGTTTTCCAAAATTGTTGTTTGTTTGCTTGTTTGGTTGGGTGGTTTTGCTTTCTACTACATTTGTGTTGTTAGTATTCCTAGTAAAGAACTGGTATTCCTATTCCCAAATCTTTGCCTGAAAGCCCTGAATTGCAAAATTTTAATTTGGAGGGGGTGAGGAGTTTACATTCTCCATTCCAAGGGAAACTCCAGCTTTCCCTGGCAGATACCTGTCTTTCAAAACCAAGACATGAAGGTAAATCAGTTATTCAGTCTACAGATTATAAAGACATAAGTAATAAGATAGGTAAAAAGAAAACAAAATTTTCTAACCAAAATCACTTGGAGACAGAAGAACTTAACAGTAGTGAACAGGACAATGCACGTAAGTATGTTTATAACTCATATTTGTGACTTCAATGGAAAAATATTGATAAACTAAAGGTGCAGGATAATGATGCCACGTTTTGAATTCTGGGAATGAAAAACTTGAAGTCTCTTTAAGAAATAAGTGCAAGAACTGTATGGAATTTATATTCATGTGGATGTAAAGAAATTGTGAAAAAGATGTTATAACTTTATGGGATGATGATCAGCCACAGAGAAGGATATCAATAGCAGAACTGAAGTATAGTAGAAGTGAAAATCCTAAATAATCAAAGAAAAGTTTGTCCTGGATGTCAGAATGCTTGGGTAAAAGATTGTGAAATTATGAAAAGGGAGGATGAGATGAACCTTGTCGTTGTGAGACAGAAACTGGTGATTCCGGGAAATCTGATGTTTGTGTTCCTATAGGGGAAAAGTGGCAAGACAGAGGCATGACCCTTGTTTTGAAGTTCAGTATGGCAGCCATCCATCCTAAAGAAAGATGATTTCAAATTGGATGAACTGGGAAGATGTTGCAGGAGATTGATTGCCATGAAGTTGTGACCTACAGGGTAGATATCTACCCTTCTTCTCTCCAGATGTAGTCTCTCTGGCATGCCATGGAGGAGAGGCAGCTGCAGAGGGCTATCCAGCTGCACTTACTGATGCCTTGGGCCTTGGGCTGTGTGTGTGCTTGGTCTGCTGGCAGTCTAACCCTGATACACAGCCTCCAGGGTTATCTGGTGGCTGCCCTGCCTGAAGCAACACTGCTCACTGCCCACACACAGCAGATTCCTGTCTCTGCAGACCCCCACTTGGGTTTTAAAAGGAAAAATGCACCATGTCCCAGGGTGATGTGGCTTCCAATCTTTTTACAAAATGTTTTCTTTTAAGCATAACAAATCTAAATGGTCAGGAGTTCTGAGGAACTTCTTGAGGAACTTACAGTTTAAACAGACTAATTTATTTCATGTTGAAAACTTCCTTGAAGATTACAATCTGATTAAAAATGTTAATGGATGTAATTTGAGATAATTTTCTGGTAATGACAAACAGAATGAGTATTTGGAGTGCCTTTGTTTTCTTTGTACAGCAGTATTTATATCCAGGATTATTAAATTGAGATAAATAAAATGACTCTTGTTAAGGGAATAAGAATTAGAGCTTTAATTAGCTCTGCTTATACAGTTTTATATATATATATATATATATAAGTTTATAAGTCATACTCTACAATTATATCACTTGATGAAGCACACCAAGGAAAACCACAAAGGCAGTTGAAATAATCACTGCTGGACAGCCAGGAGCCAAGTGTAAAGAGGAACTGTGATTTCATTTGGCTCTTGCTGTCCTTTCCTGTGTCTCTTTTTCTCTGGACAAATCAAGAAATCATCAAAGTCTTTGTTCTGGTTCCACTGCTGCTGAACCCTGGAGCTGGGCTTTCACATGGAGGAGTTGAGTCTGTTCTCAGCACTTATTCCAATAACCGTGAAGTGTTTAAAATCTGCTTTCAAAAGGTTGGATTACACGAATGCATATTTGAGCAGAGGACATTGGAACACAGTACACAGACAAGGACTGTTTCACTGACATCTCCATTTGTAAGGTATCACCACCTCTAATTTCATTAGGGCTTATACACATTAACAAAAATGGTCACATTTTTCAATGAAATCAAAGAAGCTAAATTGTTTAGTAACTGGTAAGCATTTTATTTGAGGCTTTCAATGAGCATATAGGCTTTTTTTTCTTCTTGGACCAATCAAAATTATACTCAGCATGTATTCGCTTACGTATATATGTGTAAAGCATGACTTTACAATGGATGAGGGATTTGTAATAGTAAAATTTATATTATCCTTCTGATTCACTTTGGTTAGCTTAGTGCTTTTAATTTCCTACAAAATGTGTTTCAGCTGGCTTCACCTTTTTGGTTTTCATATATTTTTACCTTAGGAGTAGCCCTAAAAATATTCCTCTAGACACTTCTGCCATACAGTGTGTCTGGAAGGACAGATTCACCTATTTGCCTTCCTGAATCAGACTTTCCTGAAAAAAACTTTCCTGCAGACAAGCCAGAAGAAACTGTAGAACAAAATTAAAAAACCAAGAATGGGAAATGCAGAGACACTGGATTTCACTTGAAATGTCTCTTAAAGTCCTGTCAGAATGTATTACAGCATCTGGAAAGGGGAAAAACAAGAATGGTGTGTAACAGATTCACCATTCCAAGGGCTCCTTGATCTCAGCCATACTTACTGCTTTGGGGAACTCTTTGCATTAATAGCTAATACTGTATCATTTATTACAGTAGTTGAGCCCAATAAAGGCATTTAAGCTGCTGTGCTGCTGTGTCCTCTGACCCAGCTGCTACCTTAGTGCACCCTGACTTTCATCCCAGAGTGGAAAAATAATATATTGCTACCAGTCCAAATAAGCCACAGGGAATTGACATGGTGTGATGGGAACCTACTGGCAAAGAAGGAGAGCCAGGAGGCATTGTTTTTCTCATCAGCCTCATGAGCTGATGAGGCAGAAGAATCTGAGACACTTGGTGGCAGCTGTGCAGTCTATGTCTCCCTTCCCCATCCTTATTCAGCTCAGCATCCCACTTTTCATCCATCGTGGGCGTGGCATTGACATCCCATGCTGCACTATCACCTTTCCATGCAGGAGAATACCAGGGAAGTGTTTCATACTCCAGCAGCAGAGAAAAAGAAGCCAAATTATGAGAAAATATCTATTTTTTCTATTCTAAGAAGGTAGTGTTACGTACTAACTCAATGATATCTGTCATATGAGTGGGCAAGTTAAAATGGGAATTCCATGGGAAATGCCAATATTTCAAAGTATAGTTTGAGGTCTTAGAAAATTCTCATTTTGATTTCACCTGCAAAATAAAATTGTAATAAACTTCTCCCAGTTATTAGAAAAAAAAAGTGTAATTTTTTCTACTAATTTAATTCACTTCAGCATGTAAAAGCATACAACCATGAAGGAAAAAAAAATTGAATTAAAGTTTCAGGCATTCTGTTATAGCACTGCTGTTCTTATCATGATGAATTTAAATGTGTAAAACCGCCAGACCAGTAGAAAACTCTTTTTATATGGAACCAACATTTTCCAATGAAAACTTGTTTCAAAACTAATGACGGCTGTGATCCCCATACATTTAAATCTTACATGCCCATCTCTGAGAGCAAGGTTCATAATTTTGAGTAAGGTACCATAATCCCAGCAACTGAAAACAACATTAGGCAGCCCTTGTTTGAGAAAAAAAAAAGTCAGAACTCAGTGGAGACAAATATAACTTCTGTGCATATAAAAGTTAGATTACTCCATGATGTCTTCACTGTAGCCAGGCATCTATCTATATTTTTTCTGAGTATTTTACCTTTAAGTCCTATGGAATTGATGTAATTCCCCAGTCTTGTTGCAGTTTGTTGCTAGAAAGACATGACATTTACATTCCTGTAAATGTTCGTGCTTCATCCAGTTAAACTTGGTTAATGTATAAATAAAGATGTGTAATCCTGTTTCCCCACCCTTTTTTTTTCTTAAAATATTTTTGCTAATTAGTCAGAGATGTATGAGTAATTGCAGTAAAGCCATATCTTTATTACTGTAAGCACAAATGCTTGAATGGAAGGAGCTTTTTATTCAGAGTGGCTAAAATATGTGCAGCACTCATACACATAAAACTTTTAAAACTGAAAAAAAATAGTGCAGCAGCCATTTGCTCACTCAGTTTTATGGAAAAAAAACCCAAAGAAATCCACAGCAGTTGTATATTCACAGCAGTACAGGTCTCAACATCTACAAAGAGACTTAGGAACTTGGTGTCCACTGTCTCTGAAAGTTCTCAGATTCATTTGAAGCTAAAAATGAAAACCGAACTATAGGAATGTAGATCACAAAACAGAAAACAAGCCTCCTTTCTAGTTTTGGTCTGAATTTCTGGGTAGACTAAAGCACTTTTAAAAAGCTGTACAGAACCCTTTTCAGCCTGTCTTCAAGTTGTCTTTATCTGTCGCCAGCTTATTTAATCTCCAGATAGTTCCAGTTTCTGATGGTCTAATGTCTTTAGTCATATTTGTCACAAAATTTCAAAATGCACTTACTGCTTTTCCTGTTTCCAAAGATGCCATTGATCACAAATACTGTAATAAAACTTAATATCAGCTTTTGTACTGGGAACTGTTCCAGCTAACAGAACATTGAATCAAATCTACCAGCCCAGTCATCTGTGTCTCCAATTTGTATTACAAGTGAAGGGTATGAACAAAGAATTAACCAAAATCAATTTTTTCACTCAAATCTACTATGACAATAAGAGTTTTTAACGTCTGTTTGCAAGAACATTTCTGTGAAGGAAAAAGCACAGTAACATAGAGTTGTGCATCAGATAATTTTTTAATTACAGATGTCAGTTCTACAACAGCAAGCATTTAAAATACTAACAATACCACATTATGTTCACAAATCTCTTTTACTGCTTGTTTTCACACCGATGGGTTTTGAAGTAATTCTTGTGCATGCAAAGCTAATAATTTCTACACTGTTCTGCTCGGATTCTCCAGTTATAACTCATAGATAGTGTCATACTCTTTTGATGGATAAATATGAAATTCCAAACTTTTGGGTTTAGATTATTAAAACCTGTGCATATTTTGGCTGACCCTGCCTATTTTATTTCTGCATTGTTAAATCGCCTCCAATTCTACTGCAAGATCGGCCAGTTCCTTTCAGAGCAGAGTCTGATTCATGACTGCTATAGGATTCATGAGGGCTACAGGGAAAGAAGCTGCTTTATAAAAGAAATTGAAAATTGACATCTGTCTTCACCTGTAATTTGTCTTTCTCTAAATAATGGTGACTATTTTTTCCAAGGGGGAGTGTGGAGATCACAGCTCTGCAGTTGCTGTTCCCAACACCATAGTCCCTGGAGCAGCGTTTCTTAGCCACCCATTGCAGGAAGAGGGATCTAACTGTATACTAGGGAAAAGTGATTTTCTCAGATATTTACATGTAATAAAAGCATATAACCTGAAAAGACCTCTCAAAAATTTTTGTATTCAAATGTTTTGTGGTATATTCTCCCATATATATATATATGGATCATCTCTAACAGCCTTTTCCCTCTCCAATATGATTTCTTCATTCCATATCTCATTGAGAGCTTCTATTTTTATCTGAAATTTTCATCCTCAAATGATATTCTACCATTGCTCCAGCATTCTGGAATTCCAGGGTAAGTACCTTTAATGAAGGAACAAATAGCAACAAAAAATGAGGGTACCTATTACATTTAATTCACATCTGGAAGCAAAATTGGAGTTTTGAGAAACATAGGAGAAGCCCTGGAACTAGATCATATGGAGGACAGAAAGCAATTCACTTCTGGAAATAATGCATTCACAGCTGATTTATTTGAGGGCAAATCTTGAGGGATTCTTGGTTAAGACCATTTCAAGCATCTGGAAGATGCCCAAAGTTTGATTTCAGAAGTATATGCATAGAAAGTCTTCTAAAGTTCAAAACAGATAGACTCTCATCTACCAAAAGTGGCATCAGGCCATAGATTTTCTGTCGCTTGCTAGCTTGGGTTTCTGGGACATTATAGGTTCAGCTTTAAAAGAAAAATTTGTGTCTAAGTGTGCCTAAATGTGATGTACATGTTTCCAAACGTTTTTAAATAAAAAGACTAAACAAACATCTAGATGTATGTATATATCAGATATTTTTTTTATTTTTAAATATGTATGCACATATGATAAATATGTATGCACACATGATAAATATGTATGCTGCCAGGAGCAAAACATTGCAGTAATTAAATGGAAACCTTTTCATTTCCTGAAGGTCAGCCTTGGTCAAAATATCCTGGTACATATATGAACTGCAGCTCCACTTTTCACCTGGGAGGAAATATCCAGCACTGTTCCACTATATTATTTCCTATTAATATACCATCTGGAATGTAGTTGCAATATGGAGTGGATGAAGCAAAACAAGATTAACCTTACCAAAGCATCCAGCATCAGTGATTCCCTTAATAACCACTCAGACTGATTTCTTCCCAAATTTCTCCTATGAAAACCTTAGAGATTTAACTCCAGTTCCCCATATACCAAATGTTGTGGCAAGAGGCAGCCTCTCTCTAGCAAGGAATCTGTCACAAATAGAAGATAATTATTTTAACTCACCCTTCTATGCTTAAAGATTTAGATAATAAAATCTCTACTGACCAAATACAGCACAAATTTATAATATATTTTCTAATATTCAGTTAGTCTTTTAAGAAATCATGATTTTATTTGAAAAGTAAATAACAGAGAAAAGTCAACAATATATTGAAAGGCTTAACAAAAATGAATGTTCCATCCACCATCTGACTTTGCTTAAATCATCCAGAGAACTGTCATATCAAAAAAACCCCTCCATTTCCAAATAATTGGAATCACTGGTTAAACTAGCCAACAGCTTCTTTGTCTTCAAAAAGATATTAATCTAGTATTCTCTGACAAAGATAAATAGAAATAAATAATTGAAATATGCATTGAAACAAGAAGTAAATGTTAGATCATCTGGTTTCATTTTCTGTGTGAAATAGGTTGAACTGCATTAATTTCTCTTCTACTCTCCTAGTATGTTTGGCTGAAGCTTGTCCTTCAAAAGCACATCTAGTCCTCATTTGAAGACACAAGAGATGGGGAATCTGTTATTTTCTTTACTGATCTGTTGAGATGATTGGTTGTTGCCATCACTGCAAACCTGTGTTGAATTGCCAGTAGTGAGGTCTCAGCAATTCAGCTTTGGCCTATGGTTGTACCTTTCTTTCCTCTATAAAAGAAGTTTTCAGCACCCCACAACTTTTATACTAATGGAAAATGGGAACGAAAAGAAATCTTTCTTCTTATAAGTGGGCAAGTCACCTAACGAATGTTGTCTGCAAGTTGGCTGCAGAGCCTAAATTAGTCTTCAGCCTGCTGTGGAGAACTGTAGTCCATGGGAAGCAGGAAGTGGTTCAGCCACAGACCTTCCACTCCTGCCTCTTAATTCACAGAGTGGAAATGACTGCTGGAAGGACAAAAAGGAGAGGAAGGGGAAATGTGGCTGTAGTGTTTGCCTGTCAGGTCATTGCTCGGTACAGAGCACGTTCTGTGTAACACTGTGGGAAAGTGTGTGCCTCCCTCCACTTCAGCCCTATCCTATGTCCACTCCTGCTGCCATCCCTTTTGGGATATTGTCTAAGAACTATTAAAAAAATCTAACTGTAAGAAAAATACAAATCTATTTAATGAGTTTCTCTAGATAGAAAGGCATGTTTTTGTCATTAAACAATGGAAAAGACAGGAGAGACACCAGTTTGCCTCGAATTGCCAGAAATTAACCTCTCTAATGCATGAAAATAAGCTCCTATACTTTTAGGGATGTGAAGTGAATTTATTCCATTTTCTAGAGGTGAAGTTTTGTAGCTGATGAAACAATATTGTATTGCTATAACTGCATTTTTTCCCCCTACATCTGAGTCAGGAGATCTATAAAAAAGAAAACAAAGTTTTCAGAGTATGTTTACTTTCTTGTCTTTGGAGCATTATTTTTCATTAATCCTGAGACTACAATATTGATTTTCCACACATTTTCATGGTTAAAACTCACCAATCTATTTTGGTGGCCTTCTTGATAATTTGGCAATAAACAGTCACTGTAAGAGCTGGAAGTCAGCTTACAAACTGCACTGTGAGTGGCACAGAGATAGGTACCTGTAAAGCTTGTTGGAACAGATCTTGATAAAACCTAGGTGGAGCATATGGGACAAACATCATGAGGTTCCTATTCTAGGCTAACTTGCAATTGCCTGCTTCAAATAATACTGTTTTAAGCAGGAGTAATATTATGTAGCACAGATCTGCAGAAGGTATTGCCTCTTCAGCTAAGCTGAATCAAAATACATACTCCACTGAGGAAACTAGGAATGTTTTTTATAATGATTAATTAATAAGCTGTAAAGAACCCACATGACTTACTTCTAAAGTCTCCAATCAGTTACGTGAGAGTGTTTTTCATATGCTCAGCAAAACAAAGACGCGATGGGATACTCATGAGAGGCAGTTGTTCAGCAGTTAAGGAAAAATAGAAACATGAAGAGAACAGAGAAAAATCCTTGTGACACCAAAGGCATACTTCTCTGTCTTTTCTTTCTACAGCAGTAGAACCTGGATATTGAGATGAGTACTATATTTTCCAGCATCAAATGCTGGAAAACAGACATCAGACATCAGACCACACTGATTGCTCTAGTGCTTGCTCCTGAATCTTCCACGTACCATGAATACAACATCAAGGATTCAGAATATGTGCTGAATTGGTATGTGTTCAAAATTTGTTCTAGAGGCTATGTTTATGTGATACAATTCACTAAGGCCACAAGTCACATTAAAGCCTGGGATCTTGAAAGGTCCTGGGGAATCAAGAACAAAGGAAGGAGATTCTTGGTGTGGAGTAGGGGAGCTGGAGTTCTTGACAAATATTTTGGTAAAGAGGGAGTTCAGAAAGCAATGTGGTGATGACAGGAGGTAGATTAATAGAGAAAAGCACACAATGAAAAGAAACAAGAGACACTGATGAGAAAGAATGTTGGATTGACTGCACCCAGATGGCTTTTGTTTGGCTGGATGATTTACTCAGCTTTGAATGTTTCATTTGGGTTTCACCACACATCCACGTTTTACACCCTTACGCTAGGGAACCCTTTTGAGACTGTTTATAAATTGCTTGGGTAAACAAGAGCACTGAGGATGAGGAAAAAGTCTTTTATGGCCATACACAGCTTTGCAGTGTCTGTGGAAGAACATTTCTACTGAAACAATGTCAGCATTTAGCTCTTGCTGTACCTATATCCTTAACCCTAGGGTGGAATTTGCTTTCGTCATTAATTCCAGTCATTGGTTAGCAGTGCAGTGGCTTCACAAAGTGTTCACAATAGCTTTATTTAGTGTTTTTACTTGTGTGATGTAGCTTTCAAAAAAACCCTCATGTTATTACTAGCCTGATTTGAACTTGGAGAATACTTAAACTTTGGACGGAGTCAGAGGTTCACGTTAATTTAAATATGCTGTGAATACAGAATCCTGCCTCTTTTACTTCTTTCACAATCCAATTACACTCTCTGCACTTTTTCTGTAATTATTACTGACTCCTATTATTAAAGAATTTTATTTAATCTGCTATTACTTGGCAGTTATGTAGACTTTTGTATTTCTGCCTGCTTGGTCTTTCCTTTTTTTTAATGAGTTTGTTTGCCCATACGCTCACAAATCTTCATCTATTCTCTGCAAAACTGACACAAATGTCCACAAACAGCGCTGAACATGCAGATCAAAACCTCCCTTGTAATTTGATATCTCAGAGTTTCTTCACAAGCAGATCTTCTCCTCACTTCTTTAAACTGCAAACTTATTTGCTATCCAAAAAGAAGGGTGTTTTCTTCTGTCTCACATGGATTCGTATTAAGTGTGCCCTAAGGTCATGTTAGGATCATACGGTTTAGTAAGAAATGAGTGTTTTGATGTGGGAGTTGGCCAAGCTGAAGCAACTATAAACCTAAGGCCATGGGTGATCCCTTTTTAGTTGTGGTGAGTAGTAAAGGTTCATGGGAGTTTGCATGTTAGTGAAGTTATGAAGTCACTGAAAATCAGGTGACTTTGCAGGATTACATGGTGATTGTTCACCCATGAAATCTGAGTGTTTTCTAGAAAACTTGACACTGCTTTACTTTAATGAATCAATTACATATTGAATTTTAGAGAAATGAAATTGTACCAGAACTTAGCAATTTAAAATTAAACTAAAGACTTTTGATTTTTGTTGTTGTTGTTGTTGTTGTTGTTGTGTCGAGTTAAATAGATAAGAAATAAGAAATAGGTTCCTATCCTCTATGGTCCTGTCCTGTCCTTGCCCTTGCCCTTGCTCTGGCCTTCAATTTTTGGGTCCCATAGATAATACGTGGTGTGATATAATAAGAGATGATAGCAAATGTATGATATTAAATTTCTGTTAAAGTTGGGAAATCCTTGTAGTGCTTCTGGCACATCTAAAAAGCAGGTCCATCAGCGATATAGTTATGCTGTACCTGGAAATAATTTTAGACAAAATGTTTTGAAGTGTAGGGGTGAAGACTTGTGCATGACTCATATGAATTAGGGGCTGATATCTGTCAAAGACATGAAAACACCATTTTATTTATATTCAAGCAACTATATAAAGATATACCTGCAGTATTCCTAACCTTTTTTCCATAAATAAGTTACTCTATATGACTCAAAAAACCCAAATGAGATTGCCAGAAAGAACTCTACAGGCAAGTAAGAGCCTGTACAGCATGGAAAGTTGAAAAATGCCATTTTAAGTGAAAAAGCCTGAAGCAAATATTTATGCTTATTTTCAGGCATTCATAGCTTTAGTCTGTTTCCAGCTTCTGCATTAAGGGTAAAATAAAATGCATACAATATGCTTTGGGCTACAAGATCTGAGAGAAATTACAAAGATTATAGTTGAAATATTGGAATCAATTAATCAATTATTTAGCAGCATTTTAGATTAGGTGCTTTGTCCTGCCATTATCCCTAGCTGCAGTTTGGTCTCTTGGAGGGGAGGAATTGTGTGTTGTTGTCCATTCAAACACTAGTGAGGACAAGGTCCAGCTAAGCCTATCTTGTATAGTGAAATTTGGGTAGGTTTGATTCTAGAAATGAGAAGACATGCAAGTCCTTCATTATATCAAATATGACTTTTATAAATGGCTAATTATTAAATATTTATTTCTCTCCTTTCAGTTTATCCTTTTGGATTTTATCTCTCTTGGACTTATACCAGCAACTTAATTTCTGTCTTCCACAACACAGCCAATGCTGCTTATTCCCTCTCCAAGTTTCTGATCTTACAATTACCCTGCTTTATGGAAATAAATTTGCAAGGGGCTTGGGAGCAGGACAAAGGTGTATCACAAACAATGCAATGACCTCAACTCCAAGACTGAGTTAAACCTCTTGACAGTTTCTTGCGTTCTTTTTTGTTTGCTTGGGGTTTTTTTTCTGCTGGTGAAAATCTTAAAAAACTGTTAGGTTTTCTAGGAACATTTATTGACGCTTATAAAGTTTTGTGAGTTGGGAAAACACATTTCAGGCAAATCCTTTCAGTGTGTCTAAGCATCCTATTGTACAAATTGGAAGCACTTTTCAGCAATAGTTCAATTGCAGGTGTTGACAGCTATAATTTCTAGAAACACACCTAAGTTTTCAGGTCAAGCTGTTTCATAGGACACTCCACTGAAGTTGGAAACCCTCTGGGAATCCTGGGAGTTAAGCTATGTGACTGAAACTCCCACTTACAGAAACTGCAAACCTGTGTGTATCCATGCTGATTAACCTTGTGCTTGTCTCCTCACTCAGTACTGATGTTGCCATAACGTCGTAATTCCCCGTTTTTCTTCTAATGCCCCAAAGAACATGCTGAGTTTTACTCCCCTGGCTGCAAACTATGTGCAAACCAGTCTTTACAGTTGCAGCCCTCACTAGGAGAAGATAATCACTAAGGAATAAAGGAGGGTATGTACTTGAAGGGTGTGTGCATGAGGCAGAAGCCTATATGGGAAGAATCCCCCTGGTCAAGTAGCAATAGGCAAATATCATCCCTGATACTGAGTAGATTTTGTCATCTTTGACAAAATCTTCATCTGTGGAAGATTAAAAAGGACTGAGAGCAGGATATGGTTCACCCTAAAGTAGATACCGATGGCCTGGATCTGACAAAACATCCAATTGCTAAAACCAGATGTGGTCAAGGATAATGTTCTTTGGAAAGGGACAATGCCAAGATGTGATGACTCTAATTAGCATTGACAGAATATGTTAATGCAAATACACAAATCTTTCTCAAATGAATAAAAAATTCAAAAGTTAAACTCAGAAAAGGCTAGGACATAAGCAACCACATCTGGGATTTGTGGTCATATCCCTCACTGAGCTACTGAACCTGCTGGGATTTAGTCACAAGACAAATATGACAGTCTACAGAAAACAGACCAAGTAAAAATAAAATAAAATAAAAGGATGTATGACTCAGCAATGTGGGATACACCCAATTCTGTGAAGTGACTAGTCAAAAAATACTGCCTTCTCAGACTCCAATGTGCAGAGCCTAGAAGGGATTAGAATTAATTTAATTTGTCGAATGAAAGTTTTATTATTGTCTGGAGTGGTTTTTTTTTCTGTGATGAGATAAAAATGTGTATTAGTCATTCTGTAATGCAGGGGTGGGGTGGGGGGGGAGTAGGTTTTAGTTCAGTTCCAACTTACTATGAAGCTTCACTCAAAACTTTACCAAAATGTTTCATCTGAATGTGGAAAGGTAGTCACCTACTCAGAAACCAGGAGAAAAGCTGAATTAAAACGGAACAAATCAAACTCTAATACCTCTTCCTAATTAGGTCATCCTGAGGAATTTTTATGCTTTTCTGTTATTGAACCACCTGTTAGTGTCAGAAGCACTCATCTATGGTGAGGGAATCAGTGGGAGAAATATGAGACTGAACAGAAGGATTGTCCCTCATTTTGTGAATCCCTTCCTTTGTGACTTGATTGTGTACCAGGGTCCTCACGTGTCAGCAGGATTCAATATCTTCTGCTTATTCCACATCTCCCATGAGGACAAGAGGGAGCAGAAGATGCTGGCTGGTCACTCAGAGCAACTTCCCTGGACCTTATTCAGGAGTTATGCATAGAGTTCACCAAGTTCAAGGCTCTGTTAATATGAGTAACAACTTCTGATGAAAGGTTTTGCAAAGTGAGGCACAGCTGATTCTTTTGGTTAAATGCAAATGATATGCTGGTATACTTTGAGACATTTGTAGAAATTATAAGAATGTATTAAATATATATGTACTTTTTCTCAAACAGAAATGGAAACACACCTTTAGGTCATCTTTCTTTGCCAAAGGGGAGTTGTCCCCTAAAGTATAATTTCTAGGATTTGGAATAGCTTTTCAGGGTTTCCTCCTGGTATCCTGTTTTGAAAGGTAACCCAGGACTGTAGCTATATATATCAGACTGTAAACTAAAGTTGGATGTTTTTAAGCTATTCAGACTACTGATCTATCTGGAAATTTTGAGTTATTCTATTTTGAACCTTATTTATGTGGTAGCTGGAAGAAATAAATGTTTATTAATATGTATTGAAAAGTATTGTGTGTCTTAAATAAAACGTGAACTGTTTACTTAAGCAGTATTTGTTAATGTTGTGAAATGAATGCTGTCCTGCATTCTGCCACCTTTCAGTGTAGCCTTTCTGATCTGGGTTGAAAAAAGCGCATCCAAAGCAGATCAGTTGTTCAAAGAGGTGTTGCTCTTTAATGTAGATCTCTTTTACTTGCTCACCTCCTCTTTTTCTCAGTCAATTGTGAAAGAAAAAAACCCAAACCCTAAAAGAAATGAAGTGAGAAGCAAGAGTAGAAGTCCAAGTAGAAGTCTAATTGAAATAGTGAATTTGGGTTTTTTTTAAAGTTGGATTTACATTTCTTTGAATTTCTTTTCACTGAAACCAGAGTCAATGAGCTGTTGACTTGCATTGGACTTATTTAATGAAAAGCGTCCATGGTAGAGTGAAATGTCAATTCAATGTAATATAAAATAGTTCATGTTGATACATCCATTTGTAGTTTATTTAGTCAGTGACAGTGACTTAAATAAAAAAAACCTGTTAACCCCAGAAGTGCTCACCCCTGAAGGAGTGAAGCCAGAGTCAGGAAGTTATAGAGAGGCCGAAATAAATGAATTAAAACACTGCCATAACTTCCATATGTGGTGGTGTAATACAATTACTTACAGAATCTTAACTGCCTTGAGGAATGGATGCAGGAAAAACTGCACTCTGTGAGTGCAGTGACTTTCAAGAGTGACATGAAGTTGTACATAGGTTGTAGCTCTTTGCCAACAAACATTCTGCTGATGCTAATAATGTTGAACAAATTGATAAAATGAGAGTAAGGGCTGAAAAAAAGGATCCAGAATGTGGAGACATAATATGGAAAACTGGTTTTACCTAAATAGTTTGGCACACAGATTTCTCTGCTTGCAAAATGGGCAGCCTACACTTCTTCTGATCCTCCCCTCTTCTCTTGGGAATGTTTTTCTTTTAAAGTCTTCGTTGAATTTTTTTATATTTGGAAGCTTGGCTGCCTCTACTAATTTATAGAGGATTTATCTAAACATAAAGGAATGCTTCTTTGGGAGTATCTGCATACTCATTTGGAAACAAGGCTTTCTTCTTACTTTAATTCTTACTGTATATTGACTCTTTTCATTATTTCCATATTACCAATTTAAAAAAAATCTCTTACCTACTAAAGAGTTTCCAGTTCATTCCATAACAGCTGCCCTTATCATCTACTTATTCAGTTTGTGTCATACCAGTTTGTCTAAAAAATTACCATGGACCTCATTGAAGGCCATGCTAAAATCAGCAGCATCCACTGCTGTCCCTGTTGTCTGTGGAGCTAGCCATTGAACCACAGAAAGCAATTAGGGTGGTCAAGTATGACTTGCTCCCCGTCCCCTGTCACCTTCTTCTTAATCATGTATCAGAAAATTACTTTGAGGAGGAATTGCCACATAATTTTCCCAGGACTCTCCAGAGAAGCCTGTAATTTCCCAGATTTTCTTCCCCTTCCTCAATAGTAGCATCACACTTTCCTTTTTCCAGTAATGTGAAAACTACCCTGATCACCACGACCTTTCAGAAATGATAGGAGTGAATCTTTATAGTGACATTGGCCAGCTGCTGCAGCATGCTTGAGTGTGTCTCCCTCTCCTTGTGGGTCCTACTTCTCTCTGGCAGATTCTGCTAGTAGCCTTGGAGAACTGTGATGCCAGAGGGAAAGTCGACCAGTGAAAACAGAATTTCTCAAAGGCTCTTGTCACTGCATCCAAATGACCAGATTTTTCCTAACCTTTCTTCTGCTGCTGATGTACCTACAGAAGAACTTCCTTGCCCTTCACTTTCCTGTATAGTTTTAACTCCAGCTGAATTTCGACTTTCTTAATTCCCTTCTTGCAAACTTGGGAAATGCTTCTACATTTCTCCTGGGTATGACCAGCTCCTGTGGTCTTTCCTTCTGTGTATGAGCTCCATCAGGAATTGCCCATTCAACCACTCTGGGCTTCTGCCATGCTTGCTCAAGCTTCTCCACTTTGGAATGTGCACTCAACTGGTAACTGTCACTTCTTTCTTGAAGTGAGACAAATATCAACTGGTCTGGCTCACCTTTGATTACATTAGTTTTTTAACATTATGAGTTATGCAAACACAGTTTTTGGAGGAGAAAACCCTATTATAAATGACAAAGTTCAGAAACTTGGGATATGTCCAAGCAAATGCAAAAGCAAGATGGGTTTCAGGAAACTGTAGTGAAATAGCAATTTTAAAAATCCCAGTTTGATGTATAAGATGTAGGGAAAACAATGCTCTATGGTTATTGCATTATCTTTAGTCTAGGAATAAATCTGAACCATAAAGTCCAGTGATTCACAGTAGGGCAGACCGTGACTGACTTTCAGCTATTTAAAAAACAGAAGTAGTTTGCCAGCAATAGATCAGTGTTTTATGGACAGCATTTGCTGATGTTAGGGTGGTTGGCACTGAGCAGCGTACTATAAGTCTGTAGAAATTGAGCTACCAGGTAAAATATGTCTGTTTCAGATGCTTCTTCCAACAGTTGTCAGCTCAGATGAAAAAGTAATAGAAATGAGAGATACAGAAGACTGAGGATGCAGTCATGCTGTATCTATTTCCTTGGCAATACATGTTTGCCTGCTAGAGTTCTTGCTAGCGTCTACTTCAATTCCACATATATAGCAAGTTATAAATAGAACAAATGCTAAGAAATCAAAAGGCTCTTTTCTAAATATTATCTGGTGACACTTCATCTGGAACTTAAAAAAAACCTTCAGCCATGAAGAGAAAGAAAATAGAACAGAGATAAATCTAATGAAATAAATATGCACAGAGGGAAAAGGAGAGAAAATAATCCAACCAAACAGCCTCAAGTGTTGGACTCTTTTCATGACACATATCTGAAGCTCACATGATTTGGATGAGTCTAATATTTCATTATACTGGGTAGCAGTTGATGGAGCCAGATGGTCCCTCAAAGAAAGAGAACCACAAAGAATCCTGCCAAGCTGCTGATGTGTTAAACACTCACTCTGTAAGCAGTGTTGTAACCAGAGGCCCTTACTCTTGGAGTCACAAAATGGAGGGTGTTAAAAAGCAAGCTTTGAAATTTGTTGTACTTGTGGACTCCCCTCCTGGCAGCAAAGCTGGTCTAAGCTGTTTGTATCTACCTCCCCTTCCCCCAAGCTTGTTCCTCTCTCTATATCATCTCCTCATTTGTGCCACCAGAGATATTTATGGTCTTGCATGGCAAACGTGATTTGCTAACTGATCACACATGTGTTGGTCAACTCATTCTGAGCAAAACTATCTTAAACTCTGCCCCCCAAAGTTATTTTTACCCTGGAGTCATTTAATCAGTTCTTTGGTTTGGTTTGTCTCACAGTCCTGCAAGCAGCTATACAGTAAAACTGAAGGGGATGGCATGGAAGCAAGCAGAAATGTCTCTGGGTAAGGGCAGGGAGAACTGTTTACATCAGAAGAATTGCCAAAGGAAACATCCGATGAACCACAGTGTGAGCCACGTGGTTTTCCATTAGGACTGAATCTGGTAGTTTGCCATGTACAAAGTGAGAAGTAGTTCCTACAAAGGAAAGCTTGTAAGGTAAGAAGTCAAGACAGAGAAAAGGCCCAAGTGTGCCATTTTGCCAGTGAGGGCTGAGAGGTGAATCCCAAATGCTGAGAGCTACTAAACATCATGGCCATTTATTTTGTAGCTTTAGTGACTGCAACACAGATTTCTGGGTTAGAACTACTCTCCTGCAAACATGCACCTTGCTCAGCACAATGAGAAGGAAACTTCCTGGAGCTACTTAGAATAAGAAAATAATCTGGTTTTGGAAGGATTTAACTATACATTCTTAAAATTTTAATTACCTGCTTTGTTCAACAAGATATTCAGGAAATTGGAGAAGATGTTGCACTCTTTGTGTCAAAGGACCAGTCAGAAATGTCAGAGGAGGCAGAATTCCTGATCATAAAACACTCAGCCGTGTTTATAACAAATCATAAATGCAGTTTATTTAAATCCTACCTAGGTTTATGCTTTCATAGGCTTTTCTTTGATGGTGTATCTTGGAAAATATATATGGCGCTTGCTACTGAGAGTCATGCTTCATAGAAAATATTTCCTTGAAGTATCTGTTGCTATAATGCAAAGGGCATTTGTAAAAATTCTGTCCTTATTCCCCCTAGCAGAGATTGTGAGATGAGCTCCTTTAGGAAAAAAAATATATGTGAACCTGCCCAAGTGCTGCTTGGACCTGAACTTCTTTAACATAAACACAGACAGGTGTATGCAGTTACAGAAGGAACAGAAACAACCCTCAGACAAACTGCAGGAGTACAAAGGAAACCACACAGGTTTCCAACAAACAAACAGCCAAAATGCTGACATTAGAAATGCCACTAAAGATGTCTTGGGGGATGGGTGTTGTAAGAACATACAACCAATGTGAGTCAAAGTAGTCATGGTACAAATGATGGGAAATTGGGCTGATTGGTATGATGGGAAAGCCCACAAAACTAGAGCAGATTTAATCTGCTTGTTACCTGAGAAATGAGACTTGACAGAACTAGAGTCTCTTTCTGCTCTTGTGTTCACATGTGAGTCTGAAAAAATAAAAATATATTTCCCCATAAATATTCCCTATAATTCCCTATAACCTGTAAGTTCCTGTGTTCAAGACAATCATATTCAGGGTTTACAGGTAAACCACTTTGACTGCTCTCCCTAGCCCAAATAACAGATTTATTTCTCAGTAAAAATGCCATTTTTTTAACTCTGTTTGCTTTAGCTACAACAACCTTTTACACCTGCAGTACTTGAAAATTATTTAAGGGAATTTGATTTGTGTTTCTAGGAAGCAACAGGAATAATTGTTTTGCTCCCTAAAGGCAGTAAATTTGCTGCCTTCACTAAAAAAATGGAGGGGAAGTTGAAATTCGTTTCAGATGAATTGGAAATGTAACACCCCTCCTCCCCCACCCCGTTGCATAACACACAGAAAAGCATATTAAAAAATCCCCCCTTTTATGATAAAAGAAAATAAAATAGTTTGGGTTAAAAAAATTATCTTGTTTGGCCAATGCCAGCTGCTTTAATATGATATGATTTGGGTTTTCTTCTGAGGAAAAGGATTGGCAATTTTTATCAAGAGATGTACTATCAATAAAACAGAGGAATAGCCACTGCTCTGATGTAAAACATGGCAGACCTGCAGCCCAGAGTCCTGTATCGACACAGGAGCTGTGACACACCAGGAGACACCAGCACAGGAGGGTTTATGGTGTCTTTCCAACATGTGGTCAACACCATTTCTGACTGTTATCTTCTGCACAGTCAGATAGTCTGTGTCCATCAGTCACAGATAGTGACTGTCACACCACGTATTTTTTGGACTCTAGAGACATTTGTTCAGACAAGCACTTGCTGTTGTTGGGACACGTGAGAGTGCCTGGCACTTCCCCTTCTTTCTCTGTCCTTTGTGGGTTAATGGAGGAGATTCTTCAGTTGGCAGTGGAGGAGAGCCAAACCCGGTGAGCAGTTCAAGGAGCAGAGAGAGATTACTGTCTGACATGCTCCGTGATTACCTGCACTGCTGACACTGTGGAATAAGCCACTGTAAGTGGCTTTCCTGTACTGAGGAACCCTGATCTGCACACATTATTGGGGGTCTCTCACCATCGAGTAGAAGATCATTAAATGTGCCTAGACCATCCTCTTCAGAAGCACTCTGTTCCTCCCACCCTGTACACCTCCCAGCTCTTCCCATTCTTCAAAATGTGTCGTGTTGAATCATATTTCTGCAGCTGTTTTTTTCTCATGTACCAAAAAAATGAGATTAGGTAGAACATATGAAGTCTGGGCCCTTTAACATGCATAAGCAGCATGAAGTTACTATTGAATCTAATTCCTAAAAAGGGTGTGTACATTGATGTACTTTGATATATGTATGTGATGCTCACTCAGCCGTCTTTCCAGATGTCTGAACTGTCCTATCTCTCTCAATGTTTCTTTACCAGAGAGGTGTTCCAGTCTCTTCATCATCTTCCATGGCCCTTCATTGGGCTCTTTCCACCATGTCCATGTCTCCTGTACTAGGAATCCCAGCACTGGACAGAGCAGTGTGGTCTCACCAGTGTCAAACAGAGGGCCAGGATCTCCTCCTACCACCTGCTGGCAGTGCTGTGCCTAATGCAGCCCAGGACAACGCTTGCCGCCTTTGCTGATTCACGTTCAACAACCAGCATAGGAAATGGAGCAGTAATTTACAGCAATCACTAGCACTTTTAACTGCAGCTATTATAAAAGTTTTTAAATCCCTGATGTTTTTAATGGATTGCAAGTTCAAAAAGACAATTCAGTAGAATCTGTGTAAAAGTAAACTGTCCTCCCCAGTGTGTCTTTTTTGGCTTCATTCAATTTTTTACTATCTGCTCTGATGGTTTAGCAATTGCAGCTGTCTAACATGAAAGTGGAAAATAGGTCAAAGGAAGTCATGCAGAAATGCCTCAGAAAAGACACATTGCTGCTACTCTTGAAATAACTGATCTCTGAGAGGATCTAACATCCAATTATCTACTGAATTTTCATGTTTTGCTCTCCCTCAAACATAATTTTGAAGGGCAAATGGCATTTTCTGCTTTGCAATAATACAGTAACTCACAGTGTTTGGAGCATGAGTGCCAATTAACTAAATTAAAATCTTAGGAGCCAATTCACTTTTGGGAGGAACACAAAAGCTACAGTGCTGCTGAAGACAGAGTACATAATATCTTAAAGTTATCACAAGTACAAGATGAAAATAAATCTTATCAGAAAATTGAACTCCCATCAGTGGTGCACACTTGTGTGTGGGATTCCCTTAGCATATATTTATATATGGTATAAATTCACAAATGTAGCTCAAAAGATTTGCATTTATTTTACGGGTGTATCTGTATCTGACTGTTCCCAAATCCTGATTTTGTCAAAGGCTGGAAGGATTATTGAAAAAGGTGGACTTTTCAGAGAAGTTACAAGATACCCTCCCAAGGACTCCTATACCAAAGCAAATATGAAAATAAGTGAGTGGAAATTGATGATCTGTAAAACTGCAATCTCTGGCAGCTTAGTGGCACAAGAGGAATTTTTTGCCATATAGAATTTTTTGTTTCAAACTATATAAAAGGAGAAAACATTGAAACATTGCTAGTACCATACTATGGTGGTGGGTGGTTGTTTTTTTCTGGGCTTTTTGTTTGGTTGATTTTTTGGGGGGCTTTTTGTGTATGTGTGTTTTCTTTGAGATGGGAACAGTGCGGGTGATGTAAAGCTCCAGGGAATGAAAATGTCCATTACTAGCAGCAGACAAATGCTGACTTATCTCTTCAATGGTCTAAAAATCAACACTGGGAAACACTTATGAAACAGTCTTTTCTTGTTTACTGTTCTTTGACTTGACTATGTTTTTACTTAGCTATTTATATTCTCTCAAATTTTCCTTTGTTATATTGGAGTAAAGCATAATAAGAAAAACTGAAAGTAAGTAAGAAATGCTATTACTCAAATAGTGGTTTTTCTTTAGAAGTTTGTGTTTGGAAGGCACTGAATTAGATCCTTACCAAGGAATAGATTGTGGTAACATGAATAAGATAAAAAGATTGGGGTTTCTTCCTGTTTTCCTGGATCCTTTTGGTGTACTGATCCCGTGTGAGAATAAGCTGGTACTGTGTGTTGATACTTAGCTCTGTTTACTTACAGTGGCTTTTGAAAAACTTCTCCTGAGTCCTTCTTTGGTGCTGAGAGGATAATTTTTGGTCACGGGAAATTCCAAAAGGTGAGAAATGAATGTGAGGGAATCAACAGAGTAGAGCAACCATAGCTCATTTAGTTTCCCTTCCTACATTGGGGAAGAAATATTGTAGGCTACATTGCATCAGCCAAATCTGAGTTCAAGACCTCATCCAGAGTGTTGAAACTCCTTGGCAAAGTTGAATAACATCTGCAAATACTTGGGTGGATTTTATGTATGGCTACAATACACTCAAAACACATTGCAAACTGCATTCAAAACTATAATTTTGTAAATATTTCATGTGGACATAGTACATCTGTAAAGAAGAAATTTGTAATATTTGTGAAGATTTGCTGGGCTATATACTTACATACGTACATATATATTCCTATAACATATATGTATTTGTGTGTGTATACAAACTGCTTTGTTTTATTCTATTTTATTTTCAAAACAGCATCTTAGATCTCACTCATGATCTTACTACACTTAGTAAGAATTATACCAAGCAAAAATGTAAGGCATAGCAAAACAATTACATAAAAAGATCATCCAGTTTTACTTTTAATACCACATGGTTCTAAAGCTGTCTAAGATTATTAAAAGATTTAGCAGAATTAAAACATATCCATAGTATGTTTACTTAGTCATTACGTCTTTATATTAAAGTCATATGTAAAAAATACAAAGAAATTAAGCAGAAAAGTCACCACAAAGACCTTTGATTTACAAAGCTACCTTCCACAGGGTTTAAAAGTCCATTCTCCTGAGATTCCACAAAACCATTAAGTTAAGACAACTCTTATCTTATCTATCTTTTAAAATTTTCTATATTAGATACAAAATCAAAACCTGCTTTTTTTGGAAAGTGTGTACATATGATTGTTCTAGTATTGCTCTAAAGAGTGCAGTGCTTTGCTATACAAAGAGAAGTCCTTGTGCTAGGAAGTTTACAAGTGGTTCAGCTCTCTTCAGGCTAACAGATCAGATCTATAAAGCAATTAGTCACGTGCATATAGTTTTAAATGTTTGATTTCCCTCACTGAGTTTTCAGCAGACTTGGTGTATCTATACATTAGCAGATCCAACCCTGCGTACTTGATGATAGAAGTACTTGTAAGAGGTGAGATCAGGAGGCCACAGTTTTGGGCAGGAAGTGGGACATCATTAGTAATTTTATGTAGTTTCAAGGAATTATTGGAACCTGGAATTGTTCATCCTTGAGAAATTCTGATATTTCAGAATTAGTATTTACAGACAACTAAGGAAAGCAAACCACCATCTCTCACAATGATTTATGAAATGAGAATTTTTCAAAAGCTTTCTGACACTTGGCTTGAAAAGTTTTGCTTAAAACAAACAATTTTCTAAATTGGTACATATTATTGGAAATTATCTTAACACTAAATGTTATCTGCTTGAATTAGCATGTTGTCCTAGGAGACTTAAAATTTATGTGTCTTATCTTTTCAGAGTCCTCTTTGACAAGCTCCTTGCATAGAAAACATTTTCATAATATGCTTCAGTCATGTTTTTTTTTTTCTGTCTGTTATTGAGAAGGATCACAGTAAGTCATGGAAGATGTATTATGAATATATGAATCTTGCCTTGGGGTGGAAAAAATATGTACCACCGATATATCTTCTTAAAATTTATATCTGGTGTACAAAAATGTTACATTGTTCCAAAAGTAGAAGAAAAAAAAAAGAAAAAAAGAATAAGGGAATTAAAAATAAATAAAGAATATTTAAGTCAGTACCACTCCTAAAACCTTTGCCATTTTATATCTTTTCCCCCACATCATGTGGGTGGAAAATAATTTGGTTTTCTAATCAGTCTGGTTGAGTAGTTTTACTCATGAAAATTCTGTGCAAAACCTGAGAGTGCTGAGTAGCAAGCTATATTGTGAGACGAAGAGAGTTGTCTAGTTTTTGTATGTGTATTGCAGCAGATACATTCCTTAATACTGCTTTCAAGTTTGGGATTACAGCCCACCTGAAGGAGGCCCATTACATGCATGATATGGAAAGAAAATGAGTGAACACTAGTGAGGGGGAGATTATTGGAGGAATAGAATACGTGCACTGGGCCATTGAAAGAAATATATACTGCTGTTTACATTTGCAAAGAATGTTCCCTAAGAATTTTGTTAAGAATCCCTCTGTGAAGTGATAAAATCTGTCAGTCTGTATAAAGTGTTATCTTATTTTTATGTGGCCAGCACTGATTGCAGCTAAGTATGCACAACTGATTATTAAAAAATATTTGTATATTTATATATGCACAAAACTGCATAGATTGCTAAAACAGATCTAGTTCTACCCTCTTGTACTAATTTCTTTTCAAAATCCAAATATAATCATTCTCAAACTACAGCTTGTTAGGACTTCTTCAATCATTCAGCTTTTTAGTAAAAGTCACTTAGAACCAAAATATGTTGTATGAATATACCAGATTTGGTGAGACTGTCAACAGAAGAGTTCTTCAGCTGTCCACTAGATTTTCTGCTTAATATGATACTCTCTAGGAGTGGAACTTTTGAGAGCAAAAATGTCCTTGAAGACAGAAAAAGATATTTCCATCTCAATCTATCTATATGTGACATAGCATAGAAACCTCTGGTTTCATAGGGAAACAGGACTTATACAGACTCCACTTTCTCCTTTTCTTTTTCTATTCTTATCTAACTACATTTGAGACCACAGCCAAATAAGTAGAGCTGTCAGATATATTAAGTTCTGCCAAGAGAGCCTTTACTAATTGCCTCAATTGCAGAAGTGAGTTTTGTGTGTACTAGACACCTGGGAATGTACACTCATTTCCAAAACATGGCTTCCTAGGAAACCATGGCTCTCTCTCAAAGGTACTAGCTGTTGGTAAACATGTTAGCATTTAGCTTGGATGACTGGAATCTGCAGGATAAACGATTATGCACAGGGAGGCTTCTTTGTTGTTTGGTTTTTGTTTGTATTGATTTTTGTTTGGTTGGTTGGTTTTTGTTTGTATTGATTTATGTTTGTTTGTTTGTTTGGTTTTTGTTTGGTTGGTTTTTGTTTGTATTGATTTTTGTTTGGTTGGTTGGTTGGTTTTTGTTTGTGTTGGTTTTTGTTTGTTTGGTTTTTGTTTGTGTTGGGTTTTGTTTGTTTGTTTGGTTTTTGTTTTTGTTGGTTTTTGTTTGTTTGTTTTAAAGAAATACGTGCATATCACCACACAAATCTGCCCAGAAGTGTGCTCCGAGGGACTAAATCCTCCCATTAGGTAAAATCAGCACAAGGAGGCCAGTAGGCCAGTAAGGAAGTGTCTCTGCCTGTCTTTGGAGAATAAATGTGCTGAGGCAGGGGAACTCTCCAAACAGCTGCTCTTCTCTGTGAGCAGCATTGGGAGTGTCATCCACAGAAATGGATCTTCAGTGTGTGCAGATATCTCGTCTCTAGAACACAAACTTGCCTAATGGCACCCAGTCCAAACATTACCCTTCACCCTCACAGGTTTAAATTCCATATGCATTTGGCTGAAGTGAACTCGCAGCAATTAAACAATTTGTGCATCCCCATCTTGGCCTCCTTTTGAAACTCCAGGGTGTCAGAAACTGAGTGAACCCTCCATGAGGCTGGGAGACATGAAAGCATCAAAGTCAGGAGTCATCTGGCTATTCACTGGCTGTGCACGATCAGCCAAAGGCAGCAAACAAAGGAGGGAGGTCTGAAGCTGCCATTTGACTGCACAGAAAAGCACCATATGAAGAAAGGTGTGCAGTCATCCTCAGTTCAAATAAATCAGCTGACAATGCCAGAAATTGTGCTCTGCTACACCTCACACAGGGTGACCATGTGGTGACTCACAAAGTCCATTGTGTAGGCCCACAGGAGGTGGAAAACATCCCCCACACCATGCATTCATCTTATACAATGAAATAGCATCACAATTATTAATACCCTGGATCATTCCCAACGTGAAAAACAACAGAAAGAAAAAAATCGGTTTGCTTGAAATGTTTTACTAAGTATTTTCTTTGTAGGTTCCACTTTTAAAATAATTTCATTTAAGGATACTTTGATTTAAGAGATTGATAACTGCTTTCAAAATGTTATTGGACTCTTCTATATGAATCATTCATGGACCAGAAGTGTAGGTCCATTTCTTATCAATGAGCTTGTAGGGTCATTTTGTTTCACCTCATTTTCTCCCTCCCTCAGGTCCAGAAGATTTATAACTAATCATCCAAAGTAGCCTGCCTTCAATGGGACGTCTTCCCCTTCTGCCACACAGCTGTTGGTCTTCAGTACTTTCAAGAGAATTATTTTTATTTGTCCAAAAGAAGGATTTATCCAAGTGGGTTCCAACTCCCTGATGTCTTTTCTGACCAGCAAGCTGCAGGCTGTGAAGGGGGTTAAGAGCTGCCACCATTTGTCTGAAATTGGAGCTTATGTCCAGCTCTTTGACTGCAACACTGGTTGAAGGGCTGACATCCACTGGTGAGGGCTTATGGCTTGATGAGCAATGGCATGTTGGATGGTCTTTGATAATTCATCTCTTTCATCTCACAGCTGGGAGGCAAATGAGAAAAACATCTTTTTGTTTTGTTAAAATTTAAGTGTTTCTTCCCATGTTTGCCACAGAGACTTCCAGGTACAGCATAACTGCTCAAGAGAAGTTGTGGTAACTTGCTTGACTGTCCCACTTTTAGTTTCCTTTTAAGCACAAGGTCCCATACTACTTACTAATGGCCACCTCAAATTTCTTACAATTTTAAGTTCTTAGCTTCAAGATGAAGGCTCCTTGGTCAGTGCTGAAGATATATTTAAACTGAAATATATTTAAAAGTTAGGTGCTTTTGTGGATCTATTCTTTGGTTTAAGAATTTATTCTCTTATTTGTGTGCCATGATCTAGGAAAATAGCCTAGAAAAAGGTGATAACTCTAACTAATTTAACTAGTCTCCTTCACAATTTAGAAATTGATTACTGTCACAGTCAATGAAATTCTACTTTCTGGCAGCTAAGGACTTAAAATATTTTATTTGTGTAATTCTACAGATGAAGAAGACAGTGTGAAGAGGAAGGTGAGTTTTTTAGATTCAAAATAGTACAAACATCACTTTGTAAACCGTGTGCTATATGAGGCAGCGAATATGTTTCCTCACAGTTTCCTGACACACAAATGATATTGGTTTTGATACAGTACTCAGCATCCAGAGCTTCTGTCCTAATAATGCAGATACTGATGACTATTGATTTCCACAAAACTTCAAATATCAGTCTTTTAAGTAAAGGACTTCCCATAGAGTAACAACGAATCCTGCATCTATTATCAGCTAAATTAAAGCAACGGTTTACTGAATGTTTTTTCAGCTCAGGTAAACAGAATGTCTTAAAGATGAGAAAATTAGCATAATTGAAGTCTACAAGAAAAAAACATTCTGTCTAAATCCCAGGTGGCCTTGCACAAAGCACTCTGCCACATCTTTCCTTTGCTGATGAATCTATCACCACAAAAGACACAGCCTCTCATCATACCTGTACCACTACGGCAATGGGGAGAATCAGTTTTTCAGCAGTTCTGGATGGGGAAAAACCTGATGCCTGAAATAATATCTTTCAACTTTAGAGTGCCAGTATAGGTCCAAAGCTGCTTATTCTGTGCAGTATTTGGAAGAGGTACCATGTAGTAGATGACCTCCTGAATTCTGCACAGTTCTCAGATATGCCTACAATTTAGCTCTGTCAGAATTGCTATCCTACTAGGCTGAGTGAGAGACTACCATGGCATGAATTGCAGAAATTGTAAAATCTTTTCCTTAAAGAAAATAAGCTTAATCTTGGGGATGAGTGAAAATGTGGAAAAAACCCAAACAGATATAGCTGTATTTTCCTTTCCAAAATACATCTGTGGGTACAGTACAACCTCAAAGACCTGTTTCCATGCTTCCCTCTAAAGTGGCTGACCTGTTTTGCCTATCTTTACTAGCTACTTTTCTTAGCAAATTGCACTCACTTACATTTCCAGACTGAATAATAGCCAGCTAAGTTTTATGTTTACTCTTTTCTCTTTCTATCATTGTTGTGTCTACAGAAGACAGCTAGATCAGATACCGTAGAGCAGCTGCTTTCAGCAGTCTTGGGGTTTTTTTGTTTGTCAGCAGAGCTTAAATCTTTTTCCAGTGAAGCTGTAGATGGTGGCATATCAAATTTTTCCTTTTGGAGAATTGCCTTAATAACTCTGCCTTTCCATAGAAAGTCCTTGGACTTGTGGTGTTTTGTTGACCACAGATTGTGGTCTGAAGCTGCATTGTTTCAGAATTGCTGCAAGGTCACTTAATGACCCACTGACATAGGTCTCACTGGAATTGTCTCCAGTCCCTTTCTCAAGTTGCTGATGATCAGTATCTCTTTTCTTGGAGCCATTCAGGAAGCTGCTCCTTGTTACTCTCTTTGCACTCCACCTGGAAGAAAAGAAATCCCTGTGAACTGGATGTTAAGATCTGCTTGTCTGGACATTTATTTCCATAGGTCTGAAACTAAGTTTGTTACATATGTGAAGACAGGAGTGGGTCTGGGAATCTGCTGCAATGACTGAAGAGCATTTCTACTTGCTGTTTAGCTTGGCCAAAGGCCTGATGAACACTGCCAGTCCCATGAGTCGGTTCCTACAATCGCTCATCCCTAAATATTCCTGCTGCTGTTATAAGACAATTCCAGATTTTCAGCTGCAGACCTGGCATGCTGATTGCTTGGCTCATACTAACTGTAACTGGCCAGATTTTCCTTTCTGAGAAAGAGTTTAACAGAGGATGGCATTTGTTCTGGCAAAACAGAGAGAGCTGTAAGTCTGAAATATCTAATCTTTTTAATGGAATTAATAGGCACTTGTGTATTTCAGTTTTCTGGTCAACCAGTCAGAGGGTATGCCTGGATTTAGCACAGGAAGTAATCTCAGACAAAACACACCTCTAACATATGCTGGCTTTTTGGCATTCCCTACTAGAAATATGCTCAAATAAAATGAGGTGAGGAGGTGAGGTAGGTGAGAAGCATCCATGAGCAGGAACGCTGATAACCTCAAGCTGTACCAAAGACACATGTTCACCCATGTTAAGGATTAAATTAGCCTCTACAAAAAAGTTGGCACCTGCTTATTAAAGCACAGGATGCTGGCTGCTACATCTCATATTAGAAAGAGAATATGAATATTCGTAAGATAAAATCACTTAATTCAGTGTTAAGTTGTAAGTACAGTAGGTTAGCTTCTGAGCAACATCTTTGGTAATTATATACATGAGGATAGATTAATAAGCAGTAGACCTTCTCCATCACCAAATGCAGCTTTTCATTATTTTGATTTTTATTCTCTGCTCACAATAAATTCAATTGTTAAACAGCCTTTTCTGCACAAACAGGTTTTTTTCTATTTTAACTCTCAAATCATCACTAGCTACAATAGAAACGCACTGCTTATATGATGGCTTTACAGTTCTGATATTATATTTCCTCTGGAGACTAATGCCCTCAGATTTTTTGTGATACTTAAAGCTCTTGCATTACAAGTGTATTTGGATGAAAAAATAATAGTAAAGCAAAAAGTATTACTGCAATCAAGTGATAAAAGGAGGACACAAATATACCCACAGCACTCATCTATTACTCAGGCCTCTATTGTCCAAAAGCAGACACCTCTTCTTTTCCTAATAAGACCAAGAATGGGACACTGAGTGCTACATAAAATGTTGCTGCAAGTAGGAATCCTGAGGCGCTTACAGCATAGAAAAGACAGATTCCACAAATCAAGCACAGGTCTCTGTGCTTTAAAACTTGCAAAGTTGTTAACTCACAGTGTTTATCACATAATGCAATGTTGTGTGATCTGTTTGCTTATAGGGCACAATGCAGTTCTAGACAGAAAAAGTGATTTTCCCAGAAACAGCAGAGCTGATAATTTGATCCACTCCTCAGATATCTGAAGTTTCCCTGTCTGACCTATTTTGGCTAAAATATGTATGTGTATGCCATGCAGTACATGCCAAGTGACTGAGACATCTGGATCTCTGTTTCCTACTGCACACTGATGATTTGTGCTAGTTTATTTGGTTCTGACTTGTCCTGAGCAAGATAGACGTGCAATATGAGGATAAATCAGCTTCAAAGAAGGGACAATGAGTTCAAGCCATCATACCATGTATGCACGTCATAAAATGAATTTGCAGCATGCAAAATTAATCTGAAGCCCCACTGCAAGTGCAAAGGTTATGAGCACAGACTGTAGAAATATGGAAAGCACACCAAATGCATCCTACATGTGTGGAAATCCCAGCCTATGAGTTGTAGACACTGTTTAAGGATGTTCATTGACTGTTTGACTTAGACAAACAGTCTAGTTTGACTTAGAGCCGCCTGTGTACAGGACTTTTGGCCGAATTAGATAAATTAGAATTAGATAAAATAATAAGCAGGGAATCCTGACTTTTTCTAGTCCCAAATTACACATTAATTCTTTCTTTGTTTAAAAAAAATAGATCATTTGAAGATAACTCTATTGTCTGTGCCAGTATTTATCTACCTTTTACAAACATAACTGCTTTAAGATTAACTTCACAACACCGAGCCTGACAGAGCTCAAGAAACATTTGGACAACACTGTCAGGCACATGGTGTGACTCTTGGGGATGGTTCTGCTCAGGGCCAGGGGTTGGACTCAGTGATCCTTGTGGGTCCTTTCCAACTCAGCTTATTTTGTGATTCTTTAGGGAGAGAAAGTAGTTGCCATCTTACCTTATTAGGCAGTGTGATGTTTTGCACAGCTGGCTGACTTTCCTAACTCTGTTAGGGGATGAAAAGAACATAATAGTTCATTTTGTTCCAGCCCTTAGCTCTTACCTTAGCTCTAAGGGCAAGTTTCATGCTCTTTTTATCTGTCTTATGGCTATCTATTTACAGGAAGGAGGATTAGTAGTTTGTTTCCCACACATATCCTGGGATTTTTACTCCATGAACTACCCATGGAGCTTTACCATCTCTCCCATGTATTCTCACACTTTAGCTTTAAACCTGTGAATCTATGAACCTGAAAACTTCCAGCTCATGTGACCTCTTCAAGCCCTGGGAAAACGTAGGGACAAATTGCTCTCTCGATTGGCTCCTTCTGTGCTGCACAGCCATAGACAGCAGGGCTGTAGGTCTGCCAGTGCTAGATGACAATCCCATAAATCCCTCCCAGTCCTCTGAGCTGGCATTTTTTCATAGTCCTGCTTGGCCTTTAGCTAACTCTGTCTGGTTAAATAGCTGTGGTAGCTTGCAACCCTCTGCTAGCCCAGCACCCAACCAATCCTTTGCTCTTGCATTTGGATAAGGGAGAGGATTGGAAAGACAGGAGCTCTAAAGCTTGTGAATGGAGATGAGGACAGGAAAATAAATTGCTTATTACTGTCAGGGGCAAGAGAGACTCAGCCTGGGGAAATGGACTTGATTTATTGCCAATTAATATAAATATTTAGTTGCTGATTTGGGTATGGGAAACAAATAAAAAAAGACACAAACTTTAGAACACTTAGGCAAAACACAATCCTCCTTTCCCAGGCTCAGCTTCCCTTCAGACACCACTCCTCCCTGCCTCGCTATCACCACAGGTTGCATTCAGTAGTGCCTTCAGCCAGACAAAAAGTGATGCAGGATGCATCTGTGGTCTGCATGTGGAGGTTTCTGTTCAACACTCCTTCCTTCTATCTCATTTCCTCTGGGACTCTCATGGGCTGCCATCCCATCTGCCATGCTGCATCTCATCTTCCTGCTGCTTCTGTTGTATCACTCTGATTCTGTTCTTCTCTCCCTGTTTACTTCTCTTCATCTTCCCTCATCCTCTATTTCTCATATTTTGCCCATTCTTAAATGTGTTTTTCCTGGGGCACAACAAGCTTGTCTGATGGGCTCTGTTTTGTCTTGTGGTCGTGGGTCTCTTAGAGCCGCCTGTGTACAGGATGGGGCATCCCCTGGTCTCTTTTCACAAGGAGAGCCCTGGAGGCCCTCCTCTGCCAAAAGCTCAACACTGGCCCCCAGTACACAGGCCACAAGATGCCTTCCAGACACCCAGATAGCTACAGAGGCATTCAAGATTTTTTCATATGAGAGTATGGAAGGAATATTCTGACAGAGACAGTTTTAGTCATAGCAGGAGGAATATGCAGGGGTTTAACACCTTCATGCCCAGGTGTGGTGCTGGAAAGAGATCAAGCATCTTCAGCATCTTGTGCCTCTCAAGGCAGTCTGGTCATCAGCCTGTCCTGTGGAAGTGGAGGCAGTTCTGTTGTTTTCCATGAAGGCTTTGTCCTCTGAGTAGAAGCCAGCATGGTCCCTGCAACTCTCAAAGTGTCCCATGTTATGTACTTGTTAATTTGCACAGAGGAAAATGATACACAGATATGTGTAAAATACAGAGATATGCATATTTTCATATAAAGATAACAGTCAATATGAAATCTGATAAACAGTGTGCCATGATGATCCAGGGTATAGAAACAAACTGAGACACTGGGAAGAGATGTGAGATGGAGCTATTGTACCTTTTGAATTACTTTTCATATTTAATGGTTAGATAAACATTTCAGAATAAATCTTCGATCCAAATTAAACTCAGTAACAACACAGTCTCATTTTAAAGATGTAGTAAATTTCTGACATTTGGAGTAAACATTACAGAATTCAAACACAGACTTGATGTCTCCATTTAAAGAACTGCTCCTACAAACCCATTTGTTTTCAATCATCCTACCCTGAATTCTACAATTAATAGCAGAGATGCTGTTTTTTTCAATACTTGATTTTATAGGCAATAGGCAATTGCTTTTATTCTCTGGAACCTTGTGCAGAGATTTTTTAAGTATGTTGCGTACTTAAAAATAATTTGCCAGTTTTCTGTCAAGGACAGATGATTTGTTAACGACAAATTATTTTTTGAAATAAAATAAATTGCTGCTATTGTGTCAAACTGTAAAAATGTCTAGGTTTTGTTTGTCTGAGAATGAAGTTTTAACAACCTATTTTATTTCTACACTCACTGAAATCCAGTCTACACTTATTACTATTTTTTGCATTATTCTATTTTCAGTACCCAATATTTATTTTCTTCCTGAGAGAAATTCTAGCCTCACCCTTTCCATCTGGACAACCAGCAGAAGTGTAAGCTAAATGTGGAATGGTATGAGAAAGGAGTGTCTCTACTTCAGCCATGTAAATCATCACTGACCAGAAGGTGGCTGAAGGAGCTTTACGATCTCTTAATAAATGTCTGCAGTTAAAGAAAGTCTTATCTCAGCTTCTAATGAGGTTTTCACTTCTATAAAGAACTGGGATGAATATTCATGTGTTTATTTTTCATGTCTCTGAGTGGAAAAGCACCCTAAGGGAACATTGTTAGAACCCTCACTAAATTTTATAAAATATGTCCATGAACCAGGTCTGGAAAACATGTTAATAAACATGTTAATAGATTAAAAACTTTTTTTTTTTTTTATGGTTTTGCAAAATGAAGGGTTATATCACAAATAAAGACAGATTTTTATTTTACTCATTATTTGTTACCACCAGCTACAGACATTTTGTTAGGGTCAGTGGAAAGCAGAGAAGCAGAAACCTAAATGAGGCTTCTGTACTTCAGTGTAGTGAGTGACTGGCATGTCCATGGGAATTCAGACTGGGCAAGTTGAAAATAATCAGGCTTTACAGAAATATTTCTCCATAGGGACAGGTAGCTTGAATTACCCCTGTATAATTTGAAACTGATGAACAATCATTTGGTCTTTATTTCACAAAAGGCACATATACACTTTCAAGTTTTTATGCTCTCTATCCTCTCATTGCAGAGTTGTGACTTTTCAGTTAGGATTACCTCTGCAATGGATCAGGTGGAAGGGATCCTGACAGAACTACTCATGTGCAAACTAGGCAATGATCTCTATGGAAAACCAGGTCTGCCCAGCTGGGTCTGATCTAGTTCACTCAGGGATAGCAGGACACTGGTGTTAGGGTTATGGATGGGAGGGGCAATCTGCAAAGGTAAGTTCCTCAATAAAGCTTAGAATTTTAGCCCATCATTATCTTTAATAATCACCTTTGTCTAGGTTTATATAAACATTTATATAATAGATTTTATATTTATATAGATTTTCAAGAGGTGTTGCAAAAACACTTATTGAAGGCATAGGTTTGCTTTTGCTATTGTCTTCCATTTCTGATTTTTTTTAACTTCATCCATTGTCTTGTTACAAAGTGCTTTGTTTTGTCAGGAAGAAAGGGTTTAATTCATAGAGTGCATTGTGGGTAGTTCATCTACGGTTAATACAGGATCATTAGTATTTCATTTGTGTGCATGGAAACCGTATAATTGTGGAAAGTCAAAATGCAAACATAGACAATTGTCACACAAATGTTTTAACTGCAGGAAAGTATTTTAACAGGACACAGATTCTACACGCTGTTAAAGCGAAGCCAGCAGCCTTAGAATCAGTAGAAAACAGCATCATTAACAAGCACATTTCTGGCAGAATTATTCAGTTAAGCAGTTGATTAAATGCAGTATTCATGGGATAATATTCCTCTACTGGTAAATTGAGCAACTCACCATAAAATGCAGCACTATAAAACAACTTTATGACCTTATGAATGCTTTATGTGTCATAAGAAAAAAACACATTTTCAGACAATGATGATTATTCATCTACCTGTCTCAGCTCTAGTCAGATCACTTGTAGAGATGCAATTTATTTACTTAAAGTTCTCAAATTGTTGTTTGGAGAAAAGGTCTGTGTGAGGTGGTTACTGCTGATTGCCAAGTCCTCAGCATGTTTTAAGGCCTTAAAACTATCTGAGAGTGTTCACAGTCTCAAGCAAATGTGTTCTGAGAAATTTAACTGCTGATGAAAGGGGATTAGCCCAATTCTGTTAGTTTGTTTTTGAAATAGGCCAAGAGGCTGGGCAGACATTATGGTAGGGATAAAGCACATTGATCAGACCCCTATCTAAGAGGCTAGTATTATAATTTTCATAACCAGGATAAATCTATAAATAAGAAGAATAAAATTAAGAGGTAATGCCAAGACCAGAGCACAAGAACTTACTAAAAGCAGGTACTATTACGAACAAGGAACAGGAAAAGAAGCAATACTTAGGGACAATGTAGTACTCCTACTAAAGGTTTTAGTACACATTCAGATTTTTAGCACATGTTCTGTTATAGAAAGCAAAACAGAGCGTTCCAAACCAAACAGCACATGAAAGAAAATAATGTCATTATGCTGTCATTGAGGAGGAAAATACTTCAGAAGAGTCTCTTAAAATAAAGAGAAAGACATCCCTCAGAGGTGCCATAAAACTAAGTGTAGAGCATTTAGTAAGAGACCAAAAAACTAAAGAACTTTCCAAGAAGAAAAAACCAGGAAATTGAAATGATTAAAAAAAAGGAAAAGAAACATGAAGCCACAGTCGACAATGACAGCTGTAAAAAGAGATTAAATAGTGGAGGTGACACAGGAAGGAATCTTTCTAGGAATTATATCTTTATTTGAAAGGCTGGACAGGCCATACTTTAGGATACAAACCGGAATTTGAAATGTTGAATTGATGCATCTCCCATGAAGGATTAAAGTCTTTATCTAAGCAGGACCCATGCTTACCACAGGAAAAAAACCAAAAACCAACCAACCAACCAAACAAGCAAAAAACCAACCAACCAACCAACCAACCAACAACAAAACAAAAAACCAAAACCAAAAACAAAACCACCAAACCCCAAAAAACCAAAAAAACCACACCTGAAGACAGCAAAATTACAAAGGTAATTTTTTATAACTTCTGCGAGGAGATGCATGTTAATTCAAAGTGCCAAGCAGCTCTAATACGATGGGCCTGGCTGCCAGTTTTTCTCCTCCCTGCTCTATGTTTTAGAGGTTAAATGCACAATGTGATATTATTTCATCATGTATATACAGGGGGAAGCATTTGCCTTTGGATCTGCCTTTCTCAGGTGGTTGTCACTCCTCGTCTGTAACGCCATAACAGGTAAGGTAATGGACATCAACTTCTCCCAGAGCAACTTGTCCCTTATATAGTGCTCCCACTTCTGCCTTGCACATATTTATTTCATTCCCCACTTCAGCTCCACAAAACAATACAGACCTAATTGTAAAATTTCTGCAGAAAGTAAATTTAAAAGAGCTTTTTGTTTTGCAGTCTACAAAAATGGCTAGCTTCTGTGTGAACTATTTTTAATGTTGGTGTATTTTGCTTCATTGTAGCAATCCTTGATCATGACTAAACAGGAAAATCTGAGAGGTGGTAGAGTTTCATAAAAATAATATCTGAGATAAAACTGAAAAATTAATTCAAGATCTTAGTCTCTCAGATGAATGTTTGGATCTCCACATCCAATAAGCTAAATAGCTGAAGGATATATTTAATTCTGAACATATTTTTAAAATAATTTTATTTTAATTTCTTTTGTTAGCAAAATAAACAAAAGCAGCCCTCCATCTGCATACCATGCCTATGGGATTTATCATAACAGAAAACATTTAATGGAATTACATCTGTAGAACATTATATAGAAAAAAAAATGTCTAGATCAGCCGTGTTCACCAAGAAGCTGAGCAGTTTTGCTGGACCTTTGCTGTCGCTGTTCCCCGAAGGCTCCCTTGCCTCCTGGGCGTGTACATCCTCTGACAGACACCCCAGACACCCTCGTGTGATTCTCTGAGGCTGCAGCACATTCCCTGCTGGACAAGAATCATCTGGACACACCCAGTGATTTTCAATGCATGTCCCTTCAGACAATATATGTCACTAACTTGTCTTCCCACTTAAAGAAGTTACTCTGCTCTTCACTCAGGCTTTTCTTTTTCTACCCACTGCTGCTTGTATAATGAGGAGGACCACAGCAAACCACATACCCCTGCTTCATTGTTCTCATTTTGTGAGGAGCTCAGATTAAATGAAAAAAAAAACCCCACAGATTACAATGTGAGCTTTCTATACACTTAGAATTATCCTTTGATTTATTTTTTAAAAAATACTAAATTAATAGGCAATGAAATGGCCTAAAAAGAAGTTGTTTCTTTTCTAGATGACTGCTGCTCAATTCTAATTATGAATTTCATAGTAAACACACATCCTCTCTTTGGTCTCAGATTCGGCCTTAAAATTTAGATATATTTTGTACTCTCCCTCGTTACACTTTCTCTGTTATATTTGGTAACATTATATTGTTGCTTGAAGCCATCATTAAGGTTCTCTAGCCACTTTTATAAGATGAGGGATGATTGTTCCACAGCTAATCACCACAGTGAGAAATAAACCTATAAAGTCACTCAATCTACTGTTCTATCTTCTTTTCAGAACTGTAAGAAAGCATGTGGGAAGGTGCTGATCTCCTCCCTCTGGCAACCAGGTAGAGGACACAAGAAAATGGAATGAAACTGTGTTGGGGGAAGTTCAGATTAAATATAAGGAGAAGGTTCTTCACTGAGAAGGTGGTCAGTCACTGAAGCAGCCTCCCCAGGCAAGTGGCCATGGTACCAATCCTGTCAGAGTTCAGGATGTATCTTGGTAATGCAATTAATCCCCTGGTTTAGTTCTAGATAGTCCTGTAAATAGCAAGGAACTGGATTTAGGTATTCCTATGGGTTTCTTCCAACATGGGATATTCTATGATTATATGATTCTTGTAATTTCTAGATTTCTGGGGATTCTTGGCCAACAGATGGAATATAGAAGACAGCATGTCTGATGGTGCAGAAAAAGCCAAAACAAATTATGATTCCTTCTCAAACACTGTGCAAAACTGGGGAGAACTGAGAAATGTTCAGTGCTGGTTAGCTGCAAAGCAAGCACCAGCTTCTGAAAAGCATACAGAAGTTGCATGTGTGAACGTATATGTTTGACTAATATAAAAGTCAATGGCTACTGGAAAACTTAATCATAAGTAAATTTCCTTGGTCACTCCAGCTGACCTTGCTTCTGGACATGAAGTAACTTCAGGCACCAGGGCCAGAAGAATCTCGTGTTCCTGCCAGTTGGGCAGGGACTTTTGGACTGGTTTCCTGAGTTGATGTGCCCAGACTCTGCCTAAACTGCACTTCAGGAATTTCATTATGTTTTGGTCTGCATTGTTATCATTTCAAGACAAAGAGAGAAGAGATTTCTTTTAGCTCTGGCCCTGCAAGTCATAGAGGTAGACCGTGGCGGAGGGAAGAAAACCACTCTCACTCATGCCTGAAACACTGAATCACCTAAGCTAAGTGGTTTGTTTCTGTGCTACTAACACTTAACAAGATCTCTTTGGAGAAAAAGCAGGATAAACCTGATGATTTGTTGTGGAGTGATTCTATTCTTCTTGAGAAAATGAGTAAAACATTATCAAGGAGAGGAGAAAATCATTGGAGAGTCATTTCATTCTCTGCTTGAGAGTCTTTGATGACAGTGAGGGACAGGAATGAAAACAGTTGGACATGATACAACATTTCTGAGCTTGTCCTAACAAATTAGCTCCAAACCCTAAAAGAGTAGCCAAGTTACTATTAAACTAGTTTGTTTGCTGCCACATTGGACCATAAGGATGCTGTTGAAAAGTTGTTGATCTTTTAAATGGTTTCTTCATTGTGTTCTTCACTGTTCTGGGACAGCGTGGGCAATATTTTCCTATCATCAAGTGCTTTTCCTGAAATATTTTCTTCTTGTTGTTTTTGTTGTTGTTGTTATTGTTGATCTTCTTCTTATTATTATTATTGAAATTATTTTCCTTTGGTGTTATGGATTTTTCTTCCGCAAAACTAACCCAATCCAGGAAGTGATCTGTCCTGCAGTACTGTTTGCTGCAGGTTAAAAATTGATACAGTCATACAGCAAATGAAATTATACTATTATCTTCTATCTATGAAAATGCCTTTTCTTCACTTCCTGAGAAAGAAACAGGAACAATCAAAAACTTTGTGTCTGAGAAGGGCAAAAATAAATGGGAGGAAGTATGTATATAGTCTTTTTCTCATCCAAGACCTAACATTAGAAAACAGGTTGTTCTATTTTCAAGTTGTATAGGCCCATTTCTGTATAATTATAGTCATAATGAAAGTAGAATCTTGCTTATTTAAGCAGAAACATACATGTATATATATCCGCACAGATTGGTGGTTATTTTGCTTATAGGAGAGAATCTCCTTAAATCTCCCTCATCTTCAAATAGTGGTCTTTTTTTCCCCTTGTGTAAAGCGTTTTATTCCTTCCAGAAATAAATCTGACTATGTCCAAATTTCTATGAGTCAGAACTCGGAAAATACACCAGTAGTTTTTCTGTGTCTCTTGAACAGTGTCCATGTGTTACAAAGTGTTAAATAGGGTACTGTAGTTTGTTTAATTTCACTATTATTCCAGTTAAAAAAAAACACCACAACAACCATTTTTGTGGTGGTTTTTAAACTGGAATAAAAGTGCATATGATCAGTTTTCCATTAGCCCAAAGCTAAACAGATTTTTCTTGAAAATTCTAAAAGCAATTCCTATCTTTTACTGACAAACAATGGTATTTTCCCTTTGACAAATCATGCCATAGAGACTTCCTGTATTTTGTGTAGCATAGAAAATAAACATGTTGACATATAAAAACAACTGTTTTTCTTATTTGACCTACTATTTTTTTTTTTAGCCCAATAAAATGATGCTGATATGTGAGCTTGGTAAATTAAATTGATAATACAGATTAACATCTCCTAGTAATTTTTTCACATATATTGTGGCTCTTGTATTTTATTATGTCTTAAACATGCTTTTTGATTAAAATATCAAGTCTTTGCTAAGGGAAAGATGAATACTACAGCATTTACTTTACATCCTTTTTTTTTTCATGGCCATAAGCAGTACACAAAGTTTATATACTCCACAGGAAACTTTTACTTGTGCTTAGATGGACCTTATTCTATTACAGTGTCAACTTCCATTTCTAATTAAACTCTTGTATCTGTGAGTTTTTATTTATAGTCATTTATGCCGTAGTTCAGAGGTAGCATTTAAAGGAGGAAGACTTCTTTCCAAATTTCTCCAGTTAAAAATCAAACAATTCTATCCTTCCAAATTTAATTAAAATGTTCACGTTGGCTTTGACCTCTTGTTTGCTGAAACCTGAAAACACATACAATGTCATAGCCAAGTAGTTACGTCCATGTGGATTATCACTCTTAAAACTGAAAGGAGTCTACTGAAGCAGAAACTACAACATCAAGGAAAAGGCAACACTTTGTGACTTCCATCATAGAATATTGGCTCAGAAAATTGTGGAATGGTATCAATAGCTCAAATAAAACTGCTAAGTGCCATATCACTTCAACCAGCCACTGATAAATTGTTTAAAAAGGGATGAAAAGAAGGAGCTGAACAAATAAAATTTTGTTTTTCTGTAATGCAAGGTTTTGAATAATTAACACCAAAGTGAGCTGGGTGGCATTAATTTTTCCTGAAGAAGTGTGCCTGATTACACCACTGAAATTCTTTGGCAGCCTTATTTTTACTACCATAGAAATAAAGTAGAAAATCAGACTGGAAAGGATTGCAAAAGATGATCAAATCTAGTCACTCCTGTAACCGTAGAGAGAGGAAAATATATCCCTTCATATACATATTTAGTTTTATATTGAAAATAGTTAGATTTCTTGCCCCCTATGCTAGAAAGATGTTGCTGTACCTGTTCATTAGGAAACCATTTTACTCAGTTCTTCCATGAAAAAGTAGGGATATTTAAATGAAACTTGCAAGTTCCTAATCTCCAGCCAAAATAGGCATACATGTGAAGGTGTATTAATGTTGCCCAGTAGCTCCAACACTGCCTGTCCATTTTCATGTGTACTCCCCAGTGAGTCTGCAGGAAGAACTTTTTCTCATTTATCTAAGCAAAGCAGGCCAAGCTCATTTAATCTCCTTGCATAAACCAGGAAAGAAACAAGGTATGAGTGATCATCACAAAGTTCTTCTCTCCTTCTGTTCTGATTTGAATCAATTCTGCCCAGACAGAGTCTGATGACTGGTTGGAAGGTGCAGCTTGATCTAATGTTCAAAGAAGCAAGGATGTTTCCTCCATTAGAAATTACAGAATCTTATGCAGATCCCAGTCAGATTCAAAGAATATCAGGAAAAAAATATCACCAGATTAAATAAAATTGTTCTGACATTAAAAGGGAACTGAGTCCACAATTGAAGTAGTCTCTCCAGTTGGTTGATGAGGGATTGTCTTCTTTCAAACAGTAAACATCAGGAAAAAAACTTCATTGGCAAACAGAATTTGTGAAAAACATGACTTCTAAATTTAAACAGAAATTGGACTGTTAAGACTCAGGATCTGTTTAATTTTGGCAAAATAAAATATTGGACTGATGCATTTTAAATTTTATTCCTGTAGCTTTGGAATAATTAGAAATACTTTTGAGACTTCACAATCAAGACTGTTTTCATAGCCCAAGTTTCAGGTTAGGTAGACCCATGTTTTGAAAGATATGTTCACAAAAAAATATTCTGAAAAATGAGGGTGACATTTACAAAATCTAAAACTGAAAACAACAAGCTATTGTTAAACATAAGTACTACAAAATTTTGCTAAATTCCTTACCAATCAACTGGCATGATCAAGCTTTTTCCCATGAATTCATGACCAATCAGATTCTGAATTTATCTTTCTTACCAGGCATTACTCTAAAGATATTAAGTAATTTTCTATAGAATTTTTAGAAGATATGCTCATCAAGGGAGAGCATGGTAGTGACTGTTAAAGTCAGTTTACTGAGGGACTTTCCAAAGCCACTGAGATTCATTCCAATGCCCTGTACAGGCCTTGGGCTAGGTCATCTATACCTGTAACCACACACAAGTAAGGTTTATCTATTCCTGTTAGTTCTAAAAAGGGAGTTTCAATCAAACACAGACATTTCTTTATTAGAAAAAGGATTCCTGGTGAAAGTATGTAAATTACATTTGCACAATAACCATAGGTCTGTAAGTAGCATGTCTCTTCTAGATTTGGGTTAAAAATACAGAAAAGAAAAATCATTATGCACACAATAAGCACAAATCACAGTTCTGATTGCTTTGTTTAGAAGTTTGTTTATCCTCACAAATATATAAATCCCTTTTGCATAATTTAAAATTGCATGAAATTTCTCACTATGTAACTTTAAAATATCTCTCTGCACTGTATTGTTCTTGTCTCCTCTCTGTCATAGAGGGAAGAAAACGAATACAAGGTTTTTTCAAACCAGAGCATCTGTGAAAGGTATTCACACCATTGGCTTATACAATTTTCACTTCCTAGTAAGGAGCCAGTCTTGAACTTCCAATACTAAAGATCAAGTGTGAAAACCTCAAATCAGTGGATAGACTACTATGTGAGGAAAAGGAGATCATAAAATTTGGGAAGAAATCAGAATTTTTTCAAGTTCATAGTATTTTTTCCCTTCCTCTTCTTCCCCCTGCCTGAAAACCAACTAATACTGCAGAAATTTCAATGGGAAAATTGGTATCTGTTATACCACTGGAAAAGTGAAGGGTCAATGCTGTCATTGCTTCATTTGCTTAAGTCCTCCTAGAGCTATACACAAATTACTGACAGAAAAAGGCTGTTACTGAAGGAGCTGGGATGCCCTCCCAACACTTAGTTTTGACAATATATTTTTTATTTAATCTCTGAAACTTATTAAAAAAAAACAACAAACAGGTGTTTTCTACAAATACACTTAGAGTGATTGAGAGACGAAATTATCCCCAGCATAACATTCAGTTAGTCTTTGAGGTATGTTTATAGACTTCACATGCCCAGACACAGAAGATATTTTCCAACATTCATGTCTGATCAAGTCAGAGCAGTTCATCTACTGAATTATTTATTTTTACTTGATTTACTTTCATTTGAATGTGCCAAATGGTCTCCACCCAGATAGAAATCTTGGTGTCACAAAAAATTGAAATTCAAAGGCATGTGAGGAAGAAATGTTTTATGCACAACTGCCATTTGAAAAACATACTTAGTGAGTATTTGGTGTTCAGTGAAACCATGATCATCTGCCTATGCTTAAAAACTCTGATCTGTGCTTAGAAACTAACAATTCCCAGGCACAAGGACAAACAGAGGAATCATTTGATTAGTCCAAAATATTGCAAAGCATAAAGTAATGGACACAAGCAAATATTCACTTATTTCTTCCTTAAATTATACTAATTACATTAATCTTAACTCACCTTTGAGCTCCATTAGTTATATCAACAAAATAGTGTCTTAAGCAGAATTACCGTTTTTACTAACAAACAAATTACTTATATTCCAAACAAAAATTTAGCGGCTAGTACTGCAGAACACTGAAATTGTAATGCAGGTAACCAAGCTCGTAGTTTCATCCACTACTTCCCTCACAGTCTACTTTTTTTTTTTTTTTTTTTTTTTCCTTCTTCCTTGGGTTTTGATTCTCTTTGGGTATTAGATAACAGATGTGGACCATGGAGAAGCCAATAGCATGTGTTGTTTGTTGCTTTCCTATGCATAATCCCTTGGTTCTTTGTCTGTGTCTGAGCAAAAGTGATGGAAAACATGGTAGGAGAATTTTATGACATGCGGAGGAGTCATAAAGGCCAACAACAGCAAACTTGTTTCCTTTGAAGTCTCCAGAACATAAAAATGTGAACAATGTCACTTTGCCAACCTCAAGCTGGAATCAAAAACATTCAACAGGTGCTCACCACATTGAAGGACTGCGGGTCAGTTATTTATGCTACCCCCTTCTGTAAATAAAAAAAATGTTTAAAGTTGGCAGACTTAATTAGTCTGGATAGTGAATAAGTAATAAAATTCAGCATTGAGGTCTCAATGGGATTTTTAGTGATCAGAATGATATGAAGCAGCTAGCAAGGTTGGCTTGCGTGATTTGGTGAAAAGTGTATTTATTTCTTATTTTCTGTGAATACCTTTTGGTACACCTTAGCTCTGTAGTCACTGTTTCCCATGTTAGCATTTTTCTTAAACTCTTTCCCAGGGATTTGAGACTGTAAACAAGGTCACTTTATGTAAACTATCTTGTTTTTTACTTTTCCCTCTTCTGAGGAGGGACTTTGCTTGTTGACCCTTGATGTGGCCAGTGAGTCCAAGGATCCCACCTCTTAGGTGGGCACATTGTAAAAAGGCATAAAAATAGGTTCTGAGAATAAACTAGCTCCTTTTCAGAGCTTCAGCCTTCTGAATCGCGAGTCCGTGTCTCATTTATTGTGTCCCACAGCGACATAGCTCTCTTGCATTAACAGCTTCTGCTTTTAGAGAAAAGGGGAGCAGAAAAATTTCAGAGCCTAGAATTGTTGTTCCTACATTTCATCCCCTTTTCTCCTTGCAGCAGCATCAGAGTAGTTGAGTTGTCAAGCAGGGGTGACAAGTGCTGTGAGGTTCCCAGACAGATATTTCCAGTCCCTTAATTTTGGATTTTTCTGCTGAAATGCAGAAAATTTCTGCTGAAATTTTTCTGCTTTGGCAGGGGTTTACATTCCCTTCAAGGAAAAAGCTCTTAATTGAGACTATTCTACACCTTACCATTTGAAGACCAGTTTTTAAGATTTCAAGCATGTCTTGAGTTGTGGAGCCAGGGGTGTGTATTCTATTTCATCTGTTAAAACAGTTTGGGAGATGTTTTTCTTTATCTCTTGTAACTCTGGGGGAAGAGGGGTGGATGCCTTCTGATAATGGGCCAACTGTTAAAACCTGGTGGGGCAGTGTTTCTTATCTCTTTCACCACCTGTCCTCCCTCCAGGAGAATATTTTCTGCTAATGGACCATTAAAACACCCCTAAAAGCACACATCCCCTAAGTAGTACATCTACATTCCATTGTGAGATGCTCCACCCAGTGGGAGGAGCCAACCATTCCTACCTGGATAAAACTGAGACACAGGAAGAAGAAAGGATCCAGCTTCACCTGATTCCTGGAGGAAGACTGGACCCCTTCTCACCACCACTGGACTCTTGTTCTACAGGATCATCTCTACTTCAACAGAACCACATCTGCCACTCCAGGAGGACTCAACTTTGGACTGCTTCCAACACCCTGACCAACAGGGTGTCAGGTTGTAGCTCTGACTCTGTCAGGGTTCTCCAAAATTGTTTGTTTGTTTTCTTGTTTGGTTGTGTGGTTTTGTTTTCTACTACATTTGTATTGTTAATATTCCTAGTAAAGAACTGTTATTCCTATTCCCAAATCTTGGCCTGAAAGCCCTTAATTGCAAAATTATAATTTGGCAGGGGTTTACATTCCCCATTCTAAGGGAAACCCCAGTTTCCCTGGCAGATACCTGCCTTTCCAAACCAAGACAGGGCAATAGACTCAGTTACTTGTAGAAAGTAAGCACAGGAAGGGGATTTAAATTTTTCTCTCATCTGTTTCCCACTGTGCCACACATATCCAGAATGCCAGATTAGCCCTTCTGTTATTTCTGATGGATGTCTGGGAAATGCCCAGAGACTTGAATAATTTGCTGTAGTTCATTCATTCATTCATGCATTCATTCATTCTCTAATTGCTAGATCACTTCTATTAATGTTCATTCCAAATTCCTGTGCTTCACTTTCTCTGACCTTTTTTATTTTTAGATATATTTCTTTATTTCAAGCCTCAATTTTCTCTCCCTTCTGATTTTTTTTAATTTAATTTATCCTCACTGCTTTTTCAGATCCTATCTCAAAGGCTGCATTTTCTAGACTGATGATGATTTGTGTCAGCTCTTTTAAGAGATTTTGTGTTCCAAGGAAGGAAATGTACACCATTTGAGACCTAAGCATCACTGAATCATGTGGAAAGTCTTCATATTTTAAACATGTTAAGCATTTGCCTGTTCACAGACTCATGAGTTGTCTACAATTGTGCAACTGATTATCCTATCAATTGCAGGATTTTGCTTTTGATTGTTTGGAGTTAAATCTTAGTTTTTTCACAACACATATTTCACTTAACAAGGTAATTTTGAATTCTGTCTCTCAGTGTGCTTGATTATGTGGAGATATGATTGCAGTGTGTATGAAGGCTTTGGTGTGACCTAATTGCAGCTTTCCATAGCCTGAAGGGAGCCTACAGGAAAGATGGAGAGAGACTTTTTACAAAGGCATGGGGGAATGGGTTCATGCTGAAAGAGGGTAGATTTGGATTAGATATTAGGAAGATATTCTTAACTGTGAGGGTAGTGAGCCACTGGAGCACGTTGCCCAAAGAAGTTGTGGGTGCCTCATCCCTTGCAGTGCTCAAGGCCAGGTTGCATGGGGCTCTGAGCAACCTGGTCTAGTGAAAGTGCCCCTGCCCTTGTCAGGGGGTTTGAAACTGAGTAATCTTTAATGTTCCTTCCAACCCAAACCGTTCTATGATAATCCACAGATTTACAGTGCATCATTAATGAAAATATTAGTACTACCAAAATTTGGAATAGACATTTTCTACCCTTACCTGCTTTTGGGGATGTCAGCTAAGACAGTTGTCCCCTTTTTGCATATTACCTACCCACAAAGTTTGTTAAATTTCTATAAGAAAAAATTAAGTAACTCTTGAGAAGTTGACCTTGGTGGCTATAAAATTCCTCGTTCTCCTTTGCAGTTTTTCTGAAATTTGATGTTAAAGCAGCTGGCCTGTTAGTCCTTTATTCCTTCACTTCTCACTTTTTAAAAGAAAAGATTTGTTATCCTGCTTGGGTTCAAAGATAAATGCTAGCAACTTGGGGTTCACGTGACCCATTTTTTAAAGTCTGCTTTTATGAACTACATTGGCCCTGGCCAACTCCTAACTTTCTTAAATACGCCCCCTGTATGACATTTCTTCTCCCTGGTTTAGTTACCTGTTTGCCAGTGCTGCTAAAAGTCTTTGCTGCCTGACAGATCCTTACAGAATGACTTGGTGAGGACTGACAGGTGAAGGCATAAAACACTTGACCAGTCTCAGTGTCACCTGATATTCCTATTAAGTAGCCTGGATCTTTTCAGCTTTTTTTGCTGCATACAGTAGTATTACCTTTTGTGCCCTTTGTTGATTACATCCCTTTTCTGAACTTATCTTTCTGACCAAGTCCAAGTTTTTAGTTTGCACCAAATTTTGTGGCACCATCCCCCCATTCTGTTAGAACTTTGAGCATTTCCCCTTTCCTTCTTACCTTGAGATAGGTTATCTGAATGAGGATGAATTGCTACATACCACATGGAGATTACACAGATGTTTCAAATTCACTGTCTTGGAGACAGGATCTGTGTTATAGTAACAAATCTCCCTCAAAGCACATTCAGACTATAAATTATACATATCTTTGATCAGCAAAAATTACTGTAGAGCTTATTAGAGATTACTGATGTCTTGTATAGTAAGACATGATCTTGAAAAGTTGGGAAATAGCTTTGGCATTAAAAAACTGGCTAAACAGGGGAGGATTTTTTGATTTATTTTTTTGGTTTGATATTATTTGCCAAGCATCTCAATTCAAGTAGAGAGGACTATGTGAGTCTGTTAAATGTTAAGTAAATATTTACTTTACACACAAACATACTCTGTGTGATGTTCTAATTTAATAGTGTTTGATTTCCTAAATCATCTGCATCAACTATCAAAGGTGTCAATTTGCAGTGTTTAGGAAGTCCTTTTTTGAAGTACAAAATACTTGCTAAGTCTTTCAACTTATTATTTTTGATTCCTAAAAAATTACTTTCTTTTATAAACATTTTTCCCACAAAATCATTGACATCTGCAGAAGATTTTTTGTTAATTTTCATTAATTATATTTACTTTCATAGTTTTTATGTTGTTAGTTTCCATTCTATAAAGCTTGAATAAGAGAAAATGTTACTGTATTTATCATATGCTATTATATTTCTTTTATTTTATTTCTCTTTTTGTTTAGCAACTCAGTAACATTTGCCCTTTAATTGAGTGGTAAAGGTTTGAGTTTATTGACAGTTCATTCTCTGTGAGCTAGTGAGGCCTTTAAGCTTCTGCCATTGAAATCAAAAATCCATTTGGTAATACCTGGGCCTTTATTCTTAATGTCATGTGGTCAACAAGATTTTTTGTCTCATCAGGTTGTCATCCCACCCCATTCACAGTTAGAAGCAAGTGTGGAGCACCATTGGTTGAGGGAAATGAATGTGGCACAGTGTGCCCACATTCAGCAGTGTGAAAAGAAAGGGTAATGATGGGTAGGTCCATCAATCAGAGGGCAAAAGTCATAACTTGAGGGAACACCAAAGGAATTTGACATGTCTGCTGTAGCAGACAGAAGACATGAGGACAAGCATAAGGAAAGATTTTAAGTAGATCAAAATTTGTAGTTTTTATAAGCTTATGCCACTGGAAAACTATTCCATTTTATTCTGAACTAGCAGGAGCTCATGTTCATTTAGTTACAGGAGTATTTAGACCTTGTTCATTCTATGCTGCACTCATTCAGAGAACTTACAGGTTCATTTTGTGTTTTGCCAGCTACTTGAAGTAACCACAAACTATTCGGATACAGGCTGCTTTGAGCACCAACCTCCTCTTGTACAACTCCAGCCTTAATGATAACACTGCTAAACATAAGCATGAAAATGACCACAGCTGGTAGCAGAATCACTTTCTTGACTGCTAGTTAAAATTGGACATGTTTATCCCATACCTTTAAATGTCTTGCCTTTCCAAAATATTCATCTTTCTTGGATCTGTCATTGTGTTTAACAGTTAATAGTCACCCCAAGACAATATTAAAAAACTATGGTATATAAATAAGTCACTAAGAGACAGAACTGGATCTGAAAGGGGAAGGAGAATCACACTTGGGTAGAGGTGAAAAAGCATGGCTCTTGCAGCACTGTGTCAGCACAGCACTGCTGTGTGGAGTTGTACCTAGAGATATAACTGAGCCTGGGTGAAGAGAGGGATATGTGGACAAAGGGAAATGTGGACAAAGTGAGAAAGGAGCAGATGAGAGGAAGGTACAAATGAATTATTCCATGAGCTTCAACTGAATTACATCAGGATTGGATTAGATTTACCTTGTGGTGAACTCATCAAGTAATGGAAATGCTTTGTTAAAATCAAAGCTTTCCAAAGGTTACTACAGACATCAGTTTTCCATATCACAGTTCTGGAGGTTTGTAACTTCTTTTTAGTTCCAGAAACAAAATAAAGAATCTCTGTCACTTCAAGTCTTCTTCCATTATCTTTACTCCTTATAAAGTCATTTGCATTGTTTTTTCTCTCTGGGCTCTTGTTTGTGTGAAGCATTCTTTACTCTGTGGAAGAATAACAGAAAGATGAGATGCAGATTTCTTTCTCTGGATTACTTATGAGGCCTTCCAACTTAATTTATAGCACTTTGTAGAAAACTTCAACAAAAACTCTTATTTTTAGAATGAAATATACTATAGAGACCTTTTCTGTAACTGGAACTGAATTGGGGTGCTGAATACTGCCAACTTTCCAAAATCTAAAGAAAAGTCAGGTACATTACTTGCTGGCATGTCCTGCTCACATAATTCTTCTCAGCACACTTTTAAAGAAATTTCATAGGAATATGCTCTACTGTGCTATAAAAGGTTATAAAAAGCCATGTATTGATTACGAGAGCAAGATCGTGCAAACTGTGGAGAACAAATCTGTGTAGGAAAGCCAGAGAACAGAACAGGGTGCATGCAACTTTCCAGATTTTGCATTTTCATTATTCTACATAGTACTGAAGGATGTGTAACAGTACCCTGTAATGTGCACTAGTTTCTAGAGATGCCTTTGTGCTCTGAAATTATTCAGCAGGATATATGACCATTTTTTATCTTTTCCCAGATTCTGCTTCCTGACTGGTGCTTTGTTTCACTGTGAGTTTATTTCATGATTCTGCAGAAAGGATGCATTTTTGGGGAATTTTTTTTTTTTTGTTGTGCATTACTAGTCCCATAGCTGCACGTTTCCCATAGGGGCAATTGAATGAATGTATCAGGAAGACGTGTGGGAGACTATAGTCTGGTCTTTGACCTGTGTAATATTGCTTAAGCAGAGTGATGGCAGCAATGGATTACTTAATTACTTGTAGACTTTAGGAAACCAGATGAAGTCACTTTAAAATATTCCTGAAAAAAAAAAAAAAAAAAAAAAAAAAAAAAAAAAAGGTGATGAAAGGAGCATCAATTTTTAATGGAAACTGATAGGGCATGTTGATTTTTCCAAAGGATTGGAAAAATCTATTTTTGCCACAAGATTTGGTCTCTGAGCATTTAAAGCAACATTCTTGTATGATTAAGAATCCCAGTGGCCTCTTATGGGTTGCTATGCTGAAACTGAATAATCAAAAATTTTTTTTTAATCCTAAATGAGGAAATTTAACTTATTACGCATAGGATCAGAATATTTTCCAACAAACGTAACAAAATCAGACAAGTTTCATTCACTTGCAGACAGAAGGTACAGAACAGTTCCTATCAAAAAATAATGCTTGCACAGGGAATTAGATCTCTTGGACAAAATTATTCATCATTGTTTGGTGTCAGAAGGAATCTCAGTTGCATGCATCCTTGCAATAATGTCTTCAGCTTGATGAGGTGAGTTTCACAAATCATTTTTCTGTTCATTTGTCATAACCCAGCTGATCGTGGTTCTACATTGCCAGTCCAGGTCATACATAATTACTTCCTGTAGATTAAACTATATTAAAACATCCAAATATCCTAACTATCCAAGAAAGAGTCATGCTTCTATTGACTGTTTATAATTAAGTATCTATGCACTGTTTGATCAATTATGTAATTGCCTGGGAATATTCGTGAGACTACAACCAAGATGTTTATCGGTACATTAAAGCATAAAACTTGGAGTAACACAGCAGTACCTAATTTGCCCAACATTTCTACCTGGAGAACTCCTGTATCAGTCAGTCAAACATTTCTAAAGGTGGTGCAGAGTTCAATCAGTCACCTATTTTTTAGGTTGATCTATTGTCCGAGACCAGGCCCTTATCTCTTCTAGACAGATAAATAGCTGGACCACCCAACAAGTTACTAGCTTGGATGCACTGGATATACACACAGATACAATCCTAATGCTCAGCCAGACCAGAGTTGAAGCTAAAGAAAAACCTTGAATTTCATGCTTGTAAATCACTGGCAAGATCAGTTCTGTACCTTTTGACATTTGTATGAAGTGGGAAATGAAGGCTGAACTAGATCTAGTTTTATGGTTGTGCTTGTGAGGAAACTATGGAGTAAAAGAAACAACAGCAGATACTAGAATATTTACAATGGGGGATGGGTTCTTGCAACCCTAAAATAAATCAAAAAGTGCTGACAGGTTTGAAGACAGGGGCTTGACCATGGAGTATTTCAGAGGAAGCCAGTAGCAGCCTGGGGACTTAGTGGATCTGGTGACTCTGGTGGGTTATGTTTAAGGCCTAGTAATTACCAGGTTTAAGTGAAGTGAGAAACAGAGAACAGACTACTTCGCATCAGCAGCAAAACTTGCGATCTCAAGCTGTCTGACTCAAAGCCAGGGGAAAACTCCCATGTACTCAGTGACTTTTTAGACACTCTTGTTTTGTTGTATAAACAACAAGAGCCTGATGTTGAGTACCCGCACACTGCGCTGCTGAAAATATTTTGTCAAGTCCAGGAGTCTGTTTCCATTCCACTTACAGAAAATTACCCTAATGTTCTTTCTCTCTTTTTGTTCCAATAAAACTTCTGGCTTTAGCTGAAGTGCTAAGGGGAAGCATCTGAATTTGTTAGTGTGGTCTAGAAGGAAGTGAGAAAAGATGGATTGCTATCCTGCCCACCAGTACAAATGGGAAATGGCTCTCAGTAGCTCATGACAGCCCAAAGATATTAAAACAGAATTAGGCCATGTTAGAGACTTCTGGTGGTTATATGACAATACTTCCAAAACGATACAGAACTTCAAGAGGCTAAATATGCTGGCCATCATAGGTAGACTTCTGTCAGGCTTCCCTGTGGTCCAAGCTTAGCAGCTTGGCAAATATAAGTAATATTCATGTGGGGTAGGGGGTTGTCTGAGTCACAGGCATGTGGATGAACCGTGTGCTATTGTTTGCCAGCTAATTTGATTTCTGCTATCCAGTTGGCCCATTTTCATTAACAAAAGTTGAATCCTGAATCCTCTGCCATAGAGGACCAAACATCTACACATGATCCAGCTTCTCATGGGCAGTAAGAGAAGAAAAAACAATGCAGTGAAAATTCATATCCAGCAGACATTATTCAATAGGCCTTCTGGCTTCCAGATTCATATGCTATGCTTTCCCTACATCAGAAGTTGAACTGCTTTTAACATTCTTCTGCAGCATGTTTGTACGATCAATGGCAAGATTTTTGGCTGGTTGAATTACTTTAACAATGGCAGTAGGCAGAAAAAAACAATGCCATAATTTGCATTTGTCTGCATCAGGAGTTCAAACTGGAGTCATAGTTAATCAACACAGAAGCAGGCATTACAGACTTAGAGAGACTCTCTTCCCATATGAGGTTTAGGAGATCTTTTTCTAGCACTTAACTGTGATCTAATATACCTTGGAGTTCTAATCTAGCATAAGAGGTACTTCCTTGAAGGTCTGTGTCAAATATTGCACACAATTGGACCCCAAGCATTTATGTCATCATAGCACTGAATGTCCCTGGTCCTTGTGATGACTCTGTGCAAGGGGGATCAATTTCAGAATGAATGCAAACATAAATAAAAAGTGGATGAAAGGTGGAGGAATGTGCTGCCTGTTATAAAAAAGCATTGCAGTTTCTTCCATTATATAAACATATTTATTTATTTTTAACCAAAGACAACAGGGAACTCAAATAAATGTACATAACATTTTATACACGAAAAACTTTAAAGCAAGACTGACAATTTTATTGATTTTCCATGAGAAACCACGCTACAAGACGAAGATTATTTCTGAAGACAGATTGTTTCTGTACACATAGACAAAGAGAGCAAATAAACTATTTTTTATCCTTTATGAGAATATTCAGGGAATAAAACTTTTTATACTTGGGTCTAAGCTGTGCTTATTGACATTTTTTTTCTGGGGATGTTTGGTAAATATATTGTATTTGAGTGTCCATTGTGCTGTCTCCATCTCAGAGATTTAATGCTTACATGCATCTGGGTCCCAACTAAAACTTCATATTGAAAGATCCCTTGCCCTATCAACTGCCTCTTTTGCTAGTGGGAGTAGAGGATACATATGGGAGTAGAGGATACATATATACTATTTTAGCTGTCTGTATTTTATCCAGGTCTGTTTCATGTGTTGTTCTTACACCATGAATGCTGCTGCTGACATTGAGAACAAACTGTATTTTACAAAGCTAAGACACTAAATGGGGGCACCCTAACATTAAGGTTTGCTTACTAAAATAAAGCTTGTGACCCTTATTCTGCTTCACATCCTGCTCACAAAGTGAACATGTGAGGTTTACTTTGAGTTGTTGAGGTGACTGAGGGTAAGAAGAGGTCAGATCACTGTAGTAGGTGCCAGCATTTATTAGAAGAGGGATTGTTGCTGAAATCCCTGTAAGGTGCCTCACTTCTTTGTGCTGTATTTATCAGCTTGCCCCCACCCTCAATCTGCAGCTAGATCTACATGAGTGGAAGTGGGAAAAAATGCATGAGAAAATAAAATGAATAAATATTTCCTAAGACAAAGAACAGAGGTTTTCTTCTTTAGCCTTGGGGCTAAAGCAGTGCAATCTACAAAAATGCCCCAGAAAATCTGTGAAAGGGCTGTCTAGTTATAACTGCCAGTGGCAATTAAGTGCTCTGCATGCAAAGCAGCTTTCTGAGTGCTGCCAGCACACATCTGAGAGTAAGCAAAATGTTACTTAGAAGTTAAAGGAAGTGTTGTTCTCTTTGGCTTGAAATTCCCTTTATTTATTTTTTTCCAGTGTTTTTACCATGTGTTTCAGGGTGATGAGAAGCAAAGAAGTCTACATTTTCAGTCTGTGATGTGACCTAAATCTTACTTGCTCGGGGCTGTTGTGTATCTGAATAGTGTCAAGACATGAATCACAGCAGCTGTCCTGCACCAGCCATTGATACAAGGAGACAAGGGAGAGTGCTAAGTTAGACAAGAACAGGGAACCATTGCTTATGCATCCAACATAAGATCTTGTAGCTCAACAAAGATTGAAATTCAGGTGCTGGATGGCTAACTCAGTAATCGCATACTTTATGCACATAAAGTGTTTTTAAAGACGTGAAAATTTTGGAGATTCAGAAAATGTCACATATTTAACATTGTTCAGTCAGAATAAGGGAGAAAAAAAGTGCTAAGTTGTATGGAAAAACAGGGGCAAAGGCTGTAAATCTGGTATCTGCTCTGTGACCTGCTGAGGTAAAATGCTGGGGTAAAGGAGAGTGCCCCCTCTCTGAAGTGCTGCATGGACTCCTGTGGTCATGGGTTCAAGTTGTCTGGTCGCTCTTTTCTCCAGGACCCACAATATTGTGTGACTCAGCGCTCTGAGTACAACGTGGGCAGCCAGGATTGCTCAACAAACAGTCAAGAGTGAGGTCTGCTAACTTCACCAGGATCCCAGGATACACTGGAGATTATGTCTTTTAGAGGTGTCCAAATAAAACCCAGGGATGGGAATTTAGGAAATGGGTGAAGTTCTGTATCTGAATGTTTAGATCATAATTCTCTAAAACAAGAGAAACTTGGCGCATTGGGTTTTAACAAAGCAGCCTACAGAGAATACCAGTTCTTGACTCTGATGGTTGAAAAACACTCTCTACATATAATACAAGACTATGAATTTTATATACTTGGATTTGTTTTGTGTCTCTACTTCAAAGATTTTTTAGAATGAATCCTAATTTTTTTTAAACTTCTTTGAATCTGCCTGCCCATATTTCAGTCTTTTCACACTCTGGAACAGGATGGAGTACACTGCCTTCTGTATTTATATGTGTTGGCTGAGAAGTGTCAATGTCATTTTTCTTATCCCAATGAGACAGGATGAGTTGAACCAGAACTTCCTCAGAATTTGCTTATATCATTGTTCATGTAGGATGGCTGATAATAGGAGTTCCTTTCCAGAAGGGCCAAACAGGAAAACAAACCTCTTTGCAATTATGCAATGCTCACATGGGAAAACCGAAGCCCCTCTGTTTGTGTTGCTTCTCAAAGCAAGGAAAGATCCATCCACTAAGGGGAGATAGAAGTCTCTAACATTTGCATTATTAACGTGAATATCATTTAAATTCAAAAAAATAACTAAACTCCAAAGATTTCTCAGTAAAAGTGAAATATTTTTCAGGGAAGTGTACAAGCTTTCAGAGAAAATTATTTTTCTGTCAAAATAAAAAAAAGTCCCACTTAATAAAAAATTCCCACACATAATGATTATTCCATTTTGTTTCACCATCTTCCTAAGTGAGAACAAAGCATTAAAAACGCACAACATGAAACTCTTTTTCTTACAGAGAGCAGTAGGCATGGAAAAGGTAGACAGTTGGCTGCTGACAGCAAATCACTATGAAAAAAAAAAAAATCCAGTTATTCTGTCCACCCTATAGGGCCTGGGAAGCTTTGCTGCATGCTGCAGCTGCTGAAGGACTGGAAGGTGTCCATGGGAATAGACAAATAGTTTCATTATCAACTGTATCTCTTCTGCTTCTCACAGGATGCCTTTGAGTTGGAGCAGCAAGAACTAACCTATCCTTTTAGGGTGAAATCCCCTTTATTTCTCAGTTCTGAGGTCCACAGGCGTTTTGAGGTGCTTCAATTTGCTTTGTATTTGTGTCTTCATTCAGATCGCTCCCAGACGCAGCATAGCGATCAGGAGAATGGTGTCAAGTATGTCTGACACGTTCTCCAGTTACAGTATGGTTGAAAGCTGAGGAACCATTTTGTGCTGGATGCATGCTCCAGAGAAAATTCTGCATGATAGTGAAGCCTGCACAGTTACAACATGAAATACTCCTTATGCCTGGAAGCAGATATTAACCATGTATTTTATAAAGTTCCCATTGTTGTAGAGTCAGAAACACAGCTGCACTCCTTCCCTTTGAGACCTCTCCAAAAGAAAAGTCCATCTCACCATGATGGGTACACAGTGATGTATTCCCATTGGTTCCAATAGCTGCAGTATCTGATATCTTTCCCACAGACTCAGAAAATGCTTATCTAAGCACAATTGCAACCCACCACTTGTTGAGAACATCTGTGAAATTAAGATAGCAAGTAAAAATTCTGGAAGGAGACTAAGATGCAAGAGCAACAAAAGGGTTTGCAAAAGGATTAGAAGCAGATACCACAAGTAATTTTTTCCTTCTCTGTAGTAGAGCTATTGCTTGAATTGAGTCAATTTAATCATTAAACCTGGCTTTCATTCTTACAAACACTTCTGAATAGTTCTAAAAGACTGTTGTCTGAAAGCATTAAAATATAAATATGGCATCCAGAGCAGATGTGCAACAATATTTTTAAATGTGGACATACTTGTTTGTGAAGTGAAAAATGGGGGAACTATATCACTACTGGATATTATTTATCTGCTTTTAGCTTTGACTACACACAGGTGATACAGACAGTCTGATCCTGTCTGCTAGTGAAGTCTCAGTCACCCAATGAAGTCAACAGGAGTTAAAGGTGATGTCAAGGTCTGCCTGAGCAAAATCATAAAGATTGTATATTAAAATGTATATTTCACTATATTTTATATATAGCAAAATATTAAAGGTTAAATGTGTTTATTTCCCAGGAAAGCCAATAGGAATTAAGGTGCTGGATAGTCCCTAGATGTTTGTCTGCTAAGATTTGTGTTGGGCTCTCTGCCCCTCCCCCTCCGCTCATCTTAGCAGAACAGAAATTCAGTATTTCCTGGAGTAAGGATGTTTTATTACCCCTTATTAATATATGTCTTTAAAAATGGTGGGAAAGCTGAAAGTATTTTCAGCTGTATCAAATTTGAGTAATATCTCATTGCTATGTAGACTATAGGGGAGTTGAACTTGAGCCTGCTGGAGTCAGTGGACAGGCTCCAGCTGAATTAAATGGGCTTTGGGTCAGATCCAGAAAGGCAGTGAGGAATTGCAATCAGACAGCTTAAATTTATCATAAGTTTGTCTTGGAAGTTCTACTTAGAAAAGGCAGTCTCATCTGGACACAGAAAGACTCCTGGACTGCTGTCTAGTAATAGATGCTCTCATTTTTGTAACTGTGAGTAGCTTTTGCACTCAGTGTGATCTAGGGCCTGCACTAACCCTAAATGTATGGAATTTGATTAATAGCAGCAACATTTTCACTGGTGTAACATTTACTTTACAGATCCTAAATGGCACTTTAACAGACACAGTGAATTTGGACTGGTGAGAGTTTTAATTAAATGATAATTTAACAGATTTTGTTTCATGCATGTTTACCAAAAATGTGAACACAACAGGAGCCCTAAGAAAGATAATTACTAATCACCTTTGAAAATTTTTCAGTCAATCTCTAGTAATGATATTGGTTTTATCAAACATGTTTTGAGATCAGTGTATGGCTCTCCTCACACTGTGGACCTGCTTATAAAATGTATTATTCTAGGTTTATAACTAATTTTACTCTTATGTTAAACTTAGACATTGTGTTCTCAGTATTTTTTGCCATTTTACTCAGTGTTTCTCTGAAGGAGGCATGTGCTAAAGGTGAATTCTTCTCTCAGTTCTAATCAGACTGTCTTTTAAAAGACATTAACTACAGTAGAATCTTCCATAAATATGAGAAAACCAGTTTACGTACTAAAGGAGTAAAGGTCTGGCACAATTATACTAATAATTTAAAAAAAAAGAAGCAATCTTGCCTCAATTAAATTTTGAGTGTATGTAAGCAGAAGGGAAGGAAGTAAGAAAAGACAACATGCATTAAAAAAGTTTTATCATAGTGCAAGATACTAATTTTTCCCTATTTAATTTCAACAAAAAAGGAAAAGATGTTCTGTCTGGTTTCAATACTTATTGTGACTCATAAAATAACCTAATATTAAGTAACTTTTTCCTTAGGCTGTATAATATGAAAATAAGAATAGGAAAAGAGTAGGATGGAATAAAGAGAATAACACCAAGTCTAAGTTTAACAGGGTAATGTTTAAGGACATTATAAAAATACATCAAGGATTTATCTTGCCCAAGAATATCTTACATTTATGTAATGTTTATTAACCATAGAGGTATTTTATACTATTTCACATCACATATAACATTTTGAAATAGTTTTCCAGGAGTCTGTATCTGTACCACACAATAGTGCACACAGGTGGAAGAGTGCAAATATTTTTTGACAGGTGTGTAAGGTGTGGCTGGTGAGACAGGACCTGCCTTGCTGATGAAGCAGACGAAGCAGATGACCTGTGATGATGGACTTCCCTGTGAAGGGAGCTTTTGGCTCCTGCACCTTGCCAGGGTATTATCCATGGCAGAAGTGCTGGCTTTGGAGACAGGCCAAGTTTGACATGGTTGATCCACAGGATGTGCAGCAAGACCACAAGAGATGGGAAATAGATTTCTGCTTACTCTCACTAAAGCACAGCTTTCAGTTGGAAATGCTTGGGAAGGCTTGGTATCTCAATTTTGGTGTCCCTTGGAGGACAAAATTTAATTCATAGATGCAGTACAGGAGCCTTGGTGTTTAACTGGTAGGATGCTTTCAGATGTAGGTCATGGATTTCTACTAACTCACCTGTGACCCTTTTCACAATTAATCTATTTAAATCTGTTTGCTTTCAGATTTTTTTTTTTTGTGATGTGTTTGGCCTTTTTTATTTTTTTTTCTGTCCAGTAAAACTTTTTCTGCAGTTAAAGCATTCATATCATCCCCCTCCCCTTAGACTCTTTGTTGTCCAGTAAATGGTGAGTTCATGCTGCAGTGTTTACTTCACCAAAGGGTGTTTATATTCTCCTTAGGGTATACCAGACTGTCTATGCATAAATTTTGTATTTCTGAGGTATTTATCTCCGTCAAATCTGGTTGAACTGGACCAATGTATTCCAAAATTATTTGTGAGATTCATAGATATAGAAAAGATTATGTAATCCTACTTTTTCTTAGCTAGGAAAACAGGTTGAAGAAGTTATTTTCTAGGCAATTTCAACTCGATAAGAGGGCAGGTAAGATTTTGAGAGAGTTATAGCAAAGTTTGCATTTCTTTCTCCATGTAGTTTATAAGTGGCACCCATAGATGCATACAGGTCATCTTGTAGATGTTTATGACAGATGAAAGAAATTCAAAACATTACAACCACATGTCATTATGAGGAGTTTTTGTTTCCTTCCTGTTTTTCTTTCCTCCAAGTTGTGTGCATTTTAAAATCAACAAAAACTCCACTGCATCCAGAGGGAGAATTAGCTGCAAGTGAACGGTTTGGAACAGCAAGACCACTTTTACCTTGGATGCTTTTCTGTTCACAGCACAGGGAACACAAATATATGTGAGGACCATGAAACAATCTGACAGATTTTTAACTTCACAATTTTCTTTTATGTGCCTTGCTTTTGTTTAGATGAAGCAGACTGGAAAGCTTTTGTTTTGTATAGTGGATTGTTTTCCCCATGGTAAGCTTTGGGAGGAGACATTCTGTGTAATTTTCTTGGGTGCTGCCACTCATGATGATGCCTGCTTTGAAGTGTCATCACTCCTAAATCCAGTAGTGACAGCTTTCCTTTTCCTTTGGAATACAGAAATTAATTTCTTTTCCTAAAGAGGTTTTATTAGTTTTTCTGTCTCACACAAGAACAGAATGGTTTCTCAGATCTCTTTTATTTTCACCACCTATGACATTTTCAGCCTTGGGACCATATTAGGGATATAATTTTTCTCTCCTGACTGTTTAAGACACTGTGGGGCCATCTTTCTAAATGCTGCCTGAGTCCTACTAGAGAGGTAAACTTTACTGCTAGTCCCTCAAAGCCAGTAAGACAAAAAGGGAAAATATGCAAAGATTTTAACTGCAGACCTATTCATGGGATCCAAATGAAGGCCAGCTAATGAAAAGGGCTCCTGTTCTTCTATAGTCCCAAGTATTTTGCCTTGTGACTGCCCCCTCCCCTATTTCTAAATAATACCATGTCAGATTTGTTGAGCTTGTGTCTTTACCACAAGGGGCATCAAAAGATCAATTGCAAGGTGTTTGCATGTGAGCCAGAGGTAAACCCAAGTTTGGAAAGTTTAGTTATTTCAAGAACTAGAATGCCCAGTTTTCAGTGTAAAACACTGTGCCATCACATTTCTCAGTTGTGAAGAATTATGCACCAATTTATCCATAGTTTAGACAAAAATCCTTGATCCAGGTGGCTGCAGAGTGTGCATACACAGTGAGCTTACAGCGACAATGGTCAGCATTTTTTTAAAAAAATGACAGTAACCCTTCTTCACATGAATAAGTAAGGTCTTCAATCCTTTTCTACCTCCCCAAGAGTCTTATGTGGGCTGACAGCATCATAGCTCCTTGTTTATTTAAAAAATGTGCAGATCACAGCCAGTGTTAATTACAAGTTTTGCTTAAAACTTGTGGAAAGCATGAAGGAAAGGCTTTTAACTCTTATATTCTAGGATGTCTTCTTGTCAATATAGGTGTGTTCTGCAGAATTTTCACGTCCAAACAAGCATGTTGAACGAAGTATGGGCTCTTTGCCACTTTTGGAGTTTTTCAGTACCTCAAATCTCCTTTCAAGGAAGTTGTTCCTGGTTTTGCACTGGATATAAATATTTACCGTAGTTTCATACCAGCACTTCTGATTCAATTGTTTATATTGGCAGCCTCAGAGATGACTTTGTATTCGAGGAGCTAGTGATCTTGAACAGGCTTTTCCTGCTTGCTGGCTTGGGCGTTGCTCTCAGAGCCGGGGCAGCCACTGCATGTGAAACTGCAGGTGTGCCCCGTGGACCCCCGGGCGCCGTGACAGGGGGATCCAATGGGTCTGATGTGTCTAATCTGTCAGGGGAAGGTACCTGCTTCTGCTGTTATGCAACAAGAGCAGTGTGGCATGGAAAGGAAGAGGACCCCTCAGTGGAAGGAACCTGTGCAGCATGCAGTTGGAAAGGCCTTGCTGGAGTCTGTCTGATGCTGCACAAGTGTGAAGGGATGGAAGATTTTTCACTATCTATGGTACTACTGTTACTCATCTTATGAAAACTGCTGTTTTGTTAAGCCATTTGTTGTTGGGCTTTTCTTGTTGAGATCCAGAAAGGACCCTATAGTGTCTCTCTTTCCTTCCTCACTCCCCCACTACATGCAGAAGTCTCTTTTATGACACATTTGCTGCCTTTCCATTATACTGCAAATTCATCATGACGTTATAAAAAGAAAAGGGTGTAAAAACTGAAGACTTCTTTGTTTCTACTACTTTGACCATTTTCTAATTTGCAGACTCTCAGAACTGGTTAGCTTTCCTAGAAACTCTTCATTTCCTTTATGGGGAACAGATTTGATAATTCAATACAGTCTGATTTTTTGTTTTCTGTCTCCGTGTCTCATGTTCCAGCAGTGTCTGTTCTCCAAGTTTTCCTTTCATTAGTTGAACTATATGGCTATATTATACCCAGCAAAAACTTCCTGAACTCTTTGACCTTAATCCAGCAATGTGCTTGATGTTAAGAATGCAGCTAATCCTAGCAAAACGAATGGAGTTATTAACGATTTTAATCATGTTTCCAGGTGAAAGCTGGTATGAATTATCCTGTTGCTGTCATCCCAAGCTACTTGATTGTGCAGGCAAAGCACTATAATGAGCCAGCCCTTCAATGTAAAATTTTATTCACAAAATATTCTAAGCATAAGCTAAAAGGGTGCCAAAAAAGGCTTTTAAAAACAAGATAAAAAAGTGAAAGAATGACTCATAAGGAATGCTGGGGCACATTTCTGATATCCATACAATCGAGAAGCTTAAGATATTCATGAAATTACCTGAAAAGGCATCTATATACAATAACAAGGCTTTTTTAACATAAACTCCACTATGTTCCAGATTAAATATTCTATTTATCAAGCTATGTTTAACATGAAATATAAGCAATATACATTGCCTATACATATAAGAAATATACAAACACATTTACCATGAAATATACTGTTTCTAAGATGCATGAGGTAAAGATGTAACACAGAATCATAGAATGGCTTGGGTTGGAAGGGACATTAAAGATCATCTAGTTCCAAACACCCTCCCATAAGCAGGGACATCTGCTACTATACCAGGTTTCTCAGTGTCCCATCCAACCTGGCCTCGGACACTTCCAGGGATGAGGCATCCAGAAATTCTCTGGGCAACATGTTCCAGTCCCTCACCCCCCTCACAGTAAAGAATTTCCTTCTAATATCCAATCCAAGCCTAACCTCTGTCAGGTTAAAGCCATTCCCTCCTGGCCCTGTCACTACATGCCCCTGGAAAAAGCATCTCTGCAGGTTTATGGTATCTTCAAGTCTGCTGGGCGAAGAACTGGATGGAGGGCAGGCAAGGCTCAGAGGGACAGAGTGAATGGGCCTGTCTGGTGATGTGTCACCAGCAGCATTTTTTCAGGGGTCAATTCTAAGGTCAGTTTTGTCCAATATTTTTAAGCAACAATCTGGATGCAGGAGTTGAATGCATCATTAACAAGTTTGCTGGTAATACCAAACTGGGAGGTGCTGTTGACTTTCTAGAGATAAGAGACAGAGGGATCAAGGTAGTTGGGAGTGTTGGGAAATCATGAATGGGATGAAATTTGACAAGAACAAATGCCAGATTCTGCACCTGGGATGGAGTGATGCCAGGCAAAAGCATAAATTGGAAGACGAATAGCTGGAGAGCAGCCCGGCAGACAGGGATCTGGAGGTGCTGGTGGACAGCAGGCTCAATATGAGTCAGTTGTTAATTTTATTGCAAGCTATTACTAGTTTTTATCTTGTGCAAGCTGCTGGGGTCTTTACATGAAGAACAAATGAATTTGAAAACCATAACACATGAATTGGTTTAATGAAAACAGAGCTTTTACAAATCTCTCCTATAGACCATGTCTTGAGTATATGATTAACTTGTCACAACCTCACAAAATTCCATATCAATTTTGTTGAGTAGTGTTTTTGTTAAAGACTGTGACCAGTGTCACCTTTCAATCAAAATGTCTAGAGTGAAGAAGTTTCTAGTAGTGGTGAGGAATAGGTAGGTGTTATCCCCTTTGTCTCTTGTATCTAAAGATATTTTGCAGGTCTTATTAACAGCAGAAGAAAACTCGTGCTAATACAAACATTTTTATGCTATGAGGTAGTTTTGTTCTGCAGAATTTTTCTGACTGAGGCTGATTCTAATAAAGTTGATTTTTGAGAAACAGACAGTGTCAGGCAGCAGTAAAAATAAATAATGTACTGTTTGATTCAAATTCTATCTGGATGCAGACTGTTCCCAAATTCTTGTCATAAGTAACACCATCCAAAAGTACTGGTCTTTGCTTCTAGTCATATTCCAAGTGCTTTGGATGGTGTTGGAGTGAACAGTGGTGACTCATCTCAACACAGAGTCATCAGCTGGACCTGAACTTTAGACTTCAGGAAAGCATCACACAGATGCCAAAGCCACATGTTTATTTGATTTATTTATGTTTGAGGAGAGAAGACTTCTTTGGAACCTCGGAGGAATTGTCTTCTCTGTTTTCTCCCCTGCATCCTTGCGGCCCTTGTGGTCCTTCTGGCCAACAGGAATGGGACACACCTTTGTGAGCTGCCAAACACTTATTAGCCTGGAGCTGGACTCCCTACTGTCCTCCGCTTATCATGAGAAATACAGAAATATGACCCAACAGATTTAAGAACCTTTGGGAAATCTCCATATAAAATAGAGAAAAACTCCTTCCACAAGTGGAAATTATCTTCCTTTTTTAGCTTGTGAACTGTATTTAGTGCATGAATCTGTGGTGTGTTCCTTTCTGCAGGGTACCGGTGGCACTTTATAATCACTCTGAGGGTGATATATAAGTGTACACCTGGATGGAGGGGATGGTGATGTTGGAGATCTGTGTATTTTATGTATGCCTCCTTATATAAGGCTGATGAAATAAGATTCTCTTGTCTCCAGTTTCTTCATAATTTTATTTATGAATGCTGGCGCAATGAACTTGAAAAGCTGATGCTTTGTGTCACATTCTGACATTATATCCTTGAAGGGATGAGATTCCATATCCAGCACTACAAGCCACCTAGGGTCTCTCAATTTTCTTTCAAATTTCTGTGAATTAAAATTTTGTATGTACAACAGCCACTTAGTACCCACCCAAAATTATTTGCCTTGGTCTGAAAATAATTTTCAGTAGAAGTAATATTTCTAATGCGAAGAGATATGAGGCTTGCAAAGAGCAGTGGATTCATTGCTGACTAAGTGTATTTTGGGATCAGTTTAGAGTGAGAAGGATACTGGTATAGGCTTTGGTCTTGGCTTCATGTGCCATCAGATGGGCCTATTTTCCTCTTGCCCACTGAGAACCTGACTGCAATTTGTCAGAATCCACACTTCTGATCATGAGTACAGGCACCTTGGTAAGGTAGTGAACTATGTCCTCTGACTGAATTGTCCTCAGCACAGCACAAAAAAATGTAAAGAACGGTTTTTCACTGAGGCAGGTGGCAGCAGACTTGCATTCTCTTCAGTGTTAATTTTTTAATTGTTCTTTTTAATATATAGACAAACATTTACATGGACAAAAGGACAAAAAGACAGATGGCCCTACATAATTTTGCAAGTTCAAAAAAAGTACATGACACAGTGTTTACTCAAATATTTCGTCTTAATTAATACATGCAGTAAGATTACTGTTTAGTTAAATGCCAGCTGTCCTAGCAAGCTGTGTCTACTAGACATGTGTCTCATATCTAAATTGACTTGAATGTAGATGGAAATTTGGAAACATGGAATTTCTTAGAATACTGTTTTTCAGTTCAAATTATTGTACTGATGTCATTCAGGGCAGACTCAAATACAGAGTATTAAAATCTCTAAGGAATAGAAGTCTGGCATTTTCTAGCTAAGACAGTTCTAACCATACCTTCATCAATCATCTAAAGTTTATTTCTAATGAGACTTTTGAAAGTGAAATAAAAAAAAATATTTCAGCATACTTTAAAAATTATTTAATAATTTAATGGAGGCACTAAGAGCTTGAGCACAAAATAATGACCACATGGATTGGAGAAAGAAATAAACAACAGAAATGTGAAGGGGACGTGTGCACAGTGGGAAGGTTTGCAGACTCATAGTTGGGTTGTAATTTACATTTCACATCATTTTGAGAGGCTAATCTGTAGCAATCTCTTCACTGGCTGCTGGTTGTAGCTGTGTCTGGAAATAAAGACAACATTTATATTTCTACACATAACAATAGTTTGCATGATAATGAAGCAAAGAGAATTTTCATTTGCTGAAGAGTAAACTAGAAACACTTTACGACTCTCGTGGGTGTCAAGGAATTTTTTTTTTTAATTTTCGTTTGCCCTCTTACAAACACTTATACACTATATATATTCATAGCTTCTCTTCTGCTTCCCTTATTATAGCTGCTGTGGTTATGGTATAGGACTTAAATCTTAACGTTGCAGTAAAGCTTTATTAACAATCACTCAATAATTACTTTAGGTGCAGTGAAAAAGAAATGCTTAAATTGAGTCTTTAGGCCCAACAAGAAATACAAAAGTTTTGTTACAGGGGTTTATTTTGAGTTTGAGTTTTTCTGGAAGAGGACAACAAAAAAATATTCTTTTCTGTTCTGTGCCAAATTATCGCAAATTGCCTCCAGTGGCAAAAAGAATATAACAGATAACTTATACTAATCAAATAGTTTGTTTTAGCTAGCTCATAGCTAGGCTGTGACACACTGTGACATTTACTGATTACTTACCTTGTAACACAACTGTCCTTTCTTCTGCTCATTACTGCTTATTAGGCATTTGTTTCCATCATGGGTGTGCTACTTTTTTAAATTTAACTCTACAAGTAGATACAAATCTTCCTATTGTTAGTAATCAATCTATTTCCATTTAGGTATTTCTTTCTTTTTTTTAATCTTTAAATTTTTTTCTTTTTCTTTTTCCTTTTCCTTTTCTTTTTCTCTTCTCCTGTAAATTTAGATAGTCTGTAAATATATCGGCTTAAAATTATGTATTTTGCTTGTTAAAAAGAGAAAGAAATGTTTGGTTTCTTTATAATTTTTCACAATTGCTTTATTAAATTTGTTGGAATTCCTGTGCACTCACTGTGCTTGTAGAGAAGCAGAAAAAGGAATAGATTTTGTTGATCAAACTGTAGCAATTACTGTAGATGTAAAAGTCTTTCCAACAACTGATCTTTCTAAATGCTCTATAACAATGAAACTTTTTAAAAAGTTATGTGATAAAGATATTCCCTGGAAGTTTGCAGGGTCTGTCTGTGTCACCATAAGCTTACAATCTATGGACCACAAACCTACAGTCCTTTGTGTAATCTGCTGGAGGAACTGGAAGAGGCTTAAAGTTTGTTATTGTTGTGTACAACTCAGACAAATAGCAATTGTCCAGAATCAGTAATTTTTTAAGCCAGAAAAAAAAAAAAAGAGCTGATAAGTTCCAGCCACATCTAAACCAGGTATTTTTATTGAATCTTGCAAATCCCCTGTGGAAAAGTTGGCAGCATTTCTAAGGTTTGGGAGAAGACAAGCAGGGAACAATTTAATCATTAGACTGATTGAAATATGCTCTGAAAATTTTCCAGGAAGTAAAAAATAGTAAAAAAACCCCACCCACTCATGCATAAAACTTCCTAAATTATTTATTGATAGATGAAATTTCTCTAGAGGCTTCTTTGATGAAACAAAGCAGTTGTGAGGGCTTGGTCACTTCATCTTAAGTGAGGCAGGTGAGAGATTGCTTGCAGCTCTGTGAGGTGCCAAAAAAGTAGCTGAATGCCCAAGTATGAAAAGACAAAGCTCAGAGCACAAAATTCTAATGTTCATCTTATGGCTGTGGGTCACAATTGCTTATCAGAAAGCAATTATGTGGTTCATAATGTTTTCTTGGGTCCTAGTGTCATACTCTGATACCTAAAAAACCTTTAAAATATCAGTCTTAAAATATCATCTGTGTGGTCCTTCAAGATTCAATTAGCTTTTCTTTCTCAGTGTGAATATCTTATGCTTTCTATGCAAAAGGTTCTTGTCAGCAGTATCTCTTTCATTTGCATCTACTTTAAAATTTTTCTTTTGAAACAGAGGTTTGGAATATTGAGATATTTGGAGTATTCCATTTGAGAATGGAATACTGAAGTGTGCCACTCTGATCACCTAAACTTCTCTAGCTGCAAGGAAGCTTTCTGGTTTATTCTATCTTACAAGGACAAATTTAATGTTATTATTCATTTAATAATTTTCAGTCAATGTGTAATTATACTTGTTTTGTTGTTCTTGGTAAGGCATATTTCCCAGTCTGACCCTATTCTCTTTTCTGATGTGGTGCTTGTCAGATAATTTTTTTTTCTAACACGTTAGCCTAAAAAATTCTCCAGAAGAGGTAAATATCAATCTATTTTGGAGGAGGCTGTTCTTTTTGAGTATATAAAGTCAGGACCATACTACAGGCTAATAATTTTACTCCATACTTAATTATGCCTATTGGTTTGCCTTCTGGGAGACACCATGAATGTGAGGCTTCATCCATTCCATCCATGGAAATAAACTATTACTCTCTCATTTTTTAATCTTCCAAAATGTTAATAACTTAATGGCTTTCCTTAATACTGGGGAGAATATTAGTAGAAAGGAGGCAGCTGCTGTGCTTGCAGATGCAAGAACACACTCAAGTGCACATTTTTCTCCCAGATGTGGAGTTTGGCTGGCTGGTGCTCAGTCCAGTGAATCTCTACAAAAGGCAAACACCATCTGCACATTACTGGGCAGCAGTTGATGTCTCAGTCTCATTTTCTCACTTACTATGGCTGAAGGGAAGGTGGACCTAAGATTCAACCCAACCAGTGGTGGATGCTTTTATCTATAGTGGATTCCTTACACATTTAAGACATTGTATCTCCTCATATGCCAAGTAACAGTTGCTTAATTCTACAGGAAATTACAGAAAAATCATACTATAAAATTTTCTTGATAGTACATAAGCTTTGTCAAGTTGATCATACTAACTGTTCAGCTAGACTTCTAACTTGCTCCAGGGAGTGGCCAAGACAAAGTATTTCAGATGCTGGGTGTTTTTACTGTGCAATTAAAGAAAAACATTTTTTTCTATCTCTAGTCAATATGGAGATAGCCTTATTCTAAAATCTATTATAAATGTTAAAATCCAATCTAAGGTAAATATTTATGCTCTTACATTAGTCAGTGGAAAAAACATAGATCCAGGATGTTTTTCTTTACATATGAAAAGAAAATCAAGTGTTATACATACTTGCTTCAGAGTAACACAAATCATACACCAGAAAATTTATCTCAGTTGCTTACAGAGTGATCCTAAATTATTAGCTAGTCCACATATTTACTTTAAGATAACTAGAGTTAAGTGAAACTAGTATTAAGTGAGATAATCCTTAGTTAATTATTCTAATCTAGTAATTGGATTAGCACTGAAATTCTGAGTCTGTTAAAACTAGACAAAGTATTTAATGAAGCAGCAGATTACAGGACAAATAAGGAAAATTTGCTAAGAGGTATTCACAGGGCTGTTAAAAGGCTACAGTACTGTTGAGGTGGTAAATCCAGCCAGGTATCTTATATTGCATGGGGAGACCAAAAAAATTAAAAGATAAAGAATCTAAATGAAGCAAATATAATGTTATTGATCAATATATTACAACAAAAGAAAGCATCTTCATTTCATATTTTATAGTGAAAAGAAAATTCAAATCTTTATCTCACTCACTTTCATCAGTCTCTAGATAGATCCAAACACAAGAATAGATCTTTGACTTAATACATTCTTTCACATTTTCTGCCTGCATTTCTTAGGAACTTCTACTGCTTAAAGATATGCTTTGGCTCAATTCCCACTACTGAATATATGCTAAAAAACTGTGTGTGTTTCAGAATGGGAAAAGCAGGTTAGGAATAGATAGATTTTAAATTCATAATTCATTTGACCTTTCAGCCAAACTGTGTAGTGGCAGTGACAGAAAGTTTCACAAGTAACCAGATAAATCTCTGTAGCTCTTTTCCTGAAATTGAAAAGGACAATATGGAGAGAATTACTTCTCAGACTAGCTCAGATTTTTGTCTCAAGGCTAAACTAAGAACTAGGTAGACTATAACAAACTATAGAAATATAGAATCATCAAAAGTTTCAGTAGTTTGAAAGGAAAATTTAAAAGTTACTTCGTCCAGGCCCTCTAGCATAGGCAGGGACTGTTTCATTAGATCAGGTTGCTCAAACTTCCACCAAAATTTGGACTGTTCCAGGGATGGGGCATCCACAACTTTTCCAGCCAGGCTTCGAAATGTGTAATCTGGGCAAAAATACCAAGAGACCTGTATGGATGAACAAGGTGGTATATTTCAGATGGATATCTCTCTATTTGATAAATATTTAAATAAACATTTCACCTGCCCATTTAACCTAATCTTCTATGTTCTTTATCTGATGCTGTAGCACAGGTAGCTTTCCAAAATATATGTCAGTTTCAAGGAAAGGCCATTAGGGGTGTCTAATTCATGTCTTCATTCTCACTACTAAAGACTAAAACACCACTCAAAGACTAAAACAAGGTGGACTTCATAGCTGTGAACACGTAGAGTGAAAAAAGACATGTCCAGCCTGACAGCACTGGGCTCTCTAGACAACTTTCAATTATCATGCTACAAAAAAACCTCAAGACCATTTTTTTATTATATTCCTATGCACAGACTGCAAAACTAGATATTGAACTTCTTATTCCACTCTTTTTGCTAACTGTTGTGTGACTTTCTATAGGTTTGTTCATCCTTAAGAGAGACAGGGAAGAGACACCTTTACTCACAGCTTTTATGTCCCTGTAGAGGTCTGGAAACACAGAGTGTGCTAGGCTGTCAGTAATTGTCAGCTTGGCAAGATGAAATTTTTTGTCCACTTGTTTGTGCCTGTTAGACTGGGCTAAATGCTTCATTTCTGCCACATCTACAAGTCACCATATGGTCAGCATACGGAGTCATCTCTGGGAAACTCAGGATTGTTTTGTACCTTTTGTAACTCTTCTTGGAGGAGAAAGAGGGAAGATTCACAATGTAATAATATCTTTTATCCCTCTGTATTTTCCAAGAGGTCATAAGATGATTTTGGAACTGTGAGCTCCTAGTCTGAGTGACAATGCAGAAGAAAAATGTTAGGAAAAATAAACCATAACTTTATTCCAACATGAAGAAACACACACCCTCCTACTGATTTCCCATTTTCACCGCCATCTGCAAGTTGAGATTTTATGAGATATTAAATCATGAAAAAAACCAAAAAAAACCAACCACAATGAAATGAATCCGACACAAACACCCTCTTCTAGAAATGAGGGACAAACTTTTGATAATGAAAAATAGAGTTGCAATATTGACAGATATTTCTGGGGTTACACTTGGACTGCGCTTTATAGAGGTGTAAAATTGTGAGGAAAAAGAAACTTTCCACTACTTGAATAAGTTACATGGGAGTTAAATGCTTTCCTGTCCCATTTTACCCTTAAACTCAAACATAAAATGTATTGAGAATGGATTTATTATCTCTAAATATATTGGGAGAAGGGGTCCTATTCTGTCTCCTTCAGGAGGTTGAATTTTGGTGTGTCTGGAAATCCTAGGAAACCATCTAGCCCTACTCTCAGGAAGGAAACATAATCTTGGAGACCATGCCTTGTACTTGTTCATACAACCCTGGCTGCTGGCCTAGCTCCAGAGCATGCTGGCAGTAACAGTATTTTGTTGTATATTTGCAGTATTTTCTAAATTTCAGTAAGGAGACATCCTCACTTTGGCTGCCCCTGTGTCAGATCCACACACTCTGTGTGAATGGCACTAGTAAGGGCCTAGAGAAGCTGATTTTAGTCACAGAGTGGATTGTAGTGGTGCAACCCCTCCCTGCCTACTTGAACCTGAGCTTAACTATTGAGTGGGCAAGGATGTCACCACTGTTGGGTGGATGGTGACAATGATGATGGTCATGATATTATTCTTATTCTTATTCTTATTCTTATTCTTATTCTTATTCTTATGCTTATTCTTATTCTTACTCTTACTCTTACTCTTACTCTTATTCATCATCTACAGCAAAGTTCATCTTCTGATTAACTTATCTGATTAGTTTTGTTTATACTATCAGGTTTGAGTTATCAATGGGTTTCTGTGAAAGAAAGAGGAAAGCTTTCTCAGCTACAATATAGAGACATCAAGGAGAAACAAAGCATACTAGTGGCAAAGTCAATATTCTTATGTTGAATACCTCCTCAGGTTTAAATAATTAACTGCATACTGTAAAGAAAGGCACTTTCCTTTTGGAATTACTCTATATTACTTAAATCATGAATATTCCTTGGATTAGAGGAATTATTTAGAGACTTTGAATTAGTCTTCCCAAATATTTGGTGACTGGCCTGATCACTGAGATCCTGCCTGGTTTTGGGTTGTACTCTATGTGTGTAAACAGTACATTTTAAGGGTTTTGGTTGTCTTGTGATGCAGAGCAAAACTATGTAAACTAAAAACATTCCTTCCTAACCTGACAAAAACCAAGGTATTTTCTTACTTTGGTGCAAGTGTTCCTCGCTTGTCCTCATGTAACTAGAACCAGGATCTAACTCTAGAATGGAAATACCAGATAACTAGAAAATCTGAATATCCCCCTTCCCATGGAGATCACCCCAGTGGTGATCTCACAGACAGGTAAAGGCTGAGCTTGGTCTTAGTCCTCATGCTTTATATTTCACGTAAAAAGCCCTTCACTGAAACTGTGCAGTGTGGAAAATATGCATTATTTAGGTATACCCTGACATATGGGATTGGTTATGGTTATTAGCATATGCACATATTTGCAAGGAAAATGGAGTTTGGCTTCAAAGATACATGTCTTCTGATTTATTTTGTAGGTGTACTTTGAGTTTTTTTTTTTAAATCAAATATTTATAAAATCTGTTATGAATGAATATCACTTCATCAGTTTAAGCATTAATCCAACCAGGACACAGAAAAGCTGATGATTCTTTTTATAAGAGAGAATTTTTAATGGGAATCAGATTAGGCTGCGATTTTTCCTCACTCCACATATTTATTAAATAGCTAATGTTTTCACAATCAAGATAGTCTTTCATGGAAACATGTAAGTAATGAATGGAAACAAGAGAGGCTTTGCCACAAGCTTCTCCATAGGTTTCAAATTTATTAAAAAGTTACACTCAGGCTGATACATTTGAAGGTTTATGGTTTAGCTAATCTTCTCAGTCTTTTCTCAGGAGTAACTAGCAGTTATAGGCTTTTACCTTTACTATTCATCACTTCTGACAATGCAGACTAGACTGATAAAAATTAAATGAGAAAGATCTGTTTACATCCTCTATTACTACAGCTACCTGTGTTCAGGGAAACACTCCAGGTAATTTGTCTGATTTCCCTTCATTTTTCCAACTGTTAAAAAAGGCTACTCTAAACTAATTTTTTGTCTGTTGGTGAATGCAGGACACACTTCCTCCAGGGCAAACTATTTCAGACAGATGAGAGGACGTGAATCATTCCACTGACTACTGAGAAAGCCTGAAAAATGAGGTTGGACAAGACATCTTAATTTTGCCAAATAAATCAGTTTGAATTCTGCTTTAGAGAGGAAAGGCAATACCTTTTATTAGTCTAGTATTTCTAAAGCCTTGAACACAGGATGGAGGTGTCCATGTACAAAGCGAAAACTGGATATGCCCAATTCAGCCTTACTCCACAGTAACTTGCTCCAGAAGAAAAAGACCCCAACCCCATCCTTGGGAGTGTAGCCAGAAGTAACATTTCTATATTTGCACGTACTGAAATTGTAGTTTCAGGAGGCAATGTTTCTGCCACACATCTTCCCTTTTGGAGCAAAAGGGTTTTTTTCCTCCATTAACCTCCTTGTGTGCTCATGGTTAAGGACAGTGCACAGGTGCCTCCCTAGATGTGACACTGAGGTTGTGGGTGGTAGCAAGTTACTTGTTGGTGCCATGGACTTTTTCTTAGCTCCTTAACTTTTATTTTTACTTTAGTTTGTCAGTCATTGAAATCGTGAGAGAATGTTTTAATCTGTCTTCTGTGCACATTTTTTTTTTTTTTTTCAGGATTTGAGGACCCTAGGTTTAAGGAAATACTGGGTCTATAGAAAAAAGTCACACCTCTGTTTGTCTTACAAAGTCAAACACTTGGAAACACTTTTCATTGGACTCTGAAAAAGAGACGGCAGATCAAGGTGACATGCCAGTCCACAGAAAGGTAAGAAACGAGACACTCTTCTTTTATCTTCTGGAAAGCAAAATCTCTTGATTTTTTGGTCTCTGTGTTTTCCCCAGAATAATTTGATAGCAAAAGACCTACACACATTGAGGGGTAGATTTATCAGAAGAAGAGCAAGGAGATCTTTGATCTCATTCTCTGCTAGCATGAGCAGAGGTAACACAAGCTTACCTCACCACTTGACTCAAAGGCTGATGGAAACGGGACAGTCCTTTAGACACACTGTCCCATCATGCACACATTCCTTTCTTTGGAATTGTTGTCGTCTTGTGCTTATGGCTGGACTGTTGTACTGAAGCCATTTAGAAGATTTTACATTTCTTTCTTTGCTGTTAAGAGTCCGCACTCTTGAGCTATTTTGGCACATGTTCACTCCCAAAGTGATGTTGATCTTCTATTATATTCTATTTAAAATGTAATTGAAATAAATGCATGCCTGAGAAAAACATAGTTCATAAACTTACTTGGAAAATAGGGCCAAACCAGATATTTTCTACAATCCTTGAAAATCTATTTTCAGTCAGTCCGTTATTACATTGTGATAATACCAGTTAGCAAGTACTAAACCTTATACTCAGTTTTGTTTTTCATGTTTCTGAAGAAAGTTAGTAAGGATGATGAAATGATATGCCACTTCCCAAGTCTAGCTAAAACAAACTGTTTGGATTAAGCTTAATGCCATGATTTATAACTCCCATACTGGCTGTTCTGTGGGAAGACACAACTCTGTGAAATAATAGCAAAAAATCAATTGCCTGTGACCCTATGGGTTCAGTGCTTTGAGAGGTCATATGTTTCAGAGCTGTTTCCTCTCAGTGCTTGCCTACACTGTCTGTGTGCTGATGAGACCTGTTGCTCTGCCAGAAGAAAATTCCTTTGTCTGAAGGTAGTGCTAGAATTGGAGGTCCAGCCCTAAGCCATCTGCTCATGAATCAGCTTCTCATATTGCTCCATTGCTCTTTTACCTCGAGCATTATGTTAAGCCTAACACATGTTAAATGGTGATTGAGAGGATTGTTTAAATCCTGAGTTAATTAAGGCCCTTCCAGTGACACTTCTGCTGCAGAAACTTGCTTGTTGTATTATTCGTCTGCTTGCTAAAGGAGTGCTGCTATTCAATCCCCTCACTGCCTCCATGAGGTAAGGACCTGAGTGTGTTAAAACTCAAGGCAAGCCTGAAAATGTTGACAGAAGAGGAAAACAGTTCAAAGAGTTCTCAGCAATAATCCTGTGGTATGGAAGAATCTGCCTGCCATTTAGTATGTCAACCACCTTTAGTATGTGGCAAGGGGTTGACCACACAATACTTGACCTGGTTGTTACCTGAGAGACATTGTGATAAAAAGATGCTTTGTAATAAACCATGATGTTTCATGTAAACCAACTGCTATCAAAAAATGTGGAAAAGTAGTGCTGTTTTGCAACTCTTTTAAGAGTTCCATAGGAATACAAGTTAAACAACACAGAGCAAAATTATATTTCTACTGAGTTCTGATAAATATGCTAATACAGAGAGGAAAGGTATAAGAACATAGTTACAAACCAGAATCTTTCAGGAAAAATCAATCTTTGAAAGCCTGTTGATTAATTTTTTTTTTTACTGTTATGAATGATAATTTTTGCTCCTTTTTTTTTCTATTGCAATGACATGTGAACAGTTTTTTAGCAATTTCCCTCATTGTGGATGCTTTTTTCTGTGGAATGTAAAAAAAACCCCAAACAAACCACGGCTTATATATATCACTTGGATTTATTTGCACATGCAAGGAGAGATGAAGAAAAACCCTCTTATAATGACAGGAGAATCACTCAAGTCAAATTCAAAGACAATTCGGAACATAATTTAATGCAAGGACAAAAACTCGGTGTATTAAGAAAGGGTAATTAAAATGTCCTGCATTTCATTACTCCTGAAAACATGGCAGACCATGACTAAAATTTTGATAATAGATTATTATAATCACACTTCTCTTTCCATATCAGAACTTTTGCTACAGTCGGTATTAATAAAGTTTACATCATACAAATGCATGTTTGAAAAATAAATAAGCCAACCTTAATTACAGTTAATACTGTTTTTTTACCATTCTAATCATAGCCTGAGATGCCTTCATTATATTGTATACCAGCTTTTCAATATCACAGAACCCATAATTATAGTTTTCGGTTGCTGTGAAATATGTGGTAAAGTTTTATGTTTTTATAATTTGTTTCTCTCCCACTTCCAAACCACACACCTCTAATTATATCTGCCAGTACACAGCCCATAATTGTAAGAATATCAAAATTCCTGAATGATGCAAAAATTTTCATGACAGCATATGAATACATTTCACAGAGCAATGCCATAAGAGAAAAAAATGCATTGGTAAAGTCTCTAACTGTGCAGTTTGACATTTTCTTTAAAATCAGAGACTGCTGGGTTTTGTTTTTAACTTGATAATATAATTAGAAAAAGAAATTTCCAGATTCAGAAGAAGATGAATTTGATGCAAGGGTTTGGCTTTGAGAGAAAGCAGTAGTCTGCAATTTAATTTACAGACTAGTTTTTTGAGTCAAAGCTAGCCATAGCTAACCACATCCCCAGCAGTGAGTCAGGCTTTTGCAGTTTACCCATTCATCTGCAAGCTGTTGGTGCACACAGGATAAATCCTGTGGTGACTGTCTGAAACAGGCAGCAGTGATGGTTCATTACTATAAAGATGGGATTAATCAGCAGAACGCTGCCATCTGCAACAACCTGAATCTTACAGAATGACAAAGTAATGGAATGTTTGAGGCTGGAAGACACCTTTGGAGATCAAGTCTAATCCCTCTGCTCAGAGCAGGATGGGCTACAGCACGTTCCTCATGGCTTTTTTCAGCTGGGTCCTGATATCTCTGTGTATGGAGACTCCACAACATCTGTGGGCAAGCTACTCCAGTGTTTGGCCATCCTCGCACTGAAACATCTTTTCTTTTGTTTAAATGGACTTTATTGACCTGTGGTAGCTTCTTGTCTTTCTTATATTCAGAAATGGCTTTTGAAGGGAACAGATAGATATGCAATGCGGATGATGAAGGAAGCAGGACTAAATTAATGACCTCCATTTTGTCGTGTGTTCCTGATGTAATTCATGTCTTTAGGGTGATTTCAGGAGGACTTTCAAGAAATGTGGGTGTAAATGTGGCTGTTTTATTTCTGTGTCATAAATGAGACCAGGAGATAGATTCCTGTGGTTACTCCATGTAAAATAGCCAAGCTTCTGGATTCAACTTTCAGCGAGAAACCTACAGTTTCTAAGAATTCCTAGGTGTACTTCAGACACCTGTGGAATTGGGGTGGTTTTTCCTTCCTTTTTCTTTACTTCATTGCAGAGGTTATAGTTTGCCCGATTTTAATCTGTTGAAATGCTTATTTGATGCACAAGCTGAAGGCTTACCCTTGGATCTGTGAAATGGCTTGTTAGAGGGATGGAATTTCTGTAGTAACATACAGAATCATTGAATGTTATGGACATTTGTGACAGGTATGAACTGTCTTAAAAATATTTTGTCTGTGGACTGGATGGATCATACATTTTCCTTCTTGGGGATTTGCCTGTTATAATAGAAATTCTTTGCAAAGGACAAAATTTAAATCTACTCTCCTCCCACCAACAAAATTAGAAACATTCTTTGATAAATCCCTAAGTAATTCAATGACACTTAAAAAGCAGTTTTACTGGGCGGTAAATTGTTTAAAAAGTAAAGTATGGATAAAATAACAGTTTAATTTGATAAATGACCAACACAAATATTAGCTAATTTTCAACTGGTTATTCTAATAGGATCCAGGCTTTTAAAAGCCTGGAAAGAACAAATAACAGTACTAATGTAGGATAGCACTCTTGCTCAACTACTGAAGAAAAGGAATTTCACAGGATAAAAAGTGAGGTATTATTTGCTTTTGTTTCCCAACAATTACTCTTATTTGCCCTTGGTGTTAGTTTTTCTATTTATTTTTAGAGTCATTAGAATTTATGTTTTTTATTAAAATCTAAAATGAAAGAAGAATGGCATTATCACCCAATTTGCAGGCAAACCTTCATCTGTTTTTATGCTGGGAACCACATTTACAGATCATATAATCTGTAAATGTGGTTCACAGCATCTGCAGACTTAGCAGTCAAAGACCTTGGATTAAAATGTCAAGTAATAGATATATTTCACCATCTGAACTGGTAAAAATATACATAAATGGGTGCAGAAAATCTGACTGATAATTTGATGAAGAGAGCAAAGCTGGATTCAGATGGGTCATCTTTAATGCTCTTTAGTTTTAGTACAATAAAGTGTTTTGGGGAAGAAATTAACATTTCATAAAGTTGTATCAGTTTCAGTGGAGGCCCCATGTGGATGGTTAACCTGAGATCCGAAGAAAAAGAAAGAGGTAAGAAACTAATGAATCATCTTCTAAATTTATTTTTATAAAGTTGCTTAAAGCATCAAAATTGCAAACGTTTACTTTCCTACTTAACTTTAATTGCATTTCACCTAGGATATTGAAGCCACATGTGTCACAACACAAAATATAACCACCTCAATATGGTGTTGGAAGGAACAATTTATAAAGAGGACAGAACTCCAAGCAATCATTTCTGTTAGTTTTCAGAAGTGTTTGAGAATAATGTTTATATTCCCATTTTTTGCAGAACGTGTGAAATGATCCGTAGGCATGAAAAGCTTGAAGAAGCACTGCAGTTTGTAAAGCAATATAGGAAAAGTATCCTGGAAATGATCCCCCACCCCTCACAAAAACACTTCCTGTAAACCAAAGCACCAGGAGAGGGCATTACCCCAAAGCAGGAGAATATTTGTAATTTATTTTACTCCTCTATTTTGGATTATGTTATAGCCGGGAGAAATAAGCAAGTCTCCCAGAAAAAAAAAAAAAAAAAGATTTTCCATTCTGCTTATTAACTGTTAAAACTTGTATGAATTCACTAACAATATTAATAAGAAACATTCTTATAACCAGCTCATTGCTTTTTTGTAGAGATTTGAAGAGACATTTTGAGAAAATATGCTTCTGGTGTACTTGCATTGCTTTAAAAAAACCCACCCCAATTCTTCTTCCAAAAAACCTTTGAAGAACAACATTTAGAGAGAAAACATATTTTGAGAAAATACTTAAAAATATTAGAATTCAATTATCATTTTACAGGAGATACATATATATATATATATAATTTATCTTAATGTTCAAAGTCTAAATATGATCTATTTTTTTTTCAAACTTTGTTTCTGTTTAGGAGAAAAAGCGTATATTTTTTTTCTCTCAAAACAAAGATTATGAGTTGTGAGATGCTTTAGTCATCATAGAAGTGTTTCTAACTGTGGGTTTATGGGTAGCTGGTGTTATTGTTCCCTTACAGTCAAGGGATATAAATAAGGACTGTACACTTTACATGAGAAGATGAACGCCTTGTGATTTACTTCCAGCAGACACAGAGGAAGCCTGCAATGATAACTAAAACTGCTTGTTAATTCACCAAAAGTTTTTAGTCAGATAAGCCACACTGGCAGTGTGGTAGAAGTGTGTCTAAGTGTGTTAGAAAACAACAGCAACAGCAAAATTCTTCATTTTCATCGAAGTCAAAACTAAAAAATTAAATGGCCTCATTAGACTAGAAGGAAAGGAATTTATGCTATAATTTTTAGTTAGTATGTCTTTCCTGATGGTCAAAGAGAAAAATTATGGGGTTTATTTCCTTTGATATAACAACTGAAATGTACAGGCCGCAAAGCAATGGACTCTGTACACTGGGGATAAGTGAACTCATGCTGGTCAAAGTTTTCTGAACTTCTAACTCTAATCCATAAAGCAATTAGGGTTTCTTAACCCCTTTGAAGAGAAGTTACACCAGTTACATGATGGCAAAAATAGGGGTACAAGGCTATCAAAAAACATAATATGAAATACTAAAAAATCAATTATTTGGAAAGGAATGAAAGCCCTCTTGCTTAGTTTTTAACCCTCTTGCCTAGTTTTTAAACCAGCTCTTGAAAGTTGAGAAAATAATGATACTGTCATCTGTATTTTACCATCTGGAAAACAGAGTGGAGTAGAAGTCACTCATTTCTTAGTTATAATAATGGAAAGAATAAAAAAAAAAATCATATTTTTAAACCCTCTGCAAACAAAGTCTAAGTCTTTCTGCAACTTGTAATTTGCAAACACAAATGGTTAAACACCAACCTTGCATAATCTTCAATTACTGGAAAAATACAACTCTGGTTGTATTTTTCCAATAATAGGTTTTTCAATTATTGGAAAAATAATTGAGGCTGATTTTTCAGGCTAATTGTTAGCTTTTTTATTAAGATCAGTCCTCTGAAAACCTGAGATGCACTCCAATAAAGTGATGTCTTGCTCACGTGGACTGTGGCATACCAAAAGTCAAAGTATTTCACTGGAATGCTCATGTTATTCTCCAGTTAAGCCCTTTGTAGGGTGTTTATTGCAGATATTTGTATTGGATACCATGGGCAATGTTCTCTTTTCTTCCATCTGTGAATTGCAGATGTTGCCTATTTTGCTTTTCAATGCACCATTCTGCTTTTGGGAAATAAGAATACAGAGCATTTCTGGCTTTATGAGAGAGAGCAGAGTTTTCCAGTAAATGAACAGCACATTGGAAAAAAACAGTATTTCACTTTCTCAGTGGATAAGCAGCAAGCTCTTTCCAAAATTATAGCTTAAATTCACAAAATGTCTTTAAGTTTGCAGAGTGGCTGCTTGCCCAAAGCCATGTTGAGGTATTGCCAAATGCCAGAGTACTTATATACTTTGAAATAAAGTCCATATTCAACAGACTGCTGCTCTTTATTTCCATATTTACTTCCAGTTTAAGCTAACAAAGATGGTCTGAAATAAGTTTGAGACCTCGACAATTTGAACATGTCTGAACAATTGCATTTATCATATGTAATGGATTTGATCACATGTTCTTACAGCTGTAGAAATGTGTTTTGGATATCACCTTCTGATTAGGTGGAAAACTTGAGCTGAAATGTTTTATTTTGGGAGGAATATATTGTAGTTGAAGATACCATTTAATAGCATTGTTAAAAGTCCATGATACATATCTCCTGCCAGACTGGCCTAGACAGCTGCCAAAGGATTTGCCCAGTGCCAATTGAAAATAGAAATAATCTCACTGATTTCAGTAAGTTTTGCTGGTTGACTTCACCACCATGTTATTCAGTACATGCTCACTTCTGCTTCAGGTACTTCCTCACTTGCCACATGCTTTAACTTTTCTCTATCACACCTCTACAACAGAGAAAAAAGGAAGGAGTGTTAAAACAAGGTGGTGAACTGGTAATGGAAATGAGTCATTCAGTGGCCTAATATTCTGCTGTGGAAAGGCATTGTGATTGAACACAGTGGAATAATTTGAGTAAGTGGCTATGCCCATGGAAATGCAATACAGTGGGTCTTTTTTACCACTTAGGAAAGGCTTTTAAAACAAGCTACTCTGGAGTTTTGGCAGTTCAATAGGATTTTGCCATAAACTTTATTTAGATTTCCTCTGCAGTGAATGGAGAGCCTGGAAATAGCTTTTCCTATTGCCAAAAACATGTGAGTATTTGTACGTAGATGTAGTAGACTGAACAACATGTACATTAAAGATTACATTTAATTCCTGATGAAAACCTAGCTGTAATTGCTGTGATCACTTGGCCCTTACTTGGCACTCCCTCAGTGAGGATTGTTAATGATTTCCATCGTAATCACACTTCCACTGGTCCAGCATCGTAAAAGAGAGGGATTACACAATACTTTACCACAAACAAGGCTTTATCACAGGTTGAGGAAAAACAGCTGAGATTTTTCTGTTCTTGATTAGACAAACTTGTGAAGAACCTGACTGGAAAAGGGAAAGAAAATGCTCTGCAGGAGCAGAAGGGGTCACAGAACAGTTTTGCGCGGAAGGGACCTTCAAAGGTCATCCCCCCCAAGCCCCTTGCAATGAGCAGAGACGCCTTCAACTGCCATAAGTGGGGACATCAAAGGTTGCCCAGAGCCACAGTCCAAGCTGACCTTGCCTGTTACCAGGGATGGGCCATCTACTACTGCTCTGGGAAACCTGTTCCAGTGTTTTACCACCCTCACAGTAAAAAAACCCCTTACTTCTTATACCTAACCTAAATAGATCCTCTTTCAGTTTAAAGCCATTACCCCTTTTCCTATCACTACATTCTCTTGTCAAAAAATGCTCTACAGCTCTTTCTTAGGCCCCCTTAAGGTACTAGAAGTTTGACATATGAGTTTTATACATTAGAAGACAGTTACCCATGCTTTATAGTTGTAGATTTGGCCAAGGAAGGGAACAAGATAAATCACAATGATAAGAACTAAAATTTCACTAGGACCATAAAAGCATTTTAAAAAAAGTTTGCCTAAAACTCAGCTGAATAATAAATCCTTTTTTGATATGGATGCTGGAAGGGGGTTTGACAATGGGTGGCTCAAGGGGACAACCACCAAAGTAAGTGTTATGTTAATCAAAGGGAATTTGTTTAAAAATCTCTGATTATTAACCTATCCATGGATTGAGAATTTTGTAGGCCTAATTCCAATATTTTCCAGCTTTAAAGCAGGCTTCAAAGAATTTCTTGTGTGGAGTTAATAAAAAAAATTGAGATTTTTATATGGACTATAATGGGCGATTTTATTTTGCATAATTACTCTACTGGAAAAATAGCTGGTTTTGATTTGGAACTCACTGAAATAAACCCTTTGAGATAATCTTTGTTAGGGCTGGACCTGCTTCTTAATCACTTCTACAGAAATGAGATTTTTTTTCAAGTGTGATTAATTGGCAGTCTTTGATATGATTAATTAAACATCTCATCCATTTTTAAAGGCAAAACAGCACACCTTCAGTTAATCTTATGGTATTGCTGGAGAGTTGCTATGAAACCACTGGGATTATACATTTCCTTTGTGCATAAACCAAGTAGAATTACACTGTTGAGGATATTAGGTAATTTTCTTTTGTACAAACAGACAGATGAGTAATGTTTGTCTATAGCTATTGGTGATCTAGTACAAGTGCGCAAACTTATCTGAATTCCATTTTTATGTGTGCAAAACACATTCAATAAAAACTCATTCAAATTGAACAAGAAAGAGTCACATTTTTTGTTTCTTAATTCCAGAAAAGCTCCATTTTGTTTTGTATACCAGCTGTTTTCAGTCTTAAAGTGAAAGAGCCCATAACTTGGTGCTGGTGCCTGGCTGTAGCAATTGCTTTTATTTTGTACCTAAGGACAGAAAATAACAAATAGCTAAGGATAAAACATTGTAATCTTCTGTGTTATGGTCAATTCCATGGGGAAATTACATCTGAAAACAAAAGGGAAAACCATGAAAGATGTATCAGCTCTCTTCAATCCCTTCCCCATATTTGAATAGCAGGATGGGGCAGTATCTAGAAATCATCTGTTTCCACCTTTTCCCCCCTTTTCCCCACCTGCTTTTCAATCTGATGCAGCAATATACTTCTGAGTAGGAAAATCTGTCTATCAAAGAGATCACAAAAGAATTCTGTAAACCAGGTGACTGTTACAAGTATTGAAGCAAAAGGACTGTGAGAAAATGCTTTACTGTCTATGGGGGGATTTAAAGTTCCTTATAAAGATTGCTAATTAGCTGTCTGTGCTTTGATGACATTGATATACTTGAAGTGCCATCTTATCAAGTGCTATATTTTTGGCCATGTGTAAAAAAAGTGATTATTTCAGTCATCTCAGATTCACGTTTTGAAGGTTTTGCTGGTTTTGTCTGGGATAGAGCTAATTTCTTCCATGGTAGCTGGGATGAAGTTGGGCTTTGGATTTGTTCTGAAAGCAGTGTTGATAACATGAGGATATTTTAATTATTACCCAGCAGGGCTTACACCTTGTCAAGGCCCTTCCTGCCTCTCACTCCGCACCATCAGTGAGTGGGCATGGGTGCACCAGAAGGTGGGATGAGACACAGCTTTGAGAGCTGATCCCAACCAGCCTGAGATACCCCATATCTTATGGCATCATGCTCAGTGTATAAAGCTGTGGGAAGAAGGGAATGATGGAATTTTTCTTCCCACATGCCTATTAAATGTGATGGGGCCCTGTTTTCCTAGAGATGAACACTTCCATGCCCATGGCAAGTGGTGAACTAACTCCTTGTTTCGCTCTTCTTGTGTACATGGCTTTTGCTTTGCCTATTAAACTGTCTTTATCTCAACCCATGAGTTATCCAGCTTTTATCCTTCTGTTTTTCTCCCCTATTCTGCTGTGGGCAGGAGTGAACATCTTAGTTGCTGGCTTGGGTTAAACCATGACAAAGGTCCACTCAAGTCATGGGCACTATGGCTGACTAGAGTTACAACAAACCACAGTTTTGCTTTTCCAATTTTTCAAAAACATTCATGTTTTTCCTTCCAACATTCTGTAAGCATTATAACTCTAAATATGGTTCTCATGTGACTGACTGTTTGTCTTGTTTTTCTGTTTCTGTATATCTTCTTATCTGGGCTGGCACAGACCTCTAATGAATTTTTCCGTTCCTCCACGACACAAAGCCTCAACATATGTTTGAAGGGGATAAATAGTATTGGCATATTTCTTTAGAAAAATACAAAGGTCATTTTATTAGCTTTGACATGGCCATTGTTTAAGAGGGATGTTATTTTTAATTCTTCCCAGTCTCATGGACCCTGATTCATTTTCTGGTTTACTGGAATGCACCCTTGGATATAAACTATAGTAGTACGTGGAAAACCTGATCTTTTCTGAAAAGGATACATAGCTGATTTGCCTCTGGTTAATGCAATTTTCCATTAAAACTTGCAGTATGTAAAGATATGATGTTTCATGTTGACATCATGAGGATGGATTTTTCTATCTGCTCAAATATATGAGGTATACCTTCCACCAAAAATAAAATAAAACCCCAAGCCTGTTTATGAAAATTAAAGCATGGTGATGACCCATTTTTAACTCATGTTAATGCTTATTCCATTCATTTATCTCATTGTTTTTTCTGTTCTTTTAAGGTGAAGACTGTCTTTACATCAGCAGCTGATAAAAGTGATCACGTCAAAGGAATGTAGAGGTAGAAGTATTTGCTTAAAGACACAAAGGTGATAGCAAGGCAAGGAAGATTTGAAAGCAAGGATGGAAAAATGCTGAAGACAAAACCTCTATCAAGTGGCAAATGTATACTTCATCTCATATCAATGCCTCTGTGCTTCACTCATGATTTTTAATAGTCAATTTCTTTATGTTGTTTTTAAGACATAAGTCCTTTTATTACATAAATCGTTAAGAAATCAGGTAAATAATGCATTTCTGCATTACACACTCTTGATATACTTGGATGAGGGGAAAGGCATGATCTGTTCAGAAGGCAAATCCTTCTTGGTGTCAGGTGTAGAATTTTAAAATAATTTATGTTGGAAGGGTCTGCCACAGATCATCAATGCTCAAAAGCCTGTAGCTCTGTAGGTTTGGCATGCAGCTGCCAGGAGGAAGAAGCACCTCACCTCAGCTCCCATCCCCGTTTCTCCGGCCGCTAGAGCTGTGTAGCCACTTTTGGTATGATCACATTTACTCTGGGAGTGTCACCAGTACCCCTGCTGGTGGTCAGAGAAAGATGAGCACCCAAAGGCCTCTGCACTCTTTCTCTACTACCCCACATCTGGGTTCCTAGAAAGAAACACATCTGCAGGACAACAGGTCTAGAACCAGGCCTCCGTTCCCTGTAGCAGGAGTCTAAAGCCACACCAAATAAAGCGTTCTGCTGTAACTAGCACAGGCTTATTTCTTAAGGAAAGCTCCAAATCATAGGGTGATTTAATATGAAATGTGATTTTCTTTGGTGCTTGTTCATCTTCTGTCCTATTCCCTGTATGCACAGTCTCTGGTATTCTGCAAAGAGGTGTACAAATATGTCCTTTCCATCAGGGGAACATGTCCCTCTCAAGTCAGTTAATACCCTTAACAGTCCTTGAAGATGCATTCTGGGTAAAACTGCTTACTATATATACAAAACACTTCGTGTGAGCTGCTCTTGTAAGGGTGTTTTGAAAGTTGTTGGATTTACAAGAAGAAGAACTGAGATGTGCCCACGTGGCATTTGACACATTTTTATGGACGAAAAAAATCTGTCCATTCAACTTATTTTCCACATGCCAAGAGCTTTGATATCTTCATGCAAAATAACAAGAAAGAAATAAAATACCAATTAGTGCAGAAGAATCAACATCTTTGTTTGCTCTTCTCTGGCCCAGAAGTTGACTTAAGTAATTTTTTCCCATTCTTTTTCCATTATAGAGGTTCTACGTGTACACACGTCTCCAAATTTGCTATTGACATTCACGATACTCACATATGGCAGTCATTAACTGCTGCAAAAATGTACCACAGTTGATTTAATTATTTTTCTAGAACATTATTTGAGGAATTCAGGTACAAGCACACGTTCCTAGAGACACAGTCTATGCTTTGTATTACCTTCTATTGTGGAAAATACATACTGAATTTTGGAAATAGCATTATATACCTGTCATGGCTGACTAAAACACATCTGATTCATTTCAATGGAAAAATTAAAGGCAGAATCAGTATTTTGCAAGCAGACTGATTAAGCTGTAGTCTTGCAAATAAAATTAATGAAATATATCAAGCTCAAAAAACTGGAGGGATTTTAACATTTCCTGATTTCAGAACCAGGTCACTGGTACACTATGCCATCAAGAAATGTTCTTCCTTTGTGTCTTTTGACATCAACTGTTACTGAATACAGAAAATATGGCTTTCCTGACCCATCTCTCTGGATTGTCACCCACAAGATTCTTTTCTATCACCAAATTTAAACATATTGGTCCACCTTTATGGGTAAAAGTCACTCAGTTTTTCACACAGGTTTTGAACCAGATGAGTTTTCATGACTTCTACATCCCTCTTCCTTCTCTTCCAATGACATCTTCCTCCCTCAGCAAGATCCTCAGGATTAGGATTACTCTTGCCTGTCCTAGTCTCCTTCTTCTCCATATACCTCCTTTTCTCCCTGCACCAGATCTGACCCCGGAACTCTTTAGCTGATACCACAAGACCCTTGGCTAGACTCTAACTCCTCTCTAAACAAAAACTGTGGAAAATCACAACTATGTGAACAGAAATCAATGCTGTAAATAACTCTCCAAGGCCAGTGGGAGCTTGGCAGCATGATCAACCCTTTGGCTGAATAATATTGTCCTCTTCTGGGTAGAGTTTAATTGATGCAGAGCAGCAGCATCCAGCCTTATATTTTTTTCAAGCTGGATTTTCACAAATGTTAAGTCAAATAATGCCTGTACTGATATGGTGTCTCATTATGAAGAACTTCCTTTGTCAAATTTTTGCAAAATTTGGAGATGTAAGGTCTATATTACTAAAGTGAGGTAAGGAAACCTTTAAACTTCAATTAACCTGCCTCTATCAATCTGAACATTAACTCTCTAGTGAAGTCTTGCTGTTTGGGCTCTCTATATTTGTCAGAGAGCAAAAGGTAACTCCATGATTAATGAGAGATATCACAATTTTCTTTCCTTTTGTACTTCCTTGCCATAAAGCAAGTTTCTATACTGACTTGAACAAAACTGAGGTGCTCTCATAGTGAAATTTAATGAAAGAGTCTTTCTGGATTTTGATCTTCTCTCAATGCCATTGTGATTTTGTCAGAAGGGAAATTTATGTGTGTCTGTTAGACATTATTTATTAATGTCACATTTTCAAAATGGCACTTTTCACAACTTTTTTCCGCACAATATATTTTCTCTATTCCAATTAGTTCTAATAATGTATGGAAAAACACAGACAATTCTAGAAAACAAATAACTTGACTTTTCAGTTACTGTCTTTACTATGCCTAAAAGGTTACATATCTATCTATATATGCATAGATAAATATTTCTATTTCTATCTCTCTCTGTATCTATCCCTGATAATTTTCCAACAAAACTAGTTTTTATGATTATTTAAGTGAAAACAAATGTTAATAATGTCCCTGAAAATTCCTGGAAACTGAAAGAATTTTTTTATCCCCTTTAGGGCTGGTGATATAGTTCTATGAGTTTATAAAACATTTTGTTAGGCCAGTTTACATTTTGAAACTCCCACTTTGTTGCCAAAAGTTATGAAAACAGGTCCCAGTGTAATGTCAATGATTTCATTCATAGCAGCCCTGCAAGAGAACACCCACAGCTCAGGAGGGCCACTTCATGCAAAATGAGGTCTTCACAGAAAATACACAGATTGACAGAGGAGTTTGTGTACTTGGAGAAGTGTATGCTGGGTTGTGGAAAAGCTGTTCCACCCTGAGTGTCAGCCGTGGTGAATACATTTTATCCAAATCTGCTTTTGCTAGGAAAAAAAATCAGTCAACTAGCCTGTTATGCCAGAAAAGCTTCTGCACTTCATATATACAACCAAGGAGAAGTGTGCATGTGAAGCATTTTTCTACTCATCAATAATTGGTAGGGCATGAGGTAGTGTAGAATGTGTATGTATGTCTGTGAACGTATATATTGCATACATATGTATTTCTTTTTATCACACAGTGTATTAATTAGGAGATTGTGCCACATATTAGAAAAGATATAGATATAACTGGAAAACTGAATGACCTAAATGGGAATTTCTCCAAGCCTGAAAAAAGCCCCTAGAGCTTAAATAATAAAAAAGAAACTCTGAATTCACCCTGAGTTAGGTACAGATTGTGGTTTCACTAGTAAATCACTATCAATCATGTCATGAAGCATGTTTATGCAGAGAAGGCATGACCTGTTTGTGTCTCCTCAGTTGCTTTGTCTATTTACTCTGAGCATCAGTAATGTTATGACATGAAATATGTTTAAATCAACAGAAAACCAAATCAGCAACTTTCTAGCTTCTTTTGACAAGCTGTTGCATGTTACTTCACTTTTTCACTGAAATGTGCGTGCTCTGAGTTAGATTAAAAAAAAAAAAAAATCATTACTGTTTCTCTGGGTCAGCCAAGAAGCAGAAGTCTCTGTCCAGCTTTTCTGAGGGTACTGCTATTATCTTAGTTTTACAAATGTGTCCAAAAAACCCCTTTCTTTGCAACACTCCTCAAAACATGCCTGTTGAAACTTTGATTTAGATTTCAATTTCAAAGTTAGTCTAAAAGCAAACTTAATGCTGGTAGAAAAGTGCAACCACAGGTTTTCCTCTGCTCATGAAGAACAGATTTTGTATTCATTAAGAGGCTGCACACGTACACATGGGAAAGTGTTCAGGACTTTCACAGGCAACAAGAACATAACCAAAACTACAAAGGAAGCAGAACGCCATGTGTCCTTGAGAGGTGTTTGTGCTCTGCCTTTAGTGTCACAGCCCTTTCTGGAGAGGGGCTGTGTGTTTCTTTCAAGGCTCCAGCATCTATCCTTGCAGTGACCACGGCTGTAGTCATAGTACCTCGTGGAGCAATATGGGATGCTGGAATAGGATTTATGGAGCAGCTCAGCTTATATTTTATCCTTGCTGCTTCCCAATATATTCAATTTTTTTTTTTTTTTTTTACACCCACAAGCACACAGAGATTGGTCAGTCATTCACAAGACAGTAGACCTTTAGCTTTTCCAAGACCTGTCCTGCCCCCACCTCCACACCTGTCTTCTCTGAGGCCTCAGTGGGCTCATAAAGGGACTTAATTGCATACACTGCAGGTTCGACTTACTGTAGATTGTAAAACCAGATGCTATAGAAATGCATAGTAGGGGACATATTTCCTAAATAAGCAGGCCTTCTGCTTATCTTACACTTTTGCCATAGACAATAAGACTAATGCAGGTTTACCCACACACTTTAGAATGAAACATTTTGGTGCTTGTCCCAAAGAAGAGAAGGAACAGCATGAAGGAAGCAGAGGTATTATCTATAATTTTCTTCCTTATGTTATCTGCTTACAGGCAATGTAGGGTGACTGAAACAGAAGGAAAAGAAATATCCAAAAATAGGATTGACATTAGGCATATTCAGCAATTCTCTCATACTGTGGAAGTTATTTTGCAGATTGCAGAGGTCACACTCTGAGGGCTGATGATAAAAGAGGAGCAAGAAGGAGAAAGAAGGAGATTCACCACTAATGTAGCAAACACAGAGATCGTGTAGGCCAAGACAAGCCAAACAGATTTTTTTCTACCCCTCTGGTTATATAGAAGAGATTTTTTGTTTTAACAGTAACAGGAAAAGAGTAAATTATTAAATGATGGACTGAGACTGTGGAGCCCCACTCCTCCATTTACTGCTTTGATTAATTGTTTTGAGGCACTTGAAAAATCTCTGAAACCCTGCCCCATATCTGTGCCCTCTAAAGCCCCTGTATAGCCTGTCTATCCTGGCTGCTGCTGATTATCTAAGAATCTGTTGCTCAGAGTGAACATTAGGTCTGCATATAAGAATAACTCCTTTGTTCTGATTTATTAGTAAAATATGTACAATAACAGGAGCAAAAATAGGCAGCAGTGAGGATTGCCAGCAGATTCGTGCAATGAGAGAACTTGTTTGAAGTTGCTCATGGTGTTTCTTAAGTTATTTGCAAGGCTTTGTGTGCTACTTGTGCTGTATGCTGGGTGTTTTGGCAGTTGTTGGGTTTTGTTCTTTTTTTTTCTAACTTGAATTTACAGAGGCTGTATTTCCATGTGTATTTCTTTGGTGACCATACCTGATTAAGCAATAAGTTCTATCCCTCCGCCACGCTTTGCGCAACCTCAGAATAAAATGTTTGTAGGGCTGTTTTCTAAAGTGGATTGAGAAGATGATCCAGCTGAAGACAAAACAATTTTTCTTCCCAGCTAAATACATTCTTTATTCCATTGCAAATTACAGTTCATTAACCAGGTCTGCTTATATAGCCCTGAGTGATGTGCAAAGAAGAAATGTGCTACACAGGCAAAACCAGCTCAAGCTGTCTAAGGTCATAAATGCATAGCACAGCTGCAAGAGGATTTCACCCCTTTTCCCTTGCCCATAACTATTTATTCCTTACTCCTCCAGTGCACTGGCACTGAAGTTAGACAGATTGGGTAACAGAAGGGCTCAGGAAGCTGGGAACCAGCTGACAAAGTGACAGACTGATCCTAATTTGGCTTCGTTGAATTGTAAAGAATGTGCCAGCATAGTTTCATTGTAGGACAGACTACATTTAAGACTTAGACTTTGACATCTATGGGTTTTTATTCTCAAAGCTTATGCATCCATCATCTTCTGTCTCTCTTTATTATCTGAATAAGGCTATAAAATATTAATCCCCAAGTTGCAGGATTTATGCAGTTTAGAACCTGTCCTAAATTATGTATAATATATCTTGAAAGTCCCCACAGACTAGAAATTTTTCCTTATTTGACAAATGAAGTAATTTTGTTTTCAGGAAAAAATAAGAGGATATTAGAGATGACAGAGTTATACTAATATTGTGTGAATTGGCCTCCTCCACACAGAAATGCAGAAACACAGAAGAAAAAAATCTGACTGGACTTGCACATCTTTTTTAGCCAAGAAACCAAGTAGTTACTGTGTGTTACGATATCAGAAACAGAATATTAATGGTGATGAACCAATAATAACCCACCTCATGGACATGGATAATTTTCTTGGTAACAAAAAAATAAAGGAAAAGAAAGGGCAGCATGTGTGGTTTCTTTTTCTAAGGAAGGTCAATGCCCTGAATTTCCAGTATTTCCTAGTGTTCAGCCTGTCTCATCATTTAAAGCCATTAAATGTTGTATTTGTTACAGTAATGTAAAAATATTTTATTCTTTCTGTTTTCAAATAAACTATGCACGTATTTCAGCAGTTATTACTCTTTCTCCTCTCACAACTGTAGCTCTCCAGCATTTCCATGCAGGCCATTTTTTTTCCAGATCCCTTACTCTGCTCTTTCCTAAACTTTTTGCAATTACCTTCCACAATTAATTTATGTGTTTTATCCAATCTTCCATTCCCAATTATGTTTTATCTCAAGTATAACACTCTTTCTGTTTTGAATAGAATGATTCCTCAACGTGTCTTTTTCAGACTGTACCTCTGTTCACATATACATGATGTTTTCTAGTAACAACATGGGTGCTCAGTTTTGGTAGTTGAATCCTATCTCTTCTTATGCTTTTTTGAATACATATAAATATGGGAATGTTTTTCCCAATATATATTTCATATGTCTGACTCTTCTTTCACAAAGTGCATGTATTGAATTTCAGTTTCAATTTTCTGAGTATGTTGCCAATCTGTGAACAACATTTCAAATTCTGTCTCTGTTCTTTGCAATTTGTTGCCTACAATTAGTTAATGATCCTGAATTCAGCAAATATTTTCCCTGTTTTACAATCCCTGCAAATAACAAAAAAATATGCGTAGTGTCATAAAAAGACAGAATGGTGGTCTACATTTAATGATTCACTGCTTAGATAGTATTATTGCACTTATAAAAAGCTGTTAATTAGTCTGGAGACTTGTATTTTCATAAGGACTGACATATAAATGGAAAGCATAAGCATTATAAGCATACTGCTTTGCACGTAGTATCTTAATACTGCCTTAGAAAAATGCTCTCTAAGGTCTGGTGGGACAACACATTCATCTTCTGGTCCGTGGCATGTCCAGTGACTTGTCAGCGGTGATCTCCCACATACAGTAGGAGTGGCTTTAAGCCATGCATTTTATTTGTTTGTTTTGGCAATTAAAATACCATCTGCACATCAAAGACACTTCATTACTGTTTGAAATTTCCAAACTTTGATGTGTGGGTAGATATTTAGAGCCAAGCTGAAAATGCTCCTGCTTCTTAAGACTGCGTAATACAAAGTCTATTCCAGTAAATTATTCTTTGGAATAATGTGGTTTTAAGTTGTGTTTACTTTTGAGAATCTGATCTGCAGGAATGTGGTCTCCTCATATACCTCCTGAGAGTTCAGCTTTGTTTAACACATGATAGCATGTTAATCTCCATCAAAATGTATACCCAAAGCTCTTAATCAGTCAGGGCAGTGACAGAAATCATGTGTCATGGTTTTACCAGCACAGCAGCAAGTACAAATAAAACTTATTATACGGGTAAGGATGAATGTAAATTGCAAAAAGCTGACAATTCAGACAAAAGAAGCTGTGTTCCTGCCCGAGTTAGAGATGGTTCTAAGATGCTACAGAAATGGGAGCCTGGACATGCCTGGATACTCCATGCCTTCCCCAGAAGATGGTGAATCTGATTCTTAGGTTGAGGGTCTGCTTTTCCTCTTGTCTCCCATTCCTTATTCCTCTGGTATTTTCCGAAGCAGCTATGAACTGTGTGTGATTTCCAAGGGGATTTCAAATTGCCATCACTTCCCCATTACAAGGACCTTTCTCCAGCTAAAAATCTCAGCTATTGCAGGAAGTGGGGCCCTGTATCACTCTTTCTCAGTTGTATGTACTACAAGACGTGTGTAACAGGTTCTTACCATCACCCTGCAGCCACAGATGGGCCTCACTCTTCTCAGAGTTCAGAAAAGTCTGATCCATATTCCTGCAGATTTTTCTTCACAAGTCTTACTCTCATAAACCTGTGAAATTAATTTAAATTATTTTAAACATATTAATTTTATGTTAATAAATCAATGAAAAATGAGACATCTGTGCCCCAAACTGATTTTAGGGAAGAAAGCTGACATGGGAAAAACAAACCTTTACTTTTTTCAACTGTTCTCATTCATTTTCCTCTAATACAAATGAAAAAAAATTTGCACATAAAAAGTCAAATATTACTTTTCTCAGAGAAAGAGACACGACAGGAAATGTTCATGCCTTTTTAGAAATGGAAGGAAAAATAAATATGAATTAATGAAAAAATACAATTAAAAAGTTGCCTTAGGCAACTAACCATTGTCTGTGGTAATTTTTTTGGTACTGTTAGAAAACCTTTGCTGTCTGTTAAATTCATTACAATGAAACAACTGTGACTCTTAAAACAACATTTTACATAAGTTTTACTTGAACATGGATGCACATTACTGTTATTTATTTCAGCAGTAAAACGTTTTCTCAGGTGTGTTGGTCAAGCAGCAGTGCTGAAAGACATCTTGTGGGGAAAAATTAGGGTAGGCAGGTCTCCTGACATTTTTTAAACCTCAAAATTCCCCTTAAAGGAAATACAAGCATAGATGGTACTGGTCAACCTATAAGAATGAAATTATGTTGACAAAATATAAGTCATTGTTTTAAAAAAAAAAAAGTTACTGGTTACATTTCTCTTTTTTCCAGTTCTTTCAGTTGAAGCCAGTTTTTACCACAACATTATTATTTGTCTAAAGTAGAAAGACTGAAAGGTCTGTTTCACATCTTAATGGGCTGAAATTTGCTTATGTGTCTGAAAAAAACACTGTGTCTTAAGTAGCTATGTGCCCATCTTTCTTAAAGGAAAGGAAATCTGTTGACTGAAATACATTTCACTAATACTGCATTTAACTTGAAATCTAGCTTATAAGTGAATGAAGGAAATAATTTTTCCTCTACAATTTAAACTTTACCCTGAAGCTGTAGCCTGGATATTTGCTGTTGGTTAGGAGTAAGCATTGTCAGTTCAGCTGCAGCCTGTGGCTTCTTAAACTGTGTGCTGGTGACTTACGGCAAATGTAGAGTAGCAAGCAGGTCACAGCTGAAAGCAGGTAATCTAACCTCATCCATGGATAGTTACCCACACCTTCTGACAAGGATTCAAGCTAAAACCGAAATCAGGAAATTCCCTGTGATTTAGGATTTGTCAAGTGGCAGATGGCTGAATTTGGAAAGCTCTAGATTTTAAAGCTTGAACTTATTGGTCATTAGCTTTAGTTTCCTAATGCCATCATTCCTTGGCAAACCACCCAGGTTAGTACTGAACTAAAGTATGTAACTATATTATAGTTTTGATTTGGTTTTGGTAATTTAAAAATATTGCTCAAAGAAAAACATAGTTGCATAAGGTAGTTGTGAGTTTATCCAACTTCAGTTGAGCATAAGTTTTAATTCAGTGGGGAATTAGCTCAATGACATACCCCGGCTCTGGATTTTAAAACAGTAGACTGAGAAGAATGGTGCCACCTGAATTGATAAAACAAATGTTCTTAATTTTAGATGTGCACTGAGCAAGGAGGAAATCTGGCAAGAAAATCTAAATGAACAGCTAACCTTACCAAGAAGAGTATCAGGAAAAAGGAGAAGATTTACAAGAAACGAAGGTATGAGTCTTTGAAGTCAGGACATCATAGCATAAATTGAGAAGTACAAAAAGATAATCGCCAATTAAACTTTACAAAACTATTAAAATACAGTTTTAGAGGTCACCTTACCATAAAAATGATTGACCACTTCCCCTGACACAATGGTGATAGGTAAAGTTACTTAGTAACAACCCCCAGATTAGCTGAATATTTGACTCAATTTTCAAGAAGTGTAACATTGACAGGGAGGATAATACCAGGGAGAGAGGAACGAAAGTGTGACAGGCACGGTAAGTGATGGGAAAAAGGGCAATAATGCAACCCACCCCATTCATCTCCCTGAGGAATGTCAGCTCCAAGATTTGCAGGGAAGGTTCATATCAAATTTCTGTCTGGCTGCAGGTACATATAGCAGATATAGGGAGAGAGAGCACCATATTAGATTTAAAAGCAGTAGTAATGCTTATAAATAGAAAAGGTAAGGAAAAGATCCCAGCAGTTGCATTTGCTTTCATGGGTTATTTTTTTTCTCAGCAGCATGAAAAGATTTAGGAAACATCTTGAAAGGGAGAGTAATTAAAACATGAATGTTAAAGGGGAGTGTCATAAAGAGCAATGCATATTTACCAGAGTTGCATGTGCCAGACTAATCCAATAACTTTCTCTGATATGAGAGCCTATTTTCTAGGAAAGAAAATGTAATAGATTTTATTTGTCTAGATTTCTTCAACACATTAGATGGGGTGTTTCTTGAAAAATTACTAGTTAGGTGGAAATGATGTGGATTAACACAGGAATTTTGAGGTAGGTGATGAGTTGGCTAAGCAGAAGATAACCACATAGCATTTTGAGATTTCAAGGCCACCATCTTATGGCTCACCTTTCACTGTTTCCACTAGCAAACAAATGTTAGAACATGCATATGCAGGAGACACATTCCTTGTAAAATAATTCATTGGGAGGATGTCGAAACTGCAACATCTGTAAAGAAGCCGTGGCTAAAATGAAAATTCACATGCACAGAAACCATTAACAGGAATTTTTAATGTGGGAGTTTGAAAGCTATCAGGGTTCAAATGTGCAATGATCCACCAGCAACTTCTAATTTAGTCATGTATCACATGAGATACATGAAGCAGAGTCATGCACCGTGAAGCACTAAGAAGGTCACAGTTCATATCCTGTGCTCTGGTCTGGCTAATGTCTTTTAAAGTAAATGAGGTTAAATTATAACAGTTTAGCAAAGGGCAATTAGAGTGCTACTGGAGGCATGGACAGCCTGTGCAGGGAGCAGATGAAATAACTTGGCTTACATGGGGAAATGTTGGCAGGAATGGGACAGAGTTGCTCTTCATACAAACTAAGGTGGGGCAGAACTACACGAGTTGAATGAAACATGTGGGTGTAAGTGAGGATGGTCTGGCTATGAATTAAGACAGGCTGGCTAACAGAACAGCTTTTGCCTTCAGAAGGAGGAGGTTCTGTGACAGCCTTCTAGCACACATAAAAGGGTGCAATAACTGTCTGCTTTCAAGGTGTCACTTTACAGATTCCTGAAAAGTCCTGAGCAACTCTGTGATGCTCCACGAGGCTGAATTCAGCCTCGATTTACAGCATTTCCCCATGCCTTCTGACTCCCAAACTTCTCGAATTTTGGTGCAGATTTACACTGATCTGCAGTATCAAAGTTTAAAAGCCATTTCCATTAACTGGAGTCATCCACTAGTGAGAAAATGGAATTTCCAAAATCCTTTCCAGCATTTTGCTAAAGCTTTTCCTGAATAATTGTTTTCATATTTTTTTTCTTAAGGCTCTTAAAAAAGACCAGTACTGGAACAGGTCTGATAATAATTAAGGAATTAGCATAGTGTTACCTGAGGAGCTGCAGGCTTGCACTAACTTTTGAAAATATTTATAAGTTAATGTTGAGTTTGGGAAGATACATTTTGAATTTTGAATTAAAAACAATAAAGGTGAGGAAGATGGTGTTTTTTTATAAATACTTAGAAAGCTTCTGCACAGAAAAGGGGGCTAAAAAATAATTACAACTATTGGAATGAAGTGGAGCTTCTTCAATATTATCTTTATAAAACAGTGTTTGAATAATCTTTGAAATAACAATATAAAGCATTGACCTATTTTAATTCTTTGTAGAAAAGATAGAAACATAATACTTCTTTTGAAATCTCATATTTAACTTACCCAGAGAGTTTTGCAAATACTGAATGACAATTAAGGTTCACTTTGTAAATTCAAAACTATGAAATTATAAATTTTTAAACTTTTCCCCCAACATTTACACATCCAAGGTTTTGCAGATCCAGTGTGGACATGTCCTGAGCAAAATGTCTCTGAACTTTCAGTGTACGAGGCACTACAAATATTGCTTTTCTCAGGGCTAAAAAGAACATTATGGAAGTGAAGGAATTTTGACTTCAGTCTGTGGGAAAATGTTTGGGTTTGACATTTCAACAACATTTAACACATAAAATGCTCCATCTTTTAAGATCCACAGAGTGCATCAAAATCTGTTGAATAAGCATTGGAAATCTATAATCTGGCAAATAAACATGACTGAGGAATGTAGGACACCCGTGCTTGTCACACTCTGTCATTACAATGCTTCCTTTAGGACTTTTGGCTTAGGTCAGCCCAAGTCACCAAGTGTGAGTAAACAAAAACTTGTGGTTTGAGAAACAGGATGGGTCTAGTGACTCTTCCTGTTTGGGACAGCCTTGACAATCCATTCAGTTGTGTTTCCATACCACTGGAGTACTATCAGTGCCAGGGATTGCTGATCGTGCTGCATTTACTGCTCTGGAAGTAGCAATTTTAATTTTTTATTGCTTTGTTGTCTAAAAGGCCTTTATACTTGCAATAGAACAAAGTTCCAACTCCTGTTTTCTGTAAGCAGCCAGAGTATCTTTCTCTCTGAATTCTGAGAAAATAAAGAATAAAATGAATTATTTAAATTAGCACCCAAGTACCCAGTTAGAACCCCAGACATCTCAACTGCATAAAGTTGCTGCAAATGGATGCTCACCAAGTCCCTGTAAATTGCACTGTCCTGATGACTGCAATGGAAGTATTCCAACTACTATTATCCCAGCATCTGGATAACTCAAAGCATGTCATACATACACCTTTATAAACTTATATACAGGTAGTAAATGTTTAATTCTAAGTTTGAAAAAGTCTTATTTTGTTTTATTTTCTTTTGTTTGGCAGTGAATGAGACATAGATACCAGTAGTTCACTGATGGGAGCCTGCAGGATGCATTAGGTCGCTGTACAGCGGATGTCATCAGCTGCTGGTTTTAAATAATCTTCACTGAAGGTTACTCTTTGCTAGTTTTGCTTAGTTTCTTTCTACATGTACTGTCTTGATTCATTCCAGTGTGAGTACACAAGCAGGCAGGGAATAAAACAAAATAATTTTCTCTTTTAGGAGCTTTTGAACTCATATCAAGACTGAAATACCTGAAGTATTCTGTTTTGCTGGAAACTTTGTTCTGATAGTTCAGATGTAGCATGGGAACCACCCCCTCTTAGGGTCTAAAGGTACAAACTGGTGAACAGTTAACATTTGTTTATACTGTTTTGACACATACAGGAAAAATAAGTTATTTAGGTGTTTCCTTCTGTTTGGATTGGAATTTTACTGCTTCTTCAAGCAACAGTTATGAAGTAGGTTTTGCACAAAAATATATTTGGGAGCTATGGCAAACAAATCTCAACTGTTTTCTGGGGTCTCTGTGCTAAAATCTCTGTCATCTGGTGCTTTGCTGATTGCTCCAATGGGCCCAGAATCAACTTTTGCCTTACAGTTCACAGAACTGGGAAGACCAGAAGTCCTACTATGGTGAGCAAGCTTGGTAGAAAGTTCAATTTCAACAAAAATTTTAATTCCTTTAACATGCGATGAAAAAAGTAAAACACCTTTATTTTCATTTTTGCCCGTGTTTAGTACTGAATTGGGTAAAAATTTGCCATGTATCTTTAGTCCAATGAGTCCTCAAAGTTGGGTATTGCATTGCATCCACTTTCTCTCCTTTTCTCAGGAAATTGTCTCAGATTCTTTGAGGTTTTATGAGGGAGTTATAGCTCAGACCAATGAATGTTTGTAAGAAGTCAGCCAAGAGATTCAAGTGATGGAAAAATTTTTGATAGTCATGATGTTCTCTGTGAGAAGAAAGAGAATAAATTTGTACAGTTTCAAGATAGCATCTGCTGATGGCAGTTTCATGAGGGAGCAACATTACGTATAAAATGAAATCTGCTAGGGGCTGTGTCCATGGTGTTCTATGGACTTCAGTTCTCATTGTCCATATAATCTATGGGCTGGATTAAGAATAATCTGACAAAAAGAACCCAAGTTTTTCTGTTGGTTTTTTAACCTGGATCATTTTCCCAGCCTGAGTCACCGAGCAGCTGCATAGGCCATTGCAGCAATGCAGAAGCAGCTGCAGGGCAGACATGAGTGAGGGAGGGGGAAGGGGAAGGAGGAACCTGGGAGCAATAAAGCAGGTACTGCTGTTGAGTGGAGTTGTTACTCAGGCTCTGGCTCCTAGGAAGGGAAAGGAATGTCTGCCTGGGAGGGCCTGGCAGGATACACGTTCACCTGACATGGTCTGGAAGCCCGTGCTTCCACAATTCAGTCTGTAGTCCCCATCGACTACACTGAGAGCTTGTTCATCTCTTCAGTGACGGGCATCCTCATCAAAACAACTGCAATGAAGTTAAGAGGAGCCCAAATTTCATACTTAATGGTGAGAAAGCCACATTGGGATCTATAACCTGAATCTAAAGGTGAAACATGCTTTGACTTGTGGCCCTTCATTCTTGCTAGTATTAGTGGGAGTTGTATACTTTTAAATATGGTATGACAGGGATTAGTAGAACAGTTGGAAAGGCTTGCTAGATATGCAAATTTTCTAATCCTGGCCCCAGTTTCTTGGTGAGTTGTGTGGGTGCTGGAAAAGTATCCACCATTCGTACTCTGCTGCAAAAAAGCTCAAAAAAGGAAAAGCTTAAAGCATCTAACAAGAAGGAGACACACAATCAAGGGCAAAGTCATCTCTATACAGAATATCTCGAAACTGAAGTGACCTGTAAGGATCATTCAGTCCACTATTCCATCTCTCATCTTCAGAAATTTTGGTATTCTCTGGTGAGACTTGGAATGCCTTCCAGCAGAAATACAGGTTCAAGAAAACACTATGCTTTGCTGTACTGCAATCAGCACTCAGTGAAGGAAGTTTGCTTCATATGCAGAGAGGAAGCTGTGAAGATTAATTTGTGGTATTGGCAATTACTTAATTTATTTTCTTGAGTAAGGGACAACGGTGGCTAATTGCAACACAAGAAATTCATATTAACCATAAAGAAAAATGTTTATTTCAAGAGAATTTCTATTGTTGGAGATTTTCAAGAATTTACACAAAATCCTGACTGACCTGGCATGCTCTTAGCTATAAACCTATCTTGAGCAGGAGATTGGATTGTACCATGTCTAGAGATCTCTTCCAGGCAACATTTCTATGGTCCTGCACTATATTACTTCCTTCCAATTGCCTGATTTCTCTGACAGTATCTGAACATCTTTTTCTGTACCTGCCATAATAATTGGTCTTAATAATTTTGGAGATCTTGATGTTACTGTAGTCCATATGAATAAATATGATATTTGGGAAAACTTGCTGTAAATTCTACTCTATTGAACAGTTATCTAGCAGTTTTTGATCTACACATGAGCTTTTGAAATGCAATTTTTACATTAAAATTTGTGTCCTGCCTTATTGCTGGCATACTGTGTATCTGAAATCCATGAGTTCTTCATTATGTTGAGGACTTGTAGTCTGTGGAAATATGAGTGTTTTTTAAAAAAAATCTGTCTGTAAAACCTTGCACCTTGAACACTTCAATGGTGTTTTTCTTTTCCCATGAGCTTTTGAAATATTTTTGAACTACTATTTGTGCATTGAAGTATTTGTACTTTGAAATCTACTATGCAAATAGTTCCTTTCATAAAATCAAGAAAATAGAATGTTAAATATGTGCAGGAGTAGTTGCCAGATGGCTGGAGCAGCAGTCTGGAGCTACTAAATGGAAAACATTCTTCTTTATTAGTTCAAGGCAAAAATGTATCTGTTAGGCACAGCCCTAAGTCAGATATTTAGCCATAAAACACCTCCAAGTTCCCCAAGAGACAGTCAGGAAATGACCTTTAATCCTACTGAGCTGAGACATGTCTGTGGTTAGGTTGAGAGAAAGATGTACCTTCCTCTCTTTCCTATTTCTGCAATCTAAAGCAGAGCACAATTCTACAGGGTGGGGAGGTAATATGTCTGTATATTTAGTCTCAAATTCTCTTTCTCTTCTAATTTATGGCACCCTTATGTAAGAACAAGTTAGTAGAATTTTTCTTTTATCCCTCTTTCTTCTTTCTTGATTATTTTGTCCTAAACTTTCAATTGGCTACCTTGAAGCTGTACCAAGAGAAAACAATGACATAGAAATAATCATGGCATTATTGAATTAATGTACATTTCTTTTAGATGAATGTACATTTTATTTATATTAACTTGTTGGATCATGTGTCTTAGTAAAAAATGAAATATTCAGATATCTTTTTAAACCTCTTTAGATGGAGAAAATTTAAAATATTTTTCAAAACCACAGATAATTTTTATGGTGTACCATATATCAACACAGAATTTATAGCATGAATCACTAAAGAAAAGTAATCAAAAACTGCCTTGCTGCAGTTGTGAACTACTAAGGACTGTGAAATGCTTTATTAAAGAGAATGTTGCAAGTAACTGAGGCAGCACAAGTTTAATGATGTAACTGATTATTTATGTATGGTTGCTTTTCAGTGAGATGGTACAATAAAAATGTTATTGCACAAATTAATTTTAAGTTGTAATATTCCTTTAAGCAAATAAACATTGGAGATGATTCAGTTGTCTTCTGAAATTAGCAGTTCAGAAACCCCTCTGAAGTTTCTATTTTGAAATTAGAGATTAGCCTGCCTTCTCTGAAGGTTCATATAATATCTTTCTCTTAAGAAGAGCTGCCTCTATTACTTTTCCCCTCTTTTTTTTTCAGAGTTGCCTCCCAGCCATCTGTACCTTGCACTGTTGCCTGACATTCTGCACCAAAGACAGATTCTGCTTTTGCTAATGTTCAGTAGGTTTTATCATCTATAAAATTAACTCTAGATGTATAATTGTTTCACAGTAGGTATGTATTTATTAGAGGACTGAAATCAGACCAAATCAATCTGCTCTGAAGGTCAGGTCTACATAGCAAATGAAGATGTGGTTGCAATTTGTGCTAGCTTTAATCAAATAAACCCAGGAAAAAAAAATACAACAGTTCAGGTTTCAGTATAGACTAACATCCCAATGGGCTTTGGCTGACTCTGCAAATATCCTTGGCAACAGGCTACATTCATGCATGCTTGTAGAAACCTGGGCAGTATGGAGTTAATGTACTGCTGTGCCTCAAAAACCAATGGCCAATCAAGTTGTGGCTGTGGCTGGACAGGAGGCTGTACAGAGGTATGGCAGAACCTTTTTGAGGCCAGCTTCTCTCTTCTGGTTCATGGTGACTGCACAACATAAAGGACAGTGCAAGGGCAGAAGTGGGGTCAAGAAGTGGGTGTGCACTGTAGACCTGAAGTCAATCCAATAGAGGGGGATCAACACCACCAAAAGACAGTCAAAGGCCTATGGCCCTTGCACAGAATGGTCTAAAAGAATGGACTGCTCATGCTCACTCATTTACATGAAGAGCAAGAAACCTAATCCCAAGAAAGGGAAACCTTGCCCTCAGGACCCTGAATGCCCTGTTGCCTGAATGGACTCAGGAGTGGTGATCTTCTTTCCTCTTCTATCTGATGTCTCTTTCACGCTCTGCTTCTTGCATCTAACTTTTTTTTTTTTTATTTTATTTGTCTTACTGTTTGAAGATAGGCACAAAATGTATACCAATTTCCATGCCAAGTGTGTAGTTTGTTAATAGAACTTCGTGAACTTGGTTCTTTAGAACGCTTCTGGCTTTGCCATTCTTTTTTTGACCAGGGGTATCTGTGCACCTTGGATGCTCTGTTCCATGTAGGATGGGATGAAACATTTTTACTGGTTTCATAGGCAGAATGCCATATTGTCATCTTGCAGGGACATCCTTAGCCTTAGAGTAGTACTGTTTAAATAAACTTAGAGAAATACTGCTTGTGGGTAGATATTTGCATACAAGTTTCTCACAGTCACACAATACTGGATAAGCCCAGTGATTGAAGCACAGGTTAAAGAAAAAAAGGGAAACACTTCTACAAATCTCTTTATTGCTACTTTGCAACAGGCCACTTAAATCAACTGATGAATAAAATTGGTGTATGAAAATTTGTTTATCAATTATTATTAATAAGCACTTTACCTTCTGATTGCCATTTTTGAGGGTTACTTTGGTGATTTACCTTCCTCCTTTTCGGCCATCTGAACCATCTTCACACCCCCCAGTAGAAGTTTCTGCCCCAACACTTAGAGGACAGAGATGTAAACAGTTCATTTACAGGATGGTCTGAGAGAGGGTAGGCAGGAATGGATGCAAATGTAAACCTCCTTCAGGCATTTCTAAAAAGGGAATTCTCTTCAGTAGGAGAAGGAAATATCTTTTCCTTTTTTGCAATTCATTTCCATTCCCCTCTCCAGATGTTTACGTCCCTTGGGCTGAATAATGAATTGATAATTTTTGTGACTGAGTTCAGAGTTAGCTGCCAAAAAAAATAATTTGAGAGAAAGAAAAATAAATATTTGATAGGTCTTACAATGAAAAATAAATAGCCTTCCTCTGACATGTGGGGACTGAGTATTCTTTCCAGTGGTTGTTCTCAATAGTTTAGTACCTTTGCACACTACAGTACAAAATCCTGTTAATTTCTAATCCAGGATGAAATGAAGATTTTAATTATCAGCTTAGAAATCAGAGATTTGCATCTTCTTAGGTTGGCTATACTATGGCAGTAGTAGTAAAAAAAATAACCTCTGCAATATTCAATTAAAACTGTGATGTTTTTCTTTGTTGTTGCTGCTTTTTGTTTTGTTGTTTTGTTGTTGTTGTTGTTCTTTTGGTTTAGGTGTTTGTTTTTTGTTGTTTTATTTTTTTTAATTTTATTTTGATAAGGCTGCTAAGTAAAAAGTACCAGGGGCATGCATTTAGAATACATTTATCTAATTCATGCCATATTCATTACTTTCACAGTACAAGTTTACTTACTGGGATTACTAATTCACTAGTAAAATAGAAATTGAGAAACACAAATAGAAATAGACATATAAATAGAAAATCCTCACAAAATTTCAACACAGGCAGATGTCAACACTGACCCTAAAAAAGATTTTCTGCTGAATTTTTTAGAAATTCAAAGAGGAAAATCTATTGGGGATAAATAAATGAAATGACACAAATTAGAACATTGGCATCACAACAAAGGCTACTCGCAGCCACTGATGGCACAGGGAGGTGAAAAAGGCTGGTGTAGAATTGCAATATCATTTCTGTATAAACTGAATCCCAGAGCAGAGTGATCTGCTCTGTAATTACACTCAAAAGGAGCAGGAAGTCAGAAGGTGGTTTCACAAGCCAGCTCTAAGTGCATTCCCTGACACTGACTTCATCTTGTAGGACAGGCTGTTGTCCCTGTGGCTTTACTCTAGCCCTTGTTTGTTTTCTCATGTCTTTGATGCTTTTGTCAGCAGCAAGTCTTGAGCTTGAGGATGTACCAAACGAAAAGGTTTTGAAGAGGGAGAGTATGCGAAGCAGCAGCTTGTGTGCTACTGGTACAGCTGAGACAGTAGCACAGGCCCCAGCCTTTTAAAGGTGGGCATGGACAAAAGTCTGTTACAATACTCATATGAGTTCCAGGACATTTGGAGCAATGGCAGATTCAAACATATTAAAAAAACCTCTTGGCTCATCCAGGCATAAGTTTTGTAAACTGTCTTTTAGCATATTTATCTCAGCTTTTGCTTTTAGGGCACATGGTTCAGAAAATAAAAGAGCAAAACTAATCTGTTTTGGTCTGCCTGTTGTGCTAAAGAAGGATCAGGCAGGTCTTTGCTACCTCCACGAAATGGATCCCATGATCTCTGCAGGTAGCCTGCTACAGGGCTTTGTTCCCCTGAGAGTTACAAAGTCATTTCCTAAATCCATCCTGTGGCTCTGATTGCCAGTAGAACTGCTTGGCATCCTTGCAGTACCATTACTGTATCTTTCTTTTCTCCCTCCACTTCAAGCTGTCTCCTAGTTTGTCCTTCTCTCCATAAAGAAAAAACCTAGTTTCTACTCAGTTTTCTCATACTTTGCCTTTTTAAAACCAATTAACCACTAATTTTTCTGCCAGTCTTATTATTCCATTCTTTTTAACGGATCACAGAATCTGCCTTTTTTTTTTTTTTTTAATAGGAGAATCATATTTGTTATTTATTTTTTAAATGTTAGTGACCTTTTACATCCTAATCTGTCACTCTTCTGCTTAGTCATATATCTAATTCCTTCAATGTGTTTTCCAGTCTCTCAGTTTGGTGTAACCCGCCAACTTTATAGAAATACTCTATACTTTTCTGAGTATTTCAGGAAGTTATTAACCAAAACCGGTAAATGTATTTATGGGATCCTAAGAGAAATGTATCAAACACTTCAGCAAAAATCATGGCTGATAGCTTTGAGAATCACTTTTCAAACATGTTTACACCTTGTGATGATTTCCTCTATTCTAGAATTCCTTGGCTTGCAAATGGAATTTTCACCTCAACAGTGTCAAAAGACTTACAGGGACATAAAGCCAAGCAATACCATGTGTTGGCTTTCCTTTACCATCTACCACGAGAGAGAGAAGAATTATTTCAGTGGCTGAAAAGCATAATGGCAAATACAGTAGCACAATGTAATTATATATATTACATTCTCCATGCTCTGTTCGCCCTGTCATTAGAGGTCTGGGGGTGGATGTTGTCCACATTTATGTCTTAGATATATGGTTTTATTTAACTATGGCAAACCAGCAATTTCAACTGGAGGACATATCTTACAATCAGGAGTAGCCTAATGCTATTGTCTGGGCTGCAGGAGAAAGCCTCTATCCCACCAATCCTTGTCACTAACGAGAGGCTGCACATGATACTATGAGATTTTGTCCAACAAACCCTCTGTAAATGAAATCATATAAGGGTTTCCATGTTATGAGTGCAGAACTAGGCAAAAATTCTCCATGCAGATTACAGCAAGAAAAATGGTATAGACCGAGGGCTGTATCAGAGGATGGGAAGGCAGCATTGATTCACAGCTGCAGCTCAGAAGAAGTGAGCCTCTGAAATGTTTGAAGCTGCAGTAAATTTTAAACCAAAGTTAATTTAAAAATCCCCTGTCTATCATAGGTAATCTTGTTTTCTGAGTGTCTACATTATCTGCATTATCCTCTCTTGGAAGTAATCAGTTCCAACAGCTGAAAGTGTCTCACACAAAAATTGGGACTTTGGGACAGCAATTTTTATTATTTTATATAATTTTTTCACTGAAATAATTGTGCTGTGAAAACTTCTGTTGTTGCATTGTTCATGAGGCAAACATTTTTAATTTTACTATGTGTTTTCCTGCTTCCTAATCTGTGTCCCAAAGTAGAGCATCTCTACTATTGTCTTCAAGAAAAATAAAATAAAAGCAAGACAGGTAATAAGCCCAAAGCCAGCAAAAAGGTCATAAACCTTGAAATATTTTAAAATTAAGCTAATGTGTGAACATCTGCTAGTTGTTCCAGAAGTACACTCATAGAGAGTGGTGTATGACAAAGATGAAAAGATGAAAATTTGAAGACATTTTTTAGCCTATAAATCATAATAATTCCAGAAAATGATGCTCTTTAGTGGCTATGACTCCAAAGACAATACAAACGAAATGTCAAATATCATTATCGTTATGGGAAGTAACATCCTGTTTTACAGCAGTTTGGAATGGAGCATGAAATGGAAGCTATGAACAGAGCAAATGCCACAAGCTCTTCATCCTCTTCTCCTGCTGCATCCCTTGCCTGAGAGAAGGGAGGCAACTCCCCAGGGGCATGTCTTGAAGTGACAGCCTCTTAACCATTTTCTGAAAGGCAGTCAAGCTAACCCTTCTGAATACACTCCAAAGACTCCAAAGATTGCTAGGAATTTTGGACACTCAAACTTGTTGTGTCATTTTCCAGAGTGCTTTTCACCTAAGCTCTCTCCACCAGCAGCAGGGTGTTGTGGCACACTCAAAATCCCTGTGCATGCCTGGCTGCATCTCTGGGTGCTTTGGACATACCTGCCTCTGATCAGAGGGGTACTTTAGTCTGACAGGCCAGCTGGGCTGCAGTGACACCCTGGCACTGATCAGCTCAATCTGGCCTGTATCCAAATATCCACAACTGTAAAACCAACAGGCCATTTTTTAATCCCACTAGTTTGAAATACCTCTAAAAATAGGATATGGGAAGCAAACACTAAATGCTGTTAGACGTAAGACTGATCAAATCATAACACTTGAGTATGACTCAGTGTCCAAGGCCACGAGCTATTCCATGTTTCTGCTTAGTATAAGCTGTCTGTCTGTGGGTTCCACCCACTTGCTGTAGTCACAGTGAAATCATTCTTCATTTACTCTTAATAATCTTTTTAGTAATATTCTTCTGGAATGTAGCTCCTCACGCACAGCATAAGCCTTCAATAATTCTATTTTTCATAAGGTTGTTTTTTTTTTAATTTAAAAATATTACTGCTATAATACTACTAGGAACACCTTTTTTGTTAAAACTAAGTTGAACATTTCTTAGCCTTCCTTTATTAGGTATAAGTTTAAAATACAGAGTCCCTCTGATTTCCCACTGGTATGTTGTCCCCAAAGCAATGCAAGTCTTCCAGCAGAAAACAAATAAATCATAATTTTACCAAGTACAGCCTGCAGTCTGGTTTTGCTTTGCACAGCAAATATTGTGTTTCATTTAATTTTTCTGTCCTTTATATATTCTGGTAATTTATTTGTCTTTAACTGTACCCACATTTTAGACCGATGTTTCATATATGTTTTTTTACAGAAAATAACTATCAACCAATACACCATTAAATCTCCAGAACTTCTGTGTTTCTTTCTGCATCTGCTTTTGATTTTGGAATCAAATTCTACAAGACCCATTAGAAACATTCCATTTTGTTTCCTTTCCCTTTTTTCCTTATATCCTACACAGCTACCAGGTCACTGCTTGTTGTTGCTGTTGCTTTTATTAGGTGCAGTTTCAGATGTAGTCATCTTTCTGCTCCAGGAGGCCTATAATACTGATCTTCCTGATTCTAAAACCATCTGTATGCAGAGATGGACCTTTTTTGGATGCACTCATACAAGTAATAATTTCAAACCCATAAATGTCCCGATACTGTCCAGAAGGGAACAGTCACTCTATAAACGCTTAAAATAATTTGAATTTTGTATCAGTGTTCTGCTTATCTCCCATTCTGCTGTAATGTTGCTGCAGTTAAGCAATGGCAGCTGTTTGTGACATTTAATTACCTAGTTTTATTATTTATTAAATACTGTTAAAATTCAGAGATCATATTAGACTACAAATGTTGATATACATCTAAGGAAGTGGAATATCTTTCCTGAAAATTTTATTTTCTGGAATTCATCAAAGCTTCCATAAATTTGAAAAACTAATAACATTCTGGGGTGTTATGAGGTGACCTGACACCTCCTAGAGGTTGGATACTGTAGTGAAAGAAGCAAGGTGGCAAAATGTTTGCAGGGAAACTAAGGGTGCTTTGCCCTAGTATCTCTGCCTTACAAAATTCAATTACAGTCTTGGTCATACTCAGGAAAATTACCAACAATGAGTACAGCAACTGCTTTTGAGGTCATGGTATGGGGGGTGGAAGATAACATACCACTCTGTTTTAATGTATGTGGAAGAGGTTCTACTTGGCTTCTTGGTTATCTAAGCACTTCTGTGGCTGTGGGGCCAGGTAGGCTGCCAAAGAATGAGAAAGCAGCAAGGGCACATTCCTACCATTGAATTTAATACCAATAAAAGGGAAATCCTTGTGACTGGGTATGAGAAAGCCACGTGGGATTAATGAAATTAGCATGCTATCTGAATTTTGTATATGAAAGAAACTGGATCTAATGCACTTAATTTTGGAAGTTTGTTATATGTGTAGCTTGTACATATGAATATTCTACTACTACCTTGGGATTTATGGAGTGGATTCCCAGACCCTTTTCAGTTCATAAATTAACACACTGGACTGAGTCCAAGCAAGTGCTCTGTCTGAGTTGAAGCCCAGTGCCTTTAGAGAGCACTTGTCAGCTTTCTGGCAGGCACAACCCTGGCCTTGCACCGCAGTGCTTCCAGGGGTCACTGCTGCAGGGCAGATCACACAAATACACAAACCCGTGCTTACTTTTCTAAACAGAGGCCTTAAGCACAAGGGTACAAAACATTCTGTGTAATGACTCATGATTTATTCCTCCCTCCTCCTTCTTTTTTGAAAACTTAGTGTTTTGCAACAAAGGCTTGAGGAGCTGCTGTGCTCCACGAGTCAGAAGGAGCTGTGTAGATCAGCACTGCATTAAACTGGGAAGGGAAGATTTTCTGCAACCACTCCTTTATTTTGTCCAGGTTATGCTGAATATATGTCAAATATGTATAAACTGAACTTCACAGCAAGGACCTGTGTGCAGGACCTAGCCTAGTGGGGTTTGACACCCATGGACTGGCCCGAAGTATTTTCTTTTGCCTGCTCTCTTTCCAGCACCCTGTGTACTTTACTTTCATGTGGTAAAGCTTCAAAAAGACAGGTGCAGGGTGTCTCACTGTAGCAGAGAAAGTTCCATAGAAGCTGCTGATATAAATCTCTGCAGACTGAGGTAAAATTCAGGTCTTCTCTCTCCTTAGTGAGGACAGTTGCTAGGTAAGAGATGGCTGCCACCTTCATAGTCTTTCTTGTCTTCTTCTACAGTTGTTTTTTTTTTTTTTTTAAAGAAATGTCACTATTCCACCTTAACATGTTTTAGCCAAAATTACATTCATAATTATCAGACCTAGCAGATCAGATCTGTCAGTCAGCTTAAGCAGGTGAACATGTGGATTTCAAATGAGTGATAGGATAGATGTCATTTTACTGAGCTCTGAAGTATTTCTGGGACTATGAATCCAGACACCTATGATTTTCAAAGTAAAAGAACAAAATACCCACAGAACCTGCATACTTTTAGCTTTAGGTGATCTGACCATTGAAATGGCTTTCTCTCAATCACAGCTTGGGATTTATGAAGCTAAGTTCCATTTAAATGTCATATTTAATGCATAAACTTCTTCCTGGATCTTAGCCAGCCTCCAGGCTAGGAAGCTATTTGGCCTAGTGGTTTAATGGGTATCTTACTGTGTGAAAGTTATCAGCATGCTGTAAAGCAGAATAAGTAAGCCAAGCTCTCTCAGTTTCACACAAAAATTCCCTTAACCTCTTGAAGCCCTGTAACATTTACATTGGTGCAACTTGGAACTTCGCCCTGGGAGTAAATTCTCTTTTGCAGGCTAATTTATAGCATTTCTTTGATAAATGGCAAGAGAAGAGCTAATTACTGTATGCTAAGGATGTATATTCATGCTTAATGAAAATGGTAACAGATCATGGTTTGAGACTGTGAGAAAGTTATAATGGGGAAGGAAGAGGCAGCTTGTTACTATCCAAAGGCAGTCCTGTCGTGCTCTGTTTGCATGGCTCTGATGAATGTGTACGTCAGTGACGTGCTGGGTACAAACTGTAACCTCTCAGAGTTTGCTTTCAGTGATGTGCTCCAAGGAACGGGAGCCCTGAGCACAGCTGTGTAAAGAAATGGCATGGAAGTGATTTGATTTCTGAGAAAGCACAGATCAAGCTTCTCTGCAATGGACTGTCTAAAGGTTCTTCTGAGAAGAATGTTAGCAGAAAAGGCTTCTGACTTCCTTCTTATATGGAGTTACAATTAGAATATCTGAAGCTTACTGTAGTGTATGTAAAAGAGACCACAGTTGAAGGAGGAGATTCCCAATTAGTGAACTTGTTAAATATGACTGAGGGCAAAAAAGAAAGAAAAAACAAAAGTAAAACTCTTGTTGTTTCACTTCCTGCTTTGCTAGACCTGCTGAAGATTAGCAGTGACTTTATCTGATGGAAATACTGAATGAATGCTTTTATATTCTATAAAGTGGTGTAGCAGTTTCCATTGGACTGGCAATCCTGGTAAGCTCACACAGGTGTGATACCTCCAGACACCTGAGCTCTCTCCATATCTATGCTTTTTTTTTCTGAACTTGTCAATGTAAGACACCCAGAGTAACCAGGAACAATTTGCATCCACAGAAGGAAACATTCTCTTCTCCAGGCTGAACTGTCCCAACTCTCTCAGTCTTTTTTCAGAGGAGAGATGTTTCAATCCCCTCATCATCTTCATGGCTCTTCACTGGACTGCCTCCAGTATATCCATGTCTCTTTTTTACTGAGGAGCCCAGCACTGAACCCAGCTTTTCAGATTTGTCTCACTTGTTCCAAGGAGAGAAAGTTCACCTCCCCTGACCTGCTGGTGATGCCAATTGTTAAGTAAAATCTGCAGCTGCCAAGGTATTTTGGAAGGAATTTGGTGTGATGTGTCACACTGACTCAGATGTGTTGGGTCTTTAGGGAGTTTAGAAGGAACATGTCACTCCTGTATCACAGCAGAGTCAGCTGTGGGACAATACCTTGCCAAGACTGAGGTATCTTACGACCAACCCAGAATTTCAAAAGCTGGGGGAGTAGTCAGTTTGTAAAGCAAAGCATTACTGTGCAGGTTAGTGGCTTCCAATACTTAGCAGGAAATTAAGGTGGAGGTAGGAATGATAACTCTGGATAAAGGGGTCTAGTTTCTATTCCAGCACCATATTCCACATGTGAACACTAATGTAAAAGCTGGTTGTTGATCAGAAGTTCAGTGTTACAGGTAAAGTGTGAGCCAGCATAGAGATTTTTGAGTGATATTGCTGATGTTTCAGAAAAGGCTGGCAGACAATGCCAGTAATGCAAATATTGTTCATTACACTGTCATTAGTCCATTCTCTTTTGCTGGTATTTGGAAGTGGATAAAATGCTGTTTTTATCACTCTTTTAATGGGAAAGGAATTGATTTCCTTGCTAGTAGTACGTAGGAAATTTGTAAAAATATTACCTTATGAAAGGTTAGAATATTTCTTCAGTTTGTGCCTTTGAATTTTTCAATCTAGGCATAAATGTTGAATCATAAATCTTGATTTAAAAAACCTTCTGGAAAATTCAACCATGTGATTTTATGAATCATTAGTTAAATATTTTTTGTAGATAATTTCTAATGAGAAAGGATTGTGTCTTTTAGTGAAATGACAATAAAATATCATTTTCTTTGTCAACTCTAAAGAATCTCTGAAACCTGTGATGTTGAGCTGAGGTCAATGTACTTAAAATGTATTTAGACAGCTTTGTGTCCAGAGATTTGCTTATTCTGCAGGTGAAGTGTCAATTAAACTATGATGGGACCACCAATTAATTCTTGAGTGAGTGGCTGAGTGACTAAAGTACATAAAACTGTACTTACTGTCATAGGGTAACATAACTTGATTTTTTTGATAAACAAACATTCTATCAGTTTGTGTAACTGGGTGTATTCTTAAATGGTGTTATGGAAATGCAGTTACAGCTGTCCTAATGATTAACTTTTGGCTAACAAGCTGGGTTGAAAGCTTTTTAAGGAATTAATCCATGTAAAACAGATATCTTCTTGTTTTCTTTGTCAAATGAAAAATTAGAAATAGCAAGTCAAGGTTTATCAAAAAATATGTGATAAGAAAACACTTCATTATTTTTAGATGTAATTCAATCACATTTCATCCCATTTCATCAATTTTGTCCTGAAACTTTATTCTAAAACACCAACTGAAAGATCCAAAAATGCTGAGATAAAGGTTTCTTTCATTTTTAATCAAAATTATTCTGTGAGCTTTAATGTTAACATACATGATTAATCAAAATAAAACAACAAGTTTGGGTATAATATATTTGTTCTTCTGAATACATTTTTCCCCTTCCATTAAACATCATTTTATCTTCATTAATTTTGTTTCTTTGAAGTCTTAAGATCAGTAATGCAAAGATTAGCTGCTCTAACTACAAACATATGGAGATAAGAGATCACAATGTTCGTGAAGAATCCTAAACAGCAGTAGGACAAATGACTCATGATGCTTTTTATATCTCAACACACTCTAGTATGGAATAAATGAGACAGAATTGTTGGTCTAAGAATTACAGTAGATTACCTGAGATTTTTGGTTCTTTTTTTTTAGAAGGCGACCAATATTTCTGAAAATAGTTTTTGAACTCTTATTGCAGTTTATGCTTTCTTTATAATCACCACAGTTTCAGTTAAGAAAACTTAGTCTGATGGGCCTCACATGAACAAGAATCCAAATCAGTAGTGAAGAAATTCAGGTTACATATTTATCTTTGTTTTTTTCTTTCATTTCATTCAACAGCCTGAGCTGGGAGCATACCACTTAAATTTTATTTTATGAGGTGGACATTGGCTTTTAAAACATTTCCCTCCTTTTCAGCTGCAAATTGTCAAATTTGAAAAATTTGATTTGAAAAATACATAGGTACCCAAAACTGGAAAAAATTCTGTGGTACTCACTGCTGAAATGCCTAAAAGACTGGTTCCTGGCTCTGGGATGAGAAGTTATGACATCGGACCCTACAGTGGGAGAAGGGATCTGTTTGGACCAGGAGGCCTCTGTTACCGATAGGGCACAAAGTGGGGCCCGGTGCGATTGAACGGCACGGCGGCTACACTCAGCTCGCTCGGTCCATTGCTCACAGAACACCAATGTGGTGGATGGCAAAATGGCGTTTATTGAAACTCGCACAGAGTTTTTATAACTTTTGCTACCAAAACTCCACCTGTCTGCTTGGGTCATCCTTCAGATGTGATTGGCTGACCTAGCAGGCCTACTAATAGAGAAGCCTAACCTTATCACCTACCCCGAAATCACCAGCCCGAAATCTTCCGAGAACGCCTGTCCCTAGCTGCTACAGGCCTCCGAATGATTTTCTGTTTCCCCCATTGAGAGATATAACATGCCACCTTTGTTTTAAGCTGGACAGGGAGGTGCTGGGTGGGGCAGCTCCTCAGTGTGGAAGACATTGCAATCCTGCCCGTGGTACCTCTGCAGTTATAGGGCCCCGTGGGAGAAGGCAGCTGCCCACCCGAGGCAGGAGAGAGGGATCTGCTGAAGTTCGCACCTGCTGTTTTACTCACCAGGTCCCCTGGCTCTGCAAGTGCTGCAGCTGAAATCTCTTCCTTGAATTTGAAAAACTCCAGCCTCTTTGGGTGATTTATGGGCTTATGTGAAGCTGTAAATCTTCTGCTGCAGCTAAATGCAACAAGGATACTGTTTGTGTAACAATTTGCGTCAGCTTTGCTTGCCCACATCTGTGTCAATGCCGAATTGCTGAAGGACTGAGTAATGGCTGTACAAAGAGCATGACTGAAATAACACCAGGCTCCCCGGCCACCAAAGGGAACTGTTTCAGCTTCCCCTGCTTCTCAGGGAATTACCAGAATTAGTATAAACAAATCCATGAGAGCTTCAGTTAACCTCAAATGAAGTGACATCCTTTGAAAAAAACTAAAATAAACTCGTTGAGGTTTAGCTGGCGGAAATATCCACCAGCAATGTCCAGTTGACCTTTCTGTATGGAAGAACCCCTGTTCATGGGGTAGAATATACCCGTCATCATCAGTGTCTGGACCAGAATGCCAGAAAAACATCAAGAGCTCATTCTCTTTCTCTGGTAGCAAGATAAAACTGAAAATTCTTCAGCACTTTTAAGACTTTAGTTTTACTTCCTCACTTCTTAATTTTGGATTAGTGCCAACAGAGGAAATATTTGACTTCTGTAGGGTGCTCTATTTAGATATTCCGCAGCTGAGAATAAAACTGACAGAAAATGTGCAAGAAATAATATACTTGGTGAAATTTACAACCTACGTCTGTAAACTAATAGACATTTGGATAAATGCAACATTTGGAAGAGCTTTACTTTTAGAATAAATATTTGGCCTTTAGAAGGGATGTGTAAGATCTAATGGGTGCATGCTAAGACCAGCCTTTGACAAAATCAGCGTATTTTCACATGGTCGACAAGCTGCCCATATAATACCTGATTGCAAAAGCAAAACGCTGTCTGAGACTGAATCAGTGCAGACTGTTTCAAAGGCATGTCAATAAAAACTCGTCCTACATAACACACTGTCCTAGGGGTTTTTCTACACTATGTGTGTAATACTGGCAAATTGTTTTAGGAACATTTCGAAAACTTGCAAGAGACTCGTGGAAATTTTTTTTTCATGTTTCCTTTCCCTTGTATTCAGTAAGTCTGTTACCTAGAAGAAAGTCACACAATTTTAACCCGAGGTCTAGTTGACCATTCTCTCAGTTAGGTTTTTCCTCATTTACATGTGCTTCCTCCAGAACTTTTCCAGGATTGCAGTCCTTTTATAGGATCATACTGAATTCTATGTAACTAATAGGACTGAAAATTCATGTTTTCTGTTTTCTCCCTTTTTAGAAACACTTTAAATGTCGCTGTACTTCCTTTCTCCAAAAATTCTTCAAGGTAATCTCTTTTTATTCTGAGATTAGGTCAGTCTCTTTTATCTCCAAGAATACATCAGATACGACCAATTAAAAACAATTCAGTTCTCCTAGCTGGTTTGTTTTATTTTTCATTCTACTCTAGAGAAAGAATTTTGCTCCTTGTCACAGGAGCAACTGGTCTGACTTGCCTGGGGAGCACTATTGCAAGGGATTACAGGAAGCATCAAGTTGATTGATGGTTTTCTCTTTCAGTGCTCCTACTGAACAAACTTCCAATTCTCTTGTTGCTGCCTAAGAACTCAGCAACTTCATCCTGGTACCCTCATTTGGGTTTTTTGCCTTGACTTTTCTGATACCCACTCTGTATGGTTGGCTTAGTTTTTATTTCTTGTAAGCACTTTCATCTTGTTTCCACTCTGTGTCTTTTCTTTGTGTGCTGAAGGGTATTGAAGAGCTTACATGCAAGTATACTTATACTTTCTTACTGTATTTCCTATTTTTTCAAGACAAGGCATAATGTGTACTTGTGTTGATCTCTCTTTATTTCCCTCTATGGTAGTGTCAGCTCTTTTAGGTAATTTTTTCACATTTTTACATTTGATTTAACAACAATGCAGCTTGTCACTATCCAAATCGTGGGAGCAAAGGTATTTCTCTGCAGTTAACTTTTACCTTTAGATCTTCAGACCTTCAGCTACAGCCCATGTGTTTTATTGTGGTTTTTTGACCACAGTGAGTGGAAACTGTCATGGCTTTGAGAAAAGAATAGAAACCCAAGGGATAAATAAAATTATTTATAAGAATTTTAAGAGTTAAAATGAAAATCCTAAACAGTGAAGCATTTATTGACATGAAATAACACATGGCAACAAAAAGGGAAAATGCTTTTAAATGCAAATATTGGACAAAACCCCAAAATAACATCTCAGTAAGCAATTTTCATAACTTAGGAAGCCATGAAACCCAAAACAGGCAGAACAAATGCAACAAATCATTAAATTGCAGTGTTATTATCTATCATAATATATTTGCCCTGTATCTTTAAGCCAGCAAATAGACACATAGAGGAAAGCAAAAACTGCTGAAAAGTGCCAGATTCGGCTTTTCAAGAAGCTGAAAGATGATGATACTATGTGAAGTAATGAGAGCTTTTTAAAGGACCCAGATGGTGTTTAAAGAGCAGCTGAAGGTACTCATCATGTTGCATAGCAGAAGCATGTACCCCTGACAAAGATGTGTGCAGATGTTTTAAGTCACTTACCCTAGAAGTTAGAAATGTAGAGGCAAGGAAAATGTACTGTGAACGTATGACTTATGAGTCCTGGTGCCTGTGGCTTTCTCCCAGGCTTTTTTCTCTGGATAATCATAGAATCATAGAATCACAGAGTCATAGAATGGCCTGGGTTAGGAAAGGACTGTAAAAGTCATCTAATTACTGCCCCTCTGCCATGGACAGGGACAGAGCTCCATCCAGCTCCTGATATATAATCAGAACCTACTCTCTTTGAGAATAATGAAATGTTTGAATTCACAACAGAAGACTCACCCTGGTTAAGTCCATCCTGGAGAAGCAAATTGTGTGCTTTAATTCAAACAACTTTATTGTTAAAATAGTTAAGACATGTTGTGTCTCTTTGACCTCCTGTGATAAGGAAGACTTGATGGTTGATTTAGGTAAAAGTCCTAAATGAGAAGTAATGAAGGAACAGTTTGACATGCTAAAATCTTTAGGCCACTGACAGAATTTTGTCTCTTTCCTGGAACTGCATAATTAAATTTTAGTCACTGAAATGCATGTAAATTAATCTTAATAATTAAACAACAATAACAACCCCAAAACAAACAAACAAACACACACACACAAAAAACCCCCACCAGAACAAATATACAGCTCATAATGGATCCACGAATCCCAACTTTTAAGCAGATAAATATTTAACCAAAAACCTTTTATCCTTTTATGTTCTCTGAAAATGTATGAATAATTCCAGAGAACACTTCAATGCAGTTCAATGCAGTGTTTTAGAAGGCATAAAGTGTTAAATCCCAATAATTTGAAACCAAGTCATTGCTTTCAAATTACTTTTGTGGCATGTAAGATCAAAAAACAGGTTTGCTATCAATTTCCCAAAAGAGTCTAAAGACAGAAAATTATTCATTAAGCAGAACAGTTGATCAAAGTGTAAAATTATGCCACATATGGTAACTACTTATTTGTCTAAAATGCAGAGAAAAAAAATGAATTTTCTCATGGAGAGTTTTGATTTCTTTAAGGGGAAAAAATGATTAGTTCTGCACAAGTCCAAAATATGTTGACTGAAAAGCTACTGTGACAATATCTCCTGGAAAGTGAGTACAGGTACCTCACATGACAGTGCTCCTGAGCCAAGGTCAGGAACATAGACTCCTACAACCCACAAAACATTGAAACAAAATCCATTTCCATCCTCAATTTTTGACACTTTCTCAGTGACTATTTTATTGTACATTTCACTGCCGTGGAGATCCTGTGTGTAGTCCTTTATAATGAATGATTCTGCCTGCTGTAGAATTTCTGCTGTAGAGTTTTCTGTCTTCTGCACTGACAAGGGAGAAGAACCCTGAGGGACACTATTTTCTTCACATCTTAGGGAAAAGATAATGGACAGTTATGGGAAAGTATGGAAATGAGACACTTCAAGCTACTCAATGGCCACAGGAAGCTCCAGGCATCCTAGCTATTAGTCCTTGTTTTCTAAGAGTTTGGAAGGTTTTTACTGATAGTAGCAATAGAATTAGCATTAATGTTAATCTTGTGATTTTATAAAAATATTAATTTTCACACTAAATATTTATAGTTTATGAAAAGGAAGAACTGATCATCTTCATCATAAAAAAAAAAACTATTTAAAAGATATAATCTGACAAAAGAGGAAAAATGACTTTTTTTTCTATATAAATCTGATCAAAACTTTCTTGGATGAGGGTAAACACAGACCTTTTTCCCCTCTATGTGGCATATACCGTATTAGTATGAAGGCCCCACATATTTTGAATGGTTAGTCATTTCCTTTAAATAAGCAGGCAAGCAGTGTCTTTTACACTTTTCCTTTTTAATGAGATAGGACAATGCACGAACCAGACACAGCCATAATTTTTCCTCATGTAATGTGGATATGAAGTAGTTGTGTCAGTGACCTCTAAGCATTTTTTGAGGCTCTGAAAATTTGTTATTTTTATTATTACACTGAAGGTTATACTCTTTACCAGAAACAACAGAAACAAAACTTCATTTTATTATTTATTATTATGTGTATAGGTTTTATTATGTATTGGATATCTTTCTTCATATAATTGAAAATTATAAGCACTCCCCCAAATGTTTTTACATTTTAACAGCTAGTTAAAAATTGAGACTGCCTAAATGTTTTGACAACGAAGTCTAAATACCAAAGATTAATTCTAACACTGGATACCTTAAAAGACTTTAATGAAGATAGCCAAATGCTGTCCACACTATGCATCAGGCTTGCATTCATTACAATGACTCTTCCTTTTTTGGGTGAAGAAAACTCGCTGAGGCTGAGTGAAACAAAGCAAATTCCCAATTTAGAAACATGAAATATCCCCCCGATAACTCAAGTGTTTCTGTTCTTTCTGAAAAGGAAACTGAATTCACTGTAGTGAGCTTCACTCTTGCGTAGATTTACACATGGCAGAATGCCTTATTGCCAGAAGTCAAAGTGCCAGAGACTTTCTTGTGTTCATGGGTGTCTGTCTGTGCAGGCAGAGAACAGCCAGGGTGATTGCACCAGCAGCTGCACTTCCACCAGTTTGTAGAAATAGAGCACTTTGGGGAATGGTTACGTGAACCTGTCTGCAAATCACTCAAAATTGGCATTTCAGCCAACACCACCATCAGTGTATTTTCAGCTGAGACAGTTTGTGCATTGAGTTTCAACTAACTACTAACAAAAAACATAATTATAAGAGCAATCTAAAAATTTTGAGATTGAGATTGAGCTGGATAGAGGGAACATAAATCTCTCCCAAGTGAAGATTGGGGAAGTAGGTGTGGGTTTAGCAATGGGACTTACATCCCATAATATCGTGAATATCCCATAATATCTGTGACCCAATCCTGTCGTGAAGGATTGGGTCACAGCCACAGTTTCTACTTCCTTTGCGTTTATTCCATTATTAAAGATCTGTCCTGGAAAAAAACAACCCCAAAAACAACCAAACAAAAACAAACAAAAGTAAGCTGGGGTAAAGTATTATGCCAGTGTTTTCTGTTATTATGTCAGAACATTCCCTGTGTGTGAGGATTGTAGAGGCTGATCTGTTCGGTCTCTTCACTGAGTGTCTGGCTGACCACAATATGGTGTGCCTGAAAGTATCCCAGTAATCAAGTGAACATCATGTCTTCAGCTCTTCTGCTGAGAACTCATAGGATTCACCTAACTTTAGATCAGGCTCTGGTTACCTAACTTCTTCAGCTGTGTTTTGCCCGAGACCCTTCCTTTCCTGACTTTGTGGGTGGAGAAGAATTTTAACTGTGTGGGTGGAATCTTTGGTCTTAAAGACTTGTTTCCTTGCTTGTCCACACCAGCTTACCAAATCCAGCACATGACAGCCCTTGTGCACATGTACTTGGGTGTTCTTCCAGTGGAAGATGAGCTGGTGAGATGATGGTTTCCGTAACTGTCACACGTGTGCCCCCAGGTCTGGAAAGAGAAAACTCTTCCAGGTTCTCCAGTTCAGTCCTAGATGTGAATCAGTATGATGTCCTTCAAAGCAAAGAATTTCTTAATTTCATCAGCAGAAATAAGGTCTAGTATAGGTGAAAAGTGCTAAAAAAGTCTGGATGAACGTCTATTGTGTTGAAAGCTGTAATAGAGAGAAGTGTTTAACCAGGCAGGTCTCTACAGGGAGACCTGCCTTTATTGCCTTGTGTAATTGCTAGAACAGCCTTGTGGCTGCTCTTTTACGAAGGACAAACACTGGTGTTTTCTGAGCCTGTACATTTTTGACTCTGCTGACAGCTGGTAGCTATGCATAAGGGAATGAATCTGCTCCAGGAGGAACATTATGTCATCTGAAGACAGTGATTGTATCCATGCTGTTCAGAGTCAGCTTCCCTTACAGTGGATTGGCTCATCCACACAAGTGCACAAATCCAATCCTTCTCTCAACCCTGCAATTCCTTGGTCTGTGCCTATCCAGAGTATCAGAAGAAATGTAAAATCTGTGTTGCAGCCTGGCAGAACAATGTGCCATGAACTTCCATAGAGAGGCTGCATCCAGAATTTACAAACTCATAAATTCCCATGTGTATCTTGTGATGTAAATGTGTTCACTTTAATTTGTTAAAAATATTTTTCAAAACTTGGAAGTGATGGACATCTGATGTGACAAAAAGGATGATGGGTTAAGTGGAAAAGTATTTCTGAGTGAATTAGCTGGGCCTGCTTCAGAGAGCTCCAGAATGCCATTATCCAAAGCAGACTCCTTCTTTCTTAGATGCAACATCAGTAAACCCGATTCCCCAGTTACATTTCTGTTTCAGTCAGTCACTCCCTTTAAAAAAATCCTGAATATGAGTAGGTTTTGAGTTTACATCAAGCTGTGTTTTAACTAACAGCATCTGAGACCATAACTCAGGTGTTCCTGAATACACTGGTATTTGAAGGCCAATAACATCTGCAGCTTCATTTGGGTGATAGTCCTTACTACTCACTTTCCTTTTCCTGGATACTGAGACACCAAAAATCATAATCTGTCTATTTACTGTAGAGCAGATGATAGGCTTAGGTACCTACCATAGTTTCAAGGTCCAAGATGAGAGTGATGTCCACCCAAACCACCGACACTTCAGGACCTCGCACTCTCAACTCCCTTTGTTGTACTTAGCAAGCACTGGAAGCAAGACTGTCTCACATACCAAGCCACTGACACCATATGTTTAAAACTTTTATTCAGATTCAGAGTCACAACTCCTTCTCATTAGGTAATTTAATAAATTGTGAGTGGAGAGACAGTAGCAAAAGATAGGAAAAAGATTATGATGTAATCCTGCCTCCACTGAAATTGATAAAACTCCCACTAGTGTCTGCAGGGGTAGGATGTCTCCTCCCAGATTATATCCACCTACTGTCTCTGATGAAACAGCTTTTAAAATCTGTGTCCCAGTGATATATTTTGCATACCTCAAATTAATCTTATGAAGTGACCTTTACATTCGGTACTGGATCAATTAATGAATACTCAATTTCAGCCCCAATGAAAGGCTTGTGTAGCTGAAAGATTGTTGCAGATACAGCCATTGCCCCCCCCAAAAAATCTCTTATTTTCCTGTAAATTGTTGAAATGACAAGGAGAATAAAAAAGAAATAGTAGTATCATAGAAGGAAAATGAAACAATTAAATTGTAGAAGTAAAAGTTTACCACATTGAATAGTGCAGGGAAATGAACATAGACATATATCTAATTAGGGAAAAGCTTTGTTAACTTGATCGTGATGTTCTTATGTGACCTGAGAGTACTTCTAAAGTGCAGGGCTTGTGCATGACCTGCCATCACCCTCATGTTCAGGTGAGCCTGGGTCATACAAGGATTTCCTCTCCACACTGTGGTTTCCCTGAGGGGAAGATATGGTGACCAGAGCTGAGTGAAGCTAGTGGCATCTAATAGTGCCTCATCACCCATGAATGAATAAAAGAGAGTCCAGGAATGGACATACAAAAGGTCTGGTTTTTATCTTCAACATTCATTACTACTTATGTGGTAATTTTTCACTGCAAAAATATTTTTAACAGCATTCACACAGAAACCACAAAGAGTTAGATCATAACCTCACAATTTGATTATATGGCAGTGTGGAATTTTGAACAAGGAGAAAAGAACTTATCCAAAAGAGCTGTTTAGCAATTGATCTAGGATCTTAGTGCTGAAAGTGTCAGTGTAGGGCATTTTAAGAATTTAAATGATTTACTGATTAAAACAGAATTTACCATTGAACTGCACTTTGAGCAGGAGGACATGGGGTTTTTTTCACATGGCAGTTCAGAGTGATTGGTTGCTGTACTAAGCTAATTTAAATAGTACTATATAACTGGGCTGCAAAGGTTGACATTTCCAGCTGAGTACCCAATTAAAAAATGTGCAAAACTATAGACATAGTAAAATCATGATGACTGTGTACATGGCTTATATGAACAGAGGAGACAGGGACATTCTGAAGATTCCCATTGAACAAACTGAAGATGCACATATAGCTTATTTTCTGTCCATGATCAGCTAATATAGCCTGATTTTCTCTAGTTATGTCAGTTATCTGTGCTCCTGCTCAAAGGTAATTCTGGCTGCGAAAGCCTAGGGGCTTTCTGAACTTTGAAACTCAGGGTCTGCATCCCAAGAGCCAAATGCATTGAAATGGTTTCCTGATTCATCAGCACAGCCCTGGTATCATGGCTGCTAGTGGATGAAGACTTTCAGACCAGTAAGATTTTCAATGACGAAACTGAAAAGAATGCTGAATTTTATAATCATCTGCTTCAACACTCCTACTGACATTACTTGATTCATGAGGAGCATCAACAATTACACAAAACAGTTTTTCATTGCATGGTGTTGAAAAAATAATTTGATTTTGGGACAAGGAGGGAAATACATAGGGGCATTTCCAGTTTATAATAAATGATTCACAAATGCAACTGAGTATCTAAATAATTTTTAGAGCTCTAGTTGGCCTTACTGGAGTAGTGGGTTTGGACTAGATGACCTCCAGAGGTCCCTTCCAATCTTAAACAAGTGGTTCTGTGATTTCATGAACCACACATCCTGCATTTATATGGCATCATATGATGGCAAAAAAAGAAAAAAGTTGCAGACCTATGAGGCCATCCACAAACTAAGTCAAAATCAGTATTTTGTTCAAAACCAAAATAGTTTTTCAACTGTATAGATATTTCAGGAAAATATGAGTGTGTGGGTTATTGTCACATAAACAGGGATGTTCATCCTTGGTATAGCTAAACCAGCTGTCATTTCTGCTGAAGGACTACTTGGTGGAATACATCTGCCTTATTTGACGGCAGGTAAGCCAGAAAGGGGAACAAAAGCATCTCCGAAGACAGTATGAGAAAATGACTGTGGGAAGGTACCACTCATCTGGGTAAAGCATTATGGACTGTAATAGTGGGAAACAACCCAGGCTTGGCAAGTAGACTGATAACATGATCTAATAAGACTTTTCCATCTGCAGCGTCTCCAATCTCTAGCTGGAGAAATAACAAATACACATTTGATATGTAACTGTTTTGTTCCAGACTTGCTTCTGTTTGGATTGTGGCATGACATGTCCCTGGCTCATGATTTTAGAATCCTTCTTAGGGTTGGAGGTGGAGGAGAGTACACATTTAGGTATTGTTCCAAAAGAGTTGGGTTTTTTTTCATACACAGTATGATCCGTTATCTTGGCAATGTTCCTGGGGCTTCTGCAGGCTTGTACAGGAGGCGAGGGTCTTGCAGTGGTTACATGCAATATTCCTGGGTTCTTGGCACTGTGGGATAAGCCTTTCCAAAGAAAATCTCATCCATATCCAATTTCATATGAAAGTTCAAACAACAGCAATATATTTCTTATTTTAAAAAAGTTCTCTGCCAGCACTCCTCTTTAAAAATTATACTTACTGTATTTCCTGTCTCTGTCCATCTGGGATCCAGAAATGAGTTATCCTTTTGCCCTCCCTGGAAAGAACAGACTTTCCCACTTATGTCTCAACTGCTTTTTTTCTAGAGATGGAACAAGAGGGCTCAGCAGTCTCCTCACAACTCCATCTATACCTTCAACCGCCATACAGGCACGCTGTAATTGTGGTCTTCATAGAAGACAGAAAACGAGTCCTACTGGGTCCTCCAGACAAATGCACCTAGGTGTCTAGACAGATGGATGTGGGATCTGGATTTACTGTGGACCATGGTGACAGAGTGACAGGCAGACACCTGAGCTTTGGGGGATTGCAAGTACACTGACAACCATAATAAGTCATTTTCTCTATAGTCAGCAAGCTGAAGAGTCTGGGGTAAACTTCTGCAAGTCATCCCCCAAATCACCCCTGCATATGCCCCAAAAGCATCCCTGTCTCTTGCCAGCAGTACTTTTCGCAGTGATGAGTTTTTCTCAATTAACAAACGTGTTGTTTTAATTCTGTTTAGCATTACAATCACTTCACATGGCTTTAATGTGCTCCTGACTCAGGCCACATGTTCCAGTGGTGAGAGATACAGCTGTTAGAAAAACCCTTAAGTATGTCACTAAGAAAAACATTAAAAATAAAACTGGACTAGCAATTAGAGGTATAAATGCCTGTGATCCAACCCAGACATGAATAAAACCACCCAAAATGTATCAGCAGGAGTTCTCCTGAAATGAATTAATATAAAGCAGGCATGCAGAAAAGCAATGCTCCTCTTATCTCAAACATCCAACACATCATGACCAGCAGCATCTTCTACTTCTTAGTGGTATATCCCTCAGTGAGTTTTCAGGCAACACAAAGCTGAGCAGTGCAGGTGACACAACAGAAGGATGGGATGCCATCCAGGACAACTTGGAAAAACTTGAGAACTGGGCCCATGAGAACCGCTTGAGCTTTAACAAGTTTGAGTGCAAGGACTGCACCTGCATTGGGCACTAGGTGGGAAAAGAAACTGAGGGCAAAGTCATGGTAGTGTGGATGAAGGTTGCATCTGCCACTGGATCTAAATACACAAGCAAAATCTCTATTTATGTTTTTACTTAGGGATATAGATGAAAGATAAAATCAGAAGTCAAGAAATCAGAGCAGGCAGGAGCATCATCAGATTAGAAAGTGAAGCAAGAATGCAACCTGGCACATGAGGATTGACAAACATTATGACCCAAAGTTTAACTGCTGATGCCATTCCTCTGACTTGCACATTCTATCATAGAGGTTACTTCTGTTTAGCAAGGAAGAAATCCATAAAAGAAAGCTTGATGTCTGTGGTATTTAAGAGACGCTAGTTAAAACAGTAAGAAAGGAAGAATTTTAATCCAGTACGACATTAGGAATAAATTAGTATGGCTGTAAAGGAGACTGAAAATCCTCCTGAATAGAAACTGCTTCTACTTTTCAGTCAATACCATGCTTGGCTCCTAATGAGATATTGTCATTCTGATCCTAATTACTTGTACCACACAAAATTATTCTTTCCATATAGAATCTGTAGCTAATTTTATTCTTTTGTGTCAGCTGTGAAGCACAAATCCCATCTATCACTGAATGTTTTAATTAGTCTTGGTTAAAAAAAAAAATAATATACTGAAGCTATTTTTTTCCTATATATTAAAAATATAGTAATGCTACACTGAAAAACAACCCTTGGTAATATTGAGAGGCTTGCATTTTCTTTAGGAAAAAACCCCATTCCTTTGGAGGAAGGTGACACAAAGGAGATGAACCTTTGAAATCTTCACACTTGGGGTTTATGCAGAAGTGGAGACAAATCTTCCTTCAGTAATAGAACATGAAGCCCTGTGCCACTATAAATCTTAGAAAATCCCCTGTGATCCAATTACGCATCTTATGCTATCACTGGGAATTCTGGAGCTCAGTACTCAAAAGAATCAGTTCTTCTTGCATTTAAGTTGTGCTTAGGCTTTGGTATACCTACTCAGACCCTCCATCTGGGATTGGTGTTTATCAGTTCTGAGCTTTAGACAGCAAAAGAATTATTACAGAATAACTGATCTCTAAGGACTACTGCCTCCATCCACTATTTTATTAGAATACTTTGTGGAGAAAAAGTGGAATTCTTTAATTTAGTTTTGCTATTCCAGTTTTGCTATTTGACAGATGAACAACATGAAAGGGCATGTTAGGTTTACATTGATGATGGTCATTTGCTTAGCACATTTTCACTTGTCAAAATGGAAATGATAAAAAAATCCTTCCTGGCATTTTTTTTTTTTTCAGATTTTGCACAATTGTCTTTATAAAGGAATCAAACTATTCATTTTATTTTACTTAGATAATCTTTCATATTTTGTGGTCTTGTAGATTATTTATGTGCACTGTCTGCTGGCAAAAGTGAAAGATCTGGAAACACTGACAATTCAAAATTCTCCTGAATTAGTTTTCATGCAGGATATCAAAGGAAGAAGAAGAAATGTTTTGAAAAGTCCACCATGAACTCAACTGGACATTCCTGTTTATAGAAACAGGAATGTTTAAACCTGAGAGACTTTAAGGAAATACAAAATAAAGTAAGTGCTCTACTGTTAATGAGAGTTCTAACTTGGTAGCATGCTAACACTCTGTTTAACCACATTACATTAATTTAAATTGCTCTAAGGTGAGGGAAAATAAATAGGAAGGCAGTAAGTTCTCAAAATTTGCTCTTTGGTAAAAGACTGTATTGCCACGGAAATGGGTAAGCATCTGAGAAGCGAATAAAAGAACGTGTTGAATTTTCTACATTGGGTCATGGAAAGATTGTCGTTCACATAGCTAGAAAAAGCCACTCCACTAAAAGAAATGTCACTGTTCATTGTAGCTGGGCATACATCTACTGCGGTCTAAGAAGGACAAGTTTTCATAGAGGAGTGCCCCTTATATACTGCTGTATTTAACTTGTATTATATATTACATATTATTAATGAATTATATTGAAGGGTGAAGTACAAAATGTATTTTAGTGAATACCAGATGCTTTAAAATGTTATCAAAGCAGAAAACATACCAAAGTTATGGTATGTCAAAAAATTACAAATTTATTCCTAATTGAGGAGGTAAAATTGTCCTACCACAGGATAAGTTTTAATCTTTTTTTTTTCTTTTTGCTAGCTTTTTCTTTTTTTCCATTTTCAGTCCATTCTTTATCTGTCATTATCATTCTCTTTTCTTCCTTATCTCCTAATTTTTTAGGAGATAGAGTACACATTCTTCCCCTAAAATAATTCCTGTCATAGTGAAGGAATAAGTTTTAACCCAACAATTTAATGACAATCAAATGTCCCAGAGATAGGTGACAGCTTCAGTTCACATTTTATAGTCCTAAGAGCTCTGATGCTGACCTAAAAGTCACCTAGCCCTTGCCAGGGTTAAAAGCTGTCCTTCCATTAAAGCACTATTATAGTAGATACTGAGGTTACCTTAGTGACATGTCTGATGGCCCAGTAAGGCTGCACAATTTATTAATCCCATTCTCAGATAGCTGTACTGTTCTAGGAGCAGTGTTTAGGGTATGACATTGGAATTAGGAAAAGTTCTTAATTGTTTAAGGAGAGTGAAGTTTAAGTCCATTAGCATGTGCTAAGCAAGAAAAGGAAGCATCAGTTTGCTTCTGTGAAAGCATATTTTGCAATTACATGTTAGATTAAAAAATCTTAGGAATATTTAGAATTTGGTTTGATATTAAAAAATATTTACAAATGAAAGCAAGCACAGTTCAGCCAAATTCTTTATTGAGTATTTGTTTCAAAACAAGTTGAAAAGCACCTTAGACAATGCCTCTGATACTTTGGTCTGCAAAATTAAGGACCTTTGAACAGGTTTTTTCTACTCCATGAATAATTGTCTCTCACCTTTTGTTGATAAAGGCAGACAACTTCTGTGAGTACAAAATAAGAGCTATAAAACTGACAAAATTTACAGAAAACTCCACGGTAGTACCAGACATTAGCGAAGCATGTTTTGATAAAAAAGCTTTCAGACCTGGCCTCATTTTTGTAAGACCTTTTTCCATGCTGAGTTAACTGTTTGCATGCATTTAATTTATTGTTTTTATAAACCACTTTAATAATCAAAACACACATTTAGGGAAAAATGGGAAAACACTTAAGAATCTACGTATATGTATTGTTATAGGATTCCTTTAATGGGAATGTGTTTTCTTATAAATAAAAAAGTCAACATGATCTCTAATACATTGCAAGAAGCTCATAATGTGTGCTTTTTTTTTCTTTTTTTCAAGAGCTTCCAAGAGCCAAGTTACTAGAAGATATTTGGATATGCAATGTAGGACAAAACAAAAACAATAAAACCCACATGATACATTTAATATAAGGCATACTTGTTTGCTTAGAAAAGGTAACTTTACTGGTATTTCAAATTTAAACACATGATGAACCTTGACTTATAAAACGCATAAAATACTACTGAACCAAAAGTGCTTTGTTAACATCTCATATTTCCTTAGATTACTATAAAAGTCACCTGAGGTGATTATTTTTTTTTCCTAGAAATTATCTAATTTCATTTATATTTTTTATTTAGTGGAAATAATAATAATAAAAAAATACTCTCTGTATTGTTCCCTGCTGATTTTTAATCCAATCCTGCAAACACTTACTAACCAGAAGAAGGAATCCTGGTTCTACAGAGGTTTTTGGGCTTCCAGGATCCAGGTCTGCATAGTACTTACTATCAAGAGCAGTAAAAGCACCTCCAATGGACTACTCCTAATGAGCACTGTGCTGGCAGTGAGCATCTGCAGCTTCACATCTTTTTGTGGATTCATGGTTCAGTTTACATTATGTCATCAAAACAATGTCATTTTCTAATGTTCTCATAAAAAACCTCAAAAAACCAACAAAAAAGCCCAAACAGTTTCTCTCAAAGACCATGTTGTTAATTTGTAATTCTGTGAATTCTCTCTTGGCAAGCTTTTAGGAATGATCTAATCTTGTTCTCCTTCTTGCTGCTCCTCCTGCAAAAAATGGGAAGAGAAATTATTACCTGTAACTATACATAGCATAGTAACACTTTATACTGTGTTTACTTGTGAAACAGACATATGAAAAGGAAAGATGAAGCCTGGTGCTCTCTTGTGCTGGTAGCTGTGAAATTGAACTGATCTTTCAGCTTCTCCATTAACCAAAATAACATAGATTCTGAGAGTTTTAAATCCTGCAGTGGAGAATCCCAGAGTGCCATTTTCCCATTGTTAAGACTTGCAAGTCAGAGTTCACCTTGATGGCTTTATTCTCATCTGAAACACTCTTTCAGTAAAGCACATAATCTAGGTTGTTTTCAGATATCAGAAAAAAAAAAGCAATTCCAGATTTTGGTGGTTTTTAAACAGAAATACAACTTTTTCTACTGAAATCTGTATTTTTAAGAGCTTCTTTCCCCCCCTCCTGACTATTAAGATAACTGAGAACAGTATTTGATATGTGTTGTAATGTTTAAATGACTTCGTTTTACCTTGTGCCCTCCTGGCTGGTTGTGGTTTCCGTACAGGTGCTTCTAGAAAACAGAAATGTTGCAGTCAGAAATTATTTGCTGAAGCCTTTGAATTAAAATTCATTAGAAATATTGGAAACTTATTGCTGACTTTTGAAGTTTGTTCTTTAAATTTTTCAGTAAATTAAGAATTTTGTTCCAGAAGCATGTTGGCTTGATCACCTGAAATATAAATTCTTTTAATCCAATTCCCACATTTCTCTCATGTGCAGTCATTCATTAAATCTTAGTAACATTTAAAAATTTTTGCATTTTAAACATATGAATGAATCCATTATCCATGCTGGTCCTCTACAGGTGGTTCCATGATGTAGACAGGTGTCAGGGCATTTTGCCTATGCTCTTCATTCATCAAACACCATGTGACACTGTCAGTGGAGGACAAGCTCAGGTTAAGGTACAGGACTAAGTCTCAGCTTTCAGCAGTGGATGTCCAGGTCTGTTGCACTGACGTTGCTTCAGGAGTTATTCAAAGGTGAAATGCTTGAAACCATTAAAAGATGTTGGCCACATTTCCAGCTGTGTTTGGGGCTTGATTTGTAACTGCTTTGTGATCTCACAGTACGATTCCACATTTAGGGTTCAGTTAATTTTCTCAGGCTTTTGCTTTAAAAGGTGCAGCAGAGCAAGGATATTAGGTACCTATTGGATAGGTACCACCCCTATTAGATATATCCTTTTTATTTCACTTATTCAGTAAAACTATAGATGTGTTTTCCTTTTTTTTTATGAAACTTTGGGACCTTTTTTTTAACCAGATGTCTCCTCATTAGGAGGAAAAATACGTCACAAGCATAAGAAATAGTTCTTCTGTTACCGTCACAGAAATGTTACTGCAGTAATTTTTCCTTCTTTACAACCATTAAGTACTTGTGTATTCACTTAACAAGCTGCAGCCAGTTCTCTTTTCACCCTGATGTACAGGGCACATCAATGCATAGCCCTGAGATACAGGCTTGACCTCATTCCAGCTGAGACTAAACATTGGGCGTCTGCACCACCATGGCAGAAATTCCAAGCTCTGCACTCCCCTGACAAGGATGGAATATGGTCCATCCAAAGTGTGCTTTCCATACCTAGTTGCTGTCCGTACAATTTTGCTTTCAGACAAACCTCGTGTTTGAAGATCACACCCATCTGCCATTTTCAGGCAATAGGAGACTCCTCAGCATGTACAAACACTGTGTATAAACCTTCACTACTTGGCACAGACTTCAAAATTATAAAGGCAGAAACACATTTATTTAATTTCATTCTCCAAAAGCCATATTTTTTTCCTATATATTTAGTTCAAAGGATGACAGAAAAACCTATTCTGCATTATTATAGCTAGAACTAGAATTAGGAAAAAAGACATAAATATAAACCCTAAACAAATTACTTCCTAATTTTAATGAAAATTATTAAACAATGGTTGTTAAACTCAAAGAACAAATTGCTGGTATAAAGGCAGAGTGAATTCTATTTGGCTCCTCTTGGACCTTTATTCCATTCTGGTTTCTCAAATCAAGAGCTTCCCTCATTTAACAACAGGACAAAGGTAGAGAAATTCCAAGACACTGTGAGATATTTACTCAACCCCAGAGGTTATATTCCCCGCACCCCACCCCGTCCTTCACAACGCTGAGAAATCCTGGCAGCAACAGATCACATTTACATAGACAAGAAATAACTCAAGTTAAAATCAACTCACGTGGTCCTCTTCTGTATGTGCTGCTTAAAGAAAAGTCAATTCTTTATGTTTTATCTAAGCTTTGTGGTAAGGCATTTCCTCTTGTCTACTATGCTTGCCAAATCTTTTAGTTACTTTCAGTCATAAGATAAACCTCAACATTTTTCTTTGCAACATCAGTGAAAGAATTTTTTTGCAAAACAGTTATAAAACTCTTCTTGCTAAAACGCTGGCTTCAGACCTAATAATTTTTTATGAATAGATACTGTAAAACCTCACCTGGAATGATCACTTTGGACAAAGCAGGTCTTAGTGATACTGAATTTTTGACAAACTAACCTTCCAGATGAACTTCCTTGATTTCTCTCTCGATAATCTGTGGCTCTCCCTCAATTACTTTAGTAACCTTGGTGTACTCAGTTCCAGCTATGGTAAGCATCAAAAACAAATGAGTTAAATCTGGCACAGCATTTTTTTCCATATGTAAGGAGCCCTCAGTGGAAACAATGTCATTTTTGGGTGTAGGTGTTGCAGGCTACCATGAAATTCATGCTGTAAGGCATGTTATCTCTAGAGGTGAGTCATTCATTGCAATCTTGGTTTAAAATTTTGCTTCAGCAAAGACTGATAATTTTTTAAGCACTTCTGAATACTTTATGAGCAGAATTAAAGCCCATATGAAATCATTCCTTTATTTAGACAGTGATAATACATTTGTTTGTGACTGTACTCAAATTTAAACGATTAGGAAATTTTCAGTAAAAAATAATTTTATGTAGACAAGAGGGCCATAAAGCATTATCACCATTATCACCAACAACCCTAAAGCAGCATGTGTATCTGCTTTTATTGGCTACATGTATAGTAAGGTATTATCATGGCAGCCAAGGGTAGTTGACTGGATAAATCATGGAAGAGATAGAGAAAAATCAAATTAAAGCAAAAGAAAAATCTGCCTCCTTGGTCCATTCTGTAAAGCAGGATGCTTAAACAAACTAACATATAATAGCAAGGAAAACAGAAAGAATTCAAGATGTGATATTGTCTTCTTCAAATATCCTAGAGAGAAACTACCTCTTTTCTGTACACCTATATGCTCTAAGATGTATCTTTACAGATTACACCTATTTAATGATATACCTCTGTATCTGAACATGATTACAAGTATAGTTATAATTGTTAGATTCTGGCATCAGACCTATCAGTTTGGAACAGTTCTACAAATAAAGTTTGATCCTGCTCCTTGTTGACTGGTTTAAAACTGTAGAACATAGTGCAGTATGTAGAGGAATTTTCTTGCTTCAATTTTTAATTTCCAGTTTTTCTTTTAAATAATCAGTCCAGAATTAGGCATCTCCAGAGAGCAAATCTTTTCACATAGCTGGGATACTTAGGATAAAATGAAAAACCCTCTGGGAGTTTCTGTTTCTGTCCAATATTATAGGTGAATTTAGGTCTGTAAAACTAAGATTCAGATGTTAGAAAGAGAACAAAGAATTATGGTCAACAGGAGTCATAGCAATATCTTGGCTTTTCTGTAGCTGTGTTATCAACTGGCACATTTAAGTTTGGTGGTCAGCTGTTCAGCCGTTCAGCCATCATGAAATTTTTTACTTGACTGAAGATTACGTCACATCCACACAATACTGTTTTGAAAAACATTGAGATTTAGTTCAGTGAACTAAGTGTGGCTGTAAGTTACTTTACTGGTATACAACTTTGCAACTTACTAAAAAGTGAACATAAAATTTAATTGATTCATTTAGCTTATGTCAAGAGAAGCATCCATCCATATTTTTGAGCTTCTGACTCAGGTTTAAACTGACATTTACATAAACCATACCACTTAAATTCTTTTTTATTCCCCTTGCTATTATAGATAGTTGTTCTAATCTACATTAAGCAGAGAACATTCCAAATTCATAGAAAAGATTAATTTCATAAGCAAAAGTTCTTTTACTAGTTTTCTACAACTACTGGTTATATACTGCCAAAACTGTTAGAATTAAGAGAGAAAGAAGGAAAGAAAACCATTCCTTGGAATGCTGTATTTGGGGAGAATTAATGTCTGGATATCCATCACCTGTAAGCATTTAAAGAAGATGTTATACATGCCTTTAATAATTAACTTGAGGGCAATGAACATTCATTTCTGACGAATTGATAAGTAAGATGAATTTGGCCTGTTACAATATATTCCATTTCATAAGTGTTTTTCACAGATTTAAATTTGCTAAAATAAATACTGGAATAAATCTTCATTGCTCCCCTGAGTTTTATTAGGTAACCTTTTAAAGACTGAAAAACCCAAATAACTTCTTTTCTGTGTTCAACAGCATTAAGAAATTGATTACTCAAATTTTGGTGCTTACATCCATTTCACAGATATCTGGCACTAGAATAGAGTGTTCTATTTTTTTTTCCATTAAAATTCCACTTCTACTACGTCAGTCTTTAAAATGTTGAGTTCAACATATCTGAGAGGGGTTTCAGTTATCATAACCTGTTGCAAAAATGTTAGTTATAATACACTGAATTACCTCCCTGCAGAAGTCTTTTGATTTCTTCATCTTCCAGTAAATGACCATCACCTTCAATAAATTTGGTCACTTTGGTAACCTCTGATAAGATACAGGTAATGGCAAAAAAATTGATTTACAGAAAACATTTGGCAATTCCACAAGAGCATTTACAATCCAGTAATAGCATTGTTCTGAATTTAGAAATTCATGTTATGTTACCAAATTCCACATAAACACTGGAAACACCGTATTTTATGACAAACATAGCATGCTATATATTAGACCAAAGCAGCCTCAGCTCTAGAGCTGACAGAAACATGAAGATCACGGACTCAGACCAGAATGTTCCATTTGGAGGGTTCTGAGGTTTAATCTCTGGGTAAGATTTTGCAGTATGAACATAATTTTTTAAAACATGGAATATCCATTCAGTAATTACTTGAGTTATATAGAGATGTATATGCAATGAAGAAATGAAATAAAACAAGCATAATTACCTTCTTCAAGGATTTTCTTTAACTTCTCTTCATTGTCTGAACCTCCTGCAGTAATTCTGGTATATTTTATTTCAGGACCTGGAAACAAATTTGTAAGATAGTGGTTTTTATCAGATATAACAGGTTTGCCCTTTAAATTATTTTTCCTCTTCATTATGTATGGTGATTCCATGGTTAACATGCTGTAATCTGCTTATATTATAGCTTTATTTTTTATCATTAACAAACTTAAAGTGAAAGAGCATTAAAAACAGTAGTTAGAACTAGTTGTGAAAATAATTAGGCAAATTTGTCATAATTAGAGTTTTATGCAGAGAAGAAAGCAGGGAATTACTTTCTTACATTCTTAGATTAAGATAAAATTTTAAACACTGTTGTATTAGGTTGTTGATCAGATATTTCTGAAGTCCACAATTAGTCTGAATTGACTGTTGCAAATTGACTTTTTTTTCCTTTTATTGTTACTATGAATCATTTGAAGAATTAAAATTTGAGATTCCTTATCAGTTTCTACAGGTTGAAAATAAGGAGATACAGGTCTGAAATGCTGGCATTTTACATTATATTTACCATTTCATGTGGGATATTAGTGAAACTTGAATCCAAGAATTGAGAAAATTATATTTTGTCTTCCCTAAACTTTTTGCCAGAAAATAGTCCCAGGTTTATTCAGAAACCACTAATGTCTTTCAATCAGTTATTTTCATTGCAGTAAAAACTTGTATGAAATAACTTAAGCATGATTTTTATTTCTTTTTCAAATGACTTCAATTGAAATTCAGTATTTTCTAAATAAGATGAATATTAGAACTTACAGCTAAATTGGTATGTTGTTATAACAATGTCCTTTCCTTACACACTCTCTATCAGACAGAATTTTAATGGCAGCATTCAAACAGATATTTAAGCAAGGTGATCAAAAAGTTTCAATAGAGAATTCCATATATGACATACAATCCTTAAATATGTCTTACTCCACTTACCAGTTTCTAGGATGCTTAAAGAAATAGCTCTGTAATATGTCAAATACAACTGAAATTGGCCAAGGAATTTGGGAGCTTTTGTGTGAGAAAATCAAGGGATGCAGATTCATATTGATTTTGTCTTACATTAGCTGTATCCAAGTGTCTAACATGTGGATGTCAGATCAAGTCCCCACCTTACAGAGAAATAGAGATCTTTTTCTGAAATGGCTGTCAAGAGAGCCTGGGATGACGTGCAACAGAATCTACACATTAAACATCTATGGTAAAATGAAACCTTCCTGGAGATACATAATCCAGAAGTTCAGGAAGAAAAAAAAAGGTTTCCTTCTAAAGCAAGACAGAGTACAAAAACGCAATGAAAGCAGTCTCATTGTGAAATGGTAGCAAGAAGCTTGCAAAAGTAGACACTTAGCAAATATATGAAAATAAAAATTAAAAAAAGAGGGCAAATTTTCACAGTTCTGCATGCTGTTAAAATATTGTTGCCATTTATGCATATGTGTGTGTAGGACACACGGCCAGTCTTACAGAGACAGTGGGAAGTATTTGGGAAAATTCATCTGGTAAGGAAATTCACTTTAGGCACTAGGACAGAATTTAAGATATGTTACTTTTGTATGCAGAGGTGGATTTTACTAAGAATTAATATCTCAGCTTAATTTACCTTGAATAATTCTTTCTTCTGTCACTTTTTTCTCTGTCACTTCCACAGGTCGTCCATCAATGATTTTGGTATATGTCTTAATAATTGGTTCTACAAGGATTTTTAAATTCAAGGCATTAATCAAGTGATGAACTTTCAAGTGTTCTTTTTGAGATGTGGAAACTGACTGAAGCACAGAAGGAAATACCATTGAATATTTTATGAAAAGTAAAAATGTTCAGAGACCAGGAAATCTACTCAAAATTTAAGATGATCACATGATTTTTCCTTTGAAACCATCCTAGATGTGAACATCTCAATGACCTTAGCAAAGAGAAGACAAGGTTTACCTCTCTTTCTGACAAAATTGCCTTTTCATCACAGAATCACATACTACACACTTGATTGCAGGACAGCAATGAGAAAGTAATTCTTGACTCAGACATATGTCAGCATGTTTAGAGTATTTCTAAACAGTCTTGGCTGCGGCTACAGAACACAACTAGGGAAAAAACCCAATTTTTTGAAATGCATGAGGATTAAAAAGTATATCATGCAATAAAATTGCAGCACTTCACAAAGGTCTTCTTAAAAACAGAACAGCTGTCTAATATGAATCACCTAGATAAAGCATAAACTGATGGGGAATAGAGAGTGCTAATACAGATTGAGTTGCTGAAAGCATACCAACCTCCATGAATCACTTTAGTTACTGTCTCCCCTTCCCTGACTATTTTGAACTCAGGTTCCCCTTCAATTAATTTAGTCAACTGTGTGATAGATGGGTCTGTGACATAGGAAAGAAAAAAAAACACGTTACAAATAGTCATAAAATACTTCTAGTATTCCATGGGGGTGAAATGAAACTTGCATTTTCTCCCCTTACTCTAGATAAACCAGATGACTGTAACAGAGAGATGTTTAAATCTGAGAGGTTATTTGTGGAAACATTTTACAGTCTTGTGTTTCCTCACACAAGATCTTAAATATAAATGCCATCACACACTTAGTCTTTATAATATATTTATTTATTAATTTTGCGTATATGATACTTTTAATATTTGTTGACGAGTTCCAGGCAATAAACCAGATCCTCAGCAGTGGAAAGGAAGTCTTTTTCTATACTGGTAAGAAGGCTACTCTGCATCTTTGCTGATGTCTTACAGCTATTGCTCCACTGGTAATCAGCATGCAATCTATATGGTGAGAGCTTTTCTTTTTTAAATTATTTTTATTATTTGTTGCTTTGGAGGTTCTTTTATTTGTTGTTTTGGAGTTTCTTTTATTTTTTGCTTTGAGGTTTTTTCATGGGTTTTTTTTACCCTTTGTATTTAAGACTTGGCCATGATTATTCAGCTTAAAAAAACCACAAAAAGCAAAATTCTGAGATCAGCTGGAATGGCTGTAAGGATATCAGCATTACTGGGTATCATTATCATGGGTGAGGTCATCTTGATTATGCTCATTCAAATGTATCTCTGTCTGACATGCTGAAGCAGGAGATACTGGATAAATTAGGAACATACCATCAATTAGCAGTAATAATATGCCCTCTCTAATGAGGGCTGTGGGACTCCTACTTAAGCTGCTGTAAAACAAACTTTCTTTATTTCTTATTCAGAGACAGAAACTTAGTAATAATCCAATTTTTTTTTTACTTTCCTTTAAGATCCCTTGAATTTTTATATTAATTTTTGCAGAAGTTGATTGTGCATTGATTTTTTTTTTTCCATAATTACTGATCAGGATTTAACAACAGCTTTTAAAGATGTACCTCCTGTTAATTGCTGGAAACAGTCAATTTAGGCTACCTTCAAAAAACCAAAAATATTTTGGGTTTGTTTTTTTTTTTAGTAGCAAAAGATTGCATAAATTAGAATTTAGAGGTAAATAATTCATTTATTTGCTGCAGATGAGATGATATGATAGAATCATAAAGATGCTCTGTTATTAAAAACCTCTGCTAATCTATTCTGAGTTCTAAACAGCTGAAAAAGCCATTATTTCTTTTATTTTCCAACAGGTCTGAATGAAAAACATTTATAAATATTTTAAAGAAACTCTCTTAGAAGACTCATTCCCATGTTTCTGTTTTAAACTTAGAGGAATTTTTTGCCTGTTGAAAATCCATTAAATACCAATTTACATTGATACAAATGATGAATATAAATGAAATAATGTAAAAGTTGTATCTATAAATGCTTTATTTTTACATTTCTCAATAACTGTACCTTTTCGTGTGATTGATACGAAATCAGATGTGTGCAAACCAAAAGGTCAGGGTGTAGCCACATATATTGTCTAGTCTAGGATCAATCCTTTGAATATTTTATCTGTTAAGACTTGGGTTTCAGTCAGATTTAACTCTACATCTTTTCAATCTTTTAGATCCCATACATGCCCAGGGACAAAAATGGAAGCACAATACAAGCAGAAAACACTGAGACACTGAGGAAAAGGCACACATCCCCCTCTAAACCTGGTGGGGAGAAATGAAATTTTTTAGTGGAAATCACCCTTGCATCATGATCTAGAAGAACTCCCTGACAAAAATTAACATTTAACTTTGCCAGCTTTTATCTACAGACTGGTGTAGATTCAGTGGTTCTGATGGTATCTGCTACTCACTACTGTTACTGAGAAAGCTCGGAAGTGACAGAATTGGTTTTATTTGGTCAATATCTGAATCAATTATCAGCAGAAAGGCTGCACTGGCCAGAGATCATTCCCTGGAGTGTGTCCCAAAGCAAGAATACTCTACTGGAAATGGAAAGGAGTAATCCTTCAATACTCACTGACTTTTTTTTCTCTATTTGGTGAATAAAATTTAATTCTACATTTGACTACACAAGTGCTCAAACATTGCATTTTTTCTTTAAAAGACAATTTTATTTTAGCTAATTTTCAACTTCTAAACATCCTGAAACTATGTACTCTGTCTCTGGGTGTAACAGAGCAGAAGAGGTACTTTCAGAGAGTGACTCACCCTCACCATAGGAAGATTTCTAAAATAGCTTGGATGAATTACTGTATGAAATAATCTATCCATTTATATTGCATTGTGGATCTGATTTAATGATGGAGACTAGGCAACAAAGCATACATGTAAAATGGCCTCTAATCCTAAATGGGATGAAGCACAGACAAGCTCCTGAAAAAGTATGCATTTGTCACTTCTTCTGGAAGGAAGTCTCCCAGAAACATTGATTAAGCAGTCTGGATAAAATTCTTTGCATGACATTTTTAATTGCCTTTCTCAGTTGAGAGAAAAAAAAAATCCCTATCAGCATTTTTATTTCAATGGGAAACTGGAACTCATCAGCTTTACTTAAGTTATAAATCACAAGTGATTTTAGTAGTCCCATCCCCACATGTTTTTTCTCTTTGGTCCCACCACTGATATTTAAGTCATGCTTCTGTATGGACAAATAAAAGAAAAAAAAGAAAAAGCCAAAGATTGGGGTAGATGTAATTTTCAGGCATCCAACAGATATTGGTTGTTAGAACTGATTGAAAATTACAGAAAAATTCTTTTTCTTCAAAGTATAAGAAACACATCTACTTTTAAATACCTGTTTTAATTAAAAAAAAAAACAAAGGAAATGTCTTAATTGAAAAACAAAGGTGATAAAATAAATGGTTTGAAAAAAGATTATCTAAGATATTTTAAAATACCCATAGAAAAAGGAGAAAACTCATTTGGTAGAGAAAAACTGTGGGTAATCTTTTCATACAAAATATTTCAGTCAGTTCTAATTGCAATATTTGTATCTTTGCTTTTCCAGCAAAGTGCTTAGCATCCTGGAGTTGCTAGGTATAAAATGCATCCTGTTAAAGAAATAAATTCAATATATATATTCTGAATATGTATATGAGCATATGCAGAAATATATATACCACAGGCCTCATTTACCTTCCTTTGTGATGATAGGCTGGACGTTGCTTTCAATTATGTTAATTTCTGAAAATACAGAAAATGGAATATACAGTGCATTCCATTCCTTTAATTTCTTTGAGGCAACAATCAGTTAGGTTTGGTCTGCTCATAAGGATATGGATAAATCATAGATATTAATAGGTGCACTAGTGACTCAAAAGGATCTAGAGTATGAATCTTGGTTCTGGTTACAAAATGGTAATCCACTCAGGTCACCTGCAGACAGAATCTACTGATATGGTACTTGCCTTTGAGCCTTATGAAACCCACGGATCATGGTACCTGAGATGATGTATGGTACATATGAGAGAGGGCTTGTACAATTACCCACACCAAGTTTTGCACAATTCCCTGACATGCCTTATGCCTGAGTACTGCCCTTTTCATTAGGGAGCTGATCAGGCACACACAGGAACCCTTCTGGCATTCAGAACTATAGATAGAACACCACAGAAAATACGCCCTTGGGAGATCAAGTTGTCTGTCTACACCCATGACAGACTCAAGTATTCATTGAACACCTCTGATAGGGATTTGATTCATATCCAGCCACTGGAGAAGCCCACACTGATAGAGTTCCTAGACTTTCATTTAACTAAATCTACAGCTTTCTTGATGTTAACATTGACCTCTCTGGCCTAAATTTTACAGGCATTGCTTCGTGTTCTACTCTCACTGGCCATGGGAGGTAGAGTAACAGAATATCTCAAATTGGAAGAGATGCATAGGGATCAGCAAGTCCAACTTCCTTCTTCTTAAAGGACTACCTAAGACTAAGCCATATTGACTAAAGGTGTTGTCCAGATGCTCCTTGAACTCTGTCAGGCTTGGTGCTGTGACCACTCTCCTGAGGAGCTTGTTCCAGTGGCTGACCACGCTCAGGGTGAAGAACCCTCTTCTAACGTCCCATCTGAACTTTTCCCAAAGCAGCTTCATTCCGTTTCCTTGAATCCCATCACTGGTCACCATAAAGCAGACCAGCACACCCTCCACTGCCCTTCTTGGGGAAGGCATGGGTTGCAATGGGGTCACCGCTCAGCAATGAGGTCACCCCTCAGCCCTTCTCTTTTCCAAAATGAACAAACCAAGTGACCTCAATAGCTCCTCATAAGTCTTCACCTCAAAACCTTTCATGTGACATCTTAGGCACCCTCCTTTGGGCACTGGGACCAAAATTGCCCCCAGCACTGGAGGTGAGGCCACCCCAGTGCAGAGCAGAGCAGGACAATCCCCTCCCTTGCCCAGCTGGTGATGCTGTGCCTGATGCTTCCCCAGGACCCAACCCCCAGCTTGGCTATTTTGGCTGCTGGGGCTCTGTTGACTCATATTCAACTTGTCATCAAGGTGAATTACTCCAGTTTTTGTTCCAAGGTTTTTTTAACTTCAGTATGTCCGTTCCAAATTTTCTAAAGTCTGATGTGGGGGTTTCACTTGCTACTGTGAAATATGGGTAGAACTCCATCAAAATTTAATCATTTGTCTAAATTCATATTGCCTCACAAAGTTACAGCAGGATCTTGGTCTTCTAACAGCTTGTTTTAACACATACTCTATATTCAGAATTTAAATGCAAAATCTGATTAAGGCTGGAGGAGAGCTAAAAGGGTATTTGTTTTTACATTTACTCCCTAAAGACAAAATATTCTGGACAACTGTCTCCCATTAAAGCCTCAGATTTCACATATGGGAAACAGGGACAAAAGGGACACTGTCCCTCTGGAAATACTTATGAAAAAGCAAGTATCTCAGTGCACAGTCAATGCTGCATCTTAGTGAGTACAGTGCGATGTGCATCTTAGAGAGAGATACAATTCTGTTATGCACCAAGAACTGAACCTTGGCTAAAAACTGAAAAAAGAATCTTTTCCATATGTATCTTGTCTACCCCAAGAGTTTGAACCCTTACTTCAGGGTTACTTTCCAGTCACACATCTGGAAAGGGAAAAATACAGTAGCACAGCAGCCAGAAACATCCGACTTTGAGTCCTTCTCTTCCTTTTTCTTCACTGGCACATCTTACTTTCCCAGAAATTGCTTTATTCTTTATTGAAAAAGAGATGTACAATTCCAAATTGGAATTGGCACCACATAAAAAGCAATATCCAACCCATCTGGAAGTATTTAAAATGAACTTACTGTAAAATGTCCGTGGAATCTCTTTGAAGGTACTGTCACGAACAAACTATAAAAACAGAAAAGGAATTTATTTAATTTTTTTTAAAAAGTAGTACTTGCTTTATAGTATCCTAGTGAGTGTGGGTAGGATTCACTGCTTCATTGACCTAGCAGTTAGGTGATGCTATTTGTTCTCTCATTCATTGTTGATTGAAAATGTAATCTCAAGAGGATAGCTGAGCTAGATAAGGATGCCTACTTTTCTTCACAGGTTATTGATGCTGCTGGCTTTAATGGCATAAGAATTTAGTCTTATGGTATTTTTTCAAACGAGTGATTTTTTTTTTCCAAGAGTGACAAAATGAACTAAAGAGCAGATTTGGGCCAGTTTACACTGAAGTTATCCAAATGAAAATATTCTACAATTATTTGGCATTGAAAAACATAAATTACAACTGTTGAGTGCAGGTTATCACTCATGATTTTATTTGGGTAACTGGGAGCTATTGAATGTGTTGCCTGCTGAAGAAAGAAAAGAGCAGAGAATCACTTACGAGTTATAATATAATCAGTTTCATGAATCTGTCAGATAGACAGAGGGATAATTACTGAAAGAATACCTTAATTTGAATGTATTTAATCAACTTCTTCAGTATTGTGAGCAGCTGGTCATTTCCAACAGGCAGTTCTGACAAAAGAAACAGGCATGTAAGAGGAAATATACAACTCTCTGCATTTTTCTTTGATTTACATTGATCAGGAGATGCAATCCTTCTCAAACACTCACACAAAGTGTGTACTCAATATATATTATTCCACATTTGCAGAAAAGGTAGTCTTTGGCTAGTCTTGTCTTTCATATACTTTACGTTCATAAAATTTCAAAATCTTGCCAAAGTTTCAAGCAAGGTTCTTCCACAAATAAGCACTGAGGTAAATTTTCTGTTTCAAATTCCACATAGGAATTGTGTCTTAAAATTAATCAACTTATTTAAGTTACTGCAGTTACATAGCATGTAAACAGACTTAAAAGAGTGGGTACAAATTTAATGAAATAATACTCACCTGCTGGATATAGGAGTTTGTCAATGACATGAATGACACCATTTGTTGCCATGAGATCAGACTCTCTTGATGTCAGTTCATTAACCAGAAGAGTATCATTCACCTAGTAAAGGATCAAAAGAGAACTCAAATTATCAGGGACAACCCCAAACCCTATGAAAGCATTGGGAGAAATGCATGCCGTTCTATAATGTGGATAGACATGGAATATGAAATCTTTGTTACAAGGCTGTAGCAGGCAGATATTTTCTATACTTAACTGTTTTCAAGTAGAGTTTGCCTCCTTGGATGGTTTTAAGAATATTTGTTACACCAGGCTCAAAGCCACTTCCAATGAAAACTCCTTGTGTCAAGTGGTAAAGAAGAATATTCCTGAGAGCATTTTTGTCTCCTATGTAAAAATAAAAAAGTAGGAATAAAAGTTAAATGGTAGTCGACAGATCCTTATGGGAATTCTAAGGATTCACTTAGACATGCACTAGAATGAAACATAATATGCATGAAAATACCATGAAAATATACAATTTGAATTTGTTAAAATGATGAAAAAGGGGAAAAGTCCAACTATATGACAAAAAAAGTACTCAGAACATAATCATAAAATCCTATGAGAAATCTTCAACAAAAGAACATAAAAGGGGTCAAAGGAGCAATTAGAAGTGCTGGGTTTGTCTGTTCTTACAGAGGGCAGAAGCAGCTTGGAGAAGTCGGGAAAGGGGGAAACCACCCTATATTAGGGATGATTTCCATATTTCAAAATTGAGATTCCTATGTGGGATGAAAAGAAATAAAAATGCAGTATTTTCAAGTCTGTCTTGAAAAAGAAATGTATCCTCTAGCCCAAGTTAATATCCTGATAGGACTGTCTGGGTCTGTGGAGGTTTAGAGCCATAGGATGGGCTGCAGAAAAACCATAACATCCCCAGGAAACAGAGTACCAAGCAGAGAAGCTTTAAAACACATCTGTTTGCCATTACATGGAATATTGACCATTCTAAGTTTAATACTAGAATTAAATTCTGATATTAGTTGTTATTAGGAGTTCTGGCCTTGATGAAACTTCAATGGGAACTTGAAATGAATGGGAATGATGAAACTTGTCTGGTCATATTCTTTTCCTGATGTCTCTTTCAGTGAACATTTTCCTTTTTTTCCCTGTGTTTTGCTCTTATCACTGATTCTATTGCTTACTTACTTCACTACTTAAATCCAATTAAATGATCTTTTTCTTCCTAGTAGAATTAGCACTGGTATTTTGTGACTGGACCATTCACAGATATCATTAAGTTACATAAAAAGCCTAAACATGGCCACTCCAAAGATTTTTGCACAAACTATCAAATTACTTTTGTAACTATACCACTAAAGTTACTGGTTAAAATAATCCTTGGTTTGCATTTTTCTTACAGATAAAGTATTTCTTTATATTTTTTTAAAAGTTATATACTTTAAGATTTAGTATTTATGAAGAAAGCAACATAAGAACTTAAAACCAAGACAGAATTCTAGAAAATAACCTGGCACATACAAAAAAAAAAAACCCAAACAAACCAAAAAACACACACACACACAAAAAACCAAAAACCAAACCAAAACAACAACAACAAAAAACTCCACAGAACAAAACAAAACAAACAAACAAACAAACAAAAACCCAAAAACCACCTGTAAAAAAATTATGAGGGCGAAGGAAAGCATCAAGTAACTGATTCACAATGATAGAGAAAAATGGTGCATTACGCACATTGAAAAGCAGAAGAGTAAATAGAATTGTCTTTTTAACTACAGAATTAATCCAATATGGCATTGGCCTTAGACAACTTCAAGTTCTGAACTGAAGACAAAAATAACAGAAGGAAGCACCACTTCAGAATAAGATATTGAGGAGTAAAATTTAAATTTTAAAATCAGGCTGGAATTTTTTTCCAAAAAGGCATTTTCTCTGTGTCCAAGAAGGAAATAATTTAGGGGATTCCTATAATCTGCTCTATGCAAAAGTTAAACTGCTTCAGCAGACAGCTTTTGTGTGAGAGGTGCATTACTCTCCTTTCCAATCAATTTTACTTTCCTTATAATACCAAGTTTTCATGTTACTTACTTATCAGTATGTCCTTGTCATCATCAGTCAAACCTTTAAAGGCATCATTAGTTGGGACAAACAGAGTCCACTGTCCAGGCCATGAGAGAACATCATCCAAATCTGCAGCTTTTACCAGACTGAGGAAAATGCTGTTTACAATAGACAGACAAAACACAAATACATTTTGTTGAAGTGTGGTGACTATAATTGGGTCCAGATAGTTAGTTTGCCCACTTTTATTTCTGATAATGTTTCAATTTTCAAACACTTTCACTGTTTCCCAGAAATAAAGATAGTGGAAGAGGAAAATGAGGAAAAAAAATAGGAAAAGACAGTCTTGAAAGTAGCAGATAGAGGAAAAACAATTTGAAAAAATATGTTTGTAGCCAGGATCAGAGCAGGATTTGTCAAATAAAAACCCCTGCAGATCAAACAGATAAAAGGAGGATGCAAAGGATAGTTCTTGCTCTAGGAGTATTGGGATACTTGCAGGAAAGGGACAGAAATAAGCACTGGAAAGGTATGCAATCCTGCTGCACCCATATGGCATTGCACCACTCAAAAATTAAAACTACAAAGTCCATTGCATTTATAGCTTTGGATGTATAATTCAATGCCTTCTGTCCTCTTACTCCTCTTATTCTAGTGTCTTACAACCCTTTGTGCCATAGAAAAACATTCTAGCACACAGTGTGGAAGACTTTTCAACATACAGCTGGAGAACACTTTTTCTTACCCCACCTTCTTTTTCCTTTTATGTTATTTGTGTAGGTAATAAACCATTCTCTGCCATCCTTGTCCTCAAAACCTCAATAACTCACGTGCTCACAGGCCAAAACTTTTTCTCAGATCAGCTGTGCTGTATATAAAATTACCCTCTGCAGGAAAATCTCAATTCTGTCAGTATTGCTACTCACCTAAAACGCTTATCATTTCTCAGCATTTCATGCAATGTCTTTTCTGCTGGATTGATGATCTGTCTGAAGACGTGAATAAAACCATTTCTTCCTTCTTTGCTTCCTCTGACCATGCATGAATTTTCAATACATACAGCCTTATTGAAAGACAAACAAGTGTAGTTGTTGACACAGTGTTAAAAATAACAACCACAGGTGTTTCCTACAGTCAAAGTGTTCTTGCCAGGAAATTTGGCATTGGTTGAGAAAGCAGAAATAGTAAAATCTAGAATAAAATAGCATGGTGCAAATATTTCAAGACTTGATTTTTTGTGTGTTTTTCCCTTGACAATGTTCCTAATTAGTTCTAAAAACAAGCTTTAAAAACTTGTAATCAACTGAGCACCCAATTTAAAATTGTGTTGCATTTACCCAAAGAGTTCTCCATGCAAACAAAGTTCAGATTGAGAAAGATCAGGTTTTCATTTTTGCTATCTTAAAAGTTTAAGGATTTTTTGCTAGACAGTCATAATGGTAAATGTTGGAGAGTTCATTCAGCTTTGCTTTTTATTGAACCTCCATTTTCATAGTTGGATGCATATTTTTAGAAAGACTCATTCACTTACTGTGCGATACACAAAGACTCTAAGTAGTTTTCCTCCAATTGTTTCCAGCTCTTGTCCATTGTACAGTTCATTGAGCCCAACTTTCACTTTTATGATGTGATTCTGCAGGATTGTTTTAAGAAGACGTTGATCCAGCCTTAAGGTGTCATCTACAAAGCCATTTAGATATTAATGTATAGTAATTTATATAGAGAATTTTTATTCAAATAAAATTAAAAGACTCTGGAAATACTGAATCTTTCTTTGAAATGCTTGAGTTAAAACATTGACAGGTCTGTGTATACAGAAGGCAAATTATTTTGACCATTCCTCAAATTTAGTCAAGAACTTTTGACACAGACATGATTAATTACTATATCTAATATGTCTGATGATTGATATGTGGGCCTGATCCATCTTCTGGATTACTGCTATAGTTTGTATTAAAACTAGTCCTTTCTACATGTGCACCTAATATCTATCCAAATTTGCTTCCCTGGTAGTGAGACAACACTAATTCTTTGAGAAAAGGCAAGACGTCTATGAGGTCACCTTCACAAATATATGGACACCTGTTTTAGGGTATATTTATATCAGTTTCTCTCTGCTTTAATGTACTGAGAAATACTAACTTTCTTGTATTTCCTGGATTTAACTGGGATAGAGTCAATTTTCCTCCTAGCAGGTCCTACAGTGCTGAGTTTTGGGTTTATAATATAATGTTGAGTTGATAATACACTGATGTTTTGGTTATTGCTGAGCAGTGCTCACCCTAAGCCAAGAACATTTCAGTGTCCACTGTTCTGCCAGTGGGCAGGTGCAGGAGAGGCTGAGAGGGACCATGGCCAGGACAGGTGACCCAAACTGGCCAAAAATTCCATAGCACAGCATTCCATGTCATGCCCAGTATATAAACTGGGGAAAGCCGGCTGGGAGGTGCCAATCACTGGCTGGGCATAGGTCAGTTGGTAGTGGGTAATTGTATCATGCATCACCTGTTTCTGTTAGGTTTTAATTACCCTTTATTTTTGGGGTTTTTTTTATTTTTATTGGTATTAATAGTATTAATATTACTAACATTATTATTTTGCTTTCGTACATTTCACAGATTGTTCTTAATTAAACCTATAAGGGTTTTACTTTTTTTTTTTCCCCCACTGATTCTCCTCCCCATCCCAGAGTAGGGGAAAGAGGGGAGTGATCAAGTGGATGTGTGGTACTTAGCTGTTGGCTGGAATTAAACCACTGCATACGTTCAGTAAGTTTTAATTCTAATGGAAGTAATGTAAAGATTAAGGAAACTGGCTCTTTGTTATTATCTTTCCATTCCTACAATCTTTTTGTGCATATTTTGTATCTTATTTTAGTGCTACTATTAGCAAATGATATGACTGAAAACAAGCTGTGCAGTCTGGTAGTTTAGGCTTGTTTTGTCTTTCTATGAGGTATGCAATTTGAAAGGATGAAGTCATTCTATGGGTCTGTGGTGCTCTTGCAGTGAGACTTAGAACAAATACTGGGGGTTATTTGGAAAACTGTAAGGGTAGCATACATTCTTGTTTATTTTGATAATCTTTTAGCGCTACTAACCTGAGAAAGCACCATTCAGAGGTGCCAGGAGAGTGTATTGGCCTTCTGGCCTTAGAGAGGATGCCAGACCTAACTGTGCCACCAGGTCCGTAAATGTAGTCTGCTGAGCACCCCCAAGCTCAATGACTTGTTTGGCTGCAAATAAAGAATTAAGAAAAGGTATTTTAACACACAACATCTTCCTATTCCTGATTTGGATTCTCCATGCTTATCCAGAACTATATATCTGAGGTTACTGAAAATAGCTTCCGTGCAACAGGTTTTTCACACACATCACTGACCAGAATCAGGAATTAGCACTTGGTCAATGAGGTGGATAACGCCATTGCTTGTCACAATATCTTTGCGTTTCACCATTTTCACTCCATTCACAGTCAGACTTTCACCATCACAACCCACTTCAACAGTGTTTCCTTCCAAGGTCTCATAGACAGCTCCACCTGTGATGGCTTCTGAGCACTGGAGAGTATTTAATATATGGAACTTGACAAGAGCTGCAGAGAAAAGAGCAGGAATTTAATAGATCCATGTGTTTGGACACATTCATATACATATAACTCACGTATAGGTGTGGAATAAATTATTCCAGCTACACTATTTTTAATTGATTTCACTCACAGATACTTTACTTAAATTTAATGATACTGTCTGTAGGCCTCTAAATAACATTTATGGTCAAAACTATTTGGCATCCCTTATATCATTAAAACTATATTGGTTATGATACAATCTGCTGGTGACTGCATATGATATGCTTCAAAAGGACCCATGAGTACAAAACTCCATAGGCTATGCAAAGGTATGAGAGAATTTAATATTTAGATAGCCTTGAATTTTTAGGGACTGGAATGTCTATCAGATGTATGCATCTGAACTATTAGAAAGTCAATAGGCCGATATTTTCACAGTTCCTTTTAAACTGTTTTGGACACTGAGTTTTCAATTACTTTCTATCCACTTTAGGCAAGTGGAAAAATTAAGAGACGGAATAACTCCTCTGACACACATGAAAGTAGAGATGTTTAATTCCAGAACTAAAAAGATAGTGTATTTTCTGCCTCCTGATCCACTCACACATATTTCTCACTTGCGAAAAAGTTTAAATACCTTCAGAAGCCACCTTGTCACCCAAGATTCTTTCTAATACTCCCCTTGGAAGTCTCTCAAAAGCTTCATTAGTAGGAGCAAAGAGTGTGTAATGGCCAGGTCTTCCAAGAATATCCATGACACCTGATGTAATGGCAGGAGCCTAAAATATAATTTTTTCTTTTAATGATGATTATTTGAAATATTACCAAAATACATTATCACTCCAAGTTTCACCTCATGGCCAGTGACACTTGAATGCTAGACTAATCACAGTGTTTTAAAAAGATAGATCATGAATGTTATAGAAAGATGAAAAAATTAGTCAACAGAAGAATTGGGTTTTTTTACTGAAAACTAGAAAGCATTGTTTTTTATATTAAGTTTTTTAAAGAGATTAAAAGTTGTTGCCTGTAACTGTCATGAACTGGATTTGAATGATTCAGAGATACTCTCCACCTTTATGCCTCTTTAAAAGACCTTTTTGCACTTATTAAGGAGATGGAAAATGGAAGAGAACAATAGTTATTTGCAAACCAATGGCATATTTTTTTTAAATATGCAGCATGAAATCCCATTATACTGTGCAGAAACATTTTTCAGAAGATGGAAAAATTAGAAACTTGGACAATTTCTAATCATACTTCCTCTGCACAAGAAAAATCATTCTTATGTGCATTTACTGGTGCTCTAAAACTTACTATGAGTCAGGTTCTGAAATTTATTTGGTATCTTTACCATTTTTTATTATCCATTTTGAAATTGTTCTTATTTATCTAACACCTAATACTGTAACTTCATGCTCACATTTCATTTTCTCAGTGCTTGAAGAGAAGACACTCTTTATGTACAGGGACACATTCTGTCCTATTGATATTGCCTTTTTTTTGTATAGATAGATTTGCAATATTACCTGGAGCTCTTAATCTAAGTTATTTCTCTCTCTTACTGAGCTAATCCTTCTTACTTCCAGGTATCATAAACAAATAAAAAAGGAATAAAAAACCCCTCCTTAAATAAACAGAGAAAAGTGTTTATTTTTGTCCACTTACTCTAAATGATGAAAGATCATCCTCGACTTCAATGAAATCTTGAATGGTATTTCCAACAGCAGTCAGGACACGATCAACGACATGGACAACACCATTGGTAGCAATCTGGTTGCCATGGATGATCCTGGCACAGTTAACAGTAACAACCTATATTTGAAGAAGCAAGTAGTAGAAGATTAAACATTAATTTGATCACAAGCTTGGAATCTGACTATCACAGACTGGTAATGTATATACTGTACATTGTGCATTCACTTGCTATTTTGGTTGGTTTTTTTTTCAAAATTTGAAGTAAAGCCTTGTAAGATTTGAAAGTGTGACTAAGCTTCTAGAAAGACAGCAGCAGATTTATTCAGGCTACATTGATTTCATATTCATGCTTAATTTCTTACTGCAATTATTCTTATTTGTTTTTTGCTTATCTGGCTAATATGGTGATTGTATTGTTTTTTAGCAATACAACCTGCAGACAGACAGACAAACATTTTGATGCATTTAAGACAATAAAGATGAATGAATTAACTGAGAGGTTTATAGCATTTATAGAAATGATTTTTTTCTAGCCACATCATGGATGTATGTATCCTACAATCTTCAATGCTCCTACTATGCACTCAAATTCAAATAAAATATCTGATTTAATATTATTTAGCAAAACTATAAAAAATAATAGAGTTTGCTGTCAAATTTATTATGATCATATATTTTGACCACAAAAGGCTTTGCTTTTATGAAGAAAGTTCATTTTCATTTGAACTTTGATTTCTAACCAGCACAAACAGTGTTTACTCATTCTTTCTTAGTGATTAGTCTACACAAGAGTAAAAAGTTCTTCAAGAGAATATTTATTTTTGTCAGTGGCAACTGACTTGGTAGCTGGTAATCTTTTGATAATATATTTTCTTAGTTACATAAGGAAATAAAAGAAATAAAGGCTACAATTAAATACATATCTTAGGGGGGAAATAAGAATAGACTTACCCCATTAGGATAATGGTTAATAAGCAATTTCTGGCCATTATACATAGACACCAGAGTCATGCCATTCTTAAGATCTTTTGTCAACATGCGCTTGTTTAACATGTGGTGGTGGAGAGCATTGTACAGTTCAATATTTACATTGTCAACCAAATTCCTGTGAATTTCCTGAAGGAAAAAAAGAAAAAAAAGAAATTTAATTAATTAGAAGCTTCAAAACAGTCTTCCATGCTGAAAGAGGTATGTATTGTTTTACCTTAGTATATGCTTTCAACATGTTCAGCATCTGTTAGGGAAGACACTTTGATGCCTATAAATCTGGTTCTACTTAAATGATCTTTAAGTCTGATTTGCTCACAAATGGAAGACGAGGCTTCATCACAGACAAGTAATTGGAGGAGCTTTAATTCAATGTTCATTGAATTACTAAGAAGTTTAGTAAAATCATTACTAGAAGAAGGACGCCTGAATTACCGACGATGTATAGCCAAACACCATGTAGCTGCTGGAATTCCCAGGAGTTTCCCCAAACACCATGTTAATAAAACCAACAATACTAATATGTGTCAAGCAAGTGCTTAAATAAGAAGCAATTACAGTTGCTTAGTACTCCGGAAAGTAAACCCAGCCTCTTTAGCTCCAGAAATGTATGTTAAACATGTAGATTATTTCATTATTACTTGTACTATGTTCTTCTATGTCTAAAATATCAACATTGTTTCCAATCTAATTTATGCCTCGCTAGCTGCTTCAGCTAAAATATTTAACTTGTCCACATGCACACACATACATACACACTTACTGAATCTAATTGGTCCCAGGCTTCATTGCTTGGTGCAAAGAAAGTGAATGATCCTCGTCCCTCAATCTCTTCTCTCAGCTTTGATATGTCAGAGTACCGCTGTGTGGAGGTAGCTCCCACAATACCAAGCGTACCATATACATGATCAATAGGAGCAACTAAAACAAACATGAGATAAGAATATTGTAAACTCTTCAGATCCCCAGTTTATCATAATCAAATTTTCTTTGCGTCTTTTGGATGCATAATAGTTCTGAAACTGTTTAAGTCATTACTAAACAACGTGTTTAAATTAAAAATTTCATTGTCAGTACACTCAAAATTCATCTAAGCACATCTGCTTCCTATTGCTTTTTGTGTTTTCCTTAGTTGAAAATTAGATCAAACAATACTGAATATTGTAAAGTTTCCTTTAGAAGAGCTGCTGTATTTTGTATCAACCCAACATGAAATGGGAGACTATCCATTTATAATCACAAATATTTCAGTGGAGTGGGTCTCATTCGGTTATGATGGATGAGAAATCTTTCTGTGAGGCCTCTTACTCTTTTTCCAGTGTCTGGTTTATGCATATACTGATTCATCCAGAGAGTAAGAATGGCCATAGTCTCACAGTTAAAATATGGCTACATGAGAACAGCATTCATCTCTCCTAATTTTAGGCATCTAGAAGTGAGACATTTGCAATTAATGACCCATGCAATCTAATGCTTCTTAGCTCTTTTTATGGTTATGGAGAAGAACAAGTGATTCTAGTGTGTAACTGATCTCACCATAATGTCAGCATTTGAAGGGAGATTAATTTATCTAAACAAACTTAACGGTGCATTACTGAACATAAAAGGATTATTTCAGATAGGGATCAAAAACCATGAAATGTATTCCTTTGCATACTACTCTTTTCTGCTGCAATTACTTTTATTTTTACAAAGCAAAACAGCATAAATAGGAGAGATGAAGAATTTCTGTCTTCATTTGCACTCTTTCTTTGATAAAGGCTATAAAACTCTTTAGGTAAATTAGATTCAATTTTTTTTCAGAAAAAGGGAAATACAAAATTTAGATATGCTCCATCATGTGTCCTGGCTTTCTGACCACACCAGTATGCTTTAGACTACGCTCAGATTTGATGGGAATAGGAATTAAATTTCTTCTTTGGCAGCTTTGGGAACTGAAGACACTATCAATTCTTACCAATCCAGAATCTAGAAGGAACTGGGAAATTCAACCTAAACTCTGTAATCAAATTCAGTGCTAGCTTTGTGTTTGCTGTGTGCAAATGAAGTTGTGTATTCTTAGGCAGCACTTCTTAAAATGAGGCAATCATTTCTCATGATGACCACCTTTCAAACTCTGCTGTAATTGTAACTCTTTCCGTATGCCAACTTATCCATAAGAAAATAAGCTCATACCTGCAGGACATCCTCTTGTACCATCCATCTTCATATAGCCAGGACAGCACTCATATAAGACAGTTCTGTGGGATATAGACAAAAGCATAATTAAATAATATACAGGAGAAATAAACTAATTTTAGCTACGTCTAATTTAATTTTTATTATCAACTTTTAATTGCTAGCACATACTCTCCAGACATTCAGCCTTTTTTTTTTGTCATTCTGCCTTTTTTTTATTGATTAAAAATTGGTCATATTTTACTAAATGTAAAGTTTTTGAATTTGAAGAATGACTGCTATCATTAAATTTAAGCATTGGGAGGGAACATGGGTGGGCCTATGGTACTTACATAGAATTACCAAAAGATGATGTGACTCAAACAGCAGCTGAACATTAATTTATCTATTATGTGTTGAACAGTTTATGTCATTGTAAAAGAGGAAAAAAAGATGAGGACATTAAAATAATATCCTAGCTGAAGGGTTGTAAAGGAAAATGACAAATTGAAATGAACAGAAGTTAAAGTGACAGAACTACATGAGATCACCATTATAGTAATTACCAGGTATTTCAGAGAATGTCCTGTGCATTGTATGGTGATAAAAAATGGGATAAGAGAGCCTCTGTTTTTCAAGGAAGAATTTGAAGAAGCTCAGGAATGAGGGAGAGAACTAATTAAGAACAGATATAAAACTGGTTATATAGAAGGAAGTCACTAAAAACTCGAGGGATAGGCACGAGGGAAAGTTCACAGGTAAATGTAATGAGGATGAAAGCCAGAATACAAGAAATCAAAACCAGAGTTTAACAAGCCTGTCATCACAGCATATAGAGACTTTAGCATTGCCAGGGGTCAAGAAATGTTATATAATTATGCCAATAAAATAAATAGGCTCATTCTCAAATACACGTAGGCTACACATAACAGCAAACCAGGGCTGAATGATGATTCTATAATGTAATGATCATTTTAACATGGTGTTTCTTATAATGTCTTCTTAATTAATAGATAGAAATAAGAGTTCTACTATTGACCTGTGTGAAAAATTCTCCTCTCTTACAGGAAAATGCAAAATCATTGATGTTATCACAGAGGTAATTTTACCTCCTTGGAAGAAATTTAATACATTAAACTTCAGGTATTATTTTTCAAATTATGGTACACTGTACAGTATATGATATACCATAACAACATCACTGTTTTATATAATAGATTTATTTTTATAGGTGTTGCTGATGTTGGCAGTTCAAAAGTTCTGAACACTAATTCCTTTAAGGTTTTTACTGGGTCATTAACCACTACAGTCCAGCTGTTAATTTGCAGAATCTTTGGTGGCAGTATCTGAGTATATTTTTCTCATGTAAAATGAACAGCTTATTCAAATGAAAAACTGGACTTAGTATCTTCAACATCCAAACTACTACAAGAGATTTCAAAATAAAATAGACTAGCAGAAAAATAATGAACAGTATGATTGGAAAAGTGAGGATTATCATTCCATAAAAGAGAGCAATCTGATAGAGGTGGTGAAGATATTTTTTTTTAACACAGTCTTCTATTTCTCCATGCAATGAAAATATTTCTTCTCTATTCCCCCACATGAATATACATTTATGACATATTCAGCCTTCTGCCATGTGCACATTTTCAACTGCAAAGCCGTGTATTGAAAGTATTTGCATAGTTCTTTTAGTACATCTCTTCCTTTAAAGCAATCCACTGAAGGCTATTTCTTCTGAATGCATGGACAGCATACAATTTAGGCTACAGATTTTTAAGCTAATGATAAGCCTTTTACTCTCAGTCCTTCCTGAATCCTTGCCAGAAGCTCATAATAAAAACATAATAATCTGATTATCTGATTAAAAAAAATATGTGTAGCAGAACTGGAATCAAAATATTCTCCCAACTGTGTGAACTGCTTTGTCATGAGAAAATATTTTTTCCTTCCCTGAAATAGAAAATCTTTCCCTCTCATCCCATGGGAAGCTATTAAAGATTGCAGTTTAATTAGCTTTTGGAAAAAGGAAAGAGGCAGCTGAGTTATAAGCATAGAGTAAGACATGGCAAGTTTAATCCTCATACCCCATCCAACAATGATACAATTAATGAAAGACAGAAAATTGGCTGAAGAACATAGTTAAGAAGAAAATGCTTCTTCAGCCAAGCATTACAAGGTCAGTGCCTTTTTCACCACGTATCTTATTATGCACAGCCCAGGCCTCTTTTCAGTTATCAAGTTCCTACTTATATTATTCATGTTCCCTTACAGTTTTCTGGAGCTAGAATGTTGTTTAGCTGTGCCCAAAATGTAGGAAGGATGGGACAGGAGAAAAGAGATTTGTATGGAGCATCATCCCACAATTAGGTTAGAACCAGATAAAACTCGATGCAAGATGCAGTTCCTCAGTACCACCTGTGTGTAGGCACATCACACAGGAGAAGTGTCACCTCAGACCAGACCAGAAATTATCCTCATATGCATCCCTACTAGTTCAGTATAAGCCTGTGGCGAAAAGAAGAAAGAAAGCAGTTATCCAGATAAGAAACCAATGTTGCATTCTTGAGGTTTTAGTGGGGTTTGTTTCTTTGTTTGTCTTGGTGGTTTTCTGGTTTTGGTTTTGTTTTGGGAGATTTTATTACAACATTGTATTTTTTTTTTTAGTACAACATTGTCCTGATCTCATCCAAAGGAGTATATTCCAAAGGAAGAAGACAGAACAGCACTACCTTAATCCTTGTTATTCTTGGCTAATAGAGCCAGTTTTCAGTTTATTCAAATCAGCTCTGTGACTCATCTGTTTCTACTTCTTGCTGGCATGGAGATAAAATTCTGCTGAGAAACAGTGGAAAGACTTTTGATCCAACAAATGCTGATTTTAGGAAATTTGTATGTTACACCCCCATTGTAAATGGGAAATGCACATAATAATAACTTTAAACACTTCATAGATATAAGTTAAGGAGGACTTGTTAATGTGGAGATACTGACATGAGAAGAGCTGTTGTCATTTGTGTTAGCATTCTTATTGGAGTAACCTCTTCTCTTTAGTCTTGTCTGTATTTCTGGTTTTAGCATGCAGAGTATAAAACTCATTAATGGCTAAGACTAAGTCATAACAGATGCTTTATTATAACCACAAAAACCCCTCAAACAACCTCAGTACTTCTATGACTCAACTTGCTCTCACACATATTCTTTTCCACATCTAGCCTTGCTCTGTAATTTCTTGTACAATGGTAGGGGGACTAAAATGGAAGGGCAAGGGCAGGTGACAATTTTGTGTAGACTATCATGACCAAATCCACCCAGTCCCACTGCTCAATGTCTTCCTCTGGTTGGCTGTATTAGACCACTTGGGGCCTTGCACAGGATTTGTGAAATGTTTTACAACTAACATTCCTCTAAATTCTAGTCATGAGGAAAACTAAGTCTCCACGTGACTTCAGTTCAATGAATCTAAACTGCCTATTGCTTCAAACTATTTTTCCTAACACATGAAGTTATCTATCACTGCTTAACACATTTTGCTTCTAGAGTTTGGCAAAGTAATGAATTTCCTTAGATTCATTCTGAGAGCATACTTTTTTTCATGGGAAGACATGACATCTATCTAGGAATAAAACCACAGAAGTAGGTTGCTTTCCAAAACTGCCTGTGAGAACATTCAAGTTCCTCTCTAAGCATTTTCAGGAAATACCCTTCTTCCCAATGTGTCTGCGGTAAAATAAAATTTAGTGCCAAAATTGTAAGTGGTATGGCAGACTTTACTGAAAAGGTGAAGTATTTTGGATGACTTGCAGCGTGCCCAGAGAAGGAAAGGAGAAGTCAGTATTGCAATGCCACCTGGAGGAGAAATAAAGATTCTAATATAAACTATAAACAGCTAGTTTGCCTGTGAGAAAAGGAGTTTCCTAATCATACATTTTATTATCTAAGTCAATGGAGAGTAGTTTGGAAGCAGAGCATACTTACGCTTTTTTTCCACAGATGGCTTGCTGGTACCAGTTTCTGCAAGTGCTGAAGTATTTCTTTTTTGTTCCCATAACTTGCTGAAGAGCACAGACATTTGGGCTATGGGTGCAGTGAGAAACATTTTAAAAAGAAGTTTTTGTACATGCAAAATTCTACATGAAATAGTAGCAAATACTCTTCCTGTTGAGTATGAAAATAACATCTGGCTTCAGTTCCCAGACAGGTGTGTTTTAAACTAGTCACCATACAAGCTCTTGGGACTACCCAGCTGGATTCCTTGGCAAATCCACGTCCCTGCAGCGACAGAAGCTTCCCCTTCATTCTGTTTTGACCCTGTGTCTCTGATGGGCAGTGATCACCAGCTGTGCCTAGGCAAGTCTCGATATCCCTTTCTCCCTTCCCCCTCTGAAGTGGATTATCAGCCACCAGGGAATACCATGAGGCTCTTTTCATTAAACTTTTTGTCTTTTACACATCTGTGCAGCTGAAGGTCGTGGGGAGATGGGGAAGAAAAGTGCCTTGTTCTTTATGGAGAAGGAAGCCCTGTCTTCTGTGAATCAATCAGCTATTTTGATTACCAACCATTTTGAGTACCGCAGGCACCTAAATAAACATTCTGGGAATTACTGGGGACCAAAGGGTAAATTGGCATGTAAATAAAAGGAGTCACAGACTTCAGAGGAGGAATTCCTTAGCATGGTGGTGTACAAAGATGAATTTTTTATGATTAAATTCCATGGAGCAAGGGCATTTCATCCCTAATTTTTATATTTTTGCAATTAAAAAAGAAATCATCCGTTTAGAAGTTAGAATATATATTTTACATCACTGGGAAGCCAGGGAACTTTTTTATTTGAAAAGCTAAAAACATTTGAAAAGTGTGTGTGTGTAGCAGGCAGTGGGAAGATAGGATGGTAAACAACTCGTATTCACAGAATATTTTTTGCTTAAGAAGACTAGAGGAAAATATCTTTAGGCACATGTGTTTCCCTGACACCAGCTGTTCAAATTATTTCCATGTCTCCAAGCAGCCTGGCTTGTAAGCATTGCCTTTTGGAAGCCCTGCTGAGCAGCTTGCTGTATTGCTCTAGTGGGAGCAGAAGTTTCACAAAGGATTCCCAGTATATATTCCCATATTAGAAAATATTTAAATAGAGTTCATTATTTTTATCAGGATGGAATAAAGAGAACAAATACTGTGGATAGCTATCAACTCTGCAAAAGTTTGAAAACATAAATTAAACATTTCTGATAGCCCATTAAAATGCCTATGAACTAAAATTAATGTTGGTGATTCTGAATCACATTTTATCCATTGAGAAGTGGTGATTTTAGATTTCTTTCTATTTTATGAAGTTTAACAGTATTTTGTCTCCTTTTAAAACTCTGTGTAAAGCTTTTTATTCAGGAACAATTCTTGTAAAATTAATTCTAAAAGAAAATTCAACTTGAATGACAGTAAAAATTCATATTGAAACATTGCATGTAATATAATGCTAGAAGAAAGAGGAAAATAAAGATTAACAAGCTTCCTTTTTAAATTAGAAATCAAAGCCAGTTACTTACCCCTGGTCGCGTGCCCTTATTCGACTATGAGTTAAAATCTTGTCATAGTGAGCAAAAGCAGCTGCTGGTTGAAAAACAGACAATAAAAAAGCTGAAAAGGTGAATAAGAAAAAGATCTTCATCTTTAGTCCTCTGTTGCTTCTGGCAAGTCTAGAAGAGAGAACTGGCAAAGGGTCTGGAGAGCTGACAATTTATATACATGTTAGAAGGTGGTGGGAGGGAACCACAGGATCAATCTGAAACTTTGTACCACCCCCCTCAGAACAGCAGATTTTGCTGCCAGCTTCAGTAACCTAAATCAGTACCATACATTAACCATGTAAATAATTTCTTTTAATCTCCAATTGATTAATTTCTTCCTTATTACAGAAGGCTTAACATTTTATTCTGCTGACACGACAACAAAGAGAGTTTGAGAAGTTTAGACTTTGACTTATGGTTTAGTATTTATAGCACTGAGGCATCCAGAGGTCATGATCATTGCATGTGGTTTTATTCAAACCCAGAGGAAGCTGTTGTCTGTTCCCATAAGAACTGCATTGCTTTCCTTTGTTTTCCATGTCCTCACAGTTATCAGCTATGAGCTGTGTAACTAGTGAAGTTGATGAAAATTTGAAATACAGTTCCTATAATCTGGAATAGCATCTTTGTCTTAAGAAAAAAAAGGTGTATTAATACACATTCTGTTTATGTAGTAGTCACTCAATCAAATACAGTATTAGTTTAAATATTCATTTTAATTCAAATGATAATAAGTACTGTTACATAATGCTTTCATTCAGAGCTTTATGTAATATATGATTGCATATCAAAATCAGAGTACCTGAACATTTGAATGTGTACCCTTCTGCACTTATTAGTCAGTCCTTCAAAGCATCCTGTCCAGTAAATGGAAAATGTAATTCTGAGCTGTAACTGAGGAAACTGAGGCAGAAGTGACAAGATCAAGCCTCCTATGCATGGATAGTCTTAAGGCTCCAGGGGCAGTTGGAGTTTGGACTGTGATCCAGGAGTTTGAAATCTTCATGTCAAGGAAAAAATTCTGCCATTTATATAGGTGTGTTTACATAACACTTCATGGTTTTTAACATTGAGAACAGAGACATTTGGCTAAATGGTGTGTGGGCTTCTGTTCTACTGTGGCTTCTATATACTCAACTTGCAAAAACTTCAAGATAGCTCATGGAAGTGTTAGCACCTCTTGATGTATGAACTCCATGCCTAAAACCTCACTGACAGATCCACTGATGGAGGTGATGGGTCAATTCTGTGATTTCATATTACAAGCTTTAGGAGAGTATCAGTGCTGTGCTCTAATTCCTCTCAGAGCTTTTCATTTCTTTCTGGTCTTTACAGCAAGAAAAAAATCTGAGAAACATCACCTCTTAAGTTCTGTGATATTTCAAGCTGCTACTTGGCCTTAGTTGAGTAGTCTTTGCAGTTCTCAATTGAAGGATGAAAAAAAATCAGAAGATACACTGTAAAATGAACTTGAAAAACCAGACAGTCCCAGAACTGTCCTAGTAACGTGTCTTCACAGAAGTCCCTCCCTCATCTCTGAGATCTCAGCATAGCTCAGGTTCTTCTTTTCCACACTTAGCATGTAGCACCAAAAAATAGCTAGCAATTAATGCTGCTGCATGCATTGTGCTCTTGTTTACAGAGCTATCCACCACAGTTAATGATGGAGCAATCTGAGCAGGACAACCACATTTCTTTCCATAGTTTTCCAGTTTTCTGATTAATGACCCTGTTTATTAATCAGAAAACTGAATTCAAATCTCAGAGAATCCTGTTTGTTCTCTGCATTGAGTACAATAGGCTATAATCCAAGATGTAATAACAAGCCTGGTGACATCATTATACTATATATAATGAGGCCAACGTTAGCAAAAAATCGTAAATGCAGAAGTAAAATTCATTGAAATCAAGTAGCATAAGGAGACAAAATAATGAATGCAGCCTTCATTTTCTGGAAATATCTAAATTCCTGAATGAGTTATTCTGGTGAGTGCTGTATAAATGCACAGATCCTAAAATGGATAAAGCTTATCTTTTAATGAAGGTTACTTTCTTGAAAATACCAACCCAAGAAAAATGGCACACTTTCAATTTAAAAACTTCTAGTAATAACAAAACAAAACAAAAAGCATAAAGAAGAAAAACAGTCAAATTACATGAATTTTATTCCTCATTGTAGTGGTTTCATGTTTGCCGAATTCTGTTTGCCAAATTCAGTGTAGTGGCTTGAGTACCTCTTTTTTTCTCTCTGGGAGATAGGATTACGAAAAAAAGGCAAAACAGGCCCAACTTAAAGTAAACAGATAGATTTTATTAACACACACTAAAAGGAGAGAAAGGAAAGAAAAAAAAATGAAACTTTCAAAACACTTATCGTCTCCCCACAAACTGTTCACTTTTTCACTAACAACATAAAGAGAAAACCTGTGATTTTCAGTCAGCTTTACCATTTGAAAATAGTCTTTTATCAAAGCTTTAGGAGAGGTGTCTGTCTTAGAGTCATGGATCTCACTGACAACTTAGAACAGTTCTCTTGTGGGTTTTAGCTGTCACAAAAACAGCTGCTTCTGTGTAAAACCTGCTTCTGTGACCCCTCCCATTAGCAGTTTCCCAAGCTGCTAATGGGTCATGAGTCTTAGACTTTTGCATATTAGGGTGTCACCTTTTAAAGATGACTATAACTCCAAAGGATTCTTCCTTTCAAAGACCAGAGATATCTTCTCACTTCTTCACCGGCACAGAGGACTTCTCATCTCCATCTCTGTTCAAGCATCTTGTAAGATTAATATTGCTTAGTCCATCACAAACACCTTTGCTCAAAATCCACACACAAATGTGAACATCTCTCCAAATGCCATATTTTTCCTATGATTTGAAGGGATATTTTAGTCCAGCCTCCATGGCCTTAAGAGAAGTCCAGCCAAGTTAGGCCACTCCACCTCCTTTGTCGTAACAGCCTTTTCACTCTCTCTTCACTGGCTGTGCTGCGTCTTTTAATAGTTCAATCACTTTGTCTGTTCTCACTCAAGGAAGGGCCAGGGCTTTGGAAGTTCTATCTGCTGGCAGGAAAGAGTTAAAATTTGCCCAAGTCTGTGGTGGGCATGTGATCTCTGCTGGGTGGGAGCCGCAAGGATTTCAAAGCCATGCCGGTGGGGGAGTCTGAGAAGGCACCGGGATCTCAGTAGTTGGGTAGGGTGATGGATGCTTCCCCTTCCACCCCTCGGTCTCATCCAGGGTGGCCCAGCTCAGAGCTACTGTCAGAGGCTCCACCTTCTCTCCCTCCCTAGTAGCTGGGGGGAGCCGGCAGGGTGTTTTACAGCTGCTGGAGACCTGATCCGGGCCGGGAAGGGGCATATTCTCCTCCCCTCCGCCGGCCTGGGAGTCACCAGTCCCGGCACCTTCCCGGGAAAGGCCTGGCCCGGGCAGGGACCAGCCGGGCCCATCTCCCTGGGAGCCGGGGCCAACTTACCTCTTCCAATGCAGGGAGGAAAGAGGCCAGCTTCCCAAGAGCCTCCTGAATTTAAGCTGTGTGTGACCCAGAGGTGTATACCTGTATTTAACTGGCTAATCTAGTTTTCAGTTTCAGAGTCAATCACTAATTGGTTTTTACCATCCATGCTAACCCAACACACTCATTTATGTTTATGTTAAGCTAGATATAAAAAACAATATTGGAACCAAGTTCTATTTTTCTTGTGATATAATGAATGGCATGCTGAACTGCATGCCAGAGTGACCATCTTGTAAATTACCAACTAAAGTACTACGCTAGTTAGCCAATGCTTTTTTCACTTGTATCTTTTGCTACTTTATTTATTTTAATTTGTTGTTTATTTAGCAGGTTGGCTACCCCACCAAGCTGCCACTTCAGGGTTTTTCTTCCTTCACCTAAATGCTTTGTGCTATTATATTTCCTAAGTGATGTGATACTGAAGTTCCAATTACAAATGTTAAATATCTATTTATAAAATAGATTAAAACACCTCATAGATTTGAATTGTAGTAATAGGAATCTTTATTATCCACAACAGAAGGAGTATATCCAAGGAAATACCTGGAATAAAAATAGAACATGTGTTGATGTTCATCTTCCAGGACGTGCAAATAATGTCAAGAAGCAAAGTCTAAGATATCTGCTATTCTGAACAGTTTATTATATTTCTCTAGAGACCTCTAGTGGAGAGAAATCTGTAAAGTCTTCTTTCTGAAACCTGTGTTAAGTGTTTGCGCTAAGAATTTATTGTATGTTTAGCAATTCCTTTTATTATTCCTAAAGAGGATTAGTTTAACTGTATGATACAAATTCTTTTTATTCAAGTATTTAGAGCTGTGAATAACTTCTTTTACATCAAATCAAAGCAACAGAAACATCTATTAGTAATTTGTGGCCAATCCACAAAAATCTCAACATGACAGCAATATGATTCAAAAGAAATCATTACTAATTCTGGACTTAAATTCTCTCTGGCTGTTTACTACAGGACTTAATAAAAAGAACTCTGCTCCTGAATAGAAGTTATTTTTGGTTTAAAGCTTTAATTACATTTGGCACACATTTTCAAATATTTTTTCTCTACATATTTCTACCTTTTTTCAATAACTTATTTACTATGTATATAACCATATAACTTTCAAAAACTTATTGTATTCATTCCTCTGTCTTTCCAAGTTTTAGCAATGCTAGGGGGTTTATCAAAGTAGCTTCATATTATTTTCCCGATGACATCAGTCAGTGAGTGTGTGACATAGCATGTACATATAAACATACATGGGAATTAAATCACAGAAAACATTGCTACATGTAGAAACACGAAGGTAGCTCATGGCCATCTGAATTTAGAAGAGAAGAAAAGGAGAAAGGAAGAAATGAAGACTCAAAGTTGTCATTCTGGTGATTGAGAGCTGTAGATACTAATTAGTACTTTTGTTCCTTCTACATTGTAAGGAGACATGTATCTTTGGATATCCTCGGAAGCTGTAGGTATCTGCTTTTAAGCAAGTCAACAGGAGCTGTAAAATCTACCAGAGCTCTTTGGAAGTGCTATTTTATTTTCAAATTTCGATGGAAGAAGAAATATTCCTAAATTTTGAATTATCATGTACATACTCCAGTTTTTGTATATTATGAATTTATTCCATCACTTTAATGCATAATGATTAAATTTAAAGTGTAGTATTCCTAGATGTTATTCTAAACTAAGACTTAAAGTATATTGTATGTCAATTTGTGGATCTGTTTTCTTTAGAAAATTATATTTAATGGTGATTTGTAAATCCAGGGAAGGATTACTTCTAATAAATCTCTCCAAAGTTTTTCATTGTATGGACTGATTCTTAGGCATTTGGGAAAAATCTACAGCCCCAAACATCAAAATATTCTGCTTTCTCTGTGTCAAACTGACACTAGAAATCCCAACATATGAATTGTAATGTGCACGTGGCAAAATTTTATAAAATGTAGCAGTAAAGCATGAATTATGTGGTCTGACTCCTCAGTCCTGATCTGCATACTCAATTCAGTTACCCTGAAAAATTAAGTAAGGATAAGCATTACTCCTTAGGAAAAAGGAATGTTGATTTCTCATCCAACAGCAGGTGATGCTGTTGCCATTGGCGAACCGTTGTTTTCTTCCTTAGAGAATGAGCACATCTTCTGACAAGGCAGCCTGCGGTAAAATCCAGTGCATTCTGAACTTCTTGTGCTTGTAAAGCACGTGGCAAGTGTCAGTGCAAGAGCGAGATAAGAGCTGAGGGAGCCAATCAATAGGAGTTAAGAAGTCATTTAAGCAGCAGGAGAATGTAGTAGAGAGTCTCAAAGACATGGTAGAAGCTTCAAGGGTGTTTGTGTTAGGCAGCATTAATTTTTTAAGGTTGCCCTGGAATTAGACAGTAGGATAATGAACAAAACTGTGTGTCTACAACCTATTGTTTGCTGCTTAAAGGAAAAATCACAGACAAGCGCACAAAGAAGAAGCCTGTGAGTTTGCCAGTGCCATCCAGTTTATTATGTTAGTGAACATGCCTCACAAACAATATATTTTTGGATGAGGATGAAACAACAGCAAATTGTCAGTAATATGCATCCTAAATGGCCCAATTAAATGCTTATTTACTCTGCTGGAAAGCCTTTAGAGATTTCAAAGGTCATTTAAACTACTCTAGTGCAGGTAAAACTTACCACACTTCTAGTTAATCAAAAGGGGATTTATTGCAGTGTCTGTGCTGTCATGAACACTCAGGAGTGGTCCCCGGGATATGTATACTACACAAATGGTAGTTGTTTCATCTGGTTTGAATTTTGTGATGGCTACTGTCAAGGCAAAATTCTAAGCTTCTTGCAATTTACAGTCTGTATAACCCTGAATGCCACGAGTCTTTTCTCTAACTGCCAGACTTTGAAACCTAGAACATATGAGGGCATGAATCAAAACCAAAAATAAGGAAGATGCTGGAATTTATGGATGTGGTAGTATGGTGGGTGTGTGGTGTGAAAAACATGGGAATAATCATTATTATGATGAAAGAGATATTTTAAGCTAGGTCTTTGATCAATAGACTATAAAAAAGAGCTTTATTTCCAGACAGCACCCCAGAAGATATGAAAATAAGAATTACCAAAATTGAGCTATAGTGAAACTTTAAAGCTTAACTTGCTCAGTTTGAGCTTGTGTATGTATTCATGGAATGGAAATGGATTTGATATTATTTTTCATTATTGATTTTTTTCCCTCAAGTTTCAAGTGCCCATTACATACCAAGATAGAGATTTTGTTAAGTAAATAATATAGTAGTGTCAGCTGAATGTGGGAAAAGGCAGCTACATGAAGTTTCTGAGAATTATCTGTCAGATTCTTGGAGATTTCAGGAAACAGAATCATTGTTATCAAAATCTAAAATTACTTCTTGTTCAGATATTTTTTTTAAATTGGAACCAATGTGAAACTGAATGCAAGATTGATCTCCAATAAAATAATGATAAATATATTATTCAATTATTAACATTTTTATCTATTTTAATATCTCAAAATTAATATAACTCTATTTACAGGGTTGGCTATAGAACACAGTTTAAGATCTTGAGTTTCAAGAGCTACTGGAAAGCCACAGCTTCCCCTCCAACTGAGCAGGGAGGGATTTGACCCTGGCTTCCCACATAGTGTAAAATATCAGGTTCTCTATGGGTCTGACATTCAAGTTTTTGTTTACTGCCCAGAGCTGAAATGGAAGTCAGGGAACCAGTTCTGGACATGACAAGACATATTGCCTTCCTTCCTTGCATCTACATTCCTATATATCCTGTCTGGATTCAGGACAACTGTCTGGTGTCTCTTTCCTACAAACAGCTGTAGTACATGGCACAAATTTTAGGACCTTCTTAGTATGTGATTAGGCTACATTATGGTAAATATGGAAAAAAACCCAAAACTATATGGGTTCTAAATCAAGGATTCTCTGTATAAATGCTCACTACAAAAAAGTAGTTTCTTTGAGCTGGAGAAACTTAAGACATGTTAACTTTTCTAGGAAACAAAATACCTCTTCCAGGAACTGAAGTATTTAACATTTTAACTTTTATAAAATTATGAGTTCACTTAATAAGATCAATAAATAGCTCTACTAAATATAATTTAGTGCTGAGGTATTGTTTTATACCAGTGAGACCCTGCACTGTGCATAAAACAAAGGACAATGAATGAGACCTCAAATGTGACCAGATTTTAGTTCCCATATACGATCAGATAAGGTCAAAACTTAAATGTTTTTATGACAAAAAACATGTGACTGTCTTCACCATGAATAATTCAAAATACAGAGTTGGTCTTCTGAAGGGCTAAGATGGCATGCAAATATAAGTAATGCCACCTTTCTAAAGCAGATCATACAAACCAGCTTGAAGAAAAATAAACCTGTTTTATACTGGATTTCATATAGATTCACACTTACAGAGAAAGAGTGTTGCCCTAGTAGATGGATATGACTTTCAAATTCAAATTTCAATTCATCAAGTCATGTGAATACCTTTATTGCATTTTAGAATTTTCAAAGCATGCACAGTCAGATTTGATCTGTACTGTGTGTATCTGAATGAAGTTTTTTGCACATTTGCACATCAGTTTTATTTTCAGTCCTTTCTAGAATATGTAACTTTTCATACGAAGTGCCACCTACTGTAGCTTTTATTATTATTTATTAAACTGAAATTTTGTTCAGTTTAAAATCATGATTTGCAAGGCAAAATTACTCAAACAAAATCATGCAGAATATAATCTCCCTTGACAAATCAGTAGACCTAATGTTGCAGAGTTAGGGAAAATTGATTTTCTCCTTGACATTGGCAGACATTTGAGAAAAAAGATTAACGACATCAGTATTGTATTTTGGAGAGAAAATAAAACATTTATGTGTAATGTCAGGCACACAATAATTATTTCACTGGTTCAGTGAGTTACCATAGCAATACAATTCACTGGCTTTTGAAACACCTTATTTATCGTAGTCACTGAGGGGAGGGGCTACTGTATTCAGAATCAAGCTGAATCAAAATGAGAATAATATTTATTTTTTTACCACAATTACAGCAAACAGCCCATAGTTTCACAATATAAGCTTATTGATTACAGACCTCTCTTGAAATCAGCCTCACTTCTGTAGTTAATACATGAATGTATTGTGAAGAACCAAGAGTAAATCACCTGAATGGTCACTCCTCATGTTATAACAACCATGATTTTGAGTGAGTCTAACTTATTTTGTGGTGTTTGTAGAACACTAGAAATTGTAATTAAATGAGACAGCTCATTGGTACGGGCTAGCATCAACACTGGTGTCAAACCAGTGAGAAAAAGTGCCATAGGTAAATTCAGACCTTGCCTGATACATCTTCCAGTAACATGGCTTACTTGTTTAGCAGGCAGCATTTACTACAAGCAAAAATTTCACTATCAGATGAGTTCTTGTCACATTAAAGATCAATTAATAGGAACTGGACTGTAACACTGGCTTTTAGAAGTAAAAACCATGGAATAAAACAAGCATCCATGTCTATCAGAGATGTAGAAAAATAAAAATAAGGTTAATTAAAGCTCATAGAAAGATTTGTGTATAAAATGCTGTTATGCTGATGAACAGAATTACTGTTTGATTATTCTGTGTCTGGAAAAAGAGAAGTTTTATGATTTCTCATATCACCTAAAGTAGTGAAGTATAAGCCCAAATAATGTACTATAAATCTTGGATGCCATATATTCCCTGAAGATAATTATTGCAAAAGGAGACCTTTTTTTTGAGGAATTGATTTTCCTTTTTGATTGTACATAAAAATTTACACTATATTGTTTGAGTCATTCCTTGAAACTGTACATTTTGCAGTACAGACTATACTGATAAATTACATGCTACAGATAGTATCAAACTGTATTGTCAGATCATTAAATAAATTTTAACTTCACTGAATATACTGATTTTTAACGAAATGATATCTAATAAACTATTAGACACATGGCAGCTAGTTCCTTAAATACCTATACTGCAATTTTTTTTTTCCCTTCATAGGTGTAGGAGAAGGGATTACAGGTCACCTCATCCCTGATGAGTCACAGCTGCATCCAATAAGGATGATTGTGATAAAAAGGTGAGTTGTTTGGTCAGGGGAGGATCCTGAGGAAAGAGAAAGTGGAAGAACGATTTAGAATAGACCAAAATAGAGTGAGAATTGTTGCTGTGAAGGATCTACTCAGAGGCCAGTCTCGTTAGAGCCTGCAGTCAGAGTCTAGCAGGAAAAGCCTGTAGCCAGAGTCTGCAAGGAAATACCTGCAGAGTCTGCAAGGGAAGCCTGCAGTGGGAGCTTGCTGTAGTCAGAATCAGTGAGTAGCTGGAGTCAAGTGAAGAAGAATAAAATCGGGACCCTTTTCACATTGATGAACTAGAGTGTGTGTCTCAGCTCATTTCTGTCCCTAATGCAAGGTCGGCTGGCTGTGCTATCTACTGCACCACACAGATAATGAGTGTTGTAGAGTGTCAATATCAGGAAATTAAAATATGATGCATCTGAATGATCCCAAGGCTATCCAAGCAAATAACCAATGCCTACAGTTCTTATAAAAACTCAGACTGCTAACACTGCTTAATGTTTATGATGTGAAAAAGATTAGGTTCTTAGACTCTACTAATACAAAGAGAAATCAGTTTAAAGATCTAGTTGTAACTGTTAAGAGGCAAAATAAAAATTAACGTTTTCCACTAACTTTCAATGGAAACCCCGCTTATAAATCACCGAGTGACAAATTTGATAAAGTTCTTTAGTAAATTAGAGGATGCATTCTCACACATGGGGAGAATTCCACCTGTAGTTCTGTGCCTCTTTATTTTGAAAGCCTATCCCCCAGAACTTCTCTGAAAAAGTGATCTATTTCAAAGTAAGGACTAGGGCACCTGACAGTATGTATTGCCAAAGTTTCACTTTGAGAGACTGAAAGAGAATTTACCGAATATAGGATGCCCCAATACGGGGTCAAACCTTTGTCCCAGCGGTATAATAGTAGCCAAGTATACAGTGTAGAAAAAAAAAAAAAAGTCTGATTTAGGGAGAGGTTATCTTAGACTCAATTTCTGGGGGTTTTGTTGTGCCTTTTTTTTTTTCCGATTTTGGGAGAAAATACTCTACTGAGCTATATGATCTTGATAAAGCCTGAGAAATATAAGAATTACTTTGATCCAAGAAAACATGTGATATGTATCATGTGCCCCCCTACCCCTGGGAATGATGTCTGTTGCTTTTTTTCAGACTTCTATATTTGACACAATCATTCTTTGATGTGAACATGTCACCAAAGATATATGGAGCAATACTTGGTCAATGTTATATCTTACGTTACACCAAGGTGAATAATAATCCCCAGTTCTGGCTTGCATAATGCTAGATAATTCTAGCATGAGTAATCATCAGTTCCAAGGTTTCTTTTTCAGTACAAGGTTGTGTCTAAACTAATATGGAGTTTCTTCCTGTGCTCTGCTCACACACGCCTTAATTTGGATATGATAATTCTCCCATCTGTAATTAAACCCTGGAGTTAAAGAGCATAACAATCAAAAAATGGGAGAGCAGCCCTGGGGATATTAAGACTGATCTTTCTTTCTAACAGATGGTGTAGTCATGGAGTTTAATACTGAAAAATATAATGCCATCTTTAGCAATGCTTTCAGATGCTTTGACCTTTGTCACACCATTGCTTAAAGGCATTTAGGTCCTCCTTCTGTTACCTATAGCTCCCTCTGGCAGAATAAGGATGGCTGAAGTGGTAAGGAAATAAACCCACATGTTCTTTATGGAAGCCTGTAAGTCTTCCAGAGTGAAGTAAAAATAAAGACATACAATGGAGAATGAGGCTGTCAGCATAAATTATAATCAGTCTGTGCTGTATTTAAAGTTGATAGCAGACTTTTAAACATTCTGCTAACATTTAATGAGAGCTGTGACTACATGTGGAATTTTTTGCCAATGCAGAGCAACTGCACATTCACTGTGATGCCTTACCCAGACTTGCCTTAAAGTTCTGGCTGATAACATCAAAGCAGGAGAAAAAAAAAAAACCACCTTGAAGTCTTAAAGTAGATATAGACATAAGATATGTGACAGAGGGCATGACCACGAATACTGAGTTTAGGAAACTCCTTATTGCTGAAGGTGCTGTCAGCAATAGCTTCTGACTTTGGTCTGGTTCTTAGAAATTCACACTGAATGGCCCTTCCAGTATCTAATATCTGTCTGCAGAACCCCCCTGCACAGCTAATAGTTCAGACAGAAGTTTAAAAGAACTAGATGTTGGAAAACCAAGCTCGTATACACTACATTGCTGTCCTTTGGAACACCCTTGAGCAGAAGTGATTAAATAACTGCCCTGGAGCTTTATGGTTTATGAAATGAAACATGAACAGGTCCATTTATTTCAGTAAATATATCAGTCAAGATACGGTGCATATTTAGTTCCCAAATATTGCTTTATTTATTTTCCTATTGGAAGATTTCCTTTCCTTTCATGAAATGAAGAATTTCCTTTCATGAAAGGCAATTGAATCTTGAAAACTGAGAAGAAAGTCTCTCAAACATTCGGAGATACGATAAAAAAAATGACAAAAAAAAAATTGGAAATGAAGTGACTACAAGCAAATGGATGAACTGAGGTGCATTGAAAAAGAACTGAAACTTAATAAATTAACTTTACTGAAATCCCCAAATCAGGGAATGAAGTCAAATGGAAAGACAGGAGAAGAAATTGATAAAATGTTTAAAGAAAAAAAAAGAATTCTGCACTAAAGGGAACACAATGAAATGGCATGGGATGACAAGAAGTTCAGGGCAATGGACCAAAAGTTGCTAAATTAATTCTCATTGAAAGATTTCAACTCCTTTCATGAAATGAAGAATTCCCTGTTAAAAATAAATCTAAGATATTGCTGACTGGTCTTGTGATATGTGTGGGGAACAGCGAAGCACAGGCGGAGCCTTCACTGAACCTTAGCTCGAGGCGTAGATTGCAACCACAACTGTCAAGACGCATGCAAAGGACACAAGGGAGACTCTTTCTCTCTGACGTTCTGGGGTTTATTGCTCTGAAGGGATCAGGTAGAAAAGAGCAACAGGAGCTGCTGTGCAGCAGCTTTTAAGCGGGGGTGGGACACAGAGAGGTACAGACCAACAACCTTCTACAGGGTGGGGTTTATGGAGGGAGGTGCCAGGGGTCACAGCCAATGGGATACACAAAGGGGTGTTCACGGTCAGTCAGGGACTGAGAAACATAGAACTTTCTGGAACGGGAGGTAGGAACAGCTTATGATGGACAGGGAAGGGAAGTTGGGTCAACTTTTGGGGTGTACTAACAATGGGGAAACAAAGGGGAATCAGAATGTACCACAACACTAAGAGACCAAAGTGAAATAAACAGACTGGGGTGGACGTATAATTATATGACATTAAATGAAATGAAGAAAAGGAGAACTCTGAAATATAATCATTGTAATCAGTTGTATGAGATGATATGGAGTGCTCTCTTTTGCATGTGTTTTGTAGTTTTAGCATGCCTAGAGCTCTAGGCTTTGTGTTTTTCTGAACCGTAACCCTAAACCTAGGTGGAGCTCTAAAAAGGGCATTTGGCCAAGGCTAGTGCCAAGCAGAAAGACAGGGACATAGCAAGGCTGGAGCAGTTCCAGGAACCTCTTGGCATGCCTTTTGCAGTTGCAGTGTCCCTGGAGCACTGGCCTTTGTAGTATGCTGAACCCTAGGCAGAACATTAGAAAGAGTATTTGGCAGAGGCAGGTGCTAAGCAGAAAGATGTGCAGGAAGAAATGTTGGGGCACTGAAATGCCACTCATGACATGGCCTTTGAAGTTGAAGTGTCCCTGGAGCTCTGGGATTTGTAATTTTTTTAAACACTAATCCTAAATGTAACCCCAGCGCTAGGTGGGGCAAAAGCAGTGTTGGGCTGGGGAAGATACCAAGCAGGAAAGTGTGGAGGGAGAAATGTTAGAGCACTGCCATGCTTCACATGGCATTCATTTTACTGCTGCAGTGTGCCTCAAGCTCTGGGGTTTGTGTTTTTCATTACCATAAATCTAAACTTAAGATTAAATCTAAGGAGACAGTAAAAAAAAAAAAAAAAAAAAAAAAAAAAAAAAAAATTGCCATACGCTGGAGCATAAAAAAAAAGTGCAACAAACAAAACCAAAACTCATCAAGATTAATCCCAGTAAAACCCTGAAAAAAGAAAAAAAAATTAAAAAAGGACAAGAGAGAAGAAAAATTAAAACCGAAACAAAAAAAAGGGAAAAGAAAAAAAAAACCCAACCCAGAAGGGAGTGACTGATATCTAATGAAATGACAAGAAAAAAAATCATAAAGAGGAATAAAACTTGCAAAAATTCTTAAAATTTAATACCATGAAATCTGGGAAGAAATGCAAATGTAGACACACGAGAAGAAACTAATGAAATGAAATGTAAAGAAAAAATAAGAAATTGAAATTAAGAGGAAAAACATAAAAGTAAATGGGATGACAAGAAGTGCAGGGAAATGGACGGAAGCTTGCCAAAAGAAACCTCATTGAAATCACAAGATTTCATTCCCTTTCCGGAAAGTCTTCCTTTCAGGAAAGGGAATGAAATCTTGAAATCACAGAACAAAGACTAACAAACACACCAGAAAGGAGATACGATCAAAAACAGCGCAAGTGAAAAAAATCAAGAAAATTGAGAAATGGATTTGTACAAACAAATTTACTGAGTTGAAATGAGGGTCAGTGAAAATGTCTAAATATTTTAGATTTTTCTTATTGAAATACCAAAAATCTACTAAAAAATATAAGCAGAGGAGAAACCCAAGAAATTAAATTTAAGAAATAAAGTATTTACATGATATATATTTAAAAGATTGAAATTGAATAGGATGATAATATGCGCATACAAATTGATGAAACATTTCTGTATTTTTTTATTCTCATTGAAATTTCAAGTTTTTTTCTCTTTTCAGGAAATTAATTATTTCCTTTCATTGAAGGAATTGAATTTTTGAACCCAGTGTATACTCACTAAAGGATTTATTATTAAATAATATGCAAGTGCAAAAAAGGTAGAAAATCTTTGGGTGGTGGGACCACTACCAAATGAACTGAGCATAAATTAGGTGTAGTGAAAATGACTCAATGTTGCCACAAATATACTTACTAACATCCCCAAATGAGGAAACCAACTCAAAGAAGAAGACAGGCATAAAAAATGAACAAATGAAATGTCCGAAAAAAAAAAAAATCTGCACAGAAGTGAAAATAATAAAATAGCTTGGGATGACATTATGTGCAGGGAAATGGATTAAGTCTTGTTGAATTGGCTGGTTTGGGCCATTCAGGGGTAGGGAGGTGTTTCCTCTAGCTCTCACAGATGTAATTAAACCAAGCTGAGCATGTGGTTCTCTTTCTCTTATCAGCCATTCAGGTGTGAGGCAGGGCTTCCTCAGGCTACTGGAGCTTTGGTTAAGAGGAAGCTGAGTTCAATTAAAAGGGAGTTCATATCCTCTCATCAGCCATTCAGGTGCTGGGAGGGGCCTCCTCCAGTCATCAGAGGTGTGATTACAAGAAGGTTATAGTGAGCAGTGGTGACCTGGAGCAGGCAAAGAAGGGTTAGGCACATCTTTGAGGGCATGGCACAGCTTTTTTTTTTGCGGCAGCTTGCACAGGCAGTCATCCTCCTGGCAGTGTGGTTTTTATTTTATGTTGTGTATTTTATTTTATGTCAGGGTTTGGTGTTTTTTTTTTTTTTTTTGGGTTTTTTTGGGGGGTTTTTTTTGTTTGTTTGGGTTTTTTGTTTGTTTTTTGTTTTGTTTGTTTTGTGGTTTGTTTTTTTTTTTCAGCAATGATCCCCAAATGATCAAAAGCTACAGCTAGTAAAAGTGTACCAACCCAAACAGCCCCCCCCCAAGAAGAGTGTGTCTGTCCAGATCACTTCCTGTAAGGAGTGTTTGAGGCTGTCAGTAGTAACAGGGGATGGTGCAAATGACACCTACGTGAGGTGCAAACGGGTGAATGATCTCCTTTGTCTAGTGTCCAAGCTTAAGGAAGAAATAGAAAGACTAAGGAGTATTAGGGAAAGTGAAAGGGAAATAGACTGGTGGAGTTTCACTCTTCCATCCCTGAGAGAAGCCCACCAGGAGTCAGAGGACACCTATGCCTCCCACTGTCAGGCAGAAAGAGGAGGCCTAGTAGATGAAGGAGAGTAGAAATGGGTCCCTGCTTTGCATTAATAAAAATTCCTCCCAATCCCCATTGCCTACCCAAGTGCTACTTCAGAAGAGGTATGAAGCTGTGGACCCAAAGGGTCAGCCAGATGACATCAAAGAAAATAATCTGTCCACTGAGCCTCCCAACTACACTTTGTCTGTCAGACAGATCACTACCTCTAGCATTAAAAAGAAGGGTAGTCGTAGTAGGTGACTCCCTTCTGAGGGAAACTGAGGGTCCTGTATGTCAACCAGACCCATCCCATAGGCAAGTCTGCTGCCTCCCTGGGGCCTGGGTACAGGATACCACCAAGAAACTCCCAGAGCTGATTCAGCCCTCTGATTATTACCCACTGATAATACTCCAGTGATAAGACTGAAAGAAGAGCACAAGGGCAATTTAAAGGGACTTCAGGGCTCTCAGTCGAGTGGATGATAGGGCAGGAGCACAGGTGGTATTCTGCTCAGTCCCTTCAGTAGCAGGGACAAATGATGAAAGGAACAGGCAAACTCTCATTATCAATGAGTGGCTTAAGGGCTGCTGCCATCAGCAGAATTTTGGGTTCTTTGAGCAGGGGAAAACTTTTACATAACCTGGCCTGCTGGAGCCAGATAGGCTCCTGTGGTAGTCAAGACAGCCATGACACTTAAGAGTGCTTCATTAAATCTTCAGAAGGCTTCAAGCATCAGCACCTTACCATCTAGAAGTCTATCATACCTTTTCTATGTATCCTCTGCAGGGCAGTTCCACACAGCTCTCAGGGTCTAGCCATCTATGCCAGTAGCTGGAGTCTGTAGAGTCAATGCCTCAGCTCTTCTTCACACACTGATAAGAGAAGTGTGGCCAGTTCCACCTAGACTGACTTAGGACTCTGCTGTGCCTTGTACAACCTCCTGTCCCTTCCTCCTCAGAGCACAGCCAGTAAACTCCAACTGACTCTCTACTAGCTAACTCACCCTTTATCACACCCACCCATAGCTGTGAGGGCAAGGCTGTTCCCACTTTTGGATAATTAACACAGCTGCAATGTATCAAGGGAAAGATTGCCTTTAGCACTATATCTGTTTCCCCACAATCTTTCTCCCCACAGATCTTCCCTATCTATTAAGGGCAAAAGAACACTAGCCCATGAATTGGCAGGACTCATTGAGATTGCTTTAAAATAGGTTTGAAGGGGGAAGGATATGCAACTAAGCTTTCTGGAAACAAGCCCGAGGCTGCTAAGCCAGAGCCAGCACTGCAATCAGCAGCCCAGCTGAAGTGCACCTACACTAATGCATGTAGCATGGGTAACAAACAAGAAGAGCTGAAAGCCATGGTATAGCATGAAAGCTATGATGTAGTCACCATCACAGATACGTGGTTGGTGATAACTGGTGTGCTACAATGAATGACTACAAGCTCTTCAAAGGAGACAGGAGAGGGAGAAGAGGTGGAGGCATGGCTCTTTATATTACGGAGGCTCATGATACCATGTAAATTGAGACTAATGATGGTAAAGTTGAATGCCTATGGGTGAGAATCAGGGGGAAGGCCAACAGGGCTATCATCCTGGTGGGAGCCTGTTATAGACCACCCAACCAGGATGAAGAGGTGGACAACTTATTCTACGAGCAGCTGGAGGATGTTTCAAGATCACCAGCCCTTTAACTTTAACCTGCCAGATATCTCCTGGGAACTCAACACAGCAGAGAAGAGGCAGTGCAGGAGGTTTTTAGAGTGTATGGAGGACAACTTCTTGTCATAGCTGCTGACTGAGCCTACCAGGGAGGGACTATGCTAGACCTGCTGTTTGCAAACAGAGATGGACTGGTGGGAAATGTTTCCGGTGGGAAATGAGGCACAGTCATCATGAAATTACAGAGTTTTCAATATTTGGTGAAACAAGGAGGGGCATCAATAAAACTTCCACACTGGACTTCAGAGTGCAGACTTTGGCCTACTCAAGAGACTTATTAAGAGAGTTCCTTGCGAAGTCGCCCTTAAAAACAAAGGAGTCCAGGAAGGATGGGCATGCTTTAAAAAAGAAATCTTAAAGGCACAGGAATAGACTGTCCCTGTGTGCCAAAAGATGAGCTGACAAGGAAAATGACCAGCCTGGATGGGCAAGGAACTCAGAAAAAAAAAGGGTATATCACCTTTGGAATGAGGGTCAGGTATCTCAGGAAATGCTTAAGGGAGTGGTTAGGTCATGTAGGAAAAAAAAATAGAGAGGCAAAAGCCCAGTTAGAACTCAATCTGGCCACTTCTGTAAAGGACAAAAAAAATTTAGTTTTATAAATATATTAATGGCAAAAGGAAGGGAAGGACAACCTCTATTCTCTATTATATGAGGGAGAGAATTTAGGAAGTGAAGATGAAGAAAAGGCAGAGATAAATCTTTGCCTCAGTTTTCAACAGTCCTCCTGGGCTGGCAGATGGGGTCAGGAAGCAGAATGTTCCCCATTATCCAGGAGGAAGCAGTCAGAGACCTGCTGAGCCACTGAGATGTTCACAAGTCTATGGGACTGCATGGGATCCATCCTAGGAGGATGAGTGGGCTGGAAGATGAACTTTCCAAGCTGCTCTCCATCATTTTTCATCAGTTCTTTGCTCACTGAGGAGGTCATGACTGGAAGCTGGCCAATGTGACACCCATCCAGAAGAAGGGCTGGAAGGAGGAGCCAGCAAGCTTCAGGCCAGTCAGCCTGATCTCAGTGCCCAGCCAGGTTATGGAACAGATCATCCTGAGTGCCACCACACAACCTACAGGATAGCCGGGGGTTCAGATGCACCCAGTATGGGTTAAGGGGGGCGGGTCCTGCCTGACTAACCTGATTGCCTTTTATGACCAGGTGACCCACCTGGTGGATGAGGGGAAGGCTGTGGAGGTTATCTATCTGGAATTCAGCAGGGCCTTTGACACTGTTTCCCACAGCATACTCCTGGAAAAGCTGGCAGCCCACAGCTTGGACAGGCCACTCTTTGCTGGGTTAAGAACTGGCTGGATGGCTGGGCCCAGAGAGTGCTGGTGAATGGTGCTGCATCCACTTGGTGGCCAGTTGACGCCATGCCGGTGTTCTTCAGCCCAGCCAGCTCCCGGCACCGGCGCCAGGAGTGGGCTGCCCCCAGAAGGCCAGGCAATCCGGGGTGCAGCTGTAGGGCACCATTGCTCTATGGCACAGGTGGCATGTGTCGAGGGCAGCGACAAGGAACAGGGAGAGGCATTCTGTATAATTTCCAAAGGTGTTTATTCCCCAGAGGGTCAGGGACAGAAAAAGGCACAGAACCTGGGCCTGTAGGGGCTTACAAGTGGGGGAGGTCTTGGGAGAGGATACAATTTCTAACCAATAAGGGTTACACGGGGGAGGAACATAAGGTGGGGAGTACAATACACAGACCAATGAAAGAACACAAGGGGAGGGAACAGTTTAAGCACTGGGGCATCGAAGGTTGGGGGATTGACAGGGAAGGGTCTAGAAAAAGGGGCAGGGTTAGAGAAGGATTGACAGTTCTGTAGGAGGAGGGAAGGGCAGGTCTAGGGGAGATAGACAACCAGGGCAAAACCAGCAGTACAGGGGGAAAGGAACAATCCATTAGGGATAAAATATACTATAACAATACAAAATATGGGTGGTGTATAAAGCTGACCATTAAAACTGAGCTGCAATTGGAAACAAATCAAAACATACCACAATAGCCAGTCACCATTGGTGTTCCCCCAGGGATCAGTTGGGCCCTGTGCTGTATAATATCTTTATTGATAATCTGGATGAGGGGACTGAGTCCACCATCACCAAATTTCAATATGACACCAAGCTAGGAGCAAGTGTTGATCTGCTGGAGGGTAGGAGGTCTCTGAAAAGGGATGGTCCGAGTCCAACAACATGAAGTTTAACAAGTCCAAGTGCTGGGTCCTGCACTTTGGCCACAACAACCCCCTGTAGGCTTGGGTGGCTGGACAGTGCCCAGGCAGACAGGGACGTGAGGGTACTGGTCAACAGCCGACTGAACATGAGCCAGCAGTGTGCCCAGGTGGCCAAGAAGGCCAACAGTATCCTGGCCTGCATCTGACCTGGATGAGGAATAGTGTGACCAGCAGGAGTAGGAAGGTCATTCTTCCCCTGTATTTGGCACTGGTGACACTGCACCATGTCCAGTTCTGGGTCCCTCGGTTTAGGAAGAGTGTTGAGATGTTTGAGCATGTCCGGAGGAGGGAAACAAGGCTGGTGAGGGGCTTGGAACACAACGCTGTGAAGAATGGCTGAGGAAGCTGGGATTTTTTAGCCTGGAGTGGAGGAGGCCTAGGGGAGACCTCTACAACAACCTGAAAGGTGGCTGTAGCCCAGTGGGGGTTGGTCTCTTCTCCCAGGCGACAACTGACAGAAAGAGAGGACACAGGCGTAAGCTGTGCCAGGGGAGGTTTAGGTTAGACGTCAGAAAAAAATTCTTCACTGAAAGCGTGACAGGACAATGGAATCATCTGCCCAGGGAGTTGGAGTCACTGTCCCTGCACGTGCTTGAAAAAGACTAGATGTGGCACTCAGAGCCATGTTTTAGTTGATGAGGAGGTGTTAAGTTAGGTCATAGGTTAGACTTCATGATCTCAAAGGTCTTCTTCAACCTAGTTCATTCTGTGATTTTGACAGAATCAGCAGATAAGTCAATAGTGTTACGCTCCCTTGGCACTGGTGACAACGTCACAGAAGATCGATAAGAAAATCCCACGTGAGGTTGCAGAAGTTGACTAAAGAAAATACTTTAAATGGTATTTTAATACTGTCTTTATGTGGGAAATAGATTTCCCATGGAAATAGTTTCTTTTCTAGTTTATTGTAAAGACTTTTGTCTTTTGCAGTACTAGCACTTTGTTTCAGGTTTATAATTGCTTTTATTTGGTCTTTCATCACTTACTTCTCTTAACCATGCTGGGTAAGTATTGGCTCAGTATCATACATATAGTTCTCTCTTCATCAGCTTCAGTGTGTGAGTGTGTGGGAATAGTTAAGTTTTCAGAAGTTACTCATGTTCTGCAGAAATAGAAAACAAACAAACAAGCAAAATGAAGTACTCTGTCCCCACCATACATGGTCCTTAATGAATAAACTTTCTCAGTATTCAATTCTCTGGGGAAATATGAGCCAGATTTGGGCTAGAGTTTGACTTCCTAAAACTCTGGGTGTTTGGACTGATGTTTTGGGTTGCATGTTTTAGACAGGCTTAAATACTTTCTCACATATATTGTGCTCTTATATTTTTTGTGTTATTGTTACTATTGTTTAGCAATGACTGGCAAATGCTCTAAATCATACCCTATGATTTGGTAAACAAATAGTTTTTATAGACTCTTAAAATCAGCAGAGCACATTTCTCTGTGGCTGAAATCCTGATGCTTCCTCCATATGGATCTGATTTCAGATCAGAGCTGCACAATTCAAGGACAATAAATTCACTTGGGAAATGGTCAGAGAGTTTTAAATCTTGGGAAGTTAAAATCCTGTAAAAATAAAATCAGTAGAACCAGTCCTCAGGTGAGGTCTCTCATATTTTCTCAGTTAATGAACTTCCTAATAACTAATACATAAACTTCTGTGTGTCTTGCAAAGCAACCCACAGAAGCAACTGTATAATTTAAAAAAAGAAATGCTGAAAAAAGGTCCCTCTAAATTTACTGAATAAAAGTGAAGGGAACTAGGAATGCTGATAGTCAGTACTCTATCTCTAAATTCTTAAAAATAGATCTCTTTCAATTTTCTTTTCTCTACTTCTTTTTCTTGATGTAGAGCTGGATTGTGTTAAATTAGTCAGAGAGAAAGATTATTTTCATGCTTTTCTAGCTGCATTCATGCTTCTCATATGGCTGATCAATATATCTGAGTACCCCATGTAATTCATCCAAATAAAACTATATCTAGTATTTCTTAGTAAACTATCTCTTAATCCTATGGACCCAAGGTCAAAGGCAACATAAAATCTTGCATTATTTGGTCTTACTGTCTACTTTTAGAAACAGGTAGCAGAAAAATGTAAGATATTTATCTTTATTAGTGAAGTTACACATTTTCTGTAAAAACAATGTATTAGGGAAGATAAGCAAAGGAAAAAGGAATAAAAATTATTGCACAAATGAGAGTCTGTGTACAACTTTCTGAGTTTCTCTGACTGTGTTTGAATGCTTACAGCATTTGAGACAAGTTGACACTCAGAAAATGAGGTATGCATCACACATCTTGTAAACTCCATTTTCTATGCTAAAAGCATAAATTATTAACCAGAATAGGTTATTTTGCAGCTGACATTTTCACTTGGCCACATTTAAGAAGCAGTCTGTGCTGTCCATTGAATTTATGAAAGGTTAGCTCAATGCTTTCAGATGTTCTAAGTGTACTAATTATACTAAAAAGCCTCATGAATCTCTAAAAACTGAAAATTTTGTTGTTGTTGTTGTTGTTTGGGGTTGTAGGGTTTTGTTTTGTTCTTTTTTAAATGGGGACTGCAGTTCAGGAATACAGTATTTCAATCTGCAAAGATTTGCTATTACAGGAGAAAAAAATTCTTTTTACTAACCTGTTAAATTGAAACACATGGATTCCTAGAACATTATATTATCTTGCTCACTAACCATGGACTTTTATTGCCTGTTTAAACATTTATGGAATTGTCCTAGGGTGACTTTACGATGCTTATATCCCCAATTGTCTGTTCAGTATGTGCTGTATATTCTGTACCTTTAAAATGGTTCTGGGAGGGAAGGGGGAGAAAGGAGCAGCAGCAGTTTGTTTTGAGAAAACTGCCTGACTCCCACACGGCCTGGCTCCGGCGTTCGGCTGAGGCAAGGACAGCGGTGGGACTCAGATCTCCTGTGCTCTTAGTTAGCTTTAGCTAGCTGAGGCAGAGAAGTTTCTTGGACTGTTCTTTTTTTTCCCTTTCCTTGGGACTGTTTAAATCTGCTCTGGACTGACAAACCCAGGGGAGCAGCGAGGGCTGGCACCTGCGGCCTGCCGGGCCTGGAGCTGCGGAGGGAGCGGGGCTGGTGAGAGACTGAGGGAGCTGAGCTGCACCCACGGCAAGGACTGCCTCTGTTTGCCATCTCTCTGCAGAGCGGCCAGAGGTTTTATTGCTTCGTATTATTCATTCTTTGTGCTTGTGGGCATCTTGTTTGTTAAATAAATACTTTTTTCCACTTTTCTCCAAGGAAGTTCTTTTTTTTGAACTGGCTGGGGGGAGAGGCCATTTGGGTTTGCTTTCGGGAGGACTCCCTTCAGAGGTTTCTTTCCAAATTTGTCCTAAACCAGGACAGGAACGATTTAATTGTGAATTTAAAAGCTGAGAATACAAAGCAAATATAGATGGGGCTATTCCTGCTTTTTCAGTTTCATTGAATCAAGTACACCAGCTCTTATGAATTAACTCTTGATTCCATGCAGTGGAAGAGTTTGCCATGAGTTCTGCATGTGTGAAGTTCTCCTAGTAATCTTCAGACTAGAACCAGCCTTTCTGGAAACACCTGTTTTACATTGTGGTAGTTTAGCACAGACGTGAGTTTTTTTCTTTCTCTAAGGAAGTTATAGCAGATGTTGACAGCTTGGTTGACCAAATAAAGAGGTAGATATGCCTCTTGGAAACACCCAGGGTTAAAATCAGCCCAGGAAATCCTTTTTCCTTCTGGTCAGTTGAGCAGGTAACATCGAGTCCGGTGTTCTGTTGACCGGCCAGGCCTGCCACTGCCCCGGGGCAGGGAGCCACCTGGAAGGCCGGGTCAGGCTCCATCAGCTCCCCTGGCGGGGGAGGAGAGGCTGCAGCTTAACATCAGCTAATTTTAAAGCCTACTTCGGAACCTGCCCAGCCGGGAGGGAGAGGGCCCTACGCTGATTGTCCAATAGTCACCAAAGGGTGGGCAGGGTTTTTCCTTCTCGCTCCGGGGTGAGAGGAAAGGAGAGAGGGAAACCCAGCTGCTTTGAGGTCTCTCCCCCAGAGAACCTGCTGCAGAAATCGCATGGCCACCGCAGGCTTGGGCAGATTTAACATTTTCCTGGCAACATGAAGCTTTCAAGGCTTAACTCTTCCCTGAGAGACAGAAGAAAAGGACAGTGCACACAGAGAAAACCCAGCATGACAGTCAGATGAAGAGAGAGAGTGAAAGACTAATTAGAAGAAGGATAAAGGAAGCTGGCTGAACTTCTTATTGAGCCATGGAAATGAGCTCTATATGTAAATTATCTATTCAAATAATGGGAAAATATGCATTTGGGGAGATTATTGTAGATTTGTGTGTGGATCTGAGCAGAGATGTTTGTGATGGACCATGTGATACTGATCTTATGAGATGTTTGAACAGAGATAAAGATGAGAAGCCCTCTGTGCCAGTGAAGAAGTAAAAAAGATATCTCTGTTCCTTGAGAGGAAGAATCCTTTGGTTTTGGAGTTATTAATCTTTAAAAGATGACACCCCAATAATGCAAAAGTCTTAAATCCATGACCCATAAGCAGCTTGGGAAACTGCTAATGGGAGGGGTCACAGAAGCAGGTTTTACTCAGTGGCTGTGTTCGTGACAGCTAAAACCCACAAGAGAACTGTTCTAAATTGTCATTGAAATCCATGATTTAAAAGAGACTCCTCTCCCAAAGAATTGATGAAAGGATATTTTCAAATGGTAAAACCGACTGAAAATCACAGGTTTTGTCTCTCTGTGTTGTTTGTGGAAAAGCAAACACTTGTGGGGGGAAGGAAGAGTGTTTTGAGGGTTTTGTGTGTGTGTGTTTTTTTTTCCTTCCTTTTTTTTCTTTTAGTGTATGTGTTAATAAAATCTGTTTACTTTTAAGTTAGGCCTGTGTTGTTTTTCTCTCTTAATTCTTTCTCACAGCAAAAATACCCACTCAAACCACTACACTGAATTTGGCAAACAGAATTCGGTGAATATGAAACCACTACATTTTTTGGTGTTTCCGCCCAGTTGAACTTAAAACTAGAACATACATCTTGAGCATTTCTTCTGTCTGCACTGCAAGCATGGCACTCATACTCTTAAAGTCCAACACTGAGTATGTTGCCATAAAGATACTTCTTTTTTAACGTGGACATCCTCAACTGCATTGTCAAAGAAGAAAAATGAGAGAAAAGATACTGAAGGAAGCACCATGCTGAACTCGTGTTCATTTCAACTATCAGGTACTGGAAACCAGTTTCTAATCATAGATAATGACATAAACTCCCTCTTAAATGTACAGAAGAGGCAAGGATCTCTATCAAGGACAATTATTCTGATGCTAAGTGTCTGAATTTGAAAGTTGCATTGACCCTTAAGTGTACCAATGTGGTACCACGGTAGAAAGGTATTGGGTTACAAAGAACTAAAGGCCAGAATGTAAAGGCCACAGCAGTAATGAGCAGTTTAACACTTACTGCTGCACAACACTTGGCTATGACTGTGAGAGTCAGCTAAAGAGAGCAGAAAATTTAATTTAAATGAAAATAGCATAACTGGTTTAGACTACACCCAAAGAAACACAAGGCTGAAGAGGGATGAGTACAGTCCGAACAAACAGTAGTCAGAAAAAAATTGTATAATTAAAAGAGAGTGGCTGCCCAAAAGTACAAATATAAACAACTGAAATGATTCATGTGTATAAACATTTCATAGCTATATTTAGCAACAGCAGAGGATTCTTCCTAAATTGATTAATTTAGGAAGAGAATTATGTGTTGGAGAAACCTGTGATAAAATTGTATGACTAAGTTCTCTTACAATTCTAAATTCATGACGGTTGAAGGTTGTAACCTATTTTTGTTGTTTTGATGTTAATAAGAAACAACCTCTGCTTCATTTTTTGCACTTACACAAATAAGGCAGCTTCTCAAGTACTGAAGCCGTGGTTACTGAACTTGATGTGATGTAGTTCAATGAGTTCAACTCCTTTTCATATTTAGAGGGTTGAAATTCATCCTCAACTGCTGCCATTTATTTTGGAGTATATCCAACTACTTAGCCATAAACTGTCTCAAAGGATCTCTAAACTGCTCATGCTGCAGTGAATGTGGAGTCCATAATTAAAACTTCAGCTAGTGAAAGAATTTAAACACCGAGAAGTAAGATTTTCTCAACAGAGATTGGAGTGCCCATGTTGGAAGACGAATGTACCCTAGGACAGCTTACTGGTGTTAACAAATGGTTGCTTGCCATGGGAAGTAGGCAAACTTTGAGCAGGGATTAGAGCTGGGGAGTTCCCCTTTCCCAGGGGTAAATACAAACTATTGCTACTGCTACATGCACATTTACTAGTACTACTGCATTCACTACCACTATCAGCACTAGCACTATTATTTACTGTTACTATTTACCAGTACTATTATTTTTGTGAGACTACCCTACTCACTAAAGCTTTTGGTAACTCTTAAGAGACTTTAAAATGAAGATGGACTATGTTGTTGTCCAACTTCTACCTCTGTATTCCCAAAAGAATACTTGATACCAAATGTTTTGAACTGTATTCAAAAGTTCATTGCCTCTTCACAATATTTAAGTATGATTTGCTTTTCTCTTTCATGCTGCTTCTCAGAATATGATGAAGTATTCATCTGAGGTTTTGAGAGTAAAATGAGTGTTATAGCTTGCAATATACATATAGAATTCAAGAAAAACATGTAATAATTCCTTTGTGTCTTTTTTCTATGCTTTATTTCTGTGAGGAAGCTAAGAAAAAATTCTCCTCCTCAAAGATCAGTCAAAGAATGCCATCAAGGAAGACATTCTTATATCAAATATACTTTTGAAGAATTTTGAGTGCCTGAATACCATAAATTTCACCTTTTACAGCTCCCAACAGCTATAACTATGTTGAAGATATGCATTCTTCTAGAACTAGGTACTACTTATTTACAAAAAAACCTCATATTAGGAAAGTTAAAGAAATTCTTATTAAATTCTGATTTATCAAAAAGAAAGTGCTGTGTGATGTGTTTAGCTCATACCAGTGAATGTAATTGTCTCAATCTATGAACCAAGAAAACAAGATTAAAAACAACGCAGAGCTGTAATTACCTCTGTAAGAGGTGTCTACCTGGCTTGGTCTCTGGTAATATTGTACCACATACAAATATAGCTGTGGCCTGCAGCTGTCTCATGGGACCCCACAGTCTAAATCCTCTGATGTTCTCACCTCTGCAGTGTCCTTGAGGGCCACTGAAGCATGAAGAGTCAGAAGGAGCATTTGCAATTTTGTCTTGAAGGTAAGCACGCAGTACTTGCACCCCTGACCTCTGATTGTGAATCAATGTGAAGCACTGTCTTGCATGAATTCAGGATGCCTCCTGTCCAGCTATACCAAGGTAGCAAAGTCCTGCTGGGCTGTCTGCACTCTATTTCTCCAGGAGCTGAAGAAAATACAAAGGGCAGTCAGGTTTTGTCCTTACAAAAATAAAAAAGATAAAAATTCAAAAAAATGTTTTCTCAACATTCTAAGCAACCTATTATTTGTATTAACCCCCTTCATAATTAGTCAATTTTATAGCTGCATGAAACATTTTACCATTTTAAACTGCTTCAAAAGACTGTCTTTTATAGGGGTTCATTTGTATTCCTCCTATATTGATGCTAATGGAATCTGCAGGAAGGGATTGGTAGATTTGAACTTTTTAATTTCTTTTGAGGAGAAAGTATGCTCAGCTTTGCAAAGCTTAATAATGCCACTGCTGTGGCATTGCAAACTTTGCTCTGTGCATATCTTGATCTTTCTTGGCACAAGTGTCCTCTCAGAGGCATCCAGTGAGAAAGGGGTTTGTTTTGGCTGCCTGCAAAGCAATAAAAAGTCCTTCACCATTTCAATTCTGGACATATATTGGGCTCATCTGTTGTCACAGAATGAGGTGCTTATTTGGCATTACTTTTAAATGGAATGACATCAGGTCCTTATTAGTATCAAGCTTTGATGCCTAAGAATAACATAAAAGTAGAGCAAAAGTTGATTTTAAGTTTGCTTTATTTAATAGACCTTTGTTTCAGTATTTGGATGTAAGAAAAAAAAAAAAAAAAAAGGCACCAAAAGACTGACCACCTATGTAATACATGGGTCCCTATGGTTAAGCATCCTGCCCACCTGCCCTGTCTTTGCTGTTCTGTCTTGTATCTACTCCATGACTTAGACTGATGCCCAGCACAGTGGGGTCATGATGTGATGGTGTGGCTGATATTTCACATTAACTCGACTGTGTTGGGAACTTCACGCACAGGAGAAACACGCTCTTATGATGCCAGAATAATATGCAGAACTCTTAGACCTGTTGTAGTCAGCTTGTTCTGATAATGGTGATGTTTGCAATACAAATACCCTGCTCAGGCACTTTCTGTCTGGAGTGAAACCATGTGGCTGGAATGTGTTGAAAACTCTTTTGAGCAAGCACTCTCTGTTTTGAAGGAAGTAAGCTTAGGACCTGAAGGCATTACAAACCATGATGAAGAATGAGAAACTGAAAGCAGTAGTGGAGAAGGACTGTTAACTGGGATATAGAAAATTTTGTGACAGTGTGACACATTTGATTTATGGCATTTTTAACAAAAATGTTACAATACAAAAAAGAACTCTCTAAAAGAGTTGACCTAATACAAATGATATGAGGTTGTTCCACCATTATTATTATTTATTTCTTTTTATACTTTTGATAATTCAGGTGCTTTCCAGACAGAAAAGCTGCAGGTCCTGCCCCAAGGAGCTTACAATCTAAAGGTGGAGAAGGAGAAAGACGTGAAGGAGAGAGGGTCTACAGAGTAGTCAAGAGGCCAAGATGGAAATTAACCAATCAAATATGATTTGAACACATTGTTGCAAAGCTATACAAACTATTTTCAAACTACAACTCATGTTTTCCATTTTGTATCTGCCATGACACAAATAGGTGTGGAGGAAGGAAACTTTCAATATGTGAGATCAGAGAGAGTAGCCCATGTGTAAAGTAGAGCTGGAAAACTCACCGTAAAATATAGAGATGAGAGGGATTTGCCTGGATTTCCAAGACACAGTTCAGTACCAGGACAATTTAGATCCAGAATGACATGGCTTTAGGTCAGGTCCTACGGGTTTACATGGAATAGATTCCATCAGAAATGTAAATGTACTCTACGCATCTGGAATTATGAACTACAAAATATGAACTACAAAATCTATCATGCCAGGGCTGTGGAAGTTATGAATGAAATAACAACACTTTTGTGGTATATTCAGGGCAGGAAAGAATGGTGTTGAAGGTTGGGGGTGTTTATTCTTATGCTTGTTGTGAAATGAAATTTTTAATAATGTAGGACACCAGCCAATGATTAAAAAACCCCACAATGTTTAATTTTAAAAATACTGGTTTTAACTAAGACAGTAAGTCACTTATCAGTTATGAAAAATACTATTAGGTTTTCTTTATACATTTAGGTATCTATTATAAAACATCCAATCAGGTTCCCCCAAACTGTAAAATTGCCAAAGAAACTCACTTAAGGCGTGCCTTCTAAAACTTCTCAACAAATTTCCATATTTATTCAAGTACTCAGGGGAATCACTGTATGCTTGTTTATTCCTGAAGTATCCTTCCCTTAGCAAATGCAGGTGTATTGTGAAGGCAGAAGCTAATAAGCAGCTGAATACTAAAGTGCATAGGTTGTCCACATGAGGAAGAATAAATGGTTGAAGAAGTAGTTATCTGTGGTGATAAAGGATTCTTGGGGAGTAATCCATCATCAATTTGTAGTAAGCCACAGGTATTTCTTTTCCTGTAACAAACATTTCTACAATCTTCAAAACTTGCAAGTGCATTTCTAACAATGGTATCAGGATAGTCATACTCCTCTTGCTGTAAGGGAAAGGTTGTAATTAAATAATCAAATAGACCTATTTTTCTTAATTTACAGGTATTCGTATTCCTTCAATAAATAAAAGAATATAATTTATCTTCTGATTCTGTATAGATTTTGACACAAGTTTCTAGCAATTTAAATAAATGATTCTAATAACTTGACATGAATTATGCTGGCAGGAGCCACATATGATTATTATGGTGCACAGAATCTTCTAAGAACCTACAAAGTTAAATAAAAGCTTACAAGTCTCTTAAGCTACTTTTTATTTGCATAGAAAAATATTTATCATAGGAGTCAACTATCATATGAGAGAAATTCCATTTGTTGTAATTGAAAAAGATAGCTAAAAAGTTTCTGTGGGTTATTGCAACAGTACAAGAATACAAGATGCTTCCATTTATTAAAAAATGTAAAACAAATCGTGAAAGCTAAAGCAGGCTACAAAACAGAAGGTCCTCATATTTTCTTTCTCTTGACTACTATGTTACAAGATCATGTGCCACAGTTGAGTACTATAAAGTGTAATTCTGCATTAGCTAATATAATTCTTAAAACATTCCCCCCCAAAAGCGCTATGCAAAATATATATATTTGTAAATGCTTCCTCCTGTAAGCATCACAACCTTGTTATCACATAGTCACCCTGAACAATTGTTTCCTGTTTCCCGTCAGAGTCAATGCTAATGTCCAATGCCTTGTCCAGCTGATCCTGCAGAGTGGCAGGTTCTGAGTTCTGTAACTCCATTTTCTCTGTTTCTGAAGCACAAATACTTCCCTCTTCCTGTGAATCCAAAGACTCACTGGTATTTTGTGACTCGGCTAACACGCATTTTTTGCCAGGACTTTGGAAGTTTAATTCACAGTTCATGATCAATTCTCCCTCTTCCAGTTCAGCAGTTTTCTCGCATTTTTCTTCTGCTTGTTGACGGGAAACTTCTTCAGAAACGGTGTAGATTTTATTTGTACTCTGCCCCACAGAGTTTGTTTTTGATTGTCTGTGAAACAACCCAAAATTTTTTATGTCTGTTACAAAATTCACACGCTTTTGTTTCTCCTGAGTGGACTCTGACACCATCATTGCTGAGCCATTGCTTACATTATGTCCTTCACAGGCAATATTGGCTGATCGTGGGTGAATCATTGTTGTTATGTCAAAAAGGCTGAAGGGTTTCTTCTTTCCTTTCTTGTTTCCTTCACTCTCACTATTTTCTTCATTTTCTGACAGAGAGGCAGTGTCTTTGCTCATCTTTGCAGTCTGCAAATTAGACAGCTTGCTTCCTTTTAACAAACCCAGGACTTCAAAGCGAAAGCTGGAAATATCTTGCTTTAACTCCTAAAAATTAGGAAGAGAGATGAAACATCAGAACATCAAAGCTAATTTCACTTTCCTTTTGACATAAAAAAGAAAAGATAAAGTAAAGAAAAAAAAAAGGGCTTATGCTGGGGTCAGTAATAAACTTTACTGTCTGGATGTTGGCATACCTGGCACATTCAAGGTTGAAGATCTTGCTCTAGGAAGCAAGTTATATGCTACCTGAGTATTTGAGTGTAAAAATATGCTTCACAGTCTTAAAATATCTTACAGAATTACTAAAACATGTCTAAACATAAAAATAAACACATACCTTAAAATTTTCTTCTGTCAATCCTTCCTCAGTTTTGGCATCTCTTATCATTGCTGCAACATACCTTTTAACCAGATTTCTCATAACTTCCTAAAATATAAAGTATTGTGTTAGCTTTCTTGGTATTAGTTAGTAAACCTACTCTTGCAGGCTCTGCTTGGGCTTTTTCATGCTTTTGGAGCATGACAAAAACGATACAAACCTTAGGTCTGTTTGAAAATTTGTTTTGCTTTTTGATGGAAACTACTAATGCTTATTATTCTGAGAAGGGATATGTTGGGTTTGTCTCCTGCCAAGGTATGTCTCCTGCCAGTAATATCCAGCCTGGCAGCGAGCAATTGCTGATGCCTCATGAGCAGAGCAAGTGTGGTGTGGTTGTACAACTTTATTTCCAGCTATTCTCTCTCAAGCCTCCTGTGCTGTGAGATGCAATGACTCTCTGAACAAAAATGACAGTTCAAGGTTTAATTTGCTGTGACAGGTTTTCTTATGCATTTTAAACTAATGTAAACTTTCAGCATTCAGAAATCCACTGCCAATGAATTCCACTGTATGGAGTAAGATTCTATTTGGGGTTTTATTTTTAACCTTCGGTCTGGTAGTTTCCATTGTTGTCTTCTAAGAATCCTAGAAATTATTTAGATTGAAAGAGATACCTGGAGGCTGTCTGAGTCATCTCAGTGCCATGCCCAGTCAAGTGCTAAATATCTCCACGGGTGAAGATGCTGCAGCCTCCCCGAGCAACACTTTCCAGTTCTTTACTACCAGTTCTTTACTTGTGAAGATAATTCTCCTTACCTTACAGAACTTCCCTTCCTTCAACTTGTGTCCATTTTGTCTTTTGTGTTGTATCTCGAAGAAAAATCTGGCTCCTTCTCCCTAGCCATGCACTATATGAATTAAGACAGCACTTACATTCCCCCCAAACTACTCCAGGCTGAAATCTGAGCTTCTAATGTGACAATCCTCTAACCATCTTGGTGCCCCCTTGCAGGATCCCTTCCAGTTTGTAAACATCTCTCTTGTAGTCTGTGGCCCGGACATGACATACTGCTCCAGATACAGTCTCACAAGTGAGGGCTGGAGGAGAAAAATTACTTCCCTGAAAAGGCTGCCTATACAGCCTCACTGATGCAGGGTAGCACGTGTGCGGTATTCAGTTTACAGATAAATGGCAAACTGCTGCTCTGTGTTCACCTTCCTCACAATTTTATAGATCCCTGTTGTACGTCCTGCAGCTGCCTCTTTTCCAGGCAGCTTACCTAGTTATTTCCTATATAGGATTCTTTTACTACCAGGCCTGCAGCTCATATCTTGTTTGACTTCCACCCCTTTTAACACAAAAAAAAAATTTCAAAATAAAGCGGCAAATTATTCATAATTTCATAATAATCTAAAAAAAAAAAAGTAGAAGCTGAAGAAGGAAGGATAAAAAATAATTGCTTACAGGGGATCTAGGCAGAGGGGTTATTAAGGAAGTTTCCTATGGGGGTTAAAGCTGGAGACAAAAAGAGCAGGTTCTGATGAAGCATGTCAGTTTGCTGCATATGGTCCTGATAATTCCTGGCAGAGAGGAATTTGCATTTTTTTAAAGGCAATTCATGTTACAATGGGGAAAATACTGGATAGCATGTTATTGCTCTATAAAATGTCCTTTTGCTCCAAAAAGATGACAATTATATTCTCAAATGCTTTTGTTTGAACATCAAAAATACTCAGCTTGTTTGCTGAAGAGGAAATAAGTACAGATTTTATGTTTTTTTCCTTTTATTTTCCTTTTCTACTTCCTCATGAAATTCTTTCATTTCATTTTCTTCATAAAGACATTCTGAAGGCATAGAAAAACAATTGCCCAAAGAATAAACATAGGCCTGTACCTGGTATTGATGATGTCTCCTCAAATTGTCAGCTGCACGTCTCTGAAAAATAGAAAAGAATAATAAAAAAATTAATCCCTGTCTGGAAGTAAAATACTTAACCATAGAAAACAGCAAGCCTGTGCATTATATGGTATCTAGCAAGCTGAGAGAAAAGGTTCAAAATCTGTTGAAAAATGACAGTATTTGTAAAAAGCCTATCATTTGCTTTATAGAAAGGAGAAGGCTGCTGTGGGGAAGGCAAAGTGGATTTTCTACATTTTTGTCAAAATGCTTTTATTCCTGCATCAGCATGGATGTGGTGGGGCAGCCAGGTCACAGGTTGCAGAGCCCCATGGTCAATGATCTGAGATAGAAGTGGAACAATGGATCATGTCACTCACTTGCACAGAATGAAGCATGTTTTACTGAATTGAAAAAAGCTCGACTCATGTCAAGTTAAATTTTTCTTGGGAGGTACACAGTGAAAGAGCAGGAGTCAATGGATATGAGTTACAGGAAGGGAAATTCTGTATGGAAAATCATCAGCACAGTGGGGTTCGTAAAGCCATGCTGTTAGCAAGACACTTGCCATGGCTCCTAATGTCTCATTTAAAATAAGGCTAACCAAAACCTGCACTATAAAACTATATTAATGAGAAAGTTCCCCCTTAGTTCTCTGTAAAAAAACTTAGTGAGAGAGGTGTATGGAGGAAAGAAATGGCTTTCAACACATTTTGTTAAGGAGGGCAGGTAAAAGAGATGGTAATTCTGAAGAGGAGTGGCAAAAAAAGTGTGGTAGGATGAAAGAATAGCCCAGGTTTCAAGCAGGTGTTGTTTTAGATTATACTGCCATATCTACAGGTTACCCAGAAAAAGATGGGGAAAAATGGCCTGAATTATTTTTCCCCTTGAATTCCTTTTGTCCTCAATTGCATAATGAGAAATATATCCCCATCCTCTACCTTAATTACCCCTAACTGGTGAAAAAAACAGCTTTAACTTAGACTCTCATGTCTGCTGCTGACAAGAAAATAATGTGTCTGACCACTAATTCTATTTCTACAAAACAGAACACTTAACAGCAGCTTAAAACGAAGTGAAAGGACATCCAAGGGACTTGTTAAAATTAACATCAGTTGAAAAGTAAGTAAGGCAGGGATTGCAAGTTTAGGAGGTTTTTTGTTTGTTTTGATTTTTTGTTAGTTTTTGGTTTTTGTTTTTGTTTGTTTGTTTGTTTTGTTTTGTTTGTTTGTTAATTTTATTTCTTTTTTGCAATTAATTTGACACATGCAGTGGCTTTGCGGTTGGGCTAGCAAAAAATAATAGAAAGGAGGAAAAAAAATCTTTTCTTAATCAGTCTGAACAGCCGCTGTGGGGTAGGGCTTTGTACATGAGAATACTTTCTTCAATATTTTTCCAGATTGTGTTTCTCCGTCTATGCCTTGTCAAAGAGAAAATGGATATTTCTTGTGTTTAAGGATGGAGGGATGGGCGAGCTTACCCATCACCAGGGCTGGAGGGGACAATGCAGCTGTGGGAAGGCTCATACCCTCACAACACCCGAATTTAGCTGCTTTTTCGAAAAAAAAATCTCAGCTTTCTTGAAGTTGACCACACGGTGGAGATGTTTCATTCTGCTGAGAGAGCACTAAGGAAGCCCGTGGCTTAGAGAGCTCTCAACAGCAGATCTGACTCACAGGTGAAGGGAAAAACACTTTAGGGTGTAATGGAAACACACTTCAGGTAAAGTGAATAACTCCTAAGTAAAAAAAAAAAGCTGATTCTTGTCTTGCACAATATTTCCTGCAGCTGCTGTCTGCTCTGCTTTATTTTGCAGTGAAATGTGAAATAAATGCATAGGTTTAATTCTGTACCTGTAACAAGAACTACCTAGATAACACTTATCAGAGGCTGTGGCTTTTCCACTTAATGTAATGCCAACAAGTACAGTTTGGGATAACTATGTGAAAAGCTTTGTGTAATAATGTGTCAGAACAGTTCTACTGCACTGAATTGTTTTCAGTCCATACCACCAAGAAGCTGAAAGGAAATTAATTTAATTGTATGTTTTCATGCACAGCTACATACCTACTCCACTGGGAATTACACTTACATGTAACCTATCAAATTTATTATCACCAAACAGTTCTCTATCTCCCATTTCAATATTTAGGTTCCATCTCCAGTTACTAATCATCTTTTGCTTCCTTTTGAAAGCAAAATTAATCTTTTCCTGAACACATCTGAAAACCAGGCTACTCAGTAGAAATAAAATGTCTTTAACATTCATATTGTCCTTATTTAGTTCTCAGCTAGCTTTTCTCTACTCAGTTATAGTCTAATTTATGGTTCAAAATTTGTTTCAAGTAACTATTGTTCTATGTGCATGAAGAGGTTGGAAATTATGGCTGGGAAAGGAATGAAAGTTTAATTTGACTAAAAATAGCAACAGAGTGAGAAACATGGTTGTGCATGTTGAATACAATAATGAAATTGAAGGGGATGCTGTTGTCACTTTCCAAAAGGGGGCACTAATATCCTTTAGGAAGCTGTAATACTAGCTCCACTAGTAGTGATAACTATTTTGTTCTTCCTGTTTATGCCATTCCTAGTAATTTGCACTGTTTTGAAAAAAGATCTCTTTAGAAGTCAAAAATTTAATAAAATTGTATTACTTTGATGTGTTTTATTAAAATGATATCTTTTATAATGCAGGAATACAAATCCAATGCCTGCATTTGACCTTAAACTGCTTAGTGATAAAGGTCCAGAAAATGGAACTATTGTCTGAAGTTCTGGGATATATACCTCATCTTGAATAGAAGATGGATTTTAAGGATTTTTTTAAAGGATTAGGACTTATCGGTGTTGACAGAGAGCCTTCTCCATGAAATGGTTCTTGGCTATACAAGGAACACTCCAGATTATTGATTTCCACGCCAGATGGAAGGCGTTATTTCTTTGCTCAACTTTCAATAGCACACATTACAGAGAAAATACAAAATGCTTATACTGACTTAGAAATTGCATCATCTTCCACTGGGTGAGAAAAGAATAGGAGAAGAGAAAAGGAGATTTTCTGTGACAAATGATAATAAAATCATGTAGGTTGTTTGGAAAATGATATAAAAATCTGGACAGCTAGAAAAGTAACTGTTTATCTAAACATCAGATGCAAAAATAAAAAAAAATACTGAAGCTATATCCCTGGCAATCCTTCCCATTTTCACTTCTGAAATACTTAAAACTATAGGTAAAATACTTTTTGTTGACTGATCAGATGTAAAGTAGAATGGTAATTTGAGGAAAACGGTACCATTTGTGTGATAGGACTAGGATTTCTTTTCCCATATGTCTTTTTCTTTTTTCTTCTTCTTTCTGAAATAGCAGTGGATTTCAGATGGCCAACAGGACTAACCTAGACACACCCATAAGCCTTGTGCAGTCCAGAAAATCTCAGCTTAATTAATAGAATTATGTTACTAATCCGGTTTTTGCAAAGGTTAGCTAACAAAATTAATAGAACTGATATAGATACAGATATAGATGATATAGCTATATGCAAAGAGCAGCACACAAGCATGCACTTATTTCAGAATTTTAAGTGCAGGAGATAACAGATAATAGCTGAAGAAAATGCTGCATACCTGGGATATGTCAAAATGCCAGAATATAAAAATGTGCTGAACTCTGAATGGTAGAAGAGCTCTGTCTGATTGATAGCAGAGCTGAAATATTAGTAAATCACATGTACCATCCAGGCCTTCTTTCAGCTGAAGCTGTGGCTAGAAAAGCTTTCATCACCAAGGCTGAGCACCGTGGCGCTTTGGAGAAAAAGCCTCTCCCTTGAAAAAGCTCCCCTTGACTTCACCACCCACTGCTTCAGCTGCCCCACTACAACAAAGGAGTGCACAGAACTGACAGCCAAGGAGAAGCAAATTAATTGGCTTTTTTTCAGAGGCACCTCACATTGCTACAGACCGTGTTCTTGCCCATGATAGCTTTGTTATAAACAGCAATGTAGATGATCCTCCCAAGCAATCATGTCATACTTATTTTTACTGGCATTTCTCTTCTTCTTATGGGCCAGATAAATAATTTCACTAGAATGTGTGCAGTAAACTCTCTGACTCTGAACCCTTTCTTTACACATTCTGCCTGCATATACTGAACTCTCAAGTGTACACATATATGAATTTTACAGTGGATTCTTGACACATTTGATTTGATCCTTGACTCAGTCCTAGTTCATGATTTCTGGCTTTTTCTTACCGAGGACCTTTTGCAGAGATCATGCATAATCCTTGCCAGCTCCTTTCTGTCTGTCATCTATTTTGTAGCCTCTAGCACTGACTCACTCTTTGGATGCACACTATTGCTTTTTCTACTGGAAAACACCACAGTACGTCACTGCTGATTAGTGCTTCCTAATAGGAAAGTTAACATTTAGAGATCTCAGAACAGAATGTTTTGAAATCTGAGTTCTGCCATACAGACAATGTGGCACCCATCCATCCATATAGCAAATATAAGAAAATCATGTTATAGTATTTTTTTCTCTCCCAGTCCTGGTTGTAGGGAAGGAGATAGAGTTTATAATGCAGGCTTCAGTGAGAAGGAGCAGATCCCAACAAAGCTTATCTTGTAACTCAGAGGCCAAAGTTATTACAGGGGATATACAAGTGAGCTCAAGTAATCTGAGATCCTTGAACAAAAGGCAGAAAAAACTCTTCATTAACTTTTGGTTGAAAGGGCATAGAGATTCTAAATTTAATTTGTGATGTAGCTTGTTGGGACAATTGAAAAAGTTCTAGGAAATCAAGGCTGAGCTGTGGGTGATGGGAAGTTTGTCAAAACTAGAAAGTTTGTTCCCTCAGAACAAACTATGAGATCACTGTGGTGTACCTGTTTGTTGGCCAATGATTTAACCTCTTGGAGAATGCCCAGTTAACAGCACCTGTCTGGTGGTTTGCATCTATCTAATGTGGAAATCAGAGCACAGAGTACATATGCATATCTTACTTTATTTTGGAGCTTGGGTGAATAACTGGGTCTGGAAATTGCAAAATGTCCCAAATTCACATGATCCTAATGGGGCTTGTGTTATGCTGAGGAATTAGCTGAAGGACTTTGTATTTTTATGAGGTGCCTGCCCATATGGTGGGCTGAATTTGCCTGCTTAGCCACAGCCACTCACTTTTTTCAGGCAGCTGGAAGTGTGACTGCCATGATGGCTCTGCTGGTGAGCTCTCTGCTTCAGAAGGGGTTCAGCTCTAATTCCAACTAAGAATCTATTCTGCAGGGGAAACCAATGATGAATATGGCCCTACTGTCCCACAGGCTGTAGGGATTCCACTTTCAAACAATTTAAAAAAATAAATTTACAGAAATCAACTAAAAATGTTCCACATCTCTCCCTCACTGATGTCATCCACTTCCAAACAGTTCAGTAATTAGTGGTTCACATTCAAATCATAAGGAAGCTAGGTTCAGCTCCTTCTCCCAAGAGAGCACCTTAGCTGCTGCAGTATCTTAAAGATCTTGTGAAGGCCATTTCTGTTGCCATAGCTTTTATGCTTGAGGTAAATAATTAAATATCCACAGGAAAATAGAAGTAAATCAGGGTCTTCTCAGCCCAAGATATTTGCTTTAAATGGCACCTGCTCCTTTCTTCAAACAGAAATTTCACCTTGAAGCTGAAAAATCTTTCCAAACAACAGCTTATTTAAAACTGAAATATAGTAATTAAAAAGTTTGGTGCTCAGAAATTTGGGGGGATTTTAACTTAAAAACAAAAGGAAAATTCTATTTGGAAAAATTCTCAAGCAGCTTGGTGCATAGATTCCCTACCCTTTGGGCCTTTGCTGCACCAGTTTTCCCAAATCTAAGATGTGGGTTTCCTGGAGGTGGTATTTATGTACCCTAGCAGGAGGCAGGTGCAGGAAGTAGAGATGATCTTTCTGAATCCCCCTCCTCATCATGCCATTCAGCATTGGGCTGGGAGCACCCCATATCTTTCTTTATTATTCCACTTATCCAAGAATGAGTTTACTCCCAAATCTGCAGTTTGAGAGGGTAAGAAAAAGGAAAAAAAAATATTTCCTTATCCCAGATGGAAGGTCTGACAAGAAATACTGTCCTGAAGGTTTAGCTGCGATGCATAAAGGTATTCTGTATCTGTCTCAGTCAAAAAGGAATATTGTGTTAATCAACCCTCTGCTATACACTGGCATCATACCATTAATTTTAATATCATTCTCTCAGTTTACACTAGCTAATCATCCCTACCAAATGTTTAACAAATGCCTAGAAGCATTGCCCACTCTCCCACACAGACAAGTACATCACTCTCTCTCTTGACTTTTTCTTTCTAACAACATCTCATACTTTCTCCTTCTGTTGGTCTCTGCATTTACTTTTTTTACTTCCTATATTACACAGAGATGTTTTACTCTTAAAATTATTCACCATTCATGCTAGTTCATGTTCTTTTTAAAATTTCTGTATGAATCACTGTTAGTCTTAATGTTTGGGGTTTTTTTTCAGTTTGTGTTTCTTGTAGTCCATTACTGGTTTGTTTCAATGTCACCCTCATGTTTATTAGCTTCTTTTCCTGGCTGTTTCTTTCCTATATGTACAAATATGACAGCTAAGTGAAACAATCTTGCTTTCACAATTTAGATACTGGCTAACAGTACCAGTATATTGCAATAAGCCTGATTTGAAGCTTTCTACAAAAAGGACAAAATCCATTTATCAACACAGTAATTGTGAATTAGTTTTATATGTTACTTTTCCTCTTTACCATATATCTACATGCATGTGAACTTGTTCCTCCAAGTACATCTAAACATTAAACTGTATTCCAGGATATGACAGCAGAATAGGTAGGAAAAACTTATTACTCACTTATCAAGAAATGGGGAAGAAATAAAAAGAAAAGGTTGACATAGTAATGGTCATCAAAGAATTGTATCATATCCCCTGACTTCTTTGAAATGAATGGAAGTTTTTTTTATAAGAATCAATAGCACAAGGGCTATACCCCTTTCTTTTCCCCCTTACCAACATTTGACTCTCATACTCTTACTTAATGCTTGGCTATCTGAATTCCTGACAGACTTGAAACATTTATATTCATCAAATCACTATGGTATAGAGAAAGTGCCATTATCCACACCTTATCCCAAATAGTCTTCTTCACGCTAGAGGTGGCTAAACTCAGTCTAGTTACTGAGGTACTGACTTGGGAAATGAAGAAAACATAACTAGAGGGAATTAATTGTTGGTGGATTAGGATTTTGCCTGAATATTTGCACTGACAGTATAGAAAAAGTGTGTCACTGACTGAGGTATCTCAAGCAGATAAAGTTAGGATGGAAAAATTGAAATCTGTTTTACCCACTGCAGCTACAAGAGAAAGTAAGTGGCTGAGATATTACAGAGGCATCTGCTGAATCCAGGTGCAGGACTATTCTTGGTCGCCTTGTGTTTCTTTTCCCTTCATTTTTTCCCCTAGAAATGTCACTGCTAATCAGCAGTATCAGAATATGGTATAATTTCAGAATGTGATTCTTAAATAGCTCTACCTTTAAACTCAAGAAAACAAGTCCAAGTAAATGCTGTTATCTTTCAAAATATTTTTTTAATGGGAACAGTTTTTGGTAAGAATGCTTTTATGTTAAACTCATTTCATTACATGTAGAGAGACAGAGACACAGAGAATATCTCGTGATGAATACTTCATATGTGAGTCTCTGGTTCATGGTATTCAATTATACCTGAACTGTGACACTTGAGCTAGGGATTAGCAACCAACAATTCCGACACTGGCAGACAAGTACACACATTTATCTCTCGTATTTTTTATTGCTCTGAATCTTTCTTGCACTATCTGTAGATGAAGCACAGTCATGGTTCATACTGTCATGGTAGAGGGACAAGATGATGCTTTCTCTTCAAATACATTGACATGAATGTAAAAAGTAAACATTCTCTGCTAGAATTATTCTCTAACTCATATGCATATTATTTCACAGCTCAGACACTCTATAAGGCTGAGAAAAAGTCATCTATATAGCAAAGAGGAGGACTACAGGCAGAGTAAACCACACAACTTACCCCTATTGTTCCAAAACTTTCAGGCTTTCTTCTAATTTTTTTCTTGCAAAGGTGTCTCCATAACCATTTGATCAGATACCACAAAGACTTTGGGCTTGGTATGACATTAAAAGGAGTGGGTAGAGTTCCTCCTTCTTCAAAGTAACTCATCCAGAGTTTCGTTCGAGCAAACTTCCACTCAATGTCTGCATGATCCTGCACACAAGAAGCACATCATCAGCACAGATGTTGCTGTAATTAAGGAGGCAAAATAAAGCTCTCCAAAAATCTGAAAAAAACCTAAAACTAGAACAACCTTGAAATACTAATGAACTGCCTTGTTAAACTACTGTCATCTTTTGACAGAAGGTCTTTAACACAAAGTAAAGCTAAGCTGCTTTAGCTCAGTAAGATGTACGATATGTAAAGTATGTATCTACTTATAAGCACTTCTTTCACTGTTACAAGCTGTTAAATAATGGGAAGTCTCTCAAAAAACAGAAAAGGTAATTACAAGCAAAGAATTACTACATTTCTGGAAGAAACACTACATTTCTGGAAGCAATGTTTTGTTATAATAGCAGCTCACCATTATTCTGCTAATTATGCTGCTCTGCAGCAGTTTCAACAAGTCAGTAAGGCTCATGCATTTTCTTAGAAATTACCAGTCCCCAAAATTCACAAATAGATTATCCAACAAATCATGAGGCTACTAAAACTATTGAGTTAAGCATAGTTTTTCCCCTGCCAATTGAGAATTCTATATTTGGGTTAGGTTGTGGGGTGTTTTTTTTTTATTTTTATTTGAAATTTTATTTCTTTTGGAACCTATATAGTATTGTATAATTCCCAAAATTTTGGGAAAATGAAAGCTAAAGGCCATGGAAAGATATCTAAATCCCAGCAGCTGAACAAGAAGTTTAAATCACAAATGTTAGATTTGGATAGGCAAGAACTTCAGCTATATGAACTTCAGCTGTACTGGCCATACAGTAACAAAAGCAACAATTTAAAAGCTGTAGCAGGAAAAGTATACTACCTACAGCCCAAGTTTTGGTGAGTGGTACTATGCTGTGATATGGTTCAGTAGCTTCTGACAACTAGAGTTATACAAACACAGGTGGTCAGTTTTTCTTTTGTGGAAACACTTGTAATATCCAAATCGGAAAAAAAAAAAAAAAGCACCACATTTTAAAATCTTAAGACTGTGTAGCTTTATTTTGTTTGCTTTCTGCACGATCATATTTGAATTATCATATGATGAATCAGTGTTTATTTTTCTTTGTCTCCTTAATAGACAGTTTAGAAATAAAACTATGCCAATAGCTCTGGTAAGGATAAAGACAGATTTCATTAAAGGAGGAAACAGGACACTGTTGAATGAGAAGACATGACCTTTTGTTTGAATAGCCACTGTCCGTGGAACATGGGCCCCCAATTTCTGTTAACTGCATATCCATGTCAGATTAAAAAAAAAAAAATAGCAGCATTTCAAATGTTAATAAATAGTATGTATTAAAAATGAAGCAGAGACAGAACAATCCTGGGCAGTCTTTTCTAAGAAGAGGCCCTGCACAGTGCAGCTTGGGCAGCAGGGCTGTAGCTTACTGGCTTCACTTGCCAGAAGCCCCAGGACACCCTTCTCAACCCACCAGCGGGCTTCTTCATCAGGGTCACCTCTTCCCCATTGGGTGTTGTGGTGAAATTTCTCTCTACCCAGTCCAGCTTAAATATGATTTTTTTGTCCTTCCAGAACAGTGCAAAAGAATTAGAGTAAATTTCTGTATTTGTCCCAATGTCCTCTCTGTGAAATGTTTTACTGCCAGAAAATTTGAATGTAGGAACAGAGAGAGGGTATATATTATAAGTGATCTAAAAATAAGGAACAACTTACAGCAATGAGTTGGTAAGAGTTATTCATCATGGCTATTAGCATGTTGAGTAGAACAACCAGAGATATTACATTATAGGTACCAAACATGGTGGCCCCAACAAATTCAGTGAATTCATGCCTCGCTTTCACATTGGTCACATAGAGATTGATGAGTCCAAATATAGACCAGAATAATGACTGCAATGTTTCAAATAACCTGAAAAACAAAACCCAGAAGGAATAGCTGTATAATAATAACAACACATTTAGTTTTAGATTGTTCAGTTTCTCCCAAAACACACAAAAGTTCTTGACTTGACTGAGATGAATGACACTTATCACAATACAGCCAACACAGAATCATCTTTCTAGTGAAAAAATGGCCCGGTGTTTCAAATCTGGGCCTCCAGATATACAATACAAACTCTATAAATACGCCTGCAAGCAAAAGGCTGATCTTGCTTGAAAGTTTTATTCAAACTTCAGAGAGATTAATAAAGTTTCAGAGATCTTATGTTGGACACCTTCTTTTGAACTATTTTGACCATTTGCTTTAACTATAAGAGGTAGAGTAAGGATCCAAAAGTAACTCAATGACTGTGTTCCACGAGGATGTTGAAAGAAGCATGGTATCCTCATGTTATGCAATTCTGGTTTGTTGAGAGCCACTGAGATAAAAGGAGTTGAATAATTAGAAAGACATTATTATCATTAGCATATGTTTTTATAAAGAAGGGTGACACAAAAGAGACAAGCATGCTCCTCTCAGAAGAAATTTGTGTTTTTATACCTAAAGAATATGATATTCCCTTAGAGAAGTTTGTACAACAAACAGCTAGGAAGCTAGTAACAGTGATGAACTTTAAAAAATAATCCTCTACAGCTCGATAGATTGAAAAATTTTCCCTTTTGTTCTGTGTTCAGCTACACTGTACTGTCATAAGAATGGTCCTGGTTAACTCTTTTCCTTCAAAGTATGGAGCACATAAAGCATCACAGTTTGGCATGACACCTTCTGACACTAGAACCAGTAGTCCCCACTATTTCCCAGATGAATGTTGCTTCCCTCAATGCTGAGCTCTGAAAAATTTCTACGTGCTTTTCTGTTCAGATCACAGAAAGTTTAGTCCTGCACAGGTCTTATTAATATACAACATAAATATACTGTGCCTGAGAAAAGTTACTTGATTAAGATGATATAAAGGCTGCTATTTTTATAAAATAATTTCCTCTAAAAAGGAAGCCATTGGTAATAAATATATTTAAAAAAACAGCCTAGATACACAGAAGTTAATGGGGAATGGACATTTATAGAAGTAGTTTGATTCAGGTTGGAAGGTGAAAGACAGGAGAACTAGTGGTATTTGGTAGTGTTCTGGTACTATAGATGAACTAAAAACTATAATGAAGTAAAATTGATTTTAAAATGAAAGAAAAAGAAACAGTTTACAACAGAAATTAGAAATTTAATTATACGGAATAGAGTCAGTAGAATCTTGGACTGCATGTTTTTTTACAGCCTATCACATTTACAAGGAATCTTCATGTTTTAGAACACCAGACTTATTTAATGCCCACAGGTGGCCATGGAAGAAATGCAGAGTGACAGCTGCCTGGATGAGCAAGATCTGAACTGGTGATCTTATGCAACTTCTAATCCCTTTTATCTTCCTCTTATCTCTATGTTACATTTTATCTTTTGAGATATCTTGAATTTTACAGACCACATGTGGTATTAGGTGAACATTATTAGAGTGATGAAATTTTAATTTTTTTTATTATTATTAGGGTAATATTGGATGTGTTTGTCAGGACACCACTGTAATACCAACAGAAAACTGAGGTTCTTTTCTGTAAACAGCATATAAGTGATTAAAAGTGATTTGGGGAGAGGGGGAGGATAGAAATAAATAGCTACTTACGTTGAAAATGCATTATTCTGCTTTTCACATCGTATTCCTTTGCAGTTGCCAGGTTCATTTGTCTCATAGTAGAAGTACAGCTGGTTCAGTCCATTTGCAAAAGCGAGCAGCACAAGGCAGTATATGAAGAGAAACTTCAAAATGTCCAGCAACATTCTTCCTAGAGATATCTGCAGAGGTCCCAGGTGAGAATTTGCAGTGAATAATGAGATCAAGCGCAGAGAGCTAAAGATGTTTGCGATTGCAAACAGGGCCTCAGCCACCAGGGTTGGATGCCACATGTCCCAGCTCTCCCGTGGAACCAACCCACTATACTGAAAACAAGCAGAAGGGAAGAAATTACTCCTCTATTTTGATGCATAAACAAGCATATCAGTTTCTTTATAAGCTGCTCAATTAATTTGCAGATATCACAATAAATTTTAACAGTAGCAAAATTTTTCACAGTTTAAAAATTCTGACACTGCAAAATGAACAGTTTTGAGCACCTTGCTTTTTAGAATTATTGAAATTTCCAGCTGTCCAAGCAGGTAAATTATTGCTTTGAAGAAAAGTGCAGGCCTGACAGTGATGGATAGAAACCCACAAAAACTCTGGCAAGTAGGAAGAAAACATTCAATCACAGAGTAAGTATATCACTTAATCACAAATACTGGACCAGTGATGAAAAAGATGTTTATTAATGAACCATGGCAAACTGCTTATGTGTCTAATTATCAAAGAGTCTGAGCCCTGAAACGGTGACTTGTGTTCCAGCTCTACCAAAAAAAAATTCTTGAGGATGAAAGATATTTGAACTGAGGCTTAACTAGTGTGGCAGACTCATTATTATTTATTTGGTCTCATTAATCTGTTTCATAGAACATATCAGAGGACAGAATCTATGCTAGGAAGCCCTCTAAAAAGAGGATACTATTTCCCCTGTACTGGGCACTGGTGAGGCCACGCCTGGAGTGCTGTGTCCAGTTCTGGGCCCCTCAGTTCAGGAAGGACATTGAGATGCTTGAACACGTCCAGAGGAGGCATCAAGGCTGGTGAGGGGCTTGGAACACAAACCCTGTGAGGAATGACTGAGGGAGCTGGGGTTGTTTAGCCTGGAGAAAAGGAGACTCAGAGGTGACCTTATCACTCTCTACAACTTCCTGAAGGGTGGTTGCAGTCAGTTGGGGGTTGGTCTCTTTCTCCAGGCAATAACTGACAGAACGAGAGGACACAGTCTTAAGCTGTGCCAAGGGAAGTATAGGTTGGATATTAGGAAAAAGTTTTTCACAGAAAGAGTGATAAAGTACTGGAATGGCCTGCCCAGGGAAGTGGTAGAGTCACCATCCCTGGATGTGTTTAAAAAAAGACTGGATGTGGCACTCAGTGCCATGGTTTAGTTGAGGTGCTAGAGCATGGGTTGGACTTGATGATCTTGAAGGTCTCTTCCAACCTAGAAATTCTGTGATTCTGTGATAATATAATAAATATGATATGATATGATATGATATATGATATGATATGATATGATATGATATATGATATATGATATGATGCAGATTTCAAAGAGGGACTGTTGTGTTATCTGTATTTATCTACTTTAGACTACACAGATGCACCTTCAGAGCTGCTGGGCATTCCCTGAGCAGTAAGAAAAGGCACTCCATGTGTCACTGGGGCCAGATGACACAACATAAACAGGCATCACAGAATTTCACCACACTTGCCCTACAAAGAAGGTGATCAGTCTCAGAGTGGTTCAGGAACACCTGTTCAGTAACTTGAACATACATTAAGTCTGTAGGACCTGATCAGATGTGTCCCAGAATCCTAAAGAAACTGGCTGATGTAGTTTCCAAGTCACTGTCCATCATATTTGAAAAGTCCTGTCAGTCAGGACAATGTGCAATGTTGGTGCAATGTGTCTCTCTTTCCAGTCACTGAAGTCTCCAGTGACTGGAAAGAGGGAAACATTGCAGCCATTTTTAAAAAAGGGAGAAATGAAAACCTTGGGAACAACCAACATGTCAGCCTCCCCACAGCCTCCCTTCTGTGCCTGGGAAGGCCATGGAACAGATTCTTCTAGAAGTTATGCTAAGGCACATGGAGGACAGGGAGGTGATTTGAAGCCCCAGCACGATTTCACCAAGGGAAAATCCTTCCTGACCAACCTAGTGGCCTTCTATGATGGAGTGACTGCATCAGTGGACAAGGGAAGGGCTGCAGGTGTCATCTGTCTGGACTTGTGTAAGGCTTCTGACACAGTCCCTTGCAACACCCTTCTCTCTAAACTGGTGGATTTGATAGGTGGACTGTTCAGTGGATGAAGAACTGGCTGGATGAGTGCATCCATAGAGAGATGATCAACAGCTTGATGTCCAAATGGGCATCAGTGACAAGTAGCATCCCTCAGGGATCTGTACAGAGACTGGGACTGTTCAACATCTTCATTAATGACACTGACAAAGGGATTGAGTACACACTCAGCATCTTTACAGATGACACCGAGCTGAGTGGTGCAGCTGACATGCCTGAAGGACAGGATGCCATCCAGAGGGACCGGGACAAGCTCAACAAGTGGCCCCATGGGAACACCTTGGGTTTATTTAACAAGATCAAGTGCAAGCCACTGCACCTGGGTCAGGGCAGCTCCCAGTATGAGGACAGTCAGGAGAATGAAAGGGATTGTGAGGAGATGGAGTTGAGGTGCTAGTAGATGCATGCTCACAGCCCAGAAAGCCAACCATATCCTGGGCTATACAAGAAGTGTGGCCAGAAGGCCAAGGGAGGGGTTTCTGTCCCTACACTCCACTCTGGTGAGACTCCACCCGGAGTGCTGCATCCAGCTCCGGCATCTTCAGTACAGGAAAGACACGGACTGTTGGAGCTGGTCCAGAGGGGTACGGTGAAAATGGTCACAAAGCTGGAGCACCTCTCTTCTGAGGAAAGGCTGAGAGATTTGGAGCTATTCAGTGTGGAGAAAAGGTGACTTTGGGAAGATCTTGTGGCCTTCCAGTACCTGAAAGGGCCTCATAGCAAAGATGGAGATAGACTTTTTACTTGGGCCTGTAGTAATAGCTATGAACTTTTTTTAAACTGACAAAGGGTAGATTTGGACCAGATATAAGGAATAGATTTTTTATGATGAGTGTGGTGAAGCACTGGAATAGGTTGTCTAGAGAGGTGGTAGAGAACCCATTCCTGGAGACATTCAAGGTCAGGCTGGATGAGGCCCTGATCAGCCTTGTCTAGCTGAAGATGTCCGTGCTTATTGCAGAGGCACTGGGCTCCATCACCTTTAAAGGTCCTTTCCAACCCATACCATCCTATAATTCTGTAATTCTGCAATCCAAACTGTGAAAGGGAACAGGGCATTGTTTTGGACACTAATAGTTAGCACAGGCCTCACACCAGGGTTTCTCTAACCAACTGGTAGTGCATGTGAAACTGTCCCAGTGTCTGACAGCAATCCCTGACACAATGCCATTTACTCATATACAAGCAGCCACAGCAGCTGACAGGTTTGTGGATTTGGGGATAAGAACTGCAAAACTGAAAAATAGCCCATTAAAGAATTAAGAATTACTCAGCCTTACATTTTGTTCACCTGTGATATTTGTTTTCTACAGAGCAGTGAATTAAATCTAGACCTGCTGGAATCATAGATCATTATTCTCTTCATTAGACTATCCTCTCTCTAATGATTATGCTCATCTGCCCTGTCCACTATGTCTCTTTAATCCAGTTCTGATTGATTGAAGATCAGTGATGAAAAACAGGCAGTAGAAAACAAAATTTAGCTACCGGAGACAATACCTAAGAGATAAAACAAGAAGAAAAGGCAGAAGAAAATATTTTCAGTGTTTTTGAGGAGAGCTGAGAACTTCTCAGCATGATTCCTATAATGTCTTTCTTTGAATAATATTTTACAGCACATTACTGCAAATTCTCATGGCACTTTACAACCCTCACAGCCGAAAACTTGCACTTATTAAATAACTAGGAATAATTGTCTGAACAAGCAAGGATTGGTACTTAACAGTGCAGTAGATACTCAGATTAGTGAAAAGTACACAGTGTTTTGGGGCTATAAAGTAAAATACAGTCATGAAGAAATGTAAAGAACATATATGAAACTGGGAAGAAATGAATTTTTTGGTAGAGAATCAAAAAGTATCAAACTGCAGACATATTTTAGGTGAGGGCAAGTAATGGCAGATTCCAGGGAAGTTACAGATGTGGGGGAGTTGGGAGAAATCTAAGGAAATACCCTTCTGAGAAGTACATGGAAGTACAGAATACTGAATAAATGTATCACATGATATACCAAGACAACAAGAACCAAGTGTAACAAGTCAGGTGTGGATAGCAGTATCTGCACTCTGCCACCTACTTTTACAGTCTGCAAAGAGAAATGAGAATTTCTAGAGTAGTGTGAAAGCAAATATCCCACATAGGTGAGTTGCTTTTTAACTTTCTCACTTTCTCATTGATTGTTGGGGAACAGAATTACGGCTTACAGCTGTAATCTGGCAAGATGTATCCAATGTCACTTTCTAGAAGAAATGATGTTAAGCAGAAAGGTGAGGAAAAAAGGACTTTGTCTATGATGTCCTTGATAAAGTCACAAAACTGATTTGTTCAAACATTCAGAAAAGATCAAAAGACCTTTTATTTGTAAAAGGGAAATCAAAGGCACAACTGTGATATTTCAGCAGAAACTGACTCTTCCCTTTTTGGGCCCAAGTGCTTCCTGCATGTTTGGATAGAATTCAAGAGGTGTCACAGTTGTAAGCAGAAAGTGATGGCTGTTATTTAAGTATTGAAGAAACATAATTTAGGAGACTGGAAATACTTGGCAGAAAAAGTGAGAAAAGTGAAGGCCCAAGAGCTAAGTTTGGAAATTGTCTGAGATATACTAACTGCAAGAAGACAGCAAATAATATAAAGCAAATAATAAGAGGTCTCTAACAACAAACCCCTATTGATTCCACGAACTAGAGCAGATGATGCTGAAAAGGAATCTAGAAACATTAAAGAAAAACCTAGAGAACAAAGCAGCTTTCATGTAAGAAGGAAAATACAGAAGAGGAGCAAAAAGACTAGGTATACTAAAACCAGGAACAGTGAAGAAGAATAAAAAATGTATCTTAGAGCCAAACCATGGAGAATTGAAGTATTTTTTCTCTCACTTGTGTGTGTTGAAGTCCTTCTGTTCTACACAGGATAAATAAATTAATATTGTTCTAGGGAGTGGAAAATGCTAACAGAAAACAGCAATACTGAGTTTTCTGTAAATCATGATGTTGATAGTCTGCAGTACTGTATTTAGTGACCCTGATGAATTTCTGTCCCCCCTTGAAATGCAAACACCACCTTTTGACGTGCAACAAAGCCAACCACCACTTAATTTGATTAAATAACACCTATTATTGGCTCAGTGGTTGAAGGAAATTTACACGGCACATCAATGGAAAATTAAGAAGGACAGAAAACAAATTGAGCAGCATATAAACTGTAGCATTTCAAGGCAAATATATGATGCTTTTGTGATATCAGCCAGGGAATACAAGATAATAATTCTTGATCCTTATGCAAAGGAATTAAAATGCAAATTCAATATCTGAACCATTTACGAGATAAAAAAAGCTGAGTGATGCCTGTTTTCCCATCAAAACAAACAACATGAACTCTCGATCTTTTGGAAGCACCACAAGAGATTAAACAGACATGTAGATCAGGCTACCTGAATGTTTAATGGGCTGTTGGACCTCAGTCTAAGGTGACCCCCTTGTTTCTGGTCAGAAAGAGAGAAGTAAAATAATACAAATTTCAGGAAAAGTACTTAAAATCCTTTCCTGAAAAGTCATATGTAAATGTGAACTCTTCCTATTTTAAAATGTATGTACCAATCTTTGCATTCATTATGTGGATTTTCAAAGCAGCAGTAGGAAGGGGGCAGAGGCATGGCCTAGCAGAGAGCTTTAAAATCGTAATTGCACTGAGGAATTGAGTCCATAATTTCTCTGGGGTGGAGAGGTGTTAATCCTCCTATGTAAATGAACATTTAGTCTGTGAATCTGGTAAAATATCCATCAAAACCATTTTACAGTGCAAACATGTAAGATGTTTGCTTCCACAGAACTGGTGGCAGGAGAGACCTATAATCTTATTTACTACTGGACAAAGTAGACCCGACACAGTGATCATTAAGCAAGTAAATGTTGAGACAAATAATGTACTTTAGCTACTTTTCAGAGTTCTTGCCCTGAACAGGAATTTGTTTCCTTACTAGATCTTCATGTCAGTAGCTGAAGCATGTTATCAGCAACATGAAATTGTATGTGATTTCTAGTAGAATTGAATACAAGCAGCACTAGGTCCAATGCTCAGGTTTAACAAGTATTTAAGATAAAGCAAGCAGATTCTGCACACATGCTGGCACTGCACTTAACTGTACACATAAGAACAAAATAAATTATATTCAAAAAAACCATAAAAAGAACCAATTTTTCTTAACGCAGAATGATTTCTACCTAAAACCCTCCATAAAAACAAATGTGTTGCTTAAAATCTGTCATCTTGTACTTTGAGAAAATTGTGACAACGTACTATATATTATGATATTTTTATGGAGGAGTGAGCACTTTCAGTGGATATACAGGTAATTTAGGAAGACCTAACATGTTGATACAGAGACAAAAAACCATAGGCCGTCAAAAATTATAAGAGCTCCTTATTTTATTTGAATACCGGCAATGAAACCAGTAATTTTGAGTTATCTTAGCAGTTCTCTCATCCTGAAATTATACACTTTGGTGAATTTTACACTACTCCATCAGCTACTCTAGATAATATCCATCTACTTAACTACTGCATCATTCAGAGAGCCTTAAACAGGCAACCAATACTATATTTTACTCTGGGAATATATATCACCCAGGACAGTAGCATTGGGACACTCATAATTTTATTCAAGGGAGTTAGTTAAATTGTTTTTTTAGGTGGCTGGAAATGATCCATAGAAGATAGAATAAATTTAGGAACTGACCTTATATATTTGGTTCAATAGAGACAAAATAGCTGTAACTTAGAAAAACTTGACTCACAATGCTTAGGAAAAGAAAATTAAAGCTTTACATTAACGCATACTGGTTACATTTGGCATCCTCTCAATCTCCTCTGGCATAGTGGCAAGGAACTCTGTTGTAGGCATATGAAGGAATGTGGCAGCGTATTAAATCACACTTGTATTCCTCTGTTCATTACTTCATCATGTGTTTCAGTTGACTAGCATAGCTGTTTTAAGCACTGTATTCATTATGATTAAAATGTAAGCACTAATTTGGAGAGTAATGGATGCACGTTATCCCAGATACTGTCACCTTGGAATCCGATTACTGTAAGCAGAAACCATTTGGGAGATGAAAGGATTATAATGTCTTCTAATTAGTATTATTCTGAAGTGAATAATTGGCCATCTCCAATGCTTTGGAAACATCTATTTTAAATGAACTGTGTGCTTTGTTGCAAGGGACAGTGAAATGACTATTTATTTTCCAGTCACTTTATGATAAGGCATCTTTGTGTGTAAAAAGGCATTTCATTAGCTTTGAAATGACAATTCACCACTCTTTGGAGCACCTTCCTCTTTCAGGCTACAAATTTCTTTGAGTGAGAGGACTTCCAAAGGTTTGCAGCCAGAGACCCAGCATGTCAGAAACCTTTCATCAAAGAAGGCTGATGTGTCAACACATCCCAGGTCTTTGTTCGTCCCTGCTCCTGACTGGCTGACCCATGGACCCTTGTGAACAGACACAAGATGATACAAATTAGAGCTCCTAAGTTCCTCTATGTCCGTGGCAGGGCTGCAGCACAAACAGCTGCTGTTTGAGGAGGGGAAGTCATAACTGGCTACTTGATGGCTCTCTCCTCATCCCAGTCAAAAGTATCGTGGGCAGAGGAGGGACTCTCCTTCCATGCCTACAGAGCAGTACTATTGCAACTATAAATTATTGCTGGTGGCAGCTAACTTGAAAAAGCTGATCAATGCTGATCAGCTGATCCCAGTGGCCAGGAAAAATGGGCTTATCTTTACTTGGATGTGATAAGAACTCTATGACAAATGTTAAAAAAATGCTTTAATTTCCTTTCATATGTGGTTTCCTTGCACTTGAGACTATTTTTTGCTCAAAATATCTCTTTTTATGAGAAATTTCTTTCATACTATGTATTCACGTGGAATAGAAACAAAATGTTTGCACATGTTCTATGCTTTTGGAAAGAGGGGCTGTTCTGCTGGAAGATATTTAAAGCAGTGGAAATATAAGACTATTCACAACAAGTCCATGAAAAGAAGGTAAAAATGAACATACCCAACCTCAAATGAGTTATTGTTATTCCCTTTTTACTTTTTCATGTTGCACTTATAATAAATTTTCAAAAGAAATTAAAATCTTGCTCTTTAGTTCGCCCCACCAATTTTGACTACATATTTTGCCAGTTGATCTGTCTGATAGTTGTGTAAAATTGTCTTAGGGGCAATAATTTCTTACTTAAAAATCAAAGATTAACATAAAATGCAAACATTATAAAATATTACAGGTCATTTTCATTTCTCAAGAAATTAACCGTATGACAGTTCAGGAACAAATAAGAAAAGATTGCATGTGCCAAGAAGAAAAAAGCATAAACCCCAATATTTTGTTTGCTGTTATACTTGATTAGTTTCTTGTCATTTCTGCAGAAGATTCACAGAGCACATCATACATCTCTTGCATTGCTTAGCCTCAGGACCTCCAAACACAGAAGGAAGATTGAAGAAGCCTGATTTAATTTATCTTTAAAATGTTGCTGATTTTTCTTTTTTTTAACAGTTTACCTTTGAAAATGCAACAATTTTCAAGGAGATTGTTGCCAAGTACAAGGAATTCATTACAAAATCCATGAGGTTCCACCAATCGTGAATGTAGTCCTGTAGTCCACCATCCCACATCTGTTTAATTTCACCCCAGATAAAACCTGTAAATAGAACATAATTCATTAGGCATGAATGTTAAAAAAGGCTGTGACTATTCTAGACACTTAACTCATGATAGATTGATTCTCCTTACATCACTTACAGCACGTGTAAAGGGAAGGTGGAGAAGTGCTCTAAATTACACATCTGGTTAGGTGAAATTTTATCTTTCCACTGTTTCCAGAATTAATTTGTCACACAAAGTCCCCCCCAAAAAAATTTGCTTGTACCAGGACAATTTCTTCGGTTTTCTTCAATCTCTTTCTCATTGTATCCTAAAAAGTATTAAAAGGGTCTTAAAATAAGTTACCAGTGTCAACTCAGTCCTTGGCAACTGATGCAATGTATTTCAGACTGGAAAATTTATGACTGAAAAAGTCAATCCAGCACAATTTTGGTTGGAACCCACACAATAAGGAAGAGAGTTTCTATTGTTATTGTCAATGTTGAATGAAAGTCTCCCTTTTCCATATGAAAGAGTAGTGTCTCTAGAAGAAAGTCTTTTGTTGACACCTCCCTTTGGGACATGAAGGAATTGAAACTGTTTTCAGGTGTGCAGAGCACATATTTTGCTAGACACAGTGAAATAGAAATATTCAATGCAAGTGGGAAATCTTGCAAGTTGTCTGATATGAACTTGGTTTAACAGCTTCAGAGACACCAGTGTGGAGACTCTTTAATGCTATAAAAATCAAAACCATTCTGAAGAAGATACTCCACATTACTCTATAATATGCTAATAAGACAACACGGTACATTTAGATGCATATTTCATATTATTGTCTACAGAGGATTTTTGATAACAATACAATTGCAGCTTTTAATTTTTCACAGTCTATTTTCTTGTCAGAATTTCTTACTTTGTGCTCATTAGAGCGGCAAAATTCACCAGAAATAAGGCCAATCTCTCACATACTGTTGTTGAGATACAGTTAATTCAACATGGCTTTTTTTTACCTGCTCTTTTAGAAAATGATAAACAGATTTCATGTGGGGCCTATAGAGTTCTGCATTTTCTTAGTATGAGTTTAATTCTCCTTAAACCTTAACATTTTGTCTCAGTGGGTCGTCTGGTTTACTGGATAGAAAACTTGTGATTTTTCTCAAACATGATCCCTAAGAAATAATGTCTGGCCTTCTCTTGTTTGTGCCAGGTAGGTTTTGAGTTATTACAATTTAATTTTGTAGTGTATTGGCTTGGTTTTTCTTGTCTTCTGATTGCTTTCAAAAGGAAAAATTCTCTTCCTCATTAACTTCACTCTCAAAGCTCAGACACATGGTCCCATCTTCTCTCTGTGTGTCATCACCAATAATGATAAGCCTGAGGAGTATCTGAATCATGTAATTGATTCAGTAATTTTTATTTTCACAGGATGAATTTTCAGCCATGCCACCATCACCATTCCAGCATTCTGCAGACCTGGGGTAACACACTCCGAGGAAAGACCTCACGGGGAACATGTGGACAGGAAAGTGGGATAGGCCCATTTTAGTGCCTATTACAGCCTCGACAGGCCTATCCATGGCAACTCTATCTGTAGTGTAGATAAAACTAACCCAGAAAATATAGCACTGCTACAAAGTGAACACTTATTTTAAAGGGGCAATCGATTGCGCTGAGTAACAGTGAGAGAACAGCTGAACATGACTGCATGGCAGCGCCCAATATCCTCTAACAGCACGCACTGCTACACTGCTGTTAGCTGCCCAAATGTCATCACAAAGGCAACACACCTTCCCAAGGCTACTAGGGCAGGATCCTACATGCCTGCCCATTTCAGCTAGTGAAATGACTTAACCACTTACTCTTCAAAGACCTGGTAACTCATGACACGCAGTATGAACATGGTGACAGCAGATCTGCCTCCCCTTCTCTCCACAGTCCTCTCCAACCTTCATCACACAGTCCATGAACTTGCAAATGTCCCTCCTTGCTTTTCCACTGGGCATAAGTTTTTGGGCATAACTTGTCCAAAAGATCTAACCATCATCAGGTCATAATTTTGTGTGCTGCTATGTCCCCTTCACATTTCAGACACTGCTCTGAATCACTGCTGCTCCACCTGCATTATAGCACATAAAAATCACCACTGCAGGTACTGCAGAAGACCTAACTCCAGGCTGCAAGCCAAATTCTGTGTAATACAGATATAGCCCCTCAGTCTCAGTGTCACAGAACAGTGCCTTGCTCTGTTTCATTTAAGAAATTTTCACTTGAAAGTTGCAGGATCTTGACATTGGCAAGACTGCGATGGCACAGAAAGCAAACAGCTTGCATTGACAGGAGATCCCCAAACAGAAAGGCTTTGCAGAAATCAATACACACATTCATAGAATGAAATAATCTTTTTTGTAACTCATCAGAGTTAAGAATCCTCTTTAAAATACACTTTGAAAAGACAGAAATAATAGGCTGGGAAGCAAAATGAGATGAATGCTTTAACAAGAAGCTTTAGGGTAATAGAAGTCTTTTGCCAAGATATTCTATGGTCCACAACCAGTCAAAGATGTGAACTGACACAGACTGCAACAGGGATGCTCTCTGTAAGACTGTTTCTCAGTATTGTATGCTTTGACAGCATTGCCTAAAATATAATGGGATTATGTACAGATTGAAAAAGAAATGTTGACTAATGTTGCTTTACTTGCTATGCTTTGTGAGTGAAAAGCCAGAATGTTTTTCCAAGCATTTCCTGGGCTTCAGAAAATGAAATGTAATTTTAAAGTTAACATTAACAGAGAAATACTGACCTATTATAAAATAGTGGAAGAGAGTATATGGCTGTTGTAAATTTGATCATTTTGAATTAGAAACACAATTAATCAAAGCTACCAGCAATTTAGAAGTAATTTGGTAGCTGAAAGTTCTGAGTATACTTTGACATTGTAAAGATGGTGGTTCTAATTATTTTCTTGGTTCAAGAAAACTTTTATGTTCATCCTGATGCATGTTCTTTTCAAACAAATAGTAATGGAAAATTACTATAGTTTTGCTGGCTGTAACAGAGATGTGATAGTTTGCTCTTGCCAGCCAAAGCATCTAAGTACAAACTCAATATATAAATACAGTTACTGAGATCCTACATGACTCCAGAGAACTTGAAGCTACCCTGATGATAGATGGATATTACATTTATGAAAGACACACAGCCCATGTATGCAAAGGTGAGCTGCCCACACATGCATTTTTGAAAGCGTATTTTGGAACCAAGTCCTAGGGTTGATTGCACAAATTCACAATTCCAGGGCAACCTCATCATGAAAGCTGTGATTAGAGTCTTTGCAGCTGCCAGGTCTCCATGGCTAGGGATTCTTAGTGGGGCTCATCAGGAGCAATGAATGCTGGAAGAACTGGAATCTCTAGAGTTCTGTAAATCCTCCCAAGTGTGCCTGAAGTGCTATCCCAGAAAAGTGTACACTGAAATCCCAGAGCCTTTATGCAAGGCTGAAGATGTCTCTAAGGCCTGGTGAGCTTACATGATGAAGGTGTTCTGAACAGCAAACCTCAGGGATTCCCAGCTGTGCTGTTTAGGTTTAATTTATGGCAGCAAGAGGCCCTGAAATCTTGTAGATCAGAACTGTATCTTTTTTTACAAGAAGGAAGTATCTAGGGAAAAGAAGTCAGACTACTCTTACCTCCACAGGCTCTGACACAACATGGCAATTTCCTTCTGTTACATTCACCGGGAGAATCAGAAAATGACTTGGAAAATCTACGTTCTATTTTTTTTTTTTTTTTTTAAGAAAAATACATCCAGAGATCAGAGCAGAATTATCTCCGTGACCCTGTACACTTTTCTACTTGGAAGATTTATGGATAGCTGGATACTACCTGATTTTATTATGCAAGGTGGCTTTAGGGCATTTCCAAACACGACCTGACATGATAGAAGACATGCAGTGACAAGACTGTCTAATAGAGGCACTGCTACAGGTAGGAAAGAGACACAGAGTCCAGGCACTGCCTGATCATTAATGTGCCAAAGCAGCAACATTACTGCAAACTGACAGAGCTCATGTCAGAGCTACACATTCAGAAGCAAGAAAGCTGACATCTCAGCAAAACAGAGTGGACATTGCCAGCCTGCGCACAGGTACTGGGGAAAAACTGCTAAGAGAAACCAGCCAAAGACAGGGAGTAGATCTAAAAGCAAGACCCTTTTAGACAGTCAGGTTGGAGACAAGTTGCTTGCCAAAAGCCCTCTTTAGCTCCCCTGGGAGGCAACAAGAATCTCCAAGGCAATAATCCTGTCATCTGCAGGTGTGTCAGTCTTCCCAGTGGCTGAAAAGGCTGCCATGGAAGATCAGGCTAATTAAAACAGATGTCTAACTTCCAGATGCCTGTACTTAACTGAAATAATTCCACCCAGAGCAGATTTCACTGTTTTAGCTGGATATTCTTTGCTATATTCTGTTTGTCTCTTTGCTCCAACTGTGTCTTTCCTATCTCTTCACACCAGCCAGATTTAACACCTGCCTCTTAGACCTTCATCTATCCATTGCATGCTGTTATCATTTATTGCCACTTGCAAGGAAATTATCAACATTATGAAGCTCTTCCACCTCATTAATCAAGGACTTAAATTAAAAAGTTGAGGGTAAGACTTTCAAATACTTGCTGCATTGTTTATACTCACATGTTGGAGCAGCAAAAGAGAAATAACAGCATGCATATTTTGGAACAGCCTGAGATGACAGAGACAAATTTCATTAAATGCCCATGGTTTTAATGGGATGAAATAGATAAATTCAGGACAGGAATCCCACAGACCACATGGGGCCCTGGGAATGACAGACACCATGGAGAGGTTTTGGAAAGCATTGGGAATTGTTATACATGCAAGATGATCAATTGCAACCATTTGACTGAAATCCAGTTTGCCTAAAGCAAGAAAGGAACTGAAATTGACCAGAAAAAATGAATTCAGAGAAATAAAATTAATTTGTGAGGGAAATATTTTTTGCAGCATACTTTTTTTAACATTAATTAAAATTTGGTTTTTTTCTAAAATAAACCCTACAAGTAAGTTTCATTCAAAGCAACAAAATGAGAATCTTAGAAAAACAAAAAGCACTGAAATAAAAATGTTCTTAGAAAAATAACATATTTCATTAAAATTCTCATAACACTTTTAAAAAATCCTCAAGAATTTAGTAATAGATATCACATACTGCATAAGAATAATGTGTAGATGCATCAATAGATATACTGATAAGATTAGCTTTTATTTTAGATATTTATCTATAGATTTTGATTTTGAAGCTGTATTTCCAGTCTTGAAATCTTTGGATATTAGATACTGAAATGTCTTTTAAAAAAAAAAGTGGACCTTCTTTTCTTTTCATAAATTAAGACTCTGATGGCAAACCTTGCAACTTTGAGCAGGGCAGCAGCTCAATTCTGTTACAAAATTCTCTGTTCCTTTGGATAAAACCTTGGGCTGAACACAGTATATTTTAGTGCTGGCAGACAACTTTTGTTAGAAAACATTTTGGATTGATCTTGTTTGATCCTTTATAGCTACCTAGAGCTGCAATTTTACTCTTAAGGAACACATCTCTTGGTCTCATGCAAAAGAAACAAACAACAAAGAAGTAACTTCCCTCTGAAATCCAGTCAAAGGTATTTTAGGTTCTTAGACACAGCCTGTCTAAATTCTTATGTTGTACTGAAACTTGAGGAACTGCAAAGACAATTTTTCAGCAACTGTGGATATTCACAAAGATTTATTAAAACACTGCCTTTTGTTGTTTATAATTATGGTTAAAGTCTCATTGTGAACAATAACATCAAAATTTGTCAGAGAGAGATATAAAAGGCAATATCTTGAACTATGTTTGTCTCAAAAAGTTTTGTGGATCCTTTGCTAATTTTGGCCTTACCTTTCCCACAAAAGGTTGGTTACTCTGTGCTATTTTTGTTCCTTACTATTAAGTGATGGGAAGCAAGAGGTTTCTTGGGGTCAATCTTTGCATGCCAAGATCAACAACAGCTTTTTAGCATGTTTCTTGGAAAACATATTTTTGCTGGGCTGTGAAACCATTTAACTGACAAACTCAACTTTGCTCTGCTATGCGATGTAGAGTTTCTCACAGACACAAGAAGAAGTGAGACAAGCTGTGAATGATCTAAAGCTCAGTGAAGCAAAGGAAAGTCCTTCCAGAGAATTTGGTGAGTGTTGATGAGGCTTGATAAAGCTCTTCTGTTTTATACCAGGGCTGATGAACTGATCTCTGCTGGAGGTATATGAAGGTAACAAGAGACATCCTGGCATAATCCAGGGGCTTCCACTCTCTGGGGCATATTTTGTTAACAGAATACAACTATTTCAAGAAAATATGCACAAAATTAAACACACACCTCTGGCTTTCCCATGGGTAAATAGCTGTTTGTGAGGGGAACAACTGTACACAGTGTCTGGGTCCTGTGTCAGGTCAGGCAAAGAAGTGGGAATGGCATGACCAGAGGCACCATTAAAAGTACTTCCCAAGCAAAAAGTCACCTGGCTTATTTTTATTATAATAGAAACAAAACATTTTTCTTTGGCCTCCATTTTGGAAATAACATGACCATTCTAGATCAAATCTTAAAGTCCAAAAAGCCACATATCAGCCAACATCACCAGCAGCCAAAAGTCACATGTCAGCCAACATCACCGAGAACCAAAGACTAAAATAAAATAATATATATGGATAATATTTACCTTAAATACTTACAATTTGGGTTAAAGTAATCGAGTAAAAGGTCCTATTATAGCAATATACTGGCAGTCTGGAGAAGAAGTGGCTTTCCTGATGTTTAAATAAAAATATTCATTACTGAGTCTAGTTTTGGAATACTTAGCAAAGAAGAAATATTAACTGGCTGAAGTGAACCTAATGGAGGGCCATCAAGTTAAATGGGGTCTGGACCGCATGATGTTCAAGAAGAGGTTGAGGGAGCTGATTTTTTTCAGGCTAAAGAAGAGAACACTAATGGGAGGTAAGTAGTCTCATGCTCAGTTGGTTAGAGTATGGCACTGCCAAGGCGGTATGTTTGATCCATGGATGGGTCATTCACTTAAGAGATGGTCCTTGTGGGTCCCTTCTAACACAGACTGTTCTGTAATTCTGTATTGCTATTGCCAGTTCTGAAGAGCCAGACTTGTTCTAGAGGTGCATACTGGAAGGACAAGAGATAGTGGTTGCATGTTGTTGCATGGGATATTGCTACTAGTATCAGGAAAAAAAGTTTACCAATTGCCAGACGCAGGCACTGTGAGAGAGAGGCTGTGAAATACTCGTCCCTGGGGAAATGAAAGATCTGACTGCACAGGAATCTGAACAATGTGACCTGTCTTTGCAGTTAGCCTGTGTTGAGCAGTAATTTGGACTTAATGACCTTTTGTGGCCATTATGTGCATTATCCTTCCTTTAAACACAGTTGTGTTCCTGCTTTGTCTGGGGTTGTTTTTCTCCTCTGTGCTATATATGTCACTATTGGTTATGTATTGTTTCATCTTGGCAGCCATATTACCCTGTGTATCTGCTCCCTGAAACTCCCATGTCAGTTCATACTAAATGTTTAATTTTTACACAACACTTTCTTGACCTAATTTAGAAGATGATGCACACTATACTTGCCCCCTCTATGATCAATTATTCTGAAGTGTCTTGCTGTGCCATCAGTTTGGATGTACATTGTGCTAAGGACTGACAAGACCATACATTCCCATACATCCCACCAGCAGTTTGCTAACCACAAATGCTTGCAATTTTGCACAGTTCCCAAACATCCACATTCTCTATAGATTCATGTACTCCAGTAGTATAAACCATTCTGACAGAAAGGGTGGGGAACATATTATTCAACAGATCCAGTAAGGCTCTATTCCTGCTCCAGGCAGGTTTTTGAACAATGCAATTAAAATGAACATTTAAATATGACCATAAAAGAGAAAAAGCTCATCAAAAGAAATTGCCTAAAAAATGTCCTTTGCTGCAGCCACCCTGAAAAACTGGCAGGGAGCTTTTTAATCATAACCACTGAACACTAAATTTTTCTGGTTGATGCCTTTCTCCTCTGAATTTCGTAACATTTGCTGGTGAAGCAAATGCCACTGTAAAGACAGTACAGTCACTGCTAGGTTTGAGGCCATGGTTTAGGGCCAAAGAACAGCTATGACAAATGTACAAGGATCAACATGATTCTTACAGGAGCAGCAGTCAAGGCACACAGAAGGTGAAGTTGAGTCTTATTTGATTTCCCCTCTGAATCACTTCTATCATGCTCCCAGCATGATAGAAGAGGACACCCAGCAACTGGATGGGGAATATGATGATAGAAAAAGCTGTTCTTCCTTGTTTTTTCCCCAAGATTATATTCTTGTTTTTCCTGTTCATTTTTCAATACTGATGGATTCTCAAGTATAGTAAACAAGCCTATGTTTCTGTAGTGTGAAGCAACAGCTAATAATACGATGACAATTAATTATCCTTATGAGCCAAAGACTGTTTCTTATTTGTTTAAGTGCAAGGACAGGAGATTCTGACTCTTCTTACTGAGAAATTTTTCCACAACTATTTCTTAGGGTTATGACAGCTTTGTAACACTGATTTAGCTGTTCCATGGATAATCACCACATACTGGAGCACCGCTTGTGTAATCATCTAATCATGTAAAAGACAAAATTAATGCAGAAGTTTCCTCAAGAGACTTTTAAAATGTAAAGTCGATAGTCTCCAAGGAAATGTAGCCTAATACAAGTTTTTCCTCTGAGCCTCCTACCCTAGTTACACTTTTAATAGGTGCTAATTATGCACATTCAACCTTCTATTACATAGTAGTTGGCAAACACTAATTGCTATTTGCTCACTGGAGAGCTTAGGTCACTATGGACAGTCTTGAAACTTCTTAAGTTGCACGAAATATTTCTGTCCTGAAGTTCATGTTGATGAGAAAACTGAAACAGTGAGCTCTTCTTCCTCTCTGAATTTTAGGAGAGAGAGTATTGAAATGCAAACTACATCCAGAGCTATTTGAATTAGTAAAAAAAACCCCAAAAATCTATTGTTTAAAATATCAATAGTTTTGACATGTAGTTGCTGCTCCAGGATATCCTTTTCCAAGGAAGTATTTACTTTGTTGTGTTGCAGGTTTCAGAGAAGAACTGTAACCTGAGAGCCACACTAGTTTTAACTCAAATGACAAAATTTTTTTGTTTACATCCAGAAAATACAAAAGTATCTCTATGTACCTCAGATATAGTCTCCCTTGAAGAGTGCTTCATTTACTCTTTTTAAGGATACTGTATAATTTAATGGTTTGAAGAGATGAGACAACAAACTACATTGCAGCCTGGAAACAATCCTTAGCTTATTGATAAAGACTTAAGAAAAATATTAAGTTTATTAAAAGATGACTAGACTACAGTTTGTATGTATGTGAATACGAATAGAGCAGGGTTTGGCTGAGATTCATTCCTTTAGAAAAACAATCACCACCACCAAAAAGCACTGAAAAAAACCAACCAAACAAAAATCCATCAAAACAAAATGAACAAAACCAACCCCCCCAACAAAAGGCCACCAAACAGAAAAACACAACATGAAAAAGACCTAAATATACAAACAAAAAAAGCTGAAATAGACACGTCCATCACATGCTGTGAGCTGGAATGTCCTGTGGAGATGTGTGTCTCCTTCATTAGCACAGGGAAATCAGGTACCTAATGAATTGCTTTAAATTATGATGGGTGAAGCTGAGGCCTCATTATTTGACTGGGCTAAGATACTACAGCAATCAAAACATGAAAGCTGAACACAGAAAATGTGAAACTGGAACAGGAAACTGCTAGTTAGGAGAACACTAGAGATCAGTGTGCAAAATGCATCATTTTGGATGCAAGAGATTTTGGAGGGTATGCATTTTCTAAACAGCACAGTCTAGATTGACTACAAGATATTTAACCAATGGTATCAAAATATTGATCTTCATCCATGCTCAAGAACTTTTGTTTATAGAAGTGGCTCCCTCAATTTGACCTGTACTGCTTGCAGATGACGGGTTTTGCCAGCACAGTCATAATCCAGCCATATGAGTCTATACTGAAAATATTAATGTTTCTTTTAGAAATGATAGTCATCTTAAATGCCATAATTCTCAGGGTTAATGGCATCTTCAAACAAGTGCTTTGGGATGCTGAGTTACTTCAACATCTTCCAAAGTAAACAACTATGTCAGAGGTTGAGGGCAATAGAGGTTCTTCCTCTTCCCACCGAGTGTTTTCTGGAGAGAAGCTAGTCACTAAAATTTTTCAATTGCCTTTACCAGAAACTAACTCTTGCCCTTCTCAAATTGTGCCTCTTTCTTTCAGCTCTATTAAAAGACAAAGTCCATTTTGACATATCAAGGTCTATGTGTCAGCTATGCATTTGTTCTTAATATCCTTTAGCCTCAGGATACTGTGGGAGCTGACTAGATACTGACCACCTGCTATTTTGGAAGGCCAAAGATACTAATATCTCCTCTGGCCATGGCACAGCACAGAAGAGCCTCCTGCTCCTCCTCAGCATTGTAGCACTTATTTCTGAGGTAATGTATAAAGATAATAGTTTTTATATTAGTGCCTCCTTTCTTGATGGTACAAAACTGTGAAAATTAACTGGAGGAAATTTTTCTTTTAATATTTAAATGCAAAATTTGTTTACAGAACTTAGTCTGACTTGTCTGTAATATATACCAGTCTAGAAAATCTCCCAAATTAAATATTTTCTTTGCAATAATAGATTTTGGATTTTTTACTGTATTAGCAATATTTACCCAGCCAAGGAAAACACACCTCACAGTGAAGGCTGGTGGTGAGGACTGCTTTGTTACCATGGGGGAAATCCCAAAAAGCAGTTCACCTGTGGAAGGCAGGCCCTTCTGACAGGTGCCTGACAAATAAGTTTAGACAGGGTTTTCAGTCATGCACACTTTTTTTTCCTAAGTGAAAAGCAGATGTACACCTGCCTCCTGCTTCCCACAGTGCTCTACCAAGGTACACACAGAGGAAAAGCCACTGAGTTATTGTTGTCCAGAATATCAGGTACAGCCAACTAGTGTATTACAAATTCAACACTGTGTAGTAAATTCCACTGCTCTAAAGAAACCCACATGTTTAGGAAAAATGGAAGATACACAGTATCTTAATGAAAAGCTCTGGGAGAAGTAACAGTAACAAAATCCCACCAAAATTTCAGAAATTTTTGTGCAGGTACCTATGTGATGATGATTTTAATGAGTATATCAAACCTAAATTCTTGCAGTCAAGACTACTAAGTACCTCCTTCTATAATTTTATTTTAGACAAATATATTTGTCCTGATTTGGTCCAACTTGTGTTGATACTTAAAATAAGAAAAAGGGGAGAGACCACAGCACACTGAGAGAAATTATCATCTGGCAGGGTAGACAGGAAAAGTTAGGGAGCACCTAGGACAATATTAGGATCACAGGAAGGAAGAATCATATTTTAGGATGACATGGCCCACAGAAAGTAGGCTTCCAATAATCCCAGAGCAATATTTTTTTTTTTTATTTTAAACTATGAGGATAGAGAGGTAAGTAGAATTTTTTCCATTTTAAAATGCTAGGGAATTTTCTTATTCTTTCTGATATAGGATATTTAGTTTAAATTGTGTGACAAGTTTTTGAACCGAAAAAAATACTCTGTGTGCATACTTTAATGGAAATTTAAATTCTCACTCACTTGAGAACGCTGTTTGTCACTATTTGCAATAGGTGCATGTGTCATTTAGAAAGAAGCATAGTGTAGGTAACTAAGGTTAGTAATAATACTACAGAAATTACATTATACCTCATTTCCCTACATGAAAATTAGTTCTTGTAGAAAAGGGATTCTTTTAAAAAGTAGATTAGCAAGATTGAAAAATGGACACTTACAAGAACCAGGACAATTTCTGGTCTGGAGAAAATAGACATTAAAAAGAAAAAAACAGTATATATATTTTAGGGCACTGCATAATCATAGGAAGGAATCCTTGATATCTTTTGTTTTTCCTCACTGTAATCTATCAGATGGTGGCACTCTGGATTTTCAAATTCTACTATTTGTCTACGTTGTCAGCTACTCTTGCTAAGCACTGGAGGAGATGGACCATTTGCCTGCTTTGATAGGTCAATAATTCATGACAGAGCTCTGCTGTATCCTGCCTTGGCAAAACCACAGTGGTCAAAATACTTTTCACTGTATTTTCTTTAGTAATACATTTACCCAGGACCCACGGTAATATCATCCACTCGACGATGGTTGGTGGGGGTCCCTGCATGCTGAGGTCTGACCTGTCGATGTGCTGAGAGGCAAGCAACAGCAGGAACAGAAAAGTCAAGTACGATGCAGTATGGCAGATAAATTTGATAAATGGCTTTCTGATGAACAGCCCCAATGGGCTTTTGGGAGCTATCAGGTAGCACACAGAGAAGACTGGGAAAAGGAGTCCTATCACAACACATGTCAACATCTTCACTGCCCAGTGTCGCCTCCGCCATCCGGGGAACTCGTCGTACCAGCGGGATGCAAGCAGCTGCTGGCAGTTGGGCTGAGCAACAAACTACAGAGAGAAGAAAGGAAGAGAGTTAGTTTCTTGCTACCTCTGTAAAGTTGTTGTTGTTTTTTCTTTTTTTTTTTTTTCATTCTATGTATCTTTAGTAGATACAGATTAAAAAAAATCTCTATCTACTAAAAATCCACAGTGGGTATGCAAGCCCACTCATACTGATTACACCAGTAAGACAGGGCTGGGTCAGCCTGCCTTTCCTTCAATCCAGAAGTATAGTGCAGAGAAACAAACATTTACTTTTCACAATAGACCTTCACTTCTGCATTGCTTGAGTACACAAGGAGTCAACAGACTGTGAAACACATGGACTTCAAAACCTGACTTGAAACCGAAAAGCAAGTTCACAAATAGTTCTATTATTTAATCAGCAACATTTGTGGAGAATTCACAGAACATGAGGTAGAAGTTGATATGAAACCAAGGAGCACAACTGAGGTCTGCAAACAATGAAACTGAATTCCACAGCCATGAACAAACTGTTCTCAGTATGTTCCCTGCTAATTCTCCAAAAATCAGGTTTACATGCTTTAATACTGACAAAACTCTTACAGATGCATTACAAAATGCTCACATATTGTGAACTAAGCACTAGCATCCCCCAGTGTTTCACTAAACTTTGTCAGGATACACACCTATCCTGTGCAATACTTTATGGTCTGTCTGTTACCATGACAGGGTTTTACTTTTTAGAGTATGATCCTTAAAACTGAATTTCACCGAACTCCCCCCCCAAACCAAGTAAATATTTAATAGTCTTAAGATAGCTTTTCAAAGAAGTATATATCAAGGTTTTATGTCATACTTTTCTTTGATCACTAGTTCCTATTTACCCATTGTTTTCTTTATAAAGGTGACAGAGAAGCAGCACACAAGTGTTGACATGAAAGGCATAGAATAGAAGCAACATATGTATCAAAGAGGGCCAGGGTTGCATTTAAAAAGAAAAACAAGGAATGAAAATAAGCATTTTCCTTCTGATACTCTGGTGGTTTAATGCTGTCTGGATGCCTGGTGCCCAACAAAGCTATCACTCCACTCTTCAGCTGGGGAGGGGAAAGAGAGAAGATATAAGGAAAGGCTCGAGGTCAAGATAAGCACAGGGAGAGACCACTCACCAGTTACCATCATGAGCAAAATAGGCTTGGGTCAATTTTATTACCCATCAAACCAGAGCAGAATAATCAGAAATAAAATCCAATCTTAAAACCAGCTTTCTCTCACCCCTTCCTTTTTCCCAGGCTCAACTTCACTCCTGAATTCTCTATCTCTACCCCCACATGGTGCAGGAAGATGGCACTGAGGGCTGCGGTCAGTTCCTCGCATTGTCTCTGCCACTACTTTCTCCTCAGGGGGAAGACTTCTCACACTCTTCCCCTGCTCCATTGTGGGGTTCCGCCTATGGGAGACAGTTCTCCACAACTTCCTACAATATGACTCCTTCCCACAGGCTGCAGTTCTTCATGAGCTTGGGTCCCTTCCATGGGGTGCAGTTCCTCAGGAGCAGACTGCTCCAGCATTGGTCCTCCATGGAGTCATTACTCCTGGTAGCAAACCTGCTCCAGCTTGGACTCCCCTCTCCACGGGACCACAGGTCTTGCCAGGAGCTTGGTCCAGTGCAGGGTTCCCAGTGGGTCACAATCTCCTTCATGCATCCACATGTTCCAGTGTGGAGTTACCCAGGGGTGCAGGTGGATCTCTGCTCTATCATGGATCCCCATGGGCAGCAGGGTGACAGCCTGCCATACCATGGTCTTCCTCACCAGCTGCAGAGGAGTCTCTGCTCTATCACCTGGAACACCTCCTCCCCCTCCTTCTCCATTGACCTGGGTGCAGAATTGTGTTGCTCACATATTCTCACTCTCTTGTACCCTGTCTGAGATTGTTCTTGTGCACTAACGTTTTTTCTCTTCTTAAATTTGCTGTCCTGGAGGCATTACCATCACCAGTGATGGGCTCGACTTTGGCCAGAAGCATGCCCATCTTGGAGTTATCTGGCATTGAACATGGGAGAAAGGGGGGAATCTTCTGGCAGCATCTCACTTAAGCAGCCCAGCTATCAAGATCTTGCCATGCAAACCCAATACACTCACACACATATGAGTGTATTACATACATACAGTGGATTAAATCATTAGCTGAATACTTAGTAAAGCTATGCAGAAACTTTTTTCTCTTATTACAAAATCTTATTTTTTCACTAAATAATTTCAGATATGAACTCAAAACAAATGCACCTATTTTGAGATCTTACATTATTTTGATAATACTTATAACCACAGGAGCCAAGTTCCTTTGGGGATAAATAACAGCTAACTTCTCAAACTGTTTCTAAAATCACTGGGATTACTGTAAAAAATTTTCTTTAGATTGGAATGAAATGAGAGTCAGCATGCATTTTTCTTTTTATGTCTGGATCTTGTCAGAATTGATTACCTCAGTGTACACTGAAGAAATGTCAGAGTCTTTAGGAGAGACAAATTTGCCTACCAGACACCAGCAGTGAATCTGCCTCTGACTGTTGTGAAAGATAAGAAAATTTACTCCTACTGTAAGGATCTTGAAAAAAGCCTTAAAGAAGAGCAAAAGAGTGTACTCCTCCATTAGGAAATTCTCAAGGTTTCAGGTTGTTTCTTTCAAGGTACAAATGTCTGGAATAATAGTGTATGCATTCAGAGCAGATAGTTTCAAAGTTATTTTTTTGCCAAGTTTATTTTCTCTAAAACATTTATCAACTTAATCAGCTTGAGTAGGTACAGATTAGTGCTTTTCTTGAGTAGTGAAAAACTGTGACTCATGGAATAATTCTTCAATAAAATATTTTTTTCTTTTTGCCCCAGAGAGTGCCAGGTTCATGTTCGCTTTCTCCTCTGCATAATATCTTCCCACTATGTATCCTCTCACCTAAAGTAAATCAGTTCCTAAGTCTTCCCCTTTCCTCCTTTCCAAGCACCCTTGGCCACCCTCACAGTATTGAGGACCTACGTGAAGGAACAGCTGCCAGCAGCCAGAAAAGGTTGGTGACAGATGCAAGAGACCTACTCCTTGCCAAGCATGGCTAAAAGGGAATTAATTTTCCTGTTTGCAATGTAGAGAAAATTAGGTAAAAGGCAGGAGTTTTTCTAATATCCAAATACTGGGCTGCCCTGGGACTGGGCAGACCAGAACTGATGCAGAGGTACTTCATGCCATGAGGACATCCTTGCCAAATCTGGAGGATGCTCCATGATGGGGTGGGCACTGCATTGCTTAGTTCTAACCTTTGAACAGATTAATATGCAAAACTGTCAGTGTTAATACAGAAAGCATTTCTGAGCAGGCTTAAAAAATGCCTCTGATTATCCATACCCATATTAGATTTTATAGTGTTGGGACTGTGTGGCTGAGGTACAATGTGTCAAAGATGCTCTTCTGAGGCACAGGAAGTTTTTCAGTAAGTGCAGAAAATTTTCAGATCCCAGACATTGAAGAGACAATTTTTTAAGTAATAATTTCATAAGAACTTAGCAATCACTTTCCTTCAAAATATAACTGTGACAAGAGAGTTCTAGTACTGGTTGGATCCTCTGATTACAGAAGAAAACTTACATAGAGTATACATCTGATATGTCTGGAGTCAGAGGGAGCAGCCTTGGTAATGTGCTTTAAATTACTTGCTTAACATAGAATACATAAGAAACAACTAATGGTATAGTATGGCATGGAGCAAGCATACAAAATACTAGGTCTGCATTTAAAGAGCTGTATGCACAGGGAAGCAGTTCTAGTGCTGCAGGCAAAGTTCTTTAACAGAAAACACAACACAGTGTGTTTATCTACAGATAATACAATGCATTTCTGAGAGGTCCAAATATCCAGTTTCATGCTGCTGTGTTTTTAATGTAACAACACATTGGTAAGGTTGGTTAGCAATGTCCTGAAGCCACAAAAACATCTGGCTCTTCACTGAAGACTTTCCTTTATGCTTCTGAGCTTCATTTGCCATATAACATTAACTGTGCACCAATCTGAAGTATTCTTTGGATATTTGGAAAATTATCCTAAATCTCTTGCTGAAGCTTCTTTTAAAGTTTAATTAATCAATGAACTGTATGACGTTATTAATGTCCAAACTATTTCTCATAGATTTGACTATTTTCATTTTTGTGGTCAAGAGATTGTCGTCATCATATACTGTGAAATATGGTCAGTAGTTATAGCTTTATTGCATTATTTATTACATTAGCTAAAAAATGAAGGAAGGTTTTAAACAGGGAAAAATTATACCCTGATGGAAGAAAAGTGTGCATAGTGGTGAACCGTACAGTCTTGTTCTTCAGTTGCAAAGAAAATGCAACTTTGTCCTTTCTGGTGCTTGTGGAGGACGAGAAGAAATGAGGGGAAGATGTTGTTTTATACTTCGTAAGTAAATATTTGAGAGGATACAGGAACTGGTGGCAGGGAAACCTTCCTGGGACTCCCAGTGTAAATGCTGCCCATGTAGCCTGTCTCATGGATGTTACTCACAGGTAACAAACAGTTAAATAGATCAAGTAATTCAATCTGTGATTAATATGCTTTGTTATTGATTCCAAATTCTTATTACACTTTTAATTTATCCACTGAAGAGCCCTTATCTACAGAAAAAAATAAGGAAAAGGTCTTAATGACAAAATTCTCTGGTCAAGTCATATTCAATACTATAACCAGTAGAAAGCTTTCTATTAGAAAGGAAGTGCAAAAGTGGGTGGAAGAAAGACATGCTCCAGCATACGACAATTCCAGTATAAATGGATGGCATTACATCTAAGATGATCACATATTTAAGCTAAGTAGACGTGTAAGTCCCCAATGAACTTGGAGATTAAAAAAAAATTAAAACGTATTTTACGCAAGTATTTTGTGACTAGCAGAAATAGAAATATTCTGTGACATTAATTTGCCAGTTCTGCATTGCCTATGCCAAAATATTTTAACTGTAGTGTAATTTTCTTCCTTAATTGGAGAGATTGTAGGTATTCTTTCACTACTCTTGAGTATCTTTTGTGCTGTCAGTATTATGTTATTTGACTTTGACATTGTCTCCACATAATTAGCAATCAGCAAGTTTATATTTTCAAATTATGATGGCTTCCAATAGCTTACAGCAGTTTGTAATTACACAAGGGATTTTGCTATATGATTATTCCTGATTTCACATCTTTAGCTCCTTCACAAAGTCTGCCCATCAGAAAATGTTCTGGTATTCATTCTCTTAGTTGTCATGCTGGGAATTGGCTCTTCCCTGAGACTACTGAAAAACAGGAATTATTCACAGTGCCAGCAAAAATAATCTGGTATAAATAATAACAGAGCCTGATTCTAGTGTTATCCAAGCATATATATAACACAGAATTTAATTTCCACTTCTGATTAAATCTGATCTTTGGTTTTGCTAGAATACATCTCTCAGTCAATGAAATGATGAAGAAATAACACAATTATTAACTATGTATCGTCTTTAAAGAAATAATACTTTTATAAATAAATATCATCAGAAGAAGTTGTCAGCTCTTTACCATACCCTAATGTTACCTTCAAGTATTTCTTTCACTGTATTATGAAATACATAAAGATATAAAAAACCTCCATTTGTAACAAGGTGCTCATTTTTACATTTATAAAAGCAGTCTCACAAAATCTGAAGTCCAAATTAAATTCTCATTTTGACATCAATAGATGGTTGAGTATGTTATGTGAAAAATGATTTCATTTCATCTAGAAATGAAAGCTGTCAAAGACAACTTCCTTCCTGACATATACACATGAGTTACAAAGAACTATCTGCAATAGCATTCTCTAACAGATTAAAGACTTTTTTTGAGGAGGAAACAGCTCAAAGCATTTATCATAAACTTTGTTATTAATACTTTATTGAAGTAATGGCCAGATTCTCTGTTATGCTGTACTGCTATTAGAGACACTCTGGTAGGAAAGGTTTGCTCTGAGGTCTGCTGCTTTGTCACACAACTTCCCAACAATTGCGCTCCCATTTGACAAGACCCAAGCTCAATTGCTTTTTCTTTTTCTAGGATACTTTTCATATTTTACAAATTTTCATGGATATTTAATGAAAATCTATTAAAATAAATAGTTTTACTTCAAATTTACATTTGTCGGTATTTTCCATCTATTGTTTGTGAAAAGCATTTGCACTAATGACAGATTCAAGTCCCAATCTCAGTAAGAAGACTCCTAAATTTGGTAAATTGTTTCTCCCTTTAGAGATGTCACTGCATGTTCTTTTCTGTATCTTCCCCCAAAGGCTGTATTTGAGAATTTCAGCGCTTACTCTGTGAGGACTTCTTCATTAAGGCAAACAACATTTAATTGCAATTTAAATGCTTCAATGTTATTGACTAGATCAGATCTACATTTTCCTTTTCAAAAGCTAGGGACCATGTTCTGGATTCCTTTGTGTACAGTTATACCAAATGTTTTCTGCTTCAGGCCAGAAACCCTGATTCCTGCACTGAATCCTCTGAATCTTCTCAGGTCCATCCCTTCTAAATCTTGTGCCAGCTGGAGCAGACCATCACAACAATCATGATTCATGGATGCAAACCATGGGTCTACTTTTTCCCAGCTCTATCTGCAGCTGTGTCCTTAAGGGGACCAGTGAGCTCCCTCGCTGTCATGGCTTAACCCCCAGCTGGCAACAAAACACCACAGAGCTGCTCAGTCACCACCCCACTCCTCTCAGTGGGGTGCGAAGAAAAATTGGAAAAAGGTAAAAAAATGGGTTGAAATAAGAACAGTTGAGCAATTGAATTAAAGTAATATAAAACAACGACAATAATAACGTTTAAGAAAAAAGGGAGAAGAATAAAACCCAAGAGAAAGAGGTGATGCACAGGGTGGTTGCCCACCCACAGCTGAGTGTTGCCCAGCCATCCTCAAGCAGAGACTGGCCCCACCTAACGAGCCTCCCCCAGTTTATACGCTGGGCATGACATTCTATACTATGGAATATCTTTTTGACCAGTTTGGGTCACCTGTCCTGCCATGGTCCCTCTCAGCCTCTCATGCACCTGCCCACTGGCAGAGCAGGGGACACTGAGATGTTCTGGGCTTAGGGTGAGCACTGCTCAGCACCAAACAAAACATCAGTGTGTTATCAACACTATACTCATACTAAACCCAAAACTCAGCACTGTACCAGCTAGTAAAAACATTAACTCTATCCCAGCCAAAACTAGGACACCTGGAATCAGATCACCAGACCACACCACCTTGTACATGATCGGGGCAACCTGAGTCACATCAGACCCCTACAGCAGAGCAAATTCACAGTACAGATGCTTTCATCATAAAATCCAGGGTTTACATTCCTCTCACCAAGAATAGAATACAGTTCCAGGGGTTTTTATTTTAATTATTCTATTGTGTAACTTTAAATATTAGGAGGAAGGAAACAAAATAAAAGAAAAATAGAAAAGTAAAAACTGAAATGATTTGCTAAAAGGATTAATGATATTGCAGCTTTGAGCATTTTAAATTTCTCATTTACTACGTCAACACAAGCAGAAGCTCTTATTTTGATTCATTACGCCTTCTCAGTAAAATGAATCAGTACAGAAATAAACTATTAAATATCTATTAAATAAGTCAAGACTTATCTATAATTGCAGTTATTCTGATTAATTGTTTAGAAAAGGCAATGGCAACTGAAACTAGAATGCAGTTGTTAGGAACCAGCTGTGCATGAATAGCTGTGTTAGACTTCCCAGTGGTAAAGAAAAATGAATCAGTTATTGGGTTTTGGGATGATTGTGTAAAATAGCCCAAAACTTCAGAATTGTGATGTTGGTATAATACTTCAAGATCCCACTCTGGACAAGTGTTAGAACCACCATAATTCAAGACAATTTTGTAGGGAAAAAAATTACTGGATCCCTGTAAGTATCTGAAGAGAAAATAAATATGACTTACTTCTGTTATACTGGATCCCTTTTTTTGCACACCTAGCTGGTGTATTTCCATGCATAACAAACAAAAAATAAAACCAATATTTCAGTGCAAAGTCCTGCATTTGGGACAGAATAACCCTGTGCAACAGTGCAAGCTAGAATTGATGGTCTAGGGAGTAACTTCGCAGAAAACACCTGAGGACACCAGTAAGCAAGAAGATAAATATGACTGGGCACATATTTGCTTAAGTCTCTGTCATTTCAATCCTATTATTCCCATGGCACTCCTCATATACCTCTGACACCAAGTTTCCTGTTCGTACCAATAGTTTCTACAAAATACACCACCTCACAAGAGAATAGAAATAGTGGCCGATCATTCTTTAGTATTCATTCCAACACTGAATAAATTGAGACAATAAACACTTTTTGTTTATAATCTCAGAAGTTCAGGTTCATTTTACATGATCAAAATCAATATGTATTCTAAAAATCTTCATATACCAACACAGGGAATGTAAAAAGAAAAAAACCCCACACCTCTGGACCAGTGAGAAATTAGCAATTAAATCTCCTTTCCAACCCAAATCATTCTATCAGTCTACTTTTCTTACATTCAAGTTGGTTTTGTGTCCTTTATTGGGAGGGCCTCCAAGCATTAGCTGGTCAGCCAGAAAGGGTTAGGATCCAAGTTACTTACAGTTCCACTACATGACAGAACAGGTGAGTTCCCTCACACCCAGAACATTCTACCACTTTGTCTACTTCTGTAGCTGCCATATTGCCAGAAGGAAAAGTTACAAATTAATAAACCAACCATTTCAAAATTCGTGCGGGAGCTGCAAATATGTTGAAAGCAACTAAAGCACAGGACACAGTGAGAGTTTAATTGGAGAAAAATTAGCTAAGAAAAGCTTTGAGTGAAGGATGGGTAGGAAAGCAACCAGAACAGCTAGATTCTTCCTCTGGGCATTGCCTGCTCATATGAGAATTTCTATTGACATCACTGGAGACCACCCTGTTCCTCATTTGGTCAGCTTGTTGCAGAGGCCAAAACAAGGTAGAGAGTCATTCTTAGTTCCACTTTCCTTTCTGACTGTCCTTTCAGATTGGAGCAAGGTACTGAGTTGTTTGAAAGAAGCCTGAATGCAAAAATTTCAATGCCTTCTTTTCTTCATTTTCAGGCTCTTTGACTGTTTCTGTGAAGAGAAACCTTGGATCAGTGATATTTTGTTGCACTGTTTAATATTTTCGGTAAAAACAATGCTAATCACCTCCCATTAGCACCAGGCAAATTTAGATTTCACTCTGTTAGCTTAGCTTTATGAGGTGCCATCCTGCATCCTTATGTGAAAAATGGATATTAGGCATAACTGTTCTTGACTCCATGCTTATACTGTTCTAGCCAAGAGATAAGAGAGTTGAACTCCAAGATTTCCCAGTTTCTTTAGAAGTGACTGTTAATGATGGGAAGCTTGTGTGGAACTGAAGAGACCAAAGTTCCCGAAAATTAGTGGGAATCCAGTTCCTGGAAAGCATAACACACATTTGAAGGCTGACTGAATACAAAATTAGAGGGATAAGGGAAAAAAAAAACAAACCCACAGACTGATTTCAAAGGCATTCAAGCTAAATAAAGCAATAAACAGCATATTTTTCTGTTGAAATTTCTCTGTTAATGTGTAGATCTGGCTTTGCAGTTTCATAAATACTTAGGAACAGAATGTATACAGTCACTTAATCTGCTTTTCTTTCTCTTCAAATACTTAAATGCTTTTTATCTTTAGGTTCCTCTTGTTTAACTTGGCTGTATTTTTATATATGAGTGTTGAGGGCTGAGAAATCAGATTAATCACCCAGTTCCTGTAGAAAGACTAAACTGAAATGATAGGTCTTTGGCAAGGATGCTCAGTGAGCATTATTCTGGGATCATTTTCAGGAGAAATGCATGTGAGTCTCTAAAAGATGCATCAGTTTTATCAGTCAAGTGCAGCTTCTGCAGTTTAAACACAAAATATTAACCTTAGAAAGTAATTAAGGGAAGTATAAATGCTCACTCCAAAGTCTTGCTTTTCAAAAACTCTTTTACACCTAAGAATAGGTTGTGGTTGAAGAAAATTACCTTCTCTTGTGAACAGACCTAAGAAATACTGTACTTCCATGTAATGGGAAGGTACCTACTACAGTCGTTAATGAGAGTGCATCCAGCATCTGCCAGCCTGGATAAATAATTAGAGCCCTTGGATAGTTCTTTCCTCTTATGAAGCTCTGCAATTTGTGGCAAAACATTAGAGTTTGGTACCTCAAATAAAAACCTGGAGTTACTCTCACTATTGTTGTAAAGATATCTGAACACTGCTGCTTTCTTTCATGGTGAAGAACCAGAGGGACAAAGGAATCAATAAAGAGCCCATTTAAACTGGCAATTACATAAGGATCACTTTTAAGGATGTTCAGGCCCCATCTAAACTGAAGAAATCAGTGACTGAGTCTGAGCATTTGACCCCAGCCATCCCCACTACCTATTGTCTCTTGCCTGGTTCCATTTTTTATTTCTCCAGACAGGTCTGTGCAAGGCAAATCTTCAACTTCTTGAAGCCTCCATACAAATCCCTTAGCATCACTCAGTCATCCAGTCAGGCTATGGTCTGCTTGCATTCAGCAGTATAGACAACCTTTCAAAGACCAGTTCCTCGCTCAATATTTTATTGATTTACATTATACATTTCTGTGTTGGACTGCTTTTTCTGAAATCTATTGCATGCTTCTAGTAACTGGGTATCTCAGGGGATGTTTTTGTTTTGCCAGATTCCATAGCATTCTCTAATGGAGATAGGGTTATATCACCCTGTACTACCAGGTAAAGGAATATATTTTCTTTTAAAGTTTGGAAGAAAATGATCATTCTTTAAAAGTAGAGATGTGGAAGGATGTAAACAAAGGTTGTTTCAGTCCCTGAAGGTTTGAGGCTACATTCTTCCTCAACAAATCAAAGACCATTTGTTCACTGTCAGAAAAATGTACTTCACAGGCTGTTGTCACTGCCTGTATGACATACATGCTCTGGCCTCTGCTCCAGCAAGTCATAAAGGGTACATTTCTAAGAAAGAGTTGCTCTTTAATCCTTGTGAAAGATACTAGTACTCTGAAGAAATATTTTCTTGTGCTTTTTTTTCACTCTTCTGTGATGTTTCCTGATCATATGCATGAAAACATGATTCTTTAAACTGAAATTTATTTGAGAATCAGTGATACATTACAATTAAGAATAAAGAAACTTACTGTATAATAAGACGTGGGTACAGAGAGGAAAAAGCCCAAGTAAACATAGAAAAAACCCCTGAAGCTCCTATTGACATGCAATTTAAATTTAGATCCTGTGTACCTTTATCACCCTACATATATCACATACAGGCTTTAACAGGCATCAGCTGGATTGAAGACCTGCTGTAGTCCATACAGGCCATTCTGGTGATGCCTCCTGAGCTAATGTCATCTTCAGTCATCTTTTATCCACAAAATCCACCCTGCATTTGCAGAGGTCTCATACTAATACCATCAAACACTCTAGTCAGGAAGCAAAATCTCATCTTTACCACATAATCCTTTTAAATTTACACCCAAAATACCTACTTGATGAGGTCATGGTGGTGAGATTCCAGTTTCTCTGTATTGCTTACTGCTGCCTACTCTGTGCCATTTATTACCAACCCTGACAGAATCCATAGCTCTCCCAAATCCAGCCCCCATCAACACAATAAAATGGTGATTTCTTCAGCATCCAAATGCTTCAGTGAGAGGTTGAGAGGAGTGGCAGCCAAAAAATTCCATACTTAACTAAACTATATAGTCAACTAAGTTACATTGTAATTGTGCAGAGAAACAGCTGCAGCACTCTCTAAGATTAAACAAGAGCTCCTTTAGTGCTTCATACTAGAACTTCAAAGACAATCCAACATCACTGTTTTTCTCTGGGGAATTTAGAAACTCCGACAAGGGATCTGGCACACAAATCCCTTAATTCTCTAACCTTGACAGCTCACAAAGGTAAAAACTCACCTCCTCTTTGGAAAAGAAGACTTGATGGCAGATGCATTATCACTACTGCTTTGGGAAGATGTTTTTTTTTCCTCTAAAGTACTGAGCTTGCTAAACTTTTTACAAACTCCAGCTTTTCCATGAAAACTGGGGAGGATAGAAGCCAAAGGACCCAAGGCCGAGAGAATAATATTTATGTTTTTATTGGCAGAATATTTATATTGGCAGTGTTATGATGTGTCCATTTACATTGATTGCATTTGTGAAGGAAGGAAAGCAGTAAAGAAGGGAACTTCTTTTCCTTCATTTTCTTTTTGAAAATTATAGGATAATAATTTTCACCTAAATGTTTTGAAGTGAATCATCATATTTGTTGAAAAGTTAGTATAAGAAAAATAGTATAAATTAGCTAAATAGTTAATTGTTTAATTATGATGGTGGTTTCATTGCCTTTTTTTTTCTAATATAAATATTTGTGGGGGTTTTTTTATGTGAAAAGAATAACTGTAAACTGAACATTTTTACATTCTATCTTCTGATGTAACAAATCATTTTATACTGATCTTCCCTTTTTCTTCCTCAATCACTTGAAAATTCTTATTGCTTGATTACTTCAAACTCACTGAGCTATTTGGGAAGTTAAATATCCCTGGAGTACTGCTGCAACATTAACAAGAACAAAAGCACTATTTCTGTACCCTTAAAATCTCCTAAGGGTCTTTCTTTATGCTTTCAGCAGAGATGCTGCGTTATGTACTGGCAAACACAATGAGAAAGACTTAGGTGGCCAGATTCTTTAATACCACAGGAGAAGAGAGGCAAGTAGTATGTGTCATCCTCTATATACCTGATGACAGAGACTTCCAACCTTAATTTGCTATGAAGATTATTATTTCTCCTCATTTAAGTGTTATTATACTATTTACCTTTAATGTGATTTGACCAATTTTTTTTTTTTTTTTTTTTTTTTTTTTTTTTTTTTGAGATTAGGGCCACATGCAGTGAAAGAAAGTATTTTTCAGTGTATATAAAAGCTTTAGCCGTTATTTCAGGATTTTGACTGATTCTGAATAAATTCACTAGAGGTTTCAGCTTTGGAAATAATGATGAAGTGACTCAAGTGCAATCTTGCAGGCTGTCGCAGCTCTAGCTGTTCTCTCTTGCAAAATTTTCCATCTGATCTTCAGAATCTTTATGTAAAATTGAGGATTTTTCCCTCAGACCAAAACCCTGAAATGCAGCTTTGCATCATACTTACTTCTCCAGGCAGACCCTTAGATCACACTAGAATGCACTAGAAGGGATTCCTATAAACAGGTTCATCATTTCAGCTTAAGAGCCTTTTCTGGGTCTCAGAGAAACACAATATCAAGACTTAAAAAAAACAGCCACTGTTACTTACCTTCCAGAAATGATATGCTATTCTTTTTATCCTGTATAATATATTTAGTTGCCCCTTGTCACCTTTAAAATAATTGTAAACAACATAGGTAGTGACAAAAACTATTCTGTTCTTGGATGGCCTGAGTTGCCTGGAAATGTCTGTCTCTTCCCATCAATGATGAAGGAACCCAAGGCTGGGCTGCTGACATAGGTACCACAGTTAAATACCTGAGGTTATATGGAATGAGTCATGATCTCTCAGCACAAGCACACTACAGGAATGGATATTTCTAGATTCTTTCCCTGTGCTACTAAGAAGGCAGAAACAAATACTTGAACTAATTTTATTAACAATGTGTCAAACCTTTTTTACTTGACGTTAATCCTTCAGCTTCTCTTAATGTCAAATGGCATGTAAGCGAGTCATGTCCTTTAGCAAACCATAACAGGGTTGCTAGTAATGCCCTTAAGGTCAGCTATTCAGAATAACCTCTAATTTAAACAACTGCATTACCCTGGTAATCAAACATTGTATTTTATGCACAGCCAGCACAGTAAAATGTCCTCCTCATCCACCTAAAAAACCTAGGTCATCAGTCATATTTTCCTCCACAAAATCCACGCTTCATCTGTAAAGGTCTCATACTAATACCATCAAACACTCTAGTCAGGAAGCAAAATCTCTTCTTTACCACACAATCCTTTTAAATTTACATCCAAAATACCTACTTGATGAGGTCATGGTGGTGAGACTCCAGTTTCTCTTTTATTGCTTACTGTTGCCCACTCTGTGCCATTTAGTACCAACCCTGACAGAATTTCAGCAATAAGTAATTTCAGCAATAAGTAATTAATGATGTTTCAGAAGGCATCAATAAACTTTAAATGATATATGATACATACAGGTTGCAACCCCCTCATCACAGTTCTAGTTAAACTATTCATGAACTAAGATCAGCATCTTTTTATTTCAAACACTTGATGGAAGTCCTAGGGTGACTTTATGATGCTTGTATCCCCAATTATCTGTTCAGTTTATACTGGATAATATATTCTACACCTTTAAGACTGGTTCCAAGAGTGAAGAGGGGGAAAGAAGCAGCGCAGTTTGTTTGCAGAAACTGACTGTTTTTGTCACAGCTTTTCTTAGAAAAATCACTTCTGTGGGTGGCTTCTCACCTCACCAAATGTCAATCAATGCAAAACCAGCATACATGGCCCTAAATTTACCCCAGGTTTGTAGGGAAGCTTGTAGGTGCATTAGCAGGGACTCCTTCCAACCAACTTCTGCTGCTGCCAGTCTCAACAGAAGGGTTGTGCACTGCTGGTTAGGGGTTTGCACTACTGGTTCTTCCTGTCTGAGGAGATATCCCAGCAACATTTCTTATAATGATGATGCAGAAAAGGAATAGAAATGAGAGATTTACATTGTACCTCATTAACAGAAAGTTTCCTCTTTGAGTTAATTACTTCCATCAAGTATTTTAAATAAAAAGATGCTGATCTTAGTGCATGAATGGTTTAACTAGAACTGTGATGAGAGGGTTGCAACCTGTGTTTAGCATATAACATCTAAAGGTTATTGATGCCTTCTGAGACATCATTAGACAGAATTAATTAGAATTAATTAATTCTAATTAATTAATTAATTAGAATTAATTTCCCCTTACATGGGCTCTGAGCCTCCAGAATTCAGTCTCTGTTACCACAGGGTAGAAATTGCAGTTGATGCAGTAAATTGTCTGACTTGCTTCCACATTTTCAATGCCTAGTGAAGTAATTCTTCTAAATGAAGCCCAGTTTTCTTTTCCCAGCCACAGATGCAGAGAGAGATGTCTCTGGAATGAACTTGGATGTCTTATCTCCCTCTGTGCATACCTCTGTCTATTGACTGTATAAGGAATTTTTTCACATATTCTAGGAAAATTGCTTCACCACAACTTAATGCTGTATTAAGCAGATGTGCCTTGTGACTTAAGAACATTTTTTCCTAGCAGCAATAAGTACACCTTCCACAGGGACACCTACACCTCATTTAGTCCTGCTGGACTAATTGATTTTCTTCTATAACAAGGTGACTTGAATGAGGAAAGGCTGTTATATTGGCCATCTGGACTTTAGTAAAGCCTTTGACACCATTTCCCACAGTGTTCCTCCTGGAGAAACTGGAAGGTCATGGCCTGGATGGGAATACCCTTCATGGCTTAAAAAACTGTTTGGATGACTGGGCCCAGAGAATGGTAGTGAACTGAATTACATCCAGTTGGTAGCTGGTCACTCGTGGTGGCCCCATGCTCAGTGTTGGGGTCTTTCCTGTTTAATATGTTTATCAATAATCTGGATGAGGGGATTAACTGCACTCCAGTCAGTTTGCAGAGGACACCAAGCTGGGAAAGAGTGTTGTTCTGCTAGGTTCTGTTCAACCTGTAAAGGCTGGCTCCTTTAGAGGGTTGAAGCCGACAGCATGAGGTTCAACAAGGCCAAGTGCCAGGTCTGCTACGTCTGCCAGGCCATATGCCATAACCAAGCCAGGCAGCACTACAGGCTGAGTGCCTGAGCACTACAGGCAAGGTCCTACAGTGGAAAAGGACCTTGGGGTGCTGGTGAACAGCAGCTGAACATGAGCCAGCTGAACATGAGTGTGCCCAGGTGGCCAAGAAGGCCTCGGCCTGTATCAGCAATCAAGTGGTCAGCAGGACCAGGGCCGTGATCGTCCCTCTGTACTCAGCACTGATGAGGCCTCGAATCCCATGTTCAGTTTTGGGCCCCTCATTACAAGAGGGGTTGAGGTGCTGAAACAAGTCCAGAGAGGGACAGTGGAGAAGGAGAAGGGTTTGGAGCACAAGTCTGATGACGAGTAGTTGAGGGAACTGGGATTGTTTAGCCTGGAGAGTAGGAAGTTGTGGTGAGGTGAGGGTCAGTCTCTTCTTCTTCCAAGTAATGAATGATAGAATGGGAGGGAATTACCTCAAGATGCATTGGGGAGATTTAAATTGGATGTTGAGAAAAATTTCTTCACCGAAAGGGTAGTTAAGAACTGGAACAGGATGCCCAGGGAAATGGTTGAGTCACCATCCCTGAAAGCATTTAAAAGACATGTTTATGTGACACTGAGGGACATGGTTTAATGGCAGACTCAGCAGTGCTGGGTTAATAATTGGAATTAAAGATTTTTTTCCAACTGAAAGGATTCTATAACCAATTACAAGAAGACTTTGTATGTGTAGCAGATAATCTACTCACCTAATTCGTACTCTTTAACAATCTGTGGACTTCTTATCCATAAACATGGAGACTTTTACATGATTTACAAAGCAAACATATGACCTGGTTTAGAGTACCTGACTCTTTCATGGAAAAGTGTTTATCAAATTTTTTGAGTACTATAGCTAAGAGTCTGCAGAAATGGGTCTCTGGAGACATGGACGCAAACATGTATATATCACTCCTCTAAGTTATGCAATTCTTAGACTAAACATATCTTCCTTTGGTGTCTAAAATGTCCAAATATTATCAGAGTCTGTTTTTTGTGAGGTTTTGTTATTTTTCACAAGGAGACTTCTGAGTGCACCTTTGCAGCCTTTTGACAAATATTCATATACACAGTGACTTGCTACACATGGCTGCTGTGTTTCTGCTTATGTTTCAGGTGTGGGTTAATTTTAAACACAGAACAATTCTTATGATGCTATTTTTCCAAAGTCATTCCTGTTTAGAGAGTCAGTAATTCATGTTTTTGCATCTGAAAGACTTTTAATGAGAAATTCATTATAATTAAACACTAAAAACATTACTAAGAACATAGCAACTTTTCATTTCAGTAGTTTAAAATTATTTTCTCTAGGAATTGCTAAAATAGTTTTGAAAATAATTTATTATTGCTTTCTATCATGCCTATGCTGGTTTCTGTAATAGTATGATATGGATGATATAGCTTAATAGCTATAAAATATACGTTATTAAGATATAAGATATAGCTTATTAGCTATAAGAATTTAATTGACAAACATGTTCAAGTCCAAGTGGATTTAGAAGCAACTGCAGACAAACAAAATCCTCTATTTCATTGAAATGAAGTGTTTAGACACTGACATGAAATAACAGAATTGAAATTATTAGGCATGTGTTCATTGAAAATTTCACTGAATTTCCGACAGTATTGAGAAATTTTCATTTCACTGAGGCTGTATTTTGCATAGAAAACTAGGAAGAACTGATGATTTATTTTTAAAAAGTCCTCTTTTGAACAGAAGTAAACACATGGGTTTTATTATCAAAACCAAACTTTTTTTTTTTATCCTGTAGCGTCACTTTCCTAGAAAACATTAATTGATCCATGAAATTTGAATATCATATTATTGTATTTAGCATTTAATTTAGTTTGAAGCTCATTTCCCTGAAACATTTTCCCTGAAATTCTTTCTAATAAGGCCCAAACTCTTGTTAATTCTTTAAATACATCAAATTTTTAAACCCATTCCCTTTTTCACTTTGCCCTTTGCTAGTACACATTCTGCAGCTGCTCACAACTCAGAAAAACAGGTCCTGCCCTTGGGAAGAGAGCATCTAGAGGTACAACAAGAGGTGTTGGGGAGAGTTATAGTAGTTGAGCAGCCGCATGTCTAGTAAGCAAGGAGAGAAACTAAAATTTAGATTTTTTTTTTAATCAAACCTTTATAAAATTTAGGATCAGAAAACCTTTAGAGAACTTTGTTCTGGCTTCTTTAGATAGGTTTCAACATGACACATAACACTGGATGGAGGCTAGATAAACTACACATTTACTTAAGATTTTTGAAGATAAAAGTAGAAAAACACTTATTAAAAATTTTCCGGACTGGTAATTTGAAATGTGCAGAATTTAACCTATTTACATCCTATTTACGATATAAGGTATTCCAAATTTATTGGAGATTTTGTATTTGTTAAGGAACAGAAAGATGATCAGCATAACCTAAGAATGGAAAAGATAAAAAAATGAGAAAAGTAAGCCCAAACCAAACCAGCCGGTGTTCACTCATTTGAGAATTGAGAGAGAAAAGCTCAACAGTTACATACTTAAAAACTCCTATTTCTTTGTTGATATGAGAATGTCTAATAACAAAGCAAAATGAGACAGTATTACCAAAAATTACAACCTCATCCTGTTACTATATTTTAACTTATACAGCTATAGCTTAAAGGAAATGGGACATTTAGCATGAGGCAAAAATGAGACAGAGATATAAATGACCAGTATAAGTATTTAAATTGCACTAATTAAAATTACTGTGAAACCAGATGATATTGATTCAGCCTATTCATCTCCCCTTCTTTATTTCCCATGTAAGGGAAAATTAGTAAGCAAATAAGTAAGAAAATTTTTCAAGATTTTGTAGTTATATGCTTAATACCTAAACAGAACCAAAGCCAAAACAAACTTAACTGAACAGTGAGAGAGACTGGTTTTTTTCTGTGATATCTCTGTTAAAAACTCTGAATATATATGACAAGAAAACACACATTTTGCAATGACTAGAAAAGACAACTATCTACCAATCAATAAAGAGAACTACTATTCTCTTCTACTTAATTGCATTGCTGCACCAGAGGTTTGCAATTAACTTGAAATCAGATTTGCTTGTGAACCACATACAGGGTTTGGGATTTGCCTTCTACATCCTTATGCAAAGCTGCAGTCAATTTGGACAACATTTTCATCTAGTTCAGAAACCAGGGAAACTTTTTTCTCACTGCTCATTGTGTGCTTAGAATCTACCACAATGAACTTGTGGCAACCTTCATAAAACCAAACTCTCCTTTACTTGAGACAACACTAAACAGCATGTAATGGGACAACAAAATGTCTGTGCCCAATGCAGGGTGGCTGTTTGACTTCAGGAAACCTCTCGTTTGCTGCAGGCTGTAGCCCAGGTAACAGCAGGTGTCAGAAGCAGGCACCATAAACTTCAGCAGTGTGTCTTTGCCTACAGTCAAACAGCACTGGTGGTGCAAAATGAACACAGAAAAAAAATGGCACCTTGGACGTTCTGTCCCATGGGCTATGCTACAAAACCCCACATATTCTGACAGATGCTCTCTCCAACTCTGAATAGATACTATCCACAGTCTTGCCAGACATTATCCTGCAAGGTAAACTTGAGATCATAAATCTTTCAACCTCATTAGTCATTAATAAAGAAGATTGTTGATTTTGATAAAATCAAACAGTTTCTTTGTTGATAATACACTGTAGGTTACCTCTGACCTGACTCCATGGACTAAGAATTGATATCACTGAGATGCCTTCTGACAGCACATGAATGGGAATCACAGTATTATTGCAAGTATGAAAGGAATGGAAATGCAGAGATGAGCAGCTTTCACTGTAGAGAGTCTCAAATCCAATTGGCATAGAGTTCTTGGTTTGTGGAAGGCCCACTTCAGCAGCAAAGCAGAGAACATGGATGCACTTTCTCAATTTCCACAAACACAGGGTGATACCAAGGGCTTGCAGACTACTACAGAAAGCACTGCTTAATTTGAATTTCAAGGGACTTTCTGCATCCAATATGAGGCATTTCTAGATCAGCATTTCAAACACCATGTCATTTATAAAGTCCTCAAAAACTCTGAGCTTGGTAATTTTCTTTACTCATTTTTTTTCAATTTTCATTTCTTTACACAATGAATATTCTTGACCATCCAGTTGTTTGCTTCTACAAGTACCCTCAACCCGCTGTTCTACACCATCCTGTGTCTTAATATTAAACCAAATTACATTATCTAAAGCCTACTTCACCCCTATATGAGACTTAGTTCTAATATGTTTCATGTTTTCTTGCTTAAAATGCCAAAAGGAATTACTGATAATAAGTTTTTGGTATTATTTTCAACTTGAAAGGAAAAAGTAAGACTTAACTCCTGAGTCCTTAATCATAAAAAACAATGTAAAAGAACACACGTGTCATTATTTTGTCACTTTTAGCAGTTTTTGGACTGAGACTGGACATTCTGGACAACCAGACCTGATTGCTGACTGTAGAGCTCTGACCTCAGCCCCAGTGTGGCGTTAGAATGTCCTTTGGGAATAGCATGAATAAAGGTTTAGATGTTAGGGATGAACCCATCCCTAAGAGGTTCTTCCCCTCTAAGTAAGACAATCTATATTGCTGTTTTGTTTCAGGGGGGCATTTAAAGAAACAGAAATAGTAGTTGTTGAACCCAGAGCAGTACCATTTGAAAATAATTTATAAAAGCAGTGAATATATTGCCTAAAACACTGTACTATCAAGAGCTCCTGGCTGGGTTACAGTGCCCAAGCTGAAAGAATCCTCTGACTCTGGAGGCTGCTGGATTCAGCCAGAGGCTGTGTCTCTTGCAACATCCTTAACACAAGATATAGAAAGACCCTGATGATGTATTTTTATCATGATCTATATGGACCAGGACAGCCAGAATCCAAGCAACTGTTATGCCTGAGGTAAGTTTCTTGATCTTAGAGCTGCACCTACCATAATACTGCAGTAATAGTCACAAATAAAATAACTGTACAGTTAGAGAAGCTACTGTTTGCTTCAGCAACTAGTATGGGATACATTTTGGAACACATTTAGTAAACCTTGATTTTACTTCAGCGAGAATCAAATGGTAAGGACAGTGGGAAATATTTATAGAAATGAAAAATGTGTGCAAAATATAAAAGATCTACCAATTTAGAATTGTTTCACTAAATTCCAGTATGGCCTGGAATTTTCTATTATGAAGAATTAACTATGTAATCAGTGGTATTACTGCAACTTAATTAGGCACAGCAATGAAATACAACTATAAAAAAATTTCACCCTACATTTACACCCTAAATTACGAAAATTCAAGCTTTGTGTTAAGGTTTAAAAAAACACAAACAAACAATAAGAGGTCAGAAGTTTATTTCAATGCATGAATTCTTGTGAAGTCCAAGCTTCAGTTTCTTAAATGACTATAAGACAGGATTGGCATTTCAAGAAATAGAAATAGTGATTGTTAAATCCAGCAAAGTATGATCTGAAAATAATTTATGAAGGCAGTGAATATGTTGTCTGAAACATTATACTATAAAATAAAAAATTATGCAATACATTTCCCAAAGGAAAAAAAAAATAAAATTAGAAGACCTGTGAAGTCAGAGACCAACTGAGGTTTTTTTTCCATCAGTACTTCAGTAGTTCCCTACCTCCATGGTAGCTTATGGATTACTAGATTGTATTTCAAATGAACCAAAGAATCATTAAAGATTTGGTTATTATTTCTTCAAAACTTTCTAAGGTACTTAATAACACATTTACTATTATATTTTGCAGAACAGACTTTTAGCAGTGATAGACTCAATTTAGCTCAATTTAACACAGAAGTTTCTTAAGCATTTGCTGTAATGAATATGAACAAATACTATACACTTGCATTTGTCTTGCCTATAAACTTCCATAGTTCAGCTGACTTGGAACGTTTCCTAATAAGATAATACAACATATTCTGACATGATGATGTGCAGGGATTAGGTGAAGGCTTGGAAATATCATGGGAACTGTCTTCCTTACTCATTTTTGTGTCTTGCTGCTTTTGTTTTTGCATGCACAAAAGACCCATAGTACTTTTTTACAAGATACGCAGACATTCTCTGATTCCAACTGAATGTACACATTGGTGAAGCAAATGTACAAATTTTTAACTGCCATGGATACCAATACCCAGGTACTTCCAGTCTAAATTCTTTATGAAAGAGAATCTGAATGTCAACATTTTTGGGAGTCATGCATGGCTATTAAACTTCAGTTTCAGTATCTATAACAGCTACTTTTTGAAGAAACCTCTCTACAGAGGTACCTCTAGTATGTGTCTAAACACACAGCTGCCTTTTTCTGCCAGACACAGTCCAAGTTAAGTATGCTTTATATACTTCTCACCCTATTACTGAAGAGCTCTTCAGAGCACAACTACGGAAGACTACATCTATTCAGGTGTAAGAGAAAAAAGTAAAAAGGTTTCACAGAATCTGTGCTAAGAGAGAACATTTTAAATTCTGATACTATCAAACTGTACAAGTATTCAAATTCATCTAATTAAAACTATAAAAAGAGCAGAAATCTAGTAGAACAAAAAAAGATAATCAGAAATTTGTCTCAGTTAAAAGGATGCATTTCAGGCTCTTATCACATTACTACTACTGAATACCCTTAAATATTCTCAGCACACTCACCTCCTTTTGACGGTACTTAATTGCCAGTTTCAATCTTGCAAGATCATTACCACTTTGTTCTTCTATCAAGCTATTGTCATCTCTGTAATTAAGAATAATTTCCAATTCCCTGGAACTCCGTGTCTGATCCAGGAGATCTTTTGCAAATTGCTTGCATTGCCGTGACAGTTCCTCATATTCTGACTTAAACTCATTTTCGACTTTACTCAGTTCCTGCAGCTCCCAGCTCAGTTGAAAAGCGGTAAGGAAAGGATCCTCACTGGACAAAGCAATCAATGATGGGCTCGCCAGGGCCTTGTAGATATTGAGTCTGGACCGAGAGTGGCGGAGGCTGTCCACATCTGAGCTTGAGACACATTCGACACAGTTACAGCGCACCTCGTGTGGCCTGGGCACAGACACCCCTTTCTGCACAAGGAGCTTTATGATTTCGTAATTGTTGGTGTGGGCAGCCAGAATAATGGGTGTGATATCCGGCGTGAATTCTGAAAACTGCTTGTCCAGAAGCACTGGTGGCACCTGTGAAAGAAGGCAGAAACCCTTACAGGCCTCCTCATTGAACAAGAGTTGTTATAAAAAATAAGGATAAAAATTGTTTACCAGGTAATACACCTACTGATGGATCTTTATTTCTGTCCAGAGTTAAAGGAAACTTTTTAAATATAACAATTCAATTGGCTAAGATAGTGTCTTTCCAAATAATGAATTGATATAAACAGGGTGTGATTTTTCATAGAACCTGTTATATGTAAACCTGTTATATGTAAACCTGTTATATGTAAATGATTTATTAGAACAAAATATTAGATAAACAAGGATGAGTTAAACACAAATGCTCCTCCCCCATCCCTTGAAGTGAACAAGATGAAATTTTTTTCTTATCTCTCACTGGTTTATCTCAGTTTCATAGGGAAGAAAGAATCATGGGGGGCATTACTGTGAATCTCTGAAGGAAGCAATGACCAGGACACAAACAAGTTAGATTTAGAAAATAAAATGGTCAAGTAAATGAAAAGAAAATATGTGTTTTCTTACAAAGAATATTGAGAATAAGGCTGTGTAGAGAAACAAAGGAACTTGCTGCAAAGAGTTTAATGTCTTAAGGTTCAGTTTTACAATCTCCTGCACAAAGAAACATAATCTATTTATAGGAAAACGGAGTTAGTAGAAAAAGGGTCCCTAGAGACCATTTTTATAGCCTCTTCTGCTATGAATTTCTGTTCTGTCAGTCTTCTTTATCAGAAGACTGTAAGGTTTTTCATTTTAAGCTTGTTTCTTTATTTTACACTACCAGGTTCTAAAATCTTTCCCAGGTCAAGACAATTTGTTTAATTAGTATGATTAAGAATGTAAGTGTAATTAGCCAATGTCAATCAAAGAATGTTACCGGCATCATCACTTACAGACTTGCCCTTGGTCCACAGCTCAATAATCAAGTACAAAGCTCAATCCACAGGGCACCACAGAGAGGTGCTCTGAGTGATGCCCTTTCAGGAGGAAGAAAAAAGGAAAACTCAAAGTCATCTGAAGGCTAGAGAAATAGATGGCCATTGCAGAGAGAAAAAAATTTTGATGCAAGTCTCATGACAGCACCATGGCCTCACTTCCAGGTGGAAAAACACAAATGCAATGGGAGTGGTAAAATGGGGGTCAAGGCTGGAGATCTGGCATTCAGGACTGTAATCACACATCCCTAGGGAAGCAAAACCTGCCCAGCCATAGTGTATTGCTGACCTTAAGTAGCTGTGCCAGATTCTGAGAAGGTATATGGAGTCAACAGGCAGAAATCCCTTTTCTCCCCTCTTATGCACTCAGACATGCATGCTTGGCTTGGCACGGAGTCAGGCTGGCAGTTAAGTTTGTTTTAGCACAGCGCTGTGGGCTGACAGAGCTGGCACATCCCCCTCATGATCCCATGCAGAGGGTGCAGCTATCCTCACAGGTGGATGTTCACAGTCAGTGGTTCTGAGCCAAGCAGTTTCTGTGCAACTTCACTTCTGCTTTCTTTATTCTGAGGTACAAACATAATGGGTGTAGCGTGTGCAGAGAAACGTGGGTTAAATATTACTCACGAGGTAAGAAACCCAGCTGAGAATATACTGAAGGCACATATGGATGGAGGGAACACTTGGGTACAAGAACAAGAAGAAGCTCTGTGTGCTGTGCCTGGTCTCAGGTCAAAAACCACAATTCCAGATATATGACTTCCTAGAGAACTCTGTAGCTCTGCCTATGCTGCTCTGTCAGGTCTCTTCCAGGGTACCCCTGGGACATCTGTCACTTCCTGGCTGGACACTGCACAGAGCCCTTCTGGAGATGCCCAGGTGCCCAGTTCACATTGGACAGGAATAATGATGTGATCTGGGAATGGATCTTGAAATCCATGTATGTTTTCTCTCCTGTCTTTGGTGTCAGTGGGGGAAGTGAGACCTATTTCCAACCCCACTTCTCACAGGTTATTTCAGTCTTAGATTTGTCTTCTCTTTTACTTATATATTACATAGGGAAAAAAGAGAACACTGCATGCATACACACACACTTTTCATGCTCTCTAAATTGCAGCTGTGGCCAGAGCTTTTGAGATGTGAACGGCATGAAAATGGTGGTAGAGATTCAAACTTTGCATTAGTAGAAATGAGATTTTGGGCTATCATAGAACTGAAAAAGGTTTACAGAGAGGCGTGTGTTGTGGTATGACAGTGTCTGCTACAAGCAGTGGGACTCCCCCTTGGCCTCAGGTTCAGGGTACCAGAGAGTGAAGGAGAGAGCTGCAAGGGCAGAAAACTCAAGGTCAGAAAGTTGTAACTTCAAATTCACTGACTGCTCATAGTATAACTCTGTCACTTCACATGTCGCTAGTTTTGTACTTTCTGACAGTGCCAAAGTAACAATTGCTTCAAGCCCTGCCAGAACTGAAGGCTATCTTAAACATATCATCAGCTGCAAGCTCTGAAAAATTAAGACACAGCTTCAAACAACATGGCCTTACAGTGACAGAATTGTACATGGGGTCCATTTCCTTACAAGCTGCTTGCTTTTTCTCATAGCTTATCAAAACCTTTTATCTTACACTAACTCAGATTTAAGGCTAATTGCACACATTTTGGAGCTCATCGCATCAGAATTTACCCAAACATAGAAGTATTTATTAAATCTTTCCAGCCTTAACTTACAGAAACATTTTAACTTAAAGGGCAAACCCTAAGACTTCAACTTTAATTACGTCATGACTTTAACCCCTGATCCTTTACCTCCTATTTTAAGATTTTGTACTAATTTAAATGAAAAAAAGAGAGAATATCAAAGTAATAAGGTCAAATTATTCCCTCATCTGAAGCAAAATGAAGTAATTATCTATGAAGAACTGAGTGCTCTGGTGGCATCCAGAAAATTTCAACATCTAACAGTTGACCCGGAGTACTTGCTCTTAAGTTATCAGACTTACAATGAATTTTACTTTCCAACTACTAAAAATAATTCTCCTTAAAGAGAACCAAACCAAACAACCAGCACACACTGATATCAGCCACACATTTGGAAGCTTTGACAGAAGACTCACAGGAAACATTCAAATCTTCCTTAAATCCTGGAGGATGGAAGGATACTAGGTTTTACAGTCACTGACTGTGACTGTGACTTCTCAAGGCTCCAAAGTAGTGTAACTATATTAAATATTTTGGAGTTAGTGTGCTAAGTTTGAGGCTGAAACTTGGCAAAGTCACATAATTTTTGCTTTCTTAATTTTGTGAAGAATTCCTACTTCAACACAATTTACAGGGCTGAACAAAGAGGTTTGGTGACTATATATATTTGTTACGAATGTCTATGTGATTAGTAGACAATAAGAAAACAAAGCAGAAAATAAAGGACAGCTCAAAGTCTGAACACTTCAGTGCTTAAGGGCAGGAGATTTTTTTTGTCGCATTTATTTTCTCTGCACTCAGTTTAAGTGGGAATGAGTCAGGTTTGGATATCTAACAATTCTTTTAGATACCAAATGGAACAGCCCTCTTCAATGTGTTTATATTCCCTGTATGGTCTGGGTGAAAACAAGTTCCTTGCTATGTAAGACAGGAAGAGAAATCTAGGTTAAATTAATGCCAGTTAGGTCTGAGACATTTTCTTGTCCCCATGACATCAAAGGAGAGACTGATTGTTGATCATCTCCTAGACATCCAGGAAACAGAAAAATATAAGTCAGTTTGGACAAGGAAGAACGTAAACCTCACGGTGCCCTTTTCTCCATCTAGATTGCTCATCAAAGCTCTCATGACTGCAATATCTCAACAGAGAGACTGAAAACTGCAGAGTCCATGTACCTGCTGTTTCTGAGCAAGAGCTCAGAATCTATGGAAATCTATCTCCTTGGGCAAACAGACAGGTTTCCTGGCTCTTGTCCTTGTTTATTATTTGCAATTCTTTTGTCTTTCGTTTGTAAACAAAAGCAAATCCCCCTTGGTTTTGGGCAGTTATCAGAATAAAATTCTGAGTCATGTCCATTATGACAGCATGATTGGAGGAAAAACCTAAAGCAAAGGCAAAAAGAGAATATATGACAGATGAGATGAATACATATGTCATGCAGTATCAGGTTATATAAGGAAATTATTATTATAGAAGTGTGTCATCAAAGTCTCAGCTGTTTTATCACTATTTTTCTATAGCTGTCATCAGTCATACACCTTGAAAATGCTTAACTCTACATTTCTGGACAGCCCACAACACATGAGTTATCCCTATGTATACACAGTTCCTTTCTTTACATTCTGGCTTGTTGATTTCTTCTCTTCTTTGGTTTTCTATTATTGTACAATTACTGTATCAGCTGAAATACATCCTGATTAAGACAACGGAAGTAGTTCCCCTGGGGAGGCTTCAAAAATTCCTCCTGCTGCAACTCCTTTACCATGGTCTAAGTTACCCATAAAGATCCAGATATATGGAATGACTTAGAGATATCACGTCAAGACAACTTGAAATCCATTATTATCACAGCACTGGAGGGGTCCTGGGACTCCTGTTGAAACTGTCCTCACAAGACCACGCAAACAGCAGGACTGCAGTGGTGGCTCCTGAGTGTCTGAAAGTGCTTTCCCCCATCCCAGGGGGCTCACTGTGCGTTGTACAGCTGGCAGGCTGTGGGGCCATCACAGACATAAGGCAGGCTAAAGGATGGAAGTGACCAAGCTGAGCTCAGGGACAGCACCATTTCTGGGCAGGGTGTGTGACACTGGCCATGCAACACCCATCTAGTACACTGCACTGTCTTCTTTCCAGAGACAATCTTCCTGGCCTCCCTGCCAAGGGTTCTACTTATTTATTGTCCTTGAAATCCTTACATTTCCTAAAGGTAGGAACCACACTCTTAATCTGCTACTGAACTATTATCTTTCATTGGATAATATTCTACCTCCGTGACTATTTTTTTTCTTTTTCGTGGGAAACAGACACATAAGAGATGTAGGAAATGGGGTCTTAGGCACTGTAAGCTGACTAATACCAGTCTGAGGACTAAATGTAAATGTTTTAGTAATATTGTAACTTCTTAAGAATGCATACTTTCATAAGATTTCATTACAAATTACAAATTGTGTCCTTTAACAATTTTATACCCACATTTTACCTCAGTGCTGGCAAGGTGTTTAATGCTTGTCTTCCAGATTTCTTTTCTCTGGAGTTGAATGTAATTCCAGTTATGAATTAAAGCCAGGTAGGTATAGCAAAAAATAATAATTAAGAATCAGATATTTTTGTGTGGACACTTTTTAACCAAGTATCCGAGATTTTTTTTTTTCTTGTTTATCTTGAAAAGTTCCTTTATTCCAGTATTTCCCTATAATCTAACAATAAGAAGGGCCAATCCCACATTTTTTCCAGATTACATTATTGTGATTATTCTATATGATTACGACAATTCTAACTATTAATTTTACAAAATGTCCCTAATATTTTCTTGTGGAAATATTATATTTCATGTCATGCAAGAAAGATGTCTAGCAGAGAGGAGCTCTGATAAGCACCCAAGATATATATCTAATTTTATATAGCTGAGACTGGGTGAGGTAAACACTCCTCTTAGTATAGAGTTCAACATAATTTACTCTTCAGACACAAGCCATCTGCTAACTAGCTCAAAACTCAATTATTGTGCTATCTCATGCTGGTAATGATCCACCTAGTAATGGCTTGTGTCTCCTAACCTGCCCTTCTGGGATACAAGACAGGTATTTTTCAAAAGTACTACATCCATCATTTTGGCCAGTTCTCCAGGATGTGTGAAAAGAGGGTATGAACAGTTTATGCTGAATGTGTTAAATTAGGAGCTTGCTTTTATTGTCTCCTACTGGTAATGTGACATTCTTGCCTCTGTGTAAACCCTTCTCAATGTACATCACATGTAATAATATATTTCCAAGGCTCAGGCCTAAATGCCCTCATTTGGTGGTAATATGAATCACTGTTAGCAAAGGATATCCCACACTTAGAACAGTGTTTTATGTAATATCAGGTCCATTTATTTTACTGAAAATTTACTTTCAGCTTTGCTGGGACATGACTGGAACAGGGATGTTTGTAGTAATATAGAATCCCTGTCACATTTAAGGAGGCTTCAGTGCTTTTTACAAGTCTGTGGATTTTGAAAAGTTAAATTTACAAGTTTATTTTCATCCATTTTATTTTCCAAGCACAGAGTGTTCAAAACCTTGGATGTGGGTTTTTTTTTTTTTTGTTGTGCCTTTTTTTTTTTTTTTTTTTTTTTTAATCAGTTACACTTAACCTACACCAAGATGTGAGCTTTCTAATGCTTGTTCATGCTCATCTTACTACAGCTAAACCAATTTGTGTGTCACAAAAGTCACATCATGGACTGATCACTTCCAGTCTCCATGACAGCCACATTGCACAAAAAGCATTAATGTAACACATTAAGGAAAAGAATTTGACCAATCTGTTCCTAAAGCTCTGCAGTGGTGGGTGGATATGTCACACCATTTCCTCACAACATTTCTGATACTTCATATGCTTTTACCTTTGTGCAGTTTAAGCTCACAAATTCTTGTTCTATGGAATGTGAACACAGAGAATACTTTATTTCTTTGCTCAGTTTCTGTTTTCTAATTTTTCATTCAGACTTTCCTTAGGATGACTGGAAGAAGATAGCCTTTAAGGTCCCTTCCAGCCCAGGCCATTCTGTGATTATACAATTGTATGAACTGTGCCCATTCTGATGTCATCAGATGCAATCCTGACTTTTGAACAGGAATATCATATTGTCCAGTCTCTTTATGTTAGTCTTGTTTTAATGTTCCCTGCAGAATTGTTATCTTCATTGGTTTCAATTCCAATACACGGTTATTTCTGCTCCTTAGAACCTTACTTTTTTTTCTTACTGAACTCTTTTATTTTTCACAGAAATAATTTCTTGCTTGCCAAAACCTGAATTATAATTGTGTCCTGAAACAGCCTTGAGATCTCCCCATTCTGTTGGTTATCTACAGAATTAACCCAACCTCTCTATTTCATCTAAAATATCATGAATAATTGCACTGATGGGGACAGACCCCTGCAGGACTGCTCATTTCATCCCTCTGAATTCACATGTCCTGTTTCACCAAGTACTGCTGGCAACTACTGTGAGTGTGGTTTTCTTAGACTGTATTTTGAGTGACAGTCTATGAAATCTTACAGATCTCAAGCTATATGATATATACTGCTTTTCCCCAATATACAGAGCTTGCTATCTCGTGATGAATGATAATTATATTGTTATGACAAGCTGTGTTCCTGACAAATCTTAGTAGACTGCTATTCATGTCTGTATCTTCTAGGTGCTTACAAGCAGAACGTTTGACTATTTTCTTCAGGAAAAAACTTTTTCTGCTGTAAAAACTATGGATTTTTTTTATTTGAAAAAAGAGAATACAGAATGGAAGGAAATGCTGTAAAATTAGTTGATAACAGTTACCAGACAGAAGCAGAGGAAAAGATATTGGATTTGATATTTAGGACATGAATTTGTTGGGTGGGACTGATGTCAAATTACTTCAGTGCTTTATTTCTCTCTCTCTCTCTTTTTTTTTTTTTTTTTTTTTTTTTTTAATTTCTCCTCCCTGTATCTCTGAAATAACTCTGATCCAGAATACTGCCTGTACACAAAACTGCTCATTTCCAATGTTTTTCTGTGAGCATTATGAGTGAAAGGATGTGCTGTTTCATCAGTCAATGCCAGTAGCGTGAGCAAGGGTGGGAAATTGCTTAAAAGTAGACACTCAATAGAAGACTACCAGGATATTTAGAATTTGTTTTTGTAAGTTCCATTTGTAAGCTATGGAACTTACACTTGCTCTCTCCACATACAATTTTTAAACAGGTAAGGGAGTGTTTCTAGTAGGAGTTCTGGGCATTGCTTGGCTGCTCATAATGAGGAGTGACAAGTAAAAGTTATTTTCACTCAAGGGACAGTGAAAGAAGAAAAGTAAAATGGTTTGGAAAAAACATGAGAGCTTAGAAAGAAGAAAGATCTTATTATCTAAAGGGGAACTTGAATTATTTATTTCCATGCTGGTAAAGCTTACATATACCTCTCTCAAAGTTTGCATGATGCGTAAAGTCAACACTGAAATGTCCTGAATGTTCAAAGTAGATCTAGGGGGGGAATTCCCATCTGAATTTTTAAACGGATGCATAGATAATTTTCCCAAATAAAGAATGGTTCATAAAGACAAAACCATTTTAATGAGGCATAGGTCTGTTAGTCCACTTCCTGAGAAACTGTGTCTCTGGTCTGATTAGTAAAATGTGGAAAAAGCTCTTGCTTTTCCCTGTCCATGTTCTTGTCCCAAAGTGGCTCCAATACTCAGCTAGAGAGGTGGAGAGAAATTGGCTTGCTTCAGCAATGAGGTTTTCAGAGAAATGTCAGAACAAAGAGTTCTTAGAATCTAAGCAGGATCCTTTGTTTATCCCCGAGTTTCTTAGATCTAGAAAAAAGAAAAGCCGTCCCACTGGCTACAGAATTATAAAGATCGTTTCTGAAAAGGAGCTTTTGCAGAAAAGACAATAACAGATTGGTGGCCTCCCTTGGTATCAGCAAACTGTTAGGGAGATACAAGTGTCTCAGAGGGTGGGAATTAGCTAAACGTCTTTGCAGCTGATTGCAACTATTTAACATTGCATAGTAATTTGTGATATCTTCATGGCTGGGGAGTAAATTTAATGTTCGAGAAAATTAAAAGGGTTATACTCACAAAGAACGAAGTGGGAAACAGGCAAATTTGCAAAACTAAGAAAAATGCCTTTTCTGTTTTAAAAATATTAAGAGAAAGGAATACAGATGATTATGGCAGAGATCAAGAAACCTGTATCTTCAGAGGATGCAGAGGAACTTCACAGTAAGATGTTTCACAAGTATATTATTCCCAGTATGTTATTCAGTGGTTTCTTAGGTAATATTTTGAACCATACTGTAAATTTCCCATATTTCACAGATACAAAACAGAACATTTTTTTCTGAATTATACAGAGGAGACCAAGGCTCACACAACTATGCTAGGATATGCTGGGAATGAAAGATGTATTTGAGAGGCAAAGAATTGAAAACTGAATTTTATTACAGGTTGATGATATTCTCAGCTGGATTCAATTCCTTAACAATAGACATGTTAAGATCCTCCTTGCATACAAGAAACAATTGAACAATCCTCCTGCTTATGAGGTTTTGGAAACATGTAAGTAAACAAGAGAAGATTGCTAAAAATAAAAATATTCCCTTTGAATTCCCAATGCAAAGAGATCAAAGGAGAAATGGGAGACACATGCATTATTATTATAACCTGCCCTACACAATGGCAGAAGAGTTAGTAAGAGGTATTTAAGGGTACATTGCAAGAAGGAAGCCTTTGAAACTAAAGCCAAGGGGAATTGATTGGTTCAAACCCCTTAATACTCCTTGTTTCAAGTTAGGCTTATCTTAGTATTGTATTCCTCTTGAGTTCACCAATTGATGGGATCTTGATCTGGACAGATCTTACACATGTGGTTCAACCATGCATAAATAGGTATTCTTAATGTGCTTTAGGATATAGAATGTTTGGGGGTTTTTTTGAGCATATGTAAGTATATTTTTACTAAATTCAGGGCATGGTAGTAAGCAGAGACTTAATAAACAAAGGTCTAAATGAGCAAGGAGCAGGGAAGATAAATTTAATCTTATCAGCCAGATTGCTTGCACTTACAGCAAGCATAAATGTCATAAAACAAGTTGGTAGTTAACAAAATGGTGGCAGACTTATTCACATTTTCTGCAAATATTCAGCTGTATCTCAGCAGTACATAATATGAAATGTTGCACTCTGAGGGTAGATATTTCAAGGTGGTTGGGTTTTTTTGGTTTGGATTTTTTTTTTCCTGCCAGAAGGCCTCACACACTGTGACAAGCCTGCAAACTTAGATAATTTATCACCAACCCTCAGTAGTTTTTTAGTAGCTGAATTGTAAGGGGAACTAATTTTGCCTCCTGCCAGTCTGGGGTGAAGATATGAAAGACATGGATCCTGGTACGGGCACAAAGTACAATTAAAACACTTCTGTCAGCACAGCATGTGACATACATACCCTTTATCCAGAACACAGTCAGTAAATTGACAAGCTAAATTGGTATCCAAGACAAGTAAGCCTCTGTTATCACATTAATGGGCTTTGTCAGTCAGTCTGTTGTGACTTTTGAATTTGTTGGATTGCTCCAGCTGGGTATTAACATGAAGGACTATTAGAAATACCAAATTCCTGCAAGTTTCCCAAAAGATATGGACGTTTGAGATCTGAAGAAAATTCTGGAGGTGAGCACAGCTATGTCACTAGACACCAAAGAATTCATACAAAACCAGGATACTATGAGTGTATCAGCCTCTTCAAAAGCTTTGATGAATGCTCCTAACATCAAAAAGAGGAAATTCAATCATGATGAATAGTTAGGTGGAAATCAGATTTCATAGATTTCACTGCTCACAGAGAAATTTGACAAGAGATGGCCTGTGTCACAAGGAAAGATAACGGGGTGGTGTGGAAGACCATATATGAACAAGTTTCTTGACAGTGGTGTTTCTGTTTTTTAAATTTTCCTAGGGTTTTTCCCATGGATGAAGGTTTGAAAAGTCATTTGTTTTATAGATTATTATGTGTGATTGCATGCTTGACTCTCAAAGACCAATGCTCACTTTAAAAAGTCTGTCAAATTCTACTCTTGCATTATTTAAGAAGTATCTCTACAGACAAGTTCATGCTGACTGCATTTCAGCACAGTGGCTTCTCATAGACAGAACTCTAAAATAGTGGCTCTTGAAAATATTTTTCAATGGACCACTATTCAGCATTGGATTGCTTGGAGGTTTGTGTCCATCAGAAACTGCTATGCCTTGAGCTTCTTTCAACAGTAGGTGGTCCTGTTCCTAAAATATTTCCTGAGTTTCTGCACTGGGCACTGTCAGAAAGAGGATATGTTGCAGAAGAATGAACAGTAGGCTATTAATTTTCAGTTTTAAACACCTAAAGACAGCTCTATATCGGAATTATATTTCTGAGCTCCTGTTACCCCCAGGAAAATCTCGGGCTGATCTCAATTGCCCACAGGTTCTGTGACATAACTGCAAGGCCACAAAACATGTCTCACAGATATTCTGAGATGCTTCATATTTCACTTAACCACTACATGTGAGCTACTGAGCTGGGCCCCTGGTTGATGTAGTTAGAATCCAGAGAAGTCTTTTTCTTAGCTTACAGTAGACACTTGTATTTGGTCAGCAAATCCTCTTGCTCATCACCGACCTTACTGGATGCTCAGATATCTGGCTTATTTGTGAGCAGTAAATGGAATGATTCAAACAGCATTTTCCTGCTTACTGACACTTACCTGACACTCTAGAGAATGAGAGAGATCTACACAGACATGACATGAGACCTACTGGAGGGTCTCCCTCCTTTGCAGCACAGGCAGGGTACAGGGTGGACATTTCTCTGCACAGACTCCGAGCTCCACTGCTGCCTTGCCTTCAGCTTCAGGCATCTGAATGAGGGGCTGATTTCCACCCCCTTACATACATGTATGTGTATACATATATTTATACATAGCATGTATTTATACAGAGCACAGACCTCAATCTGCTATATCGAGGGCCAAAACATCAACTGTTCTCTGAGGGGCTGTTCTAAGCAGAAAGGATACTGGTTTGTTTACATTGCTCCTTTAATGCTTATAAATTTGTTAACTTCCTAAGTTAAACTGCATCACCAAATGTACAAATAGCTGGCAATGGGCATTTCTAGACCTTAGAAGACAAGACTACCTCAATCAAAAAAGGTTCTGTTTGTTGAACCTCTCACTCTCAACAAATTTATACTACTGGCCTCAAAGCTGATTCTTAACCTGTTTTCAGGCACTGAGAGACTTAAAATCTTTAGATGAAATTATCTTTGCAATTGATGAGTTGTCAGGAAGTGAAGGCAGGTAGGTTTGGCAAAAAGGGTGCCAGGCATAGAGGCTTGTGAAGATGACAGTACAGGACCACTGACTGCAGAGGGCAGAAATTTTGGACATCTTTATTTTTTAATTTGTGTGCTGCCCCTATTCTGATTGTAAGTTTGGCTGAGTGCTGTAAAGAGGGGCTCAAAATCAGAAAAAGAAGAGAAAAGAAATCAGCACAGAAAATGTGATTTCTTGAAGAGAAATCTGACTTTTATGCAGACATTATTTTTAAATTAACTTTCTAAAGATTTGGAAGGGTTGTTTTTGTTTTGTTTTGTTTTGTGGGGGTTTTTTTGTGGTTATTTTGTTGTTTGTTTGTTTGTTATCTGTTTGTTTATTTGGGTTTTTTTTATTCCTAAAGGGTTTGATTTATTCTACACATTCAAATATTTTTAGTAATCTGCACTCATCTCCTCATGGTAGGAAAGTACTTTCACTTCTAGCATGAGCTTAAAACAAGAAATATGGAAATGTCAGCAAACAATGAAAGAAAAGTAGTTAATATTTCCGAATCTGTATCATCTAAAGTTTAGGTGCAAGACTGGTTCATTTTAAAGCCACCTTTAAAATAAATCTGTATTTTTCATCTCCAAAATTTTCTGGATTTCTGTAAACTGCTAATCCAGAGGATTAGTTTCATAGCTGGGAAAAGTCAATAACACTACCTTCTGGGAATCTATCTATAAGGACCCTGATAGTCAGAATTTTTCTTTATGATGCCAATAAAAAAAAATGGCTCATCATTTTGTACAGGTCAAGAAACTGTCATGTTTCCCCATATTCTGGCATTTGTCTTTTGCTATTGCTTCAACATGGAATATTATGATTTAGCATTTGTTACAAGGTGATGGACACATATTGTAGAACACGTTGCCTACCTCAATATTGAAATTGCTAGCAGCTCTGTTTGATGGCACAAGCATACCAACTTCTGGAGTATTTCTTTAGTAATTGTCACAGGTTTTTCTACTCATCCACCCACCTTAGCTCTGATGCATATAAACACAGACTGTTTGGGTTTATTGCCAAGACATGATGACATTTATATGCAACTTTTTTAATGAACTTGAAAACAGCCAGCAACCCTCTAAAAACCCAAGAACAATACTTATGTAAATTCTTATCTCCATCTCATAATCAATTAGTCAGCTCCACCTCTATAATGCATCTGTGCTACATGTTGTTTTCATGTGCCCAAATGGTTATATGAAACACTCACTGGATGCGTGGATAGGTTACTATATCAATTTCATCCATATAATGAAATATCCCTTGCACAGCCTCGTCTATTCATCCGTCTATCAATATGCCAGAAAATTCTAACTAATCAGACGCCACTGGGAAAAAATACTCAGCAACCCACTCAGGCAGCTAGCAGTGGAAAGAAATTACTTTTTGCCCTCACGTTCCACTTCAAGAATGTGTACTTCAAGCCCAACAAAGAATCCCTGCAACGCCTCCTCCATACTCATTACTAGCTAGACTGTCATAATCACAACATTCAAAAAGACATTTAGTTCATAAACTTCTGTGGGAGACATTTTCAAAACAAAAATGATGCTTGAATCTCAACAGACAAAGAATATCCCACAAGAGACTGTGACTGGTATTTTGCAAAGTTACTGGAGAAAGAAGTTTAGATTAGCAAACTACCAGGCATCATGCAGGGCTCATTAAATCTTTCCTTCTGCCTCCTTTTGATCAATATAACTCCCAGTTCAGTTGCTAGTAGAAAATTTTAAAGAGCATTTAAAAAAAAATTAGGTTTAACATCTATGTAAAGTCCACTGCAGGCATGCTGGGCCTACAACCTCTATACATTCCCTGGTCTTCTCCATCTGTCCCAGGTGGAAGTACAACCCTGACATAGGAGCTTTCCCACATTCACCATTGGGCTGTGTGGCAATGCAGGTCTGGGAAAATGGTATCCCATGAGGCTTGGAAAGAAAGCAATGGGCCAAAGCTGCCTAAATGCTCTGCACACATTAAGGGATACTGAGACTGAAGCTGGGTTGCAAGTGCAGCTCCAAAGAAGAGCATTGGCTTCATCTCAGGATCCTGGGACTCCTCAAAGGGCAATTTCAAGAAGTCCAAAGATACTGAGAGACATTAAAAGAACAGAGTGAGTGATGTGGCCGCATGTAGGTAATCTCCTAGGAGATAGGAGCTCTGTCAGGCCTGATAGGAGCTCTGTCAGAAGAGCAGCAGCTATGCTGCCAGTATTTCAGGAATGGAAAATGACTCTTCAGGCTCTGTGCTACTTTCATGCTGTTTCGTGACTTTTCACTTTTAGACTTTTTCTCTGTTTCTGGGAGTGCTGCCAGACTGAAGGCACTCTGCCTGCAAAGCTGTCTAGCCTTGTTGTCCGTATTCCTTCCCAGTTAGCTTAGGTGAGTGCCTGAACATCCACAGAGAAGTCTGTTCCACTGGCCTAGAAATTACACTGTACCACATCCTTGACACTTCCTCACACAGGACCATTCTCTCATCCTGGGTGTTCTCTTATAGTCTTTCATTCTCTCCAAAACTACACTCATGGCAACACTAATAAAAAAAATCAGATGTTGAGACATATTTTGGCATAAGATCAGTCACTGTTTTTTTCTGATGAGAATTGCATCAGTAGATTCAAGTGAAAGACAACTTGTATAGTTGCCCTCTTCTTTTCTACCTTCCCACACTCCAAATAATTATCAATCAGATACATGCGTCAAGATTTATAAAATCTAACTTTAGCCTTTGACAGTAAAACAATGCCCTTTCTCTCCCTACCTCCCAAAGAGTCCCACAATAGCAAGCTTTCCTAGCAATCACCTGATAACTCTTCCTGTCCAAGAGGTCACCATGGCTGCTAGCACACCAAAAAGCACATAAATACCACAGCATTCCCAAACGCACATCTGGTTTGTGAGATGTCAGAGCTGCCATCTTCTTACACGTGAATTCTCACCTCACCCACGTCTTCCAGATGCCATTCCTTGTAACAGCACAAAAGCACAGCTTGCTGTGGTTACCCCTGCCACAAAATGTTCATCTCCTTCCTTCCAGTTCTCTCCCTACAGATAAAGGCTGGAACATACCATACCAAAGTCTACCATGACCAGAGAGAATACTAAAGAGGCCCCTACAGACTGATGAGGAAGGGTTGTTCACAGTCTGTCTGAAGAGAAAATGGTGACCTAAAAGCTGAATCTCTCAGTCCTTCAGAAATGTCTACATATAAAGTTTCAGAGGTTTGGGGTTTTGCCTCTTGAAATAAATATTTTTTACCAAATATTTAGACAACTGATTGAACTCACCCTTTCTTGTGCCTTTGAGAAATTGCTGGGAAAATCCATGAAACCTAACAAAAAAAAAGTTGTAAATGCCATGGACTTGCATTTTTAGAGGCATTGACAAGCTGAAGCCTGGCTTCCTAGCTTGAACTTTGGCAGAATAAGTAGAGGCAGGGCTGCTACATAAAGTAGTTTATTATGTAACTTTACTGCTTGTCCTGGGAGAGCAAAAGGTCTCTGAGTGTTGCAGAATGTGGATATAGTTTATTTTCAGCTTCCTACTTCCAGCACTATGCCAGTGATTTCTACTTCTCTCTGCACATGAGCCAGGCACATATCACAGTGATCACATCCCTCCCCATCCCAAAGTTCTCCTTCCTCTCCTTCCCTTGTATGTGCAAATGCCACTATTAGCTCAGTATTCCTTTCATACATCTGCGCACCTATCCCTGGAGTGCCCACCATAAAAAAATACCCTCAAGTATCACCAAACTGACATATAATAGCAAACAGAAGGCATAAAAGCACTGTCATGTGCTAGTCAGACAATGCTGTAAACTCTGCAGTCAGGTTTCCAAGCCCTAAAGCAAGTCTCTCAGCTAATACAATGCTACATGGATTCAGGTCTAGTAACTGAGTTTTCAGCTTCACTTACGTGATTTGCAGCACCCCTAGAAGGCAGCTTCTGCTTCAGTCTTTCCTGAATATACACAAATATCCAGATGGTCAACCACCTAGCCTGGGTTCCTTTAGCAGTAGGGCACACTATGATTTGATGCTGCCTAACCCCCGGCCCATCTGTGGATGCTGCATGCAATTTAACAAGACAAAAATGTTTTCTGCAGATACTAAATTTAAAAGAACAACTTTTTTTTCCTCCCTCTTAATTTGGCATTCAGCTATCCATCATATAAGCAACAAGTGACTTGGCAGATAATTCAGGACATATGGCTTTGAAGAATGGTAATTTAAAAGTACTTGGACAAGTTTCCTCAACTCATTCACATTAATTTGTGTTATTCTCTTTTACTTGTGCTCTAGCAGCTGGTACAGCTAAAAAAGTATTAGAAAATATAATGAATATAATGTAAATGACAAAAACCTCCATTTCCTGAGTTGCATTAATGTATAGTGCAAAAATCTCACTCAAAAACTGAGAAACAGAGAGTTCAAAGACAATTAGGAAACGTTAAACCTACGTGCCTCATCCGTAGTCACCAGGTGGCACCAGATGTATCCATATATTGGTAATTAGGTTAAAACCATTGTAACCATTGTCTTTGAAATGCTGAGCACATCACCTATGGCTGCTAGGTAGAGCAGCTGAATGATCAATGGACCAGAGAGTTTAGACCTAACTTTAACAAGATCTGAACATTGTTTTATAATTTGCATGTTTGAGGTGTGGGGGAAGGGTTTGTTTGTTATACTGCGATTTTGTTAGGGTTTTTTATTATTGGAGTGGGTTGTTTTATTTTGTTTTGTTTTGGTGGGGTTGTTTTTGTTTGGATTTTCTTTTGTGTCTTTGTTTCTTTTAGGAAGAAGTGGAAATTAAGGTTCAGTGGCATCTCCTAATTTGAAGATGCTGGTTATAAAACTTTTCCAAAATTGCAAAAAACTGATTACTTTAACTTTATGCATTGATTCTTGGTTAGTTAACATATTGTTACATTTGTCCCCTTCTCATGTGCAACACTTAAAATGTTTAAAGCATTAAAATTTGGAAGATATCCAGTTCTTTTAAAAGAAGTTCTTTTCAGCAGTCCTGAAAAATCGTAATTTTCTGTTGATACAAGAGGACATTTTCTTCTAGCTTTCTGACATTGACAATGAGAACTTGAATTATATAAGCAATTCCATGCTTAAAAATTATTTCGTTTTACAAATATAGCTACATTATTGTATGAGGTGAAGTTGAAATTAGCTATGCATCACACATAGGATGTTATCTCATGAATATAAAAAATAGTGAGACCTAATTCATTTACTTGTGAGTCATATCAGTTTTTTTCTAGAATTTCAATGTTCAAATGTTCATAACTTTTATCACTAATTAAATATTTGGGAAACTGTTTCTTGTGCTTGGAAGTATTTAGCAAGGTGTTTTTCTTTCTATTATTATCTGTCTTCTGTAGAAATAAACTTTTCATCAGGAATAAAACAAACAAACAAACAAAACCAAAAACAACAACAAACCCAAAACAAAACAAAACAGAACCCCCAAACAAACAAACACCAAAAAAGGTGAAACTTTGACCTCACTGAGTCAATGGCAAAACTCCCACTAACTTCAAGGGGCCAGGATTTTACCACACGTGACTAGATTTATTGAAAGAGGAAAAGTCAAACAGCCAAAGACATCATGTTATTAAAAACACAGAGTCTGAAAATGAATCATTGTCTAAACAATATGTCAAACATTTATAAATACCAGTAATCAAAAAGTAGAGTTGTAGTTTGAAATAGTTTAAAAAAAAAAACTTGAAGGAAGAAAAAAGTATATACTAAAAGTATATAAAAGTATATAAGTCTGACTATTCAGATTTTTTATCTTTAGCAAATTGGAATGATTTTTCAGCCAAAAGGGACTTTTTTATTATATTACATTCATTGTGGCATTACTGCAAAAATGCCACTGGCATTTATGTTCTCTTCAGCCTGCCATGCTCCTAAAAATGAACCAGTGTGGTTATCAGTGTATTCTTACACGTGACACCCACAGAAAGCTTAACTGTTGTTGGGATATCCCCAGTGCAAACAACAGAGAACACAGGTAAGCAACCAGGTAGTTAAAAAGCCATTTTTGTAAGCACTGGCTTGCAAGCAGTGCTTGCACTGGCAATGGGCAAACCTAGCCTTGTACAGACACAAAAGGAGATGTCTCTGTTCAAATGATTCACAATTACTCTTCACACTCTACAGTAAGATCCCCAGCAAGTGCAACCAGGGAAACCAAGAAAGCGTAGGAGGAGCAGCACTCTTCACACCAGCCAGCAGTGGACTCTGGCACTGAAACAACACGCTAAGCTTCAGCACAGAGAACAGCCCTCTAGATTGGAGCAAAGCAGTTTGTGGATAATTTAACATGGTAGCACTCACACAAAAGTAAGCCTATCTTTTGCCTGCTATAGCATGAAGCTCACCTAGTACAAGTTTTACTGTTTGTAGTCAAGTGTTTTCATTACAGCAGCTGTGGCATAAATGAAAAAGTAGTCCTGAAAGTCTGAAGAACAGTCTGAAATTTAGGCAGCTATTGCAAGGTGAATATGTAGACTCCCAAAGCCAAAAAGTGGTTTATGCTGTCCTAAAACAAGTCCTGATAAGGACAGCAGGAGGAGCTCTCCAGGGATCTCCGTTTTTCTCCATTGCTAAGGGGAGCCCAGGGAGCCAGACCAATAATGAGACACAGCTTTGGATGGCTACCATCAAATGGCATGAACTCTGCCCTGCAAATGCTAACTTCCACTACAGAGGCTGGATAATGCAGACACAAGTGTTTTAACTGGTCTGGTGTTTTCACTTTAACTGGCTGTGCACTGATCCTTCAGCATCCTGGTACACTGCATTGAGAAATTCCTTTGCACAGTATTCTCACCTGCACTGTCAGATGAGGAATAATGAAATGAGACAAACATAATGTGAATATAGTTTTCTTCATTTTCTCTGACATAAATCTGTTGTCATTTTACAGGATCTTGCTTTTGCTATATAGAAGAGAAGACAGGCTCACACATTTGCAGAAAGACCTAGTATATTTCTTTCTTTCCATAACAAAGAAGCATAGAATTCATATTATTTTATCAGCAAAAATTATACTTTTTACCTATTATCTGAAATTCTATCCATGGCAAGTACATTATACTGTAATTAAAGTATATTTTATGCATTATCTGTAAAAGGGCTGTAATCATTTCAACATACTATTCATTGAAATACATTAATAGAGCACCTATAACACACAAAAGTTGAAAATTATGAAAACAGAATACAATAGTATAACTACTTTTAAGGTTTTTCTTCCTAGCAGAGTCCTAGGAATATCAGAATTTATGGGCTATGTTATCCTGTCTTCACTATTTTCTTAAAATGAGAAAGACTTGCAAGAGGCTAGATAATTCCCATAGAAGTAGACAGAGATGTCTCAATGCAGTTCAAGGAAAAGCAGAGCAGGTATCAGAGCATGAATGAGACTATATATAATGATTTTTTTTCTTTTGAGAAAAGACAAGGAGAAAGGGAGGAGATTTTGCAAATTTTTAGTTGTACTTGACAGGATGGATGACAACTTGAGACAGGACTGAAGTTCTGTTCAACTGAGTCATGTCCACCACTTTTGCCTTTCTGAGTTGGGATATGATGACCTCTACATGGATGGGTTAAAACAGTCACTGACTTTTATGGAAGTTTCATAATTCAAATGTACTACATATTAACACTACTATTCTCTTTTGAATTATTTGTTTCTTTGAATGATTAAAGATTTCCCTGCATTATCTGCAGGAATAATGGTATCATTACACAGAGGGAAGTTATGGGAAAGACAAAGAGAGACTGTTAACCAAGGCCTGTAGTGACAGGAAAAGAGGCAACAGTTTCAAACGGAAAGAGGAGAGGTTTGGAATGGACAGAAGAAAGATATTTTTTACAATTAGGGTGGTGAGACACAGGATCAGGTTGCCCAGAGAAGTTCTGGGCAACCTGATCCTGTGCACTATCCTTGGAAGTGTTCAAGGTCAGGTTGGATGAAGCTTCGAGCAACCTTGTTTAAAGAAAGATATCTCTGCCCATGGCAGGATGTTGGAACTAGACCTAAAGGTCCTTCTGACTCAAAAAAATTTCTGACTCTATTATGTATAAACACAGATGAATACAATGCATACAGCATCAAAGTAATTGATTTCCTGATTTTAAGTACTGTGTGCAAGGACGATGGTTGGTTTCATTTCTCTTTTTCTTAATCACTTTGCACAGTTCTTCTCTTTACATTAGACCAGGCTACAAACTCAGGAAATCCTGCACATACCTGCTTCTCTCCACTGGGCTTCTTGTGATTTAACAGCAGCTCCACGGCCCCAACCACCTCCTTCCGTATGGCATGCAACAGAGCATCTCCCACATACACGTTAAAACTTAACAGCAGCTCAATGAGCTCAAGGTTCTCATTTTCAATGGCAATAAGGAGTGCAGTTCTCCCCAGAGGATCAATGCAGTTAATGTTGATCTTGAAATAAATTTCTGCCTCCTCCAAAGCTTTCTTTACACTGGCGTAATCTCCTTTCTCCACGGCATTCAGATAGGCTTTCTCTGAATGAGACAGTTCGGATTCTGCCCGTACAATGCGAAGGGGGATACGATCTCTGTAGGGAGCATTGACGCTTCTTTTGTAGTAGAACTGGGCCATATTTTATGCCATTCTAATACTTTGTCTCTGCAAGATGAAAACAAAGATAAAGTCAATGATAGAGCTTGGGGGTATGGTGCACTGAATTAATATTTGCAGTATGTAAGTATTTAAAACTCATGCTAAAAAGTGATGTTGAAATATGTACAAAATGTAGTTTATCCACTTCGTCCTTAATTTCTTCATTCAGTTCTGCAAGGACTTAAAGAGCACAGTCGCCTGTTTCAAACACTGTAAAGTCCACAGAAAGACTTTGCCATGGGAAAAGCACAGAAGGGAGCAACAGGATGGTGACCATGCCAGGTCTGACAGAGGTGAGATCTGGTTAGCACACCCTGGTCAGCACATCCAGACACAAAATTCCCACTGCAGCAAACTGTAGAGAAGCAACTGCTCATACACATATCACTGGTCAAACAAAGACCACCCCAAGTTATGGCAAAGATGGCATCTGCGACCACCACAGCCTCCCTCTACCCCTCAAATATGCCTCTGTGGATATCTTGAACTTGGACTATAAGATAAACCACTACTGCAGGGACTTGAGATAAATTAAAGGTGGTACTATTGCCCAAGTGTTGTCTCAGACCTAGGGGGAGGTTAAAAAAGCCTGGAGATTTGCTCATAACGGACATAAAGAATGTAGAACTTATGGACCACAAGGAAAGGCAATTCAAAAACTGTGCTGAAATCAATTCCAACTGGGTAAAAGGTAATTCTGATGGAGAGATCATCTCTGATATCCTACAACAACCCATGTGTTGCTTGAGGACTGTGTGTGGACAACTAAATACAGCTTTTACATCTTCCTAGTCCTGCTCAAATACCCTGACTTATCTGTGGCAGGCACAAACTGCACAATGTTGAGTTTCCCTACTAAGATTTTGATTCAATCTCATATGGTATTAGAAAAACATTCACATAAAATGTTTTTTCAACCATCGTTTACTAATTTACAAATTAAAACCCAGAACCTAAAACGAAAACCCACAGGAGATAAATTTCCAAGGACTGGTAAATAATAGTCACAGTTTTGATTCTGAACTACTCAGTTCTAAACTAGAATTAATACTGAAATATAGCAGCTTTAAAACAACTCTAAAGTCTTACATATAGTAAAGAATATAGTGTCTGTGCTTTTATTCTGTATAACTTATTTAAAGGATTTTGCAAAAAAATTTTCTTCTAACAAAATGATTTTCTCCTGGTTCTATCTTCCACCGGGGGGGGGGGGGGGGGGGGGGGGGGGGGGGGAAAAAAAAGAAAGGAAAGAGGGAAGAGAAAAAAATTGACCTCAAATAACAACGTCCACAAAAAATATTTCCCTTTGCTGTTCGGTTGGGGGTTGAACACTTTATTAGAGAAAGAACTGTAGCTTCTTGTAGTTTTCTCAGCTGATAATACAAGCTGCATGAACCCACTGCCTTTTCCTCTACTTTCTTCAGTCATTTAAAAAAAATCTGTTGCAATTCTAGTGCAAGCTGTAATATATATTTTTATTATTGTGAGGTTTTCATTCATAAAAAAAGAACCAACAAAAAAACCAACCAACCAAACAAAAAAACCCCACTAAACACTGTGAGGAAAACAGTAATTAATCTGCTCCCTCTTCTCTTAAGCAGTGCAATGAGAGATATATACAAACGCTGTTACCGAGTTGTTTTCTTTGTTTTTCAGAGCAGATCAACATGGCTTGACATAGGCAGGAAAAGGTAAAGAAGACATATGAGAAAGAACACTCTTCCCCATCCATATACAGGAGCTGGGGAATCACAATCCTTTGCAAGCTATTTCCCAGTTCTCCCTACAGGATGGTAACAGGCTACAGTCTGGGCTGCTAAAGGTTGCACAGTCTGTGGATTATGTTCTGTTCATCGCACTCTAAGTAAAATAAATTTCATTTCCATTGCAGAGTTATATATGCCTGGAACAGACATCACGTTCCTAATGCACTGTATTTTCTTTAATTTCAAAACCCTGAGTTCAATTCAAGGAGGTGAAAATTTTTATATTGAGATCCAAATCAACAGACATAAATGCAGTTCACAAGAAAGGTGGACTGCCATATTCCACGGACAGCCACAGACACTTTGAGTTTCATTCCCCTGTTCTCAAGCTCAAGCAGACCGGGTGCTGGATGTGGAAGGGCATCCTGCCTGACTCCAGTTGCCACCTAACAAAGACTTAAGTCTCAACACAGGCTCTATTTCATATCTATTAGGCAGATGTCAAGTTAACCCACAACAATGTACACACATTATTCAGGTTCTTACTACCTAGAGAGTTCCCCAAGACCCCTGAGGAAAACTGAGGGACCCCAACCGTGGGGTTAATACTAAAGGCTCCTCTCTCTTGAAAGCACATGGATAAACAGATCATTGTCTCCCCATTTATTGTGAGACAAACCATGAATTAACTTGTTAATTGTTAACTTGTATCAATGAAACTGGGACACAGAGATGTTTATTGTAGAAGAAGAGTACAGTCACAGATGGGATCTATCATGATTTCATGAGGATGATTTGGGGGTTTCTTGTTTCTTTTATTGCTCTGCTGTAAGCCATAAGGTAAATATTGCTGGAACTTTTATTTACCTTGACATGATCCTTGAGAAGTAGATCTAAGTTTAGTTTGTCTCTTTTAGAAGAGACATATTAAACACACATTTTCATTCTTCTAAATAGCTGTCCCCTGCTAATCTCTATTTCTTGCCTGCACCAATTCCTGAAAATAATTATCCATAACTAAAGTTTTGTCAGAAGTAAAAGTCTACGCTTACATGCAATTAAAAACTAGAGATTGATTTGCTGATACAGTTCAGTCCTGGAAGGTGACATAAACATCAAAGATAATGGTTCCATGGGTGTTGAAAAAAATAAAACATTCATCCTTATTTTATCTACAGGTAGATAGTGTTGTGAAACAATTATTACTGTGCTGTCACATGTAAATGCATGCATATGACATTTACATGGACCTGTAAGACCTAGTAACAGGCAGCAGCAGTACAAAAGTCTCCAATTGCTTCGACTGTCTCTGCAGGAAGAAGTCTAAAGAAACAAGAGGTCAAATACACTGGGCCAGTGTGAGGAAAATGAAAGAAAAAAAAAATTATGCTACACACTTGTAAAAAGTGTAATTATAGTTTCTACAGAGTCCATATACCTGACATATAATAAAAATACTTCAGAGAAGAAATAAAGACAAAATAACTCTATATAGTGCTTCCTGCCATGCCATGGAAATATCAGCAGCACCTGAGCAGGAGACATAGATAAAAAAAAGGCAATCAAAATACTTTGACAGAAAAGTGATTCTTATGAGAAAACTTTTTTGTCTTAACAGGCAGTTTTGTTTGCATCTACTATAGAGCACTACTTCAAATTATATGGGACTGTTTCTTTCATATGTTTTTCAGGGAAGAATGTTTTCTTTGCAAACCTTTACCATTTCCACTCTATCATTATTTAATAATTTCATATGCCTTAAGAAAAGCTGATGTTATTAATTTTAATAATCTTAAATAAAAATTTGGATTTTTTTTCTGCTGTTGTATCATTGTGTATATGTACATATACATACATACTAAAATCACAGGCAGACAGATAATTCCCCATCAAAGCTCAAGAAAAACTGTAACCTGATTTCCTTGGCATTTATGTAACTATATTTGCTTCCTCTACATACACGATCACATCCTCCCTATTTTTCCAGCAGACCCTGACTTGCATTTCCCTTCCCCAAAACAGTCAAAGCCAGGTGTGAGAGGAAAATTGGAGTGAGCCACCAGCAGGCACCAAGGACCTCTGTGACAAGCCACCTGTATTACTGCTCACAGAGGTACTGCAAACCTGTCAGAGGCAGAAAGACACCCCAGTGACAACACATCTCCTCCAGCAGATGGGCAGCGGGAGGGATATGGATATGCTTTTAGTATCCACATGTGCAGCTTCTGAAATCCTCACTGACACAAACCCTTCTAAAGACACTTTATTTCCAACACTGACCACTCTTAGACTTGCTATAGCATTCTAGTATATATATATAGATAAATATAGCATTATACTATATAGCTTATTGTATATCATCAAAAGCATACTTCTGATTTCGCTCATGAGTCTGTTTTTCAGACCATTGCCATTAAAAAAAAAAAAGAAAAAAAAAAGTGTAACTTCACAAGTAACTATGGCATCACCCTGCTCAAGAAACCAGAACACTTATGACAAGTGAATAACGTGCTGATTTCTCTGTGATCTTCTGAATCTATTTTATATGCACTTCTCATGGCAAAGGAAAGTTTCTGGCATTTTCTAGGTTCATGAAAGTATGAAATTTTCTTTCTAAAATAGATCTGTGATATACCAGCTTTAATCTGACACAGAACCCTATTTGATACACAGTAAAAATGATGTTCAAAGAGAATTTTGGAAAGCAAGACTAGCTCTGATAAATCCAGTCCAAATGAAGCATAAAAAGCTCCCTCTCTGTCAGTCATCAGAACAGACTGTTTCATTTCAACAAGAACAAAAGAAATGCATATAAGCTTTTGATTTCTGAACTCAGCATCAGTCCAGATACTGCCTTATAGCTAGACGTCTAGACAGCAACTTTAACATGCTCTAGTACTGGTCAACTGGATAGGCTGTGCCATGAAACATACTTAACCCAAAACAGGACAGCTGAATGAGCACCGTCTTCTAGGAATAATGTGGGGTCCATGCTAACTCCTACACTGTGCCTGGAAAGTGTGTAGGAAGATGTTAATTGTATTAAGCCAGCAATTGGGTTGAATCCAAGGACTGCCTGAACAACTTCAGCTGCGGGTGATGGAGTTTCACTGATCCTGCTTGCCTTCTAGCACTGTTTGTTTTACAATTGTTATAGCTGGCAATGCAGTATGTGGGGTCCTCACCTGAAAGTAATTTTTCATTGTTAGAACTACAATCAGTTTCAGATTTGAAAGCTAACAATAGCAAAAGTAGCAATTTGGACTATAACACTGATTCACACACGCAGGGTGTAAACCGAATAACTCAGTATGGTGTATGTTCCCTATAAGGCTGTTAATTTGAAAAAGAACTAAACCTCTTGGTTTTGCTCTGTTTAAAACACCCTATAATCTAAGTTTCAGTACAGCAAAGAACATGACCTAGTATACAGCTGCAGGAGATGATGGGAAGCTGGCTGTCATGTCATCTGCTTACACGTGTTCTGGCCTCACAGTCAGGAAGGCAGGATATCAACTACAAAGAACTACTTCTAGGGTCCAAGGTACAATGGTTATATGGTGGATTAAACTCCACCAGCATTTTAGATCAGCATCTTAAGAGATCAAGACCTAGGGAAATCTGAGACACCGAATGTGGTAAACCTTTGATGAGGTGACAGAGATTACTTACTTTGATGGTTTTCTGCAAAAAACAGGATGCAATTTCATAGCATTTTTGTGGGGTTTAAAGCATGGTGCTTCATATATAGCATAAAGATGGTCTGTAAGTTTACTTAATGCCAAGTGGGAGGAAACTTGTACCTTCTAGGGGTGACGTGACACCGAGTCTTAGTTGAGAATGACAGACTCTTGTAACAGTGACCTTCAAAGACTACTATCAGACTGAAGTTTGAGAAATATCAAAATATAAATAAAAGACCATTGAGAGACATTGGAAATTATTAACAAATCTTAGAGGGGTAGAATGATTTGGGGTCAAGCATACAGTATTGCAAATCTGCATATTTTTTGAAATAAGAGAATTAAAAAAAATTGGTTCAAGAACTTGGTTCTTCAAATACACCTAAAACTAAGCCTAATTTCATTTACCCTATGGGCAAAAATCCGATAGTTCCCCCAAGGGAAAAGAAAAAGAGCATTACTAAGTCACAGAAGTATCATTAAATGACAATGTTAAATTAGTTCATCTTCCCAGTTTATTTAAACTAGAAAAGATACTCTTCAGAAAAATACAAGAGGCATGGTTACCCCTTGGTGATGGGTAGAGTATGCAAATGTCCTCGGGAACCTGTGCAAATGACCTTGAAGCTTTTGCTCTTGCTCAGAGGGAAATACGATGTGTTTAAACCTGCTACCAGAGCAAAGGAGAGAAAGACTGCTTTCCACTGACTGACATGAACTTGTTCTTTGAAACGATGGAGCATGAATGGTGGGAGTCCAGCCTATACGCTGTAGGCAGTCAGTTTAGGGTGGGAAGGACAGGGAAAGCAGTAACACAGATAATGATCTTAATGAGTGACTGCAACATCCAGTTGAGTCGACCTTCCTGTCTCCTTGGCTGGTGTTATTCTCCTGGGTAAATTCAAGGAGCTCTCCAAAATAGTTTTCACGATAAAAGTACTTCAGTGTCATCTGGCTACGCAGAAGGCTGCCTTCCAGCATTTCCAACAGTAGCACTGACCTAATGCTCTGTGGATGAGATCCTGCAGCAGCCACACAGCATGGCAACATTTCTCAGGGGACATGGGGAGCGGGCTGTCCCTGATCCTGGAGAGGGTGGGTGGTCTTTCTCCAAATGAGAAGAGGCTGGGAGAAGAAACCTGTACACAATCTGTTGAGGAAAAGGGCTGGGCAAAAAGGGTCTGACTGTAAGGTCACTTGAGGAGGAAAGGAAGAGAGGATGCACATTAGGTTGGGAAATACAGGACAGAAGCATTACTTGTGGGAATTACGCTACAAGTAGCAGTGACTTCTCTAAGTTTCAGGGTATATTTTCACACAGAACCATATGTCTTCCTATGATGAAGTACAAGGCAGCATGGAGTTTGGCCAGAAAAGGGAGAGTTTGGGCAGACTGCCCAAATACTTTGAGTAAAGACTTGCTAATAAAAACACTCCACTGTGGGTCCATTTTCAGATATACAAGCTAAGCAAGCCCGAGGATAAGTTAAAACACTTTTCAAGTATTTAGGGCCAATAGAGAGCCAGTTGTGAAGACATTTGTGTTGATACATATATCCTCACATAAGCATTTTAGTACTGCCCTCAGAGTGGTATGTGTATTTTGTGGGGAGCCTTGAAAGAGGCTGAACTTAAAGAAAAAACCAAATGCTGACAATAAATAAAGGCTACTTAGGGAAAACTTCAACTGTTCACGTTTTGGAATTTATTGGCCTGTTTCCACCCACATACTTAGTGGTTCTGTCCTCACACTGCTTAGAGACACTTGAGTTGGAGCATTTTAATAATTTTACTAAAAGACATAATGAAAATAAGATCAGGAGAATTTATTACCTTAGCTCACCTACCATAATAATCCAAAAACTCAAGTAAAAAGAATTGTAAGAATCAATCAAATTGAAATCAAATTGACATAAAAGCAAACCATTTAAATTCAATAGCAAGGAATGTTCCACAATTTAGTTAGTTAGATAACACAAAATTAAGTCATACAAGTCTATAAGAAGATGGTCACTCATTGGTAATAAACCCCAACAAAAGAATTTGATTGAGATCAGTCAAATGTATAATTTGGTTGGTTAGTTTGTCTAACAGAGAAACTTAGTTACTATCTGGTCCAAAGCCTTTTTTCCCTTGAGAAATTGTACACTTATGTGATGACTAACCCCTTCCTGCCCTTGTAGCAATAAAGACTTCAAAGTGACAAGCCCCATTTGCCAGAAGTCATAAAATGACAGTTTCATGTCACTCAGGACATGCCCTAATGAATAACTTGACGAGGTATTATATAAGGCTTATTAAATCCAGAGGAACAGTTCTTTCCAGAAACTTTCCTGCATGGCCAAATTGTCATTTATACATATGCCCAAATAACAACTCAGGATTAAAAGTCTCCTTCTAAATTACAACAGGAGTGAGAAATATAAATAGTAACAATAAGAGAATTCTGTCTGCTAGGGAGTGATGGCACCAGAAAGCTGTCATGTGGATTCCCTGGATGACAAAGGCATGTCTATTACAGTGCTCTATAGATCTGTGACCCAGCAGCAATTATGTGAGATTGGTAATAGCTCAAATACTTCGAGCACCCTTCAGGAAGTTTGTATATTCTTGTGTGGGAGAATGTCAGAAGCAGGTACATCTCTGCACTACAACACAAAAACTTTAAAAATAGATCACCTGCAATTCTGAACAACAAATCTATCTCCTCTACACTTCCTTATGAACTGCTTTCTGAAGTATTATATAATGTCTCTTCTCCTCAATAATGAATCCCCTCCCAAGTATACAATTATTTCAGCATCTTATTCACAGAAAAAATATATTTGACTGATTAGAAAGTAAGAAATAACTGATACAGAAAACTTTCCCTGTGAAAAATGCATCTTGTCAATATTTCCAACTGGCAGAAGATTAACTCTGCACTCTTTTAGCCAAGGTTTTTACTCATCTACTTTAAAAGTAATCATCCAGATTTATGTCTGGAAATAGCGAGTAAACAACTTCATTTTGAAGCACCTGTGTTATGCTTTCTTCATCTTAAGCCAGAGGGTACAACTTCATCTAAGCACAAGCCAGCCTAACTTGGATTCTGATTGTAGGAATACTTCCTTGGCAAGACAACCAAATAAAAGCTGAAGAGAACAGCAGGTAACATTACCGTTTTAGGAAAATGACAGTCGATTATCAGCAACCCTTTGAAACAATATTTTAACTATCAAGAAGCTCAGAGGTTGTAAGAGATTCACAAATTTAAGGATTACTATAAATACCTCATCTGAACTCTGGCATAAGGCACATTGAGGGCAAATCAGCATGGCTTCCTGGTCCTGAAAATCCTGAACTGGAAAAGGCTTCCTGAGCCACCAAATCCAGTCTCTCACACAGACAACTTCCACCAATACTCAGACTCTGTTAAGAACAGGCTCCCTGTGAGAAGTAGCTGGGATCCCCCTGCTTGACCCTGCTTCTGTAAGTGGTGGTGGACAGAGACTCATTCCTCCAGCACAATAATTTCCTCAGTCCTAAATAATGTTCAGCTGTTAAGGATTACTGACAGGATTATCTTTCTTCCAGCACAGCTGGAGAAAAATCTATACCTCTTTAGACTTCATTTGGCCAGGCTGCACAAACATGTCTCCTTTACAGCTCCAGCTTACTCCTTGCGCACTGGTGCCACCTGAAACACCCCAGGATGCTGTTTCCTGTTGCTGTCCTGAAAAGGCACAGGTCCCCCTCTAGCTCTTATGTCACACCCCAAACCCCTGGTACCCTCAGGTATTCAACTAGTAATAGATGTCCACAAGTGGTCAGCTGAATTGAACCTTCAGACTCTTCTGTGTTTGCACAACTCCTTTACCACACCACTTTTTCTGAGTGACCCAAGTGTACTTGTTTCTCCATGACACACTTTCCTGCCTTATATGATTTCCATAATTCTCTGTTTCATGCTTGGATATTTGACTTGATCAAGTTCCAGACCTACAATCTTCAAGACTACATCATAATCATTAACCTTTTATCTGCTGATAACCCATGTTCTTTTCCTCCTCAGCTGTTTTCAGTCAATAACATTCCGGTAAAAAGAAAAAAAAAAAAATTTTTAGATTATTCTGTAAATGCTCATGTAATTTGCACTTTTAGATAGATTAGAATAACCTTTTGTACTCAGCTTCCCACAATAGTGGAATAACTGGTCTCAAGGTCAAAGCAAAAGAAAGCTCATAATGCACGTATCTAATTCTGCAATGACACATATATATAAGAACTTTTTTTCTTCCAGTAATCATCTTCCTCACCAGAGCTTCAGCTTTAGTCAGTTTTCTCTACTTAGATGTATCACACAGGTCTCTGCCTCTGTTTGTTAGTAGTCAGTAAGTCTTTGACTCCATGACCTCTTGTAGTTAAGAATGTCAAATGTTCCCTGTGAACATCATGAACTTTGTTTTTGAAGAGTTTGTTCTAAATATACCCACCACCATGTTATTTTATTAAGATAGGTGGAATATAAATATGAGCCAGCCTTTCTCTTTCTTTCTTTCTTTTCTTTCTTTCTTTCTTTCTTTCTTTCTTTCTTTCTTTCTTTCTTTCTTTCTTTCTCTCTCTGTCTGTCTCTCTCTCTCTCTCTCTCTTTCTCTCTTTCTCTTTCTTTCTTTCTATTTTATTGCTCATATTTGCCAATAAGGAAAAAAAAGGCCTGATGATTATCAAGTGGCTAAAAGAAGTTTTCACTGTTTAATCTGTTTTCCAAGTGAATTGAATGACATCCACCCTTGCATTCTACTAGTGAATGTAAGAGGTAAATATTTTAGATTTTAACCACATTCAGTACTGGCATACCTTGATGCAACCTACCTAAATTTAGACAGCCTACTAAGGTTTCTAAGTTGGAATGTATTTATCTTGGTCTCCATCTAGAGTTAGCAGAAAAAGAGAAGGAAAATCATGCTGCAAGCAATTCAATCAAATCTCCATTTCTTTCTTTTCACTGGCACAGCTGGGTATGAATCTAGGCCTGAGCATCTGCATTTGAAGAATTCTCTGAACCAAAGATGTTCAGAAAGTTCATTTTGAAAAGAAAAAACTTCAAAATAAGAAATTGCATTTGGTCAAAACCAAATGAATACAAATATAAAAAGGAAGACAGACCCTACCTTGATCAAAAATATCAGGAATATCTGATATGCAGGTGCCTGTCACTGTTGTAAGGCAGATACAGCAACAATGCCAGTTATACCTGCAATAACACAGATTATGAGCCAATTTTATTTTGGAAAGATTTCCCTTTGCTGGAAATTTATTTAGTATAATACCCTTCTAAGTAAGAACACGCATACCAACACATAAGGGAGTGAACCATGAGTTGTGGCACATGTTTCCTTTCAGATGCTGTGCTATAAAAACATATCAAACCATTGCTGGCCACTAGAAATCTCATTAAATGTCCTGAGATATTAAAGATCAGAGATCTTCTAGGGGTATATATGTACAATTCACTATAACTGGCAAGGGAAGTAATACCGACTTTTCCTTGAAACTGGTTTTCTGAGAGATGAAACTGACCCCAAGCTACACAAAGAAGTTGAGCTTCAAATAGATATCTGGAAGCTGTTAACATTTTTCTTCGTAGTGCAGGTGTATCCTACACTCTGCAAACCCCAGCATGCTGAAATTGCAGTTACATACTGAGTGTAGGAATTTCTTTCAAACTCAGCTGCTAGTGATGGAGCTTCCACTGGCAATTTTGTTTTTTCTTCTTAAGATGAGAGAATATACAAAGCTGAGCATAACCCAAAGATAAAACCAGCTGTTAGTAACAAGCCATGTACTTTTACTAATTAATGTTGATGCTCTGTTTTGAAAGTAATTATTTTATAGGCTCCATGCATCTACTAGAATATCATTGCAAAATACATTGTTTAAAATGCTAATTTTCAGTCTAAAATTACTCATAGTTGATACCCTAGCAGATGCATAGAATCAAAAACAATGGTGGAAATCTAACGATGACCCTGCTAGGAATTCCATGCACAGGGGACGCATTAACTAAATAAGCAACAGATTATTCTGGCCTGACAGAAACATCTTCCCTGAAAGCACAGCCTGGCTTTCACACATTTTTAGAGCAACATCCCTCCAGCCACTGCTTCCCTGCCACTGAAATGCTGTCTTCAGCAGGGATCTCCACTGGTCCTTGTGGGCTGTGCTGCCTCCCAGGACTCACATTACCTGCCAGGCCACCCACAGCCAGCTGTGCTGGACACTGCTCACTGCTGAAGTGGGTTAGTGCCCTGATGTTCTGGACACTACAAACACCAGCAGTTTCTATTCAAGGAAATCTAAAATTATGGCATTCTTTCCATTGAGAGTTACAGCTTCAGACATGCAATAACCCTTAGCAAATAATCAGGAACTGTTAACATAATACCATCCATCATAAAAAGAGTTGATACTATTTTACCAATGCTCTAAGGAGAAAAATAAGACAAACAACTGAAAATAATTCCACCTGAAATTACTGTTTGTAAAGAGAAAGAAGAGCCCTTTTAGGAATGATTAAGAATCAAAATATTCAAAGTGATTTTTTTCTTACAGCAGCAAAAAACTTCAGACTGTCTTATATCAGGGATAGCCTGTTACTGAAGCATAGATCCCCCAGTTCTTTACACTCACTGCTTGGAACAAGGGGGAAAATTAAATTGCCATTGGTACAGACTGTGCTTGAGTGCTCACTTACCGCTGGTTGTGTAAGGAGATGCTGACTGAGGTTTTAATATTGTTCACAGTAACAATTCTCATGGTAAAACCAGCAATTTGTTTTCTAGAGGTAGAACTGCTTCTAGATTAATCACACTCATTTGCTAAAATAGTAAGACAAATGGGACTAATTCAAGGGTAGTATAATTTAGACATTGCCTTTACAGAGTTGTTCCAAAGCTCATTGCACAGTGGCATGTCAGTGAGAACTTAATCAAGCTAATTGTCTCAAAACGTAAGGTCAACCTCAAGGTAGAAATACCAGCTGTTAATAAAACTCTTCTCAGAAACAATTACTCAGTTTGACTGCACAAGAGTATCTGGATCCTGAATTTTAAAGATATCAGTAAGAGTGAAAAATGTCCACCATTTTTAGCAGAGGCTTAGCACCTGATAGGACCTGGGCATGTAGCATAAAAATAAGAGATGGGCAGTGGATCATGCAACAGAATGTGTCCATTAGAATATAGTAAATAACACAGAATTGATAATTACACCCAGTGGCAGTGGATCCTAAAAGTATACTCTCATTTATTTCTGAAAAGCAACCGTCTGGATGAGAGCTGTGTCAAAGTGCTGTATATATTTAACAATCATTTACTGGCAAGTTTTTGGCAAGTTTTTGCTTCAGGCAGTCTCATGTCCTTAGACTACTTCTTTTGGGAGAATAAAACTGTGGGTGGGATTCAGTTCAGGGTTAAGACACCTACGTTAAATGTCTAAATGTAGGCATCGATATTTGAGATAAGTCCCCAAACTCCCTCTGTTGTCAGTGGATAACCAGAATGAGATTAGTTTTCTAAATAGAGAATGACCTTTTAAGATATCCTACATGCCTGAGACATCCTTGGGAAGCGGCCAAATGGAAAATACCCTTCTTTGTCCACAGGTAGAATCCAAGAAGGATGCCATATTAGATGTCACTAGACACACACCTTTTAGCCAACTTTATCACAGCTTTAGTCAGTAAAACTAGCAGCACTTGCAAAGTGATTCAACTTGCCTTAGGGATCGACAAGCCAGTCAGCTCCAACAGGTCATAGACTGTTTTCTCACCTAGCACACCTATGGACACCTGCATGAACACTCTGTGTGGTCCTGGATGCAAATCCCATAGGGTCAGCAGAATTCAGTTGCCTGAATATTGTGTCCAGGGCCACAAGAAGATACATCAAGTTTTCAGACATGATCTGGGTCAGGTGAAAGTCATGACAGGCAGGGAACGGGCTGCCTCTAGGGCAGGTATCATCTACCAGGTTATGCACTGGGAGGAGCCCAGGAGCACACTGAATTTAGATGTCTGCTGGGGAAGAAAGAATGCAGACCATCTGCTTTAAGGCAGCTGCGGCACCAGGGGGGTTGCTGTCAAACTCCTTTCTATAGACTGGGTGTGCAGTCTATAGAAAAGCCATGCAAGGGGACAGAGAGATGGAAAGGAGCATGTCTCTTCTCCCCATGGTGTCAGAGGGTCAGCAAAAACTGAGACTTTAAGGCTGCTGGCAACATCTGGCATTGGATGGGAGATACCTGTGCAGTTTCACCTCATTGCATGGGTGGAGTTTACCATGCACTTGTTGCTACTAATAGTAAAATCAAGAATATCTCTGATTAAATCAATATCTGCTGAGAAAAGAAAGATATAATACATTAGCAGCCATCATTTGGCACAGATGAGGCTGTTGCAGGCACTGCTCCACTTTTGGGACAATCAAAATTTTGCCTTGACACAAAGTGCTAACAGGCAACCAGGTGTTATCATCCCACAGCTTGATACTCTGTTACTCCACATTTGAGCAAACGTCAGAGCCCTTCTGGGCTGCCATCTGGTTATTTCTAATCTATGATATTTGGCTCACTACTTGCCCCAGTAGAGATATATATTACTAGGGTTAAATCAGAGTTGCCAAGACTTCCCAATAACTTTCATAGATACATGATTATCATATCACATTAGAAAGGCAAAACAGCACAGAATATAAATGATGGACACATATGCATTTATTTTAACACTAGGAGAGAATGTTTCACAGTCCAAGACACTTCAAAATGCTTTCCAGATACTTCGCTGGTATTTCACTTTGCTATCTCACACCCCATTGCTTCTAATTATACTCAACCATGACCTATTCAGGCAAATTTTGCTAACAGCCTGCTTATTGACAACCATTCATCCAAGTTGTTTTCATCTATGGCATCCATCAACTAGAAAGATTTAGGGTGAACTGGCTATATGTTTGCCTATTGCTATGGGACAACAGGCAAAGCTTTCTACTGCAGTCACAACTTCTTGCTGGCCCATTTTCAGGGGTGACAGCATCAGATGGCTTCAATATCATGTCTCATCCCTGAAGCAAGTCTTTATCCTTACCTTTTCCTTCACATTCTTCAATCAACTTATTTTATCCACGTCTCCTCCAAAAATATCCAAAAAACCAAACTCCCTTTCCCCCCAAAAAACCTGCCCAAGCAAACCCAAACCAGACTAAACCAGAAAGAGGAAGTATAAAGAAAATTAAGCCAGCTTTCTTGAGAATGCTGTTAGTAGGCTATCTGCAAAGCTTCAATTTGTGTCAGGTGAGAAGGTAGAAGTGAGGAACTGAATTGGCTGGTGACCAGCTCTACTTCTACAAGTCCGGTCTGATTTGATGAGAGCAGATGAGCGACCACTAAAATAGCTAATCTTTGCCACATTGCTTTTAACTGTGCAAAGCCAGGCTGATCAAGAGCAACCATCAAAGAGGAAGCAGGAGCAGGTGTACCTGTGCCTGTATGACATGAGCCCTGCTGTCTCAGCTATATTCGGAAAACCACCTGCTACCACACAGATCTGCATGTGACAGAACCAAGGCATAAGGAAGGCATCAGTCTGCTTATTGAGGCTTGCTTTGTGCTCCTCAAAAGCATGTGAAAAACTAGAGTGGGTCATGACAGTGCACTGGAGCTTGAGCATTATTATTTCATGCTCTCATTCCTAGAGGAATAGATACCCTTAGACTGCATCTGCCTCAGCAAATATCACAGAGCAGTAGGAGCAGAGCTCCCTGCTGAGAATGCTGTATTTCAGGTGATTTACCTCAGATGGGCTCTATCTTGGTCCTGCAAGCTGAGCATTAGCAGCTGGAGTGTGGCAGGAATACACGTGGAGTCAATGATCTGTCTTTGGATCCTGTAGAGGAATCTAGTCCACAGGCTCCAGGCCTCTCTGGAGGGCCAAACAAAGCATAGCAGGAGGGAAAAATTGTTTAAAAGGGTACTTTGATGTTATGATACCAGACTAATGTAGACGCATCTACAATAATTCAATCTCATATTTTCAGTTTAGAAACTTTGGTGCTGACATAAATTGCTTTGATCATTAAATACCTAAGAAAGTTTCCCCTAGCCCATTGGTATTTGACAGTATTGCAGTTCTTTTCATGGGTCCTGGTGGCTGGTACATGAAGTTGCACCTAACTTAATCAAGGGAAGGGTTCAGTTACCTATACACCAGCATGATCTTTAGGACATGATTAAGTTCTTACTCTCTGTGCTGAGTCCCTCCCAACCCAAACTGTTCTATGATTCTACATTTAAACTCCACCCCTTTGTGAAAAGACTGTTGCCCCCAACCCACACCCCCACCCATCTTCACAGGTCTAGAGGAATTTGCTCTCCATCAAGCAAGATATTCAGTCTCATTCTTGAAAGTAAAAATATTATAATCCATTTTTCAGGAGAATTAACTTGGATAACTGATTTCAAACCGGAAATACATGTTATTCTTGATGTTCATAAAATGGTTCAGTGTTCAGAGAACTTAGTGAAATCTTGAACAAAGCATTCTGAGATTGTTTAGAGACATATAGTCTAATCCCAATGTTGTTCTGAAACATAAATACTTTTCAGTATTCCTTCTGAATTTTTCTGAATTGAAAAAGAAATTCAAAATTGACTACAATAGGGAGAAGAGGCAAGAGCATGATGCCAAAGACTAGTGCTTAGACCACTCACCTGCCAGAGCAACTGCTCAGTTCTGCATTCAGAACTGGCTATAATAAAGGCTCAAGAAATAAAACAGAAACTTTCTGGTGGGCTTTTTACCAAACACAAAGTTAGAATCATAACAGAGGACTGTAATGAGAGTATGCTCAAATTCATTACATGGTCTACAAATTGAGAATTTGAACTGAAAATTACAATGTAATTTTTACCCTATAAACTTTTTGATTATCATTTGCCATAGAAAAATGTTGTTCTGCCAGTGCACAATGTTAATTTTGAACATGCATTGAAAAGAATTTAGACTTTTGCTTTCTATGATCTTAGTACAGATCAAGTAAGCAGAATATGATAATTTTAAAAAAGAAAAGTCATTCTATTTTGGATGCCACTACAGATTTTAAAAATTACAGGTCTTAAACTCTATCCATGACTTGTACTGACCTCAACAAGTCAAGAATGATTTGTCTCCAGCTACTTTTTCCCCCCCCCCCCCCCCTTCTTGATTGAAAACAAACCTCTGCGGCTGTTTTTCTAATTTTGTAAGCTATATATAATGGACCAACAAGCATAGAGTCCTATGAGCTTTTTAACTACTCTTCAGAAATTTTGCAAGTCAAACTTGATGGTGAAATATTGCTTCATATGACAGGACAAAGCAAAATTATTTTATATTTATATCTGGAGAAAACTCCTAGGAACAATAATTGAGGGATTTCCAATTGCTTATGTTCATCTGTAAGTCAGAACCACCTCTGTCATCTAGGAAATTGTGGGAGTTCCTGAATTAATTACCATGTCGCCTTTTTAGAAGAAAAATCAACTTAACTGTTACCACTATGTTGAATGTAAATAAAAATGCTTTGTATATTCTTTTTCTTAAGACAATGTTCTCCACACACCACCTACAAACGCCTAAATAGAGCTACATTGTATTTTGATACTATTTCTGATTATTATTAAAAGAAATCTAAAAAAAGCTCCTCACATGAGAGAGAGCTTTGTTCTTCTCAAATCTTTGCTTCAGGAGACATGGCAATACTCTAAATTGCAGGGATCATTTTGACCAAATGCATCTTCATCATGGATGCTTCCTCTGATGGATACATTCATATGACTTGAATCTTGTACTTGCATATTTTACAAAATGCAGGTGAAGGATAGAGATAAAGATGTCAGCTAAAAGGGATCTGGTATTTCCTGCTGCTTAAATAGCCTTCAAAGTGAATCCAGTTATGACTTTTTTAAATAGTTGCACTTTTGCAGAATAATCAAACTCCGAGGACTATTCCATCACACTTGCAATATAAAGGGGAAAGGCTGTCAAGTTGCACCAAGTTAATGCACTACAAATAATTACCACTCCTATAACACCACCACTCTCTATATCAAACAAATCAGTTACCAAGTGCAAAGTTCTAAGCTTTTGTCAACCAACTGGTAAATAGTTCCAACTCCTCAACTCCAAGCTTATAAATCAAGAAAAAATGTAGCTAAAATAAAATGTTCTGAATTTACAACTTCCACCATGGTCTAGCCAACAAATAAAACATACCTCCTTACCTATATAATTGATTTTATGGAATACCTAGAAGACAACACCAGAAATACAAAGCAACCATGGTGGCTGTTGTACAAGTTACTTTCAAATGTAACAGAAGATGTAAGGAAGTGCAAACGGAACTAAAGTACCCTGTATCACATGCTATGCAGGAAATGCACTTGGAAAAAAACTGACACTTTTTTCTGTACTTTTCTTGCTCTCTGGCCATTAATTCATACTCCAAATGTACTCAGGGCCACCCAGTTGAGGAGCATAACCAACTTACTGGTTAACTTATTTCAACTTGAGTGAGAGGACACAGGCAAAGAATCTAATCATGAAAAGATGACAGTGCAATGAGTATCAGTAAGTTAGAAAGTGAAATGCATGAGGAATAGTGGGGTGACTAATGCCAGTAGCTTCTCAAGACAGACACAAAATTGGGCAATTGTAAAAGCTTCCTATGTCCTGATACTATTTCTTCACTCACACCAAGACAAGCAGTCGGTTTCATCTTTGCCCACGACAATGAGATCATTTCTAACTGGCATGTAAACTGTTGTGGAGGAATTCCTCCCACCTAAGTTTGGTTGTCTAAATTTAGTTGTCCACAGTAGTCTTAGTTAAATTTAGTTGATTAACTAAGGGGAGTTCTCCTTCACAGTCAGTTTAGTGAAACAGGCTGCTACAGATTCCTCATGTCTATCTTAGATACTTTCTTTAGGATCAGATTAATTCCTCCTGGAGACCTTGTGGGCTACAAGGGAGGCTGGTGCTGATTTGTTTGGATTTAGACATGTGTAAATGAATTAGAAAGACTTTTAGTATGTCATCCAGAAAATGGATTTAGCCTACAAATTCTTTCCATGTGGGACACATGAGTAATGAAAGGCAGCAGGAGACAGTTTAATCATGCATAAAACTGTGTTTGGATAGATGGTAATTTAGATCTGTAGTACACATATTTATAGATTTAGAGTTGTTTTGCACAGTGGAATTAATATTAACCTTTGTAACAACTTTGGTCATTGTATTTGTAAAATAAAAAGCATGACATGTCCAGTTTTTACACTTGATAAATTATTTGTAACTTAAAACTTAATTATAATAGGTCTTAGTTTAATTCATCTTTTAAAGTAGTTACTCCGAAGCTTGGGACATTTTATTAGTTTTGAAAAATTCTAATATAGTTTCTTCAAGGAAACTTTCTTTTTGTTTTCATCTATTATAAAATGAATTTGTATTAACAACTTTGAGTGAAAACCCTGTAGCCATTTACATACTCTTTATACAAAAGGAATTATGACTCTGGAAAACCTTTTTTCCCCTTCTTTGTTAGGTGAACATAATGTCCTTGGTACAACATGTAACACAAAATCACAGCATCACCAGTTTCAGACGCATTGGAGAACTCAGATCTAAAATGGTACAATTCTTGGATTTTAAATCTTTCATTCATGCCACTGTGAAGGTCAGATGTTGATGTTTTGAGTTGGTTAAGGACCGTGGAATGTTTTGCTTCTCAGCTTAGAATATTCTTCCCAAGCAGCCGCAGGGTTTGTTCCTGGGCCTAAATCAAGACTCAAAACATTCCACAACCCTTTGCCTTGTAAACTGAAACATCCACATCTGCCCCACATACCACCCCTCCAGAAAGAGAGCACTTTGGATGAAACATCATCATAAGTATTCTTACATGTTATTTAGGAAGAGTCACCTTCAACCACCACAGGACTTGTAAAAAATTAATTAGATTTTAAAAAAACCATGCTTCTATTAATAGGGTTTTCAGCTGATATAGCCTAGAAAGAGCAAATTCCAGATGTCAGGTTCTGCAAATTTTGCTTTTATTTATGCAAATAATTTGGCCATGAGAGCAGTCAGAAAACAGGATTCTCCGGACTTTCTGCTGCAATGGAGTGTTCACTACAGCTTTTAAAACCTGGTAGAGGGAAACTTTAATTTACAACCTTTAATTTCACATTATTTCATACAGATTCTCCAGGACACTTATCTTACTGGAGACAGAAGAAGTAAGTTGTTACTAGAAACAAATACTTCTCTAGTATTTCTACCACCATTTCCTATTTTTAACAATTATATTTATGATTAGGCTTTGTACTTCAGAACGTTGCTTATGTTCAGAACTATTTCTTTTCTATTTTTGGATCTGATCCTTCAGCACTAAACATTTCATTCCCACACAACTGCCTTAAAGGGACAGTAAGAGCACATAGGAAACTACAAAAATAAATGTTTAGAAACAGCTAACCTTGCAGCATGTACACAAAGTGTAGCTGCCATGTAACAGAACCTCAACACCTCTAATATATCACAGCTTCTTCCTTGTGGATCCAAAAAAAGATCATGGTCAACCACATGACGTGTACCCTTGACAATAAGCTGTGAAAACAGCTGCTTAGTCCACTGTGTATTTCCTGTTTGGTTTTAAGCATAGAAAGCTCTTCCACAGACAGTCAATTCATTGCAAGAAGCATCTACCTCTTTTAAAGTAAGACACAACATCACCATTGATTTTATGATGAAATTCTACTGAATAGCTAGTTTAAATTACAAGATAGTCAGTAATGGATTGAGATCATTGATCAAGATGAGATCAGACTGAGACAAAAAAAAATGTGCTCCTATGGGAAGATTCCACTAATGCAGGACTGCAAGGGGTCAGAGTGATCCAGACCTTCAGAGAGGGGAATCACGTGATTCCACTACAATAGCTTGGGAAGTTCAGATGCCAGCACCCAGGAAAACCAGCTGCAGAGAGCTGTTGGAAAAAGGGTGCAATCCACTGCAGACTGGGGAAAGTGTGGAGAAAGAAAGCCTTCACTACCAGGAAGAAAGGATGCAATGGTTTAGGAGGAGAGCACCAGAACCATCACCACCTCCCTTCAGAAGACTGCACCCTGGACAAAATATGCTTTATACAGAATGGGATGTGGGATAAGTCTCATGTATCAGGGGACTCTCCAAAATAATCCCAGTATCCCCCCCACAATGATGTAATCTATGCCAACAAAAGCACTTGTCTGTTGCCATAGCATTTTTAAAAGTATACTGTGTTTACTGGTGAGTATGGCCTCTCTTATCCAGCTAAATGACCTAAGTATTTGAGGAAAATATTTGAAAGACATCTCTCCAAGGCTAAGCAAGAAGTGTGTGGAATGACTGAAGGCTTCTAGTTAACTACAGGTTTTCTTCCCTCTCTAGATCACGTCAAAATTCTTTACTTCTCATGTTTATTTGAGATTGTTGTGGGGCTTTTTTAATGAATCAGTGACATTTACTCACTGACTGCACATTATACGTCATCTCCAAATGCTCCAGTTCTTTTTACCAACTCTACTTCAATAGAAGAGCAGCAGAGGTTGGTAAAGTTACCGGGAAAACAATAACCTGAAAGCTAGACAATTGGAAATACCTAATTAAAGTTGGAGCAATAATCTCTGCTTTGCTGATTTCCTTTGTATGAAAGAAGAGAAACCCAGCAATTATAATCTAAAATAAACACCACTCCCTGTAGCCTTTCTGAATAAAGACACTGAAGCTGTGCTGGTATGCTAAGAGTGGATTCAGTCGTTCATTAATGTCAGGAAGCACCTATTATATTGTGTTGGGTGGTGGGAATGCCAGCAGAGGGCTGCACAGCTCCTTCCCAGGGATCCTACCAGAGTCTGTGTAGTATATGAAGATGTCACGTGAATGGTGTGTGGACGCACATCTTCTTCTCTCCTCTGTATTTTGGTCAGACCTATGTTTGCTGCTGGATTTATTTGCTGTTATTCAATCAAACCTGACCTCCAGCTTGTGATATGAATATGTAGCTCCTCGTTGTGTGGCGCAGGGACCAGCTGATTTGGAAAAGAAATGGTGGAAATAAAGGCTGGTTATCAACACAATTCCGGCTTGTGGAGACCACGGCTGAGACACAGTGTTGTCTAATCTGCCAAATTAAAAATAAACTTCTTTCTTGGTATTTTTTGACTCTCCTTTTCCCTCTTGGGCTTTGAAGACAGTGAAGGGCCTTGAGGGGAAGCTGAATGAGGAGTTGCTGAGGTCACTTGGTCCATTCAGCCTGAAGGAGACAGGGGGAGACCTTATTGCAGTTAGAACTTCCTTGTGAGGGGAAAAAGAGAGGCAGGCAGAGATTTCTTCTCTGTGGTGACAGAAATCAAGGGAATGGCCTGAAGTTGTGTCAGGAGAGGTTTAGGTTGGATATTAGAAAAAGGTTTTTCACCCAGAAGGTGGTTGGGCACTGGAAGAGGCTTTCCAGGGAGGTGATCACAGCATCAGTCTGACATAGTTAAGAAGCATTTGGACAGTACTCTTGGCCATATGAGGGCACAGGACTCTTGGGGATGGTCCTGTGCAGGCCCAGAATCTGAACTTTGATGATCCCAGTGGGATCCTTCCAACTCAGAATATTCTCTGATTCTATGATTCTTCATATTATTTTAAAGTTAAAGTTTCATTAGATAATTTGCTCTTACATTTCCCAGTGTAGCTACTTGTTCCACCTTGTTGTAGCTCCAGGCACAGAATATAACTGTAGACAGAGCTGTGGGAACTATTTAATTTAACTTCTCTAAGATAAGAGAGAGTGTATAACAGATAAATTGTACTAGCTAATCTCTGCTATCTTACCCAGCACAGAAACAACCCAAGGAAATGTTCAGGAAAATAAAGCTAATGTGAAGAGACTGCTGCCTGGGCACTTTATTTCTCTCCTCTCTTGGTACAGAAAACTCAGAGGCACAGAGCCTTGGGTATTCTGTTTCTTTGAAAACTCATGCAAATTCAGAGCAATTTGCATTCAGTTTGACTCTCACTACTTTGTTTATCTATTCTATTACTTATCACAAAGTAATTTTCAGGAAAATTTAATAACTTGGAAAGATTGTGCCAGAGGTGGCAACTTTGCTCCAGCTGCCCAGAAAGCCAGCCTGAAATACACAATACTTGTAATAGCTAGTTAGTCTGAGTCTATTACTTGGCCCATCTCTTCTTTGTAGACTTCCATACTTAACATGTTTTATGTCAATAATTCAAAACTCAAATTACATTAAAAATCTGTCATCATATAAACTGTTCAAACAGCTAATGAATATGCTAATCATCTCTTACTAGATAAAGACTATTAAACAATGTGCTGCCAAAAAAAGAAAAAAGGATGAAATATCCATATTGAAATACTAACAAAGTCTTTTAGTTCAGGGTCATTATTTAATGACAGATGAGACTTTGCGAAGAATCAAAATGCCATTTTAGTACGGATTTCAAAGTTTCAAAATTGAACTAAGTTCCAAATAAGACAATTTCAATATTACTCAAGAAGATAAAATGCTGAGAGATGGAAGTGTGGGAAGAGAATACATTGATGAATCAAAAATTTTGACATTATTACTGCATTTAAATAATTTTAAAATGAAACAAAAATATCAAATATCTGAAACTTTTTGAGACATTATTCCAAAGATATCTAAACTGATTATTTCAGCATTCTGAAATAATAATCTCCCCCTGAAGTTTTCATCCAAAATAAAATTCTGATATCAATTTTTCTGCTAAACGTTGGATGCAATTTTAATTTGTCTTATTTTTACTATCTCTTGGTTTTACTGACTTTTATTTATTTTATGACACTGAATGAAAACTCAAGAATCTCATTAGCAGAAATAATTTTGTTCACTTTTTTTTTACTTCAGATTTCAGATGCACCGAGGTAAACTTTTTTAACTCTTCAGTTCTAAGTACAAAATATCAAATCTGTTGACACAGAACAATCTGTAATATGAAATACCTGAGAAAGTGTGATCACTGAAGATGCTCCTACCATATAAGGAGCATCTTATATATATAGGCCTGCATTCCTACTGGAGTATTTATAATTTTTTATTTTTATATTTATATTTGAATACTTATCAATGTATTTTTATATATATTATGCAAAGTGATGACATTTATTTTATGGATTACATATTTAAAGACAACAAAAAATTTAATTATGTTATAAATTATTAGAGAATAGAGACACTAAACAGATTTTTGGATCAGAACATAAAGTTAAAAACACAGAGTATGTGATTTCACTAAAAGCAATTACATACCAATTTATATCAATAAATATAAATTTATATTTATAAATATACTTTATATTTATATTTAAATATAAATACCAAACATACATACCAAATTATATAAAAAGAAATGTCTGTCCCTCATATATCTCCACACTAGGTCTTGCAAGGAAGAACTTATTTATTTTTTTTAATAAAGTCAGAGAAATGCCACATAGAGATTCAGGGTTCTTTATATGAAATATGCAAATGGCAGCTATAAAAGATTCAGGTGATCCGCATAAAGCACCCTCAGGCAAGGTTCATTACACCTTAATGGAACCAGAATTTTTTTAAAAAAGTCCCACATGCCCACATTTAACTGCCTGAAGTAAACCAAGAGCCATGCAACGCGGATTCATTTCCTCAGTAGCTGTTTTGCTCATGTAAAGACCCTCACAAAGAAGACAGAATTAGCAAGAACCCAGATGCACTGCAGAAAACACCACAGCAGCATCACTAAATTATCTCTGTAGCACAAGAAATGTTGGTTCAAGACTTATTTAAGAGTTCACCGATTCTTACTACACCCTAACTGTGCATCTCTGCCACCATCCTTGCTGCCTGTGAACATCTGCCAACCATCCTGTACTGCTCACTGCAGAATGCTTTCACAGGTGATGCTGCCCCCTCTTATGGGAAGTGAGAGCCTCTGACCCACTGAGGCCCGAGGATGCCCTCATGCTTTGTGAGAATTTAGCCAGTGCTGGACTGTCCTACTCACACATGCTGAGAGGCTGGAGTGAAACTATTTGCAACCTCCTCCTGAGTCCTGGGCTCCAGGCACAGAAACAAAGACAGAGCTGGGGAGCACACTACCCACATTTGGCCAGACATGGCTCATGTCCAACTGCACTTCTGCTTGCCCAGTAGTTCTACACAGAGGAAGTGCATGACTTGTCGTCCCTGGATATCTTGGCCTCTACAATACAAATGAGGCCTTGATCTTCCCTGGTGTACTGTTTTTGTCTACAGAGGTGGGTAAAAAAATATGCCTCAGCTGTATTGCACTGAGATAAGATAGCCATAAGATTATGTATTATTTTCTCTGTCTTTGCTTTTGGGCAAAAAGGTGCAACCTCTGGGACAGGAATAGAATAGAATAGAATAGAATAGAATAGAATAGAATAGAATAGAATAGGAGTATTTCAGTTGAAAGGGATCTACAACAATCATCTAGTCCAACTACCTGAACACTCCAGGGCCGATCAAACATTAAACTATGTTATTAAAGGCTTTGTGCAAATGCCTCTAAACATTCCCTACCAGCAGGAATGCACACCGCAAATTGCCAGGTATATTGAATTGAGAGCAACGTTTTCACACAGTTTTTGCTGACAACTGGATGTGAAGATTACTTTTTGTTTGGCTGTGTGCTTTTGGTTTGCTTGGTAAAAAAATTACCTCTGTTGTACTTTGGTTTTCATTGCTTGAAGGATAGATGAGGCCTCAGAATGATGTGAACTGCAAATCAGCTAAATATAAGCAGGAATAATAAACAGTCTCAGTAAATTCAAAAGTCTTTTCACAGAGAATGTCATCAAAAGACAGAAGTTTTCTCTCACAGTTCTGTGAAGAATGTAACAGTTAAACATTATCTAACTGCAAAAGTTTATTAGGAGTGACACAGTTTTACATTACATATTGAGGATTAATCATAGAGAAGAGAAAATCAAGAAATATTGAATAAAACTTCCTACATTTTCCTTATTCTTCCTAATTTACTCCAATATTGCAGCTGAAATAGAGGTAAGATTCTAATATTTTTAATCGCATGACACATTGGAACACTTTTCTCTAAAAAGTGACATTAGAAGAGGCACAAGCTAGATGCTTGAAAGGGAAAACCTGTAGCATGCATTTTAATTTCATTCCTATTCTTTTGATTGACAGGAAATTATTTTCCTGTATGTGATGTATGGCAGTGGCACTCATACACACTGAAGTAATGTGACAGTGATGACTTCAAAGTACAGTCATTGCAAGGTGCATATTCAGGGAGATTCTACAGTATACTGTTACTACTCATGAAAATAATGAAAGAATTATAGTACTTTGTTTTCTAGCAAGTACAATTCTGGACTTCATAGCCTCTGTGAGAAGCCTTAAAACCAGTTGTAAATAGAAATAACAAACATGCTTTATTTCAGGTCTGTCTTCAAGTGTATGGCACTGTGTCTCTGCTGTAGCAGTGCCAGTGGGACATCACACCCTCCCCAGAGAGGCATAGTGCTGGCAGCAAACCTCACCTGAAATTGTTCCCCAAATGAGAGATTATCTCTCTTTTACAGATGAAGTCTGAGGCTGATTTTTTATTGACTTGCACAATGGCACCAAGGCAGCTGATGATTCAGGGAGTGGGACTGAAGTCCTTCCTCTGCTGTCTTAGTGCAAATGTGACAGGGAAGATAAGCTTTTATTTGCCTGAAAGTGTTGGTTGCTATTCAGATGAAGAGTCACTCATGGATTTGCTGTGGAGAAGGGCAGGACAAGAAAAGCTGTCAGAGTCATGGAGCTGCCCATCAGCAGCACTGAGACCCCATGCTTTGTGTTACACCATGAAACGGGCCATGTCCTTCTCCTCTCTTTCTCCCTCATCCCTGTGGAATCTCACAAATCACAACTCCACAAGGAATCATGGCCCTTTTGGCTCCCTACACCCTCAAAGCCTACAGGATATCGATGAGGCTATCTTGCTGTATTTGGTTGCATTTAAGATCTACGGATACCCTTGGGCATGCAGTGACAGGAAAAACAATTTAATAGTAGCAGCAACAGCAAAGGAAAGTAACTATTACCTGGGAAGATCTGTTTCTCCAATTGTAAAGACCAAATTATATTTTATTACAAGAATGCACCAGCCACACTAAATGAAATTTGCTGAACACATCATCATCTTACAAGACACAAGCTATCACTAAACAAGGTTATGTAGTCCAGACAGTGCAAAAGCAGCTTCAGAAAGAGAACATAAGAGCAGAATTCTCCAGACTTACCAGTTATAGAAGAATTTAAAATTGCATATTTAAGACTTTTGCTTAGAATCAGTATTCACCTCTCTGGTATTTAGATGGAACAGATTTTATGAATTTTCATTATGTCTCTGCTTATGTGTCAGAATGAACTTGGGAACCATCCCAGGCTGGCTTGGAGGGGACACACTAACTGTGGTGGACAGAGGGAAATGGTTCTCGTGGCTGTGTGTGCTGCAGAGAGGAGCAGATGTGCTTGGGAGAGGATGTCGGTATGGAACACCAAGAGCGATGGATATTTTTTTTCCTGATAAAGGAACATGGAAGACTACCAACTCAGATGGTAAAAGCTTTTACTCTTCATACTCAGTCAGGCTCACATCTTTTCAAGTTTCCATGACCACAGTGCCCACGACAATTTAGCAAACAGCCACAGCACTGTCCAGAGACAAATTCTGCCAATAATCTGTAGTGAAGGAGCTGGGTTTTAAACAGCTGGATCACAATGCAGAGAACCAGTGAAAGACTGAACAAGTCATGAAAAGCTCTCATGGACCTCCCTAGGACTCCTCAAAAGTAATTATGATGCTATGCAAACAGCATTTGATCCTACCCTAACTAGAATTTCATCCATAAAAGCCAAATGGCACCCTAGGAGGCTGTCCTACCAAGCATGATTTCTTCAGCTGCTAAGAACACTGGAAAAAGCAACAGAAGGAAATCCCCTCCCAGCAGGGAAACATTCCTTCCTCCACTTTTCCCAATGAGGGAAAAAAAAAAACCTTACATCCTTTTTCATGACAGTAAACCTAATGTTTGCCTGAATGTTTCCATGTTTCCTATTTTATCTAAAATATGTCTGTCAAAGGGAAGGACAGGTTTTGAACAGGAGCATGGCATGAAGAGCCAGAGCCTTCTACTACCTGTATCCTTGAGGTAGGGATGGCACACAGATACCAGTCACCTTTCTGAGATTCATACACCAGCAGGAGACCTTTGGCCTGAGTGAGTTATCTCAGTGCAATCTTGTGGGGCAGTGTATGAGACTTTGGGGAGAAATGCCCAGGGACAGTGGAACTGAAGCATTACTGAAGCATTGCTAGGGACACTTCAGAAAACAGACACTCCTACTTTGTTCTTCTCTGCCATCTCCTCATTTGCTCGCACATGGCTGCTATGAGTAGGGCTAGTGATTTTTCTTTTTTCTTTTTTTTTTTTTTTCTAAAATGGCACCTGTGATGAATTAAATTTAAGGGAGGGACATCAGTATGACTATAAATAGTAAACGTATTTTCACAAAAAACAGTCCTACAGACAGTTAGAGGATCATCCTTGATTCAGCAAGCACTCCAGCACTTACTTAAATCTCAGTGAGGTTTAATGGGGTTTAACAGTACTCTGAAGGCTTTGCCCTACACAGCATTCTAAGTGATGTTGTGAATGCACAGTGCATATAAAAGATTGAATGTCTTCGGCTTACGAAAGGCTTATCATTTTTCCTAGAGTTGTACCATTTTACATGACGCAAACCTCTAAGGAGACCATTATTTCAGGTAATTTTGTTGGCTACAACTACTTACAAACTTTCTGTTTCAATACCACATCATACCCTGCCCTACAAAAGGATCTCAGACTGAATAATAAATTCCAGAATTTAGGTACAAAATTAGGTATAAGATGTCAAGAAATGTGCCACATTTTCAGATCCCTGAATGCTAAGTGATATAAAGTATTCAGAAGAGAATTTCTTCCTGCACATGTGGAGATTTCTTATTTTTGCAAGCCACCATATAAAAGCAACTTCTAATATAAATAAAAGCTAATTGCATCTGAAATGCAAGCAGTGAGGGCAATTAAAAGGAAATAAATGTGTAGTCCATGAATCTAACTTTGGCCTCTCTAAAAAAAAATGTGGAACTCTTGAACTTACAGATCACATTACATCTTATTTTTTTCCTCCTCCTTAAGACATTCATCCTGAACTATTAAAAGTAAAGGAGCCTCTGACATCACTGTGTACATAAACTAACTCCCAAGCACTTCTTCAGGAATGAAAAATATGTTTTATTTCCAGAAGAATGGCTCATACCCCCTTCACCTCCATTCAAAGGGCCAAAAAGCCACTGGTACTGCAAAACTGAGTAAGAGAACTCCTGCAAACAGCTCCACATCACAGAACTATATATACACTCATATACAGCCACAGTTCTTCTTGTGCTGGTGAGAACATGCTTAGGAGAGACTCTTAGGAAGGGGAACAAAAGATTTCAGAATAGCTGTAGTTCTGTTCAGTTACCTGGTGAGCAAAACATTGGGCTGGAACTCAGGATACCATTGGGTGATACTGGGTGAATCACGTTGCCCAGTGACTCACAGAATTAGGATTGTGAAACTGATTTTACCTGGGACAAGAGCTGAATACAGAAGAGATGTTACTCTCATTCCAGCTGATGGAAAATATGCCAATACTGCCCTTGCTGAACTTCATGAAGAAGTTGCAGACTGACCTGAGTCAAAACTCAAATGGAAGTCAACATTCACAAATTAGAAAGCTTTTAGGATGAAGCCATTGGACCTACTCAAATATACATCCAAAATGCACACAAACACATTGGTCTGGATCAAAAATACTTGTGCTACCTATTAAAAAAAAATAAAGGTGAGATCAACAAATCATATCTACTGTTATTTACGGAAGTTTGAAGCTTCTGTTCAATTATGAATCTTTATGGTCATATGAGACCACCCACTGTGGCCACTTTATAAGGCAGTATTTTGCTTTGAAACACTGCATGTATTGTGTGGTATTTACATATGCCTCACTACTTTGGGATAATCCTGGACTTTCATCAAAAAGAGGCATGGCCAGCAAATGAGGGAGGTGGTTCTGCCCATTTACTCTTCTCTCCTGAAACCCCACCCTGAGTTCTGCACCCAGCTCTTGGGTCCCCAACACAGGAAAGGCATGGACATGCTCTAGCAGGTCTGGAGCAGGGCTATCAAGATGATCAGAAGGGTAGTGGCTCTCTTCTCTGAAGACAGGCTGAGAGAGCTGGGGTTGTTCAGCCTGGAGAAGAGGAGGCTTAGGGTTGACCTCTCTGCAGCCTTTCAGTGCTTAAAGGCAGCTCATAAAAAAGCAAGGGAGTGATTTTTTACATGGGCAGATAGCCACAGGACAAGAAGTAATGGCTTTAAACTGCAGGAAGGTAGGTTTAGATTGGGTATTGGGAAGAAATTCTTCACTATGAGGTTGTGAGGCACTGGGACAGGTTGTTCAGAGAAGCTGTCGATGCTCCACCCCCAGATGTCTTAAAGGCCAGGCTTAGATCAGCCTGGTCTAATGGAAGGTATCCTGCCCCATGGCAGTGGGTTTGGAACTAGATGATCTCTAAGGTTCCTTCCAACCCAAACCATTCTGTGTTTCTGTCATTATATGAATTAAACAAAAAACACACTGAGATTTTCAAAATTACATACCAGATGCTCTTATGAAACATTTGAAACAATTTTGAATATTAGCGATAAATGGATATTGGGAGGTAATTCCACACAAGAAAAATGCTGGCCTTCTGTAGCAATTGTTAACGAAATAAAGCTCTATGTAAAATTAATGTCTTCTCCCAGACTACTTGAATGGCACTAATTTCACAAGCCAGCACTTCCCTTAGGAAAATAATTACAATTAAAAAAGGATTTCTTTTTTTTTTTTTTTAAGGAAAAAATAGGAGGTATGTTCTGGTACTTAGTATCACCTGTGTGAGCAGAACAGATATGATTATTTTCAATTTAAGTTGTGTAAATTTTTAAACTTTTTCTCATTGCAAGCAACCTTTTCCCCACATTTTTAAATATGCCTTGGGCTAAAAGATCCAGAAATTTTGTCCATAAAAAGTAATTGCTTAATGTTGGATTCTTTAGCTATAAACAGCAAGCAATGTAGTACAATTTCTAAAAGTTGTCTTCTTGGTTACACTGTGACGACTATTGTGCGATTTTAAGTATTCTTTCTTAAGCAGAAGTGAATAGTATTTATTGCCTATAAATGGCAGAAGTAGCACCACCCACATACTACAGTGCTTATTATATATATTTCACTGCTGTAAGTCTGCTACAGTCTCTGTTTTGGAAGTAACTCTTGGCAGTATTTTTTATATATATGGTCTTTCAGTTCTTAACTTTTCTGTCCACATACCAAAAGCACTACAAAAAATCCAAATTACAGACTCATGGAAGATGAGATCACTGAGTCCCACCATTAACTCAGCATGGGTTATGACTCTTCCTTTTGGTATTTTCTCTTGTTACTGCCAGCTACATGAAATGTGCAGTCCAACCATACTCATCTGCAGTTTTTATGTCCCTTTATAAAGTATGATAATTTTTTCCAAGGCAGTAGTTATTATTTACACCTTGCAAAGTCATGGTCTGATAATGAGAATGAGATACAGGCTCACCTCCAGTGACATAAGCAGTCCATTTCAGGAAGAATTACTTATTCCACGTTCTGCCACTGTTATGACTCCTGCTCATTTTCCTGCCCTCTTCTTCCCTCTTCTCTTCCAGTCACAGCATTAACATTTATGATGAGTACAAACAGACCATACTTGGCAATTGCAAGATCTAGATGCCTTGCTTGGGAATATATTTCCAATGTCTGCCTTTGTGCTTTGTTCCTTCATTAGATACACTTCTAGCAGTACTGATGAAGCAGAGAGGTCTACTTAGTCTGGATGATAGGAATTCTCTCTTCCCCCATTTCTTTATGACTCACTCTTGATCTTCATGCACAAGCTAATAATTTTTATTGATAATACAAAATATATATGTAAATACCTTTTCATTCCCAAGCAGCCTTAAAATGAAAAAATGCATACTTCTAATTTTACAACAATGAATAACTAAAATTTTGGATGTCTATTTATTTATTCATGTTCATAAAACTAGTTAAGATGTAACTATCACAGACTGATCCCTCTGTTATAGTGTGCTTTTATTAATAATAACTATACCATTAGAAAATGTGATTCTTCAGGGTAAACAACACCTGCTTTGGACCACTACAGGTAAGTACAGTGACATCAAGAAGAAAAGGAAGAAACTGGTTAATCAGAACTGAGACCTTTTACTTGGAGAGACGTTAAGATGCAATGTAAGGAATGCTGGTTTTGAACTACCAAAATGAGTTTAGAGGAGTTAAGCCTTGGGTTGTAGTGGGTTTACATGAAAAGATTTTCATGGGGGTGAGGAGAAACCGCTAGGATTGCTTCTGTGAGAAGCTGCCAGAAGCTTCACTCATGCCCAACTGAGCCAGTGCCAGCCAGTCCCAAGACAGACCCACTGCTGGCCAAAGGCCAAGCACATCAGTGACAGTGATAACATCTCTGTGAGAATATATTTAGGAAGAGGAAGAATGGCTGCACCACAGCAACTGGACAGAGGAGTGAGAAGCACAGCCCTGCAGACACCAAGGTCAGCGGAGAGGAGTGGGAGGAGGTGCTCCAGGTGCTGGATCAGAGATGCTCCTGCAGCCAGTGGTGCAGACCATGGTGAAGCAGCTGTGCTCCACAGCCCTGGGAGGTCCATCAGGGTGCAAGAGACCCACCTGCAACCAGTGGAACAGACCCACTCTGGGGCAGGTGGATGTGCCCAAAAGAGGCTGTGACCCTGGGGGAAGCCTGCACTGGAGCAGGCTGCTAGAAGGACCTGTGGTCCCATGAAGAGGGAAGTCCACACTGGAGCAGGTTTCCTGGCAGGACTTGTGACCCTGTGAGGGACCCACACTGGAGCAGCCTTTTCCTGTAGGACTGCACCCATGGAAGGACCCACGCTGGGGTAGTACATGAAGGACTGCAGCCTGGGTAAGAACGCAAATGAACCAATGCAGGCTGAGTCTTTTTCTTTTTGAAAGAGTAATGCAAACACGTGACATCCCAAGGGTTTGCAAAGTTGTCAAAGGGTGTGATCTATGTCAGTAAGATCAAGATACAGAGCATTGCTGGAATCAAGTGAATATGTCAATCCCATATCAAAACATATCAAGAGCAGAATAAGCTTTGCAGTGCAGTTGCTGAGCAAAGAACCCAGCAACATGACAAAATGAAAAACACAAAGTGGTGCTGTATTCAGATTACATAGCGACACGAGATAAAGACTTTGTGGCATTTCTGAACTACCAGATGATCATCTCTAATGCCCTGCCACAGAGAATAACGACAGAATCAAATTATATTTGCATTGCTTGTAATTAAAAATCTATTATAATTACAGTGAAACACCTTCAAGTTTAATAGCTCCTCAAAGTTTGGAAATGTATTGACCATGGGCTTTCTGCCTACTCAGGCTTCCCCCTTCTTTGGCTGTTCATACACACTAACAAAGGCGACACCTTTCAGTGCTAAGAAACTGACATCACCCTTTGGCATGTGCAGAGCTTTCAAATATTACTCTGGTGAAAATCAGAATTGTTCGAGCCCATGGCTGGGTTATGTTTCTGTCACTGCCAGCTGAGGGTAACTTCATTATAAATGCATCTCAAAAGTCCTATAATATAAATTGTAAATTTTTCAGGTAGATGTGAGAAATTAGATTAAATGATGACTCCTTTCCCCAACAGACAAAAACACAACTGAACAATTAACCTTTTGCTAAAGGATCTCTGATTTACTTTTTTTTGGATGTGTTGAAGAGAAACACATACACTTAAATTATAAACTTCAAGTCTGAAGAAAAGAAGGATTTTTTTACTTTGTGATATGTGTAATTAGACTGCAAAAGACAGTAAAGAACAGTGGATTCTACATGGCTCAGTGAATAGTCTCCCAACTCTTATTTTCAGTATTATATGACTCAGTAAATTCCTATTCTCTTAAATTCTACAGTTCCACAGCCTGAGATACATTTTTAATAAACACAGAACAACAAGTTCAGCTGGGCAGAGACTGTGAAAATTCAAGCCAATAACAAAAGTTCTTCTACAATTTCTGTTAGATCCATATGCTACAGTAAGTAATAAGCAGAATTTCAACACATGTGCAGGAACTAAAGGACTGATTACTAGCATTAGCAAGCACTTCTACAAGATAATGATTCAGGTTTTGCAGCACTGTTTGGTCTCTATTTCAATTAGCAGAAGGAAAGTTATGCTCCCAGCATTGAAATAGACTGACATAAACAAAACACAAGATATTTTATAAATCTTCCTTTCTTGTCTATGTGTAAATGAGTTATGACCAGTTACATGCCTCAGCTACCTCTGCCAAGTTGGCTTCAGGGAAAGAAAAGAAGTAGTCTGTAGCTCTTCTTTTATAAAAAGGGACAAGGCAAACAATTTGGAGTCATGGTTTCCAAATGCTGAGATGATTTTTTTCTAATTACCATGCCCATTTCCTGTTAAACAGAATTTGCTTCACTCATACTAATGCAAATGTGTATGTGTCTGTAGTTTCAGAGTGGCATGCAGGATTGAACATGCATTTCTAGGCTCCTTATCTCAAAAAATGGAGTAGTACTGGAAAGACTTCAGACAAGAGCAGCAGAATGATTAAATCTCCAGAAGACCTTCCAGAAGCAGAATGATTAAATAAGGTACAAATCTTCACTCTGTGGAAGGAGGACAGATGGAAGGTGTAATGCAGGTCTGTGCAATTACGTGTGTCAAGAAAAGGACACAAATTGATTAATTGTTCATAGGCTTTTCAGGTATAAGATCCAGAGGCAAACAAACAGGCAGTAAGAGTCAGGTTCAAGAAAAAGAAAGAGCTGATGAGACTTCATGCAATTACTTGAGGAATTAATTGGTGAAGGATTGTGAAGATGCTAAAATTTTCTGTGGGCTACATAGAAGATTGATGAAGAAGACTTCATGAAACAGAAACCCACAGAGGATTGTGAAACACAGAGAAACTGTATCTGGCAAAGAAAGACCCTGCCAAGTACTACAGCAAGTGAACATACTCTGTTACTGTACTCCTGTCTATAGATACACATTTTTTTTGTCACTGTTAAACACATGCTACTAGGCTTAAAAAAATTTAGATGCAGGCAGTAAGACTGTGACTGTATTCAAATCAGTTGAAAAATTCCCAATAACATTAATACAGCTTATTTTCTTCATTTAAGTTATTATCCCTCCAGATTGTAATCCATCACAGTTTACAAGTTCATTGTGTTACTTTGCACAAATAATGAGACTTACATATCCAATACTCAGGAAATCAACATTTTTTTTTTCTAGAGGAAGTACCAACACAATTTTTACAGAAACAGAGACAAATTATCAAAATCATTTAACACTTCAAATGGTAGTCTTTCACTTTCAATTGATTTTATTTGTTAAAAAAATGGTTTTAATTGCCTAGCTTCATCTATCTGTTCCAGTACAATATATTCATTTTTGGGGATCTGTTCCAACTCTTTCTTTGTTTGGAGTTTCTCCTACTTGACTGCCAAGACACCGTGTAGCTCTTGGTCTGTGTTGCCTCTTATTCAACAGCTAGAGAAAATTAAATACGCTTAAGAATCTTATACCACCCAAATACATGATTCATTTGATTCTCAAAAGCTGCCAGGACTGCTACAGTTCAGCAATTGCATCCACAATACTACATAGCTGACTTTTGTTGTCATTCAGATGGTGTTATTTAAGGCTCCAGTGGTATTATCATATTTTGTTTTCTCTGTGCTTTCCCAGGAAATTTTAAGCACATTCTCATGTCCCCTATGATTTCTTTCATGTCAAGTCTCCAAAATGGTATATGATAAAATGTTCCATCCTCTACTGCCAACACCCCAGCGAGCCAGCTTGTCCCACCACTCACTGTGTCTCTCAATCTTGACTGTTGCTAAAATATCAAAGCCATTACAACTACTCAGTAGTTAAAGTAATATCACAGCTGAAGTCAATGGCAAAGCGAACTTTGACTTAGCTAGGTAGGCTGCAATTATGGAAATGACAAATAAATTAAACACCATAGGATTTCTGTTTAAATGTGTCATACTATAGGTCAGAAGGCAATGAAGAGTTAACATGTAGAAGTACAACAGTTTTGCTACACTATAGGTGCAGCTCAATAGCTCTACTTATTGTATAACCTAAAAACTACTGTTTCTCAAATTACTAGTAGCTCTTTCACTAACTGGCACTAGGAAATGACAGAAAAGTGATATTTGTACCTTCTTGAATCACTATGATATAGTTTTACTGTATTGTTCAATCTTAAATCTTCTACTTGTAGTGATCCCTTTCCCCTTCAGCAAACCATGGTTTTACCTAAAACCTCTTGGAAATCTTCCCAGCATTTGTCTATTCCCTGGTGTGCTTTCTCCTAGTCTGTGTGTTTTACTTGAACAGTTTCTTAATCTTTTGGAATTAAACAGCTGTTAAACCTTCTTTCAAACAGGTGTTAATTACTATTGCTTTCTGATCACATCTCTAATCCTGTAGCAACTTCTTTCCTTTTTTAATTTTTTTTTTTTTTAATAAAACTTGACATAGATATTTTGGATATGTCCTCTCCTCTCCATTATAGCAAAACTGCAGTTTCTGACCACTACTGAAACCCCACAGGGCAGCAGAGGAAAATGGGAAAGATGAGGTTTCAGTTGCTACACTTTTTGAAACTTCAGCCCTCTGATTAGGAACAGATCCACTGTCAGCAGTCCAGAGATAATAAGGTATGATGGATTAGGATCTTTTACTTAAAGAAGGATTTCAGAGGTTGTTACAGTCTCTTATATACTTGAATAAAGTTATTTATCTGAAGAGGATTATTCAGTCCTCTTAATTTGTATTGGCATTCAAGGCTTAGACATCTGGAGAAGGAACCCCAATGCTGCCAGGTTTGTCTATCATCCAGCACTAGGACAGACCTTGTATGGTTTGGGGGGTTTTGTACAACACAGAAAATAGACATGTTTATTAAAAAATGAATATATGATTATAAAACAACAAGCAAATAAGCACTAGGCTGTTAAAGGAAAGAACTGTGAAAAAATGTCTGTGAAAATCTAACACCCAAGCAAGGAAGAAATGAGCTGTTTTAAGGACCCCAGCAAACATGAGTGTGGCCCTTATCTGTTCTTCAGCTGCTAGTGGCCACACTTAAGCTGGCAAATCTATTTTGTGTGCTGGTTTTGGCCATCTTCATTTCTGATCTGGCAGCCCAAGTCAACTCCTTGCATTTCATTAATTTTGGTAGCATTTGCACTTATCCTTGTTTGACCAAGGAATTTATCAGTTCCAATGCATGTTACCAGCTAGCACTGAAAGGAATTGAATAAATTATCTACAGATGACAGCTATTAATAATCAATGACTCAGAAGAAATTTAACTTTTTTGTGTGACAATTCTGAAAACTTTGAAATATTCTTTTAAAAGTATGAGATCAAGAACTGAAAAGTCATTTCTATGGAGCAGTTTGTGACTAACCCAAACATGGTTACCTAGAGAAGTCGAACAGATTGGCTGGCTTTGATCCCTCCAGTTCCTTTACACTCAGCCACCCTGTGCAGCTACTTCATAGGTCCAGGCAAAAAAAAGGGGTAACTTACTCAGTGTTTTGTAGACAGGCGAGTGCAGAGGTGATGAAGAGATTTAAGACAAAAAGATGGAATTTTGGTTATGTGTTTCTTGTTTTTACCAACAAAGGAGCTTTATCAGGGATTTCGAGTTACTGTTTTTCTGAATCAGTCAACAAGGACCATATCTAGGACGTAGCCAGGTGCATGTCCCAGGGAACCTGAAACTGTCAGGCCAGGATGACATTTTCTACATTGGCTTAGACCATATGCACTGCTTACTCTGAAACCCCCTTTTTCACTGTGATGGTATCCTCCTCCTCTATTCTTAAAATGGCTCTTAGACTCAGATGAAGAACACAAAACACAATTGGGTCCCAGCCTGCTGCCACTGCAATGGACTCCTTAAGGAACATCCAGCAGGATCCTGACATACCACATCACAGAATCTTAAAAAGGTGTGGGGTGGCAGGGACATCAAACATTATCTAGTTCCAACACCTCTGCCATGGACAGAGGATGACACTCACTAGATCAGGTTGCTCAAAGCCCCCTCCAAACTGAACACTTCCAGGGATGGGACGTACACAGCTTCTCTGGGATATATTTCCTTTTTCTATTACATACACTTTGGTCTTTACACTCAAAACCAGGTTCCTGAGGAGGTTTAGAAACTGTTTAGCACAATAGTATTCTGTCTCCTTTCAGATGCCTTCCCTGACAGCTGCCATGTGCAGTTCACCTAAGGATCAGTTAAAAATGTTATTGTTAGACTTACATGAATCTGACAAATAGACTGCTGTGCTTTTAACTGCGTGAGTTATAACTTCTACATTAAAGCCTACAAAAAAAAAATTCCTTCTGGATAATAAACAAAGTGAAAGATAATAGATTATTCCTAGTCAAGCTGTATTTGCTGCTAGACTTGAGAAAAAAATTCTTTTGTAGGAGCTGTGTCTAAGTTTGCACAGTGTCAGAGCTGTCAGCTCCACAGACAGAAGTTGCTGGCTTTTAAGAAGCCTCCACTTCCTGGGAGTCTCTAAATTCACAAGAAAAGTAACTGCCTCTATATTTTTCCTGTCCTGGTAGGCTGCCATTAGGTTCACAGCTCTTCTCTGTTTGGGGTGGCAAAGAAGCCATACTTGGCCAAGAGCTGGACTCAGTCACTTAGTTTTTAAATCTTATAAACAAGTACAAAGAAATAAATACTTCCCGGCAACAAGATATGATGTAACTTCGTGTGTGCTCACACAAGATAGACACTCTAGGAGGCTGTATTCTTCTCTTTCACTCACCAGACAAATAATAACTTTTCACCTGTGTCAGCTGCACAGCGCACAGAAATGTTTCTCTCTACATGTAAATAGACATGTGCTCTTCTCTTATGTGTGTGTATAAAGCTCTATGTGCACGCACACACAAAACTGTAGGGATCTATAAATGTAAGTATTTTGGCACAGAATACAACTGGAGCATCCATAGATCTGAAAATCATTCCATCATAATACAAAGTCTGGTTTCACAGCTGACATAAGTAGGAAAAATGTTAAACCCCTATTACCTTATGTTCACTGAAATTTATGGAAGCATTAATAGCAGCTTGAACATACTGAATACGTAATAGTACACTAGAGTGTTGCTTACAGTAGAAACTTCCAAGACCGATTTTTTTTTTTTTTTCATTTGATGTGCCATAAGCATTTCCATTGAAATGGAAATCAGTTTTTGGCAATTCTACAAAATCCTGTTCAGAATGGCTCCTGAATGTTTTACAAATTATTAAAAAATAAGTTGGGTTTAAAAACTGTACATGTAATTCTCTACTTGATTTTCATTCTTAAAGTCAACTTCCCAGCAACAGAAAGATGCAGAAATCCTTATAATAAGATGCAGTGAGATTTTAGACCTTGTCAACCATAGCAGTATGCTTAAAACAAAGATTCACCGCTTCCCTCCATGAATATTCCATATATATGTGCCTGTAAACTGCAACAGAAAAAGGTCTTTAGACAGAGAATGGAGAAAAAATTATATCACACAGGACAGATGCTGGCTGAAATGATGGCAATAATTGCAAACAGATGAATGTTTCAGGACTACATATTTTTCTAAAATACACAAAAATGAAAAGATTTTGGATTAGATTTTCCACAACTCGTAATTGCATTGACTGCATCAGAGTGGAAAAGTAAACGCAATATATTTTTCATAAACTGCTGAATTATTGAGAAGAAACAAGAAGCTGCCAGAGCACTATAATTTTCTTGAAACTAAGGGGACAAATTTTCTAAAATTACATCATCTTTACATATGTAGGATTGATGAGAAGGCACGATTGTTTTATTTTGTATTTTGTAAAATTTCACATAAGAGTGGTGTAATTTCAAATTATTTTGACCATTATCACCATCTTAAGTTCACTTGTGATCTTAATATTTCCCTAAGACCCAGGAGCGCACATAGTTGCAATGTACAACAAATAAATAGACAAATAAATGAAAAAGCACAAAGCTTTTGGAATTTTAGGAATCTTTATGATATGCAAAAGTGGCTGAAAGAGTTTTTGAGAATGGCATCTTTGGCTACAGAATGGTGTTCTTAAATGACAACTACTTATATAACAAAAGATTGTCATAAAAGGAGTTTTCTCAGGGAGTTATGGTAAAGAAATGGCAGAAATTTTGCAAAATGAGTTGAATATCTGAACCAAAGTCAGACTTCCAAGGGAGAATGCATACATGCAAAGCACAGACTTCTTTAATATATTTCTAACACCTGAGAATTTGCTAAAGAGATATTGGTTTGTGTATTGTGTATTGACATTTTTCTTTGTAGTCATATATAAAGCATTCACCTGAACTTTCAAATTATACTCCTTAAGCCTGGATTAAGGAAAATGTGAAAATGTCTCATACTGAGAAGAGGAATGATGCCAAAGCTTAACAGGAAGCACCTTCTGAAGCTGCTTTCAGTAGAACACCAGAGCTTCTTTATGCTTGAATACTTTCCTGAATTAAGGTTAAATTAGAAGAAAGCATCTTATTTCTTAAAATTAATTCCATCATGTGCTGGCCATAAAGATTTGCTATCGTAAGTGGTAGATTGATTTAGGTAATTTTTATTGTAGGCTTTGTTTTTCAGCAAGGGGTTTAAGTAAAGAGTGTTAAAATAACCTTAAGTAGGCAATTAGGAAAGAAAACACTAATGGAGTAAGATGAATAAAGTGTCACGTTGCCCCAGTACACGTCAATCAATCCAGTATGTTTCCAAAAGAAAATCAAGCCCTTAAAGATGTCTGTTATCTAACTGTCACTGGGAATATCATGGGGAAGATGAGCATTAGCATACTTGAGTGTGCTAATGTCTCTCAAGAGTCATGGTCTTCATTGTCCTTTATTTCCTTGTTTGCCCTGAAATGACAACACTTACTGTTTTTTCCACTTTTGTTTTGAAATGTCAACTTATTTCTATCCTCTTCAAAGTCCCACTCTTGCCCTTGCTAACTTGCCCAAATTCAGCAAGCCTTGGTTTTAACAGAAGCCCAGTTGTAGATTACCATTGAGAAGAATCACTAATCAGCAGTGATTCTTCCTGAAAATAAGGACCCTGACATGTGGAGTTGGGGTAGTGCAAGATACTATGTCCTAAATTACTTATTTCTTGGGTGTTAGTAGCAATGCCCTGAAGAACTTCAAAGGCTCAGAGGACTAACCAGAAAATGAGTTCCTTGAACAAATCACACAGACCTACAGACCCACACACAGATACTGCTGGCCCAAACCTCTCCTCAGGGATAGCTGATTGCTTCTTTCCCACAGACCTTGGTCATTAAAGCCACATTAAATCCTCTTCAGTCTCAACAAGAGCTCACCTATAACTTCTGGACTTAATGTACTGAGCAAGTGAGTGGGAAATCCGAAGTTAATAAGGGACATGGGTGAAGGCACAGGAGCACATCAGTTAAGGTGACACTGGTAAAACCCCTCACTAAGGGTGCTAAGCAAGGAAATACCCTGCTATGAGAGCAATGTTTATTTAACAGATTGAAATGACAGAACAGATAGATTACAAATTTCCAGATCCTATGCACTGGAGAATCTTTTTTTAATTATAAAAACCTATAAAGCTAAATCCTGTCTACACTTAATCCAAAGGAATTCTTCAGATGGAAAAAAGTCCCCACTTTTCTTAAAGTCAGCACAAGCAGTAGCAAAATAAGGGTGGTTTCTAGGTAGTGAGTGCACAGGAAGCACAGTGGGGATGAATGAAAAATCCTTCTTTGATCCTAACCCATCCTTAAAAAATCCAGCTTGTGCAGTCAAGCTAGTTCAATCAGTCAGTGCAACTCTGAGGACGGACTAGTCAAGAACTGAAATGCAACACAGCTCACTAAGCATCTCCTGCTTTCCTCCTCTGTGGGCAAAATCATACTGAAAAGAAAGGACTTTCAAACCTCTGTTCAGTCTGCTTGGTTTAGGTATTTTGAAAAAAAGCAAATTTTAAATGACAAAAAAGAAAAACAAAAAGTTATGTGGAATTAAGTTCTACATAAAGACACTGCAGCAAAATAAATGTAATCATCTCTAATTGCATCAGTATTTGGTACAACTGGCCTCAGTGCATAAACAAATGTGCTCAAAGTTAATATCACTAAGTTAAACAATCATGAATAAAGTATTTTTATGTAAGTGGAGAGACCAAAATATTATTTTGCAATTGCTCTGTATGAAGCATGATGCCTTTTATGAGAAAACACAAGTGCAGTTACAGACTAGGAGTTAGTGCAAATACCTGTGTATTTCATCAAGTTGAAATACATGATCTCTGTGCTGTAGGTACAAGGTTCCTTAACAGATTAAAAAAATTAGTGCAACACATTCTTTATATCAGACTTAGGAAAGTTTATTAATCATTATGTGACACAATAAAGTACTTCCATTTAAAACATGCAAAAACTAAAGCCGAGACGCACATTCACTAAGCCAGGAATCCACAACACTGACATCCGAGGCTGGTTTGTCATCCCAATTTTCCTTCATTACAAATGGGAAGAAATGCACTCCCTGCAGAGGGCAATTAATTTCCTTCAAGATATGTCATATGAATCACCCTATGAAGTTACCAAGTTCTTTCTAAAGGCTATGCAGACTCAGAGGTCTGATGCTACGGTGTCTAGATGAATTCAAAGACAAACAGCTAGTTACTGCCTTTGGAATGACAGTTTTGTAGCTAAGAGGCTTAAGGCAAATTAGGCAACTGTTCTGTAGGCAACTTGGGTTTGGTTTTATTCATGGCCAAAATTCCTGCTGTTGTGGTGGTATTGCAGGGGTGTTGCTTGTGGTGTTGCAGGTATAAATGTACTATGGAGCACACCAAATTAAATAAAACAAACTCATTGTGCCAGCATAAACAAGTCCAAGGGATTGACTGCAGCTCTCATAACTTTAAATCATTACCATCAGAAATGAATGGCCAGTACCTTTCCCAGCCTAAAAAATGAAAAGCTGTCAATATAAATAAAACACAAATGGGATATTTTAGCTATTTTTCAGTGGAAAGATAGGCAGGATCCATTCAGCAATCAGTGCTGAAGTGCAGCAGAAGGATTACTTTTGAAGTGTTTAATGAGTATTTCCACATGAAGACCAGTTAAAACTATTTCATCACCGAGAGATTATTTCTGTATTCTGTATGTAGTGGACTAAAGCACACTGTGGCACTGGCAACACTGAGAACATTTGAAGAGAGAATCTGTGCTTGCTTTCCCTTGCTCCAAAGATACAATGTGTTCTCTCTGGAAAAGAGACACCTTGCTCTTGGAGGCGGCAGGATGTGAGCACCCAGAAGAACTGTGTGTTCTTCTTCTGCCAAGAGTCCAGCTGACACTCCCATTTCCCTTGGCACGACTAGAAGCTGTACTTCAGCTACCCAACCCATTCACAAACTCCTAAAAATTTTGAGAACAGACAACAGGATATTTAAACTATTTTGCAGACATCTGTTATTGTTATGATGTCTGCATCAATAACAGGAACATCAACAGCATCTTAAGATGCCTTAAAAGAAAATCAATGTCTATTTATTGTCTCCTCTGAAACTGTTTTGTTTCTTTGGGGTTTTTGACATCACTAGGGTAAAGTTCATCTTGCCTTACTTCAGCTGTGTGAAATCAAACAACAATCAGCAACAATAAATACCTGATTTCTTTCCACTTTATATCAGGTATAAATTGCATGGATTAGTTTGTTTACAGGAGGTTTCTGTCTCTCTCCAGCGATGATACAAAGAATGTAGGTGGCTGGTGTTTACAACTACAATTAAATTTGTGGGATGTAGGTGAAAAAAACCCACAGGCCTTCACTGCAAAAAATACCATTTTAAACCTTTTCAAAATTTGCCATTAATTTTTTTTTAAAATTTAAATTTTAAATTTAGCATACAGAAATGCACAGGGGGTAATCTTAAATCAGACACAATATGACCCTTTGTCTTCTGCTATAATCCTATTGTTCATTCCTTTACTCAAAGGAAGTAAATTGGCCTGGCTTTCTTTTTATAATGGAAATGAAAGTAGCAAATCAATGCACAGAATACAATATTTATTGTCAAAAATAAATTTAAAGTATATGAATTTTTAGAAGAAAAAAATACCTACGAAAATATTATTTTCACTGAACGTAAATTTGGTGCTTTATCTTCTTAGTCCAGTACTCTCTGGCCTGACATCAAACTGCTGATCTGTTAAAAACATCTGTATGCTAGGGAATAGTACAGATTTCATCTTCAAATCTTTGGTATTCTTCCCCAGATTTAGGGCGCTTCGGAAGGATCACGGGTGAAATTTTATCCATTAGTTTAACAAACGGGATAGAACTGACTCTAGAACTGCTAACCTCGTACTCTGATGTGAGTGGGTACTTTAATTAAATGATGGTTAGAAGAAGAAATTTGAATTCTCAGTGAATCTCACAGAGAGTCTACTGCAGGAAGGTCCTTACTGGCAGAATGCCTAAATCTCTCTAGGAGATTTAAGGAGTAGTGAGGCTCTCAGGGTAGGCCAGCTTCTCACCATAGGTTTTGGGCTAGATACAGAGCTGCATTAATGTTCCTCTCATGCTTCATGATTTGGGTTAATAATCACCTCCACTACTTTAACCATCACTGAGAAAGTTTCTGGGTTCTTTGGCAGCAGCTGCTTCTCTGACAGACACGAGAACCAGACACCTGAGCTGAAAAATGACAAAAATTTAAGTAGTTATTGAGAGTTTGCATAAGACTCTACGTTTTGAAGAATTCTGTGAAAGGAGACTGGATTACAGAGGTGGCAGCTGGCAAACTCCCAGAAGTTTTGAGTTCATGCTATTTATAGATTTTTTTAAAAGTTAGCACAGCAGCTTGGAGCATGTGCATGTGTATGCATGGGGTTTGTTTGTTTGTTTGTTTGTTTGTTTAGGCTGATTATAGCAACCATTTATCCTGTATCTACTGACCTCTGTGCTCTACTCAGCCTTTATGATGTACTACCACAGCCTGCTCTGCACAGCTGAGATTCAGCAAATCTATCTTAAGAAGGAAGGTACCTCCTTGTCTTGGCATTTGCTGCATGGTTAACAAAGTGAGACAGTCACCTGTGGAGGATGCTTGCTCTGTTATAAAAGAGATGACAGAATACAGAGGATGGTATACTCTCTGCCTCAGCCTTTCTCTTTCCAGGAAAGGGAGACACTCCAGTTTCACCCTGATAGCTGGCAAACAGGTATTCCATGTCAGTTCAGGGTTATAGAATGTAGCCAAAGAAGGTTAGGCTGCATACTACAAGATCTACAGGAGGCTGGGGTCCTCCTAGGTGCCAGCTCTCCATCAGTTGATGTGTGCTTTGTCTGTCTAGCTGGCACAAGGACATGACAAGCTCAGGACTTCTTCTGCCAGTAGGTCTTGGGTGTGAACACAGGTAGAATAAGCTTTCTGATTCTCTGAGCCAAGAAGGTGGTCTTTAACACTAGTATCAGAACTGCTCTGAAAAACCAAAGCCAAACAAAAAGATCTTGTTTATCCTGGAAAACCAGCATATGCTGAGCTAGGACTGGAAGAGCTTAGGGGCATCACTACATAGCTAGACTGCTCAGGGGCTGTCCATGCCCCAGAGTTGGAATGGAGGCCTTTGCCTCTTGAGGAAAGGCTGCTTGATCCTCAGAAGTTTTCAAAGATAGGTGGAAAGCATCTCCAGAAGAATCCCATAACCTCTTTCACTGGAAACCCTGGTGAAAAATCTTTCTTCATTTCTGTTCCCCTTTCTACCCACTGCATAATATACCAGAAAATATGATTATAACATTCAAATGGTTCATCTGACATGCACAAGTATGTCAGAAGCTTTTGAGATGAATCTATCAAGCACAGACTCAGTGACCAAGAAACTGCAGAAACCGTCATGGACTTTAGAGATTAGATTTGACTGGTTCATAATCCTAGACAAACATACAATTCACTCAAATTTAAGGATTTTTTTCCTGTCCCACTTCAGTCCACACTTGCTGAAAAATACCTTAGCTGTAAAAAAAAAAAGTAATTTTTATCCAAGGTCCTTTTTAGTTTCTGTCTCACACCAGTTAATATTTAAACTAGAAGTGTGGTAATTTTAGAAATTAAACCAAAACAGACATTTGAAGGAAGAAGAAAAATCTCAAATGAGATCAAAACAGCCCACACCTCCAAGAAGAACATGATACAATAGCAAAGTCATTTATTTGTTACTTTAGTCTTTGCCACATACTAAAAACATTTTAATTCCTTTGAAAACTTCATTGTACAAAGAAATTGTCTTGTTTCTAGTTGTTCCTTTTTTTGACAGTCTCAAATTCTATTTCACTGAAAGGTAATGCCCCTTTGAAGGACTTCTGCATGCATATCTGTTACAGAAAGATTTAATTTGCTCAACCTTCACCTGCATTCACTTAACAAAATTATATTAATTAGTATGTATTAAGTCAGGAGATTTTTTTTTCTAGCAACAAATCATAGTGGACATGAGGATCCTGGCATCATTGCTCGTGGTGTTACATTAACATTATGCTATACTACTTAAAGTAGCATCAGTGTAATAAAGCGAGGGCAAGTTTAGCTTATCTTTCTAAGTGATTCAGGACTTCTAAAACAGATGGTTTCTGGAATTTTCTTTTGTCACAAAACACGGTGTTGGAAGATGGATTTACACAAAAAGTTTTACCTTCAACCTTCCTTCAGTAATTAAGAACATCGTATTTGAGAAAGTTACAAGAACATAATCCAACACAATTTAAAACTGAATAGAAAAAGTAATGATAAATCTGACACTCATAAAGCCATTAAATGTGAGAATAGAACAATGCTCCATCTATTTTTATCTGCTTTTTCTTTAAACAGGTTATAACAGAGTCTTTTCTTCCTGCTTCTGTTCTGCCTTTCCGTAAGACAAGTTATGGTGACTTAGTCATCATTTTCAAAATTAATTCAGTCCCTTTTAACACTGACTACTAGCACCACCAGAGGCAAGCAGAGATGCCACACAAGATTTCCTTGTTGGTTTTGCAACCCTCACTCCAGTGAATCAAATCCCAGAAAAAGCTGACAGATTAAACAGTGTACTGGTATGGAGACAGGTCTCAGGTCTTGGGATGAGCAGTCATGCACATTTTCCCTTGTCATTTAAGTCAGGCAATAAACACACACACATACACACACAAAGGGGAAAGCTAATCCCTTAACTGTTTTCTCTATATGTGTCCTTCAATATCTACTTGGTGGTCCCTCCACACTGAAGAAATGCAAGCCCAGTGTCACCAAGAGCAGAGCCGCATTGGTCAGGACCCAACATTTCCAGTAGATAAGCAAAGATAGCTCAAAAAGATAATCCAAATCATAGTGACCTCAATTTCACTTAAATTTCAGCTAACAGTATTGGCTCTAAATAGCATGAGATAAGAAGAAATGGAATTTTTTTCTGGAGCTATTTTAAGGGCAATGACTGCTATACATAGAGTCAGAGTAAGTGGCTGAAGTTAAATTTAAAAGACAGACATATTTTTGTTTTCCTGATTCCAAATAGAGTCTCATCTGTTCCTAAGTCTGAATAACAGAAAAAAAAAAAAAAAAAAAAAAAAAAAAAAGAGAAAAAACCCCACAGTAAAGAATGTCATCCTCCTACAAACAAAACCAAGGCCTTTCAGTGTAGAAGGCAACACACAAAGAAAACCATGTTTGGTTTCAGAAATTTTAATATTAAAGGATAAACTTATTTGAGCCTTGCCTAAAAAATGGGCATAAATTGAGGTCTTCCAGAATTTCTGCTATTCTAAAACAGGTCTAAAGCACTGTCACTGCTGCCTGGCTTCTCTAACTGTACACAAAACTATTGCTTAAGTGAATGAGGTTAATTGATGGAAAATTCGGTATGCTTGCACAGAAAACCTTGCTTAGCTATCTGGGTGTGGCTTTGAAGCAAGTAACATAAACATTTCAGTGTCACTGCAATACAATTAAATTTTAAATTTCAAGCAAACTGGGCTTAAAGGTACTGTAATGTTGATACTTAGTGTGTAGAACTTAAACTATTTCCCATTCTGTCTATTTTGCAATCTATAGAAAATCTCTACCTGCACTGTTTCTTAGAAATACTTATTTCTCAAATGAAACCAACATGTATCTTGTCACTTTTTTTTTTTTTTTTTTGTGGACTACCCATTCCCTGTAACAAAAATACATAATAGAAAGCGATTAACTTCCACCTGAAAGGTGTTGTAATGTTGAAAAAGCCATCTCACAAGTCATGTGTAGAGAAATCTAAAATTTGGTTGCCATGTTAACAGAAAGTCACTCAACTAAGTCCAGTAAAACAAAAGTGCATAAACGATACTACTCTTGTAAGAACAGGGAAATATTAGATTAACAAGTCTGTAGGTTTTGACAATTGCAGCCACAACTACAGTTGTGTGCCTTGGTAGAGTGCTACATTTCTGACAGCATTTAAATCTCCAGAGCATCAGCTGCTTCTTCCCAACAGGACCATAGCTGCTCTTCCATCACCTCAGGTGTCGGGGCCTTGTCAGAGCCAGGGAGATGAACCCATCAGTCCCTTCCTCTGCTTTAGAAGCCGTCCCGTGGCTTATTTCACCCTGTTCTGCTCCTGCCACCTTCATCTCTCCGTCCTCCAGGTCTCTCCTGGAGGTTTCCTGACAGGACCCCCGCCTTCCCTGGGGGGCTCCTGCGGACTGCGCCGGCGGCGAGCCAGGTCCCCACGGGGAAAGACGCCTGCGGGGACACCGCAGCTGCGGCCGCCACTACCGTGGGGACCAGGGGCGGTCGGCGGCGCGGCTCCCGCAGCCACCCGTGTGCGCGGCAGGCGGACTCCCGTCTGGCGCTGCCGGGGGCCGCGGCGCTCTCCGAGCCGCAGCAGCCGCGGGCCGAGGGCGGGCCGGCGGGGCTGCCACTTGCGCGGGTGGCGGATGCCGAGCCTCCTCCTGCCCGCGGAGCGGCCCCCGCCCGCTCCCTCCGGCCCCCTGGGCGCTCCGCCGTGCTGCAGGTGTCACCCAGCGACCGAAGGATGCCGCTTCCCACGGCAGCGGCTGCCAGGGGAAAAACACGTTTATTGCATACAAAAGGGAGGAAGAGATCTAAGAGATCTTAATACTCCTCTGGACTATCACCAAGGGCATGCACGATGTCACTTTATGCTGCTTGCGTCGGCGCAAAAAGTTACCTTAGACAGTCATAGGGAGTTGGGGGTTTTTTGGGGTTTTTTTTTTCGGTTTTTTGGGTTTTTTTTTTTGTTTTTTTTTTCAGAGGGTCAGAAAGGTAATCAAAGGCTCGGAAAGAGAATAGATCAAAGTTGATGAGAACTTACTTGGTTTAGGTGCTTGCGTTGACAGCCGGCATCTTCCGACAGCAGCTTTAACAAGTCACATTTTCCCATGGAAGTTGTACCCTTTTCAATCCCGTTTGTAAACTAAATCCCTTCAGAAGGTGTTTGTTTTATTTCACTGGTTGCCGTCCATCTCAGGCACTATCCACATTTTTTTTACTTTATTTTCTCCATGTTTCCCACACATGCAGGCACTCTCGGACGCACACCACGAGTCAGCGGGTGCCCATCACCTTCGGCCGGGGAGACCGCGCCTGCCGCCGGGTTCCGCTGCAACAGATGAGAGGCAGGTTATTCCCCGGTTGCTTAGTGCGACGTCTCCTTGTTCCCTCGGGAAGCCTCATGCCGGCTGCAAAAAGTAACAGCTCCTCCCGACGCCACGGTCCCCTCCAGAGCGCGCCATGCGCGGCGCGGGGAGGGAAGAAAGACACCCCAGTACCGGCGGCAGGAGCGCGGAGGGGCACACGCCGGGCTTCTCCGTCCTCGCCGCTGCGCTCTCTCCTGGGCCGGCCGCAGGCTCTGCCTCGGCGGGCGCCGTCCCGCCGCCCCCCGCCCGCCCGCCCGCCCGGCCGCCGCCGCCGCCGCCCCCGCCGCGCTGCCCCCGCGCCCGCCGCCTGCGCCCCCCTGCGGCCGCGCCGCGCACCGCGCCGGGCTCCGCGGGGCTCCGCGCAGAGCCGCCCCGGGGCGCTCCGCCGTGCTCACCGCCTGCCGCCCCGCCGTGCTCACCGCCTGCCGCCCCGCCGTGCTCACCGCCTGCCGCCCCGGGCACGGGGAGGAGCGAGGAGGCGCCCGCCGAGCGCTGGAGCGGGGCTCGTCGGCGAGCCGGGAGCGCGCACCGCTCGGGACCGCTCGGAGACGGACGCACCAAGGAGCAGCCTCGACTCCGCAGAAAGTTCGCTGTTACATCGCTCCGCATTTGGGAAAGCCCTGACCCGCTCCATGCGGCCGCGGTGGGGCTCTGTGAGTCCGCCTCCGCGGGGGCCTCGCCCGGCGCGCTTCGAGCCCGCAGCCGAGGTTCGCTCCAGGTAGCTCGCCGCACGCTGCTTCCCGAGGCGCAGCAAAGGCTCTGCCCTGGTTGCGCCCCCCGGCGCAGCCTCCGGCCGGGTGGTCCCTGCTCCTGCGCCGCCCCAGCCTAGCCCGGTGCCCCTGGGTCTGCCCGGCCTGGACGTTAACGGGACCGAGCCGCAGCCAAGATTGGTAATAGAGGAGCAGAGGGAATGAGGCTGCTCAACGCCCAGTTCCTCACTTTCCTTTTCCTTTCCCCCCAAAAATTGTGACAGAACTTAAATGCACCAGCTTAGACATGGTAGGGGAAAGATAAAACGTGCAGAGACAGAGATGCATAATAAAACGTCCCTGTCTTTGCTGAGTTTTGTTTGGTTGGGGGGTAATATAATATTAATAATAACAATCGTAATAATAATAATTATTATTTGAGGTCTGTTTGGACTCAGCCCCCTGTTTGGGGTCCGCACACGATGCGCGCAGGGGGCCACCTGCCACCATGTGCAGAGCGTGCCGTGCCCGGACGAACGTCCCTCCGGGAGGCTGGCCACTGCCTGGCACCGCCGGGCAGCATGCCACCGGTTTCGCTCTTTGCCCGCCTCTTTGGATGAAGAGCTTCCACCTGGGGGGCTTTGAGAGAGAAGCGGGGTGAAATAAGCCCCAGGCAGGGCCCTGTCTCAGCGGGGCGTGCAGTGTCGGGCAGGCAGCCCAGCTGCCAACAGCCCCTTTGCTTCCTGCACCGCCGGGATGGGAATGTCCCTCGAGCTGGGTTCACCTTCCTCGCTGGAGTGCAGCGAGGAGTGAAGCGCTTGCCAAAGCAGGCGAGCCTGAAAATGTCACTACAGCAAATGTGAAGGAACTGCCAGCCACAGCACACTCGAAGGCAACTGTGAGAACAAGCACCACACCACCAGACCTCCACGGACAGCAGAGGTGATGCAATTAATCTGCATTAAGCTGTGCAGTGAAAATGCCAGATGGAATCTGCTCTGGGACTTCCATGCTTGCAGCATCGAGTCTCTGCATCAGACTGCTGTGTGAACCACTGGCATACGTATTTTAGATGTGCCCCAAGTTAGGCACTTCTGAGATTTCAGCAGAAACATACTGCCTTTGGGGACCTACTCAGAAGGCAGCCTCATCCCACTGAGCAGAGTGCAGTACAGGCAAGCTGTAACAGGTCTCTGCGGGTCTCTTCCTAAGAGATGTCAGTGGAACACATGAGATCAACTTGTGTCAGTTCACACACAGATCAAATACCAAAAGCAGCTGCTTCGAAAGCTGAGCCAGTCATTCTAGTAAGCACACATGCATGTGTGCAAATGTTTGTGTAGATCCATACATGCACAGACACACAAGGGCAAGGAGAGGGAGCTGGGTAAATAGAGGCACACTAGAGGGCCAGAGAGCCTGCAATGAAGGCTATGGCTGCTCCATCAGATTTCATTGGAATTGGCAATGTAAGCACATCAAAATATTATTGGAGCATTTGTATCTCTCGTGCAGGCTACCAACAGCACTGCTCTGTGTCGCTACAGATTGGAAGTGTAATCACAGCTTACTTTCAGAGGCGCTTCCCAGAGCAGAGTGCTTTTTTTCCCCCCATATATTTCCTTACTAGATCATGAGAAGCCAACTTCTGTTTTGAGTGTAATATTTAATCTTTCACAAGCAAATACCTCTATAATTAACAGTATTTTCTATGCCTTTTTATGCATATTGTGACATTTCTACTCTGCAGGGGTGAGCGCAACATGGCACTATCAATGTGTTTTATGTTTTCTGGCATTTTACATAGCATAACCCATTAGCAGTCTCCCGTGGGTCTTCCCAAGCTTATCATTTCTTATTAAATTAATGTTCAGATAAAATCTCTGTGGTATTACTCAGATGAGAATTAAGTAAACAGAATTTTACCTCTGTTTCAGGACAGCAGAGTCGGGATCCTTGCAACATTTTGAGTGCGTGCTGGCACGTTTTATTCCTAACATGTAGCTAGCTGCCAAATGTTTCTCGGCAGTAAATACTGTGGTCAGGAGAGAGAAGTAAAGGGGTAAAAATTAAATGTTCTGTGAAACCTGTATCCCATATTGAGGTTTTAGGAGTGATAAACAGCATGATTGGGCCTTCTTTTAATCTGCTCATAGTGTCACAGCAAAATAAGTTCCCCTAAGGACCTTCTCCATTTCTTCCTCCCATGTTACATCCTCCTTCTCAGAACACCTACTGACACATGCCCAGGTGCTGACCATTTTCAATTCAGCCAAATCTTATATATTCAAGAAACCAAGCAGACTGGGATTTTCCCTTCTATCTGCAATTTTTGCAAATATCTTGCATAAACTCTTGGTTTTATTTCATGAACAGAAAAACGCAAGATTAAAGACAGCTTGAAAAATAAGATTGAGTTGGGCCATTTAGGAAATACTAATTGATTTCACCTTCTGATATTACAGTATATCACTCATAGTAATATGAGTACAGGTAAGAACAACTGCAGCAGCTGTGATTCAGTATAACTTTATCCAAACCAGGTAAGCTGACTTGCCTCATTATCTTTAAAGAAGAAAGGAAAAAGCAATGCAGAAATTTTAACCATATTTGCTCATTCAGTACCAGGTAAAAGGTGCCATAATATTTTTATGTCTCAGCTCCTTTTCCTTATGTGTTAATGAAAACCTTTCTTACTAGCATGGACATTTAAGAATTTATGAAATTTTCTCTAAGTTGGAGATTTATATGCATAAGAAAGAAACTTACACTAATTATTTAAAATAATTTTATTCAATTTATTAAAAATATTTGTATTAGTTTTTATTAATTTTGAATAATGGAGGAAGATTTTCTTGGACGACTTATTATTCTCATTTAATTTTAGATATGCTTCTACCAATCTGTTGCTCATTACCAATGATGTAAAATCACACAGTACAATAGTATCTCTTGTTGCCGTTCAGATTTTTTTTCTATGTTTGTTTTGGAGACTACACTTGTACACAGAATAAGGCTTATATTTTTTTTCTCTGTATTAATCTAATTCATGAAATCTGTAACAAGTTAATTTCATTAATTCTATTGTTACAGACCATGCTGTTCTCCCAGACAGAACTCTGCAAGTGGCAAATGGTTCTTGCCAGCCCACACCAAGCATTCCATACTTTTAAATCTTTCCTTCCACGTAGCTCAGTGTATTGCCATTTATGTACTTAAATACCATTAGACAAAACTCAAGTTTCTGAGACTGGAGAAAAAGTGGTTCTATTTATTGACTGATTGAAGAATATGAATTCTCTGAAAGAAGGTGGGCAATCCCAGTGAAAATCTTTCAGTTTCTATGAAACATTTATTGGCAGAGGTAACATTCTTGTGAAGGTTTAGTGGGGCAAAAGGATTGTGAGTGGAGAGAGAGGAACATGCAAGGGAAAGGAGAAGTAGAGGAAAAGGTTGATCCAAGGATGTGAATAAATAATTGTGGTGATTCTAACACTTTCTTCTAAACAAGCAAGTACTGACCTCAGTTTTGGGACTCTTTCACTCAGGTTGTTTTTCTATGTCAGACTAGAATCTTGAACTATATTTCTTTTGTGTTTGTCTTTGGTTAGGTGCTGTGTTTTGGGGCGGGGTTGGGGGGTTTTTTTTAGGTTTTTTTGTGGGGTTTGTTTGCTTGTTTGGGTTTTTTAATTAAAAGGTAAAAAATAAAAAAGCCAGAACAGGTCAAACACAAGTGAACTACTAGAAAAAAAATTACAATACCAATATTCAGTATTTGCTCAACCTTAATTTCAGGTCATGACAAGCAGGTTCTTGTCTGACTTTTTCCTCAAGACTTCCAAGTTGTTCAGGTAAGAATATATTTGCGGGTTGTATTTTAATACAGGGAATAAAGTTGCTTAGGCTTATTGACAGTTAAATTGCTATTTAATTTTATTATTGCAGTTTACATTGGAAGTATGCAGAATTCTATCTAGATTCCCATTTTATAACTACTTAAATCTCAACAATTCATGTTTTTAGTGGACAGCAAGCAATTAAACTTCTTTTACCTGCCTACATTTGTCAGTTTCACAGAATTCACATCTGGTATTTTTACTGACATGCTACAAGCTCTTTCTTCTTTTCTTCTCATAACCAGAGTTTTTGAATGATTTAAGCTTGTTTTTCTTACATCAGAGAGTGGAACTTGATGCAAAAACGTTCACTGCTTTCTTTTGCAATTTTTTAATCAATAGTAGAACAAGATCACTGAAGTTTTTTTGTGTTTTTTAAAGTAATTTAGTTTTTGTCCTCTGTGATTATTTTCATGTCTGTGCTTCTCAGTAAGCACTTACTTTCTGTCAGAATACTCAGCTGTTACATTCTGAGGTTTTTCTGGCACAGTTTTTCAGTGCCAGTGTTTTAGGAACTAAATGTCTAATGAATCAAACCCTGTGCTGGAGTGGGATGTGCCTCCAGACTAGAGACATCTAAATTTAGGTGTACACATTTGAACTCCTAGGTGTCCTAAGCCCCCTGTAGAGCCAATGGAAATTTATTCAATACAGTGATGGAGTTGTAGACAAAAGTTCAGCTTTGAATGTGCATTTTGACTTCTGGGTGTGCTACATCCTATATAAGCATTCTACTGAAGGGAACAAACCCCAAAGCAGAGGTGTTTTGTGCTGTTTGAGGTTCCTAAGACTATCCAAGAGGCCTGCAAAAGGTGAGCAGATGGTTTTTGATGTGCCTTGCATTGTCTTGCCGAAGAAATTGCCTTATGGGTGATCTGTATGTTTCTGTATGTTAAACCAAATATTCTGTGAAATTTTATATGCTTTGGACACCTATGCACATCCATGTGAATCCACACTACATCCCTTTTGGCTCTAACAGGAGATCAAGTCTCACATATAAACACCAGCATGATAGACACACGGAATCAGCTGTTTGAATCTTCATCCTTAGCATAACACAGCAAAAACCTTACGACAGCAAAGTTTGTTGAAAAGGAGTAGAAAGTAAACCCAAGGAATGATCCCTTTCACATTATTCTGAAAGAGCTGAAAGTTTTACCTGTGTTTATAGGTTGGTATCCTGGTAAAGGACATGAAATCTTGGAAACAAGTGGCATATTTGAATCAGGAGATAAAAGAAAACAAGAGGCAGGATTCCAGGGCAACTAGCCAGACATTTTAGGTATCTTTAAGCATGTGGAATAAACAGAAAGAACGAAATGTCTTGCTACACAAACAAAGCTGTAACTAAATCAGCAAGGCAGAGACTTTGTAGGATAAATCAAAGGACTGGAGTGTTGATAGAGAGCGGTACAGGCTGTTCAAGAAAGAAAGGCTGGGAAAAGGGGAAGGCAACATTGCGTTACCAAGAATGTGTTTATGATTTGTTAAAAGAGAAGGCAGATACATCAAACATCTATAAGGGAACTAAAAACAAGATTTCAAAAGATTGGTCTACCTCAAATCAGTGTGGAGAAGAGGTGATTGAAGATCTTAAACACACTCAAAAAGGAGACTTGTGGAGCTTAAGTTGCGGAGCTAAGTTGTGGAGCTTACATCCTTAAGTGTATAGCTAGATTTTATTTGCTCTTAATAGTGTGAAACAGCTGAGAAGTATAAGATGAAGGCCTCTAAATCTGGTAAAAGTGGGTTTGAAATAATAGGATAGAGATCAGAGCAGCACTTCAAAAAAAGAAGGTGGTGACACACTTAGATGACTGGTAGGAAAAGTCTGAAGATTTTAATGGAACATACTCTGAGAGAGTCAATCATGAGAAGCTGTTACCAAAAAAAAAAAAAAAAAAAAAAAAAAAAAAAAAAAAAAAAAAAAAAAAAAAAGAGAAATAAAAAAAGGCAGCAAGAAAGCTAGTAGACATTCAGAATGTATTACCAAGACTGTAAAATGTGAGAAACTGTTGTTTTGCTCTCAGTAAGCAGAAGTTTACATCAACTTCAAACCTCATGTTTGACAAAGGTGTAAGAAGAACCTCCTGCAGGGATGCAGGGAGCCTAGAGATCAGCATCACGGATAATGAGATAATGTGATCTTTCAGGAATATTTCAGCTGGGCTTGTTCTGCCTAAGAAAAGATACCCTTAAGTTATGTCCTATAGTTTATAGTTGTGAAAAAGAGAGTAAGTACTAAAGAGACAGCTGATGAATTCATCAGAAGTAGTAATCAATTTTTCCTCTTAGGACCTAAACTACACATGAGTAGGATGTTCCTAACTATAAAAAGAGTTAAATACTGGGAGATTTCACATCTCCCAGTTGTGGAAAGTTGTGGAATCCATATCTTTGAAACATATGAATCTTCTTCTAAGAGTAGGGTTTTTTCCTACTTTAGTATTCTCTATGTGTCTGCAGTGAGATATTTTCTCTCCAAAACTTAGTGCACCCCTTTTTATCAATGATATTTTGGGAAAGTGAGTTTTCATGCTGTTAAGAAAGACATGCAGCCAATCTGTTTGCACTCTCAGATGCCATTTGAACAGCGTGATTCAACTTTGGAAGCATATGTAGCTTAAGAGACCAAATACACTTTCTGTCCTGGCTTTAACATCTGAAAAGGGTGAATTCTTCCCTTTGAACAGAGTCCTATAAAAGCCAGGAGGGTACCAGTGCATTCAAGTGCAGGAATTTGGCTTGTGTCCATTGTGGTTTAAAACAATGAACTTCAAATGATGAATTCAATTCCTTAGGGTACCCCAAGGTCTAAGCAGGTGTAACCCCAGCCTAACAGCAGGTCTGCACGTCCCCAAAGAGCAGGAGGAATATTCCACTGTCCAGGAGCTCCACAGAGCCTAAAATGGCACCAGGAAACCAACTCCTGTCCTGAAGGTGCTTTTTGATAATTCTATCGCTTCCGTATTTTCTTTCAGCTAGCATTGTCAGTGTATGTGTATGCATGTGTAAAGCATACATTTTTTTTTTTCCTTAACCTCTACTTGGAACTCTGTTTTAAATTCAAATCACAGATTAATTACCCAAGATTTCAAAAAACATAATTAGTCTTCTCTCTCCACCAGACGAATACATCAGTAATGCTTTTAACGTCTGAGAAAAGGAGAAGTTTTTCTAAATTGTGTGGCTTTTAGAGTATATTAGTGATCTGGCTCATAAAATGGCAGAATGACAACAGTTCAAGCTTGGTGGTGGGTTGTGTTGAAAGTGTGTAGAACCTGAGAGCATATAAAATTCACTCATTTTGCAGGCAGGCTCTGGAACAAGTAGGGGATGGCAGATATTCAGGCTTGAGTCATCACTTCTCTTCCTGCCTTGTAAATACTTCTTTTGTGCTGTTCCTGAGACTCAGTTTTCTTACTTATGGTATGGCAGCCCTCTTTCTTTATCACTCCATTATGACTTTGCACTCACGATCCAGGAAGAAATCATAAATACCTGTAAAACCATTAAAGATCCTGTAAGTAGGAACAACAGTTACCATAAGAGGTTTGCTTAGGTTTGATGCTGCACTGATTCTGCATTTTGGATAAAAATAGTTTATCTTTTTTTAAAAAAATTGTTTTCATTAATGTAAAGTGCTGGAAGTGAATAATTTATATATATATAAGATTGCTTGTAATAAGACTTCCTGTGCATATTGAGACTCACTAATAAGAATAATGGTTATGTATATTTGTTATGACATATTGGTGACATTGAGAGAAGCAAAGGGTATCAAGAAGATATCAAAGGATGGTTCAAGATTGAAGTTGCTTTCCTTTAACAGTTGAAAACAACTTATTTTGCCATGCCTTTTATGTTTTTATATAGCTAGGCAAAAATATAGAGAATTGACTCATGTTTTTATTGTTACCATTTTAGAATGCTCTGGTAGCTTTCTGATTTTTTTTTTTTTCTTTTGTCTGTGTGACAGCGCAGTATGAAATTGGCTTCCTGGATTTCAAAGTGCTTAATGCAGTCTTTAGCTACATTTTTGTTATTACAGTCTCCAAGTGATGTTAAACTATGACAGAAACTAACTTCATGTTCGATTATGTGTAACAGAAATGCAAGATAATTTGTTGCGTAGATTTCCAGAACATTGCTTAATGATTAATTCTGAGAAACCGAGCTTCTCCTTATCCTAAAATAAATAGATACCATTATATTCCCTCATTATTCCAGTGTGTTGTGCCCATAACTATGGAAGCAGAAGAGAAGTGGCAGAAGCTGGGGCGGGGCAGAGGGAAGAGCAAGCACGCCGAGGATATGGCTGTGTTGCTGTACACTTCAACCCTGAGGTGTGGAGTTTTGGGGCGCAGGTTTTCTCTGGTGTTTTCCAGCCAAGAAAAAGCCACTGGATGGTGCTGTGGAGACAATTTGCAGTCATGGCACAGACCTGCAAGGTGCACAGCCTTTAGGCTTCTGCCTGAGGCGTGAGAGAGGCTTACACAAAGAATTAAATTTACCCTTCCCTTTCTCTTTTTTTTCTTTTCTCACACGCTTTATTGAATTACATGGTAAATTCTAAGTCAACAAATAACACTCAGCTGCAATCTTATTAAAAAACATGTATCCTATTTTTGTGTGTGTGCATACGAACTTTTTATTGAAGGAAACTGGTCAAGACTTTATGTTGGTTCAGTATCTTTTTCTGGCACTGCCAGAAAATAGCCATAAAACTGTTTGATTTATTTAGTTTAGTAAAGCATGTCATCTCTCTGGGCATTTTATGCAGGTATGTATTTGTGCAGAGAGCTTGAGCCTCTTATCACTTGATGACTGACTCTGTGGAAGGGGAACAGCTTTGCACTGTCTGTGCCCTGCCTCAAGTCACTGCTGCCCTTGCTGTGGGCACGGTGATTGATCTACACAATAAAAATTTCCTTTCCATCAGTGCTATGGTGGGACCACTATGGGGGATCAAGAAAGTAGAGATCTACTTTGGGATCTAATCCCAAAGCCTCTGTTCCTCAGGATAATTCAGCACTTATTCCTCAGATCCTGCTTTCATGGGTGCCTTCTATGCAGGTTCTAAGAACTCCCATGAGATCCACATCAGCAGGTGTTAAACACTACAGCAGTGCCTGTAGGAGATACATTCTTACACATTGCCACACTACAGCTGATGTAGACAAAATGCTTAGGCAAAGTCTGTTCACAGATGGGTTCCATCTCACCCTAGGAATGCCATTTTCTCCCCAATCACTACCAAGACTGAACATGGGGCTTTGCCTTCTGTAAACATCTGCAGAGAATCTCATCCTCACAGCCCACAGAGACACAACCATGGCCTTCAGGGAAAGGACATGTAAGCAATACTGCAATTTGGAAGGAGGAATTTACAAACATTATGTCCATGAGTGTATGAAACAAACTGAGTTATATCATCTCAGCTGCATCCTTGAATTCAAGTTTGCTCGATGAGCTGATTTCTTTCATTTTCTAAGTGTCACAGTCACTACTGCTCAGATATCAGAGGGAGAACTGAGAAAAATATTGAAATACCTATTTCATTTCTTTGAAATTAATTGTTTGTTCAAGATAAGTTCCTCTATGTTTCTCTACAATAACTCCACTTCATTCCAGATCACCCTTGAGTATTTAGATTTTGCAAATACTCTGTTGCATTTGCTTGAATTCATCAAATCTCTGAAAACGTATGAGTATGAATATAGTAAGTAGAATGATCATGCAGATAAATACGCAACAGGAGAATACATTTTTATTGTCAGAAGGAAGATAATGAGGATATATTTCTAATAGTCATTCAACTTTACTCATAATGTTTCTCTAGAGGAGAGAATATTTGGAACAGCTGGCCAGATAATATGAAGTAGAGCTTAAAGGTTATTAGCAATGCTACTGAAGTTATACATGTTTTTGGTGTAAAAGAATGATAATAAATAAGTGCATTTAGTGATATTAGGATATTTAGTGCTATAGAACCAGTGTGTGTTTGTGTAAACAAGCACAAAACTCTTGACAATAACGACTTATAAAATCTAACAATGATTTTCCCCAGTAGGACCTTACAAAAAAGAACTGAGAGACATGGGAAAATATGAATATGAAAATCCAAAAGCTTTATCAATAATTGCCTTCTGGAGTTTGGTTGACAACATAATTAATTTTAAAATACAATCTAATGCTGGCATTTTTACTGAGATTATACACTTTTCACCACCACTACCCAATGACTTTGCCTAAATACAAGATTTAGTATTTAATGACTTGCTAGAAATCTTTTCCCCCCCACTCACTTAGATAATTTTGTGGGTGGAAATACCTCTCTGTGTAATTGTATTATTTGTGCAAGTGACTGTCAAGGTTTTCTAGAGTTTTTAGGTTTATTATACATGTTAAAATTTATGAATAGTTTTTCAAAACTAATGAGATTGCTTGAAAAAAAAATCAGATTTTTTAATAACTGAGATCCAGTGACTGTTAGATCATTTTCTTCCATATAATAATTTTATATCTATAGAGACCTTTCTCTCTGCTAAAATATTTGTATTTGTCATCATTTAATTTTAATGTCAAATCACTTTATAATTTAAGGGCCATTTCATCTGTCATTCCTATGCTTGCTTTCTTCACACATGCATAAAGTACGTTTTTCATGCTTTGTCTCCTAAACAATGGTTGCCAAACCAGTCAATATCAACCATCTAAAATGTTAAATTTGAAAGTAGTTTTTAAAAAATAATTATAATGATGTTTTAACATCTTGTTTCTATCTGGAAAAAATGCCGAGGTCTGATGGCTCATGAAATTAATATATTAAATTTAGAGGAAGTAAATCTTGAAAATGTAGCCTGCTGCATGATTAGTCTTAATAGTGAAAGAAATAACCTGTGTAGAGTAAAAGGGAAAACACAACACCATTATCTTTGAATAAACAGATTTAATGAAGAAAGTAAGGTTAGATTATTTTTGGTTTTTGGAGAAATCCTACAGGAGGGAAATGATGTAGCAATTCTCTTCATAGAGCACAGCTGTACATCTCCCACTTCTACTTCCCACTTTCTCTGCCCCATGAGAAGACAGTGCTGGTGCCAGGTAGGACTGATTTTGATCTGTGGTATCAGACAGGAAACAGGACCACACTGATGATGAGAAAGCCTCCTTAATTATTTTCCTTGATTATTTTCCAGACATCACTGGCTTCATTACTGTTTTTCAGCCACGAGTGAGGGCTGCTGGAGCCAGGAGGTGTGTGACAGCCCTCTGCCTACATGGCAATAAATACTTTTCATTGTTATCTAACTGAGTTACACACTTTCATTAATATAAGTCAGTTCAAGTATTGCTTGTATCTTCATAAGGGTGCGTTTTTTTGGGTAACAAACATCTCTTGCATTGATATGGAGGCAGCCTGAGATATTCAAGAGATTCCTTTGTCTCCTTTTTATCTCAAGTTCAGGCAGACTTTACATCAGCTTAATGGCACAGATAGTTGTAGCTCTGCTCCCTTGAAGCATGCTGAAACATTGCCAGTCATCATCCAAGCACCAGGAAGTGACAGTCAAACAGCTGAAGGGGTCTGAAATATTTTCTGGATCCCTTAGGATTCCTGTATGGCAGCCCACCCCCACAGAGGCCGGGCCAGCAGAGCAGGGTAGGCTTCTCCATCCACAAGCCCCAGCCTCGCTGGCAGCCCGTGCCTGTCACTTGGGGGCCCTGGGGGCAGGGATGGGAACAGGGACCTGCTGCTTGAGTTGCTCCCTCCCTCTCCAGCATTCCCAGACAGCTCTCAGCTGCCTGCTCAGCGTGGGGCTCCCACACAGACCACCATCCAAGCTACACCCTCCTCCTAACTATAGCAGAGGAAGTATCTTCTATGGATAGAATTCATCCTAATTTGCCTCTATTTCTCTCTTCTAATTCTAAAAAACCCTCATGCACTGTGGGCAGTGTATGCCATACTGTAGTTGTTTTTCTACCAAAAGATGATAGGAAGAAACTATTTTAGAAGCCCAGAATGTTTTATTAATAACCCTGTTAGGAGCACTAAATCATGGGACATGCCTGGACTTCCCTGGATTTTTAATTCTGGATTCAAACATTGTATGGATAACTACTCTTTTAAAGGAATTATTCATTTTTTTCTTTGCAGTCATATCCTCTCTCACAATTTTTCTGGCTTGTACTAAAAATTTAAAAGCTGATTAGATGAAGAATTTTTTCAGCAGAAACAGAACCAGTAATTCTGAAAGTCAAACTCGGCTGACCTTCCTAGGTATGCTCCAAAAATGCTCTTTAATTCTGCTTTGTTTGACATGCTGCTTTGAAGTATTTTTTCAGTTATATTTTCAAAAATGTTTTTCAAAGCTACTGAAGCTCACATGAAGGTTTGGAAGAAGATAGCTTAATACAGAATTGCCTCCCATAGGAAGTTAACCCTATATTGTGCATGGATTTAATTTTTTTTTTTTTTATTATTTCTTGGCAAAAAATAGTCTCAGTTGCCATCTGCTGCACCTTGCCAGATTCATGACAGAAATAAATCTTCTGTGACAGCAGGACATGATTGTCAGTTTTCTGTCTATTGCCTGTAAAATCACATGGCTAATAAAATAGAAATCCGTCCCAGAAAATGACAGAAGCTGAAGAAAAAATGGATAGTCTTCCTTCCTGTGATTAATGACTCAACATAATAATGAGATAGTGTTTCAATTGCAGCATTTTCTCTAATGTCTTGGTGTCTCATATGAAATATTCCAGTTAAAAGCAATAAATTAATACTTTCTTTGTGGTTTTTTTTCTACTATCTTTTTCTCATTAGTCTTCATTCAACCCTAGGAAAGACCAAGACCCTAAAAAATGTGTTTCCCAGTCGAGTACCCAATCTGCTTGAACACATGGGTGACATCAAACTATTTATAATGATCTTGCTCACAAATAGCCTTGTCTTTAGAATGGAGTTTGGCAAGGTTTCATCTTATGTCAATAAGGATACACAGAGTGCACCTGCATTCTGAAACAGAGGATACAATCACAAATTCTGTGCCTATACTGGCAAACCTAAACTACAGTAATTGGGTTTTTACTTGTTTGAGGTTTGGTTTAGTTCTAAGGTTTTGGATGATTTTTTTTTTTCTTATTTGTCTTCCTTCCCCTCTGTCTTCCATATATAGCATCCAAGACATTCAGAGGACTGTACCACAGTACTATTTTTATTGGCAAGAAAGGGGTGTAAGATGCATATCCAGGGGTGTGACATGTTATGAATGGGCCAGGAGACCAGCTCCTTTGAAAAGGCCTTTATTAGAAATCAGCTCTGGGTAGGGGGCCCGAGGGGCTGCGCACGCCGCCGCTGCTCCCTGTAGACACCACGGAGGAGGAGGTGCAGGTCGAACCTGCTGCTGCTGGTGCTGCTGCAGAGTCAGGATTCCTTCCTCACGGGGGTTCCCATAGAATCCCTTTGGCTCGTGTGGTCCAGGGGGGTCACCTCTCTCCAGTTCCTTTTAGGTCATGGCGAGAAAGTAACAAACAAATACCTGCTGCCTGCAGGTAGCTGGATGTGTGCCTCGCAGAGTTTTGTCCTTCTTAGGTCCAGTTTCTGTGTCGGCTCGCTGTCCCAGGGGCTTTTCTAGCTCTAACTGGACCTCTTGCTGCAGCCAGGCACCCTGGGAGTTCCCTGATCTCCATACTGGGCGGTGTCCCCAGCTCGACGGCAGGCAGCAGGGAGCAGCAGGGGGGGTAGCAGGAAGTGGCGGCGGGCTTTTACCCGGTGGAGAGGGGAAAACCCAGAATTCAGGGAGAAAGGGTACAGAACTTGGACATAACAAGCAGAAATTCAGGGTACAGATTCAACATGAACAGTTTAAAACAGGCAAGTAACAGTGCAACTTTAATTTTACAGCAAAACAGTCTAACAGTACAACTTAGGAGTGCATACCCTGGGGCTATTTCTTTCATGACATGAAGTCATGGGTCGGTGTTTTCAGACCAGTATCCCAGACCTTGTTGGGACAGTGCCAGTGAGGGGGTGAGGGAGCCAGGACAGGTGTCACCACACCTGCCCTGCCATGCAGGCTTTTGTTGTGGAAAAGATGCAGAGAAGAAACTCCAACATAAAGCAACTTTAATGCTAGAAAGAGCCAGTAGTGCTATAAAAAGCCAAATTTTTTGACTGTGTAAAAATAGCCAGAGCTTCACAACTGCTATGTAAAAGCTGCTGTGTCTTTTCCTTTTATTGTTTTTTAAAGCCATATTTTGCCATGGTGCAAAATATACTAAATTAAGAAAGTAAAGGAAGGATCTTGAACACTGGACTTACACAGTTTAGGGCTTTTTTTCCAGACCCCTCTAGTTAGATATGAAACAAACAACACCAAATGCCAGTGAGTGTTTAGTGACCCTCTCACTTGCACATTTAATTTTGTATTCTTCGCAGGGAAGTGCTTATTGTAAGAAAGCTATATATATGTTGATACATTACAGCAATGTGAGATGAATAAATGAATTTTCTTGGTATGAATGGGCATAGTTTGGCTATAATAACAATGTTTATGTGCTCTAGAATGTATATTTAATGATACTGATTTTCTTGCAATCATTTGCTCTTGTTCTTTTTGGACTTGATTATTCCTAAAATTTCTTGTTTCAGAGTGTATTTTAGTTGTCTATTGTGCTCATTTATTGAAATTCAGAACAACTATATTCGTTGTTTATTTCTTAATAGATTTTTTTTTTCTGGAGGGATAATTCTACTAGTCACTTGACAAATATGCTCAAAAATAAAGTCATGGAAATGCCTCATTTTCCTGAAAATAGATGTTATAATAGGTAAGAGACCCAACAGTAAACTTCATTTATTTCAAGTTGGAGTCAACAATATCCACTGGAAGATATTTGTATAGATCTATTTTTGCATAAGTAATCTTTATCCGCATGAAAGAAATTACAAACATTTTAAAGCACATTTTGGTCTATGAATAACTGTTCTTTTATAGTCTACTTTGTGTAGCTTAATGTTCAAATTTTATACATTTAAAATCTTTGATTTATTTTTTAAATCATTTTAAGATTAAAGTAATTCAGATCAGACTTTACATGTCATGTTCATACGCTATTAAGTGGTGATTGTAAGTATTTACCCAGAATTGTGTTAAATTATTAATTATTTATAAAGCTACCTATCATATTCACTATACCTTTGTAAGAGGTTCATCGTCTGAATTTGGGGAGTAAGGCCAGTTTAAAAATACCAGTGCTAGACAGGAGGATAAAATAAACTGGGAAAACTGTGCAGCAGTCAGCATGTCAGCAACTGGGTGAAATTAAAGCCTTACTGAGGACAGTGAGGAGGTGGATGCAATATCTCCTAACTACAAATACTATTATTTGCTCTATGCCAAGGGAAGTGAGGCCTTTCACTCAAATGTGGTAGAGAATATAATCCAGTAGCTCTTAATAATTTATTTAGCTCAGCACAATCAGAGAACAAACATTATGACAGAAACTTGGAAAGAATAAGTGATCATCATCTAGCCCCAGGCAAGTTGTATAGAACACAAGAGGGCTGTCTGGCAGACAATATCAGCCCCAAGGCTGTTTCAGGGAAACAGTGAAAACTACATCAAATAACATACTGAGAAAGAGAAAAAGAAAAGAAGACACCGGTGATACTACACAAAACCAGTAATGGATAAGAGCTTTACATGTTTTTTCTGGTCAATGTTTGATTAAACAGAACTACATACCAAAATAATGAAACTTTTCAGAGGTATTGCTTAAATGATGAAGATTTCTAATGAACGAGAAATAAGTTCTTTCTCAGATGGACAAGCAGGCAGCTTGCTCAAGGATGATATGATGATCAGCACTGTGAGAAAGAGTCTAAATGTTATAGCTGAGATGCTCTCAGGAATAAAAATTATTTAGTTTTCTAGTCAATTTTTAGCCATGAAATAATTTGTAGTTTTGTAGAATTTCAGAGTAGAGTTCTATTTCCTTCTAACACTCAGCTTTTCAAAAATTTCTAGAGATGAAAATTTGGAGCACTTATAGTAGTAAGAGAGACCTTGCCTCCATTTGTGAAAGATTGTTGTTAACTCAGCCCCTGAAACTACAGGGGCTGAGTTAAGATCTGGGTGCTGTTTTTTAAGAAACAGAAAGGAATCATCTTGTTCAAAGCTTTTTACTTACAAATGGTCATCACCCATAAACTTAAGCCTGCGTGCAGTTGTGAGGCAGCATCTCAATACATATTTAGAATGAAACTTTTGAAGGCAATCAACCAAACCTGAAGGGGACATCACAGTGAAAATGGTTTCTCTCTAGGTAGCTTATACCCAGAGTTTAGTGTCCTCCCCAGCATCTTGCACAATACCAGACACATGGGACTGGCCTGCCCTTTGTGGATCAGGTTGTTTCCTAATGAACATATTTTTGCAATTGACCCAAGCGTGAGTTGTACCAGGATGTTAACTCTGTTTCTAGTCTGCTTACTGGTGAAGAACAGTGCTTTTCATTCTGGTACAGGCAGGGTGCTGCAATGAACTATAGCCCTGAAGACTGCTGGTGAAAATCATATTCAAATAGTCTCCATGACCATTTTACTAAAGATTTCTGGAAATGTGTTGTATCTTTCAAAATGTTGGGGCTACATGTTTTGCTATTGCCATGGGCAAGGATCTCTGCAGAAACTAATTTCAGGTTCAGCACCTCTTTGAAGAAAAAAAACCCAAAAGATCTTCTTAACACATCTATGACTGTAGCTGTTTTTTGGCCTTCTTCCCCTTTAGTCTAAAAGAAATATGGAAACAGTGAATTAAGGAAAATATATTCATTTATTAATTATGATTTCCATCCTTCCTTTTGAAAGCATTTGCTTATGACCTGTCTGATTATTTAAAGTAGAGACATTACTGAACACTGTTTTTTAAAATTACTTTTATTTTATATTTAGGGAAAAAGTCCAGAACTAAATATAACAATCCTTCATTTATAAGGAAGGGGAGGGAGCAAAACAAAGCAACAAAATACTCTGTTTTACCTTTCATAAAATTTTACTGCCTTCACATCTTAATGAAATTCATGCGTCTGGACAAGAATTCACTGAGAAAAAAACATTTCTTACCAATAAAATAGAAACGTCTGTATTAAAAACAGGAGCTAGAAGCAGTCATTAAACAGAACGTAACAGTAATACGCCACTGAGAAAGGCAAGAAGAATCTCACACTCAACTGAACCTCAAAGATATTTGTGGTATGCAGAATGCAATTATCCAACACAATTTCCCACTGAGAATCAGGTCTATCACAGCTATGAACAGTTCCACTGATGGGAGTTTTTACAGCAGTGCATCCTACATCTGGTTGTTTTTCAAACCAGATGATACTTTCTCTCCATAAACCAGCAGGAATTGACCTTCACATTTGCATGATGTGAGGGTCCTTTTCCCATCTCTGATACTCCAAAGTATTGTATGAGCTGTGGAGGAACCTGTTGCAAGATGAAATAAATTGCATGGTAGAAAAACCCCTCTTCTTGTGAAGGTAATTACGGATCATCCAAAAAAAAATTGCAACAATCCAGGGTCCACTGATGGTGCTTCTAATCCAAGAGAATGGTGAAGACAAAGGCTGCTTTATTCACCCCACCTGAAAGCTTTCCTAAATCACAGTAGTGTTACATATTCCCAAAGATAAAGAGAATTCATATGATGGTTAGAAATTAGGGTGTTCAAATTTTCACAGCATGGGTTCTTTGCTAGGGACAGAAGACACAGAAGCCAATGAATTAAGATTCACTTTCAACAAAAACCATCTCCAAATTTGCTCATCTGAGTTTCTGAAGGAAAAGTAGGACCATATCCAAGGGGAAAAAAAAAAAAAAAAAAAAAAAAAATCACACATGCAGCGTCAAAATCCTGGAATATAACTGGAATTCCATGTTCTTCTTTCCAGCACTAATGATACCAGTGGAAGACACATGTGAACTGGCAGAAATTGATTCCCATCCAAGATCTTGATAACTTCAGTAGTCATTAACAGGGTAGTGTGACAATCATCAAGTGGCTTCCTAAATTTTATGTAAATTTTTTTCTTTTGCTCCTCAGACTCACTCTGGGAGTTTTTGCTTCATAAAACTCTTTACACTGAAAGGAAAACATAGGGTAATATTTTATGTTGCCATGTAAAGCTACAGAGCTTTCTAAGGCTTCCAGTGGAAACCACAGTGCCTCCCCAGCATATCCTCCCCTGGTATCAGCAGGTGTCATGTTTTGTGGATTATTTAAATCACATTGGAAGGTTATAGTTACGAGTCAGCATGAGCACAGAGAAAAGGAACAAAAGAGTTTCAATAACTTATCAAAACTGCTATTTCAACTTATACACAGAAAAGAAAAGAAAAAAAATAAACCTCCTGAAGTCTCTCAGTAACTATTGGCAACTCAATGCACTTAAATAGAGATCAACAAAGCACACCTTGTTATATACTGTCACTTACTGACAGAGAAGTTCATACTATGCTGGTAATAATTATTATGACTTCATCTTACTGATTGTGGTGTATAACATTAAATATTCTATTCCTAAATTTGCAGTTAAATGACAGGAGCACATATATGAATTTGTGCTAAAAGTGTATCACAATATCACAGAGTGACTTAGAAATCTAAATCTTTCCTAAGAGTCATTATTAAAAAAAACCAAAACCAACCAACCAACCAAACAAAACCAAAACCAAAACCACACACACACACACACACACACAAAACCCAAAAAAACAAACAAGCAAAAACAAACAAACAAAAACCAAAACAAACAAACAAAAACCCAAAACAAAAACAAAAAACACCAAAAACAACAAAAAAATCCCAAATACAAAACACCAATCACTCAGGACTTCTGTCACTGAGTCTTGATTTTGTTTGATCTGTGAATGGCTGAAGTGTCAGATTCTTCCCTGCTCCTGTGTTCCCCTCTGCTGTTGAAAAAACAGCAGGGGAGGAAAAGACTAATGAAAAAACAAATCCTAAATCATTCCAATTGTTATTTTATTCCCTATTATGAAATCAGGTGTGGTCCTCATCTCATTCTGAGAACTGTGAATAAGGAATCCAAATGTTCCTCAGATCCAAGATAAATATTTATCTACTGGGAGACAGAGAATAAATAATCAAAATATTAAGAAGTGTATATATTTTGCATTTAATTTGTATCAAATCCAAGTCAAAATTATGTTCTTTTTCCTGCCCGTGTTATGTCTTATCAGGAGCAACACCAGTTATTTATCTGATTATTTTAGTATGAATCAATGTAAGTAATTTGACACTTAGGTCATTGTTTTGTAGCTTGGAAAAACAGTTTGATGTTGAAGCTCAATATATACATATAGCAGTAAAAATGCAGGACTAGGGAGATCTGCAAGAGGCACTGTGATTCATCTTAGATTATAAGAGAGAATTAAGTATATACTATGATGATGCCCTTCAAAATATTTGCTTAATTAGTTCTTGAAAACCCAGTTTTATTTGAATTTGCTGACATTGTGGTGCAGTTTGCTTAAGTGCTTTAGCTAGCATCAAATCAGAAAGATTTTTTACTAATTTTAATAATATTTCTTCTAAATCGGATCTTCTGCAAAGTAAGTTGGTACAGCTCATCCTGACCATAAGGAACACAACAGATGGAATAGCCCATCATTTTCTCTTCAAAGACATATTCATGTCTTCTGGTTGTTTTTCCAAGTCACAAAAAAAATTACAACCCATCCATGCTTTTTTCTTGCTTTTTTACCTATTATACTTTTTCTGTCTCTTGTTTGTCTTCCTTACCAAGAGACCTATGCCTTTCCTAAAGTATTTTTGTTCACCTTTTAATTTTATACGATTCTTTGTATATTTCATTATGTACTTCGTTTTTCCTTGATTTTCCCACAACAGGATTTTCTGTGCAGCCTTAGAACTTTTTCAATAGACTGAAACCAAACTTGACAAAACTGGTAATACATCAACAGCTGGTGTGTGACCCTGAAGAGATTAGTCAAACCACCCTGGGTTCAGTGGGGTCCCCATAACAGGGCACTGGTTGGGTGTAAGGGTCTTGATTTCCCTGGGAGCAGCAATAGATTGATCAAATATCAAATATGACGAGTTCAAGGAAACTCCCCACTTTCACATAACACTTCCCTTCAAAATCTGCTTGCTCACCTGAACCATGTTGTCCTTTGGAGCCCCGTCTCAGGAGCTCTCACCATTTTCTTGAGTGTTTGGGAGATTGTTGTTCAGGTGTTCCTTTCTCCTCTTTTACAATCACACACAGTTCTGTTGGAACTTATTTCATATGAATTGCTTTCTATCTTCATATTCTTAATCACTTCCTCAGAATCAGATCTAAACCAGCAAAAGTCTGATCCATTTTTCCAGCTTCTGTATGAAGTGTCTTGCCCAACTCTTTCGAGAAAGTTTTGGCTCATTCGGTTTCAAGTGTTGATGATGAGTATTTTAGCCCTGTCATGTTCAGATATAATCAACTACCATCTTTTCCTGAAATAAAAATAATGTATTTACAAAGGTGTTGAGTACAAGAGTTTTATTAAAATAAGCCCTTTTTTTCTATTACTTTTGTTCTAGAAAAATCTACAATACTGTACTTTCTGTAGAATCTGATACAAAAACCACAGAGACTAACAGATTTTTTACTTGTACAAATGTTCTTGAAGTAGATCCAGGACTACGCTATAGCCTAGCTTTTGCACTATTCTGTAAAAATGCTTATACACCACTGACTAATAGAAAAATCAGTGTTCTAACAGTCAGAGGAATAAGCAACAGGAGTAAGACCTGCATTTAGAAAATCAGGAGAGTAATACTTTTTGTGAACTCATTACTTGAATAAGTGTGAATTCCATAATATTGGCTTATAACTAGTGATCTGATATTCTCACACATGTGAAAATGTGTTCCTAATTGTTTCCTTAAATCAATAAAACAATTAAAATCATACCATTTGTGTCTAAAAATACTTTCTGTAAACTAAATTTATTCAAAGATAATTTTGTTTGATTTGGGTTTTTGTTTTGTTTTTTTTTTTTTTTTTTTTTTTTTGTTTTTGTTTTTTTTTTTTTTTTTTTTTTGTTTTTTGTTTTGTTTTTGTTTTTGTTTTTGTTTTTTTTTGTGGAAGTAGGAATTATTGATATGGAACATTACTTGCAGGTCTTTTGAAATAAGTCTTGGGGTTTGTTTGTTTGTTTGTTTGTTTTTAATTCTGATTGCTTGATGGTTATGACCATAAAAACCTGCAGGGCTCTGTCTCTCTTAGAATAGTGAAGAAGCTAAAGAAGGGATTTCAGGCCCTGTACGATTTGTGGAAGTACAGATGAGGATGTAGAATATATTAGAAATAAGTTGCCATGGAAAGGTGATTCAGGTAAATGTTAAAAAGAATGGTTTATGTTTGTTCTGCCTCTGCAAAAGTACTCTGTAGAGTTCAGTAGATTTTAAAGAAATTCTGTCCTGTTTTCTCCTTGAATTCTACATCTACATTTTGTATTTGAAACAAACCAGAGCAACCAAACCCTAGTGGAAGCTGGGTTTTGATTAAGTGTGTTTTTCATAAAACCAGATGCTCTTCCATGGAAAGTTTTAATTAGAAAACTGGAGTTCTGATGTGAGTAGAGCTCCATGGCTCCTAGTTGTATGTTGAATGTTATGTAAATGGTTACTTTAAAAGCGTTAAAGACTCTTAATAATACACTGGATGTTCTGTTGATGTTATGCATATTGTTATCTTGAATAGTTTGTACCCCAAGTCCCAGTTTTGTAAGCTCTTTCTAGTTGCTGAGGGTTTTGCTGCTCCCTGCCTGCTCTGTCTGCCTCTCTTCCTGCTCCCTGCTCCCTGCCTGGCTCCCTGCCTGCCGGTCAAGGACAAACTGACGCCCATTATGGAAATTGCAGAGACTCAGTTTACTACAATTAACACCAAAATCCCCTAGCAACAACGAGCCAGCACATAATCCAGACCCATAAAGAATGCCACCTGGCTGGGAAGACATGAAGCTCTCTGGCCAGCCATCTGTAAACCCTTCTCACCTGATCACCATAACCTAAAGACACTCAGAAAGAAAGACACCCCTGGACTAAAGTGAGCACAATTGAGCTCCTGGGAGTTTCTGTGAGGCTGAGCTCCTGGTTCTGCAGCAGAATCAACTCAGGCCTCCTTCTCGGCTGTGATTGAGGGAGCAGCAGCAGCAGAGGCGCAGGCTATCCCTTGAGCTTTCCCCTTTTAATAAGGGCACTTAAGGAGTTAATAATCATCTCCTGCCCTGTTTATTTATAACAGTTCTGCACATAGGAATCAGGTGTAAATTCACTGAAAATGTGTATTTCCATTTAGAAATGCTTCTGTCCTAGGAGTTATAGTGAGATTTCCTGCTATCACTCCTTTCTCCTTCTGGTCGCATTCCCCAGTCAGACTCAGTCTTCAATGATTCACTAAAGATAGAAGTCCCAGGAGCAGGAGTCAATAGTGCATTACAGAAAATGTATTCCAGCCAGGGAATCTGTCATATGGAGGATGACAATAACAGAAAGCATTTGAACTGCTTTTACTATCAGTCTGGGGTAAAAGCTGTCACAGTCTTTCTGTATAAAAAGTCTGTTTTCAAATTTTTGAGTATTTTCATCACTTGATTTTCCAATTAAACGTAAACAGTTGTTATGAGGGGGAACAACAGCTGTCATCAATATCTGCTGAAACAAAATATCTACATTTGAATGTTTTATCCATACAGGAATGAATGAGGCTCAAATAGATAGCAGCCATGGTAAGCCTGCTCTAATTATACTTTTTGGAAAGCATGATAATAGTTTTTAGATAGCATGTTGTTGTCATCTAAGTTGAAATCCACACATTACAAAGTAGAACATCGAAGCAGACATTTCTGTAGGTAGCTGAGAGGTGATTTTTCCATTTGAATTAGTTCTTCATATTGATAGCCATGAGATTTAGAAGTCAGGAGGAGAGTATAATATTTAACTTTCGAAACTGTGCAACAGCTCCCATAAACCAAAATTACAACGAAAGAACCAAGGCTGAGAGATTTTTAATGACCCTATGGAGCCAGAATGTTTGCCTATTTATAACAACACAGTGAAATATGCACCTAAAATGTGTGTGATTAAATTGAGTTGAAAACACAGTAAAATTCCATTAAAGGGGGTCTGTGAATATGCCCTAACTGAGGAGCTTTGTCTAAGACTGATTTTAAAAGCCTTATAAAAAACAGGCCATAGAAAAATTATCGATGGAAAACAATTGCTGGAAAAGGATAGCCAAGGTAAAAAGTCCCTCTTGGACTTAGGTGTGAAATAGGAGTGTCATGGTCTGGCTTTCCCTACTTTGATGGGGAATACTCTTAAGTTTCTAGTACATTAAGTACATCACTTCAGCACTTGAGTTATAAACCTGAATATATCTGTTTTATTTGTAGACCTCCACAAAAGAGAGTAATAATGATGAAGAATAGCTGCCGACAAAGAAAGAGTCTTGTAATTTGAAATTGGTGGCACAGGATCATTAACTACATATCTGCAAAGTATAAGCAGGAAGGAAGGAGAAAAAGGACAGATACGTCTACATCTGCTTTGCTTTGCTTTTTAGGTCTTTGCTATGCTTTGCTTTTTTAGGTCTGCAAACTCTGTAGTTTGCATGTTGTCAAGGCCATTGTTAGAATAGCAGTAAAACAAATAATGTGTTTTATTTCCAGTACTGCTTAAACAGATGCTATCCAGAAACTTCCTTGTCAGAGACAACTCCAGGGGTTTCTGAAACTGCAGTCAGACTATAATAAAATGAAAACCTGTATAGATAATTTCCCTCCAGTCGGACAGCACTACCTTGCTGCCCTTGGAGTGGATTGACATTGTCAAGTGACATTGTCACTTTCTTGATTCCTTGTTAGATTGTGGGTTTGAGATTTTAAATATCTTCATGTACTTCTTAGTAGTAGCAGTGACGCTTGTAGTCGTATTGTGATTCCTGGAGGTCAAAACTAGATTCTCTGCTGATGTCTAAGGAATTGATTACCTGTCTTGAAGACTGACTCAGAGATTTTATTCACAGTCGAGCAAAACACACAATTATGTTTCATGTTGTCATAACAATGTCCACCTCAATAGAACTAGACCTCAAAACAATAGCAATAATTATGTTCACTATTGATTTCAGCATGCACTAGCAGTGTAGGCATGGATTCAGGATTCTTGCTATGCTTCTAGAGATTTCACTGATGTCTATGCCTTCATGCCTGTATTAAAGTTGACTGGAGTATGGCTTCCTGAACACAGGTAGATAAATCAAATTAATATCGAGAATACAAGAATGAATAAATAATTACTCATCAACATGATGAAAGTGATTATAGAAAACTTATTAACTAGATTTTCACATTTTGGCAGAGATATTGGCAGAGAGTATTTCGGGGAGGGATCTAGGAAGGATAATAAAGCAGTGTGATTGCATGCAGCTGGATTTATTCAGACTGTCTTTTTTCTGGACTGTGACACTCTAGGAGGCCCGTATACAACAATATTTAACAAAAGAAATAAAAACTACAGAAAAGCTTAAATAATTGAGTATGGAAAAATAATTTCTTTAACAGTGAGGTTTCAAACTATATCCAAAGCAAAATACGGGTTTTTTGACTGTTATTGACACAAGAAGTAGGTCCTCTCAGTGAGACATTCACACTTGCAAGGAGAAAAACAGGAGAACATACACAATACTTTAAAATCTTATTCTGGGTATATAATAGAATTAAATGTACATTTCATTGGCAGAAGATAGATATAATGATTCATTATCCCTTGCTGTTTCTGAGAAGTACAAATAAAAGTCTGATCTCATCAGCTATGACTCTGAATCAAACATATTGCTATAGCCTCTTGATTTTTCTTTCTCTACATTCAGTTTCCTCTGAAGCAGATTTATGCTCTTTATTTCTACAATTTAATCAGGCTGTGTAGAAAGAAATTCCTGCTCAAAATGCTTTCAAATTTAGACTGACCTCCAGCAATAATCCATTGAAAGAATTACTCTTTCCGTATCATGATACTGTGTTCTCCTAATACTGTTGCTTATCTGTGTTTTCCCCTTGAAACTGTTGAGCAGCCTATTGGAGGTTTTTCACATCTCCCATATGCAGTGAAAAATAAATTTGGAGCATGAAGTTGAGCCTCTTTTATTTGTAGCAGGTGTTGGCTCACTAGCACTTTTAAATTTAGTCCCTCCTGACTATGAGAACAAAATGTTTCAAATTGGTCTGGTTCTGACTTTAAAAGCGCTGTTTACATTTGAGTTGGGAGATGAAACCAAGGGGTTTTACAACTTTAAAATTAAAGGAATGGCCTTAAAAGGTTTCAGGAAGATACCTTCTAAGGCAATACTCTTATGTCAATGGCCCTGTGCTGGGCAAATTATTGAACTCAGATGGTTGTATTTCTCAGCCCATTAAAACTTTCAAGACTTCAAAAACATTCCATTTTCTCATCCAGTTTTAAAAAAAAAACTGTTTTCCACAGTTTTCCACAAAGAAGTAGCTATGAACTGAGTCCTAAGTGATCAAACCTCTGTTGTTTTGGAATTCTGCATCCCACATAATTGCCTTTACCATTAGATTTGTTGGTGTTCATGGCTTGTTTTTCCTTCCTTCCTTCCTTCCTTCCTTCCTTCCTTCCTTCCTTCCTTCCTTCCTTCCTTCCTTCCTTCCTTCCTTCCTTCCTTCCTTCCTTCCTTCCTTCCTTCCTTCCTTCCTTCCTTCCTTCCTTCCTCCTCTTCCTCCTCTTCCTCCTCTTCCTCCTCTTCCTCCCCTACAGCTTTAAACTGTCACCCCAAACCTGATGGATACAGCTTTTGTTCAATCTATTCTTTATCACCAGAAATCTTAGAACAGAAAACAGTGCAAGAAATTCCCGAGTGTATGTACATCATAAAGCAAGCAGGGCCAGAGGGTGGCTTTGCACATTGTCTATAGCTCACCTTACTGGGGCAGGAGTCAGCCTGCTCCCTGTTTTGAGGGCATCCCATATCAGTTGACACTGTGTCAGTCTCAACTAATGTTTCCTGGCAATCCTGGACAATGAAGATTTAGTCAGGGCAGACAGGATTTAGTCCTGCAGACAGGATTCACATAGGACCTAGCCAATCAGTAAATCTGAAAGTCTCAGCGAAACAGGTTGGAGGGAAATGTAGGGAAATGTCATATAAAAGCAGGACAGCTGCTCCACATGGATGCACTTGAACATCAATGGAGAGTAAGTTAGGTTACACAGCCTATCATATTTTTTTCACAACATACAGGCTCATCTTTTTCAGTGTCAATCCACTTAAAAAGGTAACCAAACATGTCCCATTACGTTTAGTTCTCTTTCCTGATTGCCTACCTATCTGTTAGCAGATAGGGGAAGGAAGGGGAAGGAAGATTCAGTGATGCACTTACCCAGCACATGTGTATTGGTACCACCTGTTTCAAGCTAATAAGAGAAATTCCTCTCAGAGGAGGAGCTGAGAACCTAGTAGTAAAGTGACGTCTCATTTCATGCTCTGGTTGGTAAACTTCCTAAGAAAGTTGACTTAATGAAGAAAATCTGTTGAAAGAAGCACTTTCAGGACGAAATGGGTGCAGTACTAGTTAATAGTTAACAAGAAGGGGTCGAATTTGGGCCTTCCCCTCTCTGCCTCTGCACATCCTCACTTGTTTCTGCCACCATCTGATAAAGAAGGGCAGCCACTCTCCTACAAATGAGGAGAAATGTTTTATTTAGATCTCAGAAGGGCAAAGGCTCAACAGCTGGTGTGTGGGCTGGAATGGTGCTTGTAAGAGACAAGCTGTGATGTGGGCAAAACACTTCTAGTCTTTTCTTCATTGTTTAGATGGTTTTTTTCAGAGCTTCAAAGAAATTTATAGCTTTGTTTAGGTCTATTCTCCAAACAGTGAGCTGTGTTGTCACAGTGCAATATACTCTTCCTATAATGCTGTTCTATACTATGAACTACGGTATACAGCGTGATAGCTCTGAATTCAGTGTATTCAGTGGTCTTGATTCTGAGTTTCACTGATTCATATGCTTTCCCATCTGTGGGAAGTTGGTGTCATCTAGATACAATGCTGAATTTGTCTTGAAAGCTGTTTTTATGTTAGAACATTAATTTCTGCCTCAAGGAAATTGAGTATCTCCTGCTAGTCACATAGATTGCTCTTGTGCTTACTGACTGATGGATATGGCAGCGTGCCCTGGAATTGTGGTCTGTGACTACGGTAAATAATGGGATGGCTCTGCCTCGGAGACTGAGATGTGAGATGTTATCAGAGCATGCACATCAAAACTAGGAAAGGCTCTCACTTCTGCTACACAGCCATGATTTAAAAACCCCCAGTATTTGCAATCTCTTGCATAGCTTGATCATAGCTTCTAGCTGGATTTATCTGTATTTCCATTTGCACTTAATTTACTTTTCAGATCGCTATAATGATCTCATTTTAAATGTTAATACAAAGCATTGAAATGATGAGTAAAAATATAATATAGGCTACAAAATGTCAAAAAAATATATTGATGGAAAAATGCATTGCTTTCATGTTAAAGAGCAATACAGACAAATACAAAATTAGATAATAATGCTCTGCAAAATGTAAACTAATATTTTTAGCCAGGCTGAAAGGTTCAGTCTTGGAAAAGTCCCTTATAATAAATAGATTAACATTAGGAAGTTTAGCAGAATGGAGCCCTTAATCAAATTAGACAACACTAGACATAATAATGTTTAAAAAAACTTCTGAGTACATATGTTTTCTTCTCCTTTATAGACATTTGAAGAAAGTCAGTATTTTAGTACTATAATTACACCATCTGATTATTTTGTTTCCAAATGTAATTATTAACCCCTCAAACTCATTTTCATACATTCATAATATCATTCAATTTGATTTCAGAGGTTAACCTATTTTTGTACCACAGTTATATCTAAGTTTAGTTAAAACATGATGACTTCTTACATTTTACAATACAGTAACTTTAGAAATACTTTTTCTCTCAAAATGAGTATTTTTAATAATTTTCTAGTGCTGATTTTAATGGCAAATTCCTATGTTCTGGAATAAAAAATATCCATGCTTCTAAAAGGAATATAAATATTTCCTCCTAACTGTGCAAATAAATCAATTTCTCTAAGTTTAATAGTTTTCAAAACATGCAAATAATTACAATTATTCATGGTTAGATCAGATTTATTTCCTCACTTCCTGGCAGAACAGACGAAGAAGCAGAACAGTTATTTATCATTGTGAATAAATTTAACATCACAAGATTATTTATCAGATTTTTTGATCTTCAATTATACATGAAGGATTAAAAAAGACTGATTCAGATAACAGTTTATTCTTAAACAGTATAAAATCAAAGATTGTTGTTTAGACAAGTGGCAGACTGTCTTCATGTCTGAAAATGAGTAATATGGGAGCAATTATTTTCTGCAAAATGATAATTTGTATCATATCCAGTTATTAATTAACATTTCTGAGTGCATTGTAGCACTGAATATTTGAAATTAGAGGTAAAAATGGTAAATACTACTATATCAGCTTATCTCAGCCAATATATTGATTATTTATTGAGTTGCACAGATGTAGTTTTGATGCATGTATCAGCAACCTTCAGAATTTATATCCACCAAATCTTTTGCTGAAGAGGGTTTTTTGTTTGTTTTTGGGGTTTGGGGTTTGTTTGTTTGTTTGCTTGCTTTTTTGTTAGACTAACCAATGCAGTTGGAAAAACAAACAAATTTTTTTTGGCACTAAGTCCCATCTTAGAGTTTGAAATGAAAAAAAAAAAAAAACAACAAAATCATAACAAAACAAACAAATGACAACAACAAAAAAAGAAAAAACAGGAAACCAAGCCAAAAAAACCCCAACCAAAACAACCCAACCCGAACTCCCTAAATCAATGAAATATTCTCTCCTCTTTAGAACAGATGTACTGCAATCAGAAAGCCTTCATGCCTGTTGCAGCTTTCTACAATGTGCAAAATCTTTGAAATTGGGCAAGGTATTCTGTGAGCTTTATTCACAGGATAATGTCCATAATGTCACAGGATTTCCTACTGTATTTATGAAAAGCAAAACCATTTATATCAATATGATACTGTTCTGCTTCACCTCACAGTGTCCCTTTTCTGCGTAGTATTAATCCTGAAAAAGAGAAGAGGAAAACTAGAGGTGTTTTCATTCACTCTTTTCATAGTGTCTTATGACACTTTCACCATAAAAATACATCTTTCCTGATAACTCTACAGCAGCTCAAATGCATTTGATCTTTGATTTTCATCTCCTTCCAAGAAATTCATCTAGCTAACAGAATAATTTGTAGCAAAGCGAATCCAGTACATTTAGGAAAAGAAATCCTTTTTAGGATAAAAAGAAATCCCTTCTCATATTATGGTGAATTTATTTGGCTCCTGGAGAAGTCTAGTGAAGGTGAGATACAAGGCAATGAAAGGAAGATGACCATCTCCTATAAATATGCCAAGTTATGGCCATAATAGGCCTTGAAATAGTCATGAATGCTAATGACCATTCATCAGCTTAGCCAACTGTGAGCCTATGAGCAAAACAATGTGGGAACAGTGACAGACCTGAAAAAGCAGGTTAGCTATTTAAGCGAAACAGAATGAACTTCTTTAAAATTTTATTTTAAAGGCCCAGATGTTGAGGTTTATTTTGAGAAATACTAGCCATACCATTCTCCTCAGTGCAAAAAAGATGGTAGTTTCCTTCCAGCACCAACCTTTCAGTGGACAGCCCCTCATGTTTGCTTTCTGAAAAATTTTCCTCCCCCAACACAAGGAATTACATAGGTGTCTTGGTTTGGAAAGACAGGTATCAGCCAGGCAAAGCTAGGGTTTCCCTTAGAATGGAAAATGTAAACCCCTCACCCCCGCCAAATTATAATTTTACAATTAAAGGCTTTCAGGCAAAGATTTGGGAATAGGAATAACAGTTCTTTACTAGGAATATTAACAATACAAATGTAGTAGAAAACAAAACCACCCAATCAAACCAGCAAACAAGCAAACAACAATTTTGGAGAACCCTGACAGAGTCAGAGGGAATAATCTGACATCCTGTTGGTCAGGGTGTTGGGAGCTGTCCAAAAGTGAGTTCTCCTGGAGTGGCAGATGTGGTTCTGGTGAAGTAGAGATGATCCTGTAGAACAAGGGTCCAGTGGTGGTGAGAAGGGGTCCAGTGGGTGAGAAGGGTCCAGTCTTCCTCCAGGAATCGGGCGAAGCTGGATACCTTCTGTGTTCCTGTGTCTCAGTTTTATCCAGGTAGGAATGGTTGGCTCCCCCCACTGGGTGGAGCATCTCACAATGGGACAACTTTTGACAAGCTTGGGGAGAAGAACAGCTTGGGGAGAACAGCTTGAGGAATCTTAATGGCCCATTGTGAAAAGAGATAAGAAACACTGCCCCACCTGCTTTTAACAGTTGGCCCATTATCAGAAGGCACCTGCCCCCTCCTCCCAGAGTTACAAGAGATAAAGAAGAACATCTCGCCAGCTGTTTTCAGCAGATGAAATACAATACACATTTTTGGTTCAATAACCCAAGACAATAGGAAACAGAACAAATTATTGACTTTGCTTACATGGAGGAATTGTTGCAGAAGAGGAATAGCCCTCTGCAGAAATAGTTCCAGTAATTACAATATTTCAGTTAAATTCATTGTAAAAAGTATTTCTTATTTTCTATCCCTTCTCTTGATTTTCTGCTCATTCTTCCCCTGCTCCTCAGGGTCATAAACTTGCTGGTCTCACCTAGTGTTTGCAGTGAGGATGTTACAGGAAATTTTCAGCATCTAGACTTCTTAATGGGAAGAATAGGATACCTACATTGACACTTCTTCTTCCTCACCTTAGGATCCATACAGGGTCATTTTTGTATGTTTGATAATATACTTTTACACCATGATCTTTCTTGTCTGATCTGCAGCTCTCTGTCTCAGCTGAATTTATTAGTGACTACTTTGTTCTCCATGTAACCCCCTTCACTTGAAATATGTCCAGTCCTATGCTTCTGTAAGTGACCACTGATGGGGTGCTTATAGCCATAAGGCCTCCAGAGCCAGTCATGGCCCCATCTCTTACCATCCCATTCCCATAACCCCTGACATCCTGCATCTCCACTTCTCAAATCCTCTGCTGTGGTATTTGGCCCATATTTCTCTACACTGCAGGATAAAATTCCTGGGAAACACCCAGATATCAATCACTACTGAAGCACTTCTGAGTTGCAACTTCACTGCCAAATACCCATCTTGGAGCAATCCTGAGGCAGTGCTGGCCTGTGGTGACAAGAGATGGTGGCAGTAGGTCACCACAACTTTTGTATCCCCAGATGTTTCCTCTGTTAAAGGAAGGGGATGGGGTTTGTCATCAGAAATCAGAATCACAGGCAGCAACCCCTGCCTCCTCCTTGAATGGGGCCCCAAGTCAGGTGATGACCATCACCTCAGAGCGTGGAGCTGAGGGCTAGGGTAGATCATATGGGAGGAAGATGGCACAGAAAGAGCAGGCTGCCTCAGACTGAAATTTTGGTGTTTCCACACAGTGGGATTCAGCAGAAATTACTCCTTGGAGATTAAGGAATAGGCAGAGATCCTAAAGGCTCTCAGTTTTGTGTGCCTTTATACCTTGGAGAGGACAGAAGAGATAAAGAAGGAATCATGGAGTGCTGAGAAATGAAAAAGAAAAAAGCCTCTTTTCTTGGAAGATTTTAAAGAGCTGGTTATTGTGTACAGAGGACATAATATACTGTGAGCTACCGACAAGCTTGTGAGCCTGATTTTTGTCATGAAACACTTGTATTTCAAAGACTAAAAGTCAGAGCACAGCAAGCACACAAATATCCAGAGTACTTCAGTGAAGAAATGGTTTGCTGAGGTTTATTACAGGCAGTTATGTAGGGGTGACAGATTACTAGGAAAAGCACCAGATTAATTTTGAGAGTGTTTAGAAGGTTAATATAAATTGGGATTTTGAAAACACCTTTTTCTTCATTTCAGATCATTCTATAGAGGGCAAAGCAGCTTTGAAATGGGTGAAAAGTGTTGGTTTGTTCCACCACATATAGCAGGAAAAATAAAGACTGTGTAATCTTCTGGAAAGAGTTGCTGGAAATTTGTCTTTATTGTCTGTCCTTCCCTTTTGATCTTTTCTTTTGATCTTTGTTACCAAAAGATTTTCCTTCTCTGGCAGCAACTAGAAGGCGGCAGCATTCACCTTGAATCATTGGATGGTCAGAGCTGAACATTATGAAAGATTCAGACTAGCAGAGTGTTTTTTAAAAAATTAATTTGAAGTGAGAAAGTTTGAAAGGTGGGGAGGACTGGGTGGGGGGAGGAGGGAATGCTATAAAAGTGGCAACTTTTATTTTTTTCCATCAGAATTTTGTGATATACGTAAGCCATTATGGCTTTTTGGTCTTGTTCTATTGTAAAGATGGCAAAAAAATAAAGCCAGCTGATAATATCTCATGAGCCAGAAATACAATACTCCCACATTTCTTTCTTAAGTTTAAATTATACTGGTCTAAAAACCAGCAAATCATCACCTTGAAAGAAGTAAGCTTTTTTCATTAAAGAGGTCTTTTTATTTCTTAAGACACCTAGAAATATGGTAGTTATTTTGTTTCTGACATTCTCATTCCTTCTGGTTTCCTTATTTGTATTGTGTTGCGTTTCTGAAGGGGTTTTTTTAGTTATTAAATTTCTAGAACCATCTGAGCAAAATGAAAAGATTGCATTGCAGCCTAAAGAGATTTTTTTACTCCACAGGAATGCCATTTAAAAAATAATTTTATTTCAAATTCTATTATAAATGCTTCCATGATTCCTAAACATTCTCAAACTTGTTGCTTTTCAAAGTTTTTCACTCTGCAATTTAAAACTGATATCTTAGAAGTTACAACCCAGGTGGTTTCTAGAGACTACAGGAGAGCTCTGCACAAAATATGTATTTTATTTTCAGAAATTTAAATTCCTCTCCTTTTTTCTCTGTTTGTCTGGTAGTGAAGAAATTCTAATGACAGTATGTCTTTCATTGTCATCTAGAGGAATTCTCTTTACTAAAACAACATAAAATTTTGAGAGAAGGTTTGAACATTATCAATAAATTTCAAATTTGAATGGCATTTAATCCATAAATACATTTTATTTTTAAAATTTTTTTTAGCAAAAATAAAGTAATTTTTATTTTATAAAAAATAATTTTTATGGTCACAGAGTTTCAAATTCATATTTCAAAATGGGACATTATTGTAGAAAATTACTTACATACAGCTAGAAAATGCAGTGGAAGAAATACTAAACCCCATTGGGATGTTTAAGTTTGGGGTTTGTTATTTTTTCTCTGGAAAAAAAATTGTTTTGATGGGGGATGCTGAAATTATGGCCAGTTGGTGTGTGTCTGTGTTCTATTCTGCTGATGGACAAAATACATAAGGTTTGCTTCCTTGGGCAGCATCTACAGGTGTTCCAGTATGAAGAGAAGTCTTGAAAACCTGCCTCCAAATCTGATCATCACTCTGTACATATTACTCTGTCCAGAGGGTCACTCTTAATTGGCTTTGAGTCTTTAAATGTCAAAGAAGATTTCAAGTGTCCCCCAGTGCAACAGGAACAGCAGAGTTCAAGTTAAAAGTCCTCCCAGACTCAGTTTTAAACAGAATTTATAAACTTTTTGTTAACTGGTATTTTGATTAGAAAATAGTGTTTCTTAAAGGGCATACACTATCAAGACCCAGAAAATTACACTTTCTGTTTAGCAGTAATTAAAAAAGAATTGAAGTCCTGAGGGAGTACCAATCTGGGGATGCAAACATCAGAAAAATGTATTTTCTATATTACATATGTTCATTTTTCCTGGTATTTCAGTCAATGTGACCTGTTGTTGTGAAAGCCAGTGATAAGATCAGTGTACTAATGCATGTAAAAAGTAACTAGGAAAAGAAAACTGGCAGATGTTGGGCCTAGGTTTTAGGGAAGAGGTTACCATCACCCACATTACCTGCTAGACTTTTCTCGTCCAAGTGTTCAAATCTGTAACATCTATTGTCCCCTTGGAAGCTTCTTTTATATTCTCAGGTACAAAAACATTCAACTTTTTTTCAAGAAGCGACTTATTTTGTTCATGAGAACAATATGTAATAATAAAGCAGCTTAAGGTTACTTTGATAATTTGAGCCTGTTCTGAGACATGAATGTATAAACATTTGGCTTCTAAAAAATCTAGAAAATCCACTTTTCTGAGTTCATTTCTTTAACTTGTATTTTTGTAAGGAATTGAGTTAACCATTTAGGCAGAGTTTCAGGTGGGCTAGTTAAAAAAAATATAACTATTTCTGCTGAATTTACCATTTCCAGACCAAACAAAAAATTTCAAGAGCTGACATAAAAATGGTCACTCTGACATAGGAGGATGTAAGTCAGTGGAAAAGTGACCAGGCACAGCCTTTGTCAGCTTAAAATAAAAAAGAAAATCCAAGTCCTGACTGCATTACTTTGCAATTGGTGATTGTACTGAGGCAAATGGCACTTTCAGAGTACTGTTAAAATAATCTGGGAATAAAAATCTGCTCTGAGTACTGTAGTTGTTAAAATAATCTGGGAACAAAAACCTGGTCTGTAACAATATAAAGACTGGGAAGGGATCCAGTGAGAATATGGAACTTAAATAGGCCAGTATGGAAGTGTGGTGATCATGCTAAGACCACTCCAGGGCTGGCTTTTGGAGAGAGGGGGGTTGCTGACAGTGGGGCAGCTGAACAACTTTGCTTCTCAGGTCCCTTTGCTGCCTTAATTATGCATATTGACTCCTGCAAAATGTCTCTTTAAATGTCATCCTTTGGAGGGTGTAGTTTCAAAATTCATGCTCTTTCACTTTAAAAATGTACTGTACAATTCCATGTCAGGAAACAGTTTCAGTAACAAATCCTCTGTCTTCACTGGGGTGGCAGAAGGGTTAGATTACAAACCCAGAGTAAGTCATCCTTGCTGCTGTGTCAGAACTGTTCACATGTATCTTATGAGTTTGGGATTTGTCATTTTGCACTGCTATTTTTGTACACAGCACATGATATGGCTGACTCTCTCCTAATCTTCTGGAAGTGCATTCAGAGCTTTGGATCATGTACAGTGTACAGTAACATGAACAATTGTCTTCATTAGGAGATTTGGCACACAGAGAAGTCTGGTTCTGTAACAAATCTTGCATAAACTCTGTTGTTCAGATGCTGAATGCTTATTAGTGATCCTTTTGCTGTAACAGAGATCCATATTATTCCAGTTTGGATAATGTGTTATCCTAAGGAAGAGACTTAAACCACACATACTGTTAGCTGCATATCACAGACTTCTCAGATGTAGCAGAACAAAACAAAAACAAAACAAAACAATGCAATTGACAAAAATACAAGAATTTTAAAAATTGCTAGATCTTTTTTGCCTCGGCTATTCAAATCTTATTCCAAATATTTACTTACAAGTTATATGTTGTCCACTGAAACAGATATCCCAAGAAATTGATTGCCCTGCAGTAATGCTCCTAGCTGACATATCAGTGTTGTGAATTTATTCAATGTTTATTACTTAAAATGCTAGAGACAGTAGGAAAAAATAGAATAAATCTGTTTTGACAGAAAATTCTAGTCCTTTGAGCCTGAAATGTTTACTTTCTAGCATGTCAGGTTGGAAGTATTTTTATCTGGATCCTTAATGAACTTCCCTAGTGTTTCTAGACTGTGTTAAGCAATTTGGCACGTTTGCTTTGGAAAAGAAAATTAATTGCTTTAAAACTGTGGAATCAGTATGTTCCTAAACCTATATTAGTCTGAGAGAATGACAGGGTTTTGACACTGGGATAGCTACAGATTATTCCAGGACTGACAGCCTTAAAATGCTCAGGCATGAAGAAAAACATATCTGAGTCAGGGGCTAAGCCACAGCCCCACCTAACATCAGATCCTCCAAGTGCAAGAGATCCTGGAGCTTCTTCAAACTTTGTTTCCCAGAGGAAACAACACTTTTAATTTTTTTCCCCCTGATTCTTTCAGTGTCGCTGTTCTCAGCTGTTAAAGGTGTACAGTGAATCCGGGCCCTGCAAGTAGCTGTGCATTAGGAGTGGATGCATAAGTACACACAGTATACAATACTTCTGTCATCCTATCTCTTGTCTGGTAAAATAAGACAACACCAAACTGGTCCCCCCAAAAAACATCATCCACAATAGAAATATTCAACCCCCTTCCCCAGTGCTATTTGTCAAGATAGAAATGTCTGTGAAAGGACAAAACAGCTTCTATTTCACATACCGTGCTGTGCTTCTGAAGATATGGTTAAAAAGAGGTCCTCTTGGGCAAACAAGGGGCTGGCCCACTCTTTGGGGAACACAGCTCACAGAATGTTAAAGGTGACCATTCTGGATGCAAAGTCTCGGCCCCTGGTTGACCCATGTATTTTTGGAGCATTTGGAAGCATTGTTTTGACTAATACACTGCTTGGACTAATACACCCTGACAAGCAACATGGACTGATATGAACTCTGCAATGGGATGTTCACAATCAGTCTCCTGCACTGCAAACAGTGCTTCCAGATCCCAAAGAGTTTTATATCTCTGTCATGTTTTTGCAATGTAATAGCTTAAATTGAAGATAAAATAAATGAGGCCAGTAGGTTTTGATTATGCTGTGCCAGATTGAAAAAAGAAAAAAGAAAAAAAAACACAACAAAACCAAAAAACAAGCCCTAAATTATGAAAGCCCTCCTGACAACAATAGAAATTTGTTCAGTGGATTGGGCCTGGGTTAGAGAAAAAGAAGGAGGTTTTTTTGTTTTTGGGGGTTTTTTTGCATATGACCTATCCTAATAAGCCAGATTTGTTTTGCAGTCTAGCTAACACATGGATTCTCATGTCTCCAGCTTCCTTGTTAGGAAGCCTGTGGATGAATGGTTCTGATTTGACCCCACTTCCATGGGCAAGGAAACACCCACACTAACAAATATTTGGGATGTTTTGAGGTAATGTTTTAAAGTGCTGAGCAATTATATTTGCACCACATGAAAGAGACACTGAGTAACCCTTTCTTGCTAGGTTACTACATCCCTAACAGATTTCAGCCACCTACACCTTTACCAGTGCACCAGATGAGCATTTTATATATGCATGAAAAACATGTTGCTGTCCCACTCTTCTCTTTTACCACTGTCTTTTCTTTCTTAACTACTGCTTATTAGGAAGTTAGGAAAAAAACCCTCAACACCTACAATAGATGACTTAAGTATTCTTTCAAGTTTTCATTCAGGTTAAATTAGGAAAAATGGCTCATTTTAAAACAAATTGAAAGAATAAAGCTGAGATTAAAAAAAAAAGTACCAAAAAGATCCTGTGAAATGGATGATTGTATCTGGGCAAATAGATAATTAGGGTGTATGAGACCTTGTTTTTTGAGCATCTGAAGTGTAGGTGGACTTGAGGAAATAAAACATTAAAACTCAATTTTACATTTATTTTATTGTCTTTGCACACTTGTCATAGTTTCCATCTGTCCAAGCCAATGTGTTTGATAGGGGATGTCATGGTATGCCACAAGGACCTTGGGTACCATCCTGTTTAGTCCAAATCTCAAACTCTGGGTACTACATGCAATTCTCTTTTATTTTATATTTGTCATATCCCTGGGTGTGAGTCCAAGTCAAATATAACACATGAAGGCACGCTGTCCTTCAAGGAATGACAATCCTTTATATTTAAAATAAAGAGATAGTGCCAAGAACACAGCTAAAAAAAAAAATATGTAAAAGATAAAGAGTGCTGGGCCAGGCTTCATGGGCCATTTAGACTGAGGTGTTGGCTGTTGCTATGGGAGGGAAATTTTTTGCAGAACAAAATTTAGGTAGACTCTGTACTGCACAAAATAGGATAGCCTGCATGGTAAGATGTCTTAGCAAGTCTATAACAAAAATTAGAGCCATAAAGCATGCAAACTAAAGGTTTTGAAGTTAGGTGTAATTAATTAATTTTCAAGTAATAATTTCCTCAATCCCACCTCAATTGAGTTAACCATATAGCAACCAATGTGGATTGAAGTCTGTTTTATCAGCTTAAAAGTGATTTGAGAGAAGCTTTTGCAACTGCATTTGTATTTCTGTTGCTTATTTTCAAAACACATACTTTTGGAATGGGGACACTGCTGAATTAGAACGATCCCCAAATTGTGAGAAAGAAGTGTACATTGAGAGCCCTGCAGATCACAAGTTAGTCTCCGATTCCTCTTCACACATTCTGTATGACCTTGGGTAAATGACATTGGATGCTAAGAAGATTTTAAAACATTTTCAAGAATAAATGTGTCTGCATCCATTGTCCAACTTCATTCACTGCTGTTTAAAAAACTCAACTAAGAGTTTCTAGAATAAAACACTGGCTGTGTATAACATCATACGGGATATTTCACAAGATTTTTACTGACTTTCTCTTTTAAAAATGAGTATCACATTCCAGTTTTAAGCATTCAGTAAAGCTGTTGTAAATTCTATTGTAAATTACTCAGTGAGTAACTAGGCTGAAAGCTGTAATGTTACACCTTTATTTCACCCTTCATTTTTCTAATCCAGTTTTCAGTATGGGTTTAATGTAGTTATAACTTTGGATTGAAGTACCCATTATCCATGTTTTACTTTCAGTATAGGTCCTTAAGGGAAGTCTTTAGCACTCCAGAATTTTTGATGTTCTAAATAGCTTCAGCTTCCAGCATGCCATTACATTTCTCAGTTTCCAGATTGTCAAACAGACCTCATAAATTGTGACCAGTATATGTGGATAAGGTGACAGTCACAGCTCTATCTGTACAAAGGAAATGTAGTCACAAAAATCCTACTTGGTACTATATCGGTCTTACAGATATCCTGTACAGATATCCAACAGGTTCAGCTCATGCTCCTGCATCTCTCCAGAGCCCTCTCAAGGGGCAATAGTCCTCTCCATTGCCAGCCAGCAGAAGTTCTCCTGTTCTCTCAACAACATCTATTTTCCAGATATTTGACTTCCACTGATAGAATAAAAAAGCTTGTTGTCTGCTTCCACTTACCAGATGAAGCAATCAATTTTTTAATTAGGAACTTATCCTCTCCTTCATACTTATTATTTTTCAAAAATATCTGCCATCAGCATACTTTATGAGTTTGCTTGTTTTGGCTTTATTCTAAGTTGTTCAAAAGAACTGAATGTTTCATAAAGCTAAGAATCAACTTCTGTGAATCCTTGTGGTCCCTAAGAAATGCACTGGCTGATTCTCATTAGTTTTGAGATATGCCATGTCTATTTTTAATACAATCTTGGTGCTTCATATTAATACCATATCATTTTAGTTCTTAATCAAAATGTCAAGCAATACTGAGTCATGATCATTACAGAAGTGACGGTTTGTTACACCACCATCCATTACCTTTATTAACCAAACTGGGGTCATTAACAGAACAAACTACTTGGAAAAGATCTAACGGGTTTTCCTGAAGCATTAATCATTTTCTTAATTGCTCATTAACAGACTGCCAGCCATTCCCATATTTACTGATGCTGGTCAAATTGGTCTATTTTTAATTACTTTGTTTGAGCAACACCATGAGGGCATCATTACCCCTTTTCTCCCCTCTCCACTCAGATAACACCCCTGTCTCTGGTGAACAGATTGGTCAGCATTAGGTCTGTCTTGGACACCTTTGTCACTCCCTCTGTGGACATGAAGGAAGTTTCTGGTTGCTTCTCTCAGAAGCCCCACTTGTGAAACCCCACATTATCAAAATCTTGTCCATCAAACCCAATGCAAACATGAATGAAATTATGAAATTGGAGTGCTACAAAGAACTGAGTCACATTGAGACACAGACTGGGGTTCTCATAGCAAAACTTCAGTTACGTAAAATTTAAATATATCTTCTAAAATAACCATTTATGCCTTGTTTATAATTACTCACAAGACATGATTGGAGTACAGTTCATCCCAGAGATGTTGAACAGTTGAGGCTGGCTCAGCTGTCTTTTGTGGGTGCCTATCTGTCTCCAAGCAATTCAAGGAAATTAGGTTAAACTAGGTAACTAACACTTATCTGGTTAAAGAGAGTTGAAATAAACTCTGTGCAACATGGCTGATCCAAGGAAACCTGCAGCACAAAACAAATTTTTAAACTTTCCTCACATCCTGTAGTAAAATACAATCATTACTCACTTCTTTTCAATTGAGATCAGAGTTTACTGAAATAGAATGAAAGTGTAAGTTTAAATGTAACCTACATTCCACATTTAGGGTTTTTTAAATTGGCTTTTCATAGAAAGCAACCCTTTGAGAAATGCCAATTATTCTACAGTGCTTCTCTCTAATAGGAACAAATCATCCCTCCTAAATAGAATCAGTATATATTTATAATCATTCTATGCTTATTTGATTGCATGGCTGTGTGTCAGGGGTTTTATTAAAAGGAAGGTAATATGCATTTGAAATTGTTAACTGAACATATTAGTTTACATTTAAGTCTGTATGTGCTTAGTGGGAGATGGCACCTCAGGAAAAAGGCCCCCATACTTCTAAGGCAGAGTCTTGACTCTTCCTCCTTAATCTATGAAAGTACAGTCCTGCTTCCCAAAAGAAAACAAGTTCCCTTGCTTGTTTAATTCCTCTCTCTCATCAAACCAAGCACACTGTCTAGCACTCCGAGACAGAAGAAAACATTGAGAGTGAGCCCAATTCATTCCCAGTAAAGAGGAGAAGGGAGCTTACATCCTTGATTAGTCATTGCCATCTCCCTGCTGCTATCAACACAAAACACAATGCATGTTTCTCACTTGATGCAGACATTCATTGCATTCACACATTCAGAATGTGATCTTTGGTGAGTAAGGAGCCGTGATCAGTAATGAGACATGTCCAGTAATGAGGAGTGAATTTTTCCTTAGCGAAATGTTATCTATTAGAAAAAAGAAAAAGAAAAAGAAAAAGAAAAAAAAAAAAAAAAAAAAAAAAAAAAAAAGGCAAAAAAGCAGCTTTCTGGCAGAGAAGAAATTTCAGATCTTTAAATACTCCAGTGCTATTAAAAATCTTAGACCTTAGGAAATGATTGACAATATTTCAACAATAGGGAAGTGGTGACTGGGAACTTGTCTGTGAAAGCAGATGGTGCTTGAGACTTCTCTGGAAGAACCTGTCCACCCTTTTAGAACACCAGGTCACCTAGACTGAAGTATAAAAAGAGAATATTTTTGTCCTGAAATGCTTACTATGTAACTTTTAAAAGGCATTTGTGTATTAATTGCCATGGGAAGACTCCAGACTTGAAGAAGGTGTGAGTGGTGCAGCAGTCTGGAGGGAGCCTTGTTCTGGGCTCAGCTGGCACTGCTGCATGTGTACATATTTGTGTGCATGTATACTCAGAGAAACACATCAGCATAGGTACTTGATCAAAGAAGGTAAGGAAAGGAGACAAGGACTAGCCTCACTTGTTCTATAGGAATTTGGTGCTGGTTTGTATGTCCTCTTTGATTTAAGATACTGTGAAGACGACAGGTTTTTACAGGCAGCTTACAACTTTGTCCAGCTTCAGGTAGAAGTTGCCAGGCTCCCCCCCACAGTGCCTAAATGACAGTAGACACGTGTGTGTGTGCCTGAATCCCACCCCACGTATGGAATGTAAAATTCTGCTTTATGTGCTCACCTTGTGACACGTCACAATGACCAAAAATCAGAGAATCAAGGGGTTTATCTGTTCGGAACAGTTTTATTTCATTACTGAGTGGTTTTCTCTCTCATTAATTTCATCTGGTCAAAGTGTACTTCAGTTTTCTGCTTTCACTAATGAGTCATCCTGTTTCTACTGTGACTTGCTCACTCACTGAAGTGTGGGAAGAGATGTGCTACATGCAATAAATTCAGCTGGCTTCATACACGAGCTTTGGTGTCCAAGACTGTGAATGAAAAAATTTCAAGTTTATTTTTGCTTTTGCTTTGTACTTTTACGAAGGGAAGTGATTGAAAATGGGAAGTGACTAACAAGTTCTTAATTAAAGACCATTGTAAAACCAGACCTGACACCCCTAGGAAAAAAAAAAAAAGCAACAAAAAAACCCTTAATCTACTTAGAAAATGTATATACCTAAGTAAAGAAACTCAGAAACTAACTGCCCAGTGACTGATTTTCTCCAACAATTCACTCTAAAGTGTCCTTGCATGCATGCTCTTTATGCTTTGGAAAAGAAGTTATTTTTATATTGGGGTCCATGCTATCACTTTGATTTGCAGAGGCGAGTATGCATTGTGTCCCTATCTATTTTTCTATTTTTATTTCCTTTTTTTCTTGCTTTTTTTCTCTTTTTCCTTTTTTTCTTTAATTTTTTTTTGCTTTATAATAACAAACTATAATATAATAGTTGACAAACTTGCCATGGGATTTTTTCTTGGATCATATTATTAGTCTACATTTCTCAGAGTGACTCTCTGTTCAGGAGCAACCCTTTCAGCTAAGCAATGAGAGTGGAGCATGGGAATGTTCCTAGAGCTCAGGGACAGGATTGATCCATTTTGTGGTTTAAAATTTGGGATAAGAACCAGACCTGTACTGTTTCTTATGCCTTGCTTTCTGTAAGTTGTCCATTCTGACCATTTTATTTGCAATTTCATTTGACCCACTTCAACAGCAGGCCGAACTTTTGTCTTGATTGTATCTTGAGAGAAGCATTTCCACATTTACCCCTGTCAGAGTTCAATACTCTCCAACCAGGAGGAGGGTTCAGTGTTTATTATCAAGTCTACTAATTTGGTGTATTTGTGTTTTTGATATAACAGAGTGCTGCAGCAATGTACTGAATTCATAGTATGAAAATAATACAGTACTTGCATACTGGTTGAATCACAGAACAAACCTGTTTCTCATTACCGGTCTCTGTGTGCTCACTGTCAGGATGCTGAGCATCCCCAGTCCCTAGGAAAGCATGCATGGATTAAAGCCAGATCGAGCTGTCTTCCAATTTTGCTCTAGTAGTTGACCAGATTTTATACTTTATGTTGGGCTGAGGCATGTGCACGCCTCTCAGCCCTGGCACACTGGTCTGGCTAGCTCAGGAAGGCATAATTGTGTGTTAATTGTCTCAGGGAACCTGATGATTCAATGGTGCAGCTGTCTTATCTAAAATCATTACCCTTCATTCTCTCTGGTATTGAGATAAACTTAGCTTTCTTTATGATGTTTTTTTTCCTGAGCTCATTGGGGGTTTTGCCTCATCTCTGAACATTCCTCCACTGTGGGGGTGTGGTGGTCAATCTCAGATGTGCAACAGCTGCTTTCTCCCGTGTATAAATTTACAATATATTTTCCAAAAAAAAGCATTGCATACAGTATAAATATTACACCTCAGGTTTTTCTTCTGAAATAACACCATGCAAACTGTGGAGCACTGCAGCTACTTTTGTCTGCTGGCCCCTTTTAATTATGACTATAGCAAATGGTTAGCCTTCTGCAAAATCTTCTGAAAAGTTTGGGGTTTTTTTTTTAATCTTTTGGGGATCATATTCTGATTTAAAACAGAAAAATCTAATTATTGTGGAAAGGTAGGTACCTAAGAATCTATAATTAGCACTGAAGGAATACAGATAGTTGGCTTGGGAATCTGCAGGAACTGATGCTTTTCTACAGCTGAGTCACATACTACAGAAAATCATATGGAGGTCTTTTCTCATGGGAATCAAGTGACTAAAAGTATGAAAATTACAACTCCTCTCTTTCACCCTTCAGATCAGAATTGTTACTCTTTCTTTTTTAAGCAGTAGGTTCAGAGTATACAGAAAGTGTTATTTTTCTAGTCCCCTTTTCCTCAAAAAAAAACCTTTTTGAAGAAAACATGCAGTATTTTACATTTTACAGGTTAGAATAACATTGTTCTAAACAGACCACTTCTATTTTTTTTTTAAGTTATTCATGTAATAATGTATAGGTTATGAAATAATTTATGAATTTATTTCAGTGATCATTATATTTATCCAAAGTATGTGTCCAGGTTTGCCTTTATATAAAGGCAGGAGGAAACATCTCTACAGTTTCTGATTAAGACATTGACATCCAAAAGAAATGAAGTGCAGAGAATGAAGGAACTCACCCAGATACAGGCAAAGGTTATGTCCACAGGAGTAAATTCAATATGCTTGAGAATATTTCAATGCAAACCAGTATTTATTACAGTTGATTCAGTCACAGATGGACAGTAGAGTTAGATGAATAACAGTTTTCTGTAGATGTTGGGTCTTATTCTGGAACTGTACATCATATTGCTGAGCCTCTGTTTTGACTCTAGGTCTAAATATGTTGGCTGTCCATCTTCTCCAACTCTTGGAATGCTTTTACAGAAGTCCGTTCATGGATGAGTAAGGTGGTATCTTGCAAGTTTCTATCCTCCCTAATCTCTTTCCAAGCACTTCTACAGGCCATTTTCAGGCAGTTCAGAGGAAATTAACTATCATTCTATAGGATCTGAGTCTGAACCATAAAATTATCTTCCACCTGCACATTGTCTGCTGAATGACTGCTAATGGTGGGATGCTTAGTTTGGTTCTGGGTCATTAGTGGTGAATCTTTCAAAGCCATGAAACTGACCTGTTGCTATCAGAAAGGCAAGAAGAATTGAACTGATAAAAGTAATGAAGAGCATTTTGTGAAGACTTTCCTTTTCTTAGCTGGAGAAATTCATGGGGTTTCTTAGCTGGAGAAATTCATAGGGTTATTCAAGGCACTAGTTTAATATATTCAATATTCATGTTTTTATATTCATTTTCTTAATTTGCAACCCAAAAAGGGGGGCAGTGTTATGCTTGTATGTGAGAAATGACAATGATTGATACATCTTGGAGAGAGCTCTAATTTTTTAGTGATTCTCTGGTCTTTCCTTAATTTCCATAATTTATGAAACTGCAAGGAAAACCAGGCTTATTCTAGTTGGCTGATCTCATTATGGTTTATTTTCTCATTTTAATTTAGGGAATATGTTGACCTACTTCTTTGGATAGATAACCTAAGTTCTTGCCTCCCCTTTAATTTTGGATAACTAGTGAATCCCTTAAATTTATTTTTCAACAAGTTAAACTAGAGAGGTAGAGTTTTCTATGTATCTGATGTACTGATGATATAGAGATGTCTTCAGATAGTATTTTATAGGTATATTATATGTAACATGCCAACTTGGACTGTTAGGCTTCAGAGAAATACCAGTAATTCCTATATCATACTGTGAATATGATATACAACAGTGTGTCAAAACTGTGATCTATTTCTCCTATTTTAGTTGCAGAGATCTACACATGGGCCAATTCTCTCATCAATATCCCATAGTTGAGAAAAATGGGCACTCCTTAGAAGTGATTCACCTGGCCTATTTCAATTGTCAGCTTTAGGAAGAGGTTAATAATGCCCTGCTAGGACCTACTTCTCTCTACTGCCAACATAACTGTGTTTCTTCAAAGACAGGACCCTGCATGGTAAACATCAGCATTACATCAGACTCCTACTTCATTATTTCTTATCTGGAACTGTAGCATTCATAAGTGTTGTACCAGCCTGGGGTAGCTTTTGTCTCCAAACTGGTCCTGGGCCTGGGGCTTTGTGCCCATGGCTTTGTGCTGTGGCTGTGCCAGTAAAGAGGACCAAGAATATGAGTGACTGAAATTAGTCCCAATTCCCAGATTGCATGTGGGACTAGTGGTTGCCTTGTGTCTATTTGCAGTCTTTTGTCTGTCTTTGCTGTTACAGGCTCTCTTAAATTCACTCTAAGCTTGAATGTGTCTTAATTCCACATCCTCAGTTTCAAAGAGGATAATTTATGAGCTCTGTGAGCTTTTGGGAAAAAAAAAAAAAAGAGAGAGAGTTTACAAAGTGGGAATACATATTCTGCAAGACAGAAAAAAGTTTTAATTGTAATTTTTTTGATTCAGCCTACGTAAAATATTCTTCAAATACAGCATAGCACAAGGTGCAGATTTATTGTATTAAACAACACTTTATTTACAGATTTTTCTGACCAATGAATAAACAGTCTGAGAAGGACTTTTCAAAAGGAACAGTTTGTAACTTTCTCATATGCTGTGAACTGAAGGCTACATTATTTTACCTTGGCTAAGTGTATAACCTTTATAGTGTATAACTATGTGACCACCATAGTTATCTACACTATTTTTTTAATCCAGATTTTTTTTTTAGGATATAATCAAGACAGTGTAAATATGAATTACAATAAGATAGAATTGCCTCTTTCTCTCAACTGCCCCAAGAATTTTAAGTTTTTTTGCTCTGAAAATCTATATATCAGGAGTTTAATACTTAAGACCAACTTCATCATGTCAGTATTTTCTAAATATTGATTTTATGAAGCAAATAAAATACCAATTATCTTTTTTAGAACTAAAAGAAGACAGAAAAACAAAATCAAAGTTTTTGTTCAATGAATAGTCACTTGAAAGTGCTGGGCCAATGGCTGGACTTGATTTTAAAGGTTTTTTCCAACCTAAATGATTCTATGATGCTACGGTATTTAATGTTCAGTGCATCATCTTCCTTTTTGTTTCTTTTCCTTTTACTTTTTTTTAATGAGCATTTCTGTTTGAAACCTTCTTTATTCCAAAGTCTTCTAATTATTCTCACTCACCGTTTCAGCAAAATTAGCTTCTATCAAAAGTAGTAAGATTAAATATTTTATCAGAGAAGATCCTTTGGACCCTAAGATTTTTCTTAGTGTGCAAATTACTTGAGTTTATGCAATATATTTTTATTCTGAGGAAAAGCAAGACATTTTTTATGTTGAAAATAATAGTAGGAGAGGTCAGTCATGGAAGAGGGCCATACCATGAACTTTAACTCTTCTGGTGAGTGTGATCATCCTTAGAAAATGAGAGAAAGAGAAATGTGAATATGGCTCATGATACAAAAGAAAAACTTATAATAATCAATAAATTTAATCATCATCTTTCTTAATATGATGAATTAGTGAAAAAGGAATAAACAGCATCCTGACACTTCAAATGCATCTTGGAAATTTCTTTTTCTCCAGTACTACATGCAAATGTATACTTGGAAATTTCTTATTCTTTTTGTTAAGAACTATTTAAGTTTCCACTCATATTTAAATCGCAAAGATGTCTGGATGATGGACAGCAACCTCTTTCTTTTATACATCAGGCTCCCTTGTGAGCACTGAAATGATGTGGGTGCTGAAATTTAATTAAAATGCCTATTAAGAAGAAATCTCTAGAAATATCTTGTCTTCAGTAGGTAGATATTTAATTTATTTTTAAAATGTTGGTTTAGCTGTGCAAAGCAGAGCTTTCTTCTTTAGGAAGATGAATATGAATGAAATCCTCTCCTTTTGTTTTCTAGTGAAAGCATACTGCTGATAACACTTTTAACTCAGATTTTATCATTAGCCTATTGCCATCGGCAGATATAAAAGCACAGAAATTTCACAGCAAGTTCTGAGTCACCAAGTTCAATCCTGTGTCATAGACAAGCCAAACAGACTACTATAAATGTATGATGTTCTGTTTAAAACAAGCTGCATTCAGTGCTTTGCATTACACTTGAGCAAAAGAAGGTTTAGAGCCTCACTTAAAGGACTCCTTTTTTCTAAATTCATATGTAAACTCACTAATGGCCTCCAGACAAGTGGCATGTTTGAAAACTATTCCTTACCTTGATTTACCTTACCCCTGGATGTGCAGCAAGCCCTGATGTGACTGAACTGCACCTAGTGGTGAGGTTTTGGTGGGTGGTGCTGCAGGGGTGGCTCCTGTGAGAAGGCACCAGAGGCTCACGGATGGACCTGCTGCTGGCCAGGGCTGAGTCTGTCAGCAATGTTGGCAGAACCTTGTATGTGATAATGTGTTTACGAAAAGATTAAAAATTCTGCAAGAGGGGAGATAGAAAACATAAAAAAACCAACTCCACAGAAGGAGGAGGAGGACATGCATCAGGCACCAGTGCAGAGACTCCCCTGTGCACCGTGGTGAAGACCATGGCGAGGCAGCTGCGCCACTGCAGTCCATGGAACATCTCTTACCAATGCATTTAGATCTGTCCTAAACTAAACTGCAGCTTGAGAGAACCTGCACTAGAGAAGGCTCCTGGCAGGACCTGTTGACCAGTGGAGAAGGGGAGTCCATGTTGAAGTAGCTGTTCCTGAGGGGAACAGCTGAAGGGAACCATGCTGGAGCAGTTCATGAAGAACAGCGTCCTGTGGGAAGGACACTGGATGAGTTCATAGGATTGTCTCCCATGAAATGAGAGGAAGAGTGGGAAGAGGAAAAAGAGAAGACATGAGGTGTTACAAACTGACCATAATCTCCATTCTTTGTCCCCCTGCACTTCTCACATGGAGAGGGTAGAAGAATGGGAATGAAGTTGAACCTGGGACAAAGTAAGAGGAGGAAGGAAGATGTTTACAATTATTCTTGTTTTCATTGTCCTGTTCTGTTTGATTGGCAATCAACTAAATTAATTTCATCAACTTGAGTTGTTTTGCCCATGATGGTAATTACTGAGTGACCTCTCTGTCCCTATCTTGACCCATGAGTTTTTGGGTCTTATTTTCCCCTCTGTCCTTTTGATGAAAGGTGAGTGACAGAGCAGCTTGATGAGCTCTTGTCAAGGTCAACTCACCACAGCTCTTTGTGTTGCACAATAGGGAACTCTTTGGAATTGAATATAAGAATAGTAATTGGGAATGGCAGCAGGCAAAACACGGCCTGAACAATGCTAGAGAAAAACATCATTGTTAGGAATTTTATTCACAGTTGTAATGAAGGGATTAGGGGTGGAGTGTGTGTGAATTGTGTGTATTCGTCAGTGTTGAAATGGTGTTTTAATTTTTTTTGGTTGCATTTTTAGGAAACTGAGTTTTTTAAAGAATATATGATTTCATCTAAATTCAATTAATTGTTAGCAGTGGATGGCCAGCAGGCAACAAGTGCTGAAATACCTTTGCCAGTTCATGAAGAAAGTTAAGCACTTCCAAAGTGCCCTCCTGTTTAAGGCCTTTTTTAGGCACCTAGCCTTGTGTAATTTTCTTCACAGGCCTGCTGTTCCAATCCCTTCAGGCTTTTATTTACCTTTATGGCTCTTTTTGAGATACTGCCTTTAACAGGACCTGATCTGCAACATGTATATATATATATTTCCTTTAAGTTATCAGGAGTCACTTTTACTGCTGAAAGCAGCATAATAGAAGCTATATTGTTATATGCAATGTATCTCTTTGTCATAAATAAAAACTTGATTTTATAGCTTAAACCCCCATAATTTCTAGATCCACAGGTAACCACAGTGTTGATCTTTATTATTGAATATTTATGGTTCTTTTTCTTGAGCCAGTTTTGGGGTTTTGACTGTGAAAAGAGATTTTTGAGTTTTACTAAATCTAATTTATTTAAATGTAAGAAGTTTAAGAAGTTAATTGTCATGCAGAATTCCAGCTAAATTGCTGGAGTCTTGCATTGAAGCAAAGACCCACTCTTATGAAACCCTCTCAGATCTCTTGGACAATACCTGGAAATAGCCAAGAGTTAGAAATTAGGAGGAACAATTTCTAAGAGGCAGTTAACTATTTTTTTTCGGTACTGGAATCTGTTTTGACTATGTTTAATTTATTGTGTACAACAAATCCTTAATGAGATATCCTTAATATCTCGTGGTATGGTCTCCACTTGTGAATTACCTAAAAAGTTAAGTGCTGCCTTGGAACCTGTAGTAATCCAGGGGCTTCAGGAGTGGTGTGACACAATGTCATGGTTGCATTGGCACTGAGTAAGGGTGTGGGTGGGATTTGTGCTAACTGGGTGCTGCTGTCTTGTCTTGGCTGCTTGCTCTCTGCAGTGCATTACCACTGATAGCTGCAGGTGACTTATCTTACAGAAATATTCACATCACAGCACTCAAGATACACAGACCAGAAATAGTTCAGTGCTTCTGGCCCAGAAAGCTCCTTAGGTACTGAGATAAGCAGAGGAGGTGATGTCTTCCTTTTACAAAAGAAGCAGTAACAATAAAGAAAACCTTTTTCTCACAAAGGTGTGAACTCAGTAACTCGAAAACCTTTCATGTTTCAGTACCTGAATTAAAATCTGCACATTTGTCCATGCTCCATCATTCTTCCTTTCTACTCTGTGTGTCTCCTAACAGAATCAGGTACCATTTCATCAGTTCCTGCTATAACTCATTCCTGATGCCATTTCTAGTTCTCCTGAGCAGAGGACCTCCCAGCAGCCATCCTCTGCCTTGATTTCCCTGTAACATGATGTGGTACCTTTACCAGAAACAAAATATGGATTGTTTCAAACAGCCTGTAAAGACTGTCCTACATGATGAAAAAGCACACCAGGAAACTATAAAGATCTTATGAGTTTGTGCCATATATGTAAAATGAGGAGAACAAGAATGTGAGAATAGAGCCCCAAAGAAAAACCAGTGCTATAACTGACTGTGCTGTACTTGCAAAAGCATCTTACTCACTATGAGTGCAGAAAATGCAAAAGACTTTCCTTCTTAATATATTTAGAGAAATTACATTGTGATGATGATGATGAAAATCTAAACAAAGAAATACAGATGTTTTATATCAATTTCTATTTCAGTGGTAATACTAGCCTGGCTACTACTGGAATTTTCAGCTGAAAACTGAGGACACTGATTTTTCAGTATAGCATATTTTAGCAGATGTCCAGCATTAGAAATGGAAAGGAAAATCTGTAAAAACATATTTTTAGGATGTAGTTGCACCAATTAGGAAATATTATTTAGTTCTGTAACTATGATTTTACAGGTGAGATTTACTGCTTCTATCTATTCGCTTCCAACATAAATGCTGACAGACTGTATAAGCAGGTAATTTCTCTGACTAGTTTATTCTTCATGGAAAGTTTCCTCCTAAGTTTTGTGTAAAGATGGAAAAAACCACAAACAAACAAACAAACCAAACCCATCCACCCCCCACACACACACAAAAAAAAATTTTCAAAAAAAAATCAGAAATTATTTTAAACAAAGACTCCAAAACAAAACTACTCAACAAAATCTTACATTTAGAGTGAGGTCATTATGTGAAATCTTGTTTTATTCATAAAAAGACAAGGAAAATAATTAGGATTTTATCAGCTTACTTTTATAATTTAACTTTAAAAAGTACTCAGGTTCTACATGCTGGATTTTTTAGGTACTTAAAGCAATTAATTCAGTTTTAGTTTTCACAATCCTGAATGCACAAATGCAATCAGAAAGTTTATAGGAAGAAGAAAAGTTAAAAAAGAAAATAAGTTTGACATGCCCATCTTCTATTTCCATACTTGTAAGATGTTGGTGGCAAGGCTATGGTAGCAGATGGGGAAAATGCACGTGCAAGGAATGGCCAGGGACTGCCACTTGATGGATTTAGCCAAGAGCAGATGTCTCCTAAAAAGACCCACTTCAGGACACAGCTGAACCTGTCAGCCAAGCTGGTGGTGTCTGTGGAAAACCTCATTTTATAAAGGGCAAAATGCCAGACAGCACTTATTTTGTAACAACGCTTTTGTTTCATTTTATCTCATGGATTGTCCTACCCAACTAATTACTGAAATGTTGATCAGCAATTTGCATTACTGATATTTGCAATGCAAATATTTTTAAAAGGCTATACAACACAGAAAAAAAAAAAAAAAAAAAAAAAAAAAAAAAAAAAAAAAAAAAAGTTACGTTATGTCCCAGGAGTGCTTTGAGAAGTATAAAATGAACTGGGGACATTGGGGACATAGATGTCTTCCTTGCAATTTTCCTTCAGAGACAGTAGCAGTTCCTGATTGAAACCTGTATTCATGGGTGTGGGGACAGGTCAGACTAAACACACCGTTGTTACAGAGGCTGCCATTGTCCCAGAGGTGAAAAAGTCTGTGAGGTAAACTGAGGCCTGAAAAGTGAAAACTTGTTCCCTTTGGCCTCTGTGACTACACCTCTCCTGGAGCAGTGATGTCATTGGGCTCTGTACTGTCTGTTCCAGTGCAGTTCAGTGCCATCCTATGCTGCCCACCTTGATGTGAGTGTGTGTGTGTGTGTGTGTGTGTGTGTGTGTCTCTCCCTGTGTCACCAAGTAGGCATAGCAGTAGTGTTTTTTCCACAGAACACCATACATTTCATGGGTTTCATTTGTGTCATATTTGCAAGTGGTGCTGTGAGACTCAGGTTGAAAGAAGCCCAGTTTTATAAAAAATTGTTATGCAGAGATGAGCTTTTTTGCCTGTGTGACCCCCGATTCCAGGCTTGCACAACTCTTCCACAATGGGACTCCAGCAGAAACTCTCTTCTTTTGCTAGCCTGTTGCCACAAGACTGATATTCTTGGGAACATTTTTTGTCATTCTTGGTTGAAATGTATTTCTTATTACGTTAAATTTAGATAGCCTTTGATTTTAAAGGATCTGCTTTCTGCAATAGAGAAGAATGTGGAACTTAGAATTACTGAATCCATATCTGAGAGAAAAACAGATAGCTTTATAACCACTGGAACTAAGAGCTGGGGCTCTGGCAGATTTATAACTTAGAGTTTAAATACCTCACATCTGCTAAGGTGTGAACTAGATCAAAGCCTTCCCTGCAGCTGGAGTCATCATGACTTTTCTGTTTCAAGAATAACATTGGGGTTTTCACCCTGCTTCTCTTAGAGTTCCACAGATAATATGTACGAGAAAAAAACAAACTCTTCCTTCTGGTTCTGAGTCTTTCAAATTGAAGGGTTTTTTTATTTATTTTGTAACTTAATGTCACTTGCCAATCTTCTATCACCTGCCTCCTTATCCAAACTGGATGATAAACAGGCAGAATTCTCACATTGTGACAGGCATGGGTTTTGATTCTCCTCTGTCAGCCAAGTTTCTCATATCAAGTATATAATTTTTCATTGCTGAAACTGAGAACACTTCAAAAATATGGATGATGCAAGCAGTTCATGAAAAGATGCTAGAGAAGTTCAAATTATATGTAACCACTGAAAAGAATTTCTTAAAGGTATTAATAACATTACTATGTGTGCTAGATATGCTTCACTGTAGAGCAGAAGCTTCCAGTAAGATGTTTTTGACTCTGTGTGCACTCCCATGTTTGTGAAAATGGGGTGAGAAGGGAGGGCTTATGCCAGGTAACATGAAGAGTGAACCTATCTGTAATAGTAGAGAGACTGTCCCAGAGCATTTGGCTCATGTGGCAAGGTTTTGTTAGCTGGGGCATTGCAGGGGCAGCCCCCTGTGGGAATAGACCAGGGCCCCTGTTGGTCACAGCCTGTGCCAGCCCACTCCACCCGACCCACCACAGGACACAGCTGAGCCTGTCTGTGGGGCTGGTGGCACTGCTGCAAGAACATATTTAAGAAAGGGTAAAAACCCTGCACAGCAGCTGTGAGACAGGAGTGAGAAAAATATGGGAGAAAGAACCCTGCAGATGCCAATGTCAGAGAAGGAGAAGGTGCTCCAGGCACCAGAGCAGAGATTACCCTGCAGCCTTTGGAGGAGGTAATCTCAACACTCCAACCCATGGAGGCCCTGATGCCCTGAAGGCATGCAGGTGGATATGCCCTGAAAAATGGTGTGTCCCATGATGAGAGCATGCATGAGCATATAGAGGAGACCACAAAGAAACAGGTTTTATGTCATAAGCTGTGACCCGCTGGGAACCCACACTAGAGCAATATGTGAATTCCCTCCAGTGGGAAGGACCTCACACTGCAGCAGGGGAAAAATAGGAGAAGAAAAAAATAGCAGAGAGGAGATGCTGGGACCACAACTCCCCTTCCTCATCCCACTGTGCCAGTCTGCATAGTGCCTGGAAGAGTTAAGGAACAAAGGAGTGAACCTGATCCTGGGAAAAAGTGGGGGTTTGGGGGAAGATGTTGAGTTTTGTGTTTGCTTTTCACTATCCTACACTGTTTTTAATTGGCAATAAATTAAATTAATCCTCCCCAAGTTGAGTCTGTTCTGCCCATGATGGTAATTATTAAATGATGTCTGTCTTTATCTCAACCCACAAAATTTTTTATCTTATTTTCTCTCCTCCATCCTGTTGAGCAGGGAGAAGGATATAGTAATTGGATGGGTGTCTGGCTCCAAGTCAAGGCCAAGTCCAGTATACAGAGACCATCATGAGTGAGTGAAATAAATAAGTTTTTATCACATACTCCTCTCCGGGAAGCATTGCCAAAATTTGGTTGTCATCATCCCACTGTTCAGACCTGTGCATCTACAGAGACAGAGTGTAGCATACTTAGGAAGTGCTGAGGGTTTCCAAAAAGAGAGGAAGTTTCCCAGCACTGTGATCCCTTGAAAATAGGTGTCTAAATTATGACCTCTGTCAAGGACACTTGGATTGCTACTTAAAGAGAACTTATATTGGTAGAGAAAATAGGGTAGCTGCATAGTCATTATATCTGAATTGGTGGTTATATGCCAGTGGGAGGGAAGTCAAATCCTCTGAGTAAAACCAGCTGGGTGCAGTTTTGAAATGTGTTCTCAAACAGAAGTGCTGACATAAGGCAAATTTCACAAGTAGAACTAACTGTAGGACTAACTCTCACTCATGGTGGATGAAACCTCAAAGCAAAAAAATTAAAGAAATAGATATAAATGGAGATAAAAGTCAAGGCAACATACTGTCTTTCATTCTGTATCTCTTATCCTTATTGTCCCTGAAGAGATGTGAGAAACTTTATGTCTTACATGAGCAAACATTGATACACTTTCAGGAATCTTGACAGGAAGATATGTCTGCACTTTTCTATACATAACCAAAGCTGGTATTCTTGGCTTTTTCCTTCTTATCACCTAATTCCCAGTTGGTTTTTTCTACTGTCTGCTCTGATTGCTGCAATCCTTACAGTTTCAGCTCAAGAAGTCATACTTCTCTCTGCTTCATGAGTGGACAAAATCTTGTCAACAGCCCATAAAAACAAAATAAAAATTAACCAACATTTTAAACTAACATTTCCACAGAATTTGCACACATTTAAGTGTTTCCAAATGCAAAAGTATTTGAGAATGAAAAAAATGACTGAAATATGGCTCACTTAGGTTTTCTGTTTGTTTGCAGTGAAAATGAGTCCTTGCAGTAGAAAGGACATAATTATTTTGATTCCACCTTCTGCAAGTATACCCAGGTCCTTCTCTGCAAAATTACTTCTCTTCAGATGGACCCCAGCCTGCTTTGTTTCATGGAGTTATTATAAAAGGTACTTAAGTAACAAAGCTCTGTCTGTTACTTTTTTACGGTGAGGTTGATCAAATGCTGGCACAGCTTACCCAGAGATGCTTTAGAGTCTCCCTCTTGGAGATGTTTAGAAACCATCTAGACATGGTCCTGTGCCAAGTGACCCTGTTTAAGCCAGTGGCTTGGACCAGATGGTCTCCAGAGTCTCCATCCAACCTCATCCATTCTGAGATTCTGTGAACTGCTGAGATTTGATCTGCTGGAGAGGCACTATTTCTGTATCAGTGATATGTGATTACTGAAAAAATGTAATTAACCTTGTATTTGTGTGGCAAGATTATTCTTTGTTAAGAGAGGGATCCTTGATCACCAGACTCTGAGACATGCTTCTCTCTGTAGCTTTGACTCTGCTAATGTGTGTTTCATCTACACTTTCAGGACATTTTTCAAGATGAATAAAATGGTTTTTTGTAAAAGCAGCTTCACATTTACCAGTGCTTCAATGTGAATGTTCTTTAGGTTCCTGAAAAATCAAATATTAAATTAATTGAAAATCAAGTGAAGAAAATCATCATGTACTACTAGCCAGACATTTTTCTCATTTTGTTTTCACTTCAACCACAGTAACATATCTTTCTTTCTCAGTCAAAACTGTGGTTTGGCTTTGTCAGAGAAAAACACTTCCCCTTTGCCATTACAGGCTCTGTTTTTACTGCTTGCTAATCGTATTCTAACATAAACTGTGAATAACTGATCATAATTTTAGATAACTATCATTTACCTTTAACCAGGGGAGTCCTGAAACACGAGTTTTAATATCCCCAAGTTGTATTTTTGTTTTTCTTTACAGCTGTTGAACCAATACATCCTAGTTTTATAGTGGGAATGAAATTTTATTTTGGATGTGTTCATGAAAACTAAAAATCAGTTTTTGTAGATAAGTAGAATGACCATTTCTGTTAATTCATGAAAATAAGAAATTTTGGGATAAACCACTAAAGAAACACACGGAAATTTATCCATGTGTTAGAAATCACTGTACTATAGAAAAAAGAGTATTAAATTTTCATAGTTTATAAATTCCAGCCAGATTCCAAACCTATGAAATCACAGCTGTGGGAAACTGCATTATTGGAACCTCTCAGGTCACCAGGGGTTAGAAAGAGTGGCACTGCTATGATTTCACAGTGCTGACTAATTAGAAATCAATGACTAACTGAATAAAAGTCTCCCCCGTCAGACTCAGACTGAGTCAGTGAGTGATTTTTGAAGGCAGAGATGACAACAGCTTTCCCAGGAGTCTTCCTGCCTTTAGGGTAGGTGTGTGGCCCCTAAACCTGGCTGACAAGTGCTTGCTATGCTGTCATTTCTCCACAAGCTTTCTCTGAGTACACTGTTCATACATGATATCTTTTTCTGGAAAGCATCCTTCAGCAGGACGAGGGCTCTTTACAGACAGAGTGGGATTTACCACTGAAGTCAGTGGGGGAGGTTTGAAATAGTGGAAAACAACAACAAAAAATATTTGAGCAGAGCTGTGTACCTTTTTCATTACACTTTACTCTGGTATTTGACCTTTGGTGACTCTGATGAGTCTTACTTGCTCCCTGTATCCATCATACTGTCAGACAGAACACCACCAGGAACATAATGATGTTCCTAGTGTCATCCCAAATCTCAGTATTTCCTGTCTCTATATAGTGTTAGTCACATGCTTCATTATTTAGTATTGCACATCTAACTCTATGGACTGATAGTTACATTTGATTTAAAGGGAAGTAGGAATGGAAATACAAGGGAAAACCACAGGTATCTTAGCTCTTATTTGAGCTGCATCTAGCCCCTTCTCTCCTAAAGGGAATATCTCACTGCAATGTAATGTGGGTCAGGATTCTCTACTTACAAATGTTCAAATTGGGCTTTGCTTTCAGCAAACCTTTTATTCTTTTTCCTCTTAAAACTTTTGTATTGATTTCTAGGACATGTTTTTGCTGGACTGTTACAGTTCCTGCTAAAATCTTATCATGAGAACTTTATAGTTTAGGGTGGTACAACAGAAAACTGAGTGAGATCCCGCCCTGTGGTTAGTTCATGTATGCAGTTCATGGAACCTCAAGACTTCTGCTGGGCAGGCAGAGAAATGCTGAACGTGTGATGAAATTAATTATTCTCATCATTCGTGATGTGGTCAGTATTTTGGTATCTGGAAATGTACTAAAGAATAACATCCTACTATTGCAACCTTAAGTACATTTTTAATAAGGTAGAAGTTGGTCTTTCAGGTAATTTCCTGCTGCTGCTTCCTATTTTGCTGTCAATGTAATCCCTAAACTCATAAAAACCTCCATATGAGTCATTAATTTGTGCATCTCCTTTTTAATTTGGCCAGACCCACAAGGTGTGGAATATGGTGTCTTGTGTAGCTGTCAGCATTTTTACTGAGGGTTTCAAAGACTGAGGCTGAGAGGGGGCTACAACAGTGTAAACATCCAGAGTTCATATATTGCAAATAATATACAGGAATGGCTTAAGAATCTGTGTACTTATTACACTCAGTGTGTGTAAAAATTTTGTCCATATCACAAAGGAAATTGCTTCTTGCCTTCCATGTTCGATTTTTTTCTGATAAATAATTCATTTGCGCAATTAGGTTTGAATCTTTACTCTCTTGGTATGAGAACATTGACCAAGTTACAAGGTGAACAATTTCTGTGGAGTGTAAACTGAAATGAGTAAGAGAAATATCAGTATAATAAAATATCTGAATGCTGTGAGGGACTGGAAGGATTGCTGTCTCAAAATATTTCGTGTGTGTGTATGGTGAAAAGGGGCAGGTTGGACCTTGCCTTTGGTGTATCCCACCCCTGCCAGCAGACACTGGGACACTGGAGGAAATTCTCTACACCTGCCTCTAGAACCCCATTCTAGCCCCCAAATTGCCATATGGCTGGAAGTCCTACCTGGGAAGGGCCCAGGAAAGCCAAAAGGTGTTTAATCCAGGACATGTGGTGAGCACGTCTTAACCCTACCTCCTCTTGGAATTTCTATCAGCTGAACACTGCTGGAACCACCAGACTTGTTCTTTCCTATATCTTCTCTGTCTTTTTCTCTCTCTTTCTTCTTCCAATTCCCTCTTCTCATGTAGGAGTCCAGGATATTCCCTCTGGACATCCTGGCCAAAAGAAGCCTGAACAAAAGCCTGTACAGGGGGGTTTAAAACCTGTACAGGGGGGTCTGGGACTTGTACAGGGGGGTTGCAGACCCTGGCATGGGCCCCAGACAGACAAGGGATTCGACTACAGTCCATGGCAAAGATTGCCAACATTATGGGAGGAATTGCAAACCTTCAAAGATAGTGGAAAGTAATAATATTTGTACACTTGGGATTTTAGGATAGGGATGACCAGAGACAAGATGGAGAATTCTGGGCATTACCCTAGAGTCTTCTCCTTCTTCTTCGTCTCCATTTTGTGCAGTGGTGATGACATGAAGTAGATTTAGAGGGATTGGGTCAAAGTAGAAGACACCTGTCTAGTGTCAAGTATATGTATTGGATCACAATTGTAAATAATGTACACGCAATTATCTGTATATAAGATGACGAGCTGGGGGCAGGCGGGCTGTCGTCACCTGTTGCCCGTGCTGTCCAGACCTTGGCAGAGCTCAGAGAAAAGTATAGAGATAAGATAAAATAAACAAGGAGAGAAACCTTGAAAAAGAACATCTAAGGCTCCTCATTGTTTCTGCGAGCGGCTCGGGGTGCTTCGGAAGGGCAAAGGGCCAAAACCACCCTCATTCTCGGGAAGTAGAGACCCCAAGATTCTCAGAGTTTTAACTAACTTAAAATTGGACAGCCTTGGAGTCTATTAATTTGAATAGGCAAAGTTAATGCTTTGAGAAATGTTTTATGTGTTTTAAACTTTTGCCAAATTTGTCTGATTTTCTGAAGTTTCCAGTGAAGTTTCTTATTGTTTTGACCTCTTCAGAATATCTTGTCAATATTTCTCCTGTGCATCTCGCTCAGAGTACATGAAGAACCCCAAGCTCTTTTATTTAAGAGTCTTGTTGAGCAAGTTTTCTGAGGCCTTAAAAATGCATATCTGATGAGAAGCCCATGAAGGTCAAATAATGAACAGATAAGTGTCAGTCCTTGTGGGAGACTGGAAATGTCATCAGATTGGTTATGTGATTTTGCATATATAAGCTCAGCTCAAAATAGATGCATTTGAAATATCACTGGGACTCTTGAGAATTACTCTAATATCCTTCCAGCATGCGGTTCTCAAAAATACATATAATTTTCACTGTTCTTAGGAAGTTTTGGTATACTAGCCAGGCAGATGTGCAAAAACCTTTTGAAGAGTCATCATTTGCATTTCCAAACAGATCAGATCTCTTTATGCCACCTTCATATGTATCTCTTCAGAATACCTGAGCATGAGAGTGAGGGAATTGGATATGGCAGTTAGAGTAGTTAATTGGTTATTTGCTTTGTGCACAAATGATTACAGGCACAGGCAGGCAGCAGTGCTAACAGAATATTCTCAATGCTATGATTTTGCAAAATCAATCTCAGACACTTAATGCTTAGGACCTTCATGATACCAAACTAAATGAAAAACAGCAATTCTGATTTCTCCATAGTCACTTCACCCATGTGGATCTCAGTCCTCCAAGTGCACACCTGCACTTTGGAGCTCTGCACAGAGGTCTACAGGCATCATCAGGCGTTTCCTTAGCAACAGGAGCCATATGTGGGCTATCCAAACTGCTTTTCCTGCACCAGGTTTCCTTGGCAGCAAGGATAATGCTTAGAAAGGAAAAAAAAGGGACAGACCAATTCCAATACATCAGTGAATTTCAGCAGTTTGCCTGTGCAGCCTGGGCTACAAAAAGAAATGCTGTGCTTCTTGAAATAATTTTTTTTTCTAAACATCTATATGGACCTGAGCTTCTTTTTGCTAAAACTGACAGAGAAGGTGCAGGGATGGCAGCGTTGCCTGGCCCAGAAGAGTGTCACTCTGTCACAGCTGTCTGTGCACCACAGTGTGGTCCCAAGAGATTTGCATACCTGCAAATGCAGCATCTTCCTCTGCAGGTCCAGTGGACACGGTGGCCCTGGGGAAGCAGCTTGCACAAGTTGTGTACTGCCAGTAAGCTCAGGAGGAGTCCAGCAATTTATGAAGGGTAGTGCTTAAATCAATGAAGTTTCTCTGAGGAGCAGAGGTTGAACTTCACTATCAACATCAAAACCCATTTAGTCACAAAGCAACCTGTGCTCACCACTGCTTGTAAGATTAGGGAGGAAAGAGTACAGGGCTGCTGTTGGTGTCACTGGCTATAAACATACCCACAGTGCAGGTTGCGGGGGTGTATTCATCCATCACATAAATAAAAAGGTATGTCCAGCTCCTTGACAAGGCAAATTACATTGTTATGATTCAGAACGGCTCATACAATGAGACGAGACTCTGAGCTTTCTTTGGAGGGCATTATAGCAAAAGCTTTATTGAGAGGAAGACCCTTCATACAGAGTTACAGTACAAGGAATATGATTGGTTGTTTAGAGCAACACCTTCTTGTAAACATCTTTACCAGTAAACAAGTTGGAAAACACCAGGTGTCAGGAAGAGGCTATCTACACGGATTGTTTTGGATTCTTCGTTACAATTTCTCAGGCCAGAATGAGAGTGTTATGTGCTTAGCTTTCTTGCGGGCTTCAAGCCACTGCCTGGAGCCTAAAAATCTATTTTCTGATCACTGTCAGTTCCCACAGGATTAACCCCTGGATTATTGTATGGTACAGAGAATCAGGAACAAATATACCAAGCCAACTGGCCTAAAATATGTGGATATTTAGCCAGAAGACTCCATCTGAATTGCAAACTGTTTCAGAGGTATTTTGAATTTAATTAGAATCTAAAATACACACATTGCCTCATCTATATACCAGATAATGAGATTTTATAATATATTTCTCAAGTAAAACATAAAAATAGAAAATGTATCCTTTGTATTATTTGTATATTTGTATTTAACTTAGGGCAGCAATACTGTCTGAAATGTCAAGTAATGAGACACCTTAGAAGAAAGAATAACGGAAGAAAGCTTGATGACTAATGATACAAAGGAGTTTTCTGGAAGCAGTTTCTTGCATTTGTATAGAAGCTCAATAAGGGGCAGATTTTCATTTTTATAAATGAAAGAGAATAGATTAGATATATAATGTATGTATTTATACATATATATAAACAAAAAATGCTCAAATTATCATTTATAGTAGAAACACAATATCAACTTAAAAACAGAGCAAGATCAGAAAACTATGTAAACAAATTCATATTCCAAGAAATATGAGATCATTCATACTGTTTTTTGGGTTTTTTTTTTTTGTTTTTTTTCATCACAAAAGTTTAGTAGGAGGTCGTACCAAATTTTTTTTTTATGAACTTGGATCTGCTCCCACTGAATTCACTGAACACAGGTGAGAAAATTAATTTCCTCAGAAGTACAGAGTCTTCTTTGATAGCCATTCTAGATTTTTCACTTGCCCCCTAATAACAAATTTCTGTTCCAGACTGTTGCTACCCTTTCCCTAATAACTAAAGCTTGCTCAGACCTCCAGGAATACTTCAGTGTTAGAAGGGGTGTCTAAACCATGCAGCTGCTGAGCTACGTTGCTAACCAGAGATGACAGCACATATCTGTTAAAATTGAGGTCCTAGTTCAGTCAATCAGTACAGCTGCCTCAACAAGATGGGCACCACAGTCCCCAAAAATTCATGGTCTTCATAGATCCACTCAATACTTTACTCTTCAAAATAGTTTCTTGTAAGTGCATGCACTGTCTTTTGAAATACACCTTTTTGTCTCCATTTTTGTTGATCTGAATGGTTGAATAATTTTAATAATGGCTTCTGTATGCCTCTGATGCATTTTGGGGTCCTGTCAAAACCCTGGTTTTATCAGACAGTTATATTGGGACACCTATTCAAAGCAAAGCTTTTCAAATCCTTTCACAGTCGCTCATAAAAATGTACCAAAGTGAAAAACGCATTTACTTACTAAATGTCTCTTAGATGTCTCTAGCATTACTTATTTTAATGTTTTGTCTTTTTGAAAACTAATATGAAGGCAGTATAAGGCAATTGTATAGCTATTTGTCTTCAGGGTTCTATCATCCCAAGAACCTATTTTATATGCACCCTGATGTGTAAGGATTATTTAAATCACCAGGAGAGCTAATGAGTAAGTCTTTCAATGTCCTGTCACTCAGCCTAAACTTTAAAATTGGAAATTAGTGACATAATTTCTGTGGCACATAAGAATGGTAAAGAGAAACTAAAGGTCAAGACTTCTTTTACTTCTCGCTGCAGTAGACTTATGATCTCTGAAAAGATCCCTTTAGTCCAGAATATCCTTGATTATCATGTAGAGCCAGCTAGCTATTTACCTCTTTTGGGCTATTTTACAGTACTGCAAAACTATTTTTACAGCCTTAGACTAATTTTGGAAGTGGTATGAGATAATGCCTAAGCCCACAGAGTGTAATTTTTAAATATATGTTAATGTTCCAAAGTGTGAAAATGGCATTATGGAGATAAGTATGACTAAAGAATAAAATCCTCTAGACATGGCCTATTGTTAAAATAGGCATTCAGACAGATGCACTCAGCAGTCAAAATCTAACCATATTTTGAATATAAAAATTTTATTATAGTGCTGTACATTTTTTTTTTGCTTGTTTTAATTCACAAGGTTTTGGGTTTAGGGTGAAACTGAGAATGCCATCACAAGGAACAGCTGGCTGACCTCATATTCAGGCCAGTCACATTCCTTTGGAATCCAGATGTTACAAAACTGATTCTGATCACTGACCATTTCATCTTTCCTGTACATTAAATTAGTGATTGTGATGTTTCTTTATCTACCAGCTGAAACTTGTTGAACAAGCTTCCTTTCCTATTTTGGAAGATTTTCCTAGGAAACTTCAAATTTTAATGATGATTTTGCTGAAATTTTCTACTCCCTCTAGTACTATGTTACATGCTGGTTAGCAGCTTTGCAATGTGGTTTTATTCCAGAGAGTAACATTAAAATAAACAGAGATTTACTGAAGAACTGAGGTTCTTCTGTAACTTCAATTTAAGGTTGATCACTCTTCCTATAGTCCTACTCAAATGCCCTGCTTGGGAATTTTGGCCAGTACACTGCTACACAAATAGAATCACAATACTGCTCTGAGTGCTGTGCTTCTGAAAAGTCTTCTTGAGGTTTTCTTGTGTGAAGAACACCCCACTAGCAAGACAGGTTTTTAGATACAATGGTTTCTCACTGAACTTTTCACTAAAAGCAATACACAAGGCATCAGGAAACCTAATGCATATTTTCTCTTTGTTCATCTCCCTGCTGCAGCAGTGGAAAATCTGTTTAATTTACTATGGGTCAGGTATCTCTGAATACCTTTGCTACACACAGACATGCAGGGGCTTTTATCTATTTATCTGTTCTTAACATTGTCTATCCTGCAGTTCTCAATACTGAATGCAGGCCCTATACATATAAATAAGGCACATGCTGTGGCACACTTAGCAGCCTCCTGAGATGCTTCATCAAATTCAAGCTGGGCAGGCACATTCTTAATCAGGCAGAGAACAGCCATTGGCCTCTGCCCTTCTGTACAGATCAGGATGAGTCTCCCTGGCAGCAACCAGCCACTCTCAAAATTTCTGCTTCCCTTTTCTATCAGCTCAATTGCTTGGTCTTCACTATTATGGTAATAGGTTTTTTCACAGAATCACAGAATCACTAGGTTGCAAGAGACCGTCAAGATCCTTGAGTCCAACCCAGCCCTAACACCTCAACCAAACCATGGCACCGAGTGCCACATCCAGTCTTTTTTTAAACACATCCAGGGATGGTGCCTCCACCACCTCCCTGGGCAGGCTATTCCAGTACTTTATCACTCTTTCTGTAAAAAACCTTTTCCTGATATCCAACCTATACTTCCCTTGGCACAGCTTAAGACTGTGTCCTCTCATTCTGTCAGTTGTTGCCTGGAAAAAGAGACCAACCCCCACCTGACTACAGCCACCTTTCAGGAAGTTGTAGAGAGTGATAAGGTCACCTCTGAGTCTCCTTTTCTCCAGACTAAACAACCCCAGCTCCCTCAGTCATTCCTCACAGGTTTTGTGTTCCAAGCCCCTCACCAGCCTCGTTGCCTCCTCTGGACACGCTCAAGCATCTCAATGTCCTTCCTGAACTGAGGGGCCAGAGCTGGACACAGCACCTGAGGTGTGGCCTCACCAGTGCCCAGTACAGGGGAGAATGACCTCCCTGCTCCTGCTGGCCACACCATTCCTGATACAGGCCAGGATGGCATTGGCCTTCTTGGCCACCAGGGCACACTGCTGGCTGATGTTCAGCTGCTGTCACCAGTGCCCCCAGGTCCCTTTCTGCCTGGGCACTGTCCAGCCACACTGTCTATAACATTGCAAGGGGTTATTGTGGCCAAAATTCAGGACTTGGTACTTCGACTTACTAAACTTCATCTCATTGGGCTCTGTCCAGCCATCCAATCATTCCAGGTGTCTCTGCAAAGTCCTCTTACCTTCCAACAGATCGACACACACTCCCAGCTTAGTGTCCTCTGCAAATTTACTAATGAAAACACAGAGGTTTTACTTGTGTTCTACATTTTATGACTGATGAATATGTGCTTCTTTCCTTAATAGATGTTACTGCTGAAGGTTATCTGTGAGACAGGCAAGGTAGCTTTAAGCATGCTAGCCAGGGTGGGTCATAACAAGGGTGTTTGGGCACCTGAACAGGCTACCCATGGAAGTGGACACCTCACCAAGCCTGAGAGAGTTCAAGATATTTTTAGAGAATGCTCTTAGGCTCATGCTGTGATTTTTGGGGCTATCCTGTGCAGGGCCAAGAGTTGTACTTCGATGATCCTTGTGGGTCTCTTCCAATTCAGAATATTCAATAATTCTATTTCAAGTGTTTCAAAGTCTCAGAAACTTTAAACAAAATATTGAAACCATTTATAAGCATAATGGGAATAAAAAGCAGCCTTTATTGCCTTAACCACACCTAACAATAACAGTTCCAGCTGTCCTAAAATATCCTATTGCTAGCTCACAGTCTGGCAGATTTGTGGGACTTGAGTAGTCTGTAGAAAAGTCATCCTAATGGGGGTGGGAAGACATAGCAAGCATCTTAGTGGATGCACGGATTGTTGCTGTTAGATTGCTATTTGTTTTCAAGCAAACAGATGACTGACAGGAAAAATATGAACTTATCCCTCTGCTCATTTCTGGTAGCTCTGTTGCTGCATTTTAGCTTACTTCTGGTTGTCTCCAGAGAGGCTGCTGCCATCCTTTGTCTGTCCCTCTGGTGAAGTACTGGGTTCTGCTGCACAAAGGGAGCAGAACAAAGAGCAAGCCTGTGGGAGGCTGTACCTCTGACCCTTGGCTAATAGCGCTGGTATGGGCCTGGCAGCATAGGAGGGCTCTACAGGGAACAGCCCTCAGTGATAGCCTCTGCCATGTCTGGAGCACTGCTGTATGATCCAGGGGCAACAAAATCATGATGGACATTCCATGGCCCAGCTCCAGAAGGGGGATCTTTATGGGGCAACAAGGAAGGGATATTTTAGTAAGACTGAAATGCATCCCAGTGTCTATTGTCAGCATCAAAGGGAATAATCTGCTTTTCAGGGCTCATAAAGGTGCAAATACAGAGAGAGAAGGTGAAGCACAGAATGAGCTGAAGGACCTCCTGGAAACTTTATATTAATTTAATACAGCCCTACAGAGACCCAAAAGAAAGAATGGGTAACTAAGAAGTTTAATATATCTTGTGCTGACTAAATCAAAGCCCTAGATTAAAAAAAAGCAGAAAACTTGATTTTTGATACTCAAAGTCTTTCTAGGTGGTGCAGAAGAATGACAGGAGAGTGACAGGAGAGCAACTAAGACTTCAGGAGGAGAATTAGAGAATATTTGTATTTAAAATATTTGTTCTAATTATAGCATGAAATAAGGTATGTGGGAGGCATTCACAGTTCCTGGTAGAAGCAGGTGGGCAGAGAAGGAGGATTTTTTCATTTTCATATGTCTATGAAATGGTGACTTAAAAGAGGAACTGGGGTGGGCAGAAGAACTGCTGGAGATTCAAGAAAAGAGCAGTTTATTGAAGGGCAGTTCTGAAATATGATCACCATCTTCAAGGTATGCTGAAGTAGGGAACTCATCAAAAGAGAACAAATTACGTAACTCAAACTTCCTGTTTTATTTTAAATGCAAAATTCATTTTAAGGTAGAGTAACTGATTAGTGAAGCTGCCTCACACAGCTGAGCAGTGTCTATTAATTTTACTAATTGAATACACTCACAATTGTTATGTAATAGAGTAGGAATTACAGAGGAGAAGTCTTTTGCTAAAGTTTCTTGAGAATTAGCATAGAATTTGTCTTACAGAAATGCATTCTTTGGGGCTTATGGTATGCCCAGGAGCTACCAAGAAAATGCTAATGGACAACATTTCCATAATATCTCCCTGAATAATTTTGCTGCTTTTTTTATGGGTTTAGTTTTGTTATTGAGGAGTGTTTTTTCCTTCCAGATTCTCCATCTATTGATTTTGGTAAGAACCCTCATGCAACAACAGCATACTTGGATATAATAATATGGAACTCAGAGGTATGAGAATTTTCAAAAGAGAAAGTTTCTCATAGAAATCTTAAGAAAAAGGCTTTTGTTTAGTTGAATAAGGATCTCTCTCACAGTGAAAGTGCGCCTTTGACTGCATTGTCTCTTGGTAAGTGGTGACTTGTGAGGGGAAGGAAGGATTGAAGTATGTGAGGCAGATCTTTGAAGGAAGAATTGGGGAAAACAGCCAGTGCAAATGCTGGTTGCAGTTGTTATGATTCTCTCTGCAGTGCTCTTAATCAGCTTTCGTCATAAAGATGTGCTCAGATTTATAGACTTGGGTCTTTCTGTACTTCATGAAAGTTGGTATGTGGTATAACCAAAGAAACTCAGAGTGTGGGAAAACAAAATACTAGGAAATACTTCACTTTGTTCAAAAAAATGGTGACATCAGGGAAGACAGGTATGATACAAAGACTCATTAATTTTGATATATTGGATTTCTGTGTGGTTAATTAGCTGGTATTGACTCAAAATTAACATTTTATGTAATTTCTCCTGCAGCGATCAGGCTTAAATTTGAAATGTTTTTGCATTCCACCTTAGATGTCTATGTCTAGGAATTTTTTTTTTTTTTTTTCTTTTTTTTTTTTTGTTGCTAGTATAGCGTTGGCTCCAAGAAGAAAAGTGGTGCGTAAAATTCCACATAGAAAATGGGCAGAATCTGCCCAAAAAATATGCATTAGCTCCCCAGCAGAATGTTTCTCTTCAGAGAACAGTCATTATTTTTATAACATATAATCAGTACCTTTTTCTGAATGTTTAGATTCGACAGGCCCCCTGACAAAATATTGATTTGCCTCTGCTGAAGTATATATTCTCTATGAATGATGATAAAATCCTAGGAAAATGCCTCATCTAATTTGTTTAATCAGCATGCTTGACACAGTGCAGTTTACAGATACTGAGCTCCTTCATTCACGTACATTCTGTGTTTCCTTTTGTTCTGGTTCTATGTGCTAAAATAAAGAGAAGTTTTATTCACCTTGATGTTTTCCATCTAACTTTTTTTATGCTTCAGAAGATCCATTAAGAAACTATGTGCTGTACAAGGAAATTTTTAAGAGAAATTTTCAGAGAAATTTTCAGAGAAAATTTCAGGCTTGAATCCTTGATAGCACTTACATCTGTCAGAGCTCAGCATGAGTGATGTACTTATTGCCTTAGTCTGGGTCTCAGCCCTTTCTGTGATAAAATTTTCCAGTGCTGTAGCAAATAGTAAAAATCAGTCACAAAAAAATTGATGGTGGCAGAACAGAGAGAAAAGTAAACTAGTCAGTAGGCAGGCTTTGGTCTTCACAGTAACGGTAGCTACTTTTATGTGTTTTCATGCATATTTAATATAGCCAGCTGTGTGTGCTTGGTTTTCATCTATTTTTACAGAGGCATAAATGAAAATATTGTGGAGACAGGTATTTCTAGACTACTTTCACTCTTATGTTTTGAAGTATTGGCACAACACTGATATATTTCAGAGAAATTTCAGTTTCTCCTCCAGACAGTATCTTTCAGAAGAACAAATTCCAACAGTTGCAAACATGGAACATCCATCTGGAAGGCGCATATATATTTTTGTCAGGTGTACAAACAAAGAAATGTTCAGCTTAGCAAATTCTGTGAAATTAAATTTATATTCCCTGAATGCTCAAGAAGTATCTCACAATTTTGTGAAACTGTAATGTTGAAAAGCTTTTCATATCTGGAGTTAATTAAGGGAACCTAGTTATGAAGTTACAAAAGCTAATACTCTACAAATATTTCTCATAATATTTTCAATTATACCCCATTTGTGCCATGATTTTAGTCTGCCATAAATACAAAAACTAAGTCAAAATGGTTAAGAAAACAAACTAAGAACTTGTGTGTAATTTTTGGGTGTACACAGTTGAAATATTCTATTAAATGCATAACTGTAATGTCCTTATGTAAAGCTTATATTGTCTCTTTTTCCTTTCCTCTTAGTGTTTGAATGTCCCAAGCACCCTTTTTCAGATACATCACCATCATCATCATCATCATCATCATCTTAAATTAATGACAATTAACAAACATGTTTTGATCTAGTTTTGATTGGATGTCTCCAGTTGACTGGAAATTAGCAAATGTAACACCCATCTACAAAAAGGGTCAGAAGGATGACTGGGGGAAATACAGGCCTGTCAGCCTGATCTCAGTACCAAGGAAATGTCATGGAGCAGGTCATCCTAAGTGTCATCACATGGCATTTGCAGGACAACCAGGGGATCAGGCCCAGTCAGCACAGGAGTGAAAGGCAAGTCTTGCTTGACCTCGCTGATCTCTTGCTTGACCACCCTGACAGGATGACCAGCTTAGTGGATGAGGGACAGGGTGTGAGTGTTTTCTGCCTAGACATAAATAAAGGTTTTGACATTGTCTCACACAGCATTCTCCTGGAGAAGCTGATAGGCTGTGGCTTAGACGGTGCACTCTTCACCAGGCAAAAACCAATCTGTAAAGCCAGGCCCAGAGGGTGGTGGTGAGTGGAGTTACTTCCAGTTGGCAGCTGGTGACCCCAGAGCTCAGTACTGGGGACAATCCAGTTTAACAACTTTATTGATGATGGATGATGGATGACCTCAGTCATTTTGTAGATCTGCTGGAAGGCAGGCTCTACCAAGAGATGCTGACAGACTACATCACTGAGCTGAGGCCAATGGTATGAAGTTCAACAAGGTCAAGTGCCAGGTGCTGCACTTGGGTCATAACAACCCTAGGCAGGGCTACAGGGTGGAGGCAGAGGGGCTGGAAAGATGGTCAGTGGAAATGGACCTGGGGATGCTGTTCAACAGCAGCTGAACATGACCCAGAGTGTGCCCAGGTGGCCGAGAAGGCCAGTGTCATCCTGGCCTGTATCACGTACAGCATGGCCAGCAGGACCAGGGCAGTGATTGTCCCTGTCAGCACTGGTGAAGCTGCACCTCAAATCCTGTGTTCAGTTCTGGGGCCCTCACTACCAGAAGGACATTGAGGTGCTGGAGCAAGTCCAGAGGAGGGCAACGGAGCTGGGGAAGGGTGTGGAGCACAAGCCCTGTGAGGGGTGGCTGAGTGAGTTGGGAATGTTTAGTCTAGAGAAAAGAAGGCTCAGAAGGGACCTCATTGCTCTGTACCTGAAGGGAAGTAAATATCAATGTATTAACAAGGTTAGATTAGCAGTAAAAACAAGTGAAATAACTTCCAGATATTGGCAGTTCTTTGTTCTTGCTGAATTCCAGATTTTGTACAGGTTTCTCATTCCCTCTAATATACTATTTAAGTATTGAAAGCTGCTGACCTGAAAAGCTGCATTAAAGTGATTTAAGCATCTGACTGTTATCTATATCCTTTAATGTTGCTGTCATGGAACCTGAAATCTTAGTGAGTTAGGATAAGTCCCATAGACTTCCGGTGATTTTATTTTTTTTTTCATGAAATGCAATAAGAATAGCTCAACGGCAAGACAATATCCTCTACTGGATGGCATCTATTTGCATTTAACAACTAGAGTTGGGCTGCTTGATCAACAACTCTCTACTACCCCAAATTATTCAGAACTCGCTGCTCTCTGAGAATTGTTTCTTTTCACACCATACAAACAGGAACTGGGGTTTTTCGGGTGGTGCATAAACGATACCAAATTTCAGAGAGATTATGTAAAAGCTTATTCTTTCACTGCAGATTGTATGGGCTATAACATCTCTTTGCCCTGTGCAGACTCAGTACTTCAAAGTTGGTTTGCAACTCCTGCAGAGGGCTTACCTAAGTATAAATAGGATGAAGAAAAATCTCTCTGAGGGCACATTTTCAGTATGATAGTAGAAGTAATCATTCTGATCCTCTTAACATCTAACAGGATTGTTTATAAAACCATTCCCCCATCACCACTTGCTTTAAAAGTGCCTAGAGCACTGCCCTTAAATATTGTGAAACTTAATCCTACTCCCAGACAAAAGAAGCAGGATCTTAGCCACAGTTTGTAAGCAGAACTGAGTGTAGTTCATGGAGGTGAGGTAACTGCAGGTATGGGGAAATATTTTGCTGCATTTTAAAAATAAACCTAAATGTGTAAATCCTTAATATTCCTATCACCTGAACTCACATGGTGAACTTTGTACCTGATAAGGAGAATCAGCCAGTGGGACTTAGAGATTGATTTTATTTTAGGATTAATAAATACATTTCTTTTTTTACCATGTCTATGTATTAAGGGTAGGATATAGACACCAAGATAGGGTGTCACATTTGAGTGCCCTTGCTAGCACTTATTTCAGAGACTACTGAACAGTGCCCTCATATTACTCTTCTTCTATTTATGCTCATTTTTTGTTTGTTTGAATTTTTTGAATTCTTTTGCACATTTACCCTCAGTAGCTCAAGTTAGATTTTCAGCCAATAGATGTTTAGACAGCTTTGAAACACAGAAAAATGAGACTCATTTTCCCACTTCTGTTGCACACTACACCAGCATATTATATTTAACCTTTCAAAGTAATTATTTTGGAGACAAGATTTTAGGATGCTTTTTTATCTGGTGTTTTGGGTTGACTATGGCTGGATGGCAGGTGCCCACCATATTCACTGAATCACTTCTCATCTGCACAGGAGACAAATTATAAGAGAAGGCTCATGGGTCAAGATAAGGGTAGGGAGAGATCACTCACAGATTACTGTCACAGGAAAAACAAAATTGACTTTGGGAAATAAGTTTTATTTTTTGCCAATCAGTTCAGAGTAATAAGAAATAACATAAAATCTTAAAAAAACTCCACCCCACCACTGTTCCCTTTTTCCCAGGTTCAACTTTGCTCCTGAATTCTCTATCTCCTCCCCATCAGTGGGTCAGAACAGGGAATGGGGACTCCAGTCCAGTTCATATATTGTCTTTGCAGCTCCTTCCTCCTCAGGGGAAGACTCCCCACACTCCTCCCCTGCTCTGGGCTCTGGTTCTTTCCATGGGAAACAGTCCTGCATGAGCTGGTCCAATATGAGCCCTTTCCATGGGCTGCAGTTTATTCTGAACTGGTCAAGCTTGGATTCCCCCCAGAGTCACAAGTCACAAACCTGCTCCAGAGTGAGCTTCCCATGGGGTCAGAGCCTCCTTCAGGCATCCACATGCTCCAGTGTGGGGTCCCCACCATAGGCTGCAGGTAGATACCTGCTCTAACATGGACCTCCAAGGTGGTAACCATGTCTTTCTTCATTGCTTCTGACTATGGCTACCCCTACAACATTTGCAAAGGTGCACAGTATTTCTGACATTTATTCTGTAACTGTTCTTTGAATGTACCACATGAGGTTTTGTCATTCTTGACTCCCTACTGCTAGAAAGCATCAACAGCTGCTTGGCACCTTCAAAGTTGCTCTGATACAAATTTGTCTTCTTTTGATAAGCTCAAGGATTGTGAAGGCTCCTTGGTTTGTATAGGAGGGATCTTTTTCCAACTTGTCACTCAAGGCTATACCACATGAGAAAGGTTCTGTAATCCTTATGCCGAATTTTAGTGATTTATATGCAACTACTCTTGTGAGTAGTCCCAAATAGTTCAACAGATGTATGTTTGAGTAAATGGTGTAAGGATTAAATAATCTGGATGAAAATATCTCTTTTTACATACATACATTTGAAAGTTATTTAATAATAATATCATATTCTCTGAAAAGTTTATATTCAACTTTATTCTCTAAAATACAACTATGAAAGTTTACAAAGTATTTTTCATTTCACTCTGAGATTAGCAGGTTGCCTTTTAAATCAGGACCTAAGTATTTCTTCCATATCTCCAGATCATATCCCCACAGACTGTTCTGTGATGGGAGCTGCTTAAGCATGAGAGCAACTTCTTCCTCCAGCCCGAGGTAGAGGTTTGAATTCAGGCTACTCAGCATTGCCCAGAATTGAGACCACACATAAGTTAAATTGCTAATTCCTTTGGTTCAGTGGCAAGCACCTTCTTCAAGACATTTTAAAAATAAGGTGATGAAAACAACAAAATCTGTTGCTCACAAATTTAGATCACTTGGAATGTTTACAAGTACCCAGAATCCTGTTCAAAGCCTCAAGACACTTCTTCCTTTCTAATACACATAGTCGTTAAGAAATACTGACATCTGCTGTCACTATGGGACTGGAACCAGCCTGGTAGGAGGTTTTGTCTAGCTTACTATATAACAGCACCTCAGATGACCTCAAGTTTCTCTGTGCTTCAGAGTATATTATTTCTCCTGAAAGAAAACATGCCAGCTGTTAATAGAAATGAATATAACTTGGGGAGTGATTTGAAGACAATTTGGAACAGTTTGCTTTGTTATTGATCTAAGACAAGCTGAGAATTGGTAATGATCAGATAGAGTTTTGTGTTGATTTCTAGTTAATGGCATACATAAGGAGCCATTTGGATTTTGCAGTCTCTTTTTAGACTAGTGTTCACCAAATCACATCAGTAGCAGGAAGTTATCATGAATAAACAAAAAGAGAATCAACATCAGATTTTTCTAGGTTTTTATAAGAAGGTAAAATTAAATGAATGGATGAATGGATGAATGGATAAACATAAAAGAAATAAAGACAATAAGTAAAATAAAAGTCCAGAATATTGTCAGGGCTCTGTTTTGAAAGCCTCCATTTCTCCTGATGAAAGATAAATACTTTTAATTACTTACATATAAGTAAGAACCTTCTTGTGTAGTGTCACTATTCTTATTTGCCCTCTAAGCTTTGTGTGGGATTTAGCTCTAGGCAGTTTGGTTAAGCATGTAGCCAGGGGTCATCTGGTATTTCCTTACAGTGGAATAAGATTGCTTCAGCAAGATGTCTATGAAAGAGTGCAGAATCTTTTTGCTGGATATGCCCATGGTTTTCTAACTTTCTCTCTGCTGTAATGCCTATAACTAAGTGAAATGAGTTTTGAATGAAAACTATCACTGTGGCTTGGCAGTCTGAGTACGTAACACTCTCCAGAGGTTGGAATGGCCTTGCTCTTTAGCTGTTGATGGCTGAGTCTGTCATAAAGTGAAATAATCATGTTTTGTTACTGGGTTGCTTATCATCAAGATATTATATACTTTTATGTATTGCTTTTAGTAAAAAATATTTGAAAAAGTTTATTTTTCTAAATGACAAATATTTCCAAGTAATTTGTCAACTGTTCACTTACTCTTCACACGTGTCCTAAGTGAAACATATTTCATTCTAGAAGACAATATGTAAGAGCAGGTTTGGCTGCATTAGCAGTAGGAAGGCCAGTAATTCCTATATTATAAATACTTTAAATAACTTCCATAGAAAGGCAGCACAGATTTCAAATACATATGCAATAGTTTTTTTTGTTTTTTTAAGGATCATGAAATTATGAACATCTGTTTAATTTTGCCTTAATTTTTCCTACTGTTTAAAGTATTCCATACCTTATAAATTTTTCATGGCTTTCAGTTATAGGAAGTCCAGGTTCATCCTACGTTAAAAAAAGAAAATAAAAGCAAGAATAATGCAAGCTTTGAAAATACAGAACAAAAATATGCCGTCACTGAGTTTTATTAATCCCTTATTTCATTCTTCAATCAATAATTACAATAAATCCTCTTTTAAGTTTTATTTAAATTGTCATTTATGTTACATTCTTTTTCTTGACAGAAGGACTAACTATATTGAAAAATAAGTAAATCAATAAATCAGTGGTGAGTGAAGCATTTTTAACATGTAGAGCAGAATAAAACAAAAGTCATTCATTTTTAGTTTAAAAAGCCAGCTTGTAATCTACCTTTACTATTCTTGAAATATGACAAAATATTCTCCTCAAATGAAATCTTGATTGTTTTTGGCAATGGAAAATCTCTCTCTGATGTTCTGTGTTCCTACTCTCTGCTTATTGCATGCCTCCATGTGCAAAGTTCAGTTCTGTTCCATTAGGTTCCACCTGAAGACAAAGGTGCCTATGTGTGCTTGAGCCCAGGAGGTCAAACACATCCTGGGCAGCATCCAAAGCAGTGTGGGCAGCAGTCAAAGGAAGGGATTCTGCCCCTCTGCTCTGCTCTGGTGACACCACACCTGCAGTGTCCATCCATATGTGGGTTTCCACGTATGTGAAAGATGTGGGAAAGACCTGTTGGAGTGGGCCCAGAGGAGGGACACAAAAGTATTCAGAAGGCTGAAACACCTCTCCTGTGAGGAAAAGCTGGGGGAATTGAGGTTGTTAAACCTGAAGAAGTGAAGGCTCCAGGGATACCATATTCTAGCCTTCCAGTATCCAAAGGGGGCCTGTAAGGAAAGGTAGGAGCAAACCTTTTAGCAGACCTGCAATTAACAGGACAGACAAAGGGCAATGGTTTTAAAGAGCTTTAGAGGAGGTTTAGATTGAACACAAGGAAGAAATTTTTACAGTGACGATGGTGCAACACAGAAACAGATTCCCTGGAGAATCTGTGGACGCCCCATGCCTGAAAGTGTTAGAAGTGCTAAAAGTAAGGTTGGGTGGGGCTTTGATGCAACCTGATCTCGTGAAAGATGTCTGTATCTATGGCAGGGGGTTGGGCTAGGGGATCCTTGAAGGTCCCTTACAACCCAAATAATTTCATGCTTCTCTGGATATCTTAATGTGAAAATGATGAAAAAAATAGACTAGGGAGATAATTTTGTCATCGTGAAAAGAACCACAGCCATGTTACCTGGAGTGGTGGGCAGAACTGTACACAGCTGTAGAATGTCTGGTAATACCTTATTGAAGAAAGGGGATAATGAGACTTGTTTCATTGTCTCAGAAAGATGTTTTCCTTCAGATTTTTCTCCATTCCTTGTGAAGCCTTTTTCTTTGTGATGCAGACAGCTAGAGTAATTCTAGAACACATATTCATTTTCACAATTATGCATCTCAGATGCTGCACACTAAGATAAAGAAATGGCCAGCAATGTCAAAGACAAAGATTGAAAATGTGAAAATGGAAGAACCACCTCTTTGTAGGCTGAGGAAAAATAAGATAGAAGTGAGGAAAAAGATCATACATATGTGGGAGTACAGTAACAGTTGCATATGGCTGAAAAGAATGGACTGACAAGAAAATGAATAAACAGAATTCTACTAAGACCACTGCAGGGAAAAAAGGATTAGTATCAGGGAGCAGAGAAGTCAAAGCCTTGAGCATTTGTGGAAGAACAGGAAGAAGATTACTGGTGTTTATATGGAAAAGTTGAGGATAAAAGAGGAAAATACAGGTTGCAAATGGGTGGTTGTCACAGTTCTCCTGCACAGGTCTTCTGTGTTGCACCTCTCTAAATTAAACAGTGTCCAGAAAGTTTCCTGGGTGCTAGCAATACTACTATATCTGTTAAAATAATTTAAATGGTCCTTGAAATGGCTTTAATGCACTTCCTAGTCCAGTAGCTTAGCATACATCAAGCACTGTTCTCAGTCAGCTGTCTTCAGGCACACACCCTATTTGGGAGTTAAAAATATTTCATGAAGTCCTTTGTTCCAGATTGCAGTCCTGAGCACATTTCTTTTACCACTATAGATGTAACCAATCCATCTTGTTCTGAAGAGCAGCAGTGGCTAGAAGTCATAATTTTTCTTCCAAAACACTGAAAAAATTAGATTTAGTCACAGGTAGACACACAGGAAAGAGTCCAGGAGACAAGTTCTCTGAGAAAAACCCAAATAGTCATGGCATATACACAGCAATCTGCTTTGCCAAATGGCATTAAAAAAGAGTTGCAGTTTCCCAAATGTCAGAGGGAAATGATGCAACTGCTCTGGTGTAAAGGCTGTGTGCTGCTGTTTAGGCAGTTGGGCTAGATGGTTGCTGTAGGTCCTTTCCAAGTGAACCATTCTATTGTAATGGACACTGAAGAGGCAGCCCTACAGTCATGCAAAGATTTTCTTCCACCCTAAGCAAATAAAATGCAGTTCTTTTCCCTCCTTATTATTCCAGAACTTGATTTCTTTCAAACCCTTCAATTTTATCACTGTGGATAGTCTCACATGCTGTGTGTACACTTACAAGGGCCCTAGGAATAAGGGAATGTACATGAAACCACTTTTTGCTTTATTCTTTTCTGTATAACTTCACCTGCAGTTTTCAGCAGCTCTTTCACATAGCCATAAAGGAAGGCTGAGTCAAAGAATTAAATGCATTTTATTCTTCACAGCATGTAAAGTATGTAATTAGAAAGAACACAGCCTATTTGAGGTCACAGATTGCAGAGGAAAACAGCATTTACTCTCAGCCCACAAAAGGTCTTGATTTTGATTGACTTAATTTGGACCCCTAAGGTTCTGGGGGAGAAGGAGAGTTCAGTTTCCTTTGTTTTGTTTTGGGGGTTTTTAAAGAGCTAGTTCCCATGGAGTAATTTTGAATATTACAGAGAAAAAGTTAAAAAGCCTTTTTCAAAGACTCCATTTGTTCCATAATGGAAACATTTGAGCATTCAAAGCTCAATTAGATCTACACTTTAAAAGTATTTTCTAAAAGGACTCTTTACAAGAGCTAAAGAAGTACTCTTTTCCTCTTTTTACACCAGGATTATCCTACTCACTTCAAGGAATTTATGGACTAAGTATGTAGAAAAATATAAGAGCAGTATTTTAATTTAGCTGTTTACCCTATATTACAAAATTCTGTGCTGCACAGGCTTATAGATCTCCCCATTTTTTTAGGACAGGATAAGTACACACACCCTTAAGATGTTCAGATAGTGCTCAAAAAAAGCTAGGCAAGGATCCCCATATCCTTAGAATCATAAAAACATTTAGGTTGCAAAAACCTTCCAGATCATCAAAGGCATCTGTTAACCCAGCCCTGCCAAGTCCACCAATAAACTGTGTCCTTCAGTGCCACATCTACACATCTTTTAAATGGCAGTGGGGATGGCGACTCTACCACTTCCCTGCGGAGCCTTTTCCAATGCTTGAAAACCCTCTCCATGAAGAAACTCTTCCTGATAAAGTCTAAACCATCCCTGTTGAAACTTGAGGCCATTTCTGCGTGTCCTATTACTTGATACTTGGGAGAAGACACAAACAACCACTTTGCTATAACCTCCTTTCAAGCAGTTGTAGAAAGCAATCATTTCTACGATTCTAATCTCTACAACTCCTTTTCTACAGACTAAACACTCCTCCTGGCTCACTCAGCCACTCCTCATAAGATTTATGCTCCAGACTCTTCACCAGCTCTGTTGCCCTCCTCTGGACATGCTCCAGCCCCTCAATGTCCTTCCTCTAGTGAGAGCCCTAGACCTGAATGCAGGATTTGAGGTGTGGCTTCACCAGTGCAGAGCACAGGGGGACAATCCCTGCCCTGGTCCTGCTGACCACACCATTGCTGATGCAGGCCAGGATGCCACTGGCCTTCTTGGCCACCTGGGCACAGCTGGCTCATGCTGAGCTGCTGTTGACCCACAGTTCTGAGTCTTCTTCTGCTGGGCAGCTTTCCAGCACCTCTTCCCCCAGCCTGAAGCACTGCCTGGGGTTGTTATGGCCAACATACTTGTTACCCTGTATGTGCAGAATTAAATGCATCAACTCAGAAAATTTTACACTGTAAATGCTGGACAAAGCTGATGGGGTGCAAATGAAGAAAAAAAGAGCTCTGCTTACAAAACTCAAGATTTTTCAGTCATTTTCTCACTAAGGGTCATATTTACCATCATTCAGCAACACAGGCTCTTAGGACACCTATTCAATTTATCAGTTACATTGAATTATTTAGGCAATATAACGATCAGTAAATGGTGGAAGTTTGCAAATCAGATTATATTATGCACTGGGAGCATAGCCTACCCGCAGGATCTCACTCCCTTTTAATACACACTCACCCTGCACTAACAGCACCTCAGTGCCTTCCACAGTTTTGTTGGTTTATTCTTGTAATTACTGAAACCTCTCTGCAAGCTCGATGTTTCTTTGCAAATTGGGGTTACATAGTCAGATTGTGCACCTTTCCTCTTCTCCTCTCAACATGTCTCTAATCAACCTTGGACCTTGAATTCAGGTGTGTATCCCACAAGGTGAGACAAATTTCAGAGCAAAAATTTCTATTTAATCTGTGGAACTCATGCTAAGATCTGTACTGAAATTCCTTTTACTATTTACTTTTTATATCCCTAAAACATAGTAAATTTTGAAATGAAACAGATGAAGATAGGTGTCTTGAAAACATAATTTTTAAAAAGAAGCAAAAATAAACAACCTAGGAGATTGAATTGTGGTATCTTTTTTAGTATGCCATTGGAAGTCTTCTCTATAAAATAAAGTCCATTTATCTGAAACTGAGGAATAGACATTTAAGGTAGATTTGTCTCATTTTGAACTATCACATTAATGGAAATCATACTCTGTTGTTCATGCCTTCTAGTTCCTGGAACAGCTTAAGGACATCCCATAATAAAAGATTTCATGCCACACACCTCTTAACAGGTGTCAGTGGGGCAGTTTACAAAGTAAGGAAAGCATAAACAGGGCAAGGGCTTTTATGCTATGACTAAATTCATTTTTAGACAAAGTGTTTTAAAAGCATGAGGGCAGCTGAGTGCTGAGTAAATTTGCATTTGAAAATGTACCCATTTATTCTCCTCCTTCAGTTCTTCAGATACAATGAGTCAGGCCAAATGCTGACGTAAATGAAATCCAGGCCACTCAATTCAGAACATCCCACAGGTGAAGGCTGTGCTAAGCCAACAGTCCTGGGAAGTTAATTAGAAGCTGGATCCAGCAAATACTTAGTCATAATTTCTCCAGGAAAATCATGGATTGAAGGGCTCAAAATAGCATGGCCAGATGCTGTCTTCTGGATCAAGCAGTGTGATTGTGGCCTGTTTCAACTGCTCCTTATTTTTCACCTTTTGGAGATTTCCTATTCTGTAGCTTTTCTTAGCTCAAGGGCTGGATGGAAGTGATTTTTAACGTGCACCAGGCATACCCAAAACAGGAAAGGGAAGGAAATATTGAAATGGCACTGAAAGGGATTGCTTTCCTTCCTGGGTCTGCCAGGTAACTTCACACATTTTTTAAAACACATGTAGCTATTTTTTTATATAGTAAATGGTTTTCAATTGTGCAAGGGAACAAAATGATGAGGGCACTCCTAGGTAGTTTGGCATCATGATCTTAAAAACACAGCTTTCTCATACGTGTGTTCTCATTTGAAAAGTACTGAGAAGGGAAAGAAAAAAAATCACCCATCAAATGAGTATCTCAAAATTATTACTATCATTGACAGGACAAGCTGTTTGATACTGAAGCACACCAAAATGATGACTTTTTTTTTTTTTTTTTTCATTTTAAAATCTTCCTTTTGAGAAAGAAATGAAAAAAAAAATCAGTTCATTCACTTGAAAGAAATTTCCTTTTTAAAAGAATTTTAAATCACAAAAGTGTAATCATAAATATACATCCTGAAAAGGAAAAATAGTGATTTAGGGCAGCTTCTTTCTCACCAGAAGTGCACTATCACTTATATCTAAAGTTGATAGTTAAAAACTATCTAGTGATGCCCTGCAGTCATAAAATTGCTAATATACATTACTGAAAATCAATTTTCATTATATTGTGTCCATATTTTTTTTAAATGCAGACATTAGTTTTGGTGTAAAACAGTATGGAAATTGTAGTGATACAGTCATGCTATCTCTTAGAAAGAAAGACTACTCTTATTTGTAGTGCAAAATGCCCTCTTTAGTAGACACTGGTTATTGAGATAGTGGAACAATGCAGTGAGAGAGAAACATTAAACTTCTTTACAAAAGGAATCATTAACAGACCTTGTATGCATTTTTTTTTTTGTATAAATACAACATTCCTATATCTTTTGGGATAGAAGGAGGAGAAAGAAATCAAAGATCACCACAATATCTAAGAGGGTTTTAAAACATAAAACTTTTAGAATATCTACTAATGATCTGACTTATAGGAAACAATATCTGTCATAATAACTTGCCCATCAATTAACAAATAGTCATAGAATAATTTCAATTTTAAATCAAGGCTCAAAAGGGTATTTGGTTTTCTTAAACACTTAATTCAGAGGAAAATACTGGGTTTTTTTTCAGCTTACACTACTCAAAAGTAATTTCAGGACTCACACAATCACAGACCTAAGCAGTAATTACAGCTAACATTTATATGAATTGACAATACCACACTGAAAGGGAGTGAGCAAATCCTTCACTGAGCATCCTGTGCCAGGCATTGGCAACTTCCCTAGGGTAGGAGAAGACTTTCATTAACTTCACCGCTATGAATGTTGGGGGAAAAAACCCACTAAAATCCTTGTTTCTTAATGGTCTACTGTAATGCAGAAGCCAGAAGAGAAAATGAATGATTGAAACATTTTCCACATGCTTGGGATAGAATGTCTTAGTTTTGTTTCCATATGTATAAGGTAAGACTTTCTGAAATTTATACATGGCCTAATGTTTTGAAAAATGATTCCACATACAGGTTAGATGCTGTAGTTATCAACAAGATCCACCAAGCTATCTGAATGGAAACACAGAATAAATTGAGACAAAGCATCATAAGTTTTTGCAATAAAAACAACTTCTCTGTCAGTGCACATGCCAAAAAGTTGGTGTTACAATAATGAACATTGCTGAACACTGGAGCATATTTAAATTATTCAAACCCTGCTAATTTAGGTTTAAATACTCAGCATTTCCACAAAAAGGATTGTGCAACACCCATATCAGTTCCCTAGTTTTCGCCAACTTTTTTTTTCACTATCCAGTAACATCTGAGGAGTTAAAAGGCTGCATTAATAAGACATGTACCTTAGCAAAGGCTTCCAAAACTGCATGTGTACGATGGATCTCTCTCAATATTCCATTACCTCACTAAAGATGATTTACTTGTAGAAATGTGGTGTAAAAAGTTGCTACTAATTAAATGAAAACTACTTATTTGGCTATTACAGATTGGTAGTGAAATTTGTGTCAATTTTGAACATAGGATGGACTTATTTTAAGAGCTGCTCAGCATCTGATGTTCTTTGGTGCCTACAAGAACTGCGTTAATGATAGCTGCCTACTCAAACAAATGTTGGAGGACTGTGAACCATTACTTATATTTAGGTTTTAACTTTTAGCAGAAATGTGTGGGTGATACAAAGGAAGAGACGTTCTAAAGATATCATAAAACAAGTATAGATTTTCTGATGAGCTTGGACAGTCTAGATCACTTTGTTTTAAATGGATTTCTGTCAGAAATTATTTAGGTATATCCTGATGGGTTGGATGGGATTACCTGTAGTACTTGTATTCCCTGCAGCTTTATAATTCTACAGATAAGAGAATAAACATTAGAGGTTGGGATAAGAGTAGAATTGTCCCGTTTCCTCAGCAAGATTTAAGTACCACAACTAGAATAGTTTTCTAACATTTAATGGTTTCATTTGGAAATTGTGATATTTCATCCCAGTGTACTGAAAGATTTGGCTGATGCTGTTGAGAGACCTCTCTGAGCTATTTATTAATGGTCTTGGGAATATGCAGAGGTTCCAGATGACTGGAAGCTTGCAAATGTTATTCAAATCTTCAAGAGGGCAAGAAAGACCTTGGTAATTATAAACCTGTCAGTCTCACTTCAGTGCCTGGTAAAATTATGGAGGAGATTGTTGGGGGAATTATTGAAAAACACTTGAAAACAATGCAGTCATCACTCAAAGTTAGCATAGGTTCTGGAAGACTAAATCATGCTTCTCTAAGATAATTTAGTTTTATGACGGGTTTACCTGACCAATGGATAAAGAGAAGGTACCAGACATAATTGGTTTTGTGGGTTTTTTGGCTTCTTTTGTAAAAGCTCTTTATACTCTTATGGCATCCTTCTATAAAACTACCCAGTCATGTATACAATACAGTCAGTGACCAATTGGCTGAAGAGTTGGACCTGAAAAGTGTTGGGAGGCATGAGTTAAAAAGCAGACGTTGGTGAGACTGGGAATTGCTCAAGTGACTTTGCAATAAGGAATAACTCTTGATTAGCCTGTGTGAACAGCAGGCCAGGGATCTTCTAGCATGGACCCTGTTTAACAGTGCCTGTGTCTCTGCTTGTGAGCCTCTGCCCAGGTATTGCTTTACCTGGTTAACAAGATAACAAAAATAAATTTACTCTATCCATTCTAGCCACAAGTTTGTGGTTGTCCCAACTGCCTGCCTGTGCTGACTCATACAAAGAGTTGCAGTAAATGGGGCAACTCTTGGTTGATGGCCAGTCACTAGTGGTGCTCTCCAGGGCTCAATTTTATGGCAAGTTCTCATCAACATTTTTATCAGACCTGGATGCTGCAAGTTAATGCACAGTAAGCTCATCAACTAAGCTAAATTAGGAGAACCTAATTTTGACTAGGAGGGTCAGATTATTGACCTCCTCAAAGACAGAGGCCTTTATAGAGAGACCTTCATGGATTAAAGGGCTGGGCAGTCACCAACCACATAAATTTTAACAAGTGCAGATGCCAGATCCTGCATGTGGGATGGTGTAATCCTGGATGTGGGTATAAGCTGCGGGCAAAGGACTGGAGTGCAACCTTGCAGAAAGAGAAGCTCTGGCAAGTTCAGTGCGAGTCAACAATGTGCACAGGTGGCCAAAGGGCCAGCTGTATTCTCTGGTACCTTAGGCCCAGTACAGCTAACCAGCTGGAAGGAGTGATATTCACACTGCAATCAGCATTGTTGCAGCCTTACCTCAAGTACTGTGTGCATCTTGATTTCCAAAATAAAGGATGAATATAAAAATATTAGAATGTATCCAATTTTTTAAGTTGTCCTTTGGGGAGTCATTTATCATTGTGGATTCTTTCAAACTCAGGGTAGTCTATGATTCTATGAATCCTGGAAACTGGGGTAGGAGAGAAAGCATTTGTCAAGGAAACGTAAAAGAAGGATTAATAATTTTAAATTACAGTATGTACTTCAATTCCGAAACAAATAGTATGGTTTATTGCCTGAATTTTTCACTACTTTAAAAATTTTAAACGTATGTATGTTCATAAAAATGCATTTATCAAATTCTTAAATGTACTAATTAGGCATCCTCATGTTGTGAGAATGATATGAACTACTTCTATGCATCTGGAATTTGATCAAAAATTAAAAGGGACAAAATCCCCAATACTTAAAGCCACATCCAACTTGGTTTCTATGAATTATAAGTTAAATATATATCTCTGTCTTAGAATAGATTTCACCGTATTCTTTACTGTTTGAATTTCTTATACAAAGACTTAAAGCAGGTCTTACATAGCAATTTTATTTATTTTTTACATTTATTCTCAGAATTCTCTTTTATTATATTCACCTAGATACAATTTTGATTTTAGATTGTGATTTACTGTCAAATGCATTATTTAGTATTTTGTGCTTTATAGTGTAATGGTGTAGACTTTATATCAAAACATTTCTTGTGTTGACTGCACTGTATTTTCCTCAGTATTGTGTATTTCAATCTATTTTTAGGTATGCAAAAATATATGTAAAACCTTTAGAAATATTCTTTTGCACTTTCTTATTTGACAAGTGTTTCTTATGAAATATTCCATTTAGGTGATTGAAAGGGATTTTAAGGAAAAGGTGATTTATTTATACTCAAAAATGACAATTGACTTTTTTCCCTATATGTAGTGCAAAATATGCACTACGTATTTTGTAGAGCACCCATTTTGAAGATAAGAAAATGACTTTTGAGCATTATATTCATTTTTTCCTTATTTACTTTTGGGCTATCATACTAAGTTCTGGTTATAGTGTAACAAGTATTTTCTAACCCATGTAAATAAATTATATATCAAATTAAACATCACAGTTTTTGGAAAAAGAACCTATTATGGTTTTTATGTCTTAATGGGCTAGTCAAACTTGCAAGGACCATTGTGTTTGCTTTTAACTAAAGATGCTGAATATGGTTTTTAATTAAAGTCTTTTAGGATAGATTTAGCATTAACAACTGTTTGGGACAGTTACCCTGTGATATATCACAGAAGTGAGTAAAGATACTGCTTTGCATGAAAAAAGATGTTCTAGAGAACAGTGCAGTGGGAAAGCTTAATGATTAATGCCTACCATTAAGATATACCCATCATCTGCATATATTCCATCTTTCTTCCAGTAGACCTTGAAGACCTATTCAACCCACCTGAGCGTATTCTCAAACAAATCTGTTTGTAATATGAAGATAATACATTTCCAGACAACAGCAACAGAACAGATTGCCTAGCAGAGGGCAGGAAATAATTCAGCAGCCTTTTCTTTAGACAAATGAAGCAACTTGCCAGCTTAGAAATTTTTTATTGCTTTATCTCATTGGCAGACTTTTCTGTTTGTGCAACAGAGTTCATTTGCCCACAATACACCTCAGATCTGGCTAAGCTAATGAAAGCTCCAAACCCTTAAAATATGCAAAGCCATTACATTACATCCCAACCGACTCTACAATGAACAAAACCAATAAAATTAGAAGCATGGATACTTGGATACACAACCATCAAAGCATTTACTTCCCATCTTACTAGTTGTTACCTGGGAGAAGAGACAGACCCCTGCCTCACTACACTCTCCTTTTCGGTAGTTATAGAGAGCAGTAAAGTCTCCCCTCTTTTTCTCCAGGCACGAGAAAAAGTAATGGGAAACTGCCTAATGAGCTCTTTCTCTTTTACTTGAGTGTATTTTTATTTTATCTGTAAAGACATCTTCATTCTATTTGTGAACTAGTACTCTGAATTAATCAATTTCTTTTGTGCAAAAAAGAAATTATTGCTTTCTCCAAAATGCATTATAATTCTGAAATTTTTTGCATAAATTTTCATGGCATGCTCAAATACAATATTTATGTTTTTTACTATGAGACATTCTGTAAAGATTTTATTTAATGTTGCTTAGATTTGCAACAAAACTTTATTAGCAGTCAGAAATAGATTTATCTCATTGACTTCCCTGCATACCAGTCTGCCATCAGGAAGAGGCAGCTACACTTTAGAAGTAATTCAAATATTAAAATTACATTCTTCTTACTTATCTGCCATCATCTCTTTTCACCTCTGCATCTGTAGTGCTTTGTGAAATGCCCTTTTCCATCCAGATGTTTGCTAGACTGAATGCTTAAATAATGAACTGCATTGCAAATACTTTTGGAATTGATTTATTGCAATATTCACATAAAGTGGCAACAGAGGAGAGGAAGAAAAGAAATGAAGTGATTAATTATATGCACTTCAGAGGTGAAAGCTCTTATTTTCTCCATCTAACTGTTGCTTCCACAAAATTCAAAAAAGGCTCTTAAACTGGATTAACACAAGAACACATTTCTGACTAAATAAAGCTTTTTATGGTCTTTCTGACATTTTATACTTTTCTGTCAATGCAAGCAGTCCAGTGTTCATGGATGTGCTATGCCCAAATTGGAATTTGGGCATGTCTCTTTTATGAGTGCAGAACTGGTTTTTTGGATTGTGTTTTTTCTTTTGTTGTTGTGGTGTGGATTTTTTGGTTGTTTGGGGGTTTTTTGTTTGTTTGTTTGTTTTGTTTTTTAATATCTGTAATGAAGATACCGAAATCTCAGTCTTTCTAAATTTCCTGAATCCTAGAACAACAACAGAAGATGCAGCAATTTAATTTCAAATTAAGAGTTTAAAATGGGTCTTCATGACACTGTTTCTATATCAGAAGCATTATGTTGATTAAATTGGATAGCTATGCTGTAAGTGATTATTTCCAAATGTAGGTAAGTTGTGGAAGCTGGAGAGAGCTTCATTAACACAGAAGAGCAGGAAAAACATTTTGAAATCAGACTGGTTTGTTTCTGGTATATCTTTTGTTGTGACAAGGGATCATTTTGAAGTTATCTGGCATGAGGTTTTGATTGCCAAGGACCAAAGAACAAAACTTCAACAAAAATATAATAAAAAGGCTCATTTCTGTCTGTGTCTGTTTCCTCAGGAAACGGTTCACTGATGCCCTTGAAGATTGTTAGGCACTGGAGCAATTGGCAGTCTGAATAAAAGCCCTCAAAAACAGCATATCAAATTTCTTTTTCTTAATTTATGACTAAAATCCAACAGAAACAGAATACTCTTTGAGGTTTCATTGTGACTAAGGGAGAAACAATGCCATTGAGAAAAAGGTTATCATGAAACAGCACCATGCTTTTACAGGTTCTGTTAAAGAATAAACCTGAGGTGAGCCAAAACTCTAAATCAGCAACTGCCATCAGATGGTAGATGAAAATGGAGTAAAAAACTGAAATGCAGATTTTTTCAATGACAAAATCATCACAAAAGAAATTAAGGTTTCTAAGCAATAAAGTAGGACCTTGTACCACCATGGGCAATAGGGTGCTCTCTACAGTTAATTAGATCCCACTGGGGGTGGAACATCAATTTTCCCACCCAATATGTGATAGGAGTTTGAGGAAACATTTTATTTGCCTAGGTATTCACCCATGGACCTTTCTTGTGGAGCTTAAGGTGCATTCCTTTCCTTTTCAAATGAATCAAAGGTTGTTCTTTTAAAACCTTATCTGAAATATTGCAGCTGCCTTTTCCACGGTAGCTTGGGTGTTACAGCACTTAGAGAAGATGGGCAGAGCAGCATTGATTCCCTCTGCTCTCTGAGTAATTTCTAGGTCACTTTTGTTTCCTCCTCAATGTCTGATCTCTTCACCAGGCTAGCTATCTCAGGAGGATTTTCCTTACTTCTGAAACTGAGGCACTTCTTATAAATATTACTACAGACAGAGAAGACATCATGATACAAGAAGAACATGGACCCGCTGGAGTGAGATCCAAGGAGGGCCACAGAGATTATAAGAGGGATGTAATGCTCTCATATGTAGACAGACTGAGAGAATTGGGATTGTTCAGCCTGAAGAAGGCTCTGGGAAGGCCTTATAACATCCTTTGAGCACCTAAAAGGGACCCTCAAGAGAACTGTTTAGGAACTTTTTACATGTAGGGCATGTAGTGATAGGGCAAGGAGTAATGGCTTTAAATGGACAGAGGATGGTTTTAGATTAAATATTAGGAAGAAATTTTTTTACTGTGAGAGTGGGGAGACACTGGCACAGGTTGCCTAGAAAAGTTGTGGATACCCCATCTCCAGAAGTGTTCAAGGCCAGGCTGGATTTGGCTTTGAGTGACCTGCTCAAGTAGAAGGAGTCCCTGGGACACCAAGGGAGGCTGGAACTAGATGAGTTTTAAGGTCTCTTCCAAGAAAAACCATCACAGAATTCTATGATTTTATAATCTTATGAGAGAACATTATCCTTTGAATCAGCTGATTCCCGTGAGAGATAGTCACAGTTTTTTTCCTATCTTGAAGGCTCCAAAGACATTCTATCATCAGACACCTTGTGCTCTCAATGGCACAATCACTATGTTAAATTTAGGCACATCTGGGCACATAAAGAACCTGACCATGGTATCTAGTGACATGCAGTGTTCAAAAACAGACGATAATACAGGTTTTTAACCATCTCTGGAGTTAAACAGATGCAGCTTAGCAGTTCTCAGGACCAATAAGGCGCAAGTATCTTCCAAGTCTTTCTTAAGCCACATAAATTCTTTTTTTGGATCTGACCTATAGCTTAATCCAGATTTCTTTCAAAATCCACTTATTTATAGCTGCCCATTATGGTATATGACATAATGCATAAACATCAATTTGCTCAGATGGACATACACTGTCCCACTTTGACTTGGGGAGGAGAGAGGGACACAAAGTGTACTAGAAGTTTGTAAATGTTGCAGACAAAGTAAAATTTATGTGATGTGCAGGCAAAGCTCCTGGTGATTTGTTCCTTCCATACACTTCAAGAGCCTATTCTGAGAGAATTAATCTATTGCCTATTTCTTGGAAATTCTTTCCATGAACTAAGTTTTGAATGTAAAAAAAAATTAGTTTTATACAAATTTGAAGAATAGTGAGCTTAAAAATAGTCACAGTTATATACTCAGGTCTCTAATGTGGAACAGTAGGTTACTGCTGCTTTTTACCCTTTATTACAATAAAGTGTTTTATTTTGCTACTTCAAATATCCCTTGACTATTGGTACCAAGAAACATGCAATAATATAATGGCACATGGCAGAACTAATGTTCATAACTGAAAGGGAGCAGTTTATTTTTGGAACCAATACTTTAAAAATGCAAATGTATAGATATTAGAGCTAATTGTGATTATATGGATTTCGTATTTTCAGCTTTAATACATTTTTCTTCCTTATAATAAATCCAAAAAAAATTATGCCTACTAGATTTTTCGTGGGACAAGAAGGGTCTCATCCATAACAAAAAACTCTTCCTCACTTCCCCCCAAACCCCTGGTAGAGTGCATCCTGTAAGTCAACAAATTTTCAACCTCAGATTTAGAATATGGATTGAAAATCAAGATTCAAAATTGCAAATTCATTTCCCATTTTTCTTCAGGAGATTCTTATTTTAAAATAATTGTCAGACCATTTTTAAGACTGCCTCCATATATGGTATATGCTCTTCCTCTTGCATAGTCTTGACCCAGAACCCCTTATTTTCCAGAATATTCAAACAAAACACGTCCTGAAGTGATCACAGACTGAGACATGGTCAGGATAATGCCACTACAAAGCTGGAATGCCATTAAGCTACACAAAGAAGTTAATACCACTTTGAAATAAATACTCAGATTAAACAATGGAATGTGTGGAAGATAAATTATCTGTATAAAAGAAACTACTGAAAATATCACCATGAGCTTGAATAAATGTCAGATCTTTGCCATCTAATTTTCTGCCTTATGTGTTGTTTATTTGAGCCTCACAATTTCACAGGGATCTCTTTCAACTTCCTTACAGTTCAGTCTTTTCCTCCAGTGATCATTCTTATGGCACAATAGGTTTTTTCAACCTCATACACATTCTGTTCTGTGCTGGTTTTCCACCCACCCTTCCCTGGTAACTAACAGCACAGCAGCCCACTCTCAGCAGCTCTTTTCACAGATGAAATATAGATCTTGTAATTGCAATACAGCTTCAAATTCCTTGGACTTCTCATATATTCATCTGAAAATTTCACTGCCGTAGTTATCAGAATCTTTACTTTTACACTTAAGAAATAAAATATCCATTTTTAGATCATCATAGAATCACAGAATTATTTGGGTTAGAAGGGACCTTAAAAGTCATCTAATTCCAATCCCTCTGATATGGGCAGGAACATCTTCCACTACACCAGGTTTCTCAAAGCACTACCTAACCTGACCATGAACACTTCCATGGTCAGGTGGAAGCATCCTGACCATGCATCCACAGGTCATGGATGCTGTGGATCCATGGATCATCCACAGCTGGATGGAGCATCCACAGCTTCTCTGGGTAACCTGTGGCAGTTATCACACCACCTTCATGGCAAACAATTCCTTCCATATATCTAAAACTACCCTCTGTCTGTTTAAAGCCATTCCCCCTTGACCTAGCTGGGTCACATCAAGCTTCTCATCTACCAATACTCAAAGACCATCAGTTTCTCTTGATCTATGCTTTTCCTAGATGGACCATACTATTTTATAGCAGTTTTCAGTCCTCTAAGTTACTTCTAGCACATAACAACTGAGTAATGTTCATTTCTTGAATTGCCTAAAAACCAATATTCAAAAGCATACATATATTACTTGATTAAGCACTCTTTGAGATCGATGCTAAAGTGCTTATTTTAAAATATAGAGGGAAAAATATTAGACAAAAAAAGCCACTTGTGAAAATTTTAACCTCAGGGCCTTTGTTTGTTTGTTTGTTTTTGGTTTTTTTGTGTTTTTTTTTTTTTTTAATACACTGTCCTGAAAATACAGATGTCACAGAAAATAGATCAATTTTATTTCTAAAAATGTATTTCTCCTATCTGCTTCTTCAGACCTCACCCCTCTAACCACAAAACCATGAAGACAACCATGTGCAGACAATTTCTGAAGCTCCACGGAACCTTCCATCAGGTATGTTATTACAAAGATTCCTCTTTGTAGTCTCAGTGCATCCCCACACACTGTTACACATCCTTCATTTATAAGTCTGAATCACAACACGTAGCAGCCAAAAGACCTCCCACAATCTAAAAAGATTATTTTCATGGGATGTTTGGGCTACATGTCAAAAATGTTTTATCATATATTATATCCAGAATAAACAATGGATTGTACCTTCAAGATGTAAGACAGAGGAGATGAAAAGTCCACTGAAACCAAAAGCACACAGTTTAACAACAGCCAATCAGTAAATCATGAACTACAAACGTTCATGATCCAGTCAGTACAACTATTTTTTTTTTAAATATTTGTTTAAACTATTACATAGTACTTCTATTTATATACATTGATTTTATTTCTACAGGCTATTTACATATTCTTTTCCTCATGCTGGGGTGGGTTTGTTTAAACATCCATTTCTCACTAAGATATTTTAACTCAAAGTTTGTGTCAAAGAAATATTCAGATGTTACTATATAGTACATGCATTACTGCATGTTACACTCATTTCTATTTCAGTCAGATTAAGGAAGCCCAAGAACTTTACTATTTATAAGGGACATAAGTTCAAGAATCAAAATACCATACATAACTTATTAATGGCAGTTAATTTCTGTGATTTTTGGGGTGTCTACATTCAGGACTGTGATGCCAATTACATATTGCCAAGAGGCACATTTTCATATACACATTCAATATAAATTTAATAATATTAATCAGATTTTGGTCAAAATATCTACTGATATGTTAATAATTAGGTATGTAAAAAAAAATGAAACCATTCTTCTCTTGGTGAGTCAAAATATGCAATAAGGGTGTGTGTTACAATCTGCAAAATAACTTTACTTGTCTTGTTCTGGGTCAGATGGTCAGCTGATGAAAAAGAAATTCCAGGACATATTCCACATAATTTAAGACACAAACCTTTGTTCCGTGATTCCTATTTCTTGCACAGTCAGGCAGAATGCTTGCTCTCATCTCTCTCTCTGTAAACAGAATTTACCACTATCTAAACCACAGAGCTTTTATTTATACTCAAAACCAAACTGGAAAAAACAAAACAAAACTCAGAAATCAAGATATTTGGGGTTACATTATAGCTGGTTATGTTATATTGTGTTATGTTATTAACATTTATATGAACTACTAAATATTTTAAACTCCCACACCTTAAACATAAGTAAAACATAAAGGGTCAATCTTCAAAAAAATGCTGTTTCAAAAAAAAAAAGGGAAGTTAAATCAAGAATTGCAAAAAAGTTTGAGCAAGATATTCTGACATTATTTTCTTTTTCAGTTTCTTTCAAAAATTTTTAATATTTCTCAGAGAAATGAAAGGACCTGAGTATGCATTAAATCTTATACCCCAAGGCCATGCCCAGACAGCCATGTGTGCAAACAGGGTCACACAGAATGAAAGCTGCCCACAAATGTCATTTGATTTCCAGAGCATCACACCAGAAATCAAACAGAAAAAGCATTAGCATTCATTTACTGGCTATCTTGTTTCTGTTTCTGGGTACATAAATATGCACTGAAACACTAGACTGTTGGGATTAGACTCAAGGTTATAATGAAGCAAACTCTAGAGTATTTTGTACTTTTTGGGGGTACTGTTTCTTTTCTGGTTTTTTTCCCTTCTTTTTTTTTTTTTTTTTTTTTTTTTTTCTTTATAATAGCTGTTCTGACTTTTCATAGATCCATTATCTTTATTGGCCAGGATTTCTACTGTCTTGGTTTGGAAAGACAGGTATCTGCCAGGGAAACTGAGGTTCCCCTAGGATGGAGAATACCAACCCCTCGCACCCCGACTAATTATAATTTTGCAATCAAGGGCTCTCAGGCAAAGAGGTTGGGAATAGGAATAACAGTTCTTTACTAGGAGGTTTAACAATACAAATATGATAGGAAACAAAACCACCCAACCAAACAAACAAATAAACAAATAAACAATAATTTTAGAAGAAAACTCTGACAAAGTCAGAGTTTCAATCTGACCCTGTGATTCAGGATGTTGAAAAAGACAGTCCAAACGTAAACAGTCCAAACACTTCTGGAGTGGCAGACGTGATCCTGTTGGAGCAGAGATGATTCTGCGAAGAAACCGGTTCAGGGGCGGCGAGGAGGGAGACAGGATGGCCAGCACAGGAGACAAAGAAGCTCTTCCCACACCGCCGCGAAGGAAGCGCCGCGCACCCCACTCCTGCAGCAGGGCCGAACCACTCCTGCAGCAGGGCCGAACCACTCCTGCAGCAGGGCCGAACCGCCAGCCCCCGGCCACCCCCCCCTCCCCCCCACCCCCCACCGCCAGGGCATGAGATGTATAGAAATGCAAATGCACCGCACAGGCTGGGGAAGGTAACAATGGCCTATCAAGGTGGGTCATCAGGCCTCAAAACAGATGTAAATAGAATACACAAAACCCAGCTCCACAACCCAAGACAACGTTCCACCCCTTATTCTATTACCATCTGTATCATACCTAAATTAATAAACTCCACTATACAGAATGAACCCTCACACTCAGTTCTCACTTAGGATTAGGTTTTCCTGTGGTACACAACTGGTTTTCCCATCTTTCTGCATCACCCACCAAGTGTTACCAGGTCCTTGAGCAAAAACAATCCCACGGGTGGGTTCACCTTTGCCCAAGGTGGGGTTTACCCAAACAGTCTTTCCTAAGATACCTCTCATATGTACTACAGGGACTTTGTCTCCATCCACTGTGTGCAAAGGGGTAGACTGGGCAGGACCAGCTCGATTAATAGACCCTCGGGTGTTGACCATCCAGGTGGCCTTTGCTAAGTTCACTTCCCAATTTCTGAAGGTCCCCCCGCCAAGTGCTTTCAGGGTGGTCTTAAGCAGTCCATTGCACCGTTCAACTTTCCCGGCAGCTGGTGCATGATAAGGGATGTGATATATCCATTCAATGCCGTGTTCCTTAGCCCAGGTGTTTATGAGGCTGTTCTTGAAATGAGTCCCGTTGTCCGACTCAATTCTCTCAGGGGTGCCATGTCTCCACAGGACTTGTTTTTCCAGGCCCAGGATGGTGTTCCGGGCGGTGGCATGAGGCACAGGATAGGTCTCCAGCCACCCAGTGGTGGCTTCCACCATGGTCAGCACGTAGCGCTTGCCTTGGCGGGTTTGGGGCAGTGTGATGTAATCAATCTGCCAGGCCTCCCCATACTTGTACTTGGACCACCGTCCACCGTACCAGAGGGGCTTCACCCGCTTGGCCTGCTTGATGGCAGCACACGTCTCACAGTCGTGGATAACCTGTGAAATACTGTTCATGGTTAGATCCACCCCTCGGTCTCGTGCCCACTTATAGGTGGCATCTCTGCCCTGATGACCTGAAGCATCATGGGCCCACCGAGCTAGGAACAACTCTCCCTTGTGTTGCCAATCCAAGTCTACCTTGGATACCTTTATCCTCGCAGCTTGATCTACTTGCTCGTTGTTCCGGTGCTCCTCATTAGCCCGACTCTTGGGGACATGGGCATCCACATGACGGACTTTCACAGGTAGTTTCCCTACCCTGATGGCAATGTCCTTCCACTCATCAGCAGCCCAGATTGGTTTTCCCCTACGCTGCCAGTTGGCTTTTTTCCACCTTTCCAGCCAGCCCCACAGAGCATTAGCCACCATCCACGAATCAGTGTAGAGGTAGAGCTTCGGCCACTTCTCTCTTTCAGCAATGTCCAGGGCCAATTGAACAGCTTTGAGTTCAGCAAGCTGGCTTGACCCACCTTCTCCTTCAGTGGCGTGTGCAACTTGTCTTGTGGGGCTCCATACGGCTGCTTTCCACTTCCGGTTCATCCCTACGATGCGACAGGAACCATCAGTGAAAAGAGCGTAGCGTGTTTCTTCTGCTGGCAGTTGGTTGTATGGTGGAGCTTCTTCAGCCCGGGTTACTTGTTCTTCTTCGTCAGTGAGACTGAAGTTCTCAGCTTCTGGCCAGTTGGTGATTACTTCCAAAATCCCAGGGCGATTCGGGTTACCAATACGGGCGCGCTGAGTGATGAGGGCGATCCATTTGCTCCATGTAGCATCGGTGGCATGGTGGGTGGAGGGAACCTTTCCTTTAAACATCCACCCCAGCACCGGTAGTCGGGGTGCCAGGAGGAGTTGTGCTTCAGTGCCAATCACCTCTGAGGCAGCTTGAACTCCTTCGTAGGCGGCCAAGATCTCCTTCTCTGTGGGAGTGTAGTTGGCTTCAGACCCTCTGTAGCTTCGGCTCCAGAATCCCAGTGGCCGGCCTCGAGTCTCACCTGGCACCTTCTGCCACAGGCTCCAGGACAGACCATGGCTCCCGGCTGCAGAGTAGAGCACGTTCTTTACCTCTGGTCCCGTCCTGACTGGGCCAAGGGCTACCGCATGAGCGATCTCCTGCTTGATCTGGGCAAAGGCGTGTTGCTGTTCAGGGCCCCAGTGGAAATCGTTCTTCTTGCGGGTAACCAGGTAGAGAGGGCTCACAATCTGACTGTACTCAGGGATGTGCATCCTCCAAAAGCCAATGGCCCCTAGGAAAGCTTGTGTTTCCTTCTTGTTGGTTGGTGGGGACATGGCAGTGATCTTATTGATGACCTCAGTGGGAATCTGACGCCGTCCATCTTGCCACTTCACTCCCAGGAACTGGATCTCTTGGGCGGGTCCCTTGACTTTGCTCTTCTTGATGGCAAAACCGGCTTCCAGGAGAATTTGGATGATCTTCTCTCCTTTCTCAAAGACTTCCATTGCCGTGTTCCCCCACACAATGATGTCATCTATGTACTGTAGATGGTCCGGAGCCTCACCCTTTTCCAGTGCATCCTGGATCAGTCCATGGCAGATGGTGGGACTGTGCTTCCACCCCTGGGGCAGCCGATTCCAGGTGTACTGCACACCCCTCCAGGTGAAAGCAAACTGGGGTCTGCACTCTGCTGCCACAGGAATGGAGAAGAAGGCATTGGCAATGTCGATGGTCGCGTACCACTTTGCTGCCTTGGACTCCAGCTCATACTGCAACTCCAACATGTCTGGCACAGCAGCGCTCAGTGGTGGCGTGACCTCATTCAGACCACGATAATCTACAGTCAGTCTCCATTCCCCACTGGGCTTACGCACAGGCCAGATGGGGCTGTTAAAAGGTGAATGAGCCTTACTGACCACCCCTTGGCTCTCCAGTTTACGAATCATCTCATGGATCGGGGTCACAGAGTCTCTGTCAGTGCGGTATTGCCGACGGTGCACTGTTGCTGTGGCAATTGGTACCTGTTGTTCTTCAACTCTTAGCAGTCCCACAGCAGAAGGGTCATCTGAGAGACCAGGCAAGGTATTCAGTTGTTTGATCTCTTCCGTCTCTACAGCAGCTACTCCAAAAGCCCAACGATATCCTTTTGGGTCTTTGAAATATCCATTTCTGAGATAGTCTATGCCGAGGATGCACGGGGCCTCTGGGCCAGTCACAATGGGGTGTTTCTGCCACCCATTCCCAGTTAAACTCACTTCGGCTTCCACTACAGTCAGCTGCTGGGACCCTCCTGTCACCCCAGAAATAGAAATGGGTTCTGTTCCTACATACCCTGATGGCATCAGGGTACATTGGGCACCAGTGTCAACCAAAGCCGTGTATTTTTGTGGGTCAGATGTGCCAGGCCATCGGATCCACACAGTCCAATAGATCCGATTATCCCTTTCCTCTACCTGGCTAGAGGCAGGGCCCCTCTAGCACTGGTTATCCCCTCCCTGAGCATACATACTAGAGGTTCCTTCAAGGGGATTCAACACAGCATTGGCAGCTTGGTTATAGGAGGCTGAGGCTACTTTCATTTTCGTAGATCCCCCTTGGTGATTGTTCCTCTCCTTGAGCTCACGCACCCGTGCTGCCAGGACAGAAGTGGGTTTCCCATCCCACATTCCCATGTCTTCCCCATGGTCACGCAGATAAAACCACAGGTCAGCTCTTGGGGTGTACCCTCTCTCTCGAGCTGGGGGTCGTTGGGCTCTAACTCTGGGGCCTGTGACTCGCACTGGTGCCACATTGGAACTGTTTGTCCTCATCTCCTCCCTCACCCCCCTTATCTCTTCTTTGAGTTCTTTAACCACGGCAGAGATATGAGCCTGCATCGGGCCATTGATCATACTTTCATAGTTCCTAAGCTTATTGGCAACAGACCCCACTGTCTCTCGATTGTCCTCAGCATTAATTGTTGCAATAAAGGTGGTGTACTGAGATGGCCCTAGATTTGCCAGATTCCACAACATCTGCCCTGTGCATTTAACCTTGTCAGGGTCATTATCATGCTGTCCACTCCTCCCAAAAAGTACCTCCAGCACCGCCACTTCCCTCAGCTGTTGGATCCCTTCCTCCAGAGTTTTCCAGCGCATTCTATGGTGGTGCTCCTGCATTCTTTCTTTGTGGATAAATCTCTCTCTCACACTCATTAAAAGCCGCTCCCAAAGGGAAAGGGGTCCTGGCTCCCTTACAAATACCTGATTTATACCTGAGTCCTGGGTCAAGGGTCCCAAATTCCTTGCCTCACCACTGTCCAATTGCACACCAGTACCCATGAGGTCCCAAACCCGAAGTAGCCAGGCTGTGTAAGCCTCACGCCCCCGCCGTACGATATCTTTTTGCAGGTTACGGAGACTTTCGTACGACAGGGACTCGGTGATGATCTGAACATGTGATTCCCCTGCAGGTTGTGAGGGCCCTCCTTTCTTATTGTCTGGGTTTGCTGTTTTCACCTTAGATTTCTTTGTTTCCACAGGGGCAACTGCCGCTGGCTGTGACTGCCCCTGTGGTTCAGCTGGGACCTGAGCAGTTGTAATCTCTGTGGGTTTCATTGCTGCACCATCAGGCTCTCTTTTGTCAGGGCAGGGGAAGGATTTCCCACTAGCTGGGGAGATGTACTCCCTCAGCATCTGGCTCATCTTTTCTTGCATCTCCTTAATCAGAGCCCCCACCCAAACCGGGTGGTTTATCTCTGAGGCAGGCTGTGGGGCAGGAGCGGACTCTTGGGCTGCATTCTTATTCTCTGGGGTACTTATTAAGGTGCTTACCCAGGCCAATTTCCCCTTATCTCTGAATGCCAAACAGAACAGGCATACCAGCAACACCAGCCACTGTATGATATCATTAGCACTCAGAGATTTCAACCCTTCAAAAACTGGTGGGGTGGACCCAAAAAACTGTGTGAAGGGCTGGGAGAAAATTTCCCCCGGTGCCATTTCCTTACAATAGGTACCATTGTTAAAGTAACCCCAGAAGCACAGAGTTAGCCTATGATAGCTATGAATCCATGTGCTTGCTTTCCAGAGGAAGTTAAAAATCCATGAATTTCTCACCTTATTAATCCACAAAACAAACTGAATGCCAGCCACAGTAGCCTTAGTCATAGGACCCATATTAACATAAGGAGTAGCAAATGGCAGAAATACAGCCACCACCACGTGCCACCCAAACCAGGGAAAGCTAGACCACATTATTCTGGCCAGTGGGCTTTTATCTAATACACAAGAACTGTTATTCCTCTCTCTCAATGCCCTCGTGCCCCACCCTTGGGCGCCAAAATCTGTCTTGGTTTGGAAAGACAGGTATCTGCCAGGGAAACTGAGGTTCCCCTAGGATGGAGAATACCAACCCCTCGCACCCCGACTAATTATAATTTTGCAATCAAGGGCTCTCAGGCAAAGAGGTTGGGAATAGGAATAACAGTTCTTTACTAGGAGGTTTAACAATACAAATATGATAGGAAACAAAACCACCCAACCAAACAAACAAATAAACAAATAAACAATAATTTTAGAAGAAAACTCTGACAAAGTCAGAGTTTCAATCTGACCCTGTGATTCAGGATGTTGAAAAAGACAGTCCAAACGTAAACAGTCCAAACACTTCTGGAGTGGCAGACGTGATCCTGTTGGAGCAGAGATGATTCCGCGAAGAAACCGGTTCAGGGACGGCCAGGAGGGAGACAGGATGGCCAGCACAGGAGACGAAGAAGCTCTTCCCACACCGCCACGAAGGAAGCGCCGCGCACCCCACTCCTGCAGCAGGGCCGAACCACTCCTGCAGCAGGGCCGAACCACTCCTGCAGCAGGGCCGAACCACTCCTGCAGCAGGGCCGAACCACTCCTGCAGCAGGGCCGAACCACTCCTGCAGCAGGGCCGAACCGCCAGCCCCCGGCCACCCCCCCCTCCCCCCCACCCCCCACCGCCAGGGCATGAGATGTATAGAAATGCAAATGCACCGCACAGGCTGGGGAAGGTAACAATGGCCTATCAAGGTGGGTCATCAGGCCTCAAAACAGATGTAAATAGAATACACAAAACCCAGCTCCACAACCCAAGACATCTACTTTCTAATTTTCTTCATAATTTTGACTGTCTTATAGCCTTTGTCCAAGAAAAGCAGCAAGAGTGTGTTTAACAATAAGATGGAATAAAAATGAGCATACAGAGATGATCAAGTCAAAAACTTGTAGGTGAAAATCTTGGATATAATGCAAAAAATGCATGATTCATAAAGGCTTTTGAGCTTGTGGTGGTAACAGATGCTTGAATAGACAAGAAGGAACAGAAGCACTGGGAGGCCAGTGATGAGCAGTGATGGACTTTGAAAATTCAGCCTGGTTCATGTCTTGCTTTGGCACATATCAGGGACATTTCACTGCAGGTGATGGAGCAGTCTCACTGAAATCTGCATGAGATCAGTTTGTCCTCTACCATATCATGTTCTGGGTTTGTAAAACACATGTAAACAAGTATTGGGAAAAAAAAAACCCAAACAAACAAATCAAAAAACGAACCAAAAACCCGTAATTTCTTTGCAAATAATTTTTTCAATAAATCAATTATTTCTCGGATACTGAAAAATCTATCTAATCTGACATGATTTGTGACTTGATGTTCATGTGATTTGAAGTTCAGTTCCTACTACTAGAATTCATACTTCACTAGGAACTTAAATACTGACTTAAAAATGCAAATTTTGCTTTGAAGGATTGAAAATAATGGAAAAATGATTGATCAAAACCCTGGAGTTGAACCACTGATTTTGACAGGACTGGAAAAGCGAGTTTTATAAATTCTCTTTCTTTGGAGCTAAACAGTTTTGATCATTAGAAATAATTACATAATTTTATTTTAGTTTTTTTTTGTAAAAAGTATGCCAAAGATATAATTGTCTTAAGGGGAGACTAATTGTGACAGTCAGAATGATTACACTCTGGTATATTTACCAAATTTTTTTTATTAAATAATTTTAAGGTTTTGAGAAACAGAATTCTACAGTAAGAACTGTAAGGACTTCCTATTTTTTAAGCAATTGTGGGTGTCATTCTTACAGAATCTTACAGGCCTGTTGCAATTTGGGACGTCATTGTAGAAAAACTGCTGTTTTTACTCCTAAAGATGCACTAGTGAATAAATGAGAAAAGAAATAATGGAAATCTGAAAATTTTGTGGCCAAATATTCTCACTGAAACTGTGCATTCTTCTTTTTTTTTTTTTCCTTCAGACTTCAACCTGACTGTATTCCATATGATGTGGTCAGTGGCTTTGCTCCCTAGTGGAAGTATAGCACAGTGTATCTTAGATTGTGAAACCATTTTCATAGTAGATATAAAATTGATTTCACTTGGGAAAATAAAAGGATATTTGCCTTTGACTTCAACAGATGCTTTTTAGCTCTAACAATTCCCATGTGAATACACACCCAGCAATCTAATAAACCACAGAAATGCATTACTATCCTCAACTATTTGATGTCTTCCTACTTCAGATCAGATCTATAATTTATAAAGGACTTCAGTTAATTCCAGACAGTAGGCTCATGTTTCACATGTCAAATACCTCATAATTTAATTTAGAAGAAATCAGCAGTGCTGACAAATGAGTAGTTAGTCAGGAAAAGGAACTGGAATGCACGGCATGGCATGGCAGGAACTAGCAAAAGTCCCATCATTTTTTACTTGTTATGTGTTTATTTTTGCTGTTACGTTTGCATGTCAGATCAGTAATTATGTGTTAGAAAAGAACATAAGACCATTCATCCAGGGCAAGCATGATCACTGATGACAACATGTCAGAGAGACAGAAGGCGTTGACAGTGACATATCCCCAGAAGTCTACTTTTCAGTCACGATTCATTAAATCACATTCAACAGTACATTAAATAGAAGCAAACTTAACTGAAAGGTTTTAATAGGAAAGCATGTGTTTCTCTGTGTGTACAGAGGCATACTTTTAAAGTATAAATGGAACCTTAGGAAAAAGATGCATTAATTTGGTTGTTGTGTAATATAATCCTTATTTTGAGGAAATTCATTTAAGCATGAAAACAATTTTGAATGGAATTGTTGGAGGCAGTCCAGATGAGAGCTGTTAAGATGATCAGAGCACTGGAGCACCTCTCCAATGTAGATAGCTGGGAAAGTTGGGGCTTTTGTGGCAGGAGAAGAAAAGGCTCTGGGAAGACATTTTCCAGTACCTAAAGGGAGCCTGCAAGAGAGCTGCACAGGACCTTTTTAAAAAGGTATGCAGTGATAGGACAAGGAATAATGGCATTAAACTGGAAGAGGGTAGGTTTAGATTAGATACTAGGAAAAAAATCTTTAATGTGAGGATGGTGAGATACTGGCACAAGTTGCCAAGAGAAGCTGTGGATATATTCACAGCTGTGGATATATGCAAATATTCCGGGGCAGGTGGGATGTGTCCTTGAGCTATCTGGTCTAGTGGAAGGTGTCCCTGCCCCTGGCAAGGGGTTTAAAACTAAATGATCTTTAAGGTCCCTTCCAACTCAAACCATTCTGTGATTCTGTGGATGCTTCATTTAGTAAAGATAGAACAGCAAAAATAGCATTCACAATGCAAATATTTATGTATGGTGTAGTATGATATAATGTGTTTCATTTCAACTCTAGTTTAAGCAAATTTCATTCAAAATCATGTCATGCTATTTCCAGAGACATTTGGTCATTGTGAACCCTTTAGACATCTTGTATAAACATTTTTATGCAAATATTCATTATGGGGTAAAAAATCTCCTGATGTGATATTATTGTTAATGCAAGTGACAGCATACTAAGCAAAACACAGTGAAGGAAATGTTTGAGACGCAATATCTCAATCCAGCATGCAATGGAACAGTCATTTGTATGTATTTAAATTACTCAAATTGCCTGTATATAATATGAAGCAGAGCTAAGCTTAATTAAATTATCCTTTAATTTCTCAAGCAGCTCACTGGATGCCTAATTTTGCTTTCTGAAGCTCTGCTTTTGCTTCTTATTCCATTTCTACTTCAAATGTAGAAGATTCCCCAAACCAGATATATCAGCATGGTTTCATGTCACATTTAACTCTGGAAGAAGCATAATTCCAGTTTGGGCTTGTTGCAATGCAGATTCCTAAGCTACTTGACCTAAATGAAATGCAGCCCTTCAGCCAGCATGAATTGCAGCACTTATGTTCACTTCAAAGAGGACAGGCATGGGCTGTAGCCTGGAGATCTCTCTGCTACCTAGCACTGCAAAGACTGTTGGCTTGTTAGATGCTACTGTCTTGCTATCTTTGTAGGAGGGAGAGGAGGAAAAGTCTTTATTCTTTTTCAGTTTTTGAAGTTGTGTTACTTTCATAGCCTTCTTTGCAGATTAAAGCCTAGATGGTGTGTAAAAATGTCATTACCACTCTTACTGGTCTTACCAGAGTATTTGCTTTGCTGGGAGATATGAAGTCAGCACACATTCTACTTTTCCTCTGATGTACTGACTTTGTTTAGGATTTTGTTCTTTGAAATTTGGTTACATCAGCAGAAGAAACTCAAAATTATTAGCCAAGACATATGAACAAAGCTGTGTCTTCTCACCAGGGCTGCCAAAGAGAACAGCATTTCTTTTGCATCTCTCCAGTCATCCTCTGGGTTGATGTGAAAGAATAGTCAAGACAGAGTTTGATTTGACATTGAAACCATGAATGACGCACAGCATAAATTTCTTTCTTACTTGTTCATAATGTTGCAGCCTCTTTGGTTTGTTTTTTTTTGTTTGTTTGTTCCAGGTTTCACACCTGTGCTGACTGGAAAAGCAGTGTGTGGGGGGAAAATGCTTAAAATGTCATACTTGTTAAAAGAAATGGAAACTAAATCAAATAAATTCCATAGAAGAGTGTTTATTAAAATCTCCATTAATAATTCTAGCCGCTAGGGTTTGATAAGAAAAGTCTGAACATTGCCATCCCTACCCATGCTAGTTTTCCCTCAGGAGAAGAAGTAGCGAGGAACCTTCCATTGGTAACAGAGGCAGCATCTAGAGAGCCAGGAGCCAGCCCATGAAGTGCTGGCCCTACAGGCATAGACTGTAGCACACCTGAGCAACCCAGCAAGGGTCTTCGATGATCATCCTTCCCAACTTAAGCAACTAAATTCTGATTCTGAAACACTTAGTAGGGTTGCAGCCCTTCTTGAGAACACTTGATGTGAACTCAAGCACACCGCAGTAGTATTTGTTGTCCAACATCTGAGACAATCCTGTTTTACTGGGTGGGGTGATAACATTGCAGTTGGCTGCTGTTAAAGCCCGTTTCTTCTTTTAGACTCTTGAGAGATTAAGTAACATAATTAAAGCCTCATGTGTTCATGTTCATCTCTTTGGTTTCAGCTTGTGTTCATCCTTCATCCCTTCCTTCTCTCTAAGTTAACCTGAAAAGTAATACTCATGTCTCTGATTTCCAGGTTTATGTCTCACTTGTATTTCATCCTTTTGTGTGTAACAGCGTTGGTTCATTTTGTTTCAGATTCCACTACAGATCAACATGACAGACCACCTCTCCTTGAAAAATTTACTGCAAACTGAGACAGGGGAAAAAGGTGAGATGTTGAAAGATTAACTGACATTTAAGAGGGCAAATGGCTGCATGTGTAATTGTGTAGTTAGAATATCATTACCTAGTCTAAAAATATCTAAAAGTTCATTTGTACCAAAGAATAAATATTTTTCTTAGCATATACTTAGCCAAGTGATCAGGCTGAAGGCCAAACTAGTGCCAAGGAATCACTTTGTTATAGTTACTAAACATACAACAGAGATGTAATTTAAATTTAAAACACCTAACCCTGAAGCCAGAGTAAATATTTTACTAAAGAAAGAGTAGGTTCTTTTCAAAAAGTTCAGAAAATTTCTTACCTGAACATCCTTCAATCTTTTTAACATTCAGTAAGTGTGGCATCTTTTTCTTTCCTAAAATAATTGCTTTGTTTCAAAAGTCTTTTCTGAAACTAATTTCCACAGGTGTTTGATTGTGGTTTTCTTGGGAGTCTTTTCTGCATCCTCTGTGCAGCTTGTGTTTGGTGATGGGATTCAAAATAATTCTGGTTCTGTAAAGAGTGAAATAGTTCTGGTGCCTTCTGGTGCCTTCACACCCTTCTCTGACAAGCATCAACTCACCCATATTGCAAGATTGGGGGGTGCTTTTTTGTTCACTAAATTTTAACACTGAAACAGCAAACTGACTTCTTAAAGGCAAAATTAAAAATCTCATGCACTGCACCAACAATTGAGTTAACAGTCTTTTGCAAACCTAATTTGGAAAGAATATAGATTTTAGGAACTAATTCATGTGTCCACAGAATGTTTTAATCAAGATGATTACATGTATGTCTATATATGAAAGATGTATCACTAACACAAAGATGGGACTTGTAAGGTTTTTATGTAGATTATGTTTATATACTGGGGTATATTTTGTGAGAAACAGACTCCAAAAGGCCCTCTATCCTCAAAATTAAAACAACACACATATATATATATCTTGTGATATATTCCTTGAATGCTATGCCTTTATTTGTAATATTCATTTCCATTGATGAAAATTAATTAGTCACAGCTTTTAACTAAATAAATTAGCTGCTACTTATTATTTGCAGAAATTTGGGCAATATAAAATGCTTATTCATGAAAATCAGGGAAAAAAGAACATGTCAAAGAATCACTTTGTTTAAATTAATTATAACTAATTTAAATTCATCTTCACATTGGAAAAATAACATACATAATTAATTCTATAATTTAAGGTTATTAGGGATCTTATATTCTGCAGTTGTGATATTTTATATATATTCTGTATGTGAATGTGCATGGAGATATTCTGTTGAAAACAATGTAATTGCACCTTTCTTTCACAATTTTTATGTATTCAAGTGAGAATTTGAATATGAATTGAAGACTTATTGGTCAGGAGTGGTTTAAGATTTTGACCCGATGGATGATCTGGAAGGGCTCTTGGTATGATTTTCATTATTATTTTTTATGATATTTATGATATTACTGTAATCAAATATGTGTTTCTCAAAAGGCACTCAGTGGTGAGACCAGTTTCTGAAAGTAATTTTCTAGATCTAGAAGTAGGAGAGGAATCAGGAGTGTACACAAAATGGAAGCAGTCCCAGACAAAGACCAAAAGTTTTTTTTGGGAACCTCAGAAAATAAAACTGATAATAGGAACTCTTTGTAACTGGCTTCCCAGCACTCTTACACATGATGATATAAGTGAGGAATGGAAAGGGTGCTGGCTAGAGGAAAATTAACAAAAGGACCTGCTGCATGGTGCTGAGTCCACAGTGAGAAGCTCCACAGTCCACTCAGTCCTATCAACAAATACACACCATGGCTATAAATGAATTATTTTAGCTGCAGTGAGGCTGAAATGACCAGCCAAGTCAGTTTATGAACAAACCTATATATTCTCAAAAATGACAATTCCCCCATGATCACAGCAATTTTCCTGCCATCACACTTTTCTCTGCTTTCAGCTACTGTCAGTAATACTAATTATTCTCTTCCTATGGAAAAGGTAATCAAATAATTTACTGAATAGGTCTAAAGCAGCACAAAGGAGTGATTCACAGTATTCCTCTCATTTTTCGCCTTGTTCTATCCTGCTGCCCTCCACAATACAGTAAATAATAAACATTGAGCCTCTCTATTTCTATCTATATTGCTTTGATTTATAACCTTTTAGCCCATTATTTGGTTCAAGAGGAACCCCCAGAAAGCATGAGAGCACTATTAAGCCATGACTTGCTAATCCAGCTGCCTACTGACTATGAGGAACTGTTCTTGGAACCAGACTTCAGACAGGTCAAGGTGCAGAGCTGCTTGATTTCCTACAAGGGGTGCAGAACTATGAAAACAGATACCTTGAAATGATGACCAAGAATGCTGTCTTGGAAATGATTTTCAATGAAGCCATAACAGGTAGAATATATATTTAAATATTCCAAGAATGCAGGGTCAGATAATTGACTTTTAATGTATTTTAATCATTAACAGAATCTCAGAATACAATCTCTGCTTGTGACAAAGAAATCACCAGATAGAAAAGCAATTATCAACAATTTTTAATGAAGATGTTGAAGAGAACTGGGCTAAGGATGAAGCCTAGTTGAACCTCACTAGGGACAGATCATGAGCTTGATGTCACCCCTCATCATGAGCCAATTCCTCACCCATCCCAGGATGTGCTTATCCTGCTGTGGACTGGACATTTTGTCCAGAAGGATCCTGTGAGGGACACTATCAAAAGCTTTGCTGAAGTCCAAAATGATTACATCAACTGGATTTGCAACATGAGTTAGGTGGGTTACCCTGTCATAGAAGGAAATCAGTTTCAACAAGCAGTACTTTCCCCTCATGAAGCCATGCTGGCTGTGAATGATGACTGCCTTTTCTTTTCTTCCAGGTGTTTTTCAATACTACCCAGAATAACCTTTTCCAAGGTTTTACCAGAAACTGAAGTGAGATGGACATGCCTGGAGTTTCTGGGGTACTCTTTCTTGCCCTCCTTGACAAAAAAAAATGTTGCTTCTGAATCTGAAATTTTAAGTGGTTGGCAGCTGGAAAGAACCTCACATTTTGTTCAGTTTACAACAGCCTGTCCCAGGCAAAGCTCTTTCATATTGACAAGAAACCATTTACAGCACAGATTACACTAAACTATGTTTGGCAAGCTCTGTAAAGAGAAGAAGAAGAAGAAAAAAAAAAAAAGACAGTTACCCGAGACGAGCAGAAAAAAAATCCATCATTAAAAAGAAAAAGGATATGTATCCAGAGGCAGGGAAAAACAAAAATGCATATACTACATAGGATAGATGATAAAATTAAGCTGGAAGTCCAGTTATCTACAATGGATGGAAAGATGCCCTTAAAAGGAGTGAATCATTTCTTCCTAAAATGTACAGTGAAAGTAGGCAGAATAATATGCTTCTGCTTTCCACAGAGACTAAAGGCAGACTAAGCAAGATGGCCAAATACAGATATTTAAATTACCAGTTCTGTGTGTGTCAAACAAGAGGAATCCCATCCACAGGATCACATAAAGTTCGACACTTCTTACCTAGAGATCCATTTAATTGAACTTCAAAGACAAACAAATTTGTTAAAAGTAGAAAAGCATGTGTGTTACAAAAGCTAGAACAGAGATACAGGCTCAAGGCAGAAGGGATACACACCATGTTTATTTTTTATAAAAAACACAAATGAATGCAATGACTGAGGCATATATTTTCAAAGGAGCTTCAAGGCTCCTAGTAGATTCCTAGGTTTTATGGCAGTGTTAGAATAAGGCATCAAGTCTCATCCTGCCTTACTAATATTGGAAGTTGGTACTCCAAGTTCCCCAGCATGGCATTTTCAGAGGAACTTAAACCAGTACAGTAGCACAGAGCAGCAGAAGACAAATCTAGTTAACATTCTACCTCTGTTTCTTTAAGAGGTATTTCCTAGAAAAATTGCCTTTACAAAAAGCCTGAACTGAAGCTGACTCCAATCAGTCAAGCAGAGGTGCTTATATTTAGAAGTTTCAGTTCCAGGAAAGTGAAATACTTGAGTATCTCCAAGTGTATTTCCTCAAATAAATGAAATATTTCTTTTCAATCAGCACAAAATATATTTATGCACTGATTTAACAGAGCACTTTACTCTTAGCATTGCTACCATGACTTTCAGTGCCTAAAATACATCCATATGGAAAATCTCAAAGGATTCAGGACTGTAAACACTCTGTTGGCTTCTCATTCTCATAAGTTTCACTGCATTTGCAATATTTAAAATAAAATACATGCACCATAAAGGTTAACCTGCCTGATAGGGAAACAAGATTGAAAATCCTGCTAATTCTGCTCCAGTAAGGACCAGCTTCCTGAAAGCCTTCATACCTCTAAGACCAGTGCAATCCTGTACTGCAGGAATCCTTTACTTCATAAAAGAAAAAATATTTACTCTTCCAAAGTGGCTCTTAAATCCAAGAAGCTGCTGCCAGAATTTCACAATACTTAGAAAGAATTTAATTCAAAGGCAGGATTTTTTTCTTTTCAGATGATTTTCTATCAACAGAAGAAAATTCAGCTGAGGAAGGAAGACAATACCTCCGGGAATCTGATGGCTTAATAAAAAGAATGAGATGCAGTAAGATTAGTCAATCTGAGCAGCATTAGAAATCCTAAAACTTAAGGCATCTGCATCCCCCTCTCCTTCTACCCTTCACTCAACTTTCTACTGGTTCATGCTACAGATATTTAGCTTGCATCTTGGAGCTAATATTCAGGGGATGGAAAGAAGGAAATTCGTTCACAAGGCTACAGATCAAAGCCTGAAATTTCATGACACATAGTCATCTCATCAGAGACTGCTGACTCAATTTTTAAAGCATGCAGACAGTCCGTGGGCTTCTTGGCTCTCACTAATATCTATATTTCTAAGTCAGTGAAGTCAATACTTAGAGATTTCTTATGAGTCATTCCCCATTAAAAATCCATTGGTACTAGGCTGATTCAGAAGCAGGGACTCAGGACTTAAGTTTCTTAAAGTTTATCTATATGTCTTCATTGCTTCTAGTTTTAAAAGGTTGATTTAAATATGAAAAAGGGCCTACAGGAAGGCTGGAGAGAGACTTTTTGCAAGGGCATGTAGTGATAGCACAAGGGACAATGGTTTTAAGCTGGAAGAGGGTAGATATAACTCAGCTATTAGGAAGAAATTCTTTACTCTGAGGATGGTGAGGTACTGGCACATGTTGCCCAAAGAAGTTGTGGATGCCCCATCCCTGGAAATGTTCCAAGCCAGGTGGATGGGTCCTTTTAGGAATCTGGTCTAGTGGAAGGGTTGGAACTAGATAATCTTTAAGATCTCTTCCAACTAAACCCATTATACGATTCTGATTTTATGGATAAAAGCCTTGCTAAATCACTAGAAACAATTTTGCCTCACAAGGGTAACTGGTAGCAAATCTAATCTTCAAATTACTCAAAACACCTTGGTTTTGTTTTGAACCTGCTTGGTTCTGTTTTGTATGATTTGAAAAGCTTTTTAAGAGCAGATCAGTATACACATACATGTAGAAACAAAAAGAGAACATTACTGAGGGACTAATACTCCATCTTATGTTACAGGAATTTTCTGAATTTATTGCTATCAGAAGACTGTAGAATTGATCTATTCTTTCAGCAAGTGCTTGCTCCCACTATGATTATGTGCAAAGTTACATGATCTTCTCAAATCCATTTTTCTTCAACTTTCAGGAAAAATTTCCATGCAGGACGGAATTGCCTGCAGACATGTATTTTTAGAATAGTTATGCACAGTAATTTACAAGCCTCAGCTAAATGCAATACTCCTTCTAGGTTTGTACTGGGCACTTACAGACATTCTGTGGACTGGATATGCAGATGTACTGTTTGAAACACCATCCTAGACTTACAGCTTCTCCTACCATTGCTTTTTTTGTCCTTTTGAATTTAGAAGAAGTCTTTCTGACATTCCATCAAACAGCAGGACACTTGACTTGTTGTGGTGCATTTTATTCCAAGGGTTATTAGTATGGAAATAGGGCTTATTTCCTCTATTCTTCATTCTGTCAAGCAGCATTCAGGGATCCCTGAATGTTGCAGACTTTTTCTAAAATGTCATGCAAGCTCAGTGTCAGTGTGTTTACCTAAAGAGGATGAAGGAGGAAAGTGGGGTCTATGACTTTAAAGCAGCTAAAACACAATCAAAATTTCTAGTTCCACAGGCTGCAAATGTGTACAGAGATACATATTTTTAGTTTTAATGATCTGTAAATGGGTGGGTGGTAACTGAGGAAGCCACCAAGGAGCAGTGGCTAGATCCAGGAAAGGATAGATGCAAAGACCTTGTAACTAAGTCATGTGCATCTGTGCAGGAAGAAATACTTATCTGTCAGGGAATTTAGCCTATGCAGAACTAAAGCTGGAAGAGTTCTTACTCATGAACATGCTGCACTGTGTCATGCACTACAAACATGACTTAAAGCCTTATCACCTGCCTGATGTAAAAGACACCTCAGTTAACTGCAAGATTTCCTACATGTATACAGCACTATTTTTCTGTTTGTTCAGTCTTATTTTTTCTAGGAAGACAAATACATAAGCTTAGGATCTTTTTATTAAAAAAAAAAAAAAATCTTGCAAACCTTTCCACAAAGCTTCAATAGATATTTAATGCTGCTATTAACAGGCAGAGCTTCTTGGCTTGAAAAACCCTTTTTGCTTCTTTCCAAAAGCAGTAACTGTCTTGCTTTTTGTTTTTTGGTTTTTTTTTATTTCTCCTTCCAAGTTCATCTGATCTATGTATCTCATTTCCAGCTTAGTCCAGCAAAGCCAAAGATTTCAGAGAAGATAGCAGTGCACTCTGCAGGTTCTATTTACTAAATAAGGAACATAAGGCAGAGGAAGTTGTGCCAGAGCTGGTTCTGTCTGGGTTATGAACCTAAGTGAATTCAATAAACTTAAGCAAACACTTTCATCTCTGGAGACAAAACCATGAAACATCAATATGAAATAGTGCTTCTGATCTCAAAAGAAATATATATGCATCATAGAATATTATGGGTACTGAATTAGTAATTAACAAGTTTATAAAGCAAATTTTGGAAAATTGTACAGTGGCTGCTTTGAACTCCCACCTAAAGCATTCAGCCAGAACTGAAGGTAAGGAGCAATATTTATTATTTTACAATTTTTGCAGGACTTTAATCAGCCACAAGAAGGTGTGAATTCTGCAAAGAAAAGTATTTTCTTCATAAAGTAACTGATTTAGATTATAGATTATTTAAATTTTCTCTTTAGAGTGTCACTGTGCTGATGACACAATATATAAGTTATTACAAAAAACATTTTCTTGTTAGCAACACGTTTTGAATTCCCAAGGTTAGGAGAGGTAGCTGCAGGTAGGACTGTTTTGGATTAAAATAAGAAAAAAAACAGTGTAATTTATTTGATTCACAATGCTGCCTTAAGTGAGGCTGAACTGAAATTAAGTGTTCTCTAACACCACAGATGCTATTTTTAGCCCAGTAAAATTCACTTAAGTTCTTCCCTAAAACCTTTCCCAGGCAGTTCAGCAACTGCTCAGACTCAAGCCCTCCCTGGGTGTACTATTTAGCACCTCTTTAATTTATGATCCCTGAAAGGTTCAAACCGCCAAGCAAAACTAGAATTTACCCCCACCTTATTACAAACACCTAGTCTGCAAAATCACATTGTTTAAGTGTAACAACAGACTTGAGCTGCTCCTGCACAATTTCCCAGTCATTAGAGAAGCTCTCTCCAGACAGAGAAGGCTCAGATTTAATAACCTTCTCTGCTTGTGGGAGCATCAGTTACAGTTCATGGAATCATACAATTATTTAGATTGAGATAAAACAATGAGTTCATCAAGTCCAGCCATGAACCCAACACTACTAAGTAAGTCCACCACTAAACCATGTCCCTCTGTGCTTCTTTCTGCACATCATTTAAATACCGTCAGGGATGGTGATTCTACCCCTTCCCTTGGCAACACTTCTACTGCCTAACCACACTCTGGGTGAAGCAATTGCTCCTAATATCCAATATAAACCTCCCCTGGTACAACTTGAGGCCATTTCTTCTTGTGCCATTGCTTCTGACTTGGGAGAAGAGACTGAATTCTTTCACTGCACCCTCCTTTCAGGCAGATGTAGAGAGTGATAAGATCTCCCCTGAGTCTTTTCCTATCCAGGCTGAACACCCCCAGCTCCCTCAGCTGCTCCTCACAGGGCTTGTGCTCCAGACCTTTCACTAGCTTCATTGACCTTCCTTGGACTTCATTGCTGTGCTTTCCCACCTCCCAGAAACTGAAACTGCCAGAAAGGTGACTGTTCTAATATGGAGGCTTCTTTCCCTTTTCCACTGAACATCCTACCTGTGAATAGCAGAAGATTTGCTGAGTGAGGGACTTTGGATTCAGAGCAAGGTGAGCAGGACACTACTGCATCAGAGAGGAGCAATATCAGTGTCATTCCTCTCATCCCCTCATTGATTATTTTTGTGTACTTCATGTTTATTAAACCAGGATAAGAGTCATAGATCTTTTCCTAGTGATAAGCAAGACTACTGCTTCCATGCAATTGTAAAATGCATAGCATTTCTTCTCAAAGGATTCAAAGCCTTTCATGTCCTGCAGTTCCACTCATTCTGTATAGAAGCAGAGCTTCTTGACAGACATTTGTGCTCATTTTGGAACAGAACAGTTATGCCAATCACTTGTTACTTTGGTTGACTTGAGAACTCTCTTTGTCCCTTGGAGGCAAAGCAGATGGAAACCTGGAACACCTCATTTAAAAAGCACATGAAGATCCATATCTGCAACAAATACAGCAAATATTTGGACCATCCAAATCTTATCCAAATTTATCTACTCTGTTTGCTGTTGCCTGCTTACTTGCCCATTGTTCTAGACATGTGAAAGGGCTCATTTTTCTTCTTTATGCCCCCTGCTTCATGGGCTGAAATATGACTGACAATCACCAGAGGATAGTTCTATGTAGTTCATTTCTGATTCTTGCTATGGTTTATAACAATACACAACAGAAGGACAGAAAACAGAGTCACTGTCAGCCACTTCTGAGCAGTAGTTTGTGTTGTGTGTGTTGAACCATTCATTACAAAAGAAGTACTGTGGATGCCTACTGCTTATGGGAGAGGTTGTTTCCAGGTAATATATGGCACTGAGGGACATGGTTTAGTGCTAGACTTGCCAGTGCTGGGTTAACAGTTGGACTGAGTGATCTTAAAGGTCTTTTCCAACCTAAATGATTCTATGATTCATTTTAGGCTGCTTTACAGAAGAATCAAGGTTTAAGCCATCATCCATTCTTTAATATTTGTCTGTTGCCTGTGTGCCTACACTGTCTATTTCTCTCACCTTCAGCCAATTCTGACACTGTGAGCAGGGTCTCACAGTTCCTTACAGTTTCATTATACGTACAGAGAAGTACTATGTGTTTCTTGGAAGAGGGAAAGGTCCAGCTGCAGGAGGTCTTTCCTTGTCTTATTCTGATCACAAGGATCCCAAGCCCTCCAAACAGGTAATTTTTCAGTGATGATAGTATGAAACTACCACAAAGCCAACTGCTGCACATAAGTATGTAAAAAACAAACTTCAGATATTCCACTGCTCATGTAAAGGCTTGTTAAAATTCTTCTTTTTCTAAAGCCCTGTCCAAACTGAGGAAATTGAATGCTACCTAAATATTATTAATATTGTCCTTGGCTAACACTGCCTCTGATAATATTTAGGGAAAGAACAAACTCTAGTTAATACTTTTGTATGTTTTCTCTTCCTAGTCCAGAAAAAACCTAAATATATTCTATTCTATCATACAGAGGAGCTAGTACAATGCCTTCAGTTTAATAACATTTTTTAAATTTGTCATTTTCAGCCAAACTAAAGCATGTAGTATAGAGAGGTAGATTTCTCACAGTGTTTGGGCTTCTTTGTGGATATTAATAACTTGGATGACAATACAATCTATTTCTACATCAGCAGATATAAGTATTTTGCACCAAAAATATGCTGTTTGGCAGATCTTTTCACTATGAGTCAGACAGACAATTGTAACCCTATATCAACAGTGTCTGTCAGGGCTGTCTGTTTTGGAAAGAGTCTTTTTGAGAAGTGTCATGCAAATTTCTCAGATGGTGAAAATCATCAGAGTCCCCCAAGCTGTCAGAGAACTAAAATCAATTCAAGTTGTAGTTCAGCTCCTCAGCAAAGCCCAAATCACCTTTAAAGCATAAAGTACTTTAGGCCCCACAAATCAAATCAGTGTTGCTACATAAAATGTTGGAGCTCAGAGCAGTTGGCCTAGTTCAAGATATCACAACAGCAGCTGCACCTGCTGCCAGCTAATCCACAATTAGCCCAGAATATCAATAGGTGAAATAAAATAAGCATCCAGCTTGCTGGTGGATTATTCAAATCTGCACACAGTAAATTGGTTTTTTCCACTCCTGTTGAAACCCATTTAGCTTCCTATTGAGATTGCAAGACTGTTCATTCCTATTTCTGCTCCATCAATAAAGTCAACCAAGCCTAGGAAGTCATACACATGACCAGATGAAAAGTTTTCTCAACTCTATGGGCCAGTTACCAAATGTCTACCATCTACTATGGGACCTGAGGCATGCACATCATGTGTCATATCCACTATAGACACTGAACTACTGAATCTGAATTACTGCCTTTAAACCAAATCAAAAGCTGTGCTCATGTTGGCAACGAAATTGAGAAGCTCCCTTGGAGTGAAAAAACTTTCATTGTATCTGTGGCATGTATAGCTGGGGAATTGCAAGAGAAGATTCAAATACTCTGTAGGACAAGAGTGACAATGAGAGAACAGCCAGATAAAGTTAACAGCAGAGGGTTACCTGGTGCCCTCTGAAAACATTTGAGGAAATACAAAATGCTGGAGGTGTGTGCAGAACATGAGCAAGAACTGCCATTTCACAGAATATCAAACGGAGTTCTGTCATGAGGAGGCAGAAAAAGTCAAGGCAGCAGTGGCTGAAGGCACTTACACTGTCATGCAGCACTTAATTAGGACATAAGGTCAGAGAGAGCATGGATGTGTTTTATGTAATAGCAATGAAGACAGAACAAAGAGGATTAAGTTGTGCACAGGCTAAATTAACAAGTGTTCATGCCAGGGATCTTCCTCTGGTCTGTCATTTCTGGATGAATGTACTCCTGTGGTGGCAGTCAGGCTGTAGGCAGCCTGTGTGAGCAAGAGCAAAAATGAATCACACAGCCAGGACTTCTTCCATAGCATGATTGGATTTCATGCTAGCATTAACATCCATGCAGTATTATAAGACCACAGTCCTTTCCAAAGTATCACAGATGCGTGCTTACAACCCAGCACAGAAACAGAATATCCAGCTAGGATATGCTGTGTATAAGCTATTGCTGAGGCTAATTCTGGAAAAAAATGAGTTTAGAGGAAGAATATGTGAAAGAGATGAGGGAGTTTTGCAGGTCAGAATTGGGATGTGGTTAGGTTACTGTGACTGACTGTACACCATTACTAAAACAAGTGAGAGCAGCAAAATCTCTGTTAAGGAAAGGAGTTAAATATAGATAGGAAAAGGAACAGAGATATAGAGCCAAATATAGTGCTCATCAATTCAGATATCTATTGGTTAGTGGATGTATATTAGGCAGGACAGGATATGGATTGCACTATCAGGTTTTGTTCCCTCCTAACTAGAGCAGAAAGACAGGTGAGTGAATTTTAATGAGAAGGTCTTCCATGAAAGCCACATCTACCATACCTTCCTGGCAAGTGATAAGCCAGTGGTCAAGGATGTTGAAATATATTTGTTGCCATGTATTGCCATAAGTTTGCCTTAAACTGCAAGAAAATCGTTAGAAAATGAGTCTATGTGGCCATCACTAGGCTTGTATCTCACACTGGGTTCTTGAAAGGTTGTTCTACAAGATTTAAGTGTAGTCTTACTTGACTGTTCTTCTGAGGTGTGGTTTGAGCAATGCAGTTATCTTTGTTTTAACAGCTTTGTTATACACCAAAATATTACTTGCTATATAAAACACTTTGGCTAATGCACAGATCCTTGATAACTCAGAGCACCTGGCTGCCACTAGATCAAGCATGTTATTGTCTGTGTGGTCTTTCTTTTTCAAGCATTATTAATTTACCATTAATTTCTCTGACAAGGTATTTCCATAAAGCAAAAAATACTGTGAGTATTTTTCAGGAATATCCTGGTTTTTGTGCATCAATTCTAATTCTCAGCAAGTTTCAGATAAAAACTCATGCACTTCTATTCAAAAAAGCACCAACTTGTTTGAATGCTAAACAGGCCTAAGCTTTTCTGATAGCAGTGTTTTGATCATTGTTTCCCATAGCAGATGTTAGAACATAAGTCATGAAAACTTTACAGTCTAAACAATCAGGTTGTTTTTCTAAATTGTGTGTAAGAGTTTGGAAATGGGATGAAGATGAGCTTTATAAAGGCAAAAAGCAGAAATAATGAAAATAATGATTCATAGGAAAGGAAAAAAATATATATTTGCTAATAAAGAGAGGCAACTAGCTGTGAAAAATGGACAGCTGATCTAACTCTTTCAAAACTGTAAGTTCTTCAGCTGAATACTTAATAACAGAATGAGAATTAATAGGATAGATCCTATTATGCCCAGAAATCAAAATAAAGGGGAGAGGATTATTTTGTGTGGACTGAAGCAACAGCCAGCCATCATTCTGTCTAGTGCTGGCTAACTTTAGCATACTTGATCCAATAGCTGCCAACTGTGAACAGAAAAGAAAAATGGCAAGATCCTGTTTTAACAGGATAACTCTACAATTTAAGCAAATAGCACAAGTTAAAAAAAAAAAAAATTAAAAAACAGCTACCATATTGTGCATCATTAAAATTCCTCCCCACTCTAGCCTTTGCCCCCCACTATAATAATTCTGGCATGAGCATTTAATGCCATATATGGAGCTCTGAAGACAGATCCCCAGGCCCAGTTTCTGAGCCATGGACAAGGATAGTTTATCCCCAGCCATCTGCTGATGTTCAGTTCATCAGCAACTCATTTACAGAATTACTATCAAAGAATCTGCAATTGGTGACCATTTAATACACCACACTGAAAATCATGATAGGTCAGCTCTTGTTTCAGAAACGGTTCATCCAAACTTGTAAGAAAAGAAGTAAGACAGCTAAACACAAAGCTGTGCCAGTCACCCTCACCTGTGAACCCAGAAACAGCAGCTCTTGTGATCTCACCAATTGAAAGATTAAAGTAACTCATACTCCTTAGGGTCTGTATACAACTGGTAAGAATAATGTCCTTCCAACACCTGTATTCAGCAACAATCGTAACCTCTGTGAAGAAATCCTGGCCTGCCTTACAACAGAAATAAACAGATGAACAGAGTTGTTTGGAACTAAGAGAAAAAAATATATTTTTTTAAATCAAGAACAAAGAACTAAATGTCAATCTCTCATTTTATTGAATCCCAGAGGTATTTCTGCCTCTGGTATGTGTCTCTATAGCATTCTCCTGCTATGGCCACCTACACAGTTCTGTCATCCTCGTTTTTCCATCTCTTTATGTTCCACCTCTGAGGGAGGCTCTGCAAGCCATTAGCCAGCAGCTCAGCTCAAACTTGCAAATGTTAGACACGCCGAGAGGACATAGTAGGAGGAAGGAAGACAGAAGGAAAAAAGACCCATGAAAGACACTTCATTACAATAATACCTGAAAGCCTTTCTCCTAAGGACTTTGCTGGTTTTTTACCTACTCCTTGTAGCATGCCAGCATTTCAAATGCCACTGCATGCTCCTGGAGACCAACAAAAGCTGTTGGACCTTAAAGAAGATGCTGCATTATTGCTGGCTGTTTACTGGGATCTGTGTCACCCAGATGGACCCTGACAGTGCAGGAGAGACAGGAAGGACTGGGTTTGGTTTTGATTACTACCCTGATGGTGCCTTCCTGACAAACATCAACAGCAGAAATATTCCAACTCTTGAGCTGGCACTTGATGGTGTCCCCCCTGCCCCCCGTACAGACTGCAGTCCTAATTTCTTAGGACCCTGGCTCTTATTTTTTTAGGCTTATTTGGGGGACTACAACCACAGAGTACAGCTGAGACAGCCCTGCTAGCACTCAGGCAATGTCAAAAACAGAGAACTGGACGGGAAACAGGCACTTTGGGTCAATCTCAGGCCCAGAGACAACACTGAAGTTACATGCTGAGCGGTGCTGTCCCATCAAGTGTTGGGCAGTGTTGAGGGAGGCCTTGGGGAGCCTCCAGGTCAGGGTCAGGTCAAGGATGCAGAAGGGTGGATGCAGGCACAGCTGCTGCACAGCTGCTCCCTGCTCCTGCTGCATCCCTTCAGCTTAAAAGTAGCCCCCAGGGAGAGAAGCATCACACCTGCCCTGCAATGGTTCATGTCTAGGAGGAGGTGACCCTGTACTCAATTCTGCTCAACTCCCTAATTCTGTCAGAGATACTCCTAGGAGAAGGATTCACTCTGTGTCCTGACAATGACTGCCTGAGGAAATAAAGCCCTTTTCTTTTTGGCTAGCTAACAGGGCAAACATCTGTCTATAACACCAGTATGTGTTCTTGCTGCTCTCACTGGGGAGAGATGGTGGGAAGTAGAGACAAAGATCATCACAACACTATAAAAAAATGTACCTTTTTTCTTTCACACTTGTCCTTAACTCTTCCATATTCTGAGAGGGAATATGTATATGAATTTACATTAAAATCATAGCATCTGCTTTCACTCTTGGTAGGAGGAAACATAACAAATATTGCAGGATATCCTCAGCTACATATCCTTTTGCTGAGAAGGGACTGGGATGATTTTAAAAATTAAATTGGTTTTAAAAGCTGGCAGGGTTTAAAAGTTGTTCCTTAAAATAAACAGAAGTCCTGCCATTTGCCACCTTAAGACCGGAATTTCACTGTGTACATTATAATTTTCCTTCTGGTTACTCCAGGTATGTAAGAAAACATTTGATAGAGACTAAAGGAGAAAACAAACTTTTCCTGTCTACCCTGCAATTAAAAAAACATCACAGAACCATAGAATTGTATAGGTTAGAAAAGACCTCAAAGGTCATTGAATCATGGCTGTGTTCACCACTAAACCATGCTCCAAGTGCCACATCTATACATTTTTTGAACATAATCAGGTGATTCCACTACTCCCCTGGGGAGCCTGTTCCAAAGCCTGATCACTCTTTACCCTTTTCTTATCTAAAATACACAAAACCTTTCTTAGAATTTTTATTGAATGGAGGATTTAGGAAAAGTTATATGCAAAATCCCTGCATTACTGATCACTGTAATCCTAAAAACCTATGAGAAGAAAATGGTTTGTATTTAATTTTATTGCAGACTAAAAACAATTACTCCAGAAGGAAGGAAGGAAGGAAGGAAGGAAGGAAGGAAGGAAGGAAGGAAGGAAGGAAGGAAGGAAGGAAGGAAGGAAGGAAGGAAGGAAGGAAGGAAGGATCAGACACTTATTTTCGCTTCTTTTGCCTCTGGTCAGACAAAGCTATGTGGACATCGACATCACTCATGATTAATAAAAAACTGAATTCATTGAATACAACCTAATATTTAAACACTAAACACGCCACTAAGACTGTTCCCTCAATTTTTTTCATGCTTTATACAGGGCATTGAATCCAGTCAATTGTCTTTATTTTATCCTTTGGCTTCATGGATAAAGCATTCATCTGCCTTTCTGCATTCTCCTAATGACCAACTTTGCTTTAACATTTAATTCCATACCTCAGCAGTCCCCTGCAGGGGAAGAATGATCTGGGATACTAATGAAAGATGATGCCCCCTGCCCCAAACAATGACAATTAAATGTTCTCATTAGTCTTAAAGGGGAGCTTACAGCACTTATCCTTGTTGAAATACGGTGGCAAAGAACTCTGAATATACAGGCCTGCTAAACTCTCCTTCCCTGCCCTGAAATATCTTTGACTGGGAGGAATCATTACCCCAGTGAGAGACAGCGCTCAGGATAGAACATGCTATCTCTAGACTAAAGCCTGAGAAGAACTCCTGGTCCCACAAACATTGCACAATCCAAAAGACTAAGCATATTCCTTCTCTGCTAGGCTGGGGAAACAGTTGAGTTTTCATTTAGTGTAAGTTTTGGTTTTACATTTTCATCCTTTGTGAAGAGCTGCATAGGAATATAGCCATCCCAAAATTCTCCTCCTTTCTCATGGGAGAACACAGTGAATGAGACTAAAGGAACAGGGCTTTATAGAGAATTAGTTCCTGTCACCCTTGGAGGCTGTAAAGGTTGCTTCCTTTTAACATTAAAACAACCAAGGTCCTCAGGGTGATGAGGCAAAAGGCAGTTAGTATCCTGCTGCAATCAAAGCTTCAATTTGCAATCAGATCTTCTCAACAGAAATAAAAATGCGACTGGATTAGGATGGGTCACGGTGACCAGTTTGCCTGGCCTCTTTTCATCTTGTGTGACTTTGGGCAAATTACTTATCCTCTCACTATCTACCCAGAATTTTGTGATTCATAATGTGCATTATAACTGCAGCTACAAAAAAGAGACTCCAGCAATCACTTGTCATTTTAGTTGGATTTTATTTTTTAAAATGTATACACCAGACCTTGAGAACCCTGCCAGCAAACAGATTAATAACTTCATAATCCCAGAGCATTACACAAAATGTATGATTTTGTTCAACTAATTCCTGAAGAAGCAGGAATGCACAGCAATGATTTTTCAACAGAGAAAAAACACATGCCCTCAATTTTCCTTATGAGCCTTACCAAAAGTGGGTTGTTTTCTCATAACAAGTCCTGAAGTTCCACATATGTGGGCTATTTCTGGGCAACAGTAGAGAGTTCTTCACAAATAAACATCATTATCCTCGGAAAGGAAAGATTTGGGAAAAAAATGCTACGCACTGGAGACAGCTCTTCTGCTGGCCATTTTTCTTTATGGAAGTGTGATTTTGAAGGCTCTTGCTCTGCTTAGTGCAGCTATATAGGTTCCTTCCCAGAGTGACTGATGCTCAGTTAAACATTCTTCAGCCATTCCCGTTCTCCTGGAAGGGAAGAGCCTCTTCTGGCAGCCAGCAGGCAGTCACATCAAGCTGCTCCCACTCTGACAAGCCAAGCTGCTGCCAGCTAAGCATCTCATAAGGCAAGATAGGTGTCTGAAAAATCTTCTCCTCTGGAATCACCACTGGAAAAGCATTTCTAGTATGCTTTTGCCTTCAAACTGCATATCAAAGCAATAAGTGGAGCTAAAATCCAGACAGGACATGACAGGAGCTGCACAGAAAAACACCTTTTTTGGGCACATACGTGCAATATGATTCTCTTCCATCTTTGCTTTCTTTCTATTGAAATGTTATCCCTTTGTGCTCTATAGAATGGGGCTGTCTGTTATTTGGCCCCCAAGTGACCCTTTGGGGGCAATCATTTTTATTTCTGTCAGCATCCCTCACTAGGAATTAAGAAAAACAAATGTAAGGATGACTGATCTTAACGTCTGTATCCTGCACATATGCTGTGGCATTTCATGACATAGCTCCTAAAAGATTTCTCCATTCTGTTTAGAATACAGATATAGTTAAAAGTATGCATCACAGATGAATAATAATAATAATAATAATAAAATCAGTTCTTTTCTGAAACAAGAAGTTTCTCTGCATGCTGCTGTGGTCTCTGGCAGCCTGGATGGAGGAGGGCCTGCAAAATGAAATGAATCATCATAATTCTTATATTGAGCACGAGTTCCTATGAGTGAAATATCTTGCTTCAGATGACACCATCTGAAAACAACCCACTTCCCCTCCCCTTTTCATCCCCTCCAGAATTCTGTGCCTGTTTCCTTTACCATAGACAGAAAGCTATTCTGCACACAAAGACTCAGAGAAATACAAAACGTTTTTCCTTTTATAGGCATTTTACAGATGCAGAGGTCAGCTAAACACCATGTCTCCCTGATGAAAAGTCTGTTCTTTGCCAGAACTGGTGAGTTTTGGCAGAGGGCTGCACCTTCATCCACCTTAGAGAGCAAGTGTTTACTGTGGGGTGTATCTTGCCTAATTGCTACATTAACTAACAAGCCTCATCCCTCTTCTGCCAAGCACTGCTGAGACCTTGGACTGATACATGGTTTCTTTCTTTTCCTCTCCCTGCTTTCTGCTTGGTATACCATTCCTGCTCAGAAAGCAGACCATGCTGACACGCTCAAAATCTTGCCGTTTTAGGAGCTGCTATGATTGGAGGAGCAGCAGCTTTCCTCGAGCCACTGACATGGAGAGGTAATTATCATGCAGACAGGGAAGAGCTGCCAGCAGAGCTGTAGGTCTGATTTACTAGGCACAAATGCAGGCATGGTCTGTGTACAGCACAAACAAATCAGGATTGACTGCACATGCCTAAAAATTGTTAATTTTCTCAAAAAGCCATGTCCTAGTGGGGATACAGAAAGATGTGTGACAGACAAAGACACACACACTTACAAGAGCCAGTTTTGGAAATGCCACTTTCAAAAGAGAGAAACTGTTCAAAAGACTTGCACTTCTTCTCTCTTCACAGACATCCAGTTCCTGTAAGTAATATTTCTAGTAGGTTACTCAGTTTATATAAGCACAGTACATTTGAAGCAAAAGGTCTTGAGTGATAGAAAACATGTTTCTGTGTTCATCACAATCATGGTCCTCAGGGCAAAAAAAGTAACCAAATTATTTGTCTTCACTGAGGGACAGTCCTGAGCCTTGCACTTTCTGCACAGCTATCTTCTGTATTATTCATTAATGTTTTTAAAGTTTTTCAGCTCAACACTGTCACTTCAGCCCTTCCAAAAAAACCCACAAAAACAAACAAACAAAAACCCCCAAACAAACAAAAACACCAAAACCCCCAAAACAAAACAAAAACCCAAAAAAACAGTATTGGAAATGCCTCTGAGATTATATCAGCCACAAAATTGATTGTCAAGATTCAAATCAGTTAAGAATGTACCATTCATTTGGATACTTTCAGTTTGTTCTTAAGTCTTCACATTTCATTGAATTTTGGCAATATCAGTGAAATCTCTGCACTGTGATATATATCTACAACTCCAAACCATTCTTTCATCTGATTTCCTAAAAAAAATTAATCATACCAGTGAGCTACTAGTATCACAGTAATATCATATCATTCCCTTTGCCCGTAATAAGCATATTCCCATTAACTGCCTTCATCATGAACATCCATGCTCAGTGAGGTTCTGGACTATCTTTTGAGCATACTCAGGTCTGAAACAGACAATAACTTCACTGACATCAGATGGTTTGGGAGAATTAATCCATGACAAGCATTTGGTGAAAATATAATTTCTGAGGCTATATCCAGATTGTTCTCCTTGTAAAAGACTTCCAGGCCGAGCTGAGTATTTAATCCTATTTATCTTGTGTCTCCTACCTTACATTAAATACAGATTTATAGTATAGCTAGATCTTTTTAGTCTTCTGAATAACAGGCCACAAAATTTGATATTACTTGTGATACTGCAAGTACTGTAGACATGGAGACATCTCATGTCATAATAGCCCGAAACAGGAACAAAAACGATGTGCTGAAGTAGGCAGGCATGATTTGTCACTTTGCCTATCAAATCAAGGAAGGTCAATAATGAAAATCCAGTGTTCTGTAATGAAAATCAACTAAAATTAAGTCCACATACTGCAAAAGAGAGATGAACACAAAAATAGTTATAGAAATTTACACTTTCTAAGGAAAACATAGTCTGTAATCACTTTCAACTCTGAAATAAATCACCGCTTAAATCCAGTATCAAAATATATAATCTGGAGAGTTTAATCTATTTAATATTGAAATGATATGCTCATTTTTGGTGTTTGATTAAGTACTTGCAAGGTACTTTCTACCTTGGAAAAAAATGTAATTTAATATTTATATTAAAGATCATATTTCTCACAACATTTCCAGTTCTTTCTTCTCCACAAGAAAAGCAATTTTTTTTTTTTTTTTAATAGCCACAGCTGCAAATGATATAATTTAATCAATTGCAGGACTCCACAAAAGAAGAGAAGTCCAAAAGCACAAGTTACAGTATAAATATGTTTACAAATACAGTGTAACCCACATATTACCTGCTTGTATACATGACCAGCTTATTTCTGGGTAAATGGTCATGTTAACCAAAATGCAGGTTATATCACTAGGGTATTGGCAAGCTATAGAGATGAGAGATGTAGTGAAATGTAGTGAAAATGAAAGTAAAATATCTTTACACCTCATGGGACTTAAAAGTGTGAAAGATTTTCAATCTTTATTTTTTTTTCAAGTCAGTTGTTGATAAATTCAGTTCACACAGTCTTTTTCCATCCCTATATATGGACAAACAATGACAGTCAGAAATGCCACAAACCCATAATAAAATGTGCTCAAGTTTCCCTGCACTATATATTTTGACATAATTTCTCATTGCTGTTGGGATGAACAGCAGGATTGCTGTTCCTGCCATTCAAATAATGATGTTTTTTCTCAGCTCAGCAGAGTGATATCCAACAGAGTAGTGCCCAGGATGTGGCGCGCCCAGAATCAGACTGTTCCTCTCTTAGGAAAAGTTTGAACCCATAGTTTAGGAGAAGACCATCACTCTAGTGAGCAGACACTGGACACCCTTTTCTCCTTTTCACCTTCTAATTTGAAATAAAGGGCCTTGGCTGCATCAAAAAAAAAAAAAAGCAGGACCAGCAGGTTAAAGGAGGTGGTCCTTCACCTCTACTCCAATTTAAAGTATTGTGTTCAGCTCTGGATACAATGTAAAAAGGACATGGACCTGTTGGAGCAGGTTCAGAGGAGGGTCACAGATATGATCAGAGGGCTGGAACATCTCTTCTAATGAAACAGATTGAGTGTGATGGTTCATCCTGGAAAAGAAAAAGCTCCAGGGAGACCTTAAAGGATCTCTCCAGCATGTAAAGGGAGCCTACAAGAGACATACAGAGGGGTTTTGACAAGGGCATGTAGTGATAGGAGAAGGGAGACTGGCTTTAAACTAACAGAGAGCAGGTTTAGGTTAGATATTAGGAATAAATTCTTTTCTGTGTGGGTAGTGAGACACTGGCACAGGTTGCCCAGAGAAGTTGTGGATGCCTCATCCCTGGAAGTGTTCAGGGCCAGGCTGGATGGGACTTCGAGTAACCTGATTTAGTGTAAGGTATCCCTGCCCATAGCATGGGGCTTGGAACTAAATCTTTAAGGTCCCTTTCAACCCAAACAATTCTGTGATTCTATATTCCCAGCAGAAAAAAACATGGATTTTTCACTCCAATAAAGTTACTCCTTGCAGCTCGCAGCTGGGGATTTGAATCCTTGAAAATGCCAGTTTTTAAGATAATCCATCACAGTGGTGGGTGGTGATCCCCAGTAGGATGAACAGAGTTTTTGTGGATCCCATCCTCAAAGTTTGGAACAGATATCCATGGAGGGATCCCCTGAGCTTGCTAAGACAAGCACCAATGAAGTAAACCAGCAATACAACTCTAAATTCTATTCATATACATGGAGCATGTTCAGTGTCCAGGATTATGCTGTTTTAAATGTATCTCTTTACAAAATAACTACCTGAACAAAACTGTTATAAAATTGGTATGCTCATTAATTCTTAGAGAAAAAAAAAATTGTGAAAACCTGCACGAACACTCACTTATGAAAGATAATTTCTCAGAAGACCTAAGTTTTCAAAAATGCCGGTGTTAATTTTAGCACAGAATAATTCAGAAACAATTACCAAGAACACAAAAATTTGTTAATTCATTGCTTGTTTATGGATAACACTTGTCACATATGGTTTCCTACAGTATGAGAAATATGTAGTGTACTTAATTTCAAGAAAATTTATTTATTCTGTATATCTAACACAGTGAAATTTAAAAGTCAGCAGTGTGGGGTGAGCTGATCAAATGCTGGTGATTTCCTTGTTGTTTCCAACTTCTTATTACAGAAAGGTAAATTTTATTGAATTCACTGCATAAATATTCTCTGTGGATAAAAATGCATTAAAATATCTGCCTTGAGATATCTGGTCCAAATTATGAATAATTTTAAAATCCACTGATTTCATATGAAGTGCCTTTTTGCAAATTATTTTTATCTGGATCATAGATTTTAAAGCCAGAAGGCCCAATATAATAGTCTAAAATTATTTTCTATCATAAAATGCAAACTTTTCTCCCAGAGAATACAGGGAGCTTTGATTGAATGAAAACTAATATTTTTAAAAGCCTAGACCATGCTAATCTAATGACTTCTTGTGCTAATGTACTGCAAGTCTCAATAAATGTTTCCAATGTCTAATTACTCATGCAGATGTTATTTCCAGTTTGAACCCACCGCAGTTTTATTTCCAGCTGTTTGGACTAGGTTTTGTTGTGATCTTCAAGATCAATATTGAGGTTTCAGTACATTTTTCCTAAAACTTTTGCAGCTGAAAATGCCTCAGCAAACATAGCCAAGGCATCGTCCTTTAATTTACTGAAAACATAAATGTGGGTTATTGTTTGATAGAATTCTCCTACCAATGTTATTATATTAATCAAAATTTTCATATTGTTTATACACTAATGCAAAATGGTTATTATTTCTTTTGTCTTTCTTCTTCTTCAACATTGCTTTGTTTTGAAACAGTTTATATACTTCAATATAGAGTTATGGCATTGGATGTATTTTTCATTTTTGTTGTAGTGGAGCTAATATAAAATGTAATCTTCTACTAACACTTACCTAAGAAGCCAGCTGCTTTATTAGGCTATGCAAATCCTAAAATGCAGCTTAAAAATTTCTCATTCTAACTAGTTAAATGTGTAAGTACAGAAACTCCTAGAAACACAGATCTGAAACACAATATTACTGCCATCCTGAGAATAATTAAACCTAAAGTTGTCTCCTGCCTCCTTTGTTTTGCTGTTATGCCAATTATATTTATACAGTTTTTACATTTTAGAGACATCTTCCTTTTTCATATCAGACTTTTTCAAAGTTATCCAAAAAAATCATTTAACAACTTCCCCTGATTAATTAAAAAAAGAAAGGGGGGATTGGTCAGCTCAGTTTTTCTTTGTATTATCTTATGTTTCTTATGGTGATTTTTTTTCTTTCTTTAGAAGCAGCAACTTAGCCGCAGCTTTACTCATTCAGTCCTTTTTATTTATCTTGCATAACTACTTGGAAAAATTCAGCAGCCCTTTATTCATTCAGCAGAAATATTAACCCCTTTAAAAGAAAAATTCTCTTACCCTCTATGCACTCCATCAAAGCTTTGATTCTGTTCATTATGAAGACACAACATTTCTTGATAATCTTTACATTAAACTAGTTTGTGGTGACATTTTGAAGCACTCATTATCCTGTCTGAAGTCTTGACAGCATTAGCCTTTAAATTGGCTTCAGCTTTGATATAAAATGGTAGCTAAATATTCAAATGGGTGACTTTGGTACATGCAGAAAGTTTAATAGATGTACACAATTAATTTATTAGAATTACATGTGTATGGAGGACATAGTTCCTGAGCCAAAGCTTTTTTCCTATTTTCAAACAGCAACAGTTGAAATTACATTGGGGTTTCATCCATTACAGACTCATACTTACTCTGGAAAACTCAATTTGTGTTCCTTTCTTCAACATAGATTTTTGTGTATGACTTGCACATAATTCTTATTACCTTAGCACATTAAACTCTCAGGATTATATTTATTTATTTAACAATCTGCTAGAAAAAGTAGTTTTGCAACTTCTATAACTCACTAGAATGAGATAAAAACACAAAAAAAGTTACTAGGTGATAAAACCTCATAAATCTGGTTTCCTATGAATACTAAAGGTAGATGGACATTCAAAAGGATTGGCTCTCACCTGCATAAATTATGCTAATTGTGTTGAATTGACAGGGCACTACAAGTTGTCACCGGTACACTAATCTTTCAGCTATTTTAGGCTCTCAGAACTGTGTCAGAAGCATAAATATCTGGTCCAATATGTAACAGCCACTCTCCAGCAGACTTTCTTCTGGAAGTGGAACTTAACCACACTGAGGCAGTCCACAGCTGGTCCCTCTCCTTTCTTTTGTCATTATCTTCCAACTCATTCAGCTCCCATGAAGAGCATACTGGGAGGATACTGGGAGTTATTCTTCCACCTCCACACTAGGCACAAATACTCTGACCTTTCACCAGAGAAAATAAAGAGATATTCTGGTTTCTCAGATGCAGAAAACAACAGGTGAATACACATTCTTGATGGAATATTCTTCAGTAAGATATAAAGTCTAATTTAAGCTTAATATTAGAAAATAAGACTGCAACAAATCCATAATTCCTAGGATGATCATTTATGAGAATGACTATATTTGACAGCAAAGAATACAAAATTCATTAATAAAATACCTTTGGCAGGGAAAAGTAATAATTCCAGAGGACAAAATTTCTTTTCATCTGGTGTTTGTTTAATCACAGGTTTTGGCTGCAGCAGAAGAAAGCTTTCTTTCACTGCTTTCAGAAAGCACTGATGATATAATTTGATACTTTTCTTCTCTAATCTTATCTCTGTTGAAATAAAGATGATTTGATATTTGGATTTTAACTGAAATGTCTCAAACACAGGGTGTTTTACAGATGTGCATTTTCATTAACTTTGATGGCCTTGTTCTCAGTTTATGGCAGCATGAGCTAAACCCAAAGATCTTCTAACTTGAATGAATGACAGTAAAAACTGAAAACTGCAATTCTGTGAGCATTATATAAATTATATTGTCTATAATTTTATCTTTCTTCCTCTCAGAGACTGTCACTTCCCATTCTGACCCATAGGGTTCAAACTTTTGCCATTCTGCCATATAACGTGGACCTTGTTTCCTTGCTGCAGTGTAACCCTTCATCAGTCTAACCACCCTTTTCTGCCAAGTCTTGGGTTTCTGTATATATATTTATATAGTTGGATAGTTGATATAGTTGATATAGTTGGATAGTTGATATAGTTGGAGCACCTTCTTTATTTTAATTACAATATAGAACAATATAGTACCATTAAAGAAAGCACATCTCTTATAATTCAAAACTAAATCATGTTCTGCGTATTTTCACTAAAAATCCAGTGCAGTTTAATTTTGGCTATATTTAGATTACATTTATGTGTATTTATATTCTTTTTCCCCTTACATGAAGGAAAAATATTCTTTTAGAGAACATAAATTTTGCTGACAACTGATTATTCAGTTTCCCCCATTTCCCCATCTTTTCACATCATGAATATTTCTAGCACTGTCTTCAACACATTTCTCTCACAAGTACTGTCAGTCTGATTTAAGAAAAGAAGGTTCTGTTCAACTCCATTGCCCAGAATTGTACCAAGCTCTTTTACACCACAAAATTCACTCTGTGGGATTCATAATCTCACAGAATGGTTTGGCTTGGAAAGGACCTTAAAGATCATCTGGTTCCAAGCCTCTGCAATGGGCAGGGGCACCTTCCATTAGGCCAAGTTGCTCAAAACCTCATCCAGACTGGTGCTGAACATTTCCAGGGATGGTGCATCCACAGCTTCTCTGAACAACCTGTTCCAGTGCCTCACCATCCTCAGAGTAAAAAGGTTCCTCCTAAAATCTAATTTAAACCCACCCTCTGATTGCAGCTGTTTTATCTTGTAGCAGAGAGCAAGCATTTAAGTGCAAGGTTACAAGTATCTTAATACACCTTAATATTATGATCTGAGCTATCTGCATGTGCACCCTATGTTTATGTGATTTTGTGGGAAAGTTTGGTTAATAAGGAAGGACAGACAGATAAACAACAGCATCTAAAAACATGTCTGTGTTGAGAAGTCCTTTCTGCAGTGTTATCTTTCCAACCCCTAGGCAGGGCAAATTTTTTTTGACAGAAAAGGGGGACAGGGAGGTAGGGTATAATTTATAGATTATTGTGCTCTCCTTATTTTTCCCCCTGTAAGAGTTTAAAAAGCCTAATTTTGAACTGTCAGGAACATGCTGTTCCAATACTGAATCTCTTGCAAAGTTTCAATTCTTTAGTAGGTATAAGAATAGAAATAAGGGAAATGCAAATCAAGGCAATTCAATAAAGGAAGACAAAGAGAGGCCAAGGAGGCAAAATGGCATGGACTGATCTCATCAGGTCCCATCAGTGCTTTTGACAGCAGAGTAGTTCTATTTAAAACTACAAATAATTTACCTTGTCAACAAAGATATATTCTCCTCCTTTAGACCCAGAAAGAAAGAAAAAGGTAAATCAAAGAGCAGTCTGAAATTACCTTATTTTTGAGTGTTAGACACACTATTACATATTTCTTACTGATCATATAAAACAATGCCTTTCTCCTAGTTAAGCTATTAGATCACCCTCTTGAATCATAACCCTTTCCATTTCAGACACTCATTCCTTTAGTGAGACCAGTAACTTCCCTTTTATTGAATCATGCCTTGTATTTGACTAATGCAAACCTTTCAGAGAGACATCTAGCTTTGATTTAAAAATAGCTGAAGATATGCCATTTCCCTTACAGAAACTCCCCAAGCTTAATCACTGTCATTGTTTGAAACTCTGTCTCTTGCTTTCAGCTGTCAGCTGCTAAATGATGGAGTTTAAATTCAGGATGGTAGCCCGTGTACCCCAGCAAAACAGTGTCTCTCTTGGGGCTCTGTCTCCAGAGAAAGGACAGAGAATTACCCTCATGGGGGTAATTCAGAGCAGCAGAGGTTTGCCTCCTGCTCTGATTGTCCCCATGAGCATACTATACAGATGGGAGAAAAAAGCTCTTAGAAGCAAGGTCCGGGGCTGAGAATCAACTTGTGCATATTTCACATCCATATATTTTTCCATGGAGGTATGTGTACTGTGTAATCAGGCTGTCTTTAGGTTCTCTTTTTAATGAGAAAAATAGTTGAACTACTTAAGCACAACTTCTTTCTTACCAATCCAGGAACTATTTATTTGGATTTTCATTAGGATTTTTAATTTAGTTGGTACAAGAAAGATTTACCATCTTATTGGGTTATCCCATTATTTCCTTGAAATGAGGACTCATCACATTTGTATAAAGAGGCAATTCTATTCTCATTGTAGTGCTACTTGCAATCTCCTTATCTAAACCTTGAAGACCAAAAGGCCCATTTGCTTGTTTAGGTGCTTTTTTTTTTTCTCCAGCAGCACAATGACATCAAAATTACTTTTTTCCTCTGGTAGCACTGAATTTCCTACAGAGAGGCAAGGCACGGACAGAGGAGACCTCATGAAATCACTTACTTTGAGGCCAAAGGGATTGCTGGAGCCTTTATAATACAACAAAAATCCATGTTTTTAAAAATATTCCTCATTCCTACATGTCTTGCTTTCCTGCTGTACTGTCTAGCTCATCTCCCAGCTAAGATTTTCCCCATATCTAATCTGCAATTTACTGAGGCGAACTACAACAACTATATTTTGCTTCACATTTGCTGTACATTGAGGACAATGGAACAACACCTTCTCATTTTTATCCTCCATTAGCTTTTGCTTTTCCAAACTAAACCGTCAGGTTTTTTTCTTCCCTAGGTTCCATTCTTTGGATGGCTCTGTAGCCTGATTTCCCTCTAGCTCTTTCCCTTGTCCAGCATGTGAATCTGTCTGCAAAGTAGAGTGCCTAGAGGTGGACACAGTACTCTACCCAAAGCCTCTCTGCTGCCAGGTACACATGAATGGAAACTACTCCTTCACGCAGTTTATGTTGATGTTAATATATCCTGGTTTGAAATACGACTTTTTTGGAGGGTGTTGGGGTTTTTTGTGTGTTTTTGATTTTGTTTTCTTTTTTCAGCAGCATTATATTTATGACTCCTACTCAGTGTGTGGCAATTATTCCCAGACCCTTTACTGGAGTGATCCTGCCTAGACAACAAGTTCCAGTTTTGCCTTTATGCATTCCATTTTTCTGTTCTATCATGAAGCACTTTACCATCGCCTGCACTACTTTATTCTTGTTGACATCAAACCATCTGTCTAATTTAGCACAGACATTTTGAATTTTCATCGTGTCGTTCAGTATTTGAGGCAGGAAGCCATCCATAAATTTTACAAGTCAGTCCTAATGAGAGGTCAAAGTCATTAACAAAACTATTCAATAATACCACACCAAGACAGACCTCCCTGGTACTTACTGGAAATGTCCTTTTTTTTCTGACAGGGAACAGCTGGTAAACAGACTTTCAGTATGGTGCGAAATGTCCCATTTCTTATGTGCCTTTCAGGCAATCACCCATTTTACTTTAATAGAGATTTCCTCATACAGATCTAGATAACAAACAGAAAGGAAGAAGGTACCATAAATAGTACAGCAAGATAAGAGTTGAATATTTACAATATGTAGCAGCTCACAGTTGGTTTTACTTTATTACAGATGTGCAGTTTCTGTAATAAAAGCAATAAAAATGTATGAAAGCAATTATAGAAGGAGTAAGTGTGTTTTCCAGTTACTACTATATTATGAGAAAAACAGCACTGCTGTAGAAAAAAATGAAAAGGTTATCAAAATAACCCATATTGTAGCTGTACAGGAATTATCTACAATTTCAATTTTTATTTAATTGAATGTTTGGAATATAATCAGTTCCAGTCTCATCTTGTTCATTTTTGCCTTATGGGCTGTCAGAGTACCAAGAATTTCAAAAACTAGTTTTTTTCCAAAGCATATATGTATCTCCAGAGAGAATGGAAATTATGTTAGAGCTAATATTATTTCTTTCTGGCTAAAACTATTCCTCTGCAAAATCAGTATAAAGTAAATGCAACATTGAAGCAGCAATAGGTCCTGTTTTCCTAAAAAAAAAAAAAATTATTAGTTTAAGCTTTCTTCTGAAAAGATCCAGAGATGTATTATAAACAAAACCCTAAAAAATTACTGTAATGGACTTTATATTGATTTGGGGAAATCATAATGGTCATAATGAAGTCATAACCCAGGCCTTGGTTTTTTAAACACATCTTTGTGCATCTCTTGTTTGGAAATGAAGAACCATACCAGTAGTAATTTCATTTTTCGGTTTCTCTGGAAGAATAGTGAGCGAAATACACATTATAAGTTCTGAAATATGATTTAGCAAAACACCACTTGTACAGTTTTCCATTGGCATCAACTTTTCCTGTCAGCATCTTCAGTCATGTTTAGGGAAAGAGGTATCTGAAGAAAACCCTGAGTAAACATGCTTGAAACACTGATCTAATTTGCCAATTTTTCTAAATCACAATATTTCTTTATTTTCATTTTAATTGCAAAGAAAATTTCTTTTTATAAATTTATATCTTTAGTTAACATTTAATAAATAAACGTCTTAGCATTGTCAAATATTACCCATGCCATCCCCAGTTTATTCTGTATATATGCATACATTCTTCTAAATAATTGTCCAAATGCAGTTATATACACCAGTGTGATTTAAATGGTTTTATATTTGTGCATATAGAATGTATAATTATATAATTAACTCTGTGTGTGTGTGTGTGTGTGTGTATGTGTATGTGTGTGTGTGTGCTAATTAGGCTGAGAGCAAGGCAAGAACTACAAGGCTTGCCAGTTTGTTTTTCAGTGAGTAAGAATAAGGAGTAGTGTGCAGAATTGCTGAAAGGGTAAAGAATTTGGAGACAGAAATTAGGCCTATGACCAGCTTTGTGAATTCAAGCATATAAACACAAACTGCATGCAATCAGTGCAGGATAAAATCCTGATGAACAGATAAGGTCCATTACACCTGCTTTGGAAAAAAAAGTAAAATCAATGAGAAAGGGGATATTTTTGTTGAAAGGGATGCTTAGTTTTGATTTTAGAAAATGAAACAGCAAAGAAAAGCATCCTAGGTCTGTGCTATCAATGTGGAGATGAGACATCATAGATCTGCTATCTGAAGAACTAGCATAATTATGGTTACTGCTTTATATATTGCTGCTATGTATTAATATATCAGTAGGTTAAAAAAATACACATAGTAGTCAACTAGAGATTATCTCCTTTGGTTGATTTTCTAATCTAAAAAACACTGGCAAAGCACTCTGACATCACTATGGTCTTAAGAATATATAGTGTGAAAATGAACTCAGTATTTGCTCCCAGAAAAAGATGCTTTTTTAAAAGAATTTGAGATCCATGTAATCATCATCATCATCATTATGATTACTATAACAATCATAGCCTGCTTAGCTTTAATAAAACATATTTTCTTAATTCATTTCAGGTAGTTGCTCAGATCAGCCTCAATATTACAGTGTAATTATAGTATATGCCAGGTGAATGCCATTCTCTGAAATTAATTACCATGGAGATGGCCTCATTATAATCTATGATAAAGAATTCATTTATTTTTTAAGAGTTATGTGTTCTCATTAAATGTAAATCAAGAAGATCTTAAAGTAAATACTTAAAAGGTGAGGTGACCTTTTACAGAGATCTTAAAGCAAAATAGAAGAATAAAAGTCCACCTAAAGTGACATGACAGATTTTCTCTAAGAATCAAATCCCAATCTTGACAGCTGGATTATGCCACCCTCCCTGTGCACAGGAATAACTTTATTGGCTTCTGTAATTTCCCCACTAAGGGCTGATCAGTACGGACTCCTTTCTTAGTGTCCCTCCTGTAAAAATTGTGAAAGCAATTTAGGATTTCTCTAAAGTGCAGGTTAGATTTGATGAACATAGAGAGGAGAAAACTCCTGGTTAAAACACTTACTGCTTCTACCAACAGAAATAACAAAAAAGGTCTTTACTACTGTGAATACCAAGTTTTGTTAGCTGGCATCTAAATTCAATGAGAGCTATAGCTCACATATATTCTACCTCATGTAGGCATCCAGCCAACACCTAAACATTAGTTCCTTAGTAAAGCAATATTTGTGAAGGTAATTTAGTGCAGCCAGTGAAGGAATAGTGCTTTAAGAGATCTTCACAAGAGCATCTTTACTGCCATTTAAATGGACAGGACCCCCTTTAGGAAGTGATCAGGTACAGTTTCCTCTCCACCTCCATTGTCAGTACAGGAATGTGTGTGCTTGCACTGGGGGAATTGTTCTATTAGGCACTTAGAGTGTAGACATGTGCCAGTGGTGTCACGTGCGCAGGAAGTGCCATCATTGAGAGACTTCATAGCAAATTGCTTCTGGAGTGTCACTCCACTGGCCTGGTAAAGAATTGAAGAAAAAAGCCACACATCTCCAAACATTTCCACAGAACTCTGGTATAGCAATGACATCAGTACCTTGTCATGTTTAGACCATTCTGTTATATAAACTAGCACTCCAGAGTTCAGTGGAAAATCGAAAGATCAAATCACATGGCAGTTAACTTCTTAAGCAACCTGTGACTTCCAGACTCTAATCTCTGAGGGTTATTTTTAGGAAAGTAAGGTACCTAGAAATCCACATTGGAAGTTTTCAGAAGGACCTGCTGTAATGGTCTCACGTTCACCTGTCTCTGCCAAATTTAGTGTCGTGGTTTGAGTATTTACCAGAACTCTGCTGTGAGGATCAGAAGAAATTGCAAAGCGGGCTCAAATCTTAAAGGCTACAAAGATTTATTAACACTGAAAGAAGAAAATAGGAATCAAAATGAAACTTTTGAAACTCTCCTCTTCCTCCCCCCAAGCGTTCACTTTCCCACTAACAACATAGACAAAACCTGTGATTTTCAGTCAGTTTCACGATTTAAAAAAGAATCTTTCAGCAGTTCTTTGGGAGAAGAGTCTCTCTTAGAACTTCCATGGTAATATCACCAAAAGAAAGGGTTTTTTGGTGGCTCCCATGTCATGAATCTGGACTCGCCCAGAAAAAACTCTGCAGACTGTGAAGCCCTTCCCAATAGCAGTTTCCCAAGCTGCTTATGGGTCACGGACTTATGCATATGCATATTTTAAAGATAAGCAACTCCAACGGCGAAGGATTCTTCATCGCAGAGAGCAGAGACGTCTTCTCACTTCTTCACTGGCACAGAGGGCCTCTTAATTCACCTCTCTATTCAAACATCTCATGGGATCACATGATCACTACTAATTCAATATTCACTCAGTCCATCACACATACCTTTGCTCAAACCCACAAATTTGAAAAATCATCTCCCCAAAAGGCATATTTTTCTCATGGTTTAAAGGGAATACAATCATATTACAGTTCATTCCCATAGATCAAAAGAGAAGTCCAGCCTAAATAGCAACTCCTCTAATCCCTTCTCCCAATTAGTCTTTATGCTCTCTCTTCCCTGACTTCCGTCTCATGCCGTGTCTTCTCTGTATTCACTCGGTCCCTTTCCTCTCACTCAGAGAAGGGTTAGGGCTTTGGAAGCTTCACTTGTGTAAAGAAAGAGCTCATATCTTTACCAGGTGATCATATTGATGCTGCTGTACACCACAATGACACAGACTCTGACTTCAGAAGGCTGAAAATGACTATCTTTATTTCTGGGGATGTCTCCCTTTTATACTATTCTACACAGAGCAACTTGATTGGTGAAACAAAGACGAACCTCTTCAATCACATTGGTCAGACCAGAAGGACATCAAGAAGAAGTCCCTCCTAGGGAAAGGAATGGAAACAAAGCTATAGTTACAAAAACAGGTCTCTTGTTTACAGAAAATTCCCTGGGGTGGGGGGAAAAAATCAGAAAACCAAAGCATCTCAGGTACAAACCAGGGCTACAGTCATATGATCTCTGCCAGGTGGCAGCCTCTCAGGCTGAGGAATCTCAGAGCGGACAGGCTTCTTCCCCTCCTATTCCTCTCTGCCCGGGAGTCACTGGAGGGAGAGTGGGGCCTCCTGCCCATCCCCAGTTTCATGGGGCCCAGCTCGGCCAGCGGCAGAAGCAGAGCCCGACCAGGCCTGCGGCAGAGCAGGGAGAGCCCAGCTGAGCCCAGAGCAGCTGTCAGGGTCTTGGAAAGCATCTCCCCTGGCTGGGGGTGGGTAGTTAAGCTGCGGCCTCCCACTCCCCCGCCAGGAGCCGATGGGGGCCAGAGGCACGGCCAGGCCAGGGCCAGCCCGCCCCCAGCAGGGTGGAGCGACGGGCCTGGCCGGCCTGGGCTCCTCCGCGGAGCGGCCCCAGGGAGCCGGTGTTACTCTGGCAAGCCGGAAGGGAAAGGGCTGGCTTGGACACAATCAGGACTTAATATGGGTATTCCTGAAGTCGTATTCAGCTTCCTCAGTGGTTAAACAATATGTCAGTATCTAAAAATTGGCCTCTCTCTGATAGGTGGCTGTCCCTTCCACAGGAAATTTACAGGTCCTTACAGGGCAGTATTCCTCTTTAGCTAAAAACCAAACTGTGTCAACCCATGACACCTACCATTACAGACCTTTCTGAAAACTGTATTTATGTACCTGAGCATGTGTCGTATTTTTCAGTGCACATGAAATCTGTCCTCTTAATAAAGAGAACTGGTGAGAGTAATTAGATGCCTATTCACTGACTGTAAGATTATAGAATCCTAGAATAATTCAGGCTGGAAGGGACCTCAGGAGGTCTCTAGTACAACCTTCAGTGATCAGTACAATGCTGTGACCAGACCAAGTTGTTCAGTGTTTTTATGTAACTGAGTTTTGGGCATCTCTGGAGACTGCACATTCTCTCTGGTTGACTACCTCCATGAGGCAGAAAAAACTTCTCGGTTTAACTTAGTGTATTCTGAACATCAATTCAGTGAGCTTGTGCCCACATCGTCTTGTTGTGCCTTGCTCCACTGTAGAGTGCCTGGCTTCATCCTCTTGGCACTGGAGGGCTCCAAAGTCCCCCTAAATTGCTTTTCTTGAGGATGAATCAGCCCAGCTCCTTCATCCTCTCCTCATAGAAAAAATGCTACAGCCCTCAACAATCCTGGTGGTCCCTCGTTGAGCTCCCTTGAGTTTGGCTCTTTCTTATATTGGCGTCCCAAAAATGGATGGATTATTAAGGTGTATGATTTCAAATATTTCTGTCTGAAATAAACTTTTTCTGCCACAGGGCAATCCAGTTTTTTCCAGTTCTTTGTTCACAGCACTAGAATTGACCTACATAGCACAAATAAATCTATGCCTAAAATGCCATTATACCTATTTCTAATTAAATCAATATTGTACAAGTCAGTTTGTGGGAAAAGACACTGTGTTCCCCAGCCACTGGTGAATTTCAGTTGTATTCAGACCTCTGTCTATGACTTAAAAGCCTTCAGCACAGAATTGTTCACAACAAAGCTGGGCATTGAGAGAAGTAACTAAACATAATTCAGAGCAAGAGTGGCAATCCAATCTCATTCAAAACCCTGTTTCCTCTCAACTAGAAATAGAGTAGCGCAAAAAAGAAGGCTGAGCACCTGGGAAGTGCTGCCTGTGATTGAATTGTGCTATGCATGTAACTGCAGGATGATTTGGTGATTTGGGTGAACATTAAAGTCAGGAGTAACTCAGATGAAAACCTGTTTTAAAGGTGTATAAAATCTCTGGTGCACATCCAAATTGTAAAGGACAAAGTTAGTACACAAATTACTTGCCTTTACAAGTGGCACAGTGTATTCTGTTCTCCGAATGAAAAAGTCTCAGCACTTGGGATTCTAGGCAAGCTGTTAACTTATTTTCACCCTAATTAAGTGTACACCATACCTCACTTTTTCTCAGTCCAGCATGGACTGACAGAACTTCTGTAGACAGTTTGCTACACTTCCTGTACATACTCACTTTTTGTACTGCCAAAAAAAAAAAAAAAAAAAAAAAAGAAAAGAAAGGAAAAAAAAAAAAAAACAACTTAGAGAAAGGCTAAATGGGATTATTAATGCCCTAATCATAAATTGCTACTCTGGAGTAATCAAATCAGATATTTCCTGCCTAATTCTTAGGGCTCCCTTTTTTGTACCACAAGACCTTCCCTTTTGTGCCCCAGGTTTTGTAAGTAGCAAAGCTGTGGTCTCCATTCCTCCCTGAGCCTTCTGAAATACATCCTTGGACCGAGGGGAATGAAGAAGACTGAAGAAGACTGCCAATCAATCTGATGCTAAAAAAAGAGGAAAAGGAAAAAAAAATAGGTTGGAAACGTCTTAATTCCTCAACAACTTAAAAAAATTATTACTTGTTACCATACATTTTAGTCTTAGATTTTTCAGGAAGGCTATTTTATTCTTTTGGAAAAGTAAAGAGATTAGTAAAATTATTGACAAAGAAGGAACAAGATTCAACTTAAGGCAGGGTAAGAACATTTTAAGTGTTTTATCAACATTTTTCATGCAATTTTTTTCTCTAAGAGACCATATAGATTCAATGCCTGGAAGGAAATAAACAGAAATCTATGTAGAAATCAAAATTCCTACAAGCTGAGTAAGTGTTGGGTAACTGCTTTGCTGAGAGTAGAATTTGGGCATCGAAGAGTGTCTTTTAAAAAGATGTTGCAGGCTTGAGAAAAGCATGGCAATACATATCCACTTTAGAGGTCCTAGGGACATATCTACTATCTCTGAATTTTGAGCACTGTAATCAAATGTTGCTATTATTTAGACATGATCAACTGTTCTGTTAGTGATGTTGCACTGTTATTTACTCAGTAGAAAGAAAGGTCTCATGATCTCTCTAATTTTCCAGAAGCCCTGGAAATCTGCTGCTGCTCACCAGGGAGTCATGAGGTATTATTTCAGGAAACACAGAGGAACTGCTGCTGAGATAAATAAAGGAATATATTATCCACTATTAAGGCATTTGTAGTGATTTCAGAGATAAAAGAGATAATCAAAAGTTCATTCAGATGTGGGACATCTAAAAATCATAGTATTAATTAGCTGCAATCCATACTTTTTTTTTTGCTAAAACAATTGTCTGTAAATCCTGTCTCTTTAACCACTCATGGTTAAAGACGTGTCTGTGGTAACAGACCGTTCACTGATAAAACCAGTTTCTGCTGAAATTTTTCCACAGCAGATAATCTGAAACAACAAAAAAATTTCTTATTATAAGAAAGAATAATATGATTTTATAATTAAAAAATTTTATATATAGAAGGATATTTTCTATATCCTTCTATAATTTTCTGTAAGGAGATGACTTCTGTTTCAGTTTTCAGCTTTGGAAGTAGAAATGCAGTGGAAATAGGTGTTTCTTTGGGCTCTTTTTACTAATTTATTCTCATTTCAAGGACTAAGAGCAACATTTCCCTGATGATCATTTGAAAAACTATGATAAACATCTCTTCTTGATGGTGAATACATTGGAAACTGGAGCAATTTTAGGGGGAAAGAGAGTGCACAAAGTTAATAAATCAACTGTACCAATGAGTTTGCTGGTAATGTTATGATACCACTAGACAGAAATGCTCTCAAATAGCTGTTAAGTACCCACAGGAGAAATAAAGCTCCTGTATGTGAAGCAAACTGACACTGAATCTCTGGGAAAATGGGCACTACAAAAAGCAAAAGGAACTCTTAGGTGATGAAAAAAAAGTAATACTGAGAGGTGAAAAAAATACATGGGATTGGAACTTCTTCCTTTTACCAGCCCTTGAGCACAAATATACACACATGTATTGTATATATATGTGACTGCATGCAAGAGTATGTACACAGGCATGGGTGAAGGTTACACACTTAACTTTGGTGTTGCAAAGGCTGACAAAAGTCCTAGATAAAGTGGGAGGGGGGAAAGTCTATTATTTGGCTTAATTGAATCAAAGCACACTACTGCAACATGGCAAAACTACCATTTGTACCAGAGGCAGTGACTTTGTGCATTTGATGTAAAGTGCTTTACAAAATGAGTTTATATACAACTGTATCTGTCTTTGACAATATTGGAGGCCCAGTCTCAATTTGCCTTTATTTTAGAATTAACTTTTCATACAGGGTAGTCGGATAAATATCATGCTGTTTAATCCATTAATTTACCTTTTATGCAGGAACATACATGATAGGCATTTCTGTATGATTAATATGTGAAAAAAACATATTTCTAATGACTAATTTTTGAAAAATCATGAAAGAGTACCCTACAGCATTCCATGAAAAGACAAAGATTATGCTTCAACAGGCATCCAGCCCATGCAAGCTAAGGACAGCCAGGTACATTTCAAGAAAATTTTTGCTCCTTTCAGTTTCACCAAAGTTTGAATTCTGTTTTACCACAGCAAAGTCTTTCTCCTTCAAATTTACATTTGCAAGGGTCCTCTGAGATCACAGCTGTAGAACTGATTATGTGGAGAGAGTTCGTTGAAATATCTTGGCTGATATTGGAATTGCGCTGAATTGTGGTGTCTGATGAGAGAGATGATCTGAAGACTGGGATACTCTTTGGGACACGTGATTTATTGGTCGTGGGAAGACAGCTTAACTGGGGAAGAGTCTATAAGTCTAAAGGGACAGCGATCCAGCAGAGCAAGAGAGCAATTTACCTGTTACACTCCATTTTAACCCTTTCTATCGTGAATATTCTAATGAGCATCAACCAATCACCTCAAGATACAAAACCTACAGAATCTACATATAGCCTATGGGAACTACAACATTACAGTACTACTCTACATACCAAAATCCTGAAAAACCACCTTATCCCTGATACCTGAGAAGGTCCAACCCCTTATTCATCCTTTTGTCCTGGCAAGGATGTCACTGAATCACCCAGTCCAGTCTTTTCAGCAGGTCTAAAAACCCTCTTCCTGCCCAGCATCTTACAGTTCAAATTTTGCTTTCAATTCCATCTCTTTTGTAGGTTTCATACTCTTAGAATCTCTCACTAATAAACTATCTCTGCAGGGTCCTCCTGCTTCCTCCTCTCCAACAGGCTGAAGTGAAACACAATCCTTTAATTTAAAATTTGAAAAGTTTTGGCTTACTACCTGGTGATACTTGGAAGGGACAAAGCTGTTCTATTACTACTCTGATAAAAATCCTCTTTGCCAAGTTGCTTACAAAATTATCAATGTGCTCTGATCTCTACTGCTTATTATTTATTGTACCCCAGCTTTAACAATGTGACTTCACTGGCTTTGTTTGCTGCACAAATTGCAGCCTTTCATCATTGCTTGCGTGAAACATTGAAGGCAAGGATTGATCCTTTCTTAATTTGAGTGAGCAATGATGCCAAGGTCATGACTAGAATAAAGCATGCCATCTATCTAACTTTTTGTAAAGCATGTCTCTAGCAATCCACCCCCAGAATCAAATAATTGTAGGTTATAGTGACTGTTCCCTGTGCTAAAATTTCTGATGTACAGTCTGCACTTACCCAAGGTGAGCCCTGCTCTTTGTCTTCACTCAGCTGATGGACATTGAAAATGGAAATACTTTTGATCCCCTATCAGTGCCAGAAATATCTGGCTAAACAGTGAACAGGAAAGAGAGGAACAGGAAAGAGAGCCTCCGGTGGGTGAGAAGTAAATTTTGGGCTCCACTTCTGAGATTGTTCTTTTCAAAAGAGCAATGTGGGGTGGTGCAGATGTCACAGTGGTCTTTTTCTCCATCACAACATATCTAAACATCTAGAAAACATACTAAAATAAAACTATTTTGACACAGAATGTGCAGAACTTTGTCAAATATTTTCTTGTATTCATTTTCTAGAAGTCATAGAAAATAAGGATGGACTGGGACTTTGGAGGTATTGCCTAGACCAGCTTTTTATTACAATGCAGTTAACTGCAATTAAAAAAATTTAGACATCTGTTCAAAGATGGTTGATCATGCTGATAAATTCTTAGTTTTGTATTGTCACTAGCTTTAACCTTATCTTGGTAAGAAAAATCAGTTGTTTTGTTAGCCTGAGAGCGTTCTGTTTCTTTTGTTATTGCTGTTGTTGTCTGCATTAAGCTTTTATGTCAGAGTTATTTTTATGATTCCAAGACAAACCATAAAAACAAAAAACAATAACAAAGAGCAGATAAAGTCCTGTTAGATTTTTGCCTTTTTTTCCTTTGATTTTGTTTTGAAACCTTTTTAGTGCCATTATCAAAAAAACATTAGATGGGTTCATTTTAGTGAATGCACCACAGAAGGGAAGATCAGTTCTGTGGGGAACTGCTGTTCCGTCTCTGGAAAAGGGCTTGCTGTCAACAGCTTCCTATCCATGGCAGAGAGAGAGAGATGCTGTTTGTGTAATTAACACTGCAAATGAACCAGCAAGCAATCAGTCAATGATATCTCTCCAAGACACGCAATATTCACTGAGGACACCCCTACAGAGAAAAATCATTGAGCCATAGAGTTTGGTCAGGAAATGCATTAATTTATGTGAATATGAGCTTTGTCTCTATATGCATGGAGTTTTAGTGGTAGCAGGATCACATACCCTGTTCTCTCAGACCTGATATGTTGTGCCAGATGGTACATGCACATTCCAACACGATTAATAACTCCCTATAAAATGATCAAACCACATATTTTCCACATAACTTGTTGAGGGATCAACACAATTCCCTTGTGAAATTGTTCTTACCAGCCCCTGCAGTTCCCAGTGAAATATTAGGAATAATAAAGAAAGGAAATTCTGTTAGCTATAGGTACCCTTTTCAAGCCTTTAAATCCTTTAACCAAAAGAGAAGCTGCTGTTAAACCAACAGCAACTGGTCACAATGAGAAGACTACACCAAACAGAAAATTTCTGAACATTGTTGCCTGCAGGAATTTATCCATATATATCTCTACATATCTTTATTTCGATTGCTGGAAGAATGAAAAAACATTCAAGTTAGCCTCAAACCTTCCAAATGAGAATATTCTCTGATTCTGTGGCAACAAAGCAAACAAATAAATAAAACTTAAGATCAAATAAATTTTTGTGTGTAGTCTGTGCTTTAATCTCTTTAGACATTTTCAATAAAGAATTGCACTCACAGAGAGCTGACATAATTGAAAGAAATAAAGAGCCCCAAGTTATGCACTCCCAAGTTGTACTGTTATACTGTTTACTGTAAAGTTAAAGTTGCACTGTTTTAAACTGTTCATGTTGAATCTGTACCCCTGAATTTCTGCTTATTATGTCCAGAGTTTTGTACTCTTTCTCCCTGAGTTCTGACCTCCCCCTCTCCCGTCGGGTAAAGCCACCGCTGCTTCCCGCCGCCACCTCCTGCCTGCCCGTCGAACTGCGGACACCGCCCAGTATGGAAATTGAGGGACTCCCATGGTGCTCGGCTACAGCCGGAAGTCCAGTCGACGCTAGAAAAACCCCTAAAAAACAACGAGCCGACACAGAAACTGGACCTAAGAAGGACAATGCTGTGCGAGGCACACGTCCAGCTACCTGCAGGTAGCAGGTATTTTGGTACCTTCTCGCCATAACCTAAAAGGAACTGGAGAGAGGTGACCCCCCCCGGACCACACAAGCCAAGGGGATTCTTTGGTAATTCTCGTGATGATGGAATCCCGACTCTGCGGCGTGAGCAGCAGATTCGACTGCACCTCCTCCTCTGTGGTGTCCACTGGGAGCAGCAGCAGTGTGTGCAGCCCCTCGAGCCCCCTACCCAGAGCTGATTTCTAATAAAGGCCTTTTCAAAGGAGCTGGTCTCCTGGCCCATTTATAACAATAATAAAGTACTTTAAAAACTTCCTTCACAAAACCAGAAAAATTTGGAAACAGGTCCCCTATCTCAGCAAAAAGGATAGTATATCCTGATACAAGTGAAAGGCAGCCAGAGCAACAGCATGATTCCTTGAATTTTTTGAGAACTGTATCCTTATTCCTGAACATTTATATTTTGCATGTTTGTTTTTCATCCTGAGCACATGTGTGTTTTTGACCAGAAAAAGAAAAAAAAATGTTCATCACACACACAAAAAAATCTATATCCTGTTTGGGGCCCACTCTTATAATTTAATAGCATAAAAATTACCTTAGAAATTTTTTTAGGGCACAATTTCTGTTGAAAGACAGCTTTATTAATTATTCTAAAGAATATTTTAAGGAAAAAAATCAAACACATACAGTTTCATGGATGTGTGGCAGTGTCTTGGATTTTGGCACCATGTGCTCCTGTTTTGATTTAGGCTGGTTCTCATCCTACTTAAAACAAATGAGGCGTGAAGAATGCATTTTATCTGTTGATTTTCTGGTTTTCATCTTTACAGATCTTAAGGCCTTCAAGAAGTTTCCAGTATTCCATTTCAGAGTTTCTATTTCAAATAGCATTTTTTTGCTATTAGTCTTTACTGCTTAGTTATAATTTGCTTAGATACATAAATTCCCATTTATTGCTTCATATTGTTAAAGAGAGGTAGCACCCCTGGTCAAAGTGGAATTTCCTGGCAATTTCTGCTCTGTGCCATCCCTTTCACACCTCACATATAACCTGGAACCACCTACACTTTTTTTCACAGATGTACCACCCCCTTAAGTGACCATGACTCCAGCTTTCTCCTGCAGAGGAGGTGAGAATTCCCAGAACACTGCTGAACAACATCTCTTTCTGTCTTTCTCCTCTCCTGTGGTAATGGTCCACTGTTGCAAGTGAGCCATCATCTATTTAGAAAAAACACTTCTTAAAAAGTAACAAATTACTTCAGCAAAAAAGGGCAATTTAAAATATTCAAGAAGGTCCACTGGAGGAGCTTTCTTTTGTGGGGATGCTGTCCTTTCTCAGGTTCCCCTCCCTTGCACATGGGCCATTTGTTGGCTGACTCCTCTCCTAGGACAAACTGCAGGGTATCTTCTCTATCATCTTGTTCCCAGCCAGCAGAACAGCTGAGTCCTGTGGCTTGGACATATGCCATTGGCCTGCAGTTGCCTCCCTGAAGTTTGTTGTGTGGTTTCTTATCTATACTGCTTTCAAGCTTGTTTTTCCCATTGCAGCTTATTAAGTCAGAGTGCATTCACTCCAGAAAGTTTATAAACCAATACACTGTTCACTTCTCTGAAAAGGTCAAGAGCAGGCTTTCTATGACTAGTACTGTTGAGTATTCTTGTATGGCGGCATAATATTTGAGTCTGTCATATGTAGACAAACAACCCCTTCAGCAGTTTTAGTACTTAATGACTTAATATTTAATGCTTGAAATGGTTATTCTGGTTTCACTGTTATTTTGTACAAACATCAAAAATAGGCATTGAGGCATCTTTTAAGACAAGATAAACACTGATGAAACAATCTCTTTCTAGCAAAATGTTGCCAAATTAGCAGAAGAGCTTGTTTTCATCATTAAAAGTTAGAAGTAAATAACAAAAAAAAATTCCTTAAATGAACTAGTACTTTTGTAGATGAAGATATTTTGTGTGGTGGACTAAATAAAAGGCAGATGTCTTCATAATTCTTTTGATAATGATCAAATTTTATCAATGTACCATTGGAAATATAAAACTGTTGTTAGAAATAAAGCCAAGTGCCATCACCTCTAACAGATCTAATCACTTTACAATTAAAACTGTTGATATACTAAACTTTGTTTCTTTGTTTGCTTTTACATCTTTATTTTCAGGATGCTCTCTCATTCTAATTTCACTCAGTTTTAGGGTTCAGTGAACACTTTTTCTTTGCACAGGACTATGCAGCAATGCCTTTCTTTCTTTTCCTAAATGATATGACTTGGCTTTCCAGATCATGATGAAGACTGTCATTAATTTTTTTTCTTCTTTTTTTTCTTTTTAATTTGTATTGCTTCTGCATCCTTCTTAATGCTTCTGCTTTCTTAGAAAAGGATTGTTAGCACATTAATCTGAGGGGGATGGGTTTGCTGCTTCTCAAGGTACACCACTGCTTCAAACCAAGAAGAAGACTCAAACCTCAAGTCTCTGATCACTCTAACTCTTAGCTTGCTCCTCTGCATCTTGCTTTGGTTTAGAGGATGGTTCACTCACTCCTAAGTTTATAAGATTAATAAGCAGTTTCCCCGAGGCTGCACTTGTTTTCACTCCCTCCATCTTACACTGCCTCCCCAGCCTCTCTCCGAAGGTTTTGGGTGGGACTGCCGAGGGGAGCAAATCCATCCTGTCTGGCTTCAGTGGCACTGAACAATGCCTGTGCCTCATCTGCTGCCACTGTACAGAAACAGTCTCAGGGCTGAGGCTGCAGCCATCCTGGTTTGCTCTTCTAACTCTTCAGTAGACACCAGTAACTGTTTATACACCAGGACTGTTTATACAGTCCTGACTAGCAAATATTTACTTTAGAGGGATTATAAATGACGATTGACAATGCAGTCAATGTGACTGCACATGAGTGCTGTTCAGCAGCAGCTACAGAATTACAGCATAGATCTGAAAACAGCAACAGCCCGCATACATTGCTGGACAAAAGGAAAAGGTCTTTGAAATCATCATGGCAAGAGAAATTCTAGTGACAGTGTAGGAAAGAAATCAAAATATTGCAAATTCTAATCAAATACTAATGAAAATTATGCTGTGAGAACATTCTGAAGTAGTAAAATTTGAATGTAAAGCCTTAGCTGAAACTTGGATGAAAAGTGGAGCAGAAAAACTTTCTGTTTTTCAAAGCAAATCTCTCCAAGTTACATGATTAATTCACCTAGTCATAGTGCAAAATCCACTCTAGAAAACTGTGATTGCAGGATTTTGTCTAAAAAAACATTGGTGGTTGCCACAGTAATAAGTCAAAATGTGATTAATGACTTCGTTCCTATGAATTTAATCTCTTTTGTGCTCTTTGTTCAAAAGGAAACTAATGCAAGGGTTTATATCTGTGGTTTTGGCAAACTCATAGCAGTGCAGATGCCAGCAAAAGACATTTTCTTTTTTTTACTCACCTTCTGCACTGTTACTGAAAGATTGTCTGATGAACTTCTCACAAGTGAATGTCAAATTTTTCTATCCATGCACAAAACAAGCTATCAATTTTCTAAAATATTTATCTTATAATATTTTGAATATTTAGAGAAAAACATAGTAATATTTGCTTTGGTCAATTGCCCTAATTTCTGAAAAATATCTATGCTTCAGAGTTTATTGCAATACTAAATACGCAGGGTAAATTTTTTAATATCAGTATAGCCCTTATATTTCAAGACTGCAAGTAGATACATTCCCTTTGTGGGTAGACGTCCCGCGGGCCACAGAAGTTTTCAATTTTTCCCCCTCTAAGGAAAATGTAGAAAATACTAATTAGAGGTGGTGCAATAGCACACTTGTGAGGAATAGGGAATAATTATGGAATAGTTAAAATTTTTTAATACATGTAGAGAGAAGTTTTTCAAAAGGTAGATTCTTCATTTAGCATTCTGAATGGAGAGCTGGATTTTATGTGAAGCATTGACAAAAATAAAAATAGCTCCCAACAGCTGTGAGACAAAAGTTAGAACTAGTTCAAACATGAGCAACAAACAAAACTTGCCACTTTGGTACCTTTGTATCACTCTACTACATTATTTTTTTATACATATCATTATATAGTATGCATTTGCATTTCTATTCAGCTCAGTTTCTCTGCTGAAGCAAGATTTTAAATACAAAGAAAGGACAGAACTGCTAATGATCACAGAATATTCTGAGTTGGAAGGGACCCACAAGGACCACCAAGTCCAACTCTTAAGTGAATGGCTTATAAGGGGATTGAACCCTCAGCCTTGGCTATATTAGCACCATGCTCTGACCAGCTGAGCTAATCTCAGGGTTTGTAGACCCTCCATGTAGATTAGGTGTCTGAGATGTACTGTAACATTCTGTACTGAGAAAAAATTGTGCATTTTAAAGTGGTCCTGCTAGCAAGAAATAGCATGGCATAATCAATTTGCATATTTTAACACTGATGTACTATGACTTGCTATGATACATTAGTCTGCCTTTTAAAAATCTTTTAATGTATCTTTTATAATTTCAGGCTTTTAAAATCTCTTTCTTTAATATGTCACTTATGGAAAGATTATTGAACCTTCTTTATATTAAGCAGAGACAGTGCTTTACACATGCCTGAGTTGCGCCTCTGAAGTTAGACTTCTGTTCTAAAAACCTTTATTCATGTAGAAACAAAGTGGGTTTATTTCCATTTTTTTTTCTTTAAAATGCAGAAGGGAGCCAGCCTGATTAGATGACCATAACAGTTTAATAAGCACATAAAACAGCCTGTCTAATATTATCTCTTCTTATTCCATGAATTATGAGTGTTAGGACAAAAATTATGCACTGAGATTTCCCTTATTTAATGTTAACATTTTTAGGAGGCCTCATCTAGTGCAACCAGTCACCACATTTCTAAGAATCAATGCTGAGTTTTGAAAAACATTAAAAAAAAAAAAAAATTTAAAAAAAAAAAAATCTGAGCAATCTGAGGGCAAGGCTGGATGCTGAGCTCTCTGCCTGGGAGGGGTGGATCTGAACAACCTCAGGAACAGTAAAGTGGATGCCACCTCAAGTCAGTGACCCAAACATCACGATGATGAACTGATGGTAAAGCAAACTAGGACCACTCTCACCAGCACACAGATGCTCTTCAAACACCTGATTTTGTGTTTGAGAGGCAAACAGGCTCTGTGTTGTGTTTGTGGCTGAGGTTGTTCAGAAACATTGCACAAACTTTGCAACCAGGAAAGGTAGAAAACTACCTGGGCTGCAGACCTTGCCATGCACAGGAGTAGAATTGCTAAGGCACATGGAAAATAAGGAGGTGATGTGTGACACTAACATGGCTTCACTAAGAGCAAATTGTGCTTGAGGAATTTGATGGCTGCCTAAAACTGGAGTATTTTGATGGTGGATAAGGGAAGAACACCTCTCCTATAAAGATAGACTGAAAGACTTGGGGTTGTTCAGCCTGGAGAAGAGAAGGTTCTGTGGATACCTTTTATTGGCCTTCCAGGGGGGCCTAAAAGAGAGCTGGAGAGGGACTTTTTCAAGGCAGGTAGTAATAGGACAATGGGGAGCAGGTTTAACCAAAAGGGAGTAAGTTTAGATTGTACATTCTTTGCTATGAGGTGGTGAGGCACTGGCAGAGGTTGCCCAGAGAAGCTGTGGATGTCCCATCCCTGGAAGTTTCCAAGGCCAGCCAGGATGGGGCTTTGAGCAACCTGGTCTATTAGAGAAGGTGTCTCTGACCATGGCAGGAGTTTGGAATTAGACAATCTTTAAAGTCCCTTCCAACCCAAACTCTTCCGTGAATCTTCAACTATATGAATTTAGTTTGGAGGAATTTTATGAAATATAAGTATTAATATAGTCCAAATTTTGGGTGTACATACTTTTGTCCTGCTTTTTGCTCACAAATGTGTCCAAACGTTTGGCTTTTCCAGCACTCTGGTAGCTAGAAAAATAATGCAGCTCAGAAAGGAAACTGAAAAAAATATTATGCATCACTTTAGGATTTAGACTTTATTCAGTGACTTCTATTCATGGAAAGTGCATCTGCTTTTTCATTTTGAAGTACAGGTTGCACATTAGATTTAAAACAGCAATCTACAAATACATTTCCTGTTTGAAGAAGGAGTTTGGTAAAAGGTACTTGACAAAGATGAAGGCACACAAGTTGCCACCAGTTAAAAAAGATTGAATGCATGTTCAGCTGTCATTGAAGTGAGTATATATAAGTGCCTTGTTGAGAGGCACTCCAGCTTCTCCTGTCTAGCATAATAGTCACCCTAAAAGTGTTAACATCCCTCTAGGTATAGGACTCAGCTGTGCACTATGCACCTTCTTCTCTGGCTTCTTTGTGAGAGAATGCCAGGCATGAACCTCAAGAAAGAACCAGAAGTCACTTTGAAGAGCACAGCCTTCACCACCACCACCACCACCACCACAACAAACAATAAAACATTAAAAACAAACAAAAACAAACAAACAAAAACAAACAAAAAACCAACAACAACAAAAAACACTTGGGGAAATTTTAAATTCTGAGCTGGAGGAGGTTACCTAGTAGTAGATGTAGATGAATTCATAACTATTTAATCTAAACAAGGTACAGAGAAACCAAAGTATTAATCCTGAAACACATTTAATAAAATTGAATCTTTTCAGCTTTCGGGAGAAACCAGTAGAAATATGCAATATAGTAAAGACGATTTTTGAAAGTGTTTGTCCACATAATTGAAACCAAGTGTTTCTGTTGAACTCAGTAGATTGGCAACTACCTTCAAGGCACATAACTTGAACCAAATAACACTGGTTAAGGACACATCTTGTCCTTGACCTGGGTAATTTCATCTTCCAATTTGTAATTTTTTGCATATATTCAAGAAAGCTTAATATAGAAGTAACCTTTTTTTTTTTCCTAAATGCTACTTCCTAAGTACTGGGAATTAACCATCTTTTAGGTTATTTATAACATATATAGAGAATATTTTCTTCTTATTTGTGGAGGTTAGCATCTGTTGTGGTTTTCCTAAAAACCACATTCCTCAAAGGAAATGTGAAAATTATACCATAATTTAAGTTTTATAACTTATAAATTAATATGTACCTAATATATATTCTTTAAATAAATTTAAAATAATCTAATTTTAATTATTAATTTAGAAAGTAATTTAAATCCCTTCAAAAAAGGAATACTAAATCCTTTTTTTTCCCCTAAGAAATTACTTCATGTTAAGTAAGTATTTCTATATCAGCTCTCTGGGTGATATTTGAAAATAAAAAGTGCAATCAGCTGTATTCCAGAATTAAAGAGAAACCAAGTGAATTCTGTTATTATTGTGTCAATAATTCATAAGACACCTCAGGAGATTGCTTCTCTCTCTTAACCCATGGCTCTTCCAGTGAGGGATGGTTTCACCAGAATTAAGCCATAAGAAGTTAATACGGTCAATGCGAGCTAAATTTCCTGAGTCTTTTCCCACCCAGATTTTACACTTGTTCCTCAGTGCTTCAAGGTTAAATGAAGAAGAATCTAGAATCCCATAGGACAGTGGGAGACAACGCTCAGTGTAAGACACATAATGAATGCTGATGTGCATTACACATGAGCCCTTCATGAAAACCCAGGGAATTTGTGTTTTCTCTTGGTCTTTGGCAATAGGATGTTCTGCAGTGATTTCTCAGAGGTCCAAAGTTATCAGGAATTAGTGAACCTGTTCATGTTTTTGGCCACTCTGTGATTTAGCTCTGTACTTGTCATGGTTTTAATAGATAAGCAGACTATCAATAGTACCTAGAGAGGGAAAAAACATCTGCAATAAATGAGATTAGTAGGGAAGTTGTGGCTGGTCTGACATAAGTCCTTGAGGTGTTTTTATGCAATCACAGCATTTATTTAGTATGATTCACAATGCTAGGATCACAACACTGGAGTGTGATTCCTGCCATTCAGGGTAAGAAAGAACAAGAGGGAATTTTTTTAATCAACACACATAGCAAGGTTTGTTAGAGCCATGAAATCCTGGCCTAAGTTCTCAAGGACTTTTGAAAAAGATATAATAAAAAAAAAACTTCTGTATTTTATGTTTCATGCCACCAAGAGGATTTTCAATATTAAATGAAATTGGAAAAGTATAGGAAACTGAATGAAAAACACCAAACCACAATACAAGAAGAAACCTGTTTTTTTATATCACTATGCATTTTCGGAGATCACCATCAAGGAAAGAGAACATAATGTAACCAAGTTTCACAGCAACAACAGTAAATTCAATTTCTGACCTAACAAAAAGACATGTCCTGTAAAGCCTGATGACATCTGAATGCAATATTAAAAAATGTCTCTAAAATTATTTTGGATGCAGCCAGTGAACTACAAAAATATTCTTATTCCTTTTCAAGTCAGGAAAGTGACAGCAGCTGATAGATGGATGCTCTATTAAGGGATTTGCAGAGTTGCTGTAAGAATGTCTTTAAGACAAGCTTTTTGTTTTGCCTTAGGAGGTAAAAAATACAGAAAGATGTTAGTGAGCCTGGTACAGTCAAGTGTATGGAATAGTTAACTTTTATGAAGTGGAAGATGAGACAATACAGACAAATTTTTTACCATTTAACATTTTTCAGTAGAGCCATTCAATCACATTTCCTATTCTCCATCAGAACCACAGACCATAATGGCTTTGTCTGTATTAATGTCTTAAATCGTGTCCAGGAATATTCCCAGACACTGGTAGATGTTTATCTATACTGTCCAGTGCCTGAAATGTCCCCTCGTGATTTTGGCACATGCACCATTTCCTAATAATTCCCAGGCATGATACCCAAGTAGAGGGTGCTGCAGGTGCCTTTCCCAGAGGGTCTTTAGTGTGTGGTTGCTCTGTTTTTGGAGACTAGGAAAACCAACAAAAACTCTACCAACTGGCTGTGATGCTTGGGATGCACATGTAATTTGCAGGTACAAACAGAGTCATGTGTTAGCCACTGAAAGGTTATGGGACTGGTTGCCTTGCACTATCACTGGTGCAAAACATGTAATCCAGGTTAAAAGATACTTATATTTAAACTGGTGAAAGTGAGAAGAAAGTGAAGTCTGAAATTCAAATAATGATACTCAACAATGTTTCAAATTAACTTTTTTTTTTTCCCCAGCAATTACACATGGTGTGTCTGTTTTTTGACAGCAACATGAGAAGGAATGATGAGCAAAGAAACCAAGTATGCAGATAGTTACTTTTCATTAATGCAATTAACTGGGGAAGAATACAGAATTACATATATGATGCATGTTACTGTTTCTGTTATTGCATATGCCACATAAATATTCATACATAATAGTTTGTCTCAGCAGCAACACCTCATCTTTTTCATTTGAGGAATTCTTGATAGGAAGGTAAACTCATTTAGAGACAAATTATCCCTACAAGTTAATCTGAGTACTGTTTAGAAACAGAAAGGAAAACAAACCAAACATTAGATAAATAGAACATATAGAAAAATACTGATCATTCAGAAAAGAAGCCATGAGAAGAAAGAAGTTAACCTTGTCATGGGCCTTATTGTTGTCTTCCACAACAAGTTAAATCAACACAGCCTCTGAAAATGTTATTCTATATCTGCATGATTCAGTGCAGGAAGAAGCATTTAGCCTTGCAGCAAACTTGCTGCATGCTTCCTGTGGACTGGGTGTGTAAGCCATATATAACCATGACCCACAAAACTTTGCTTGGCAAAGCATTGGACACAGCCTTCTTGCAAGCATATGGGCTTTTCTTTTGGAAGACTGTTTTTACCCAAAGCATTTTTGCTGAAGCTGAGATCCAGCTTCTTAGTGATTTGGTGTTCTGGAAAGCTAGGCTGTGTACATGCTAGACATATCTCTCTTGGACTGGTGCCCATTCTCTACCCTCAGGAAAAGTGGTCTGGCATGGCTTATGTTCATACAGCTCAACTGCCTGCCTCAAAATATGATGCCTGCATCTATCCTGCCCATCAATAAGGGTCTGTGGTCCATGCCATCTCCAGAACTTTGGGCAAACATGGAACTGGAGTCTGGGATTTGCCTGGGAGGGGTCTCATTCACTGTGTAACTGCAGCAAGGAGTATGCTAGCAAACAAACTTTGTGAGTGACCAAAGGATGGTGTGTGAGCCTGAGCTCCACTCCAGTCTAGATTCCCAGAACTTCTGGGAATCTGGGCACTCCTACTGCCCTTATGACTTTTGAAACATTTAGGTCTTTCTGGCTTGCTTCTGCCTACCTTCTTCGACATCGAGAAATGCTTCACCAGCAGACAGGATTTCAATTTGCATGAGGAAATTTGGTTTTGCTCGGTCTAGAAAAGTAGGCACATAAAGACAGAATATCTTGGCCTTGACAGAAGCTGGAAAATATGTTGGAGTTAAGAATGTTCTTAATAGAAAGATATCAAAAATACAAGTCACAAAGCAACAAAGTGAATAATGAAAAATAATTTTGCCTTTCAAATTGCATTTCTTTAAGCCTTTTACCTTGATAACAGCAAATAAAATATCAAGCAATTCATCAGTTCTTGTTACAGAAAACAACAGGAAAGATTAATCTAGCAGAGTAACTAGCTGCTTTTGGAGAGACAGAAAATTTTGGATATTCCTAGAAATATGAGATACCTTCCAAATGACCGTAAGAATTTTTGCATATTCAGAGTTAAATCAGTGTTCTTGATGGCTGCACAAAATTACATTTCTGTTAGGACTCAAATTATGTCAAAATTGTATGAACAGCAGTGAAATTGTGATCCCAAAGAAAAGAAGTTCTGAGATAGTTACTGTTTCTTTTTCTTTTGTCTCTTTTCCCTATTGATTCAATGGAAACCAACACCTGGAGGATTTGGCATGCTTATGCTTTATTTCTGTAAGTGCTTGCTTATATGTAAGTATATGCATTTATATACACATGTAAACATGTGAAATTTAGCAGCTATTTATGCAAACATAAATCTCTATGTAGTTTCCTGCTCTGACCTGAGAAACCAGAGCCGCATAAACTGCATCTGTTGCATTGATGCCATTGATGCCATTGATGCATTGATGAGGCAGCAACAGAACAGAAGACCTTTGACATTTCATCATGAGATATTTCTGACCATTGATAAATCTCTATCGTTTATTTGGGCAACCTCAGAGGTCTAATTTTTTGCAATAAAATTTTCCATTTTAGGGGGTTCTGATGATTATATTCAAACACATGAGAATTTTTTTTTATGTTTACTTGAAATACTCCAAAAATTATCTGCTGTAACACAAGGAACACCAGTTTGGTAGGACAGCCATAATGAAAAAAATTATGCAGAAAGCCATTCTGTAAAACTTTCTGGAAATTTGAAGAACCTATCTCCCTCCTTTTTTTTTTTTTTCTGTAAATGAAAAAAAGAAAAGGTAAAAATTATTTATAATTCAAAAATATTTTTTGAATATTTTTTCAACCACTGGAACAGTTAAATGACCATTGTTTTGCCTACAATCCTCAGGCAACAAGAGCAACAGAGCTAAAATTATGATATTAATGAGACACATGCAGTGCACATATTCCTACTGAGGACAATATTTTTGGCAGTTTGTTTGAGGTTTTGTAAAAGCTATCATTTGTGCAATCTGAGTAACTTCCTTAATGAGCCATCAGAAATTGTTTTTCTTAATTGCCCATTTTTTTAAGGTTCAAGTAATTTCTTCATTTCAGACTCTTCCATACAAGGGTGAATGTTCTTAGAAATTGTGTGGTTTAATAACTTTCACCCTCCTAATCATGAAATAAATATTAGTTCACCAGTACAAGTGGTTTACAGCTATTATATGGATCACAGGTTAGGGTTCTTAGCTGAAATATTTAATGGTGGAAATTATACATTTTCAGATACTAAACCAAATACTAGTGAAGACATATGCTATAATAAACACGTCTACATACATAGTAGCTAGGTGTGAAGAAACTGAAATGTTCCTCCAGATTGCCTGTACTTGAAAATTACTTTAAACATTTGGATGAACAATTTGTTAGGTATAAGTCTTTTTCGTGGAGCTTGTTTTGACATCTAGCCTAAAATTTGGAATCATGATTATCTTCCTTTGATGTGTTTTTTTCCCAAATTGGCATATCAGAATTTCATCACAGTCTGTTTAACTGTAATAAATATGTAGTTCCTTTCATACAAGTCCAGCTTATTTCTGCAATAATATAACTTCTATTTAATTGCAATCAAGTCTCAGACCCTAGTTAAAACCCTAAGCAGATGTTGAACTGAGTTTTTGGGGTACAGTCATAACTATAAAGATTATGGCAATTCCTTACCATGTTTGAATGCTATGTTAAAAGCTGATTTGTACTCTGATATAATCTAATTAGGAGTAATGGGAGAAATTAATGTCTTTCTTGTTGCTCAACTCACTCAGCATATCTCATCTATTTACCTGGCAGGAGCTAACAGGAATGGCCAAAAGATTTTCATATGCTTTATATGCAAAGTAAAATATGAAGTGAACAGTGCCTGTAACACTATTTTGGGAATAGGTTTCTTGAGAAAAACTAACTGGGATCCATACAACTGTCCCCTCCAATGCCAAAGATCACTCACTATTTCCTTTTGTTGTCTCAAAAAAAACCAGAAAACTAAAGAAAATAAGGCACCTTTCCCTGGAGAAGGAGAAAAACTTTTTGAACTCATAAGGAGAACAAAAAAATTAATTGCAATGACAATGCCAGTCCCAAAGAAAAAAGCTAAGCATCGTTTCCAGTAAACTGTGGTACTTTATTTGAAGTTACATAAAGAAGTCACTATCCTTTTTTTTTTCCACCTAAAGAAAATGGTTGATGAGTGTGAGTGTGATGGGGTGGTCATAAGAGCCAACTTTCTTGGACATTAAGTCTTACTGTAGATGAAAATCTTTACTTTCATAGTTAGTTTTGCTTACTGTTCTTGATTTTGTTTATCTTGCCAGAACTGCAGAGATTGGACATAGAAAGAATAACATCTATGACCTGAAAACTCCCTAATCAGCACCACCCAGCTTGAGCTGCTTCTGGCCCCTCTCAGGACAGACATCAGGCCTCCTCAGCAATAAACTGAAACATTTTTAAGTGAAACCAAACAGTGCTACTGAATTTGTGGTAAGAGAAGAAATAGTATTTATTGTAGCCTTTTTGGTTATATTTGTATAATGAATCATAAATGGCAGTTAATTTTATCATATTCTTGTTTCAATTTCTGTATAATGATCAATTTAATTTTTACATTTTGTTACATCTAATTTAGATTATTAATTTTTTATTTGAATTTTTCAGGGTTAATAAAATGGATGGACTTAATAAGTATTTAGTCCATCTTAAGAATTACACTTATCAGACTTTTAAAAATCCCATATACCAAAACAACTGGCACACAGTTATAAGAGTCATTGCACAGCAAAAGAAATGAAGTTCAGCTATCACAAATGAGATGAATGTGGCTCCGTGATTCTCTGTTGAAACACTGCAGACTGGATTAAAGTGCTCTTGCTGCCAAAGGCATTCTCTGCCACAGCAATGTGTGACCCATGCATCAGAATGCTTTATTTATGTAACACTAGGTTGAGATTAAAAAATATCTTCTTTTTTATGGCTTTATTTTTAATAAGTGGGCTTGAAGAATCTGTCTCTTGATAAACCTGCCAGGGCTATTGAGAAACAGTGCTACATGAAATTAAACCCTTGTTTCTTGTCCTGTTGCAGGCCCTGTTTCTGTGTGTGGCTCTAGGGAACCAGTAGAGAAATGTCTTCACCCATGCTGCTTCTGCTTTAGCCTTTCTGTTTGGCTTTATAATTGACACGCTTTTTCTACAGACCACAGATTCGCAACTCCAGCTGTGGGGATGGTGAGTTGTCCCTAGTCATATGCTTTGGGTTTGGGTTTGTTGTTTGGCCAAGTGCTAAGGGAAGCCAAACCCCCTCAGAACCCCGAGGAGGACACAGAACCAAGATGTCCCACTTCCTTCTCTCTGCCTTAGTTGAAATCTTGGGGTAAGCTTCCGTGTAATATGAGTAACTCAGCCTGACAGACACTTTATATAAACTGTGATAAGCTTGAATTCAAATCCTAGACTCAAAATCCCTCTAAATATTGAAGGATTTTAAAACCAAGAGAAAAAAATATTATGAAATTCTGTGTTAATGCTCAAAGAATGAAAGGTGTAGCATGAGAACCAAATAAATTAAATATCAATGTTAGCAGAAAAATCTGATCAAATTAAGTTAGCAGAAAAAAATCTGATTAAATTAAATCTCTCAAATGAAAAGCTCAATTCTGTCTTAATAATCTTTGGGACCTGTGTTCACCCAAGAGCACATGTTCTTTTCTTGTCTTTCAGACACTACATTTGTTTTGTAGTTTAATTATATCAACTGCCTATTCTGTCACAATTCTGTATGATGCTCTTCTCTCCTTGTATCTTATCAGTTTCTATTGTTCATTCAAGCCTCTAATGCTTTCTAATATGAGTAAGAAAACCAATACAAAGTCACTTTTCATAGTCACAATGGTTACCTTTTTTAACTGCTGAATGAAATGGCAGTTCAGGCAAAGTTTCCTATCAGGTAGAATTGCAAGTTTCCAACAAAACAGAGCACTTTGTCAGAAGTGCTAACAACCCCACAATTGATAAAAAGAATTCTACTTTCAAGAATCATGTTTTCTCATTATTTCTCTAGTAGCCTTGACCATTCTAGGTATTATACCCTCATGTGATGCACTTCTGGAGAGGTTTGTTCTACAAGATTTTCTGCAGCATTTGGAAATAAACACCACTGGCAAAAAATATATTTGCAATGAACCAGTGTTGAAGCTAGTGTCTTTGACACAGTTTTGATCATGAACAATCAAACCATTTTACAGCAAGATCCTGAAAAACCTGTAGTCCCCATGGATGGGCCTCTGTAGGAAGTGGTTTGTGCACAAGTGAATGCCACTTATTTCATAGGCAGCTAAGCAGGAACTCTCCACATTCCCTCAGCCCCAAAAGGGATATTTGGATCTGAATCAGTGACTGTGCCTTGAAGTGTCTTCAAACTGCCTGCAGCCAGAGGATGTTTGGTTAAGGGAATCAAACTGCACCTGGTCAGATATAAACTGCTTGAGCAACCTGCTCAAAGTTTTCTTTGCTCTACCAGCATGCTCCCGTGGGGCTAAATTATTTGCTAAGTTAAATATAGCTGATCTACAGACACTGAAGAACTTGGCCCATATTTAAAAGTAAAATTGGTTAGAAACTACAAGGAAACAGTCATTTTAAATTATAAATCCACTATGCACATATGTCCTTGAAGAGCACCTCTGTATCTTTCAAAAAGCTGTCCTCGGGCTGTGTGGTTTGGTGGTCTTTTTTAAGGACTATAAATATTATAAAAATCTTAAGTCCTTTCTCTGCAGGAGAAATGTCTGGCTGATTTTGGAGAAAGAAGGCGGCAGATTAAATGCTACTAACACAGGTCTGAGAGTGCAGTTCACAGAACATACCAAAAACATAAAGAGGGGACACATCCAAGTGCACTTTGAATGTATTCCATTTGGTGAATAATTTTTAAATCTTCATAAAGAGCGTGTTTCAAAATGTAGTCCTTTGCTAATTACAACTTGATGATACTTGGCTGCACTCCCTCCAGATTAGGGTTTTGGCTATTATTTCTAGCTCAGGAAATGATGTAATGCTACTTGTTAGCTTTTCTGTAATACATAAGTAAAGGCTAGGCCTGTTCAGAAAACAGAGAAAATCACATGGTAAACTGTACCCTGGTCCTCTCAGAGAGACTGGGGAACACCTCGCTCATGGCAGCTCTCAAAGTGTACCACACTACTTGTTTTGGCACGTGTGCAGGGAATGCTGCAAGGCCAAGGCACCATGGGCACTGTCGTCCCATCTCCAGCTGCATCTCAGGGCCCACACAAATGAGTAGAAGTGAACACAAGGCAGAGACAACCTGTGCTGAACCTCCAAACAATACTGCTACATCCCTGGACATATCAAGATGTGTTTCTTAACAGCTCTCTCACATCTGCTGCTCTGTGATGCACCCTGGGACAAAATATCATTTCTTTACCATCAATAAATATGATACATACTACAAATTATATTCACTGAGCAATATATGTATTTAACCCGAATATAATTTTTCTTTTCAAGCAGGGGGACTTAGAGAACATTGTGTAGCTCCCCAAACAAAACAGCTCTGTGTTAGTGTAAGCACTCTGGAGTTTATTCACTAGCAAGTCAGTTCTGATGTGCTCTTTGCCCTTTTCCCTTCTGCCCATAAAGTTTCTATCCACAGCATCTAGGACTTCTACTTCCCACATAAATCCCAGAAACTTTATGATGGCTTGATATAATTCCAACAATTTTATCTAGATCACAGTTACTATCAGAACTTGAAAGGAAATTAACAAAAAAAAAAAAAAAAAAAAGAGAGACTTGAACCGGTGGAACAAGGGAAATATTGGAGGGACAATAAGGAGCAGAGACAAACAGATGGTATGATGTTTTGTGCTGTTTCTCTGATAATAGTTATAAGATAAAATGGTTATACTAAATATTACCCTATTAAGTTGAAGTACATTTTCAGAAAAGGAAAAAACTCTGCAAACTTTTTAAGTTCTTTTGGTGCATTTTCATAGTAATAAGGTGAAGTCTGATCATATGGATAACAACAATAACAAAATACAGGAGCAAAGTCAGCTGAAGCAGTGAAAGACCAAACTATCCAAGAGACTGTGCAAAGGTCAAGATAAACTTCTGTGTGCCTGGCTGCAGGGAGCATTATGACACCTACATAAGGTCAGACAGGTAAGTACAAGAAAGGTTTTGTGTAAGTTAATTGAAATTTTCCCCAGGAACTTTTCTTTGTCAACACGGCGTGATTGGTGATTCAATCCAAGAAATCACTGGTTAGGAAAAGCAAACCCAGAAAAATCACTGGCAGGCAATTTTAATTTTTTTTTTTTTTTGTCCACTTGGTTATTAATAGAAGGTAAAAATAATCATGTCTCTTCTCCACATAAAACTAATCTACTGGGTTTTGTTTTCTAATTGAGAAGCTCTGCCTGAAAATAATACTGCTAAAAGAAGTTTTAATTATTTATATTTTTGAGACTGCAAATCCAGACCTACTTCAAAAAAAAAGTTAAAACCTGCTTTTTAACAGGCTATTCTGGATGATAAAAGATAAAGGGCATAAAATCTAATCTAACACCTAATCCACTCATTTTGCTGTGTTTTTTTTTGCTTATACAGGTTGTGAGTTTTACCAATTTACTTAGTACTGAAAATTCATTAAGACAGAGAATTAATTTCTGGCTTATCAACACCTTGCAGGCAGCCAACCATAAACACTGTACTAAGTTTGAGAGAGTCACTATTCAGTGTTCAACCTGTACAGATGGTCAGCTAAATCTCATGGCACTGCTTGCAATCTCCAGTCAAAAATGTAATCATAAAAAGCTGCTTCTAGCCAAACTGAATTTTTGGTATTAAAAGGACACATTTTTTTTTCATGATTAAATGAACCCCATATGGTCAAATATTCACTTGACATTACCAAGTATATGAAAAAAGTCTCCATCTATTCTAAAGCAGTGGTTAAATTTTAGAAAATGTAGTATGAAAAACAGATATAGTTCAGAGCAAAGGTAGTCAGATCTGGATGCATTTCTTACAATATTTCAGAGAAATTCTTTACAGACTTAGAAAGACTGGATCTCTTCTTTGCTTTTTTCACTTCTACATACTTTATTTGGATTTCTGTGTATGTAAGTGTGAGTTTCCAGAATGTAATTATGTTTTACTGTGAGTCATCTGAGAAATAACAACATTTACATGTTTTCCAGCTTTTACAATGTCAGGCTTTTGAAAAATAACTAGCCTATGTTCTCAGATTCCTGTAATTAGATCACTGTCAGTTTGTTCATATTTGTATGCTTAGATAACCGTGCATTTTTGTGAAAGACATAAAAGAAAAATTAGCTATTTGTACAGGTACAAAATCTCAATGTTCTAATACAAGTAATTCTAGGACACTTTGCAAATCATAATTTTTTTTCTAATATTCCTACATTACCCAATGTTTTTCTGCATGTTTTTGCAGTTTATTTTCACAGTTTTCAAGTATCAAAGATTCTCCTCTTCAGAGAAATAAGGTGAATACAAGTCCAATGAGAGCTGATCATTACATTTTTCTTTTCCTTCAGGCCATAAATCTATAATTTGATCAGTTATTCTACTTGCATTTTCTCTCACCTATCTGAAGAAAACTCAGAATCAAAAACTTTTCAAAAAACTAAAAGAACTTCCTACTTTTCACACGAGACAGGGATCCCATCCCAGGGAAGGACTTCTCAGAGTGGGAAAAAAATCACAGGAACAACAATGGTGACTTCTCTCTTCCTTTCTTTATGGGTAATCTTGTTTCCCTACAAGCCGTTCAAAAAGCTTCTGCTCACTCCACTTAACCATCATACCATCCCTGTGACCTGAAAAATTGTCTTCCTCTCCTTCTTCTCCCTGGGCTCCAAAACATCTTAAAGACATGAATGGAGCAGATTGAGGTACAATTGTGAGTTTTCAGAGAAACCATGCAAAGATCAAAGGTTAAAAAAGAGTTGAACTGGCAACCATAAGAGTGAGAGGAAGATGAACACAGAGCCAATTAAAGCCTGGACAAAACAAATAAGAACATCAAAAAGCATCTTTCTCCTCAAATTCGTCTTTGATGCAATTATGCTCATTTTCAAAGCAATAAACAAACATTAATTATTTCTCATTATAGACCAGTGAGATTTAAAAAAAAAAAAAAGTCACTTAATGCTAGCCAATAAGGTAATAAGGAAGAGACTTTTCCTCTTCAAATGCATTAGGACAAAAGGAAACAGTGAGGGACTGTGATGGAATTTAAGTTGTTTATGAACAAAGAAAGGCAACAGTGAAACTAGTGGTAATTGCTACAGCAATAAGATGCTGAATTCTAGTCACTAGAAACTGGCTCCCTAATCAGAGTCAGTCAGCCCAGTGTCCCTTAGAAGTCCTTGGAAGAAAATGGTGACTTCTAAGTGCAGTTCACTCCACTTGGATTTCTGCCTTTGAGTATTTCTGGAGGGGCCTACAATTCCTTTGGACAATAAGAAGGGTCTAGCTGAGATTAGGGACTTTGTCCTGATTTCTGCATTATTAAATGAGGAGACAAAACTGAATTTTTTTGTATATATTTGCTGCTTTTCTCCTTTTAGACTGGGAGCTTTCTGGAAAAGGCTGTGTTTCATTATGTTTTTATTCAGTGCAGGTAGTACAGTGTAGCTTTCACCTCTGCCTAGGGCCCACAAGAGTTACCACATGGCTGATACATTTCTGAAAAAAGAATTTCCTCCAGAGAGTGACAATTAAAAATCAGCTCTTCCGAATATATGTGAAATGACAAATACCTTGAGGGAAATGGGGAAAGAAAGGTGAATGTGGCAATAGTACAGGTATGTGATAGCATAATGGAGCATAAGTGATAACCTGTATAGTTTGGGTCCTTTTGCTGCAACTGTGGAATGGTTTTGTCTTTTAACAGGAACAAAAAGTCCTATTTTGTAATGACTAAAGGCACTACTACTCCTAGAAATACATAAAACATAGAACAGTGAAATCATGCAAAATGCCTAAATTGTGGCATTAATCCAGACTAAATATTGTTTTGATTTCTAACAGTTCATAGTCACAGAAACCAACTTTGTTGAATGAGAGCATTTTACATCAAGTTGAGTATTAAAGTTATGGAGTTGCTGTACTGTATGCCTGGAATTTTCCAGAAAAAAATTCGGACTCTGTCTCACACTTCTTTTTTCCCCAGTAAGACTGTTTTTCCCACTTAGTTCTGTTAGACTGTGGAATACCTTTGTTCAGTAGTCAATAAAAATTGGTTAATTATTTTGGATTTAGCTAAAGTGTGGCATTATAGTAGTCTAGGGTATGACTGTCCAACAGCAGCATTCTTCATGACAGTCACTTCTCTACAGAATTGCTGGATATGATTCTAGTGAAGTTCAAGAGCACAGTACAAAAAACCCTAGTTAATTCAACACATTTATGACTTTCAGAAAGGAGCAAACCAAGGCCTAGATAGAATATGCCATGAACCAAAATGAGCATCTAAACGCAGAGTTTGTATTTTAAGTCAGGGTTTTTAAAAAATTATTTATTGCAAACCTCTCCTGAACTCCCAGTATGGAGGTACCTGAATCATCAGCTTACAAGTTGAGTCATTCCATTAATTTGGGCTTAATACTGTTTAGTCGAATCTAAGAACAGTAAAACATATTTGTAGGCAAATTATCAGCAATGAAATAAACAAGAAACTAGTACACAAGCCCTAATCCTAATAACCATAATTAGGAACCCTGTGGTTATCTGAACATTCTGTATTTCGATCCCAGTACAGTTTTTGTTAGTGAAAGATTTGGTGTTACGACATTAAGGAACTGATCATTTTCTGACTGACTTCTTTGCTTTGAAAGAATTCTTGTTAAATACTGCCTGTTTCAGGGGAGTTTTCCCACAATGTATTGAGATTCAGTGTGACAATGGAAATGCAGTGGAGGGTGGGAAAACTTGCCTCTCAAAGAGATGTATCATAGCAATTCACTTCACCTTAACTATGCGAGAAGCTGAAGCTTTTGGGTCCAGATTCAGATCATACCAGCTGTGATCCAAAACTGACTTTGAACATTTATATGAGCTGAAACCTACTGAGGCCCTGCCTTAGAGCAGTCTCTCTCTGTGACAGCCCATCACACACCAGTCAAATCCTGGCTGCATGTGATTTTAAATGTGTGTGCCAGAGGCTACTGAGCTGCATCCTTGCAGCATTTCTCTGTGTGGAATGGCATGGCTGCACACACAGCTCAGTACAGAAAGGCCTGAGAGCCCCAGCAACTCAGGCAGGTCTCCTCACAGGGTAGGAAAGAGGGTATCACTTTTGGCATTTACTTGAAAGTGTCTGGAATCTGCTCATTTTCAGGGTTTATCTCCAAAAAATGGACAAAATTAGTGAAAATACAGGCTAAAATACATATTGTGTATAATATATATTATCTTTTCTCTATATGTGAACATTCCCACTTGGTAAACTGGTCTAGAGTAAACTGAGTATTTATGTAATTTATACTTACAAGTTGGAGAGGGAAAGTGAAATCTCTGTCTTGAAGCAAAGCATCTTTGGACAAACAAGAATCACAGACATTCTTTGAAATTAGACTGATTCACACAGAGTGTCAGTGACATCATTGCTATAATGTAGAAACATTGTATGACACTGACTTGAATAAAGCACTCGTTCCCCTACAGAGATACAGAGTGGTATCAATAAATCACCAATTACAAGTCAGGTTTTAGTTCCTTCTGTTCCTGATCCTGAATCTAGAAGGAGTAAGTTGGTCTACAGATTTGTAAGCATCACAATTTTACATCAGTCTGACCAAATTAATTTTTCCCTTGGGTAGAGGTTAGGTTGTCAAACTGAACTTCAAAAGCAAATACAGTACAAATTGCTGACAAAAATGCATAAGAATTATCTTTCCTTATCCTCATCTGCAATGAGAAACTACAGTCTCCTCTTGCTGAATTGTGTATTTTTTTTTTTTGAGGTACCAGTTTATGAATGTTGGATCTATAATCAAATTAGGATTCTACAATGTCAGCATGGATTATGATATAGTGGTACTAATACTACTACTAAGTACAATGAAGTATGCCCTAGAAATTTCCACACACATCAGCACATTGAGTGTGAACAAATTCCTTCAGAGCATAAAATTGCTAAGGCCTCTCTGCTGTACAGCTTGGCTTTCAATGACTTTTTATCCTTCACAGGCATCAAGACAAGTCTTAGAATAAAGGAAGTGTTTAAAGAGCTATTTGTGGCTGTTAAGATACATAAAATGACAACACTTTCTGAGCTCTTGTGAGATTACCAATGGATCCCATCTGTCCTCTCATGTTCAGTGGGCATACCAGGAAAATTTATCAGGAATAGTTGTCACCACAATCCATTTGAATCTCACCATGCATCATTTTTAAGATTATCTTCAAATATGATCTGATACTTTTGTCAGAATGTTGAAAGTGTTAGAGAAAAGAACCCTTTTCTCGTAACTGGACTTTTATTGCTAGCTTTAAATGAATGGCCTGAACTACATGTCTTAAACTTTATCACACTTCATTACTTTTAGAAAGATAAGACACATCAGAAAGAGAATACTATAAACTGAATAGATGCCATTATTGAGAATAAGTGATAAAAAAGGAAACAGCAATATGCTAATAACAAGCCTACAAATGAGAACAAGTCATCATAAAGCTTACAATCCTTTTTTTTTTCCTTTTGATAATCATATTTTTGATGTGGTTTCTTTAATATCTTTACTTCAGGAACTCAAATTACTAAGAAAACTGCTCCACCATATTTGAAGGATTAAGCCTGTAAAAGCAACCAACAATCGCTGCAGCAAATGCAGATTGTTTCTGCATCCAAATAGTTGTCAATATTCCTCCCAAAATGAAACTTCTTTTTTGATCCCTATATATTAGAAAATCATATAAAAATATTTCTGATTATTGGTCTGCTTCCTCACAGCTTCCTTAGGACCTAAGCTCCAAGTTGCAGTGCAGATTTTTTTTTTCTAATTTATTTCTTTAATGAAACTCTCTTTCAAAATGTTTCCTAAATTACTTCAAGCCTCATTATAAATGTAATATGATTTCATTTTGGTGCACCTTAAAGCAAAAAGTTATCTTAATAAAAATTTCACTCCAGGTCTATAAAGCATCGGGCTATTGTCTCAAATTAGTCTTATTATCTTGTTTGTTTGATAAAGAAATTACACTGAAGAAAAGCAAGTAAAGCATGCAAAAGCTAACAAAAGCAATCTCATCACTAAAAAAAAAAAAGAAAAATAAATGCTGGCATTGCTCATCATAATGCAGAAAATTAAATTGGACAGAATGAAACATATGCCAAATATCTTAGGAATGAGTTTTCTCTATGGCATTTGGCGTCTACAGCATAATTACTAAAACATTTTCCCAGAACAAATACAGAAAATTTAGAGTGAGATATTACTTTACATGCTAATTACACTTTTTTGTACATCATTAAAATGGCTCTGAAGTCTATCTGTTTGAACAATTATATGCCTTAATAATGAAAAGGAAAACAAAATTAATTATTATGAAGATTTCTTCTTCAGATCTCAAAAGGCAGCAGGTATTTCAGGCCAGCACCTGGTAGCGTATTCCTCAGTCGTGCATTGTCATGGCTATCTGCAGTGCTGGCACAGTCTGTGACAGCATAATGTCTTTTCCCTTGTTGTAGCCTCAGCCCACATTTTTAAACAGCCTTTGCTAATTGTGAGTCAAACCTACTTAGAGAGTAATTTAGCTGAAGTCCTCTTAGCCATACTCATTTATAATATAAAGAAATCTGGCACCTGCTCTTAACACTAATATAGTTCAGGAGATTTAATCAAGGGTGGATTTTCCTGAAAGACAAATGAAGTAAGAATTCTTGGTGGCTTGTGGCCATAGGGAGGCCGTGCTGCCCTGTGCCCTCTGCAGCTGCAGCTGTGCTCAGAGGTGACCAAAGAGTGGAGGGAAAAGCACACCCACACTCAGCTTTAGTCAGCTTTAGTTATGGAGCTGTCGCCAGAGCCACCCCCCTGGAGGAGGTAACCCACCATTGTGTAACTCAAATTTCCACCCTGCTCTGGCCACCCCCCTGGAGGAGGTAACCCACCACTGTGTAACTCAAGTTTCCACCCTGCTCTGGCCCCAACCCAAGAGTCCATCTGAAGTGGCCTCGGTGAAGGCAGGGACAGCTCAGCATCAGTGGCACCAGCCACAAAGGGTAACTCAGAGTTCAACAGTAAGGCTGATCACTCCTGCCCACCACTCCTACACAGGTCTCTTGTTTCCCAGTGCAGGCAGGTGAAGTCTCCCTGGAGCTGTTCCTCTGCCATTGCTGCTCTTGGCTCACTGCTTTCAGCCTGGGTGGTGTAAAGGAAGAGAATTCCCCCATTTTGGTTGGGAGCAAGATAGGTGCAAGACCTTGCACCCAAAAACACAACTATCCAAGGTCCCTTAGGAGATGGGTGTGTCTGTGTCCCATGCACATACACATTTAGCAAGTCTATCTCATTTATACTTATGTAGCCACCTATACCAAATTCCTAAGCCATCTGAAACCTCACAGACATACAGACATTGCAGGAGATGATCCTCCCTAAACATGAGAGACCAGAGTTAAGGCTTCTAAACCTCCTTAATGAAGGAGTGTCATGCTTGGCATTCCACAGCCCCTTGTGGACTGTGGAATATATAGCTTAGATAGTATGCTCCAGGCTTTGCTGAATACTATACTGCCATGCTGCAGTTACAGGTCAGGTCTGGATATAAATTCTCCACTTTCAGCTACTAGATCTTTTTAAATATAAAATAAGATTTTGTGGATCACAGAATCACAGAAGAAGCTGAGTTGAAAGGGACCCACAAGAATCACAGATCCTGGCACAGCGCCATTTCCAGGAGTCACAGCATGTTCCTGAGAGCATTGTCCAAATGCTTCTTGAACTCTGTGAACTTGATGCTGCCAAACATTTAAACTTGGCATCAAGTTACAAAGAGAGGAGTACAGATGAAATACAAGTTTTCTTGTGACCAAAGGGAATTTCTGCAGCCTCAGATGTGAGAAATGTGGTTTCACAGCCACAGGAACTTACCTGAATTTAATATCTAAATCATCCTTTAATCACAGAAAACTCAACCACTATTGATGCTTGTATCTGTGCCAGATGTAGTAGCCAAAAGAGGGTGATGGGTTATGGGCAATGTGAGATGACACAGGTATGGTGGTGGATGAGGAAGTTTTAAGCAGAATTTTTGACCCATTTTTTGACTTTATTTCTTGATATGGCTGTCTACTGGCAGGGAGCAACTTTCTGTAAAACAGGAGGCCCTCCTGTGTTCAAACTGTGACCCACAACCCTGCATGAGAACCCAGCAACATCTGCACAAATGAGCACAAATGCAATCTGTATAAGGGCAGTTCTGCTTCATGGCTCCCACATTAAACATCCCAGAGCCCCTCAAGTCCCAGGCAGGCACCCCACTCTCCAATCTGCGGAGCTGTGCTCACATCTGCTCTCACTGTGATACCAGAAATCTCTTGCTCCCATCCCTGCTGCCTCAGCTGGTGAAAAGCAGGAGCAGCATGTGCATTACCTCTTGGCTTTTGCCAATGGCTAATATATTGCAGAGCATACATCCAGCACTGAATTCAGAGTGGAAGCAGCCGTCAGGTGCCCAGCAGTTGTGCTAAGGGAGGGATTAAATTGTGGGGGATTAACGGGGTTAAGGCACAGGAATGCTTATCTACTGTGGTCCAAATGGATTTGTGGTTATAGGAGTAATGCAGACACCGAGATAGAGAAAACTTATGGAAGATATAAACCTCATTCTTGGTACCCCTGTACTTTGGTACTGGGTAGCATGCCTATATGGATATTCCCATGCAGGGAATGATCCTGGAGAGCAGGTGATGTGGAGTGGCTCTGGCCCACAATGCAGCAACCTAGCCTCTCTAAAATGGCTGCTTTTTCACTATTCATGAACACTGTTCATTTGAGAAAACTGCAGAAGTGTCAGAGAAAAAATATAAGTGAATGCAGCCTCAGTGATGAAAAAAAAAACCAAAATGAGAGTGCACAGCAAGTTCATGCAGAGTCAAAATAGGTTATCTTTGTAGCATTGCTATTTTCATTCAGCTTTCATAGCACAAATGCCATGCACCTGTATGGAACTAAGCACACTAACTAGTCATAATTTAATTTTTTATTATAATTTGAAAACAAAAATCTCATCATGCCTGTATGTTGGGAAGAAAAATGCTGATGATGACTTAGCAAAAGTAAATTAATAAAGTCCATCTTAATCTAGCTGAGGATGCTCAGATACCCATAATAATTCAAATGTCCTCAGCTGGTACACCTGTGGTCCCAAGTCAGGAGAGTCTTTGTTCAGCAGAGGTGCTCAATGCTGTTTAAATGTTTTTAACAAGAAGACGTTATAGACAGACGCTCCAGACGAAGCCATAGCACTTACTTGATATTTGATCAAGATTCAGACTGGAGTAACATGTGCTGAGATGAAAGAAATACATTTCTGTAGGTGGCTTCTGTGCCACGGTGCTGCTTGCTGCTTCCACATGAGAGTGAGCCTGGTTGTGGGACTGTGATGAATACCTTGAATACCTTCTCTTTTTAATGGGAGAGTTTCTAAAAGAGGACTACATTCTTGTTTTGAAAAAGTATCTGTGGAACAGCACTCTGAACCTCACATTCACACACATTCAAAGAGAAGGAAATATTATGCTTGTGCTTGAATACATGATGATAAATCTACCCTGAAGAGCTGGGACATGGCATTCGTCTGGGAGATGGTAATCATTGATCCCAGACTCTCATGAGCTCTCTTGTGCTGCTGAGTCTTGTCAGGCAATAATGAATAGTTTGTTTATTTGATAGTTTCAATCAAGTCTCATAAACTTGAAGGAGCCGTATTTTGATTTTGCCTGCAAGCTACCTCTACTGTGGCATTCCAAAGTGCCTTTTATCTAAATGTTTCATATAGGAGATTGAATAAACTGACTCTATCTGTTCTATCACTACAAGAATTACACTCTACTCCTTTTAAAAAGAGTTTTCTTTTTAATCAACCTTTGATTTTTAGTCTATACTAGGGATAGATTACTCTCTTTAAAAGAAGTGCTGGGACATTTTTCTACTTACTTACTGTCTGATGTAATCATCACTTTTAATCTAGTATTTTTAACATTTATACCAATTTGTTTTCCCTTGAAAAGTACTTGAGCATTTAAAAGCCCTAAGGTAGCCCTTGGGACTTCTGAAAAAGCAATCTGAATGAAATTCACCTCTCTGATTCTGGCAATGTCAAAACAGGAACTGAATTTTCCAGCAATAATCCAATTTTATTTACCGAACATACTTGGAACTTGGGAATTCTCAGCTTTACACATATCAGAACACTTTTGACTTCTAGCTGTTGTTTTTCAAAGCAATTCATTGTCATTAAAACAGACCTTCTTAGAAATAGCTTTATTTATTTTTTATTAAAGGAAGTATATTAAGGTTCTTTTCATATTGCTTTATCTTGAGGGCAAGTTATATTTTATGTTACTGCAAATAAACTGGGAAGCAAGAATGACCTTTAAATAGACAGTCTGTGATTATGTTAATAATTCACTGTAGACACCCTCCAAAATTGCAATTACAATTTACCGTATTAATCAAAATCAAATTTAATTAAATTTAATTAAATCTATCAATGGATTCTTATATTACCACAGAGAGACAGATTCTCAAAAACAAGTATACAAGAATACTCATTGCTGGCAAAACAAAGATGCTAGAAGGAAAACAATGGTTGAAGATCTGCAGAAAAACTTGTATACATTTGAGAGCCTATGCCCTTCTAGTACAGTTTTAACACTATGTAAAGTATTTTAAAACCACAGAGATGATGATTTTCTTTTCAGGAATCACTACGTAGTCAATGAATAAAGGTTATCTAACTCTTCAAAATTAGGTAGCTTTTCAAAGATTCCCTTTTTTCCTCTGCCATTATTTATTTTTCTGACCTGTGGTTACAGATTTATTGTCAGGTAAGTTGTCAAACAAAATGAAAAGAAGAAGAAGAAATGAAAACCTGATCCACTGAAATAACTACCATAACTGACTTCCATAAGGCCAGGTTTCTAATAACTTTGAAATCTGGAGTGTCTAATAACCACGGGTTATCTTTACAGACAGAGGTTATTTCTGCCTGGACAGAACATATATCTGAGCTTCTTAGCAGCAGACTAACAGAGAATTTTGCCAGCAGTTATGACATGGATTTTCTACAAAAAGCACTTTTGTTTGTTTGCTTTACCAACACCTGGTGATACATTGGCAAAAGAATAGTCTGATTCTAAATAAGGAAAAAGGATGTCTATAGGAGGAAAAATCATCTCAAAAGTTTCTAGAATTGTCCCTTCCTTGGTAATTCCAAGGTGCTGGCAGATATGTCTGGGGAACCATCAAAGAGAAGCAAAATATCCAAAACACAAACAGGCAGGAATATAGCCTCCATTAAGACCTACTACACATTATCTGTATTTATCTAGACCATCAGTCCTGGACAAATTTACTTTGTACTCAACTGCAATATGGGAGGTATCGTAACTGCTCCCCATGAAATGCATTAAAGCATGAGAGTACAAGGCCAGACCCAACTTGTTCTTCTCTCATTTTCCTCAGTGAATTTGAAAAGGGTGCTACACTTCACATAAACACAGAAAAAGTTCTAGCATTATTTTCTGGCAACTCTGCATTGGTTTTGGTTTGCTTTTGTTTCTGCTATTGCTTCACTTTGTTGTTGTTGCTGCTGTTTTAATAGATAGTTCAATATGCTTTTAAAGGATTAGGCCAAAATACTCCATAATTTTTTACTGTTCTGTATTTATCACATGTCTTAAAGGGAGTTTCTTAATTCAGCTTCTCTTCAATCTTTGATCCTTGTTCATTTCTCTGAATCCTTTAATATGTTGAATAAGTCCTTCATTGCCTCATCCATTTTTATAGCACATTACGTACTTGCAAGTGCTCTGAAATGTCAGCAAACTGCTTTATTTTTTGTCCTGGAAATCTGATGGAAAATAAAAGCCTGACATTTTTCTTTTTAAAGCCAGCTAGCAGACTGAACACATACCAAGGCAGAAAGGACTGTTTTGATTACCCAGCCTGACTTGTGGCAAAGGGCAAATCAGAACATTTGACTCGACCATTCAGGCACAGACATTTACACCAGCCTTCAGTGCATGGCTCAAGGGTTATCTTGCTGCCAACAAAGCCCTCCAAAAAAACGTGGGAAGTGGCAGCTGGCTGCTGCTGTGGAGCAATAAGAGGGCTGCTGCCCATAGCACATTGCTTTCACAGTACAGCGCCCATGGGCAAGCAAAGACCTCTTAGTCTAGACCACATATGGACATGATTTGAGGGGTCTCATAAAACTCTGTGCCCATGTGACTCAGCCAAAGAGGGCAGGAAACATAACACTTTTGTTTTGAACTGTTCAAACTGAACAGGTGGACTTCAGGAAAAAATTCATAGCTTAAATAAGCCAAAGTCTATATCAGGCAGATTCCCGATTTTACCTGCCTCAGGCTCTCCTTAGATGTCTGATACTTGCTGTGTCCTCATATTCCCCTACCCACTACATTCTTAGTGTCACTTCTCAAAGGGAAGGATGGTCTTGAAAGGTTTCTCAATGGATTGGATATTAATCACTTTTTTTGCTTCTAATTTATTCCTCTGGGTAATATAAAGAAAAGATGATTTAATTCAGCCCCAGCCCTATTCCAAGAGGCATCTGTGACTTTCTAAAACATTTTGCTTTTAGACTTTCTAGTATGTTTCCAGCCATTGGCATATGTTGCCCCAAGAAGTTCTGAATGCCCCATCCCTGGAAGTGTTCAAGGTTTAATATAAATGAATGTTAAAAAAAACCCCAACAAAACTACTGTCGACAAAAGTTCTTTTAGCTGTACTGTTGTAGGAACAATAGAATTTCCCAAGAATTCATTCTTGTCTTTTAAAGGCTGAAGAAATACTTGTAATTCACTTGGTATCAGGTTACCAAAATATGGAAAATTGATATTTATTAATTTTTCTGGTTTTGGGGGTTTTTTTCATCTGTCTAGTTAGAACAATAAAAAGACAACAATACAAGTATTTTGTGAGTAGTATTTGTGAAGAGGAAATAAGATTAAAGCAGCAAATGACATGTCTTAATTCACTTTCTAATGAATTATGAAAGAAAAAAATAAGCAGTAATGCACCAAATAGCATCTTTTATTTAATTTCTTCATTTTTCATTTCTAAGTTTCATTTTTATTCATTCGGTCCAATTTTTTTTTCCTGACTTCATAGAAAGAATAGTGCAATTGTCTGTTGAAGCTTTTACAGAATCTTTACTGACAAACACCAAATCGAAGTTTTTTGGAAAGTATTAAAAGATGCAGAGTTCATCACTTCCATGTAGATTTGTTTTATCCTTAAGCATAGCTATGGATTTATTGCTTGATGGCTAATCCAAAATCATTGACATTCATTCACCTTCTACCAAAGCTTTAGCTTTGATTATCCTCTCTTCACTATAGTAACACTTTAGTTAATAGCTATTGTTTTTCTCTGTGAAATAACTTATAACTGCTTTTAGGTTAATTTTATTTGTTTTCTTTAATAATTTAAATAGATTAAACTCTGATAAGAGCTTATTTGCTTTTGCTGATTCATTTTCTTGGGTTACTTCTGTTTTATGGATATCCTTGTAAACGTATATAAGAGAACTAAATACAGTAAATCATTACTTTACTTAAAAATTAAGCATATACTTCTTCTCACCCACTCATTGCTTTTTATTATTTTTCCTCCTCTTGTTTGTGTGCTAATTCAGATCAGGAGTGTATCTTGAAGGTGAATTTCCTGTTTTTCCCCCGTATAGTCCACTTCAATTTCCATCACAGAGTGGTCATGGGGTGCCTAACTGCAATTCCTTTTTGGAAGCAATTCCTTTTTGATGAAGCTAGACTGGAAGATGGAAGCATTTGGAAGCAACTGAAAGCAATTCTAGGTGTACCTCTAATGCATTTCAGGCATAAATGGACACAGCCCTTGATGGAAGGGGAAAAAATACCAAAACAAAAAAGTCTAAATACATACATTGTGGATGTCAGATCCTCAGTATCAGCTCTGTCATCTTGTAGATCCAATTCTATTGGCCCACTCTAATTCCCAGACACATCTAGAAGCCTAAGGCCCTTCTTAGAGCCACTGCAGTTTAGTACACAACATTATGAGCTGTAGTCCACATTTTAATATCCAAATCCACTTAGGTACAACACATTTTGTGGAAAATATCCTAAAGTAGCAAGTAACTCCAGACACATGCTTTCTGTCCTCTTCAATACTTCCCACACAGAGATGATGTCAGGCTTATCCATGTAGAAATCTACCTTAGCTAACTTAAAGAGAGGAACTGAGTACTTTGGACATTACATCCATTTAGACCTCAAGTAAAAAATATTTCAAACAGAATTCATGGACTCTTATCAGCTGTTTATATCTGGTGAACACTGACAGGAGTAGCTGTCATCAAAAAAATGAAGGATAAGGTGCAAAGCAGTGATCAGCCAGTTCAGGGTAGATGGTAGAGTTCAAAGGCATAACTATGACCTTTGAAAGTACCATTGAACTGGCACTGCTGCGATGCAGAGGAGAAAAAGGGCAATGAGGAGGGGAAATTTATTATCACATTATTTACACCAGCAAAAGAAAAAAAACCCCCTCATTTTCTACACTTATTCTACAGTTGCCATAGTAGATATCTAAAGAACAGTAATTATCAAGGATTAAACAGAGCAGGTCAACCTTACTATTATTAAATTATTTGCTGTGACAAATTCACCGTTTGCAGCATTAATGACTTAATTGCAAAGAGACTAACTTCAGGGTTGCTTACTGAGCTGTATAAAATATTTTTAATTAAAATTCAAATTGTCAGAAACATATTCAGGTTTTTTTTTATCTACTTCTCACATTCACCTAATTAGACATACACAATATTCTTAGATACTGGTGGTGCTTGTTCAGTGTTCCTACATTGTATAATAACTTCTGGTTGCATGCTGCAGTGTGGTTTTTTTGGAAAGCACATAGTAGATAATCCCAGACTAACATCTATAGAACAAATGTAGGTTTTTGCAGCTGTAGGTTTGTAAAATCCACCATTTCCCATCTAGTCCTATTTTCTTATATAACATTTGTGGGATTCTGACAAAGAATGAAACTTCTGTGTCATTTTTAGAGGCTATAAGGATTTAAGAATAACTAAACTCACATAGGTGTGACTATTTTCTAAATAATCTTGATCCAATGGAGAAAAAAAATGCATAAAGGTAAGTATAAAACAAGAGCAAATTTATATCATGTCCAGGATAACTCATGAGTTTTGACACTGAAGTTATATTAGTTTGAGCATTATCAAAATGATGTACTATTATTGCTAGTTTTCTAGTCTTCTTTTCTGGTCCCCATATATATAAATTAATGTCCCCTATATTTCCCTCCAAAGCTCCTCTAGATAAAATGAATTACAAGTATTTCCCTGGCCTTTAAAAGAAAAGAACCAATTCTTGGAGAATTACATTGTTCCTAAAACAGCAGACCTAAAAGTGCAAAAAAGTAATGAAAACAGAGAAATAAAAATACAAAGCCTGAGGTTGATGGGATGTTTAGGAAAACATTGTTAGCATAGCTCCAGAAGTAGGAACTGCTTTCTTGGGCAACAGAGTGATATGTAGAATAGGGAGAGAGATACATGTACAACCAACCAGTCAGTATAACTCACTGAAGAAAAGTATTTCTGCCTGCCATTAACAGCAGCTCCAAACTCCATCCAATGGCTCGAAACCTCATATTTCTAAGCATAGAAAAAAATTATTATTTTTTTTAAATCTGGCAGGTATCTTTAAATGACTACACTCTTTCTGAGTGATGATACAGTTTTATTTGGTGATATGGCCAGAGGAGGACAACACTTTCTGGCCACCCCAGTCCACTGGTCCATACCTGCTGCTCTCCAACAGACCAGGTAAGATAAGGGAAGACATTACAGAAAAAGTGGAAAAATACAGGCCGTACAGTGGAATACATGCAGGGTTAGAGAGACAGTGGCAGATACAACACTTGCAAAGCAGGGAGCTGCTGATATGGACAGTGAGGCTGACTCCAAGGAGGTAACTGGAACTTTCCAATCACAGAGTCAATTAGGTTGGAAAAGACCTCTGAGAACCTTGAGTCCAACATATCACCCAACAGCACAATGTCAACAAAACCATGGCAAGTGAGTGCCACATCCAGGTTTTCCTTTAACACCTCTAGGGGCAGTGACTACACCACCTCCCTGCGTAGCCCATTCCAATATCTAATCATCCTTTCTGTGAAGAATTTCTTCTGAATGTCCAACCTAAGCCTCCCCTGGTTCAGCTTGAGACTGTGTCCTATTGCTAATTGCCTGGGAGAAAAGATGAACCCCCACTGGCTACACCCTCTTTCAGTTGTAGAGAGTGGTAAGGTCTCCCCTGAGCCTCCTCTCCAACATCCCCAGTTCCCTTGGCCACTCCTCACAGGACTTGTGCTCCAGACCCTTCCCCAGCTCTGTTGCTCTTCTCTGAACATGTTCCAGCACCTCAGTGCTCTTCTATAGTTAGGGGCCCAGAACTGAACACAGGATTTGAGGTGTGGCTTCACCAGTGCTGAGTACAGGGGGACAATCCTTGCCCAGGTCCTGCTGACCACACTATTACTGATACAGGCCAGGACACCACTGGCCGCCTTGGCCACCTGGACACACTGTTGGCTCACATTCAGTTGATCAGCACCCCCAGGCACTTTCCTCTGTGGTGCTTCACGGGGTTGTTGCGGCCAAAGTGCAAGACTCAACTCAGCACTTGGGCTTGTTAAACCTCATTTTGTTGGATTCTGACCTTCTACCCTCCAGCAGATCAACACTTGCTCCCAGCTTTGTGTCATATTCAAATTTGGTGACGGTGGACTCAGTCCCCTCATCCAGATTATCAATAAAGATATTGTACAGCACAGGGCCCAACTGATCCCTGGAGGACACCACTGGTGACTGGCCACCAAGTGGATGCAGCACCATTCACCAGCACTCTCTGGGCCCAGCCATCCAGCCAGTTCTTAACCCAGCAAAGAGTGGCCTGTTCAAGCTGTGGGCTGCCAGTTTTTCCAGGAGTATGCTGTGGGAAACAGTGTCAAAGGCCCTGCTGAATTCCAGCTAGACAACCTCCACAGCCTTCCCTTCATCCACCAGGTGGGTCACCTGGTTATAAAGGAGGGGCCAACATCCACTGAGCTCTGCAATACATCATTAGGGACTCTGTGAAGAAGACACTGAAGTTACCCTTGTCATTATTACTACTGAAGTTTGTAACAAACACACAGACACAGATCATCTCTCACCATTGTATGCAGAACTCCTAAATTCTGCAGGTTACTAACATATTTATTCCGTTAAAAGGCAAGACTTTCTGGAATTTTTTTTTCTTTTTTTTTTTTTTTTAATCAAACAGATTCCATACTAAGTATTAAGTAAAAGAAATTAGTTTTATTTCAAGCATATTCAAAGTCTTGGCTAATTGGCTAATGAGTTGCTAAAAAGTATTTATGTACTCCTAATTTAACAGTTCCTTTTATTCTTATGCAACTCTATTTCATTCTTGAAGCACCTTTTTCTGTGCAAATATAAATCCTATCAGCTATACTAGATTGCAGAATTCTCTTTATAAGTCAGTCTTCAAACTTGCATCTGGGTTTTGGGCATGAGATGAACCAATCTTTCTAATTTATATTCCCAAGAGTATACATAATCAATGAATAGTGTCTCTGAGGACTTTTAGGAGAGGGACTCCTCTAGCTAAATTTAACTGCCTAATTAATCCAACACCATGCTGCTCTGCTTCAAACAGTTTTCATCAAATTAAATCTTTATATGGCACTGTGAAAATACCAACTGGAAGTGAGGGACACACAAATAGAAATGGAAGATAACCCAGGAAGAAAATGGTAGAAATAAAGTACAGAGCAATGAACAGGGAAAAGACTTTGTTGAAACAGGATGGAAAACTGCCACAGGTCATTTTCCTAGGAGCATTTCCCCCTTTGGAAAAGTAAAAATGTAAGGAAATTACTGTTTGTACCTATTCATCTGCATATATTTAGGCAGGGAGAAAAATGGATGTTTTCTGCTGCTTCAACATTATTGCAGGTATACATTTCAAAGCACGACTAAGCCTTTAAAAGACAGCACAAGAACAACTTTTCAATATTGATGCTGAAGAATATTTATAGCTGACCTGGAAAAAGAAAGCTTTAGGGAGAAAAAAGCACTGCTTTCTGTAGCATCTTCCACCTTAAGAAGATGACAAGTACAATTTGCTAAGCCTGATTTTTTGGTTTTGAAACTGTTGTGCAGCAATTTCAAGTTACCCCTGGCAAATCTTAAAGGAATGGGTTTCTATGACACCAAAGGTTCTTACTAAAATTGAGAGGAGAAAGAATACCACGTGATGAGAAGTATTACTATAAAACATGGACTGAGGTGCATTTAGGAGCACAACAATAACAACAGATGAAAGTAAAACTTCTATAGAAGGTTACAGATTCGGATTCAGCCACAGGAAAGTCTGCCCATTGATAACCTTATATTGAGAAACCTCATGAGAGGAAGAGGTTTTGATAAATTTCATCCAGGACTGGGAACTGCTGCTCTAGTTAAGAAATTCTTTGGGCAAGAAAGATCTTAAGCTGTCTTCTTGGATGTGAACTCTCTTCTCCCTAAAAGCCCTTCTGAAAAATTTCATTTTGAGGTTTTCCTTCCAAATGAGCCCAGCTGTTTCAGCTGTCTCTCGCATCAAGTGTTCCCTTTGCAATTGAGGTATTGTGAGAGAGAGGATTCAATGGAGTCAGGATCCAGAGGACATTAAATGGCCAAGCTACTTCAATATCCTGTCACAGAACTTCCAGCAATGCCACAGTATTAGATGAAATACAATCCCTGAACCAGACATTGTGGTTTTGGATGAGTTTTTAAAAGATTAATTTTGCCATTACCAGATGTATCTAACAGGACTATTTGCCTCCAGTTAGTTTCTTATGCATAAGACAATATACTTCAAAAACAGAGAAAGAAGAATCTTTGAAATCTATTCTTACTGATGTCACTAAGAGAGAAATAGGACTGGAAATACCACTTCAATACTCTTGAACAAGAAAAGAAAATAAAAAAGGGGATAACTAAATTATGTGAATAATATGCAATTACATGATTGAATACTTACATTTGAAAATTATTTTTTCCAGCATTTGCTAAATACATTAGCCAGAATCACTCTTCACAATTCAATATACACAGGGATTGTTCATTGATGTCAAATTATGAAGTAATTTGATGTTATTTTCTTTTCTTTTATGGATGAATGGAGTCATACGAACAATTATTCCTAAGAAAAAGTACTGATTTTGACCTCTTGATGCTCTTTCTTTCCCTATCAAAGTTGTTAGAACTGTTAGAAAATACTTTTTTTTTTCTTTATGATGGCATTCACCAAAGCGGTCAAGACTTAAAATTGAACCCATGATGTGTTAAGGGAAATTACCAAGACCAGTTGTTCTCCCAGAAAATCTTGGATTATCAGAGCACAGCAGAACCATAGTGTTTGGTTCAAAAGTGTTTGGGAAAAAAAAAAGATATCCCTGCAATACGAAGTTCTGTGCAATTTGAAATGAACATTCCAGACAAAGAAACTGATCTCTTTATGGAAAAACAATGCTTTCTATTATTTCATTTGATAACTAAGTGGGTAATTTATGTTTAAAAAAATGTAGTCTAGATTCTCCCTAATTTTTTTCTGTATTCCAGGACAAATTGAATTTTCTCTTGATACCCCTGCATTTGTTCTTGGTTCTGTATACAGACAAATCTAATTGCTGATAAAAGTCTTGTGCTGGAGATACCTCCAGAACACACTTTTACTATCGCACTTTTGACTAACATTGGAGCCAAGTGTGAATCTACTCCTACTCTAATCATTTAAATTAGGAGTTAGGTGGGTTGGTTATACATCAAAACTCTTCCTTATTTTTCTTTCTCTTATTACACCCTTGTCACCTAGAAGATAGTTAAAGTGTTAAGTCTTGCATCTCATGTTTTGTAAGAATATTTTGTGATAAGTTAGGTATCCCTTTGGCACAGTTCTGTTTGCTCATAAATGTTGCATGAAGCTGTGTTTTCCAGATATTTTTTGGTGAGAAAAAGTAAGAGTAAATAATTCCTTCACTCACAAGCCTAAGATTATTTCAACAGGATTGCACCAAAATACAGGGGAAAGTTTAGTTTTTTCATGTCACCCTACAAGTGTTACCCTAATCATCATCACTGTCATCATCATCATCATCATCATCATCATCATCATCATCATCATTTTGGAAGGAAAATTTTGCCCCCCTAATGCCAAGAAGCTGTTGTTGCCAGGGCATTTGTTCAACTTCTAGACTTGATCTGGATCCATGTGGGCACTGTTGGACATGAGGCCTCTTGAGACTTTTGGTTAACCTATAAACTGCCACAGACATTCACCTATTCACAATTACTGAAATTAAATTATTTTAAATCTAAGCATAAGCATCTCTTCCAGAACACTGAAAGCTGCAGAATTTCTTATTATACTTTCCATTAACATTTTCTCAATTTGCTTTCTGAATTAATTCCTTCAGGGAAACCTACTTGAGGAAATACTGCTTTAAAATGTTACTAATACAATATCTTCTACTTTGAGTTAAAAGATGAACATATTTACCAAACCCTTCCCTAAGGTTTGGCATTCTTTTTGTTTGTTTGTTTGTTTGTTTTTGGTTTTTTTTTGTTTTGTTTTGGTTTTTTTGTGTGTGTTTTTTTTTTGTGTGTGTTTTTTTTGTTTTGTTTTGTTTTTGTTTTTGTTTTTTTGGGGTTTTTTTGTGGGTTTTTTTGGGTTTTTTTGGGTTTTTGGTTTTTTGGGGGGTTTTTTGGTTTTTTTGGTTTTTTTTTCTTCTGTGCTTAGGAAGTTATGTTTGGTTTGAAACCAGACCACCCAGACAGTCTTTCTGTTTATGTCTATTTATCTCTATTTATTACTATCTCTCTATTTATTTCCAAATCTTGCACAGGGAAATTCCAGGGAGACAGGAATGGTGCCCGATGATCTTACTGGAAAAAGAGATACCTAACTCTCAAAAGACATTTTATGAACATGAGGTCCTTCCTTTACACAATACACTCCTGAAAAATTACATGTATATTTTATAAAAGAAAACAAAATCCTTGAGGTCCATGAATTAAGAAGTGTTTGACTATTTCTGGTAGAGCTTAGAAGTTTAACTATATTATATCTGCAAGCTGCAAAGTATCACTTCTGAATGACCAGTTCTGTTACCAAGCTGAAAAATTCCAGGTCTGTAGAGTGCAGTCTAAAACAATCCAGACAGGACACCTTCAGAATCATTGCCAGTACATGAGAAGACTGAATGGCTGCCAGCCTGGATTTTTATTGTAGTAAGAGTTAACAATGTCTGACTGTAGTAGCTTAATGGCACTTTGTGATTTGAAGTAAGTTGGGTGTGATTCATTTATCTCCTTTGAAAAGTGACTCACAAAAAGTGTCATACACTAAAGAGCTCCAGTTTTATGCATCATGTGCACAGCTGGACTGGTTACTTCTGATGTGCATTTTCCCCCTCCAGTGAATTCTGGAATATTATGGTTATGTCTTAAAGTTTAATTATGATTTAAGTAACTTCAGCTGTGGTTTAATCTCATCTGCTCTGAAAAGACCTCAGGAAAGTGGAAGAACTTTATAAAAATAATGCTCTAAAATAACAGCATGTCTTTACAATTGCTGAACATTTTAAAGTTATATTTCTCTCTGAAACACAAGGATTATGTGTCAGAAATAAACTGTGGTGGACTGAAGAATTGAGAAGATAAAGGTCTTCACAGTATATAAATTTTAGGCAATCTCCCACAAGACTTAAACTTGTAGCTAGAGATAATCTGAAAACTTCTAAAAAAGAAACGTCCAGCAAAGATTATTCCATAAAGATTACATATGAAAAGAAATATTTGAAGTCTGTGAATCCTTGGCCTTCCAGGCAGCCTCCACTTGTGTTCAAAGTGACCTTGGGGTTGTCCAAGTAATGATGTGGATTAGCAGGGATGAGCTCTTTGTTTATTCATTGAAAGCCATGGTGAGTTCCTGAATTCAATGCTGCTCAGAGATACTCTCATTAAATCAATGATTAAAAAACAAATGGGTCAGTATAACTGGAAACACATTGAGCAGAAAGATGTAGTAATATAGAGAATGTGCTTTTTCTTAACGGCATGCACTTTTTCATAAGAAATTATTTTGCTTTATAGTTGGGCAAAACATGCTCTAGAAAATAGTTAGCAACAAAGATGTTGTTGAGGTATAGCACAAAAAAGCATGGAAAGCATTTTGCCTGGGGGAAATTAAGCTCACAATGAGGAGTAGGCCTACCATAGCATGCCTTCATGAGCTGTCATGCTGTGCCTATCATTATCTGAACATTGCCATGAGACATATCCAGCTGCCTCATCTGTCCATCCTCTCCCCAAGATGGCCCACAATATCACACATATTTGGAACAGTGTAATCGCCTTTCTCCTGTTTGGTTGACCCACTTTGTTCAGTACCTGTTTTCCAAGGTGACATGTCAAAAGACCAGAAGAGATTGTTTATTGTTCAACTTTTCTTCACCATTATTGCAATCTTTTTCATGCTAAAGAAGTAGCACTTTATTGGAAGAAGGCTGCTATAGATTTCCCAAATAAGAAATGATCCTTGGTAGCAAGGATCCAGTGCTACTGCTGCACTACAATTCCACTCTCATGCAGACAAAGGCAGACATCAGAACCCCAGAGGAATCCCTCAACAAAGAAAGGAAGTCCAACTAAACAAGCATCTTCCCTGAATTAAGGATAGCTCCACCACATCATTGGTTTAGCAATTTAACCACCCAATTAAATGAATCCTTTCAAGTGGCATGGGCTAATCCCAGTGCCTCTGGGTTGCCTGTTATAACTTCCTTCTCTTTTTCCATCTTCCTGTTTCTTCTACCATGTGCCTTTTAAAATCTTTTAAGCACTTCAGGATAGAAAGCGATGCTGCTGTGAGACCCAGGGTCTACTTAGCTGACCTACTTAGTACAAGCACTGTTAGCAACTAAATGTTGTTCCCATGAAAAATTCAGCACTGAAAATTATCAAAGCAGATTTACTTCTTTTCGTATAGTAAATCCACATTTTCCTATAACATGCCTGGTACCTCACAGATGGTGCACATGCCATTTTAAATGTACTTTAAAAGGCTTTTTTTTTCTGTGCAAGCCTTAGGGTGCAATTAAATAAAGCCAATACCACCAAGACTAATGTATAAAGGTAATGCATTAAGCACTTTGTATCCCAGGGCTGTACTACATATGGATACTTCTTTTCAAAATTCCCATATTTGTCATAAATACAAGTGGTTTTGACAGGAGGTAAGTGCTTGAGCCTGTCCTTTTTTTGACCTGAGCATCTCTTGTTGTACAGAATATTCTTGTTGTGCAGAAATAAATATAACTAATAATGCACAGGAGAAAAGAGAAGTTCTAGAAACTGTTCTGTATAAAACTTAAAGAGGAAAAAATCTCTTGCAAAATTAAAGCTGAACTACCTACCTCAAAGTTATGAGCACTTCTCCTTAAACTCAATTATTTTTGATCTTTTCTTCTGCTTTTCTTCCGATTGGGCTTGGGAGATTCTCACGTCATCAACTGCATAAGTGTCTTGTAACTGTCAATAATTTTATTTACCCCAAGATGTTTTAAAGAGCAATTAGTTCTGCAAGAGGAAAAAAAATTCTTTCCATGTTCTTTTCAGTATCCCACTGATTTGACTGACAAGGTATCAAATATATATATTACCTAAAAGTTGCAGAATGACAGAATACGTTGAGATAGTGGTGAGAAAGGTTGGTGAAAATAAGTAGTTTGGACACAGATACATTGTCTTTGGAGCTCTTCTCAACTATTTTCTAGTCTAATATCATCTCCCAAAAAGTGGCGTCTTCCTTATATTCTTTGACTGCCGGGACTATGCCACCAGAGTAAAAAATCTAACGATGTTGGCACTTCGGTTAAAATCCAAGACTTATATTGATGTGGAACTGCTCAAGCTCTAGTGTGACCTAGAAGTTACACTGTACCTGGACATCATTCCTCTGGCCCTGTTCTCTGTCAGTTGACATCGGTCTGCTCTGCAGTGCTCATTGTATTCAGACCCCTGAATATATCACTGCGACCTTCCTCGCTCCCACCTTACCTGTAAACTCCAGGTAGAAAGAACAGGAATAGGAAAAAACTGGGATGGCCACGGTTTTCTTCCAGATAGCTATAGAAAGCACAATAAACATAATTTACCCCTTCAGAGGGCAGGGTGAGAAAGGCACTAAAGAGCTACAGTGTGTTTTCTAATATCCTCTCTCTGGAGGAGGCCTGATTTGAAGAGTGTTTGCCTTAGCAACTAGGATTAAGGATTTCTGAAATCCTTGTCAGCTTTTCTCCTGTGTAAAAGACAGATGAAGAGCAGTACTGGGCAATGCCTCAGTAAAAATTAGAGTTGAATGCAAAATGCCTATACAGGGCTAAATTGATTCACTTCAGTAAGGGACAAAATGGTTCCAGCTCAACAGGCTGCTTCACATTTAAAACTGAAAATCCATGACTAGTCCAATTAAGCCCCAAATAAATACTTCTCAAGCTGACTTGATTTAATGGAGGAGAGAAATACTGCCAGGTGTGAAAATAGTCCTGTCCTGCTTTGTATGACTTTGGTGGAAAAAAGTAGTCTGGCCAGTTCCAGCTGAGCCAATTGCATGAGCTAACTTATGGTATTTTATTAGAACACAAAACAAGGGCTGACCTGAGTTTTTCTGAAATTTTCTAGTAAATCAGTTTTTGTTTTGAAAATTGAAACACACCATATATATATGACTTCATCTTCACCCAAAATTTTATGGAAGAAAAGGAATCCTCTCTAATGTATTCAGCAAAAGAGCAAGTAGTTTCACCCTTGAAATGTTTTCACTTGAAGGTAAGGCAAAGACCTTTTCTAGTATAAACCTGAGACAATGCCTTGCAGCTACTAGATCAGATGAGTTATTAAGGCCACAAGGTAAAAACAGAATGATTATGAAAAAGATGACCATAGTTTTACTAAGGAAATGTGTAACTTGGCACTACCATCTTCAAAGAAGCAAAGCTGCTCCCAGCCCCCCTTCCTCCAGATTCACCTGCTCTCTGTTTGTTGTGTAGTAGTTCTCTGTTTTACACTTTGGATTTTCTGGTAGAGAAATAAATTTGCTGTATCGATTCCTCACATAAACCCACTTTCTTTGTGGGAAATTACTCTATTTGCAGAGGAAAAATGAGGATGATTTTTTCTTTCTTGCTTGCTTCTTTTTCTGTTCAATAGTTCATTAATTTTCAGGAAAGATCAAAAGCTTGCTCAGCCTTCTGAAAAAAACTGATGGGCACTGTCAAAACATCCATGAAATTACTTTTTTTTTGTATGGGTATAAAAAGAGCTCATCGTGCTAAATTATGAAGAAATATGAATCTGCCACTTACTCTAAGGGAAGCATCTTGCAATTGCCTGCTTTTAAAAGCTGAAGGACACAAGATACTTCTCTATAGATGCAATAATATGAACAACAGAATATGCAAAATAAATCTGTTCAGGTCAGGTATGATTTCAAGAATTTTTGAATAACTGCATGACTAAACTTTTAAAGGAATGAGAAATTAAGGCTACCATCTTCTTCTGTTTTTGTTATAAATAGTTGAACTTTTTTAACTCTTATGTTGATTGCCATAATTCTAGAGAACACATCACATGAACTAGCCTTTGCTTTCAGGGACACTTTGTCCCTTTTTAGGTTGTTGTGAAAGAAAGTCAAGAGGTGACTTAATCACACCTTATCTGAGTGTTATTCACTTCATCCAGTTTTAAATATTGCTAATGTATATGTTTAAAGAAAGCTGTTAAGATGCTGTTCATTTGTGTTGCCCACCTGTGCCCTTCAGCTATGTGCTGTGCCAGTAGACAGCTCTCCCTGTCCAGAGGACTGGCCACCACACAGACAGCCCCACAAAAAGCAGTAAAAGTAGGGTGTGGGAAGCTAGCAAACCTCTCAGAGAGTCTTTGAGAGTAGGCAGGTAAATACTCATTTTCATCATCTTCACAGCCACGGGTAACCGTGTGAACACTAAGATTCAGCTACCTGCTAACACTTTAAATAAAACTCTGTGGAGATGCTCCTAAACAGTGTATGTGTTGAAGGGAAAAATATTGTCTTTCATTTCACTGATCTATATCAGCAGACAAACACTAGTTTTCAGATAAGCAAGGATTTTCTTCAGGCTTCACGCACAAGAAGTAAAGTCCATGCAAAACGTAAGAGAAAAACAATTTCTATAAGTTGAAATTAATTACATCAAATTTGTGTTCATATTTTAGCATGAGCATTTGACAACTTCTGAGGTGGCAGGTGAGTGCTGAGGAGACTGAGAAACAGGTATTGCCTTTACACATGTTAGCAGGAGAGCTGAGAAAATTCACAGTCAAAGCAGTGTCAAGGGTCCCAAAAGGGGGTGTGATGTAAAGTAGCCTCTGGTTACCACACTGTAGCTGGCTTTACAAGTCAAACCCAGATAGACTCAGCTGCCAAGATCAGCTTACAGTGGGGATTACAGGTTTTGAACTCTGAGGGTGCATTTCACCCTGAGTTTGGGTTTTGACCTGTGTCAGCAGTGAGTGCGTGAAGGCTCCAGACCTCCAGACTAGGCTTCTCATCAACATTGCGTCGCCAAATGCTACATTTACCTCCCAGCAAAGGCTGACTGTACACACACAGACAATAAAAGAGATAGGAGCTGCACCTTTAAGAACAGCGGTGTGTTTAAAGAAATTAGATCAGTCAGAATTTTGATCCATTTTACATTTGGCATTTCAATCAGACATGGATAATTTACTCCTCCAAATAAATAAGTACTTTCATGTATCTTACTCTAGAGTGTTTGAAGCATACAGTTCTATCAGTGAAATGTAGTAGTTATTTATTCTGAACTGGCATAACATAAAAAGATAATGAGTAGTAACCTACTTAAATATATGGGTGAAAACTAACCAAGAATAATATTCAGCTCCAAAAAGACAAGACACGTGAAACGATACTCCTGCTCAGATAAATCACTGCTAATTCAAAGTACAATGTTCTATGACCCAGAGAGGTGCTTGTATATATATATTTGTGTTTCATACACTATGAAAGATTTCCTTTCCACAGTAATTTATATGGCAGGCAATTCAGTCCTCTCTGTTGATAACAATAGAAGCTTGCTCTGGAAATGCATCTATCTGCATGGTGGTCATTTCTTTATTTAGGAAAAAATGAATTTTACAAAGTTCACATATTGCAAATTTAACCTTCGAAAATTACAAGTGTCAAGATAAGAGCTACAATGGGGCACAGTGTCTGTGCTTCAATATATTGCCATGTTTGCTTTCAAGGAGTCCAGGGAGTCCAGATAATTCTTAGAATTTAATCACTCAGGTTTGTAATTATAAATACACAACTCTACAGCAGAAAGCATTAAAAAGACAAACCATCTTCTCGGTAAGTGCTATGAAATAGTGGAAGAAAGCCACAATGTCCCTAATTGATACTGGAATGGAAAAGCTTTTAAGAAATGTAATTACCCCTGTAGTGATACAAATCTGTCTTGACAGAATGACAGAATTTCTAAAACATGTTTTTCAAGGCTATTTTTCTTTATAGAAAGACAGTTATCATCATTTGAACTGGATTACACAGAAAGCTAATAGATTAGTTTTAATACACTAAATCAAAGAAAAATACTACAATATTGTGATGTTTAATGAATATTTGCTACAACTGAGGTTACTGGTAAGCTTAAAAATAAATATCTTACATATCTGGCATATGTAGAGCAATTATTACTGAGAAATAAACCATACCTATGCTTTTATGATTGATTTATTTTCAAAGCTTTCAGCTGAAAAATAGGATTCTGACCTGTGCTGTCCAGGAAGGCGATTGTAGCATCTTTTCAAAAGCTTACATTGCATAGACAGCATCTCATTAATGGAGTAAGGATATTTTTATGGTTTGTCTGAACTTAGGAATTCTTGGAGGAAGCAATGTTAGGGAGTCAAGACTCACAGGGTATGACTCATAAGGCAAGCAAATAGACTCATGAGACTCATAAGGCAAAGCAAAGATGTATAAGAATGAGGCAAACACTCAAGAAAATAGAATTTCAATGAAACTAAGGTCAAGATAACTGTCTCACTGTGTTGCATGGATTGCATAAGAAGAATTCATCTCACCTGCCTAGAGACATCTGGAGTGCAGGTCTTCCTTCAGAGCTGAACTAAGTTATGTAGAGAGCTAACTTAGCTATGTTTAGTAGCTGAACTACTTTTCTATGTGGAGAGATATTGGCATCTCTGAGGAATTTGTCTCATCCTAAGGTAAAAATGTGACTAGATCTGAAGAATCATGTCCTGAAAATACCTGCTGTTTCTCCTCTGTCAATAAGAATACCTGATTTGGATGCAGCATCGACACGTAGGCAAGACAAAGCACACTGAAGTTGCTCAGCCTCAGAGCACTGATATATGCAGGACAGCTCTCCACAGGAGACAGCCTAGGAGGGCAAGCTGCAGCACTTCTGATGGAACATCTGCTATCCATCTGCTATCAGTCTTTTGCAGTGCAGTGTTGAGATCTCACTTTGGTCCTGAAATAAATGATGCTCTTCAACAGCCAGGTAAGTCAATTCCCAAAGACTTTGTCCAATTCTCTTTCTTTAAACAGTCAAAGCATAGCTGTAGACTATTAACACAAAGGATGAGACTATCCTCTAGACTTCCACATGTGAGTTATCATCAAAATCCCTCTGATTGACAAGGGAGAGAAATAAGCTTTTTAATGGCATACCTTACTCCTTTCTAATATGACCTCCTGAAACTGGCCAGATTTGGCTTAGGAAATTGTTGTTATTCTCCTTTGACAACACTTGGAGTTTGAGGTAGTGCCTCCGGTCTGTAGACTTGATTGGATGAGATGGGTGCCAACCCAAGCTTGAGTGAAAGAAGTCACTTAAGTCAAAGGAGGGGAGGGCTCAGCTCTTATAAGGAGGATTTATAAGGGCACAGATATAGATATGTTGAAGAGACAATTTGAACCCCTTATTCTGAGAATCTTCTTTTTCTAATATACAGATATTCCTCCAGATAAAATGTACAGAATGATGTGACTAGTTACTTCCACTGACCATTATGTGAATGTATACAAAGCTAAGAAAAATAAAGAGTATATCAACAAGGGGCAGAAAAGTGCAATTACTGAAATGAAGAATTTCTATGTTGTTGATTTATAGTACTGGTTGGAAAAAAAAAAGGAAGCTGTATCTCTAGTAATCCCCATAGCCAGTCCACCAAAAAAAGGTTTGGCTCTATTTAAGTTTTACAGCCTCTGCCATTATGAACACACTGAACTTTATTAAAAACTCAATAAATGTACTCAGTAAATACATGACTGGGAACTACTAAAAACTACTTAACCAATATTGAAGACAGAAAAACCAGCTTCAGATGCCTGAGCCAGGCAATACACTATTTTAATATAATTTCCTTGTCTGAGTGACCAGGGACATGAATTCTTAAATACAAAAATGTGGTTTAACCCAATAAAACTTCTCTAAAATCCAATTTTAATTTTAGACTTAGTAAAATTCCAGCAAACGTTTTCAGGGTGACACAGTGAGAATCACAGAAGATATGGATTGACCTCACAAAGTGGCCTCCATTCCAGCCTCCTGGTGTTACAGAAGAACATAAAAATCAAATACAGATGTAGCAAATGCAGTAAAAGGAAAAGTCACAGAATTTCTATTCCAGCACCTTGCTGAAGCCTGATGAAATGTGAAAGAAAGGTGAAGATACTTTGAGGTGGACCACAGAGGAAAGAGACTAGCAATGTGAAGACAGAAATCTACAGCTTGTTTAAAACTATGCTGTATATCAATAGAAGGTTATCTTATTAAGAACAAACATTCTAACTTTGCCTTTTTTGTATCAAGAAAGACAAATCTGATTTGGGAGGCATTTCTGCAGGTATGGTGTTAAGGACATTTAAAATCAATTACAAAGGTACAAATAAGACTAACACTACTGAAAAAGCCAAGAGAAAAAAAAATTGATTTTACTAAAACCTCACTTTTCTAGCAATGTTTTGGTGGGTTAGCAGTAACATAAATTCTTTGACATCACTGACATTATCTATATGTACCATGTTGGAGGATGTGACATTTTGGTCCACTGATATGTCTCTTCAAAGCAGAAAACACACATCAGCTTGTTTAATGAATTAATTCAGGGGAATATGTCAACATTTGTTTTGCTTTGGGGCCATGTTCATAGCAATAATGAAGTGCAAAGTAGTCTGCTTGTTTACATTCTCATTTTACATCCTCTGAATAACAACTGCTATTAAGAATGAAGAATGTTTCTTTTTCCACAGAGACAGAAAATTCAAGAACATTTTTAGTCACTTAAGTATTTGTCACCTAAATTTTATTCAGCACACTTTATTTAATTATAAACAGTCAGTTAAACTTGAATGCTGGATTTCTTTTTCAGCATGTAAATGGATCATATTGTTTCAAATATTTTGATATTACCATAAGAATATTACAAGGTTTTCGGGGAATTACATTAATTAAATTTCTACACTTTTGTATTTAGTAGCATAATTCTAGCTGAAGTTACTTTGGAATAACCATCAATTGAAAATGGAAATCCTTCATACAGATTGTAAAGCAGTGTTGATAAAGTTACAAAACCTGTCATGCAGCAACTCAGGAACATCTTATGGTTGGCTTATTTAATTACTGAAAATTGCAATTTTCCAGAAAGTTAGTGAGCTGCTTTGCACACTAGCCAATCCTTTATGGGGCTGCAAAAATGTGTCAATAGTTTTGGCAATAGTAAGAGGAAAGTGACTCTTCCTTTGATTCAAGGAAGGTACAAAGTCATTGCAGTGAAAATATTCCAAGGAGGCATATGCAGCTTCTGGCATACCATTGAGAAAGAGCTTTGAAAACAGCCAGTCCATGCTCTGCTGTATCTCACACCTCTGCTGCCCCAGCTTCAGGTTGTTGTGCACAGGGAAAGTGAGGAAATAAGGGATTAAAACCACAACCCCTGAAAGTTCTTACCTTACTTTTTTAAAGTGGCAAATGTCTCAAGACAGCTACTGAATGAACTGGTGCCTCAACATAAAAATCAAATGGAGTCTTCTGGCAGTAGAAACAAATTCAGTAACTCTTCACCTCCAGAAGTGCAAGTGGGCACGTGGCAGTGGCTGAAACAGCAGTTCTTTCAGAATAAAAAAATCAACTGATGCTTGAATTCTGTATCACAGCTCAAGGGAGCAGTTTTAGCAGAAAATGGCAAGCATCAGTCATCACCAACATAAAATGATAAATCCTTCGGCCGCCAGTGCTGCTAACTGCCTTTCTGCTGTCAATGTGATGTTCTTGGGTAAGGAGGCAAGTGTCTCCTGATCACTAATGCCAGCAGATCAGCAGCTGCACTATGCACAAGACTATCCACTGGCACTGTACGCAGAACTGTGCAGGATGCCTGAGCTCCTTACAGTTCCTATTGCTTGTTTGTCCCTCTATCAACTCCTGTCTTCTCTTCTACACTGCATGGAAAGTTTGTTTCCTAAAGTGACAGGGAATTTTGTTTCCTAAAATGTGGGAACTTTGAACGTTATTTTTTTCTGTACAAAAACACTGGGGAAATTCCAACAGCGAACTTGGAAAATCCTTTCCTTCAATGCCTCAAGCACAGAGACACCTCTGTGGCCTTCTGAGAATTTTAGTTGAAAAAGGATTAACTTCAGAGATAATCAGTTCTAGAGTTGATCAGCCTCTGATCAAGGATCAAGTTCAACAATTCAAGATTGACATTGTCCTGGGTTAAGAATACTAAGCATTTCAGACAAAATGTTATTAGCCTTGTTATTTATCATAATGACCCTGAATTTAGAATTTGGTCACCAAAGACATGTTGTGCTGTTTTTTTCTTCCTTCTCATCCCTTGTGAATATTTCTCTAACTCACAATAGCAGGGATATGATATAGGTGTCCTCTGATGATGTCACCCTTCCATGAACCATGGGAAAATAATTATTCTGAGGAATAAAATTAAAAATGCAGGATTTTTCAGGGAATTTCAGGGAACATTTCCTAGCAGATGGCAATAATATGTCTTTGTTATGGACTTGAGAGCATTACTATATACTGCTAGATTGTATTTCACATTTGTAGAAAAAGACAGAGATCCACTGCAGAGTAATTGCAAAATTAGATTCCTTCTGTACAGTGTTTGCAGTCTGGTAAAAATGACATTTTCTTTCTTGGTAGGATTTTTCTGGGCCTACAGTTTACTATTGACTGTTTTCAGATGCCAAAAGTTTCCTTTTCTCAAAATCCACTACAAGCACAGATTTCTCAGATTTATTGTCTACTCAGTATCTAAATGAGATGCAAAAAATACCATATTAGCAACTTCTTGGTGGTAGGTCAGCTGGTTTTATTTCTTTTACTGTAATGTTAGGAAATTTAGAGTACGTGGAGATCTCCAGCACCAGAAGAAAACACTCATTAGCTTAACACTAGATATGCAATATCTTGGCTAGTTTCTGCTTGGATGGGAACTTGGATCAGACATAGCTCTTGGTTTGATTAGGAAGTCCTCTAGCACAGAAACTGCACCAAAACTCACAAATTAAATGACTGTATGAAGAGTTTTTAATAACTAAATACTCACTTTAAAAATTATTTATCTACTTTAAGGAAACAGATTTATACTGACGCTTGTCTTTTGTAAAATGTATGCATGAATAAATAATACTGAATCATGAATAAATAATTTATTCTAAGTTAATTCCTGCACAATTCCAAGGGATCTTATTATGTGAATCAGTTTTTAATCTCATTTCATGACAGAGGTAACTGTGACATGCTTAGGTTAGGTTTTATTTTGATAAGATTTTCTGCAATAGAAGTCAACTCCATAATTCAGCAAGTGGTAGAGGAGCACTTGCTGTGCTGTATTTAAATGACCATTTCCATTACACTCTGCACTAGGAATGTATTCCTTCTTTACTGAGTATGCACATGGTAAATTTGACATTTACCAAGTGTACATTAACTGAATTATATTAATTAAAATACAGACTGATTCTTACGTGCCACCTTGTGGAAAATCAATGAAATTTTCTTACCCAGCAGCTAATGCTAAAAAATTCCAAACTCACAAAGAGCTGTTGCAAATTATAAAAATAGCTATTAAAAAGAAGAATAGAATATTGCTGCAACAAGATATATGTACTGATAATTCATCTGTATGGCATGTCTCAGCTACAACAAATAACTGAATTGAAAAAAACAGGGCATGTTTCTGTCTGAGGCTTCCTACCAGCATATTTTCACCATTGATTTCTCTAAAATGTGGCCAAAGTACACTTCAGAGCTGAAACAGATAAAAGGTGTCATTCTTAACCAATAGCTATAATGCAAAATGGGTTAATTTAGTTAATAAGAGGTCAATTTCAAGCAAAAAGAAAGCTTTGAATACAGTATTTTAAAACTGTAACTGTTGTACCAATGTTCTAATGTCTTTCTGGTACCTTTTACTATATTTCTACAGCACCTCTGCAATGGCTCAAACATAATTTGCTGGTAAAACATTGAACATCCACAGTTTAAATGTCAAACAATGCAAGCTCTCAGTATTAAATTTAGAAAATCCAATTTCTGCAAGAGAAATCAGAATTATTTCAGCAGACATAAAATCTTGCCTATTACATGTAAAATTGAAAGTGTTTCCAATTTTACTTTCTCCACAAATTTACAGCACCTTTTCCAAATCAAATGTAAGGCCTTCAAACAGGTATCTGGACGGGAGTATTTTGTTAAAAAAAAAAAAAATTGTCCTTGCTCAGATTAATGCACAGAAATGGGGATAGAGATACTTAATGTAATTTCTTAAAGGGTCTATGAGATAATGGTGACATATTAAGAAGTCTAGCACAAAAGCAAGGCAGATTATTTCCCACTTTTCAGAGGTTTTGATTTAAGACTTTAGAACTCCATATTTCAAAAACTGTTTAAAACATTGCTGAGTAAAATATGGATGGTATTGTTTGTCACAGTTAATCACCATCACCTTTAGTGTCATCCCTGAGAGTAGTTAAGAGAATGGTTCTCTAGGTAATTAAATGGGCATCTTTTAGGTTCTTTAAAAAACATTAGGGTAAATGTTGTAAAGCATCATTGCAGTGATTCGGGCTGAACCTGGAAAACCATGTGCTACCCTGTAAACTAGAAAGACCAGAAAAATTTTGTTTTGCCCTGCAGATGCCTTCAATGAAGCCAAGGGAGCAGTTCTGTGATAATCAGAATTTACTGGCTCAAACAGTGTATTTTTTGAACTACTTTCTAAACTAAAACTGCATTATTTCTCTCAGCCTATAAGTATGTTTTTTTCCTAATTACACGTATTTAAAAGTCTTTGTGTGTGCCTTTTGTGCTGAGTACTAACTAAGCAGACAAATCATGGCAAATTATGGGGATTTTTTTTATTCTTCACAAAAATCATGCAAATATAGAATGAAACACATCTGATGTTCATGCAATTTCACACCCTTCATGGTATGGTATGAGCAAAGATTTAAATTTCTCTTTGACCGCTCCAGTTTCTGTGAAGGGGGAAGTTATATGAGTTTTTAACTTGTATTTTTCATAACAGTACATTGCCAAAAATATTCCAGTCTCCCAAGGGCTCTAATGAAAGGCTATGAGTAGGTTAATGGATTATAATGAAAATCCAGTGTGTTCAAATGCGAAAGAAGGGGGGGTGGATTTTTTCTTTTATTTCTTCACATCTTTTATTTTCTCTGAACCAAATGGCTCACTAATGCATTTAGAGTTCTCTCCTGTTGAAAAAAGCTGCTGGTCTAGCTGTGAAACAGCCCAACCCACTCAACAGCAGGTTTGCCCCTCTCCCACCTCCTACACCTACCACTTCTTCCTTTCCAGAGAGCCTGTTTCACCCAGCTGGCTGAGCACAGAAGAATGGAAGAGTTTGGGTGCCTTTTTTATTGGTCTTTCTGGAAAGAGAGATCAGCAGCCTCCCCTCTCCTGAAAACAGACAGGAAAAAAAATCTCCCTTGCTTTCTTGCTTCATTTTGTTCATCTGTCTTAGCACAGATAAAGGAAAAAGCCAAACAAGACAGGAGGAGTTGTGAGGAAACCTAGAAGGGAACAGAGAGCATTTAAAAGCCAGGAAAATACAGAGAAAGACACAGAAATCCTCCTCTGGAAGACTAATACACCAGTCCAGGTGCATATAGCCTCCCCACATCAACTACTGGACCGATTGCAAAGGGAAATGACTTCTTCCAAAGCAGCTACACATTATTGTGTAAGTTGTTCTAGGTAGGTTCAGCCCCAGTGCTATGAGGGGTCTTTCCTGAGGTGGCAGCTGAAGATAGAAACTACAGAGTACACAATTTTAAAAGGCAGCCAAAGAAATTTGGAAATCCTTTTTCAAGATTTTATCCTTACCACACTTTGAGACGGCCAGCAGGATTTGTCTGGAGGAAAGCAGAAAGATTAACATTTGACAGACACTTGCACTGTTCATACATACCAAAGACAGACAGCTGTAAACCTAGGGTAAAGCAATCTTTATGTATCTTCAGATATGTCCATTAAATAAAATTATTATTTTGTAGGTGATGTGGAAGGTTCAACCCTGCAATTTGAAGTATAATGTACCTATTTACTTCTCATTTTCTGTGGCTTTGTGTCCATGATTTACAGTGTTTACTTTTGAAAACAGAAACCCAATTCCCACAAATGCATTAAACTTCTCACTGGGAAGCTCTTTAAACAGATTGACAAACACGGTCTTTGTTTTGCAAAACATAGTTGAAACTGATCATCATTAAAATGCTTCTCGGTGAGTCATTGCCTTCTTCGGTAACTTATCCTTCTCAGAGAACTCCCCAGTGATGAAACAGCCTGACCGTGTCCTGGACAAACTCCTTTGTAAATGCAGGTTTTTTCAGACAGCTGCTCTGTACTGGGAACTTGTGAACAGATCTGAAAAGGGGCAAAAGAGTTTCAACAGAAAAGCATCTAAAATATAAGCATCTAACCAGATATTGACCTCCTTCCCAAGCTCTGCCTGTTTATTTGCCCTGATGTATTTTTCCCTTGCAAAATCATAGAGCTGGAAGAACCACACTGTAGTGATAAGATACATTTCATTATGAAAGGTCTGAGAACAACAGCATGTTAGAGTAGTTTCAATAAATTCCCTGACAATCCTGGAATCTGGGAGGTGGGAATTTTCAAAAGACTGGCAGCAGTATCTTTATGAGGTTCAGGAAAGAAAACCCTGGACAGATATGAAATGGTAGCTGATATCTTATTCAGCTGCTCTCTTCCCCCCACAATTGCTTACAAAGAAATAAAACGTGGTTGAAAAGTTTTGAACCTGGGTGCCTGTATATAGGGTAGATATTGAACTGACCACTAAAAATAGCTTACTACATCACACACTACTTACATATGATTTAGAGGCTGTTATTTGAAATGTCACTATTATATTTAACAGCAGCAGGAAATCTGAACAATAAATCACTTCTGTAAAGACACTTATTCCATACAGGTCTGTAAAAAATGGACAATAAATAAAATAGGAGGAAAAATGAATTAGCAAAATTACTTTCAAGGCTTGACCACAGGAAGACTTATGTATTATCCAATGAAATTCTGTAACTTTGCTCAGTGTGCCATGATGACCTATATATATGTGTGTGGATGAGTGTATAGATAGATGGATACAAATATGTGATCTTTCTGATTATGATCTGTAGTATTACAGGCAACGTAGCAAAATTTTTCAGTATGCTGAGCTGTTACAGAGAAGGCTGCTCAAATTCCAGCTTTCATTTGAACATTAGAGCTATCTTCCCCTCACTGATTACAGTTGATTTTTTCCTTTTTTTCCACTTGAAATACCTTTGATGTAACGACCTTCAAGAAAACAAAACCAAACAATTTTTCTTATATAAAATGTTTACATTTATAGGCAATCTTTATTGCATTACAAACAGAAATTTTATAACACTCATTCTGGGTGTTGTTATTCATAAACCAAGCTACCTCAAAAATTTTCATTTGCACTGGGATAAACTACTCTGGGATAAACAGACTACTACTAAGTCTGTTGCTTAAGCAGTATTCCCTATAAAAAATATTCAGAGTCACTAAGTGCCTTCCCAGTTGTTAGCAACACACAGCAAGACTAACAGGCCAGTGAGGAAATTTGTTGTCCCTTGAAATATGACTTTGGATGTGTTCCCTTAGCTGTTAATAGGTTTGCTCATCCTACTTTCAGCAGCTTATTTAGGAAGACAGCATTTTAACAAAACACTCTTCTGTTCATTGATTCCATCATTCACAAACTTTCCCACCATGGTCTGGCTCTTTAAACAAGCAATTTAAATCTTGTGTCAAAAAAAATAGTCATTTAAGTACTCAAAACTCACTGCACCTTTGATCAAGTTTAATGTTTTTTTCCTTAAAAATCATGGTTACTAAATTGTCTGTGTGAAACACACACACACTCCATCTGCTTTTCCTCTTACCTGTATGCTTTACTGGAATTCCTGGTTTCCAGGAAGCCGGACAACCTGAAGAACTCATTTTGCTGGACAGGCAATTATATTTTCTTCCTTATTAACTCTAATTCCCAAATCTTTTACTCCCTTCTGCCTCTCAGATGTACTTCCAGTCTGCAGAATATGTACTACAGTATTTTGATTTAGTATGTGACATGAATTTATCAGTGAATCTCACATTTTGTTCTGATCTGATTTACTTGATTTTAGAAAAGGTTGTCAACAGCTCAGTGACATATATTGTGATATTCATAGAGAAAATACTCCTATTCTATTGTGTTGTTATTAGCAGTGGCAAAAGTAGGCTCTGTGGGTGTCTACTCCTATTTCTTTATGTTGACTGGTTCAATTGCAATAAAACAAAACCATTCCACTCCTGCTTGGAAGTTGTGACCCCTTGCAAACTTTTTCGAAGAGTTCAGTTCATTAGATCAAAGGCTTTTTCTGAAATAAAAGAAATAGCTCTTGGTTCCTTTGAACAAGAAGAGATTTTAACTTTTTCAGTTGCACTTTATGTGAGATAAATCTACTGGATTAGGTCAGAGAACTAAAACACATTAATTCTTGACAGAGATGATGATATAAACAGGACAATACCTTGGAGATGTTTAACAATGGAGACAAGAGCTTGAATTTAAGGCTGGAAAAAAGCCCAAGAGTTATGTATAAATTTAGGTATCTTCTTTTGACTAGACTGTAAACACAAAAGGATCCAGTTATAAATATAGGGCAGATAACCAGGTAAGTAAAAGCTTATGGGTTTAGCTTAGCCTTGGATCCATGGAATCACAAGCACAGGGCCTTGCCTCATTGTGTTCTGAGCATCTCCAACAGTGAAGATTTCTCAGCTTCTCTGCATAATCTGTGCCAATGTTCAATCACCCCCACAGAATTATTTTTATTTTTTTTTTAACACTTGGTCAAAGTTTCCCCTGTTGCAGCTTGTGGCTATTGCCTCCTGTTCTGCAGCCATACTCTTCTGAGAAGCCTGGGACACCTCCCCTACACACTACCACAGGAGGAATCAAGCTCTACAGAGAATGATGTACCACTCAGCCACAGTGTTCCTTTGAACTATCTATGCTTAAAGCACCTAGGTTAAGATAAGGCAGCTGGACAAATGTTGGGAAAGTCTGTTCTTTGAATGCATTAGTATTTATTAGTATTAGTAGTTCTCCTTTTGTCTTCACATCACAGATTTGCAGTCAAGGACAGGCTAGCTGATATCTGGTCTCATACTTTCCTTGTCAAATTGGACTAACAAGTTGAATTCAAAGGTTGTTTAAACTTTGTCTGCCATTACAAAATAAGTATTTATTAAAAGACCATACAAAACTGCTACTTTCAGGATTGCCAGTCTCAGAATTTTTAAACAAATCTGTCTCAGCTCAAAATAATTTTCTGATTCATAATGAGCACCTATTGTCTTTGTGTCAATTTAATTCCCTAGGTAGGTTTGCTTAGAATGACTGCAGATATATAACAGCAAATGAATTTCAGTAAAAGTAAGCACTTCTGTGGATTTGTTATGCTCCACTGACACATCTCAGTTTCTGTCCTCCATCTTCATTCAGTATTAGTGTTCTTGAGCTCAGGAAAATATCACAAAAAGGATTATTGGATTTTGTTGTACTAAAATGCCATATCTTGCTCTGTGTTTTGACATTTTCCTGATCAATAACTTGTCAATGCAAAAAAGACACTGCTATTTAACTTCCTGTGTGCAAAGAAAAAACATGGGCTGTTACTGGATTTCTCAAAGGTCAGTTTGTGGGATATGAGGGAAGCAGCCCTTAATGGTGGGGACACTTAGTGAGAGGAAATGGGACAGACAAGGCAGAGATAACACACACTTGTAAATAAAGAAAAAAATGTTGAGGAAAGTGTTCTTATTTTCTAAGGGCTTCTATGGATACACAAAATGTTTTTCCCTCTTACAATTAAAAAAAGTAGTGAAAGAGGAGGCAGGTCTGGTCATGCAACCATAACAAATAAGATTTGATGCTTTCTTTCTTCTTACCTGAGTCACCAAATTTCCAAAAAATTTGTGACACATGCAAAAACAGCTGCTTATTATCTACAGTATGTGCACTATAGAGTTATCTGGCAATTTGAGGAAACACACAGAAGTGATGCCTGTTACTATCTGTGGTCCAAACATCTACTTGAGTTTCTTCACAGGTAGCATTGTCAAGCAAAAGTCACACCCAGAGAACATGCTTTTCACATGCTTTTCCCATCTGTGTTCAGCTTGCCCTTACTGGTGCAACAAAATGGAATTTTCATCTCTGATGCTTCCAATTGTGTTACCATTACAGCAGCCAGTTTCTTTGTGAAGACCACTTCGTCTCTCCTGACAGAATCAATTAAGGCTGCTGATTTTCAGACAGAAAACATCAAAGCATTTTGCATGTATGCCTTTCAATCTTTTGTTGTAAATCAGAAATTTAGGTTTGATCTTTAGTGTCTTAGTTACTTTAGATGTCAACAGTAAAATAAACCATGTTTGTGTAACTCCAATGAAGTGATGTCCCATTCTTTTGCAGTTACAGAAATACTGCATCTCATTCTTGCCAAGGTCAGCAAGTCCTTGGAAAGCAGCCTACGAAACAGGGCCTTCAAACAGGGAGAGATTTTTCCAACTCCATCTAAAGAACAAAAAGGTAATAGCAGAGCTCCTTCATTACATGTTCACCACTGTAGCTTACAACAAAAAACCTGATTACACTTTTAAAATAATAGTTGAGGAGTTTTGATTATTTTCTTAAAGAATAATTGCACTGCATCATTTTCCACTCCCATACGAAATTCTGCATGAGACTTTTCCATTCCCAACGCAGATTTACGGCATTCTGCATGATAAGCCTGTTCTTTTTCTCATTTTATTTAGATAAGATAGTGCTTTGCATTCAAAATTTAAAATGAAAAAAGAACATGCAGTTCTTAAGCAGAATTATGCCAAAAAACTTTTTGATTACTAACTAATTAACTGGTAAAATAACTGATTTAAATAGTCTTTAGTATTTAAAAATGCATTGGGTTAATCAATCCCTAGCACTAAGATAAGCAGGGAAGGGCTGGTTTTAGAAATGGGCTAGGGAAATTAAGCAGGCCCAAATACAAATCTGTTTTCTGTCTTTGCTCTTACTTGTTTACCATTTCTAATGGAGTAGGATATGTTTCTTCACACAGTGTTTTCTTCTTTAGCTTTCTACTGTTCTGATCCTTTGACTACTGGCAAAGCTCCTAAATCTGTAAATAAACTTCACATCATAAGGTATATACTTATTTTAATTAATTTTAGACATGCTGAGGATATGTGCAAGGTGATTAATATAACTTGGTTTAATACAAAATCAAGATAATGGAAAATAATGTCTTTCTTGGGCTTTCTATACAGAGACTGTAAATCCTTAGTAATGAAATAAAAAGCTTTTACATCAGAGTAGGATTACTATACTGAAAAAAACCTGCAGCAGTTATATATACATATCTCTCAGAAGCTATTTGCACATTAAGAAACTTACAAATCCTAAATAAAACTAGAGCATGTAGTTACATTTAGATATTTAAGATATATATATATATATATTATAAAGAAAAAGAAAAGTGGGGATATTTACTCCTCACACTCCTAGATAATTACAGTGGGTTTAATTTTTGAATGAAGGTATATTACATCCAGTTCTCCCGAGCCAGAATTTTAACAAGACTTTAATGTTTGATGCTTGAGCAATAACTTTTCATTTTCTATTCTTCTTTACTTCTTTTCCAGTCCCCTTAGCTAGAGGGAAGTGCTAATTTACTGAAACATTCATATTTATTTAATCACTATGCTGCATAATATCAATATTACCCAGGGAAGAATAATATATTCTGAATATGAGAGACAGAATTGGAAAAGCAATGCAAGTAGCCATAATTGAGGTCTGATAAGTAATAATAGCAAACTGTCACCAAAAATAATTGGAATGTTTTTAAAACTACAAAACATGCAGGTAGGTTATGACAGACTCTCTTTTACTCATTATTTGTAAGACAATTAATTTGATGTCTCATGCATCTTGTTGACAACAAGATTCAATACTCTCTGTCTCAAAACCAATCTGCATTGCTAAGCTGCCTTGCTGAGCCACCAAACACAAGTGGGGTGGAATAAAAAAAAAAAAAAAAAAAAAAAAAAAAAAAAAAAAACCCACAAAAATCAGACACATATATGTGGCACCCCTCAATAATGACTAACAAAAAACAGGAAGCTCAAGGAGACAAAAGATCTGGAGTCAAACAAATATGCAGGTGACTCTCACTTGAGAAGAGGTGTCTTTAACAGGAGTCAAGGCAGCTAGAGTGGGATTCATTTAGAGGTTATGACCAGCAAAATCTAGGTGGCTAAACTGCTTTAATCTGCACAGATGCAGACAGTATCCCTGAGACTAGAGTGATTCAGGTGTCCAACCACTGGATATAGGATTTAGCTATGCAATGGTGGAAGTTTGGACCTTATTACCTGTCACAGGTATCCTGGGTTTCATACTGAGAAGCAAGAAGGGAGCAAATCTCTGTGAAGTGTTTCATCTTTTCCAGCCCCTTGTAATAGGCTTAGATCAACAGAGCGTTTCAAATGGCACAGGCAAAATAACTTTTAGGCAACTGAATCCTGTCCTACCCAAATACCACCACCCTGCAATGATCTAATTACATGAACAGATGAGAGCATAGCAAAATCAGATGTTTCAGTGGTTTCCACACCCTTTTTTACAGTGGGAAAACAATGCGACTGCCAGACCATTCTGAGGAATTCTTTGAGACTCTGGAAAAGGTCTGGAGATACTTCCATAAGACACACCACTGCTAAGAAATTTGCCTTTCCAAGCAGGACCATCAGCATGGATTTCTGACTGATTGGACATACTCAAGATCCACAAGAAGGAAGTCCATGTGATAGGCATGGCATGAAGATGGCACATGCCATACCAGCCCATGATAAAAGGCTTGTTGTCTTACTCTCCTTGCCTAGCTCCTCCATGCCAGGTAACAAAAAAAGACCTGCTGCTTCCTCAGGAAAAGTAGATAAGAAAGTCACACCATCACTATTAGTTTTTATACTGAGATATACAATGAAAAAAAAGTCTGAGTTGATCAGACAAGACTTAAGACGAGGTAAAATAAGCATTATTTGAAGCAAAGCAAATGTTAACACATTGATTCTAAATATGTGTTGCAGAACTGAAGTTTAAAAAAAAACACATCCTAACTAAACTCTTGCCAACAGCAAAAATAACTCTCCCCAACTAAGCAATTTGCAAATATTAGAAGTTCTTTTCCAGTTTTTATTTAACAGACTGGATTAAGAGCCCAGTTGCTCTAGCATAATAATTTCTATGTCTTTTCAGCTGAATTTACTATTTCACATGGATCAAAACTAATCCTTTCCTGCTCTAAGGGTTGCATGTCTTACAGTTCAGCAAATCTGACTAGTGGAGTATATATTTAGGAAACGTCTTCTTTCTTTTTGTGTGCTTAGCTGTATCTAGCTTGAGTATTAACCAAAGTTGTATGAACAGTGTCACATGAATGGATTAAAATAAACCTGTTATAAAGACCTCCTGTCAATCAAAATTTTGAATTTTCACACCCCATTTTTTTAAGAGAATTACACAAATTTACAGAAGAAAACTCTTAATGCTCCTGTTTTTCAGTTCCAATTATTTTTTTCTCTCTAAAACTTAAGAAGAAGATTCAAAGAAATTTCTACACTTGATTCAAAGGCAGCTTAGGTTCCAAATTTTACAGTCATAAATATGTGTGTGTGAAATTTTTGATCCATTGAAGTAAATTTCAAAAGCCTCTTGGACTTCAAAAAGCTCAGGAATATAAGCTGTGTTCTCTTCTAAAATCTTCCTGAAGATCTATAGTTTTCTATCACTGGCTTGGAATTTCTCTACATTAATTGTATATTTCTCTCTTTCTTGATATGTATGTTCACAGGGAGGAAGAGAAAAGCAGAACTACATATGCTAAGCACAGCATCTAAGATGAAGGTTTTTTTTCAGTAAACAAGACAGTGCTGAGGCAACTGTAGTGTCACTGCAAAGCTACACTACAGGGCCTTAGAAAGGTTCTGACATGCATGGGAGGTTCCTGGTGACTTGTAAAATATAAACATCAGACCCAGGAAGAGCAAGAACTGAACAGATGTTCTAATGTCAGTGAGGAGTTTATAGAGCAAATCCTCCTGGGTTCTTTATCTGGGGCATATGATGGACTCAAGGTGACTGCATGCCGATTTAATCAGTACCAGTTTAAAAAGGGCAAACTGTTTGAGCAACTTAATAGCTTTCTATGATGAGATGATCAGCTGTGCAGCTGATGGGAAAGCACTGGATGTCATTTACCCTTTCTTTGCTACAGTTTTCAGGGAAACTCAGAAAGTTCAACAAGGGCAAACACAAGTCCTGTGTCTGGGATGGAATATCGTAAGTAACAAAACTTGAGGAAGATGAGTTGTGCAGAAAAGTGAGCAATGAAGGTCAAGAGCATTACTGGGCTGCATTAGAAAGTGAGGTCAGCAAAATAAGGGAAGTGATTTTTCTGTATGCAGCACCTGATACTCCATCCAGAGTATTCTGTGCAGTTTTGAGATCTCTAATACCAGGAAGATTTTGATAAATTGGACAATTCAAATTCAGGCACACAACGTACAAAAAAAGGGTGGGCAATGTGGATTTATTCTGGGGTAAGTAGAGAAAAGTAAGAGAGTGGATTTACTGCTGTCTTCAGCCAGCAAAATATTCTGAGTATTTTGTTCCTCTAAATGTCACACGTTAAATGTTTAATCCACTTTTCTTCATATTGTTCCAGGACATAAACACTGATATTGCTAATTCCTGCCGCAGTACAGGCCTGGTCTGGCTGGCTTAAAAGCACTTTTGGAGAAAATTACTCAGGGAGCTGGTGAACAACAAGCTGACCACAAGCCATCAACGTTCCCAGTAGCAAAGGACACCAACCACCTCCTGGGCTGCATTTAGGGCATCACCAGCACACCAAAGGAGGTGATCCTTTTACTGTGGGGGAAGTCAAACACTGGCATAGGTTGTCCAGACAGGCTGTGCAGTCTCCATCCTTGGAAATATTCTAAATCTAAGTGGAAAAGGACCTGGGTGACCAGCTTTAGGTGATACTGCCTTGAGGAGGAGAGGTGAAGTAAACCATCTCCAGAGGCACCTTACAGCCTCAAATATTCCGCAACTCTGAAAAGAATGTAGATAACAACATAAAAACCTTCAGCATGCCAGAAAATAGCAAGATTACCTCTTCCCTGTAGCATTCATGTTCTGAAAACCATACAAGCAGCTTGAACAGAATAATTGACTCAAGAACTCAATAGGGTCTCTTAGAAAATCCGCTTCAACCATACTGATAAAGCCTTTGATAAAACATGCCTTCATGGGCTTTGAAACAGAGTTAATAAGAACCTCTTTGAAGTGAAAAAGACTAGTTTGGTCTGACAAAATATCAATAGCAAGCAGGACCATTTCCCATGCGGCGCTAAGTCAAGGAACAAACACAGTCATTCTACTTCAGAGGACCATTAGTTTCCACAATCATCTTCCTGTCTGGGGAATCAATAGGAGCTTTACCTGGAACAGATATGATCTACCTCATGTATTATTTCAGCATAGACTGTGCAGGAAAACAATAGACAAAACTGAGCAAATGCATTCCTATCTGATCTTGGGGGTTTTGGCTAATCTGAATCTGTAGAACAGACCATGGACTTCCCTTACTACCTACAAACATTGCTCAAAAACCTAAACTTAACTAATACTTCTCTGAAATTCACCCTTTCAAAACAAACACTTCTAATTAGAAGTCAAACTAAACTAAACTGAACTAAAAATTTTCCAAGTCCCCTAAACGATCTAAATAATTTCCTATAAAAATGACAGCTTGGAGGAACTTTTGAGGATACAGGATTTCCTTGAACTTACAACACGTTTTCCTTCACAGAAGTTTGTCCACAGTAACTTTAGTGAAGGTGGTCAATTTATTTGTGATATAGGTAGGAAGAATGTGGATTAAAAACTACAAATCTATTAAAAGCAGTAAGTCTAACAAATGAGTTTAAATTATTTCTGAGAGTATTTGTCTTTAGATCTTAACTGACTTCTTATGATTTTGAAACCTACTAAATTGTGAATGCTCAATTCTGCAATATGATTCCTGCTACAACTTGTGTATTAAGACCAATTATTATGTCATAATGAATGTCACATTACCATTTTAGTTTCTGAACTTCCTGCCAAAACAACATGCTTCATTCTGAATCACAAAAAAACCAAGGAAAAATGTTAATATGACACATCTTACATTTTATGACAGATGTCATAAAATATGATATGATACACTTTATTAATATGATACACTTTATTAAATAATGTACCACTTTTCCATGTGGTATTTGTTAATTATTAGAATAGGTCTTCTGTGTTTGGTAATCTGCTGGTTTTACAGTAGGTATAATGTGATGTATATCCAGAGAAAGACACTAATCTTCTTCTTAGGCAACATTTACATAGGCTTCTCCATACAGGTGATTCACTTGGAATACATTATCTGAATCTGCATCACTGATTACTCTGTATAGGAAAACAAATGAGATCCAGGAGTTTATTATCCAGATTGGACACATTTTAGTGTAACAGATAATACTATGAATTTAAGACTAGATAGTCTTGCAGCAGCCATCTCTTGGCTTCCATATCAAGGACAAACAGATGGAAGGTGAGAATGGTGAAGAACTGGTAATTTTTGCAACACAAACGTGATTGAGTACGGGGTGTACAGCAAGGGGAAGACAGAGAGATAAGTGGGAAAATATGCTTGGATTGAAAATAAAGTAGAGATCAGCAAAAGAAAGCAGAAAACAAAGATAAAATATAAGTAATGCTGAAGTTATTCCAGATAAAAAATTATTTTGATATAGAAGAAGAAATATACACAGTAGCATATTGGCAGAAGTTTTTTGTAAGACTACAACAAAAACAAGTGTACAAATAGAGACAGTACAAATGTAATCAATAATAAAATTATGGGGAGGGAAAAAGTAAAATTCAGAGAATTTTTTTCCTTTATCAGTTTTGGGTAGGTTTTGCAAGTTAACAATGTGTTTGATGTTAGCTCATACTTGCTCAATTAATTTTTCCATTTTATTTAGTTTCAGTGACCTTACTACTTCATTAACAATCCTTGTGGTTTTACCATTTTGGTTCCACTCTTCTGAGCAGTAGAGAGGTGATACCTTCAAATTTTGTCCATTCTTTTCCAGTCTAAGTTGTATTTTTTTCTTCTTCCAACACTTTCCTGTACAGCTGATTTCCTTTGAATTGGTGTATTGAACCAGAGGCAGTGGGCACAAACTGAAACACAGGAGCTTCCTTCTGAACAGCAGAAAACACTTTTTCACTGTGAAGGTGACTGAGCACTGGCACAGGTTGTCCACGGAGATAAGGAATCTTCATCCCTGAAGACACTCAGAAGGCAAGTACACATAGTCCTCTGCCACCTGCTCTAGGTGGCCCTGCTTGAGTAGTAATTGGGCCAAATGACCTCTAGAAGTCCCCTCCCACCTCAATCATTCTGAAATTCTGTGACATCTTCTTTCCAAAGAGTTTATTCAATCTTCCTTTCACATTTTTTCCACTGAATTTCTTTTATTAGGTTCTATGCCACCATTTACTACTCTGTATACTACTCTGCCCTTCTACCAACCATAATCCTGATTTATCTTTGGGGATGTTCCCAAAGCAATTGCTGAAGGAAATAGGTACAACGAAGCTTTTGGAAAAAGAGAATTACCTGCTACAGTTAGAAATGTAATAATCTAAACTGACTCCATGTGGTGGAACAACTGATCCCAGTACAAGCAATGTCATCAGGATAGAGGCCCTGAAGGTAAGACATCTAGATGAACATTTAAATCAGCATTAAAACACTGCTTTGTCTCTTTTCATAGAAGGAAGATTAAAAAAGCTTAATTCTGCAGGTGAAAGATGCCCTCTCCTGTGAAGGCATCACATCAGCCTCAACTGAAGTTGCCCCTGAAATGTGAAATGTGGTTATTCTTTTGCTCTTGCATGAGAATGGCAACCATTACTGTATTTATCCACTGAAATCATATTTGCACTTCCTTCTTCTTCCAGATCATAATGTGATTTTACTTTCATGCCAAGGAATGACTGTTAACTGGTATTTTGCTGAGTTTTTTAAAGATTGGTATTTCTTTAATGCTTTGTCTCCCCATATTCTAATGAGAGAACAATACAAATTCAATCCAGTTGAATTCAATATACCAGAAGTTATACAAGAGAAACAGTGGAACTGAGGCCTGAATAATGAAGCTCCAGAACAACTTAGGGGCATGAACAAGGTGTGGAACTCATGTCACCAAACCCTGTTTGCACAAAGTAGATGTCAACATGAGAGCTAGCCAGTGTAGGCTCTCCCTGTTATTAGTTTGGGAAGATTTTGGCACTTTGAGGAAACAGCTCATCTTTTCAGATGTCTACTTCAAAATAATACAAATTGTGCACTTCTACCTTCTTTTTGCTTTGAATACAAAGGGAACACAAGGGAACTAGCTCAGGTAAAGATATTTACAAAGTTGGCTCCAAGATTTGGTCAGCTGAACCCTACAAATTCTGTTGTAGTGTTGGATTTTCAGTTAAAATTGATTGCAGTCAGAGGATTTAAGAGTAACACCCTTAAGTGTTATGTTACCCTTATGTTTTTCTAAGCCTTGCTAAACAGTAGCATTTAGGAGACAGCATTTTATGATATTTTAGCAAGATAACATGCTGCATAAAAACCCCCACAATGGAAAGCAGAAAGTTACTGAAATGAATTATACATTCATCAGAAACTCATTGGGCACAAGAAGTTGTGACTCTGGTCTTCATTTGCTAGTTAAGGGTCATTTTCTGTTCCCTGCATGTTTCTTGTATTTCTAAACAGTGTAACGCTTCAGAGCTTAAAAATCCCTTATGCCAATATAATTTTGCAAATACTAGAATTGATTTTGTTTTATGGGTAATGGTCCAGAAAAAAGAAGTTTCTTACCATGTCTAATGCAAAAGCATCTTAAATGCTCAGAAAAATCTTCAGCATTGTGCTAAGGCAAGCACCACACAAGGAGGCATATTTCCCAGGTCAGAACATTCCAGCTAAACCTCTGATCAATTAAGAAGCCCACAGGAAGGCGACATGCAGAGCAATACTTGGCTTTGTACCCAAAGAAATTAGAATGCAAATCCTGATAAGCAGAGCCACAATTTGAAGGTTGGTGTCCTGAACCACAGCAGGTTAGAAAGGACTGTTCTAGATGAAGAAAATTAAAGGTCATGTTTATCTTTTTGCCAAAAAAAAAAAAAAAAAAGCTTTGGCAATTTATAAGTCCATCCTTTGCAAACACAATGTAGGTTTTCACTTCTCTTTCATTTTCACAGAGATGCACCACCTTCTGTAAATCTCTCTTCTAATCCCTTCAAACACTAAACTAGTCATCTGTGTAACCTCAGCTGCATGACAGAGAAAACAATGCAATAATACTTGCAGATTATATAAACTCTCTTCTGGCCTTGCCATCAAAGAGAACAAAATGGAGAGGAAAAATACAAGAGGTATCTTCATAACAAATGACCGAATAAGGAGAATATATACTAGGTCCCTTTGTTTAAAGAACTGTGAGTGATATCATAATTGAAATACTAGGTCTCTTGGAATCACAACTTCCTGGACCTGAAATCAATTTCTTCTTTAGTCTCCTTCTCTTCACCAGTCTTTACATTCAAAAAAGGAAACATAATTTGGTCTAATTTCTTGCTTCACTTCAGCAAGTATCTGTGTCGTCCGTTTTTAGTTAAATGTTAACTGTGAAGTCACTAGAATAACCTGATTTATTTAAAGTTTATTAATAAGAAGTATTCCTCATTTAAAAAATCTAATAGCCTAGGCATTTCATGAATAATTAAATTGCAGTAGGAGCTGAATCAGGACTACTGCTGCACATAATGGATGAAATTTTGGATGAAAAATTCTCACTGAATTTTTCATGATGCTAGTAACAATTTAAATCTGCATGTAAAGCCCAATCTGCTTAAGAAATGAAACAGCACAATAAGAAAACCACCCCGGTAGCATTGCAAAAGCACCTTGGTTGGATTTGTATTTATTCTCTATAGGAAAAAAAGAGATATCAGAATAAATATATTCTTAACCTGAATGTATGCTTCAGCACACTCTTATGTTTCACTATCAGAGTCTGCAATAGGTTTGTGTGTATCATCCAGTTCTCTGAAAAATCTTGTAAAGAAGGTGATTTTTTTCTCCAGTACCAAGCCAACCCACTGTAATATATAAAAGTAGTAAAACTAAATGACAGAACTGCACAGCCTGATGATGGGCACAAGAAAACCAACACACAGAGCAGTTTACTGGAGAAAAGAATCTCAATATTAAATAAATACTGGGCCATTTCAGACCAGCATGCTCAGATCACAGAATTTGCTGCAGCAGACAGGTAATAAAGGTACATGTATTTTCTGTGACTGGTGACTAGCTGACAAAATACAATCTCCTCACAATTCTCCAAAGCACAGTTAATATAATATTCTATAATGCCCAAAGATAACTGTCCTCATTGCATAATCAAGCAAAAATAATTTTGATAAAGTTAACAATTGCAGTGAAAAGGTTAAATATCTCCCATAAAAATGTCTTTCTTTCCTCACCGGAAGAATGGGTTACCTCCCCCCAGATTTGAATAACTACAGTTTATTAAACAGTCTCAAAAGAAAAGATGGAATTGTATTTCTTGGTGCCCAACTGAAACATGGATATGACTCTTATGGAAAATATTTTAAAACCATTTCCTGCATATAAAAGCAAAGTATCACAAAAGCATTGCCATCACTAAAAACATCCATAATTGTCATCATTACAAGAGTGATAAATCAAAATACTCTTAACATGATAAGATGACTGGGATACCCAAAAACTTATTCAGCTGGAAAATTATTCAGAATGAAAATTATTTCATACAAATTCTTGATAATAGGACACACTATATATATATATATATATATATATATATATATATATAAAATGGTGTCATGCCCCTACCACATAAATTATATTGCATGACTAAAAATGTCAGATAGAAGAAAGAGTATGCAATTTTGGTTCTTCCTAACACTTTTACTCTGATAAATGCTTATTATAACACAGAATCAGGGAATTGTTTAGGTTGGAAAAGACTTTTAAGATCATCCAGTCCAACCATTAACATAATCCTGGCAAGTCCACCACTAAACCATGTCCCTCATTGCCACATCTACACGCCTTTTAAAAATCTCCAGGGATGGTGACTCAACCACTTCCCTGAGCAGCCTGTTCCAGTGTTTGACAACCCATTTGGTGAGGAAATTTTTCCAAATGCCCAATTTAAACCTCCCCTGGCACGACGTGGAGATATTTCCTATTGTCCTATTGCTTGATTCTTGAATTATTGTTTTGATTAAGGTAAGGATTTCTTAGTAATTAATTTTTCAAAGCAATTGGAAAAAAAAATCCAGTGCTGGTAGTTGAGAAGATTAATCCTTGTTTTGATACATGCTTATCTGTACTATTTAACCACACACATGCATAAAATAAAACTTCTGGAGTCTAGAGACCTTGCATTATGATTTCTATATGACTAATATGACATTTGTATGTGATAATCTCATTTTGATGAATTATTTTAGTAAAATGTTTGTGACACAAGAGAACTGTAATAGGTTTTAATTATTGTTTTCTTAGAGGAAGATTATGAAGATGTGTCAAATTGTCTGATGATTAACTTTGCATGGCATTTCTTAACTATTATAATCTTCCTCTATCTTTGGCTTAACAATGCTTTTTAAAACCTCTATGTATGTCTATATTTCACAGAGAAATGCAGTGACACAAAGAGAAACAAAAGTCTCATATGGGCTGTAGGCTCGTCAAAGTAGAAACTCCCTGTTTAAAGGAGGTTAAGCTTTTCTTGCTGGGGTGTAACAACAGGCTAGTTTAAACAGGCTAAATTTTTGTGGTATGTTACACCACTAATTCTGTTAAAAAACAAAAAAAAAACCAAAAAAACCCACAAAACAAAACAAAAACAAAAACAAAAAAAGGAGAAAACATAGAATTTAATTATTGGGGAGTAACACACTGCAACAAAAACAACTTAGATGATGCAGTGCAACTGCTTCCTTTCTGTAGGGCTGAACTTCCTACAGAAGGATTCTACCAGGCTCTGCTTGAGAAAGGCAGCTGTCTCCTGCTGACATAGGAGGATTCTGCAGGCACGCAGGTACCTCCGTGCACTGGGATGGGTCACAGAGTTACCATGGAGTTTGGGAAAATCAGGGGAGCACCAAGAGATGCCAACATGCTGAGACAAAGGAGAGTTAAGGGACAAGCCAAAGGAGGACTCCAGCACCCCGACTATAGGAAATGGTACCAATAGGAGACCTTATCTCCAAGACCTTTAAGACCATCAAGTCTAAACACGTCAACACTTGGCTCAGTGATCTCAAAGGTCTTTTCCAACCTAAAGAATTCTATGGTGCTGCAATTCCCTGCTAACCAAAGGGGAAGATCTCCTTGCCTCCTCTGCTGTGTCAGCTCAGACCTTTCCCTGAGCTGATTCCTTGCTCTGAGCCAGCAGGGAAACATCCACCTCTTCTGCTGATTTGAATTGACTCACTGCTGGGTCCTCCAAGTACAAAGACAGATTAAGAAGTAGCCAGGAGGCCAGAAGCAGATGGCAAGGCAAAAGTGGGGGTAAAATACAGGACCTCTCCTTTTTCAAGAGAGTTAGCACTTCTCAATCTCTCATGTGAAATCACAGCCTAAGAACTGAAGGGATAAAACTGTTCCATGTGCTTGGTATGGAAGTGTCTGGTTGGAGAAATGCTGTGCTTCTTCTGCCTCTTCCTCCTGTAACACATTGCTTGGCAATGCAGATTATTTAATTCATTGCAAGCACGGAAGAAAAGTATGCTAGTGCCAAGACCTAATTTTCTGGTACCTGCTAAAAGGCTTGATTCAGCACTTTTTCACCAAAGATTCCTGGAAGTCAAACATTCATTATTGAGTCTAAAACTGACAAGCTAAAAGCACATTTTGCAGGTGGAAGATGTTTTACTGCATTTCTTAAAATTCCAGATTTGATACTTCCATAGAGTTCTTAGCATAGATGCTTATGTAATAAGCTCTTCCTCCACACAGGCACAAAAATTGGCATTCTTCAAACAGCACTTGCATTCATGAACACAAAAATGCAACAAAGGTTAGAAGAATTAAATCACAGTGTGTGCTTCAGAAGCAAAGGAGAAACCTTTCAAAAATACAAACATTTAAGCTTAATTTTATGGCCAGGCTCCAAACTGGTCATGTTGACTTGTTGAAGGAGCAGGAAATTTTGAGTCCCAGGTCTGTATCAGGGGGCAGCTCTACCTGCTGCTCAGCAATATATTGCAGCTAACCGAGACTACAGTGAGGGAGGATAGGAAACAAAGTAAGAAAGAATAAAAGCAAGCTAAGTAACATTACTTTAAACACAGTTCTCCAGTACTTTCTACTCTGTGTTGTGGCTATTGTTCTGTTTATTTTCTTTCTCAACCCAATTTTGCTAGGCCCAGCCAGGTGGAATTATAGGCACAGGGGATGAACAGTTTCTATTTACTGTAGTTATTTCCTCTCTTGCAATTCTATTAACAACTAGAAGTCTTGCCCAAAGAGTTGTCAGAGGTATTCTAGCTCATCTTAGTAACTTTCATAGCATCCAGGGGGCTATATTGTTATTTTCTGGTTTGTAATTTTTTTATTTTTATTTTTATTTTCCTGACCTAAAAGCTTTCCGTTGAACAACTGCACTTACATATTGCCAGAGATCCTAACTGTTTAAACTAATTACTGCAATTGTCATTCCTTTTGTCATTTACACAACTAGGAAAGTCAAAGTTAGATCTCATTGCTGTAACACAACATATTTGAGTCTGGGTAATTAAGAGCTGTAGCAAAAACAAATTTTATAAGGAATTTTTTTTTTCCTCTGGCTTCACTCACAGGGAAAGGAGGGTAGACTTTTTTTGGAAATGAACCAGTTTTCCTGGAGTTGAAGAAAATGTTGTATATAAACCCATTAGTGAAACACAGTCCTCTAAACTGTCCCTGGCAGGACAAGTCCCATTAAATCTCCCAACTAAAAGAGAAAAATCATGCACATTCTCCTTCCTCTATTCATCGTAAATTCTCATAAAGAAAAAAGTCACTCCTGCCAGCTTTTTGAACAGGTTGAGCCAACATAGGGACATTCTGATATGGCAGCACTGAAGAGGTCTTCTTTTTGTGAAATCACTGGGATTCCTGAATCTACACCAGAAGATCCTGACCCTGTGTGTCAGGTTTGCATGGCAAGGTTTTGGTAGTGGCAGAGGCTACAGGGATGTCTGTGAGATGCTGCCAGAAGCTTCCCCACGTCTGACAGAGCCTTCGCCAGATGGCTCCATGATGAACCTGCTGCTGGCCAAAGCTGAGCCCATCAGCAACTGTGGTAGCATCTCTAGGACAAGAGACTTAAGGAGAAAAAAAAAACCCAAAACCTAAAGAACAGCAGAGAGAGGACTGAGAACATGCAAAAGAAACCACTCTGCAAGCACCAAGGTCAGTGGAGGAGTGGGAGGAGGTAGGTTTGCTGGCAGGACTTATGATCCCTGGGAGGGACCCACACTGGAGTAATTTGTGAAAGGGACCTTACAGGGGGGAAGAGGTAGAGAACTCTGAAGTGAAGTTCAGTCTGGACAGGAGGGCGTAAGAGGGGATGTTCTTAAGATTTCGTTCTACTTCTCATTACCATACTCTAGTTTGATACATAATTTCCCCAAGTCGAGTCTGTTCTGCCCATGGCAGAAATTGGTGACTGCACTCTTCCTGCCCTTATCTCAACCAAGGAGCCTTTCATTATGTTTTTGTTCCCCCGTCCAGCTGAGGAGGGGAGCAAAAGAGCAGCTTGCCCAGGCAGCTGGCATCCAGCCAGCATCAGCCCACCACACGCTGGTATTACCACGAAACTCTTGATGCCTGCTCAGAATACAGCTCCACAGCACCTCAAGCCAACCTAAGGTGCAGTACAGTATCACTGCCAACTGGATGTGCTTCCTCATGTCCTTCTTTGTAGGTGGTTTGTAAAGATAATCATGTTAAACCACCTAAAAGGAAATTTTTGTGGGTTTTGCCAAATCAGTTTCCTGAACAGATCCCTCTACCTGGTGACAAGTGTTGCTTCCTTTGCTTGACAGAGGACAACACCACATGGCCAGAACTAGCCAGGCCTGGATTTAGACTGTTCTCAGCACTATAGCACACACATATGCTCAGATTGGATTTAACTAAGTAAATCTGGGTACTAAACATGGTCCAGTTCCAACAACAGGAAGATTTTGGATCTGTTTATTTCCTCAGAGGAGAAATACTTACAGTGAGAGGCCAGAAAAAAAGTGTTGGAAAGATCAGTCTTTTATTTCATGTCTGCATTCAGGACCTTGGAACAGCAGACAGCAGTGCATTAATGAAAGCTGCAGATAAGAGAGCTACCTAAACCAAAGCCACAACATCATACATACATAAAAAACCAGCTGATTTTGAAAAGGGCAATAATAAATACAGGATGACATTTAGCTACACTAAATGCAAGGTTAAATACTAAGAGATGACTACTAATTAGCTGCAATTTCAGGCGTGATGTCCTTAAAGTAGGGGAATGAAAATGCCGTGAGATCATTAATGGGTTACAAAATGTGTACAACCCACAAATTCAATACAGCTATGAAAAAAACCACAGTAACATAAATGCAGGAGATACTCGGAAATATGAATGCCATTGGACAGACAAGCTGATAGTGAACTTCTTGGGTTTTGTTTTTTTTTCAGTTTGGTCTATATTCATATAAGAACATAGAGCACAAGGGTGAGAAGCTGAATTTCATGTCTGGCCAACAAGCCAGTCCTTAGGAAAAAAAATTATGGACTCCAATGTATCAATTGCCTTTTGTGCTCATCTGCCTTAACCCTAATGAGACCCCAGTGAAGATGAACATGACAAAGTGCTGTGCCATGACCAGTCTGGCAAGCAGTGTGCAATACCAAGCACTCCATCTGCAATGAATGCTGTCCTTCCTGCAGACAGCACAAACTGGGGAAAATATAAGGGGAATCTGACAAAATATCTTCTATAAGGACAATACTGATATATCAGAGTTGAAAACTCAGTCATCATCTGTATTAGCAGGTAAGTGAACATTAGACAAAAAATATTTTTCAGTTCCATTCCACCTTATGAAAGAGAAATTAATCTGTCAAAAGTCATAGACAAACAAAACTGGAACCTGCTGGTTTTCTGCCATAAGAGTATCCATCACTATCCAAACAAAACTCCAGTTCTAGCTCCCTCATCACAAGGAAGATGTGAAGAGTTTGAAATACTAAGGGGATAGGAATCAGTGTTTGCATCCACTTTTGCCTGCAGGAACACTTCAACAAGCAACTTCAACAAGCAGACCATTTTGGTTTGAGAGCAAAACAGGATCACAAAATTATTAGGGTTGGACCTCTAGAGATGATGTACGCCAAACCCCTGCCAAGGCAGGGTCACCTAGAACAGATTACACAGGAATGTGTTCAGGTGGGTTTTGAATGTCTCCAGAATGGGAGACTCCACGATATCCCTGGGCAACCTGTTCCAGTGCTCTGCCTCCCTCAATGTAAAGATGTTCCTCATGTCGAGATGGAACTTCTTGTGTTTTAGTTCCTGGCCACTGCTCCTCACCCCGTCGCTGGGCACCACTGGAAAGTCTGGCACCGTTCTCTTGGCTCTCGTCTTTGGGGTATTTGTACGCGTTGATGAGATCCCTTCTCAGTCATCTCTCCAAAGTGAACAGGCCCAGCTCTCCTCTCTCCCTCTCTCGTAAGATGTTCCAGAGCGCTCATCATCTTTGTGGTCCTGCGCTGGACTCTCTCCAGGACCCCCTTGCCTCTTGCATTGAGGACTCCAGGACTGGACACGGCATACCAGATGTGCCCTCCGGTTACCAAACCCCCCACTCCTACACACCCCCTGTGTGACCGCAGCCGGCCCATCCCGCGTCCCCGCCCGTCCCGGCCCCGCTCCCTCCCCGTCACGCCCCCGCCTCCCTCCAGCGCCCACGGAAGCGCCGCGTCCCGGTGCCGGGGTCCTACCTCGGCCGCGGAACAGCCAGAGCCACTGCCTCATTAGAAATCCTCCCCGCCGTTCTCCGCTGCGCCTCGCCCCCCCGTCAGACTCTCTCTTTCCCAGCTGCAGTGAGGCAATGAGGAACAACACGGCCACTCCCTACCTCACAGCGGGTCGGCGGGGTATGTCATCTTCCCTTTGTGGTCAGGCGCGCCCCGGGCAGCTGAGGGCCGGGGAAGGCCCCTGCGCTGCGGCGGTGCTGACGTGTCGGTGGGAGCGGTGGCGGCCCCGGCAGCACCATGTGAGTCAGGGAGGGAGCGCACGGGGGTCCCGCAGCCCCCCGCGCTCCCTCACCCAGCCCTAACCCCCTGCTCTCTCCACAGGTCGAAGGTCACCTTTAAAGTGACGCTCACCTCGGACCCCCGGTTGCCTTACAAAGTGTGAGTGCCGGCGCTGCGTGGGGCGGCGGGGAAGTGAAAAGGGGCACATCGGGGGTGGCCTCTAATGACCGTCCCCGCGGGGCATTCCGCCACCGGGAACGGCGTTTGTCTCCCTCCCTGTGGGGTGACAGGCGATGTCCGTGGTTAGCCCGGCTCTCGGGGCTTTCCCGCTTTGCCCCGCTGCCGTACGCGTCTTCCACAGAGTCACAGAATCATTCCGGTTGGGAAAGATCTCTGAGATCACCGAGTACAGCCCTTTGCCCGATCACTGCCTTGTCAACCAGACCATGGCACTACGGGCCGCGTCCGAGCCCTTCTTCAACACCTCCCTGGGCAGCCCGTTCCAATGTTTGACAGCCCTTTCAGTGAAAAATTTCTCCTGATGTTCCACCTGAACCATCCACCTGAACCCTGAACCATCCCTGTCACAGCTTGAGGCCAAGTTCTCTCCTCCTGGAGAGGACATTGCTATGGAGCCTAGTCCTGCTGCACCTCCTGAGGTTTGCCACATCTGCTGAAACTTAACGCTGTTCCCATTCTCTGCTAAAAATGCTTCTCCTGAAGCATCTCACACCCACCAGGGACCTGTTCTCCCCTTGAATAGTGCTTGCACAGCTTTGGCCAGAGTACTTCCATTGGTACAAGGGAAGTTTCAATCAGTAAATTGAAACAGCAGATAAAGTTGCTTTTTGGTTTGTTTTGGCAGCCATGTAGTTACTTGTGTTGTAATTTCAGGTTAAGCGTGCCTGAGAGCACACCTTTCACAGCTGTCCTCAAGTTTGCTGCAGAAGAAGTAAGTAGAGAGTGATGATGTTGGACTTTAACATTTTGCATGTTCTTGAAAGCAGAAGCTTTTTTAATGATAAAAATGCAGTGGTTAATTCCGCACAAGGAACTGCTGTTGGTTACAGATGGTCACAAGCTTTACTGGCCTCAGTGGGGGCCTGGCAGAACTTGCAGAGTCCTAAACTTAGTGATCCTTGCCCAATTTATGCATCAGCAGATGTCATTGAGGTTCTTATTGGTTTTTGTAATTAACTGTTTCATATCGGTGATGTAAAAATTTGCGACAGTGAAGAGAATTAAAAGGTACTTCTATTGGATACTTAGTACTGAATTTTCATGTGTGGAATATCAGGAAAATTCTTCAGAATTTTCCATGAAACTCTAAAACTCTTTTCACATTCAGTTAAAGTAATCTCTGACTTTGGAGGACACAGAGTGAAAGGTATTGAGATCAGCCATATGGGATAGATTCAAAAAACTGACTTAAGGGAAGAAGATGTAGATAGTGTGCACTTTGGCTTCTGTGTGTTGATCTTTCACATGGAATCCTATATCATTAGGTGTTTAAATTGGCCACACGATATGTTTGAAGAGCTGTATTATGTTGTTTCAGATCAAGAACACAAAGATTAAGAGACATTCACTGGGTGTAAACAGTAAAACTGCTCAGAAGCATGATGGGTCTTGTCATCTAACTGGCAGAAAACCAGCTGAGAATCTATTCTTGCAATTCTTCCTCTGTCTTTGTAGGAAAACCTGGGAAGTTTTGGGTTGTTGAAAATTTCTTTTGTTTGAGCATTTTCATTGTAATAAAATAATTAGGAAGGATAACAGACTCCAGGTCTTGAGTCTCCTTATATTGTTACTGTCACACCACAATGTGACAAATTATTAGAGGAAACACAGCTTGTGGGGGGAGGTTATGGATAGGTTTTGTTGTAAATTTACTTGAAGGGAACATTATACGGAATATTGCTTGCTGTTAAAGATATTTGATGATTTAATTGGATTTTTTTACTGAGTTTTCCCGAGTTATTTTTATTCTGTATTAATACAGCTGTGCCAACACAACCCATACATAGAGACCTAGACTGAAAAGTCTAACAAACAAGTATGAGGTACCAGAAATGAGTGTGACAGAGTGGTTGGAGATGTTGAAAGGGAGGTGCCACTTCTGGTGAGGGTTGCCATTGAATCTACTCGTGGAACTACAATATTAGTGATAGGGTCATCTGAGAAATGGATTTAGAGAATCATTACTGACTTAAATATTCACATTTAGCAAACCATTCTTTTAATTGGTCTATTTTATTTATCTATGGGAGTTTTGCTGTTTGACTTCAGGCTATTCTGAAGCTTTTTGCATCTCTTTGAGACCAGGCAGAATGAAGTGCTTTGCAAACAGAGAGCAAAAAAAGATCATTAAACTCTTCCCCAGGAATGAAGCCCTTTGTGAACTGGCATTGAAAAGCATGATAGATAGCTTTTGTATTATATTAATGTTTTTTCATTCCTTGAACTGCATAGCGTAACATTAACTTATGCAGTGTGTTGTGATTCAAGAACCAGTTTCACAGTATCCTAAATTGTACATATATGGAAAAGATCAAAATTTGGGTGAAGTTGTTAGCTGTTCTCCAGGGGAAGTGCATTATCCTCTCAGGGCAGAGAAGTGTTTTAAGTTCTGGCTATTCAGCCTTACAAGTTTCTACTGAGACATCTCTCAAAAACTTAAAATTTGTCAAATTATAACCAGGCTTGGCCTAGTTGCAAAAAAAAAAAAAAAGTTATATTGTATGGTAGCTATTGGGGGTTTTTTCTTCATATTTTAGAGCTACATGTCTCAGGTGTACATTTGCACAAGAGTTAGAAAAAAAATCGCCATTACATTTGTGGAATTACTACTAAAATAGTCATCCATTTCTATTAAATAAAGTTAGTTAGATCTACAAATCTGACAGAACTCTTTTCTCATTTTATTTGTACCTGAACCAGCTAAAATTATAATTTTACTATTACCCATATATTTTCTTTCTTTAAATGTCTCTTATGCTGTTTTGTCTACTCTTATTTCCTTTAGTTCAAAGTTCCTGCAGCAACAAGTGCCATTATAACAAATGGTAAGAATATAGTTTATATATATTTTTAATAGTTTTTGTATTGAAGTTTCAGTGAAAGTTTATCAATAAAATCAGTACTGTCTCATGTTTCACAACCTCTACATACTGCAAATTGAATTTAATAATATTTCAGCATTATTTAAATTTCTTATGCATGGGGTGAAGATACTAAACCACTAATTCAGTTTTGTCCAAATATATAGTTTAGACTTCTCTGTGCCGAAGGTTTCTTGTCAGTTCCCATGTTTTGTGCTATAGGAAATAGCTGCCTGATGGCTTGATGTAATAGTTGTATCTTGCTGGTATGTTTTTTGAGCTGCAAGTTTAATGTAATAAATTGTAGTATGCCTGTTTCATCCTCGTCTTTCTTCTTTTCTTTCTTCCTAGATGGTATAGGAATAAACCCTGCACAGACAGCAGGTAAGTTACTGTGTATGAATCCCAGTATTTAAAACTTGTTATATTTCTTTCAGTCAAATATATAGCATGTGGGGTTGTATTACATTTTAGTGTTTGACTTCTTAAATGGGAGGAGCATTACCCAGTAGTTGAAAACTACAGTCATTGTAGTGTTTAAAGGTTAAAACCAAAGAACAGAGTTTTTTTGTTTAGTGTTTATTTAGTTCTGTGAAAAAGTGGGGAGCTTCTGCTCTTCAGAGCTTTGCAGTCTAAAAGCAATACTGTATTACGTGCTACTGCAGTAATAACTAGCAACTGTATTTCCCCCCTGCTCTAATTCAGTGGTACTTGCTGTTATAGCAGCACTTCTCATGAGATACATTAAAAAAGTTTTAGAGCAGAAACTCCAGGGGCTTTGGAGAGTGTGTTTTCAGAAGAGTTGGGTTGGAACTAGGTGATGATAAAGTTCTCTTCCAAATCAAACCGGTTTTTTTGTTCTTGCTGATAGCTCTCTTGTTTTCACCAAGGGGTTCCGTGTCAGAAATCCCCGATCTCAAATGCCAAGGCTGGCTATGAGAGAAGAGGTTAGCTCTGTCACAGGAAAGTGTAAGACCTTTCCCCATCACCTCCTGGAATACATGGAAACAGAGTACAGAGGATGAATTGTACCAATAATGGTCTGCTGTCTGGAGGCAGATTGTGTGGACTTGTTCTTAAAAAGCTATATTTTTAAACTAACTGGGAAATAATTACAGTAGTCTAATGATAAACCATTTTAGAAGGGAGTGGAACAGAGTATCTTGATAGAAAGTTATGAATATTTCTTACCTACTCAGTACTAATAAAAAGGGTTTTGTTGCTTGTGGAATCCAATCATCCAGTAAAAACTGAATGATTTTACTCTTGCTTGCAAACATGATGAATGGTTGGTGGAGACTTGCTGCTGTTCTGGTTTTTGCATGAAATCCCTGCACCATTGATCTGTCTCATGCCTTTTGAGTGCCAGTCATTGCTGAAGGTACCACAGGAAAAAAAAAAAAGGTATTATCAGCACACTTAGCTGTGTAAACTAGAGAGTATAAAGTAAATCCTTGCAGAGCAACGATTGCAGATACAGAACAGTGTCCGGTGGGGAGAAGAGCCTTGACATTAGTTTGGGGAATTTCTTGGATTTGTTATTAGAACGCACGCTGGTTGTCCGGCGAGAGAGATGACCTGAAGATCAGGATACTCTTTGGAACACGTGCTTTATTGGTCATGGGGAGGCAGCCTGACTGGGGAAGGGTCCAGGGATCTAGTGCAAAGTCCAAGAGGGTCTAAGGGAAGGCACGCAAAGAGGCCGAGCTCCTTGTTACATTCCATTTTAACCCTTTCTATCGTGAATATTCTAATGAGCATTAACCAATTACCTTAAGATACAAAACCTACAGAATCTACATACAGCTTATGGGAATTACAACATTACAATACTATTCTACATACCAAAACCTGTGAAACCCACCTTATCCCTGATACCTGAGAAGGTCCAACCTTTTATTCCTCTTTTTGTCTTGGCAAGGGTGTCACTGATTCACTCAGCCAAGCCCTTTTCAGCTGTCTAATCACCTTCTTCTTGTCTAGCAACTTACAGTTCAAACTTTGCTTTTAATTCTATTCCTCTTGTGGGTTTCATACTTTTAGAATCTTTTACTATTAAATTATCTCTGCAGGGCCTAGCTACTTCATCCTCCCCAACAATTTGTAAAAGAAACAGTGTAAGTGTAGAAACCTATTTCCAAGGTCTGTGGTTCCATCAACATTTGAAAATGAAGACCAGTAAGTGTTTGGCTTTCTGCTCCGCTGGAGACTTCTGTCCTGCCTTAGGACACTTGGATTATGGTTTCACAGCTGTACTGCCTCAGGCAGACTTCTCAGCTGATGCTATCCTCATCAAAATCTCATGGCCAAGTGTATTAAAAATAGATAATAAATCTAATAATTTAGTTACTATATCATCACCCACACATGAAGCGACATTTTCACGTGACCACTGATGAATACTTCGACAAAATGGTAAAATTGCTTAAGGTCTACTTAGGCTGTTTCTCTTCCTCAGCAGTATGCTTTTATTTTGTATTATGTAGCTTAAATTAGTTGTAGCTTAATCCTTTAAAGTAAATGTATTTAGAACTACTTGATTACTGAATAAAAGCATCCATACAAGTAGTTCATTGTACTTGCAGCTCTACATATTGAATTCACATCTCCAGCTGATTTACTTTACCTTTCCTATGCCTTTATAAATATTGAGGAATTATTTAGTAGTATAAGGCAACATCACATAATCAAGACACAGGTAAATTGAAAGCATTTAGGTGCAAAATGTTTTCATCACTGCCTTAATTCTTCAGGTATAAAATTAGGCATGTGGATTATGTTTTTTTTTTAATGTTGGTGTTCTGTCAGTGCTGTGTGATGTTGCCCTTAACTGGGAACAAAACAAAGGAGTCCAAAACCTCCAAAGCAAACCTCCAAAATCAACCTAAACAAAATAAGCAAAATACAACTGGCACCAAACCTAGTGCTCAGACCAAAATCCCTCCTTAGTTTACAAGTAAACTAGATAAACAACTAAAATAGATAATTTAGGTATAACCTTCTGTTCAGCCTCATTAATTGGTATCTCAAAATCTACTTTTTTCCCTTCTCCTTTTTATTTTTCTTTTCATATATCAGAGTCCCTACAGATTGAACAGTTACTTTAGTCTTCAAAAACTTCAAAAATAAGATATACGGGAATAAAAATTTAGTAATCCTTGGGGATTTCAGAGGTTTTGTAGTGTTGCACAGTTTCCCATCCTTTCTGAAAAAAAGCACTCAAGTATGACTTTCATTTTCCTTACATGATTTCATGGAGCTGGGGAAATGAAAACTGAAAGAGCTAGGCTTAGCACTTAATCCCTGTATTGATTTCAATTTTAAATCCTTGATAGTTCAGGGAGTAGTATGCTATAACTTTAATAAAACCAGTGTGATATTAATGATGAAAACAGACTGAGGTGAGGTAAGCTGCTGTCTCCATGAGATGCAGCTGAGGCCTGTTTTAAAATGTTCAGATGATGAACATTTTATGATGGCCATTACAATAGGATGTTTCCAATCTAGAGTAGTAAAGTTAGTAGGCAGTTCTCTGTTTTGCTGGTAAGGCAGGTTTGCATTCAGTGGGTTTTATAGATCTCTTCAGTACCTGGTCTTGGCAGGTCTGTAAGATCAGAATGTCTTCTGATAACATGTTCTTTTGAATTGATTTTCTGAGGGTCATTATGTTGAATATATACAATGATTTTGATCCTGATCCACTTGCTGGAGAAGTGGAGTTCAAATAAGGGTAGCTTTGTTCTAATATGCAGACAATTTAAATGGATGTCAAGTATCTTAATCTTATTTGCGAGAGCACTCTCCATCCCTGGAATGGGATTCTTGGGAGAGAAATAGAATGACTCTTACTTAGAAGTAAATGCAAGGTTGAATAAGGAATCAAATATAGTCTATTTCATGCAGTAGTAGTATAAAGTAAAAAAGTAAGTGTTCCATATATTAATTAAATAAATACATCACTTAATGTTGTGGTTTCATTTTCAAATGTTAACATTTAATAGGAGAAACCAGCAACCTGAATACATGAAAAAATTCAATGCATCTAAATATTAGAAACTTCTAATTTTTATTATATCTTCTTGAAAAGATTATGATGATTAAGACAATACAATAATAAGTAAGAAGTTGAAAGGGATTTTTATGCTAAAATGAGACTAATTTAGGCTTGGACATCTGGAGAACCTTCCTAAAAGAAAAGTACAATTGAGGTTCTGAAGTTAGAAGTTGATACGTACTGAACCAAGGAGAGAACTAAAAATGAATTAATGCATGAATGAGCTCAAGATAACAAAATAATTATGGAAAAGTAAAACTTCATTTTCTGTTCTTGAAGTTATTATGGCTTATAAGTTAAATGAGGGATTTGAGTGTGGAACTGCAATGCTTGAAAGGCTACCCTTTTCAAGGTCTAGTATTTTTATTTAAAATAAAGAGATCTTTAGAAAAAGAGAGGCAAGCTAAAATTCTGTGGAAACATGAAAATTTTATTTCTGGTTTGTCAGAGGAATTACTATGAAGCTGTTAAACACTGACTTAACACTCTTATCCTTTAAATGTGTTTATTGAGGAAACATTGTATTTTTGTGGTTAGTAATACATCCTGTTTTCTTTCTTTGTTTAGGAAATGTGTTTCTAAAGCATGGTTCAGATCTACGGCTCATTCCCAGAGATCGTGTTGGGAGCTCATAACATATCCTGAAAGCTGGGGAATCAGTGACATTGCTGTGCAGCAGAGGTCTATTTATTTTGGAACTCCAAAATGCAACTGATGAATTGGACTTTTTTAAAGCAAGCAAATGACTTCCCAGGATTTGACTTTGGGTTTTTTTTGTGGTTTTTGGTTTTTTTGGGTTTTTTTTTTGGAAACAGAGATAAAGGTTCATTTTCCTGTTAAAACACATTAACTCATGCACTGATTCTTCCCTGACTAATAGAAGGACAGGCTGATTGCAAGTTATTTTGCTGTGAGACAGACTTCTCTATAGGTGTTACTGACACCACAAGGGTAAACACAGCCACCGTCAATACATACTTAAAATATTGGATATTGTTGAGCCTACTTCGTGAAAGGGGAAACAGTGTTGCTACAAAGAAATTATTCCTACTCTGTGCTAAAAGTTGGGTTTTTTCCTGTACTTTTTTTTCCCCTTTTCCTAAAGTTATTTCCGTGTTTTGGGGAACAGCTTTCACTTGGCTCAAGTATTGATCTCAAGTAGAAGGGAAATTTCAAGAGTTTATTACTCGAATAAGTAAACAGCTGCCAAATGTTCCAAAGTAATTCCAAGATTTAATAGCTGCAAGTATTTGAGGTAAAGGAGAAAACAGAGATTTCTCTGTTTTAAGACTTCATTTTGACATACTGTGAAGTTAAGTTAATCTCAGTTTCAGAGAATTTGTGAGACCTAGTCTCCTCACATGAAGTGCCATCAGCTGGGAAGGATTGCAGTGTAGTTTGGGCACGTGTGGACTGGTCAAATATGTAATTCCTTTTTCAGTACACTAATACACGTTCTTTCCAGAAGTCTTGGTTTTGTTGCTGCCTGTTACATAGAAAACAGCATAGAGTTCATTGAAATATTTTTGTTTGGATTAGAAATTGCCAGGTGTAAACTATCAGTTGTGTATTTTAAGTAGAGAAATTGCTGCTTTTCTTGAACTGGTTGTCTGTGCTGTGATTTAATGTATTTGGCAAAATCTTACCATATTGCATTTTTTTTTTCTGTTCTACTGAGTTGAAGAGAAGGAACGGTGGGTATTGCAGTGCTTGTTTAAATGGGTATTGTCACAAATAAAACTGTCCTGTGCAATCATCATGCTTTAGAAAGATGTTTAGATAATGTGTCAGATAATGCAGAAGTACAAAATGCCCTTCTGAGTGGGTTTAAGCTGAGGAAATAAAGAAAAACTCTTCAGAAATCAATATTTGCCTATAAACGGCTTCCAAATTTAGGGAGAACCTTAAAAGTCTGTATTTTTCTTTACTTTTCTTGTAAAAGTCTGTATTTTCTTTACTTCAATGAATAATTAAATGAAAAAGTGCAAACATTGTTCCTGTCCTATTCTTGGAGTTTGACAATAATTAAAATCTATTCCTGTTCATTATTCAACATGCTTCGGGATTCATTTTAAGCCAAAAGATTGTTACTAGGCAGAATTCTACAGAACATTGCCCCAAAGGGCAGAGTGCATAGTTTTGTTAATCTAATGCCACAATATAATTAATACGGATGAAATTATTTGCTTGTAATTTTTAGCTGCAAATCTCTCGACTAAGTGCTTGAAAATCACCTGATACTGGAATATAACAAACAGATTTTTTTTTCCTATCTAAAGGTGCAATGTTTTTGAAAGGTAGTCATGGTTAACTGCATTTTGAAACTAGGATGCTCTGACGTTTATATAATTGAGGGTTATGTAAAAATGATTTCATGTGATGGCTAACATTCTCACCCTGTTACTTAGGTTATAACACAGCATAAAGTATTTGTTTGACATACTGCATTGCAGGTAGTTTACATAACATGCTAAGAATTTGTTCATTTGGAAAAATAACTGGTATTTTTAGTACTCTTCGTTACACCTGTGTCTCGGTATGGCCTCTAAAATCTGAACATGGCTTTTCTGTTTGGTAAAGAGATCATTTCAGTGCTAAAGCGTATTTACCAATCTTTGCAGGTTGACTTGACCTTTGCAAATTCTTTTTGTTAAGTCCTGCTTGACATGGTTGTATAGGAAACTAAGTTTCTAGGGCTTGGGAGTTGTTGGAAGATTGTGGAAATGCTGTGCTCCCAGATCTGTACTGGTCTCTCTCCATACCTTCTGGTGTACTTTGGAAATCGACTCTACCTGGCAGTTGTGTTGTTTTCAGCTTTGGTTGTAATCTGAATGATGTTTAAAAAAAGATTTGTGTGGTTTGTGATTCACTTTGTTGCACCTTTGCTGAAGTAAATTTGAAGAGTCTTTTTAATGGGCTCGACATTTATAAAAGGATGGCTGATTACAAGATAGTCTGAAAAAAAAATTGGGCAGAAGCATAAATTGGAAAAAGTCCTGCCAAAACTTAAAAATATCTCTAATTGTTCTTTTGGTTTATATGAGGTCATAGAAGTTTTGTTTTGATAAAATTTGAAGATATCGTGAACATCTTTCAGGGAAGAAAAGCACAGTGATCTGATGAAGTACATTAGAATGGGAGAAGTTAGAAAATGGCCCTGATTATAAGTTTTGTCAGCAGTATCGTTTTCTTCTGCGTTCTTGTCACAAAATCCAACTTTATCCTGTGTCTGAGATGAAAAGACCATTTTCCTTTCTTGTTACTAAGGAAGAATCATAAAAATCGTTGACAGTAGGTCTCAAAAGTTGAGAATTCTTATTCTTCGTGTTTAGCTTGATGACAAAAGCCCAGCTCTCACAGCTGCTCCAGTGATCCGAGGAGTGGTCGGAGTGAGAGAAGGAGCTGTGCCAGCACGACTGCACAATGAGTGGATTCTGAAGGTGCTGGGGCACAGCAGTCCTTTGTATGGCAGCATGCAGGTGGCCTTCAAACAGAGCACTTAAATGGGGCACTGGGAAAAGTTCAATCCTGCAGTCATCCTAGCAATGCTGTGGATGCTGTTCCAGTGATTCTGGTAGGAGTGCTGAGCTCCAGCTGGGTGAACTTCAGTCCATGCACAGTGTTCAGAGTTAAATACAGTATACCCTAGAGTACATCTCAGTAGTGAATTTCAGCTGCTGATGGAAGGTAAATAAATACTGGGGAGTGTTCACAAAACCAAGTGTGATCTTTTTGAGGCTAATCTCTGCAGGCTGCTTGTGAAGTTAACAAACTGAAGTCCTCCAGAGAGATTCAATGTAGCTAAACAAATCTTCAGCTCTGAATTGCTCTCTGAGAAGCCTTTCTCTCTTCACTGGCTGGAGAAAGCAATTGAGGCATTAACCTGCAGGGGCTAATGTTAACCCTGCCTTCCCCAACTGGTACTTTTTCCCTCCCTTCAATATTATGTGTTATATACCTGTCCACTCAGCCTTGTTTGATCTTGATTAACATGATGCGAAGTTCCCAGGGACTTGTTCAAAATCACAAGATCCTTTTTGCATGAAATCAAAACTACTTTCTAATGTATATAATTATTTAAATACAATCTTTTTTCCTTTTACAGCATGTTCAGGACCCTTGGTGGTAGTGTGAGGAGGGCTTGTCATTTTTTACAGAAAGCTTTGCCAGGTTAAAAATAGTTCTGTTTACAAATAAGAAAATGTATGTATTGAAGAAGAAAACAAAAGATTCTATTACTGCATCTTTTCAGAGTATGGATTTGGTCTCCTGTATCCCTCTGAAGTGGTTAAATGTTCCTGGCAAGCAGATTTTTGAAGGGTTTTGAATGTATACAAATAGTCTCTAATAAAAGGACCAAGTGCAGGTGCTCCTATTTACTACGTGAAGAAAATCCTGAGGCTATGAGTGGGAACTGTCAGTGGGAACTGTCTCTCACTGCTGAGAAATACCAGATGTGGTAAGAACTATACCAACCCTAGGGGCTTTTAATCATTTTAATGGAGAGAATTGCTCTTGCATTTATCAAAATAGATAAATTTGTTTACAGACCTTGAAAGTAGTCTTCATCACTGTCCACAATCCTTTTCACTGCTCGTGATATGTGACAAGAAGTAAGTCTGGGACAGCCTGGTGATTAAATAACTGGACTTCTCTCTGTGGAATTGTCTCAAAGGTGAAGTGTGACCTGCGAAATGCAGCATCTTTATCTTCAGAAGACTTGACTCTGATAAAAATCCGTTGCTGTCTGATGAAAAGTTTAAAATTAAAAGGGATGGGGAATATTCTTTGTCTTACCTGTCGAGTCATGAGGTCATTTTGCAATTCGAGGGTCACACTGTGTGACTTCTCGTAGGAGAAGCAACAAGATTTTAGTAAATTATTAAACATTGTAGAAATTCAACTAAAGAGCTGAGGGCTGTTTGTAAGACAGTAAATATAGAACAAATAGACATATGAAGCATATCCACATCTAGGGAATGCTTGCTATGGATGATCAGAAATAGCTTGGGTTTAATACTGATGTGTGCTTCTAATGCTTTAAAAGCATCAGGCATTATTTTGAACTGCTTTTCACGTCTGTTTTTTACTAAGTAGTTTGTAGTACTTTTGATTGCATGTTAGCTTTGCCAAAGTGCTGTTAATTTTTATTATGGGCCAAACTTTGTGCTATGATTTGTGTAGAGTTTAGAGATAAAAATGCTGGTTATGCCCCAAGCTGGGTTTATGCAGAACTTGAATATATATCCATGTGAAAGTGTCTGACATAAGCAGCACTCATAACTCCCCTGAGGAAGGGAACTTAAAGATCATATAGCTTCAATCCCCCTGCCATGGGCAGGGATGTTTTTCCATTAGGTCAGGCTGTTCTCAGCCATTCTGTAAATTAATTTTTTTTATGTTTAAATTGAAAACAAAAAGGCAGCGCTGGATGTTGCTAATTGGCTGACGTTTATTGCAGTAGCTTTTTAAACCGTGGGAAGGGGAAAGAGTAAATAACATTGCTGTAATAAAATGCTGTCAGGCAATTCATGTTGCTTGAAAAATTAAACTCTTCAAATTCATTTTTGCATTGACATTTCCAGTTAGTAGAGACCCATTAATTTGTGACAGAGTTCTGTTCTATTGCTATGGGCTCTTGAATAGTATACAAATAATAGTGGCTAACAATAAGAGCAGCTCAGCATCCTTACCAGCAGCACGAAGGGTGAAGGTTTGTACAAGCACTCAATGTCAGTAAAGCACCACCCATGCAGAGCTGCCTCTTAGTACATGAACAAGGGCACAGTACATCTTGCAGCTGTTCTGTAGTTGATGTGATCCATTATAGGTGACAGTGATAATCAAATGGTCTTATTATTTATGTCAGGTTCATTTAATTCCCACTTCTTGGTACTCATCATTCTTATTTCATGACTCTCTTTTGGACAGCTCCAACTCTGTCCAAGAGAGGTCTGTTCCACAGTGTGGTTGCAGGACAGTCAATTCTTTGGGGCCTCACAACTGAGAATCTGTCATTTAAAGCCTGTTCTGAAGTTTATGCATTTCATTTTTGTTTGTCATCCTGTGGCCACGAAAACTTAAGGTGGAGAGCTTCTACTGATTTTCAGCCCTTAAGGTCAGGGATTGCCAAAGTTTAAAGTGCCATATCTAAATGTCTGTAAATAACAGGAAAGCAATTTTAGCCACGTGCTTTTGTAAATTAGGCTTAAATTTCTTCTGCCGTACTGACATGCCAGAGGATGTCAGTTAATAATGTCAGAAAATTTGCAGCCATAAAAAAAAGGGGGAGTAAAAAAAAAATTAAAGAGGATCTAAAAATGAGAGCATGTGGGTAATAGAGGGCCTGATGAAACCTGACATCCCATTTCAGTTTTGCAGTTCTCAAAATTTTCATTGGTGACTGCTGCCCTGTCATCATTCCATTACCCTGATTCCAGACACTTGCAGTTATGAACTGAAGAGGTGACTTGTCTCTGAGCATCTCTGAAGAAACTTCCTGCTCTCAATTCTGGTTGTTAAGAGCAGTCATCTGACTGATATCAGTTATACTTCACTTGCAGACATCATGTCCTTTGTCACTGCAGTAGTGTAGGCTAATTTATCTATAAATTATTAAAGTAATGCAGTTTACACTGGGAAAGTCCTTGCACCTAAGGAAACATAGCAAATACATAAACTGTCCTCTATTCTAAAAATAGTTAAAGTTATCAGGTATTTTTAGTTCTCTAAAATGAAATTGAAAAAAAACCTGTAACTTTACCACTTCATCCTGGAAGTGACAGCTATCAAAGTTAAAGTATGCATTCTTCGTCACATTATGCTTTAAATGTGAATTTTACTTTTAGTTTGAACAGTGAGATCACCTGGAAAATGAAGCCTATTAAACTGCTGCTGTGATATGCTTGCATTGATTGATGACCTCAAATTAGAATGGCAAGGAAAGGCTGTAACAGCTTCTAGTGTTCATCACAAAATTCAGATATTCACAAAGATGTTTTAACTCAGGGTTTGGCTGGTAAGGGGCAATTATTTTAATGAAATCCTTGAAGCTTTTCTTCTTGAACATTTGACAGTTGATGATGCTTAATGCAAAACAAATTCCTGCTTATTAGTGCTTAAATATTAGTTCTAGTAATGCTTCTCTGGTAAGATTAAGGCATGTCACTGCACTCCAAATCTTGTGCACTGTACTGCAGTTCATGTTCCAATGTAAAAGCTAAAGGAATACAAATAATTATTCCCATTATTTTGTGATGATGGACTAAAACATCAATTCTGTCCTAAAAAGAAAGAAGAATGCTGAATTGTGAGGTGGCAAATAAACAGTTATGAATGATCATCTACTTGAGTTCATGCGAAATTTTTAGTATTAAAAAATGAAATAGTCTTATGGATGGGGAAGATCTGCAACCAAAATGCATTGACTGTGCTTCATCTCAGTTTGCCAGAAGAATCCTCAGCACCATTCCATTTGATTTAATGCAGAAGACTGTACAAAGAAGTTTAATTTCTTTAATACAGTAATTCTTCAACTATTTTTGTTGTTGACTTGCATGAATTGTATACATTCTACATGTGTAGAATTTCCAAAGGGATTTAAAACTCTTCTGGAAAATTGTTAGGTGTCCAAAGTTGCAAAAGGCTGAATAAAATTGGTCTGGTAAACTATTGGTCCTGCAGTATTTAAAGAATAAGGCAAGAATAAGTTTCGCTATACTAGAAAGTGTTTCTGCAAATACGGTTCTTTAAAAGGTGCTGCCAGTCTCTGGATGTTTTGTAGACCAGTGTTATACTATATTTATACTTACATTTAGAAAGTTTTAAACAAATTCCATTTTAATTTGTGAAAATTAAGCCTGCTTCTTCTTTCTCCTTTCCCAGTGTGTATCTAGGACAATTGAAGGGACCAATGCCTGCAAGTGCCTATTTCTACAGACCATAGGGGAAGCCTGGTCAATAAGTTTATACTAAGTGAACTGCTAGCTCAGGTAAGATGGATTCCAGTCAGGGAGGCTTTTACAGAAAACAAGCACAGATGGGGGAAGATGATGCTTCCCGTTTCCTCCAGATCATTGGTTTTATGAGCTTCTTAGCTACTCACAATACTGCTGGTCATAAACATAGGCAGCTTAAGAATCTGAAATCAAGCTTAAAAACCCCTGTAGATTGTGCTTTAATTAAACTCCTGTCAGAGGTATTCAGGCAATAAATGAATTTAAAATCTTATAAATAACTCTGTCAATTCAATTAATTTCTTATGTCATACATTTAAAGATGCTAATTTTTCTTCTCTAAGAGGATTTTTCACTTAGGTTATGCTGCCATTTTCACACTTTATCACAGAATATGCTGAGTTGGAAGGGATCCACAAGGATCATCAAGTCCAATTCTTCACCCTGCACAGGGCAACTCCCAAGAGTCACACCATGTGCTTGAAATCACTGTTCAAACACTTCTTGGACTCTGGTCAGGCTCAGTGCTGTGACCAGTTCCTTGGAGAGCCTGAGTGCCCAATGTTTGTTTTTGTTTTTTTGGTTTTTTTTTCTTAGAATTCTCTTCCCATCTGTTTAAATAATTTTCTTCTTCCTTTGTTTTAATACATTTCAGACTGTCTGTCATTACCTTGCTCAGTCACAGCTCTTTGACTTCCATTTTGCCCTTTTTTTCCTGAAACCTTTCCACAGTTCTGATTTCTGTTACTTGATGTAGTAAAATTAAAGAAGTCTGTGTGACTAGCTTGTTTTGAATTGCTGAACAATCCTCCTGCCTGTTTTGCTTTCTTAATCCCCAGTCTAGCTGATACCATGACTATATTTTTGCTCTTCCTGGTCCCAGGGCTAATTTGATGTGTGAGGATGTGCTAGAATATTAATATAGGTAGCTGAAAAATTCTCCTCTACACCAAATATAGTTTCACCAGAAGAAGAAAACAATAAAAAAATCTGGCATGCAGAACACAGGCTCCAGTATTCTGGAAACATATCATATCTGGATAACTCAAACATGAAATTAGTTTTGTCTGCTTCTTCGTATTCTTCACATTGCTTCAGTAGAACTAAGTCTGTGTTACTCAAAAGACTGGGAGCTGGAAGGCCGTTGTGTGAGCTAGGAAACTCAATGCTGTTGTGCCTCATTTTTCTCTGTAGTTTTCTCTTTGTTTTTAAATTTTCAGTCTGTTTATTTTCTCTTTTTCCCTTTTTTAAACTTTTTTTTTCTTTTCTTCTGGAATAGTTCTTAAAGCATATTTTAATCCCTTTATCCTACAAATCCACCATACATTATTTCCTTGCTAACTACAGCAGCTGATAATAAGTACAGCAAGCTCATGCAGAGAGGTGAGAAAGACAATAAACAGAGCATAAGAAACCGTTTCCAGACATTTTAAAAGAATCCTAACTGCAGTAAGAGACTATAAAAATTGTTTTATATTCAATTCAATTCAATTAAGGAACATAGGATTTTTGTGTTAATGGAGGCATGAAAAAACCCTTCTCAAGCAGTGAGGGGCTTCTTTTGGGCAGATGCACAGAACTGTCCTCTTCTGAGGAGGGAGGGAATCTCTCATGGATGTTTTTGATTGCAAATGGGAGATAAGCTGGGTGAAATTACCTGGTCTAGGAAAAAAAAGGAGGTGAAGTTACAGCAAGGGCCTCAGCATCCAAGTGCCTGCATATCTTGAAATAGGGTACTGATATCTCTAAGCGTGCGATTGAATTCCTGCCATTTTTGGTGCTGTGCCCTCATCTCCATGCACTGCCTCTTCTCCTGCGAAATAGCAGCTCCATCTACTCATTGCTGAGCAAAGGTCAGCGTACCTTGAAAAAGGGGAACAGAATCTAACAGATTGGCACCATCCCACCCCAAACACAGTGCAAATCTGCTTTCCCTTTAAAAATGTGGAATCTAACGTGGGGTATGTATTGTTGGAGGGTACAGCTTATGCATTTCATCCAGTGTGTGCCTTGCAGGGGTGCACAAATTGGTGGAGTCTCACTGTGCTTGATCTTGCCACTTTGCAGCACATTTATGCTGTTGTTAAAGAAAACTCTTTGCAAAGCTCTGTGGTTTGTTGAATAGGAGCGTTCCTGTTATTAGTGGATTGTGGAAAGCAACCTGTATTAGCTTGTGGCTTACTAACTCAAATTGAGAGTCAATGATTTGTTGCAGAAAACTATAGCAATTCAGCTGTCTACCACTAAGAAATTCTAACTTAACATTTTAATCCAATTTGCCAGCAAGAGAATTGATACACAAGCCTTCTCTTTAGTTATGGCTGCTTTCCATCTGCTGCACTTGGAATACCTGCCTTTGTCTCATGCATAAACCAATGTGGGATATGAGGGAGGAGGAAGACATTAGACATTAGACATTAGACCTGGTACTATTCCAACTCTGTTCCTTTCATCTCTAGTATTCCCAACGTAGGTCCCTTCTGCACATCACAGAGGAAAGACTTTAAACTGCAAAACTCCCTCCCCACCCCTACAAGAATGTGTTTCCTCAAAAAAGGGGGTAAATGTAACATAAGGCCTCGCTGACTCCAGAGGCATGATAACACTGGAAGAGCTTTGCTTTTCTTTTTTGACCTGTTTCTTTCAAGGACTGAACCAAGCTACAGACAGGCACTTTTGTTCTAGAGATGAAAGCTAGATTATCTTGGAAAAATGTTTATTGCCAGTAGTGGAAGCCCCAGGAAATTTTGTCTCAGGAGATGTAGTTCCAGCAAGTAGGTAAAAATATCAAGCAGGAGAGCCAGCAATGCTGGAACCATCAATGTAGGTTATATACAGGTGAGAAACCAAGCAGAACAGTGTATGTATGAACCCAATATAAATTACTTTTCTGGTGCAGGATGTACATCAGTCAACAAGACAACAGGAATTTTCAGTTTCTAATTCCTCAGGGGGAACTTTATGTTGGCTCATACGTTTTTAGGGTAAGATTTGTGAGCAGTCTTGGTTTTGATTACAGGGATTTTTTTTTTTTTTTTTTTTTTTAATCAGGAAAAATACAAAGTTGATGGAATGGAAAAAAACCTGTTTCTTAAAATCTCAGGTATGTGTGGGAGGGGATAAAATCACCTCACAGAATGAAAAGCCTCAAATGACAAAAACTGGTGTGTCTGCACTTCTGTGTATGGAAGGCACAATGTGTCATTGCAAGATGGAAAATAGTTGAAAAAGAAAGGGGGAGGTGTTGTAGTGCATGTTTTCCCCAATAGTCCACACCTGAGTTCCCCATATTCTCCATGCAATTGATCTAGCCGTAAGGTTGTTCCCTCCCCTTCTTCTAGATCCCTGTATGCCAATTCCTAGTTGCCCCAGCCCCTTGCTTGTCAGTCAATGTTTACTCCTTCCCCCATTCTAGCAAATTCCATGTTCCTTGACACCCTGTTGGTCCCCTCAAGTTCTATCCTCCCCTTGTGTTCCCCCACTGGCCAAGGTTTTGTAAACCCCTGGCTGTGATCCTCCCCTGTTGAGTCCTGATTGTTCTAGTGTTGTGTCCACCCCTTGTTCCGTCCCTGCTTAAAAAGCCGTGTTCCCCCTTGTTTGGGGCTCTCTCCCCCCTGGACCCTTCAAGAGCGGTAAACCTTCCCTGCTGGAACTTCAGACTGAGAGCCTCCTCCTCCTCCTCCACCTGATCCTCGACGTGTGGCTCTAAAGGTTCTGCCTGCAGCCAGCCTTAGGCCCAGGCAGTTCCCCTCACCTGGGGGACGCCGGTGCGCTTCAGCAGGGCTAGCTGGGACACCGCTGGTTTGGGGAGCAGAGGAGGAACTCACTTTATTCCTCTGAAAATATGAGGATTTGTTTATATAGATCTGTGACTCCAGGAGGGGATAAAAGTGCGTTTGCTATATTCTTAAGAGAAAGCAAGGCAGAAGAATTTAATCAAACTTTATTGCTTTGTTAAGGCTGCTTTCTGAGTACAGTTTTTCGTGTGGCAGAGGGCAGGTGAGAGTTTAAATGAATACTTCATGATGTAGCTTTCTGTGAGGGAAAATGCCTTACATGGCTACAAACTCAGTACACATCTGCTTAATCTCTTAAAAACATAAATTGTACATTTTGGCACCATGTAAAATAACACTTCTAAGCAAGACTGCTATAGCAAGGAGACAAAAATCTGTCTGTTTAAGGACCAGGAAAAACTTTTTGATACAGTATTATTAGTTAGAGCTGCCTAGGAAATTTTATTTCTATCTAAAAATCCAGAATAAATTCCTGTTTACAAAAATGAATACCTGGAGTTGTTAAAAGTGCAAGGGCTACAGACTCTTGCTAGTAGCAACATTAAACACTGAATTTTCTTAAAACTGTGGAGGGAACTCTGACAGCACCCATGGCAACAAGGTGGCATCATTGTTTGACCAAGGCCTCATTTTGTCTGTCTGTGTTGTGAGATTTGGGGGAATGTGAAAACCACCCTTTTTGACAAAATTATATATTATTTTTTTAAAATATTGGAAACTCAGGGATACTAAGTAAACTAATGAAAAAGGAAACAGGCTTTGTCCATTATTGTCTTGTTCATCTGCTGTACTTAGTGGAGCAGGCTTTTCTTTACTGACAGCTCAATGGTATTCTGTATTGGAGACTTCTCTACTCGATTCCTCTGGTCTCAGGGAAGCTTTTTACCTCCTTCTGGGGCAAGCATTTTCCTCTTCCTCACTGCAGTTTCCAGCTCTAAAAGCAACAAGATATTCCTCTGGAAAGACGTACTGTGAAGGATATCATCAACTATACCACTGAAAGAATTGACAACAAGATACCTTTGTGGTTTAGAGTCAGATCTTGTATGGTGTGGAAAATTTAAAGATTGCTGGCTGTGAAAGTGGGCATGCTGATGCTGGAGGTCTCTTCAGACTGTGGCAGAAAGAAAGGAAGCTGATTCTTTCCCACATTTCCTGAATAAGTGCTCAAACCAACATAATTGTTGAGGATGTGGAAAGCTTCTATTGACACCTGTACTCAGACCTGAACCTTATATGCAGTTGCTGTAAATGTTTGGCTTGTTGATTACACGTTTTCCTGTAAATGGGACAGAGCCAGTATGTTTCTTTCTGAATTCCCATTCATTTCAAGGATGACTCAGTAATGTGAATCTCTTGGCCATGCAAGGGAAATGAAATGGACATATGTGAGAGAGATGATTTCTATATTCAAGACTGTCTCCTGCAAGCAGAAATGGGTTACATAAGCAGTCCTAGTTCTGGCATTCCCTACTTTGACTTTGCTATGTTAATCTCAACTATATATGTACCTATATATATATTTTTACTTACTTCCTGTGGGTGAAATGTCCTATGTGAATGTAGCTTCAGTGTTCCAGACAGAAAATATTTCTTTGAAAACAAACTATTGGAGATGAAACCTTAAAACCTTCTTCCTGTCCTTAAGGTTTCATAAGTTTGCTTGAGCTAGCAGTTTTGTCTGTCCTGTGTTTCTGTGCAGTCTGATTCACGTGGGCTCTTGTTCATCATTAAAGGAGTTGTTCTGTTCCTGTGACATGCATGGAAGGGTGTACCTTGCCTGTTCTTGGAGAGCTGGTATTTCTGGACTGTTGCTTTTAAAGTCCAGTCCCTACTCAATAAGCTTATATGCTCTACTCAGACAGTCAATCCTTGCACAAAATGGAATTTCATTTCTGATTTAGGGTTGTATGCATCATGAAATTTATTTGGTCCCTGAGGCGCTGCCATTCCTGACCATAGCCCAGGACCCCCTGTCAGCCCCTGGGGCCATCAGTCCCTGCCCTGTGATGCTGCAGCAGGGCTGGTCTCCAGCTCCCCACAGCCTTGTCCAGCCATGGCCATCACTGCTCTCTGACACCTGCACAGGATTGAGTCTGTTCCACAGACTGACTCTTCTGTAAAATATCATTGATAAAAAATTCATATATAAATTAGTTTACGCTGGTACAGAGTTCTGTTGACTTGCCATAATTCTTATGTCTGGTTGCAGACTTGTAATTTAACCTATTAACAGTAAGGGATTTAAATTAATACACCTTTCTAATATCTGCTATAGCACTACAGTAATTACATATGTTACACAGTGTTTGTTTCTTTTCAAATGTTAGTTCAATTAATTTCATGTTGAATTTTCAGTCTGTGCGTTAAGTACCACAATTAATTATGAATCCACATTCAAGTAAATTTTTTATGCTGGGCCTAGGTTTCTTTAATTAGTGTTTAAATCATTTACAAATCTTTCATTTGAAATGATCCAGCATTTGACAAGTGTTCTTTTTTAGCTATTTTTAGTTTTTCGGTGTCTCTAATGTTTTTTAAATGTGTCCAAAAGAGTAAGGGGGGGTAAAAAAAATTTCCATTTAATTTTAGGGTCTATTAAGTCCTGATAACATTCCACAAGGCAGTGACTGGCTTGATAGATGAGGAAAGACCAATGGATTTTTTCTAACTTGATGTCAGCAAGGCTTTCTAAATAGTTGTGTGTGAGATCCTAATAGAGGAGCTGGTGATGTATGGGCTGGATGAGCCCATGGGTTGAAAACTGGCTGAATAACCAGGTCCAAGGGGTGGAGACCAGTGACTCTTGCTATGCCCCAGAGATCAGTACTGGGCCCAGTCCTGTTTATCATCTTTATTAATGATCTGTATGACAGGATGACCCTCAGCTGTGTTGCAGACAGTGCAAAACTGGGAGGAGTGGCTGATACACCAGAGGGTCATGCTGCCATCCAGAAAGTCCTCAGCAGGCAGGAGATATGGGTTGATAGGAACCTCTGAAGTTCTGAAATGAAAAGTGCAAATGTTTTTTGGAAAGAAAAAGTACAGACAAAGTTTCACCCACAAGCCACTACACTGCACATTACACCCAGCCCTAAGTGTACCATGTGCTGAATTCACTTAGATACTGAGTTCACTCCAGAACACCAGCAGACCAGTCCCAAGTCAGCTACCCTACTTTTCCATGTGGCTGACACAAGGGCTGTAACATCTAAAACACAGAGCTCATTGTGCACAACTCTGTGTATTTCCTGTAGTGACCTGACTGTATTATTAGGAGGAAAATAAATCATTCTCATGTTCTGATTTTTTTTTTTCTTCTTGTTACAGCCTGGAGCAAGGAAATCATTACTAGTCCATGCCTGTGTAGCAGTCACACAAGCAGGAGCAGAGCCTCCTGCTTTCTGCAGTCTCTTTTGATGCACTGCTTCTAAGATGGAGGATGTATTTTGAGCATCATAGTTAGATATGATTCATCACACAGTTGGGTTTTATACTGCACACAGACCCCATGGCAATAAACTAGAAAAATAACATCATACTGGTTTAATTTTCTTGGGAAAGAAAGTCTATTTAATCACAACAAAATTCAGCCACATAACTACATTTCTTTTTGTACTGTAATATTTGTAGGAGCAGCACTCTGATCACCTGATGTATTTCTACACTCAAGAAAGAAAAAAGAATGCAAATCTCGTTAGAGGGAAATACCAGTCAGAGGTCAAAAATATTCAGAGAATTTTTCTGCTTTCTTTTAGTAGCTCTAAAGCTTCAAATCAACAACTGCAATTCCCAACCTTATGCTCCCCAAGAAATTTCTTTCCCTCTGCTGCAGTCCAAGGTCTTGGGAAATGTGGTTTTATTTCTGTCACTCATATAAGTTTTTATTCTTTGGGGCTCCATATCTGTCTCCACACACTTTTACCCATTGCTGTGCCTGAACTGGACAATCTTCAGTGTAACAACCAAGACATGCACTATATTAAAATATTTACCTAAAATTTTACTATCTTATTACGTTTTAGTCCCTTAAGTGACTTATGTCAGTGGTGTCCATTTTCTTTTCTCTTTTTGTTTATTATGAATTTTGTTCCTAGAATAAATAAATTATTTGTGAACAGGAATACCATCGCACCTTCCTGTTTACAGTTTCTATTTCTTCCCTCCTTGCAAGTGATACCAAAAGGTAGAAATCAAACTTATGATTTTCCATGCAATATACCAAGCACCAGTGCTGATCCTATGGTGCTATGATATCTAGTACTCTATGTTTGGAGTTTATCAGTCTGCATAATGACATGTATGAAAGCTGTTTGGGTAAGGACTCGTTTATGCTGGAGTCAAAAAGTCCATCTAGTCTTTGCTAGTTCTTGCTGCTCTTTGGGTAGTGCCATTCTTGGCTGCCTCAGGAAAGAAAGAAAAACCACAGGTTTTTGGCAGAACATTGGAAGTTTATCACAACTGTTCTGTGTCACTTTTTGTTCCTGCTTTTCTTATTCTTGCTACCTGCTCTCTTCTTGCTCACAAGAATTATTTTCAACTGTTTTTCTGCCTTCTTTTTCTAGTCTCAACTGTCCTCATTTTTGATACAGGCTTCACCCAGACTCACTCCATCCCTTTTTTGAGGTGACAGGAATCTCAGGGAATTGGGACCAGCTGCTTGCTTCTTATTTATTTTTCCTCCTTTTAGCCTCTTTGGAGATGTCCCCACCTTTGTGTGGGCTGCCAAAGAGCTGCAGATCCTCAGGGATCCACTCCAAGCTGCTAAAACCTGTCCTCTTTCACCAGCTCATATTTTTAGTAAAACACTTGGAAAGTTCAAACCAGCTGTTTGAAGACATTTCTGAGAAGTGCTCGTGTATAGGATATAAAGGCTATGTGAAATATTATGATATTTTTGGATTCTGCTTTTTTGAGGGATTCTACTTATATTTGGGGGTGATTTCTTTTTTATATTTATATTATATACATTTGTATACATGTATTTATATATTGTGAGAGAACTGATAGATAAATGAATGAAAGAGAGCCATTCTGCACTGTTATTGAAAGAATATGTTCAAAAGAATATAAATTCTGTGTTATTAAAAAATAGCTCTAGGGAAGATTGATACATAGGTGCTTTATATTCACATACCATATTAGAAAACCACTAAAATTACAAAAATGTCACTGCTAGGCTTTTTCACAGAAATTAAAAAAAAAAGAAAAGAAAAAAAATCAGCTGAATCTCCCAGAAGGAGGCCAAAAGAATAAGAAAAAATTCCTTGAAGAGAACAATTCATACTGTAGTTACTGAAGAACAGACAAAGAGGGGAGTTAGTTACCTGGTTGGCTGATCCTGTAAAATCGTTCACAGCTGTTCTTAGCTCCTCTGTCATCAGCTTTTCTTCCTCCTCTTTTCTCTCTTGGTCCTGATCCTGCATCACATGCCCTCCCTAACCAACCCTGGCCATTCTGCCCCCCTTGGTGTGCCAGGTAGAGGGATTGAACAACTGTGAGAGCTGCAGTTGGAGGAGTCTGAGGTCTCAACCTCAGGTGATTTCCTGTATCTTCTGTGAATGTGGCATTGCTCTGGATCATATTCTGTGAATTGAATCATAAAATAAAACCAGTAAGGTGTTGCTAGCTGAGTAAGCTCTGTGATATAAGTGTACTGAGGACAGGGAAAGTGATATTCTAGAGACATCTGGGGAAATTCTTGCATCCTCTGCAATGGCCTCCTTGGACCACCTTTGCAGTGATGTATATTAATAGGAGTAATTAAAAAATATCTGGAAGTTAAAACATATCTGTTCTCATAAAATAAAAGAAAATGTTCCTTAATTATGAATCAGAGGAAATCTGGAGTTTAGAAATGGAAAAATACTTGTTTAAAGAAGAAAAAATATGTAAAATGCAAGATAAAAAATTAGTGGGTATTTTAAAACATAGTAGGGAAAGTGCTTTGAGATCAATAGGTAATAACTGGGTACATAACCGCTATCTAATATTTAGCCATAAATACACCTTTTGGAACAAGCTGTCAGAGCTGCTGTCATGTTACCAATAATTTTTCTTGCATTACTTACTCCTGAGAGGATAAAACAGAGTTTAATTCCTTGTAATATTAATTGTCATAAACCTTAAAATAAAAAGTCGGAGTCTGTTTATGGCATCACTTACTATTCAGAATGAAGAGTGAGGTTCAAGCAGTTGTAAATGAGAACTGCAAAATGCTTTAGATATTGGAGGAAAAGATTGAATGATTATCAACACAGCCTGCTTTAAAACAATCAGCCATAAATAAAGCAGAAGTAATATGTAAGTGAATGGAATACAATCCAAGTACTAAAAGAAATACTCAACATTGAATGTCATCGAAGGGTCACATTTGCTTGTTCAGGGGAGTTGTCTTACATAGACTTGACAAATACCAATTTCATTCTTCTGCAAGTATTGGACTGTTTTCTACATCACTTTGGGTTTTCACCTAACCTGATATTAGATATCCCAAGAGAGAGGACTTAAGTTATCTAGTTCAGGAGCTTTCCATAGACATTTAAACTTTTTATAAAGAAATATTATTTTAGCTTCTTTTCTACAGTCACTTCTAGTGATTCAGAATTACTTGGCTTCTACATTAATTTACGTAATTTGGAATTCCCTATTTTATACTTTTGGTTCAGTAGAAATACCCTGAGTATGATAAACACAGAAGTTTGATTTCAGCTGGCCCACCAGTGATATGTCTGAAGTGTGATAAGAGTGGCGTACAATCAGAGGGAGCGCAGAACACAGCACAAGGGATAGAGACTTGTGGCTTGCAATGACCAGCGGATACAGAGCTGCTCAGCTGGGCTCAGATGTGGCTTTTTTCAAAGCTTGCATTAGATCAATCAGCTGAGAAGAAGGCTAAGATGAAGGAATAACCTGTCCCTGATTTTGTGCCAAATTCATTTCTGTCCCTTCTGGCCACTCTGGGGCTTGGAGGTACTAATGTGAAAAACACAGGTCTTGTACTTGTTAGAGTATCAGAAATTGGATTGAAAGGCTCCTGTATTGTAGACCAAAAGGCCCATAATAACTGTGATCTTTGTTAATGTCATGACACCAATATATCTCTAAATGAGACAGGAAGAACAATAAGTTCTGTAAGACTTACTGTCATCATTACTTTTTCTTCAATTATTTTTTATTTTTTTATTTTTTTCTTGTGACACTGATCTCTAAGGTTCAGATCTCAGACATTGAACAGCTAAATCTCTCTTAACTAGAGAATGATTTAAATTTTTATAATTTTGCCTCATTCTCCAAAGCATTTCCACACCCACATTCTACCACCTACCTTTTGTTCTATGTAAACACATGGAGAATGGAATTTTAAAACTAATTTTCTTTATTTATATTATGCAATAAAACAGCAGTTACTAGGAAAAATCTTCATAGCTATTGGTTCAAAAATGCACAGAAGTTAGCAAAGCTTTTCTCTTCATACATTCATCTTAATATATCAAATGCAGTTATCTTACAAGATTTTTTTCCTTGTAGCTAATGGAGTATTTCTATCAATACTTCAGCCTGCTTCATCTTATTTGTTTTACCTTTTTATTGATAAGCAGACAATTGAGGGTTTTTCTGAGGGATCTGCAAGCTGATAACCTTTCCCCTGTTCAAAGATCCTGACTGACAGCAGGAATGATAGGGATAGTTAGTGTCTGGCTGCCAAAAGCAGCAGGTCCTTTCACTCATTCATCTGTCCTGACCCAAATCACAAGCCACTACACTGCACATTACACCCAGCCTGAAGTGTACCATGTGCTGAGTTCACTTAGATACCAAGGAAAAATTGCTAGTTTGAGAGTCTGGAATTCAGCTTTACAAAACCTGGAGTGAGGCTTCACAGCTGAGTGTCTGCCACAGTGAGTCATACCAGTGAAGGATGGTGTACCTCACCCTCCTCTTACCAGTTACCCAGATTTGCCTTCCTGACAAGTATTTGTGCTTCTTGTAGCCTGTGGATTGTGTCAACTGACTGAATATAGGCCACTTTAAGTTGAGTTTTGCCAGTTTCTGAGTTGTATCAACTATACAAAATCTGTGTCTAGGAGTTTGAGAAAACTTTCACAGCTGGAAGCTGGATGAAATACATGATAACACCCCAAATGATGCCAGATATCTATGCCTAAGCAATTAAATTCTGGCCTAGGTCTCCACTGATGATAGTATGTGCTCACACATAGACACTGTCTCTGTTCTGTGGGTATCCACCCTTAGTTAGCACAATGCACCAAAAAAAGGTACTAAGGAAGATGGTACATGAAAAGCCAGTGTACCTGCAGTCAGAGCTCTGGGCTGTATGAACATAGATCTTATTTTTAAAAAAATTCTGTCAATATTCAATACATTCAAAGGCAAATGACCAGCAATCAGAGACTTTTTGAGAAAATGAAGACAGACATCCCTGATTTCTAGACTGTATCTTTGTCAAAACACTGTCCAGGTAGTTGCCATTTCAAGATTATGTAGCTTTAGGAGGCATCAGCATAATGAAACACTGTAATCTCTTTTGTTTATGATAAAAAGTCAAATTAATCTTTATTCTCTAAAAGCACATTTCGCAAGTTCATGGTTGAAACACTCAATGAATTCCACCATTTTATTTTCTGTATACATGTGTAGGAAAACAACAGAAATGTGTACGCTTATTAAAACTACAGTGTCTTGGTTTGGAAAGACAGGTATCTGCCAGGGAAACTGAGGTTCCCCTAGGATGGAGAATACCAACCCCTCGCACCCCGACGAATTATAATTTTGCAATCAAGGGCTCTCAGGCGAAGATGTTGGGAATAGGAATAACAGTTCTTTACTAGGAGGTTTAACAATACAAATATGATAGGAAACAAAACCACCCAACCAAACAAACAAATAAACAAATAAACAATAATTTTAGAAGAAAACCCTGACAAAGTCAGAGTTTCAATCTGACCCTGTGATTCAGGATGTTGATAACAGTCCAAACGTAAACAGTCCAAACACTTCTGGAGTGGCAGACGTGATCCTGTCGGAGCAGAGATGATTCTGCGAAGAAACCGGTTCAGGGACGGCCAGGAGGGAGACAGGATGACGAGCACAGGAGACGAAGAAGCTCTTCCCACACCGCCACGAAGGAAGCGCCGCGCACCCCGCTCCTGCAGCAGGGCCGAACCACCCCTGCAGCAGGGCCGAACCACTCCTGCAGCAGGGCCGAACCACTCCTGCAGCAGGGCCGAACCGCCAACCCCCGGCCACCCCCCCCTCCCCCCCACCCCCCACCGCCAGGGCATGAGATGTATAGAAATGCAAATGCACCGCACAGGCTGGGGAAGGTAACAATGGCCTATCAAGGTGGGTCATCAGGCCTCAAAACAGATGTAAATAGAATACACAAAACCCAGCTCCACAACCCAAGACAACGTTCCACCCCTTATTCTATTACCATCTGTATCATACCTAAATTAATAAACTCCACTATACAGAATGAACCCTCACACTCAGTTCTCACTTAGGATTAGGTTTTCCTGTGGTACACAACTGGTTTTCCCATCTTTCTGCATCACCCACCAAGTGTTACCAGGTCCTTGAGCAAAAACAATCCCACGGGTGGGTTCACCTTTGCCCAAGGTGGGGTTTACCCAAACAGTCTTTCCTAAGATACCTCTCATATGTACTACAGGGACTTTGTCTCCATCCACTGTGTGCAAAGGGGTAGACTGGGCAGGACCAGCTCGATTAATAGACCCTCGGGTGTTGACCATCCAGGTGGCCTTTGCTAAGTTCACTTCCCAATTTCTGAAGGTCCCCCCGCCAAGTGCTTTCAGGGTGGTCTTAAGCAGTCCATTGCACCGTTCAACTTTCCCGGCAGCTGGTGCATGATAAGGGATGTGATATATCCATTCAATGCCGTGTTCCTTAGCCCAGGTGTTTATGAGGCTGTTCTTGAAATGAGTCCCGTTGTCCGACTCAATTCTCTCAGGGGTGCCATGTCTCCACAGGACTTGTTTTTCCAGGCCCAGGATGGTGTTCCGGGCGGTGGCATGAGGCACAGGATAGGTCTCCAGCCACCCAGTGGTGGCTTCCACCATGGTCAGCACGTAGCGCTTGCCTTGGCGGGTTTGGGGCAGTGTGATGTAATCAATCTGCCAGGCCTCCCCATACTTGTACTTGGACCACCATCCACCGTACCAGAGGGGCTTCACCCGCTTGGCCTGCTTGATGGCAGCACATGTCTCACAGTCGTGGATAACCTGTGAAATACTGTTCATGGTTAGATCCACCCCTCGGTCTCGTGCCCACTTATAGGTGGCATCTCTGCCCTGATGACCTGAAGCATCATGGGCCCACCGAGCTAGGAACAACTCTCCCTTGTGTTGCCAATCCAAGTCTACCTTGGATACCTTTATCCTCGCAGCTTGATCTACTTGCTCGTTGTTCCGGTGCTCCTCATTAGCCCGACTCTTGGGGACATGGGCATCCACATGACGGACTTTCACAGGTAGTTTCCCTACCCTGATGGCAATGTCCTTCCACTCATCAGCAGCCCAGATTGGTTTTCCCCTACGCTGCCAGTTGGCTTTTTTCCACCTTTCCAGCCAGCCCCACAGAGCATTAGCCACCATCCACGAATCAGTGTAGAGGTAGAGCTTCGGCCACTTCTCTCTTTCAGCAATGTCCAGGGCCAATTGAACAGCTTTGAGTTCAGCAAGCTGGCTTGACCCACCTTCTCCTTCAGTGGCGTGTGCAACTTGTCTTGTGGGGCTCCATACGGCTGCTTTCCACTTCCGGTTCATCCCTACGATGCGACAGGAACCATCAGTGAAAAGAGCGTAGCGTGTTTCTTCTGCTGGCAGTTGGTTGTATGGTGGAGCTTCTTCAGCCCGGGTTACTTGTTCTTCTTCGTCAGTGAGACTGAAGTTCTCAGCTTCTGGCCAGTTGGTGATTACTTCCAAAATCCCAGGGCGATTCGGGTTACCAATACGGGCGCGCTGAGTGATGAGGGCGATCCATTTGCTCCATGTAGCATCGGTGGCATGGTGGGTGGAGGGAACCTTTCCTTTAAACATCCACCCCAGCACCGGTAGTCGGGGTGCCAGGAGGAGTTGTGCTTCAGTGCCAATCACCTCTGAGGCAGCTTGAACTCCTTCGTAGGCGGCCAAGATCTCCTTCTCTGTGGGAGTGTAGTTGGCTTCAGACCCTCTGTAGCTTCGGCTCCAGAATCCCAGTGGCCGGCCTCGAGTCTCACCTGGCACCTTCTGCCACAGGCTCCAGGACAGACCATGGCTCCCGGCTGCAGAGTAGAGCACGTTCTTTACCTCTGGTCCCGTCCTGACTGGGCCAAGGGCTACCGCATGTGCGATCTCCTGCTTGATCTGGGCAAAGGCGTGTTGCTGTTCAGGGCCCCAGTGGAAATCGTTCTTCTTGCGGGTAACCAGGTAGAGAGGGCTCACAATCTGACTGTACTCAGGGATGTGCATCCTCCAAAAGCCAATGGCCCCTAGGAAAGCTTGTGTTTCCTTCTTGTTGGTTGGTGGGGACATGGCAGTGATCTTATTGATGACCTCAGTGGGAATCTGACGCCGTCCATCTTGCCACTTCACTCCCAGGAACTGGATCTCTTGGGCAGGTCCCTTGACTTTGCTCTCCTTGATGGCAAAACCGGCTTCCAGGAGAATTTGGATGATCTTCTCTCCTTTCTCAAAGACTTCCATTGCCGTGTTCCCCCACACAATGATGTCATCTATGTACTGTAGATGGTCCGGAGCCTCACCCTTTTCCAGTGCATCCTGGATCAGTCCATGGCAGATGGTGGGACTGTGCTTCCACCCCTGGGGCAGCCGATTCCAGGTGTACTGCACACCCCTCCAGGTGAAAGCAAACTGGGGTCTGCACTCTGCTGCCACAGGAATGGAGAAGAAGGCATTGGCAATGTCAATGGTCGCGTACCACTTTGCTGCCTTGGACTCCAGCTCATACTGCAACTCCAACATGTCTGGCACAGCAGCGCTCAGTGGTGGCGTGACCTCATTCAGACCACGATAATCTACAGTCAGTCTCCATTCCCCACTGGGCTTACGCACAGGCCAGATGGGGCTGTTAAAAGGTGAATGAGCCTTACTGACCACCCCTTGGCTCTCCAGTTTACGAATCATCTCATGGATCGGGGTCACAGAGTCTCTGTCAGTGCGGTATTGCTGACGGTGCACTGTTGCTGTGGCAATTGGTACCTGTTGTTCTTCAACTCTTAGCAGTCCCACAGCAGAAGGGTCATCTGAGAGACCAGGCAAGGTATTCAGTTGTTTGATCTCTTCCGTCTCTACAGCAGCTACTCCAAAAGCCCAACGATATCCTTTTGGGTCTTTGAAATATCCATTTCTGAGATAGTCTATGCCGAGGATGCACGGGGCCTCTGGGCCAGTCACAATGGGGTGTTTCTGCCACCCATTCCCAGTTAAACTCACTTCGGCTTCCACTACAGTCAGCTGCTGGGACCCTCCTGTCACCCCAGAAATAGAAATGGGTTCTGTTCCTACATACCCTGATGGCATCAGGGTACATTGGGCACCAGTGTCAACCAAAGCCGTGTATTTTTGTGGGTCAGATGTGCCAGGCCATCGGATCCACACAGTCCAATAGATCCGATTGTCCCTTTCCTCTACCTGGCTAGAGGCAGGGCCCCTCTAGCACTGGTTATCCCCTTCCTGAGCATACATACTAGAGGTTCCTTCAAGGGGATTCAACACAGCATTGGCAGCTTGGTTATAGGAGGCTGAGGCTACTTTCATTTTCGTAGATCCCCCTTGGTGATTGTTCCTCTCCTTGAGCTCACGCACCCGTGCTGCCAGGACAGAAGTGGGTTTCCCATCCCACATTCCCATGTCTTCCCCATGGTCACGCAGATAAAACCACAGGTCAGCTCTTGGGGTGTACCCTCTCTCTCGAGCTGGGGGTCGTTGGGCTCTAACTCTGGGGCCTGTGACTTGCACTGGTGCCACATTGGAACTGTTTGTCCTCATCTCCTCCCTCACCCCCCTTATCTCTTCTTTGAGTTCTTTAACCACGGCAGAGATATGAGCCTGCATCGGGCCATTGATCATACTTTCATAGTTCCTAAGCTTATTGGCAACAGACCCCACTGTCTCTCGATTGTCCTCAGCATTAATTGTTGCAATAAAGGTGGTGTACTGAGATGGCCCTAGATTTGCCAGATTCCACAACATCTGCCCTGTGCATTTAACCTTGTCAGGGTCATTATCATGCTGTCCACTCCTCCCAAAAAGTACCTCCAGCACCGCCACTTCCCTCAGCTGTTGGATCCCTTCCTCCAGAGTTTTCCAGCGCATTCTATGGTGGTGCTCCTGCATTCTTTCTTTGTGGATAAATCTCTCTCTCACACTCATTAAAAGCCGCTCCCAAAGGGAAAGGGGTCCTGGCTCTCTTACAAATACCTGATTTATACCTGAGTCCTGGGTCAAGGGTCCCAAATTCCTTGCCTCACCACTGTCCAATTGCACACCAGTACCCATGAGGTCCCAAACCCGAAGTAGCCAGGCTGTGTAAGCCTCACGCCCCCGCCGTACGATATCTTTTTGCAGGTTACGGAGACTTTCGTACGACAGGGACTCGGTGATGATCTGAACATGTGATTCCCCTGCAGGTTGTGAGGGCCCTCCTTTCTTATTGTCTGGGTTTGCTGTTTTCACCTTAGATTTCTTTGTTTCCACAGGGGCAACTGCCGCTGGCTGTGACTGCCCCTGTGGTTCAGCTGGGGCCTGAGCAGTTGTAATCTCTGTGGGTTTCATTGCTGCACCATCAGGCTCTCTTTTGTCAGGGCAGGGGAAGGATTTCCCACTAGCTGGGGAGATGTACTCCCTCAGCATCTGGCTCATCTTTTCTTGCATCTCCTTAATCAGAGCCCCCACCCAAACCGGGTGGTTTATCTCTGAGGCAGGCTGTGGGGCAGGAGCGGACTCTTGGGCTGCATTCTTATTCTCTGGGGTACTTATTAAGGTGCTTACCCAGGCCAATTTCCCCTTATCTCTGAATGCCAAACAGAACAGGCATACCAGCAACACCAGCCACTGTATGATATCATTAGCACTCAGAGATTTCAACCCTTCAAAAACTGGTGGGGTGGACCCAAAAAACTGTGTGAAGGGCTGGGAGAAAATTTCCCCCGGTGCCATTTCCTTACAATAGGTACCATTGTTAAAGTAACCCCAGAAGCACAGAGTTAGCCTATGATAGCTATGAATCCATGTGCTTGCTTTCCAGAGGAAGTTAAAAATCCATGAATTTCTCACCTTATTAATCCACAAAACAAACTGAATGCCCGCCACAGTAGCCTTAGTCATAGGACCCATATTAACATAAGGAGTAGCAAATGGCAGAAATACAGCCACCACCACGTGCCACCCAAACCAGGGAAAGCTAGACCACATTATTCTGGCCAGTGGGCTTTTATCTAATACCCAAGAACTGTTATTCCTCTCTCTCAATGCCCTCGTGCCCCACCCTTGGGCGCCAAAATCTGTCTTGGTTTGGAAAGACAGGTATCTGCCAGGGAAACTGAGGTTCCCCTAGGATGGAGAATACCAACCCCTCGCACCCCGACGAATTATAATTTTGCAATCAAGGGCTCTCAGGCGAAGATGTTGGGAATAGGAATAACAGTTCTTTACTAGGAGGTTTAACAATACAAATATGATAGGAAACAAAACCACCCAACCAAACAAACAAATAAACAAATAAACAATAATTTTAGAAGAAAACCCTGACAAAGTCAGAGTTTCAATCTGACCCTGTGATTCAGGATGTTGATAACAGTCCAAACGTAAACAGTCCAAACACTTCTGGAGTGGCAGACGTGATCCTGTTGGAGCAGAGATGATTCTGCGAAGAAACCGGTTCAGGGACGGCCAGGAGGGAGACAGGATGGCCAGCACAGGAGACGAAGAAGCTCTTCCCACACCGCCACGAAGGAAGCGCCGCGCACCCCGCTCCTGCAGCAGGGCCGAACCACTCCTGCAGCAGGGCCGAACCACTCCTGCAGCAGGGCCGAACCACTCCTGCAGCAGGGCCGAACCACTCCTGCAGCAGGGCCGAACCGCCAACCCCCGGCCACCCCCCCCTCCCCCCCACCCCCCACCGCCAGGGCATGAGATGTATAGAAATGCAAATGCACCGCACAGGCTGGGGAAGGTAACAATGGCCTATCAAGGTGGGTCATCAGGCCTCAAAACAGATGTAAATAGAATACACAAAACCCAGCTCCACAACCCAAGACATACAGCTGCCTTTTAATGGTGTTTTTTCTCACCTTGGATAAACTTACGAACTGAAAAAATTGTTTCCTGTGTTTTTCAGGTAATTGGAATAAAAATATTTTCTTCAGTTATGAATGACTTACTTGTAGTGTCTCATCACTGAAGGCAAGGATTCCTCTTCCCTAACTTTTGACATCTACAGCATATAAAATCTGATTTATTTTCCCTAGTTCACCTTTGTCAGTGGAGAAAATATCAACATTTATGGTGGTGCATTTTCATTTTCCTTAATTATAGAAGGGTTTTGCAGTGACTGGTTCAGACTGGGTCTTCTACATGACAAACATCTAAGATCTTTGTTGCCAGCAAAGCACGTTCTCACCAGGACTAGGATGAGATGCAGTTAAGGAAATCTCATCAAGCTGGAAGAAAATGTGGTTTGTCAGCAACTCATTCAACCTACAGATGATTTCCTATTGTTGTTTCAGGGCCAAGGTGCTTTTCTGTCAATCCAAAAGGTCATTTCTTCTATTAGCTGTGATACATAGCAGGTGCTCTTGAATTTCCATCAGTCTGTAGATGAAACTTGCACATTGGGTAGCTCTGAATCACTGGCTGGTGAAGGAGCTGTGGGAACATGGCAGGGAAGAGAGTGAGCTTTACTACATTTATTGACATGGCAGTAAATTAGGTTTTCTTTTGCCTCGAGTACAGTTTTCCATCGTGATGGCTAACTCAAATCAGCTGTTTCAAAAGCAGTGTGTGTTTTTGTCTACCAGTGACACACATTGAGTAAAAGGTAACAACTATTATGTACTCAGGCAAGTTGTATGCATTAATAATGTGCTTACCCTCACCAGACAGCACATGCAGTCTCTCAGGCCCGCATGAGTGATTTGACTACACTAATAGCTGTTTTGTTGTGACAAAAAAAAAAAACCTCATGATTTTTAAATTATTGAATATTTTTTAGTAAAATGAGTTTTATGGTTAATGTGCTTCTGATGCTGGCATCCATTATTTTCTGGTAACTCAGAATAAAACGATTGAGGAGGATCCCAGTTCTCCTTTTACTTTCATATATGTCAACATGGAGGAGCTGCAGCAGTGTAAAATGGGAACAACATAAAGAGACCAGAAGTGTCCTGCTCAATTCAAACTTGCTTTCTATATCTCTTATGTGTGCTATGCCATGAGAAATTAGTAAATGCAACATAGTCATTAGTTACTTGAAAAAAAACCTGAACTTTTTTCCTCCTTGTAACAAACAGCATTATTTTCAAGGTTACTTTCAATATTAGGAATTTAATGGGAAAAGAGTCACCTCTCTTTTAAGAAAAAAAAAATTAAGACAATGTTTTCTATTGGATACATACTTCTCTATGTCATATGTATAGCACGTTGCACAAGCTCATGAACTCTGAAAAATGAGCTTCTAACTATTTCCAAATTATCATTCAAAATTAGTGAAAACACTGCATCTCATCTTAGTTCCAGAGCTGTAAAACTGAGATTAACATCACCTCCTACTTTTCTGAAGTTTCAAAATGTATTGTATTAGGGCATGGAGCTATCTATACAACAATAAGAAGAAAATAAGTGCAACTACTCATCAATTTGAAAATAGTAACTATTCAATGTTGTGCAGGAAACAAAGGATGGTGACCTTTCAATTATGCAGTCTTATACTTACAGACAAAATTGCTAAAAAGACAATTCTGGCTGTCTTATTCTGCCACTTCCCTGCTTTTGAATACTGGGCTTTGTGATTCTAATATTGTTCTTTTGAAGTGGGGGTTGGGTTTTTTTTTTTTTGTTCTGCAGTTTCAGCTGCTAAGACAATAGGCTCTACTTAGTATGAAGCCTCTGTTTTCCTATGATGACATGCTGGAATTGTGTGTCCTCTTAGGACACAGTTTTAGTAAGAGACAAAGAGAGAAGAACTGTTACTTTAACAGCCATGCAGACTGGATCACCTCTTCTTTATTGTCCAAATAAGTGGACAGTTCTTTGGGGGAATATGGCTCTGATCTCACAGGCTTCACCTCATGGAAGGTGAAGAACACTTCTGGTTCTATTGGTTTTGTTTGTTTGATTGGTTTCTATTTGCTTCCTTCTCTTAGTTCAAGCACATGTATAAACTTGTGAGCATGGAACTTATCACTCATTCTCCTTTTTAATAATGTGGTTGTGCTATAATTTATAATGTATAATGTGATTATTAAAAAAAATTCAGTGCTTTTCTCTCCCAAGTGAATGCTCAAACCATTAGGATGCAACTCAAACTACCTTTCGTTTATTTTGAAGTTCAAAAGGACAGTTTTGAATTGATTACTGAATTATGATTTCAACTCATGTCTCCCAGTGCTTGGGTCAGGACTGTCATATAAATTATGAGGTTTATATCTTCCATCAGTTGTAACAGAGATGAGAATCCATTGTTATTTTCTCTGCAGAACTTGATTCTGCCCATTCATGCAAAAAAGTCTTTGGAAATCATCTGGTGGATGAGACATTACAAAACCAAAGATTTGCTTTGAAAGTGAGCTAGGGCTGAGTTGCTAGGATAAGACAGTTCAGAACAAACTTGCAGCATCACAGAGACATTGAAGCAGAGCACAGATGCCTCTAGCATTCAGCTGTGACACATATTTAAGATATAGATAAGGTATTAGTTGGGCCTGAGTATTTAAATTCATCTCCAAGTGTTCTCTGGCCATCTGTTTATTGTCCTCTCTTCTGTGCCAAGAATTTGCAGTGTTGCAGGTGGGTAAAATTTCCCAGACTTGCCAGCTGTACATCAAGTTGGCTGGAGACAAAGCATGAGATCTTCAAGCAACTTTGCTGACTGTTGGCTCCACTAATGTAGGCAAGTTGGAGAGTGCACTGTGTATCAGGAGTGTTTGGAGAGTGGACTGTGAATCCAGGAGCCAGGGATGCTTGTCAGAGCCTGTAGTCAAAGCATGATATCTCTGTGTTAACACAAACAAATAATTCCTGTTGGTTGGTCCTATCTAGTCTAAGTCACTATAGTTTACCCTCTCTAAGGTACAGCTCTCTAAGTACAGCAGTGCAGTAATTTACCTACTTTAAAAAATATTTCTCTTTACTGCTTTATGGTGATCCTTAGCAAACAGCACACATTAGCAAGATAGGTACATCGTTATATCTTACTGGCACCATTAGAACTGCTCACAGCTCTGAACAATCATGTTATTTTGCATGTGATAGCCATGGTTTTGGCTCATCCTTCATCCATGTCATGTAAAATACTACACTTGCAGGCTGGAAGGGTCCAGTGTAGCTACCTGGAATCAGTGTGTATACCCACACTAATTATTAGCTGAATTTTGTTCAGGAGAGCAAGTACTTTCAATCAGAAAGTATTCTGAAGTACAATTCAGGATGTATTGGTATCCTAGATACAAAAGGGGCTTAATGATGCCAATCACAGTTCATATTGAGTCCTTCCATATAAAACCCACACAAATACGAAATAAAAATCCTATATTTTTCAGGCCCATTTGTGACAGAAAATAGTGATATAATTGCACTCTGATAACATGTTCCAGAGAAAACAGCCAAAGGCATAATTTTTCAAATTAGTGGCATTCAACTTTGTTCCTTGTGGGGAGCTTTAGATTTTACTCTTAGATAAATCATTGTACTTAAATTTCAGGTCATTGAGAAACCGTTGCTTTTATATCTGTTAGCTGCAGTCCCACACATGGACCCCGTCAGCCTTAGTTTTTGTTAGGTATAATTAATTTTGAAAATGCACCGTGCTGAATAAATCATATGACGCATTACACACTTCAGAGTTATTTGTATCTGCCTTCCATTTGCTTCTTTTTTTGAATAGCAACACGTTAATCTTGAGGAAAGAAGAAAAGGTCAAAAAAAAAACCCCCATGAGTGACTGCAAAATAAAATTACTTTGTTAAAATATAAGTGAGCCACAAGCTTCTGGCAGTAATCTGAGATATTTGACAGTGGATCCAGAAAGGCAGAGGTCCAGGCATTTGGGAATAGGCCAGAGAACAGTGAAGGAGTAAAAAAAAGGGACTCTTGAAGCAAAGTATCACTTATTATATGCTGAGGGAGATTCCCCTTAAGAAGTCATCACCCTGCTTTTATTAGAGATAGGATGAACTTGCTGAATGGTCACTGTTTAATTTTAAAAACACTATTTTAAATATTTTTCAGCTTACCACCTTAAAAGCCTTTGACAAATTTGTGTCATGTCATTCACTCAAATGGCATCAAATCCAGATCCTCCCAGAAATCGAAAGGTGCACACAGTTAACATTCCAACTCACATTCAGATCAAATTTGTCTTCAACCGATAAAAATAGCTTTGGGGCATTTTTCTCAAATGAATGCCATACGGAAAGCTGCATTTCCATATGATTCTGGGTCAAGAAACAAATTATTTGCAATAACCCACACTGGTTTGCCAGGTCAGCAAGCCATGAAAAACATGTGACATATCCATAACGATCCAGCTGCTCTGCCATTACATGACCAGACCCTGCAGCAAGTGGTGTTAGCAGGGGTAAGGGAAATAAAACCCCTGTATATCCCAAAGATAGTTGAACCTCACCCTACAAGCATAGTGGTAGGAATACTTCTACCTGTCCTTTACAACTCCCCCTCCATATTGTCACACAAAATTGTCCCTTCTAAAAAGAGCTTCAAAAATTTTGTGACTCGTAGAAATTGTCTATTTTACAGTCTTCTCACAAAGCTAAAATTTAAACAAGCCTCAAGATTCCAAATTTATGTTTATCTTTATGCACCACTGTGCGTTTCACTGAAACTGAGACTAAATGCTATGTACATAGTTAAGCACATGTACAAAGTCTTTGCTGTGTCAAAATCTTATCTTTTCAGAATACTCTCTTTTTAAAGAAGCATGAGGTGGAGATTTAAACAGGGGTTTAAAATGGATTTGAAAGAGTCATACATGAGTTTTAATTCGGAATTTTCAAGATTGTAAGATTCCTGTATACATATCCACAGAGTTGAAAATATAAGGAAGATTTCTTCTAAATCTATCCTGTGCCTAGAAGCTGCAGAGCTTTTTGGATGAGGTCTCTATTCCCTATTTTTAGTAGGGTGAAGTTGATCCTTTCAGTATTTGTGCATAGAAGGTTTAAAGAAGTGATAGCTATTTGTGGTATCCATTTAGATGGGGACGTGGACTGATGGACATCACAGGAGACACCTGTAAGACACCTTTTCAAATCTCTCACAATCAAATGGGGCTTACAAAGCATCCTGGAGACATAGAATGGATGAGGAAGAAGGCTTTTTGGGGAGAAAATCCCAGGCCATGCATGAAGGAGACTGCTATCATTTCTAGATTACATAGATGCAGTTTGTCTGACCTTCTGTCAGACTTCACATTCTTCCTTAAAATGTCATATCCTCACAGGCAAAGGTCTCTAGCTGGCCTGCAAGTGAATTACAGGGTTTGATTTCCAGCTTCTAGGCAGCAATCACTGCAGCAGAATTAGCTCCTTGCAGTGTTGCTTGTAGCCTGGCTGTTCACCACTGGGCTGGCCCAGACTGGAGCTGGTTTTCCCACTCCCTTTATCCCACGTTTCTCAGTGCAGAGCTTCAGTCATACCCAAGTAACCAGTGCCCACCAGTTACACTCCTCTCTCCAGGTCCTCCTGAGCTGCCTGCCATGCTGGTCTCCCTCTGCTTGTGCTGGGTGAGAATTCCTGCAAATAGCACAGCTTTATTGTGGGGAGCCACTGCTCTACCAGAATATCACAGCCTCTTTACTGTCTGGGACTTTTCCCCTTCTGTGAATTTGCTTTTTTACAATGTTTGGTATGTATTTGCACAGTTTGTTTCCTCACAATGAGCAGTATTTATTTTTTCATATCTAAACCCTCTGCTTCCGCAGAGATCTTCTGACAGATAAAGGAGGGCAGAGAACTGTTAATACCAAAAAACCTTCCTGCACTTGGAAAGGGGCTTATTCACAGTAAAAATGTCTGGATGCAAATAGAAAAATTTGAAGCTTTATTGATTAATGTAGAATTGGTATGGATAGACCTATACAGGACACTAACACTAGCTAAGCACAACCAGGAAGAAGCAGGATTGGGGGTCAAAGACTGCCCTGGGACATTTAGCAGCTGAGGTTTAATAGGATGTGACTGAGAAGCTACATTAACCCCCCTCCACAGTGGCTCTTTGCTAAAGTCGAAATGTGGCTCATATTCCAAGGTCTCTACTCTGACGTGTTCTGATATCTGTGTGGTTTTTTTCCCATTTGTTTCCTTCTTTTAGAGCTCAAAGTTATTTGATTTCATTTCAAGAGGAAGAGATGAATGGCTGAAAAAACAGGCAAAAACATTGAACTGAAATTACTTTCCTTTATGATAACATTTTAAAACATCCATAAAGATCTACTCTAGAAAAGGGACAACTTTCCTCATACAAATGTTGGAATCATTTAATTCTTTTTCAGGATCATGATGCACTTTGTTAACATCCCTACTGAATGTGAGAATATCTGCCAAGCAAACTATACATAAAAACTGACCATAAGGTATCTAAAGTTAATTTGAAAATAATAAAATTATTTAAATTTCTGTACTAGAATTATAGCTGCAAGTTTGGGCAGTGGTTTTGGGGGTGATTCTATTCTCAGGACAAGTGATTTAAATTATCTCAAGAAGGTTTTATGTTCCCACATAAGGATGCAACACTAAAGACAGAGAAAGAGGAATGGGCAGCACCTTCGAAGTATATTCTGGATGCAGGAGTTACAAAGAGGAAAAGAACTGTTTTGGGGAGATTTCTGTTGTCAGTAAAATGCTGCACAGATAATAAAATTCAAAAATTGACAGCTGTGTTGAGGTAGTAACTCTGCATAGAAGTTTTCACAAGGAAAAAAAAAAAGAAAAGCATTTGCTTATCTTATTAATCTGAATTAAATTCTTGTATTTAGAGGGAAATATGCAGTCTCTTCAGCCACTGCTGGTGTGAGTCAGTCACTGTCTCTAGAGATTCCTTCTGCCGCATAATCCCACTGCAGCCCTGCTCAGGAAGAGAGATCTTTTCATAAGAGCTGCAGCACATTTACTCTTTTATACTTGATGACTTCTGGAAAAAAAAGATGAAATATGGCCTTTATAGTTCCTATATGATTCATCCTATTTTACAACAACACAGAATCATATCTGATTTCCTTACATTTTAGGGGATTTTTTCTCAGAAGTAGGTTTGGATACCTGAACTGAGATGGAATTCTGCACTGATCTGTTACTGTACCTCTGATTTTCCTAACATGAAGCCAAATGCATGTATATGAAATAAGTGGGTAGATTTTAATAAAAAAATAATAATTTTCTCTTAAAGGGAAAAGTATTGCATCCTGTTCCTGACATGCATAGAAAAATCATGGAAGCCACACAAATCTGAGCTTAAAGATAGTTTGTTCCTTTATCATATAAAGATAATTTTTTTGCAATTGATCCTCAAAATACAACTTCTCTGTAAGGAGCCCATGTTGCCTAATTTTTTTGTTTGTTTTTGTTATTCATACCAAGAGTTCTTAGGCGTTTTCACATACCCTCCAGTCAGCACTCTATATTCAACTATAGCCTATGCTGGACAATTGACTAGTCTGTCCCTGTGTAATCATCAGTGTAAATGTTACCACACTATACAGAATTGAACACTATACAGAATCCTCTATGAGCTCTCCCATCCTCATTCCTCAAAGTATGGTCCATTCATCTGATTGCATCATTTGTCCCTCAACTTTGAAGATGTTCACCTGTCTTTTCTCTTTTGTAACAAATGTCTAGGTTCCAGACCCATCCTTCATCAGATTCAGGCCAAGGCTTAATCATTCAGACACTGAATTCTGAAGTGTGGTGGGTGTCTGCAGAACAAAAGGCAATGCAGCATTGCTGAGGGCATTCACGATCTTCAAGCACGTTTGTTACTTTATTGGTCTCAGTAAAAGCACACAGTAGCCAAGTGCAGTGCTGAATCAGAGACACAGATTATGAGTCAACTAAATGAAAACTTAAATGCTTTATAACAAAGTATTTAATTTCCTGATTGCCCAAGGGATGTACGTCTTTGTCAGTCCACTCTTTCTTCTCACTATTTGCCTACTTGTCCTATTTAAAGTATCAGGAAAATCTAACTCAAAGCAGTACCCATAACCTGTCCTCTTTCCCAATAGTTGTTTGTAATATGCTACATGAAATTGTAACCCTAATTGTGGTATTGATTTCTGAGCTAATTCAAGTTTCTCTTGCTCTTTTTCTGGAAAGAAGGATGATATGAAGAGACTGAATGACTTTAAAAGTATGACTTCAGAAGATGTAAGAGTACTTCTCAGGTTTGAAAAAAAAAGAAATTATTCTGAACATTGGATATTTTTTCTCCCCTGGAAAATAAATTTTTGAAATTTTGATTTGTCAAAAAAACTTTTTGACTAGAATAGAAAAATCTGTAGTCCTCTCCATATTAATAAATCGTAACAATTCCATCAGCTAAAGATTCAGAAAGACCATGCATCTTCTCAGCCTTTCTCAGAACCTGTATTTCCTTCAAGCAACCTGTACTCTGTTGTTCTGTGACTCTAATACTGTGCATGATGCTTCTTTCAGTTCACCTTTAGCTCTGACACGTCTGCTTTTCACTCTGTATCTTCGGTTCCTCGAGGAGTGTTGGAGTGGACGAGGGGCCCATGACCCTGCCCAGGGCTGTAGTTCCCATGGACCTTTTAAAGAGCAGGCAGCAAAGTAACAGGTGATTGAGGTGTAAACAAGGGGTTCAGTGAGAATTGACAACAGGAGAAGCACTTAATTTAAGACAAAAAAAAAAAAAAAAAAAAAAAAGGAGAACTGATGTTTGAGAAAGGAGTAAGTGCTGTAAGGAATAAATTGGAAAGAGTATAAGAGAGAAGGAAGGATAGGAGGCTGCTGAGCTGGTGCTTGGAGGTTGGAGTCACATATCTTTTTATTCAGCTGCAAATCCAAATATTGATCCAAAGACAAATGTCCATTTCCACAATGTTTATCAATGTGTAAAGGCTTTAGGCACTATATCAACAGGCTTACAAGAAATCCTTAGGAGAGAATCATATATAGGCTGGCTCAGTTCTGCTGTCAGCTTTGCACAAGACTAGCCAAGTATCCAGAGAGAAACTGTGATGCCTATTTTGACATTATCTCTTCCCATGAAGTACATAACATGCACATAAGCACCAGGACGAAATACTCTAAAATACAGAAGCTATAGATACATAAAAAAAAAAAAAAAAAGCTGGATTGCTCTGTAGTTTAATTTTTAGATGACCATGTTTTTATTGGATACATATGGAGTACTCAGAAATGAAGTATCCCAAACCAGTGATATATTACTTTATTTCTTAATTGCTATCTTCTCCCCCATTAAATAAAAAAATCATTCAAGAGATTTTTTTTTTTTTTTTTGAAATGTCAAATTAAAATGTTAAGGAGGAATTTATGTCTACAGTACATGAAATATATTTGGGAATTCAGCTGAAATGCTCTTACAGTGCCATCTACTGAAAAGCAGCTGAGGCTACAAAGTATTTGGCAATTAATTTTTGCCAGGCTATCTGTAAATTCTTGGTCCATCCTGGGTTTTTGAGTTTTTTTGGTTTTTTTTTTTTTCAGTTATTTATACCATACAATACCATAGCACAAATTCTGTAGACCCAATGCAAAAATGCATTTGCCTGTATTGGTTAGTGCCACTTGTATGGTGCCACTGGCAGGTAAAACCCAACTGTCTCAAACAAGGGGATGCAAGCATGCTTAGGGTTTAAATTGGTTTACATATATGCACAGCTTAAGGCCTGGATGTCAGCACCAATTTTTTTACCCTCTGTCAGGCTGCCTATCATAAAGCAGCCTAAATTTAATAAGCTCTAATGTGTTCAAGAAAAAGAAAAAATATATCTGGTATGCATTGGTTAATAAATTTTTAAACTGACTTCAGTTCTCATCTAGAAATGCTTGTCAGGCATGTGACTAATTCTTTTAAAATGAAGAAGACAGACTGCATGGATTAAGGTAAGCTTTTGTCACAGCCTGAACTTGGGCCGTGTGTTAACAGCCCACTTGTCTGAACTCAAAGATGATTTTTTTTTTTTTTTAATCAGCAACTGATCCGATCTTCAAATTGGTTCTTAGTTAGAGATTAATATTTTTGTCCATCTTGCTGTGTTAAGCATACTCATCCTTCATCATTTTTGTATTGCTGTATAACTTCTGGCTTCTCAGTCCACAGTGAATCAAATTTTCAACAGGTCTCATGTAAGACCTGGTCAATAAGCTCAAACATGTGTACATGCATCTCCCCAGGAAATGCAGGGATTTTTTGATGTACATACAGATGTAAGGCATAGTGTCAGCAAAAATCAGATTATTTCTTCCCTCCCACAGACTAAAGTAAAGTTTGAAAATGCAGTTTGAAATGCAGGTTATCTGGCATTACTCCCCTGCTTGAAAAGTTTGCAATGGTCCTTTCAGGAAGTAACAAAATGGACTCCAGCAATTAATCACAACTGCATACTGTCAGAGTGGACATTCCATAAATAACCAAGAGGCTGAAGTTCTTTTTCATATGTTCTGTCATGAATATTTTAGACTGGTAAAAGCAAAGTCAATCAGTAACTCACTGAAAGAGAAAAAGACTGAATTTCAATTAACTTTGTCAACCAGCATGACTAATTCTACCCACAGTTCAATGGATGTAGGACAGGCACAAGTTAGCTCATCAGTACTGAGCACTGTGTCAGGTGACAATGTTCAAAGGCATTCTTATGATTTATTGCTGTTAAGTGATATTGGTGTGAATTGCCCAAGCTAAGCAAAAATATGTTTAAGCTTTTGTCCTCCATCTTTGTATTTTAGGGGTTTAAATGTGTGTGTAACTGATTCAGGGACCTGAGCTAATTTCCCTAAATTCCTCCTATAATTACTGCAGAAAGATGTTCTTACTCCAGAGGGTGAATCTTAACAACTGAAATTCAACTCCATTTCTGATCTGTGCTCTGGCAAGGCTCTTTACCTCTTCTCTCTTCCCTGATTCTTTAGTTTTGAAGAAATATAGTTAGATCTGCTTCTGGAGTCAATTTAAATGCACATTCAAGCTCCTCCTTTTTTCCCCTGTGCCTTTCTTTGTTAAAAGCTCTCATAAACAACATAATGACAAATCAGTGCTTAATAAAGTACAAAGAAAGTCTGGGGCAAATGATTCTCATGTATCTCATTGCTGACTGCATCTGCAGCTAAGAATTTCCATACTGAAAAAAAAATCACAAAAAACCCCATACCTTGGGGCAAAATATTCAAAAGATGTGCATAAATATCTGAAAGGTTTTGTAAAATTTGACAGATGCCTGTGTCTGTAGGTGCCTTCTTAGTCAGAAATTTTAATTCAATGTTCATGAAATTGTGTTTCAATCAAGAAAAGTGATTTGCTAAACACAGAACTGTCTTGGGTGACATTCATCTGTGTGCTGGAGATGGTGGGTATACCAAGGGTTCCAGTTGCTAGTTTAAAGTTTTTTAATTAGTCCATTCTGTTTATTAGCCATACCCTAAAAGAAGACTGACCTTTATGAAAGATGTCAATTGTTAACTGCTGCATATTCTTGGAGCATTCTAAGGACTGTGAATTGTCTTTATGGTTGCAGCCAGCCTCATCCTGTAATCTTTTTTTTTTTTTTTTCTTGCAAAAATGGATTATTTCCAGTGAACATTGTTTTGAAAAATGCCCTCATTTTTGTATTGTTGCTACAATATTAGTAACAAGAGTAAGCTTAGCTGCTTATTTTGGCTCACAGAAACAACAGAATCATAACTGATGGAAGAAATTGTGAAATCTCCCAGAACACTGCAGTATCGAAAGAAAAAATAAAAAATGGAAATACCTCCCAAGTGTAACCATTGCTTAGCATAGTTAGAGCCACACCATTAGTTTTCATTTAGGTTCAGTAACTTTCACACAATTTTAGGGCAAGATATAATGACCACTAAAAATCATGGATGATCAATACTCTACAATGATTAAAGAGATCAGTACTTGGCTGTGGCCTAAAAAACAATTAGAGAGTTTTTATTTTCATCCCTGTAAGATACTGGAAGGCCACAGTAATTTCTCCTTGGAGTCTTCTCCAGGCTGAACAGCCCCAGCTCTCTCAGCCTGTCTTCATGGGAGGGGTTCTCCAGCCCTCTGAGCACCTTTATGGCCCTCCTCCGTAGTTGTTCCAGCAGGTCCATGCCCCTCTCATGCTGGGGGCCCCAGAGCTGGATGCAGCTCTCCAGGTGGGGTTTCAGAGTGGAGCAGAGTGGCAGAATTCCCTTCCTCAAGCTGCTGGCCACACTGTGTTGGATGCAGCCCAGGATATAGTTGGCTTTCTGGGCTGCAAGCACACATTGCTGGGTCACCTTTGAGCTCTTTATCCATTGGCAACCTCAAGTCCTTCTTGGCACAGCTGCTCTAAATCCCGTAATTCCCCACTCTCTACCAATACTAGGGCTTGCCCCAACCCAGGTGCAGGCAGGACCTTATACCTGGGAACATATACAATATGTAAATAACTGCCCCTCCCATATACCTGGGAACCTCATGAGGATCCCATTGGGCCCACTTAGGGCATCATTTGGCGTCTTAGGGATCCCCAAGCACCCTCGCCTCAAATGTTCTTTAACAGGTAACAGATATAAAACTGTACTTCTACACATTGACACAACCTAACCTACAAGTAGGTAGCAAAAAAGACTTTCATTTCAAGTCACATTAGATTTTATTGCTTTATAAATAAGCCACAGAGGCATTCTTTTAAAACGTGCTGTGGAAATACTCTCTGTGCATTTTATGGGCCCTGAGAGGTTTGTGTCTGTAGGGTATAGGTTTCCTGAACAAACAAGTGATTTCTTCATTATCTTTGGAAGTCTGTGCTGTGCTGCTGTGCACTGCACCAGAGCTGAAGCATTGTTTATGTGCACTCTGCCAGCTATCTTCAAGATGCTTAATGTTCTTACACTATTCTGCCAGCTCCTGCCCTAAATTACATATTTACAACACTTCAGGGAAATGAAAACTCAGGGTTGAGACCTCCCGTGCCACTTTTCAAAGAGGCTGCTTTAATCCCCACCTTGGAATTTCAGACACTTGCACTCCATCCAGCAGTTTTGGAAAAAAACACTCAGCACACATTCAAAAAAAAAACCAAAACATCATCTTCCTCTCAGTATTTTGGACTATAGGTTACAGAAGTCAGGGAAACAAAGTGCTTAAAAAGAAAAAAATAACTTGATCATTCCTGAGATTATACTTCTCATTGTATACTGAAGAAATTAGGACTCCACTACTCTTCTAAATATCACAGCCACTGAGATTGCCTAGGGCTGTGTAGAAGAATTTGAGTTAAAAGAAAGTGAGAGATAGTCCTGCATATCGAGGTTTCTCAGAACATAACCTGCTGTGCCATAGGCTATGAAGCAGTCCAGAGACAGAAGAAAAGCAGAGACAAAATGCACTTGTAGTTTCTACTTGAAGGTACAGTGTGTCCTCTTTTGAATAAGAAAAATACCTTTTGAGTAAAACATTCAGAAAAATACTAGTGAAACAAGGACATTGAGTACACATGTAAGAACTGAACATCTGTAATCTCTATAACCATCCTTGCAAAGCATTGTTGCACCATCCTTTCCTTTCCTTTCCTTTCCTTTCCTTTCCTTTCCTTTCCTTTCCTTTCCTTTCCTTTCCTTTCCTTTCCTTTCCTTTCCTTTCCTTTCCTTTCCTTTCCTTTCCTTTCCTTTCCTTTCCTTTCCTTTCCTTTCCTTTCCTTTCCTTTCCTTTCCTTTCCTTTCCTTTCCTTTCCTTTCCTTTCCTTTCCTTTCCTTTCCTTTCCTTTCCTTTCCTTTCCTTTCCCACTTCTTGATCTTACCTGTCTTTCTAGAGAGCCTTTACTAATATTTGCCCTGGGTAAGGTGTAGCAGGAACTGCAATCACTTTTTAAAACTTAACACAAAAGGCAGGAAAGACAAGCTCTCAGGCATGCAGGCCCTTCCTTGACTATGTTCCCAAAAGTCTGTGTTTCTTCCTGCTAACTGGAGGGAGATGTTTAAAGACGTGTTTCTCCAGCTTGTTAGGGAAAATATGTGAATGCGGAAGAGGATGAAATGGAGAATTTTTTCAACCTGGTTTAGGGCTCATTTGCATTCTTTTTTATTAATATGGATCATATTTGTTAAAATGCTTCATCAATTGGGATTTATATCAAACTGTGAAATAGGAGGAATCTGAGAACCTCAGGCTCTCACTCTGGCATTTTTTTCTGGGCATGTCACTGGCCTGTAATTCAGTTAGGCTTTGGGATGGCTGCTCATTACACAAAGCGTGATTATCCTACGGACCCATGATGGATAGGCTAAGAGGAACACAACGCCTGTGGTTTTGTCTGTGAACTTTTATAAACCAAAATCACTCCCCTTTCTGACACATCCCAAGTCCTCTTGTTCCAGTACAATTTCATGGTATTCCATTGCTAACCAAACACTGAAGTACTCTGTAGAAGCAAGATCTCTCTGTTGCCAGATCTTCATTTAGCGACAACAAAGAATCCATCCTAAGTTACAGGATTACTAGGCTTAATTTAGCTATGCAGTTTTAGCAGTAAAAAGAAAAGGGGATTGGGGAGTGGAGGGGAATGTGTTTGTTAAAATAGCACGGGTGTGGTCTAATTCTAGCCCCTAAACAGGGAATATGTGTTTGCATGACAAATTTCAAGGTAAAACATGTTTAGCAGAAACAGTGCTTCCCAGCCTTCATGGGCATATAAGGCAAGTTCTGCATTTCACACTGTGCTTTACTCTCTGTTGACCTGAAGGGATGGATATTGACAAAAAGGGAAAGGTCATTATTAGCCCATGAGATTGAGTTGGAATTATGGGTCTATATAGCAAGCTTTAATGGCTTGTTGCCAAACATCTCTTTTAATGAAATCCATAAAAAAACCCCAGTAATGTATGTGCTTCTAAACCTTTTGAAAATGGTGAATTTTCCGGTTTGTTTTTCAGAATTCTATTTCAGTTTATTGTCCAGATACTCATACATTTTCAAAACAGCAATACTTAGCACTGCCATGACATCTTACATGTTCCTGGCTGCATGCAAACAATTACTGATGTGCATCCACATTGGCATGAGTTAAGCCCACACAATGCTTTGTCAAGCACATACAATTTCTCCATCACTTAATCTCAGTTGTAAATGACAACTTTGGAATTCTCTGCCTCTCTAAATCTGCATTTCTCATTGAATCTAAATGGGTCTCCAATGTATAAATAACTGCACCAACCCTGAATATTACTTTCAATCACTTTGAGTTTGCTGCTGCTCACATGGCATTCATGCTGGTCTTTCATGCTGCTTGCATTACGAAACCTCTTCTTTCTAAAACAATCTCCTGCACTCAGAATTAACAACTCAGTCCAAGGTTGCACTTCTTAAGCTTTTTGTCTGACTTTAAAAAAATGTACACCTGGTGGCCTGTGGCTACAGCTCACCTCTTGTTCTTTTAAACAAGGCTTCATTTGGAGTCACAAAAGTTAGAACTTGTTTTGAGCAAAAGCAGTGGGTCTGTTTCACAGAATGCTGAAATTCAGCACAGAATTAGAGTGACAATAACAATTACATCTTTAAGTGACATCTTATTACAAACAGACCACACAGTTTGTAGGTGCCCAGTAAGAAAGGGTCAGGCTGTGGAAGGATTGTTTCAGACGGTTGCTGCTCTCCATGGCTAGCAGAACCAGGTTTACTGATTTTGCCTACAATGCTATTATGGGGTGGCCCTGTCCAGGGAACAAGGATGAATTTTCTGGTTTATTTTTGGCTGTAGCAACAGCCTTAGGGCTGGCTCTGGGGAAACTGCAAGGAAACCTCCAATGCTGATTGTGACACAGTACATAAGGGACGTCTCACCACCATGGGCTACATGTTACACCCTGCTGCAAGGAGCCTCTGTCTAACCCCTCTGGGCTAACAAAATGTTCTGGACAGAGAACAGCCATGGTTATGGGGGCAGAGTGCTGCCTAACAGCTCCTCACTGTTAACTGATGTCACAGCAGATGGGGTTTAGACTTGCAATAAGTTCAGCCTGAGCACGAGGCATCATAGATGGGCAGGCCCCAATCCTCCCTGTGGCTTGCATTTCAGACCATTAAGGACAGCCTGAGCAGCCTTCTTGGGAAAAAAAAAATGAAGTGCACATTAATATGGATATTAAATTCACAGTTCAGATCTTAATAGGTAATAGAGGAAGATAAGACCAAGATCAGACGAACTCAGAAGCTAATATTAGTTCACATGAGCATAGGCAATTCTGCTAAGGAACATAGACATGCTGGAAAAGACTATAAAGACTGGTCTAGATGTCTAGATAACTGTCTATTTTCTGAAAAAAGGCCTACAAAGTTCATTTAGATCTGACCAACTCTGTGAAACAAGAGCCTCTCTACAAGAAAGGAATTAATAATAAGTGGCTTGCCCACATACTCAACATGTTGCAACAGCTACCTGAAAAGAAAATGGATATTTTACTTCAAAAGCAGGGAATTATTTCAAAATCATAATGGCATTAGGAAAGAACGAGATCCTTGCACTCACTGGAAGGCATTATAGAGAGCAGAAGTGCAGCTAGGGTGACTTTAAATAGTTCTCCAAGATTTCTTTCCTTTATTGTTTTACTCACTCATGCCTCATTGGTCCACACATTTCCTTCTTGCTAGAGGTTTACATGTGCATGGTGGTTAAGGCAAACAAAGACACCTCTACTTTAGAGTAGAAAAATAATAAATGAAACCCCATTTTGATGGAAAGACGATAATAAAGAGATATTTGATCTCTGTTCACTTTTCAGTTCCTGGTTTGTCTGTGTAAGGATTTCACAGCTGCTGCTAAAAGCCATGCCTTGGCTTATCAATGGGGAGAGAATGCACAGGCCCATGCAGTAACCATGCTCCACTTCAGGTATTTTCACCAGCACCAGTGCATCCCAGACCTGCCACTGGCCTTCCTTCATTTCAGTGAAATTCTGCACAAAGATGGGCAAGTGTGACCTAACCTAAAAAATTTCCTTTGACTCCGAACTGAAAACAAAAACAAATAAATGTGCTATGAGGAGAATCCTTCTCAAGGCGCCGTTCCCATAATAATTTATAAACAACTGTCCAATTTAAGCCAAGTGTGCTATGTGTCTACTAAAAATATTTAAAAGATACCCTTGCTGTTATGATAATTAAACAAGCATGAGATGGAAAGTTACAAACACATGAAAATAGCTCACAACGGCTTGTAAGTACAATAACAGAAAAGCTAAATTTGATAAATAAAGCAGAATAGTGTGGTGACAGTGAGGCAAGAACATAAAATCCACAGAAAATAATGTGCTGCAGTAAAAAGCAGCAAAAAAAACCTTGTAGGAAGGGCAGGAAATTATGATGAATGATATACTGAAGGAGAAAATAAAATATTGGTGAGCAAGAGACTTCAAATGCTCAAGGCTGCATGAACATGTGATTATTCACAGTGATTACTGAATGTCCCTGTGAGTCTTCCCAATGCCAGTAGCATTTAATTTCTTCCTAAAACCAACAGAACATTGTGCAGGAAGTGAAATCAGCCAACTCTTTAGTCAGACTAAAGGGAAACAAGTTTCTCTACCACTTTAGGACACTTTGCCTGGAGGAATCACATCATACACATAATCAAACTGAACAAGAATTTGTCTCCAATACTGCCTTTAACAAATAATGGGAAGGAATCCCAAAAGACCAAAAAATGTCTTTCCCAAAATATCAGGGTTTTTTTTTTCTTTTTAAAGTATAGTTTTCTTTATTTATATATGAAACGCTATTTCTTTTCCTGCTAAATGTGTTTTTGTTTTGTTTTGTTTTTTTTTACTAGAGAGAACAAAGCCATTCCTTATGCTAAATACAATGCAATTCTTCCCTTTCTCTTAGCAAGCAGTATTAAAAAATGGGGAATTTTTAAAATGCAGATTAATTTGGTGTGACCCCTGGATCAGCATACCAAACTTTTAATGACCAATATAAGTATTACAATACAAGTATATCTCAGTACCTGAGAGTAACTTATTAAGTAAACTTGATAAGGTCTCATAGAGTTTTCCATTTATGCATATTGTTGTAAATATTTTACATGTTCTTATTACACTGATAGCAGAGTTCTGTCCTGCCCAATAAAAATCTTTAATATTACCTGGGTAAGGGGCATTTACACCTTACAATGATTTTCAGGTGCTTTGTTTTCTTTTTGTAGCTCTCCCTTTAACAAATGTATGTAAGAACTTTTAGTTCAGAGGTTTAGCATCAGAGGAGAGGCAAACAAGTGATTATGATATTGCCTCACTTTCCCACCTTGAACTTGACACGCTATTTAATTGCTATTCTTATGGGGAAAGATCTACCCAGATTAAATGTAAGATGTTGTAAAATTCTGGATATGACCATACAATGTCCTTTTACATCATGTGAGAATTTGCTTTTCCATATTTAAAGCCTTCAGTTCCTTAATTTCACCAACTCTTGGCTGAATAGATTAATCAGGACCAGGATCCATTCAGCTTTCAAGTTTGAAAGCAAGAAAAAAGAAATCTGACTTTTCTTGGCTTCCAGACTCACAATAACCTTTTATTTTTGCATCTGTGTCTGTGTTTGATTAATAGCATCACAATGTTTCAGCTAACAAAAGTGGATACCTGTCCAGACACGATTTTAAATATTACACCTCAGAAAGTTTATGAAAAAGCCTGTTGAAGATGTGGAGGCTTTGGTTCTTCAGAGATTGATGCCACTGATTGTCAGGAATTGGGTGTGCCAGATCTGTATTTCACTGTCAATTGAAATGAACTGAGAATTAAATGGAGTTCAGTCCTCTCAAATTCCTCCTGACATCACCTCAAACAGCTTGGGAATTTGCTTGTACTTCAAATAGAGAGAATAAGTACTTTTGATGTGCTGCTGGTTGGATCACGGTTTTCTAACACGTGGGCCACACTAAGGCCGAGTTTGTAACCAGTGTTTGAAAGAGGGAAAAACAGGAATCAAAGAGAAATTTCATTCTATTTTTCAAAATATGAAGGAAAAACACTGAGCTGGGAAAAGAAAATAAATCCTCTTATAAACCTGGGGGGAAAAGGAGGTTGCTGTATCTCAGCACTCACAAACTGCATCTGGTCTGGAATACACAGGCTATAGTGTAAACCCTCTTATCTTTGAGGAAGTGGTAGTAGATGCAAGTGCTACTTTTCAAACGTCTTACATTTTCTGTGATGTCAGCAAAGGTCTGATGTTGGGAATTTTGCAGGCTCATTTTCAAAGGTGAGACAAATTATGTCACTTTGGCTCAAGACTTCTAAATTGACATCTATTATATTTCTGCTGAGACATTTTACGTCCAATCCTATGTGTGGTATTTACCTACAGCTGAGGTTGTGAGCTCATCTGAGTAATTCACCTTTTCTGCCCATATGATTACTGCTAGTGATTTAAACAAAACTAGTAGATCATGAGAATCATTTCTACAGTACATGTAATAGTTCTAATATCTACTTGTCTTGAGCTTTGTACTCCCTGTCAAGGAATGATTGTGAAAAAAAAGTGTATCTTTTCTCACTTTCTCTCTTTGCTTGGATTTTATAGATTTAGGTAGCTATTAGATTATGCATGATATGAAATGTAAAATATTTCATAGTTCTCACTGAAAAAAACCCCAACAAACTATTAACTCCATAAAGTATTTTTAAAATGTTTTTAAATTTAAAAAACTCTACAGAGTAAATATTACAAAAAGAAGGAAAAGTTGTACATTTATATCAAGTTCAGTACTTCTAACTACAGATGTCAATCAAATGTTGTAAAACAATTGGCTCTGACAGAGGAGTTCTTCAAAGCAACTTTGGATGAGGATGAAACAAGTCTCAGATTTGCACATGAAGTTTTTGGAACCTCATACAATTATTTTATTCTCAACATTGTAATTTTCCCCTGCTTTATAAGCAGGTTACATTCTTATTCTTGTTGCATTGCTCTGCTGGCTTCAGCTGGCTTCACCAACTTGATATTTTTCTGCCCTTATCATCTTTTCTCTGCAGCTTCTGATTGACTGTAATTTTTTTCTTCTTACTCTATGTTGCTTGCATCATCCTTTCCTCCTTCCACTACAGAGTATTTATTATTGCCCTTTCCCTTAGGAGCAATCACAGCTGAATACATATTAGATATTTTTTGATCCTTGTGTTTCTTTTTGCTGAAAGAAGGCTGTCCCTTCTTTCACTTGCCATTGTCAGAGAGACCCCTAGCAACATAAATCTGCACAAGTCCACTGCCTTCACTGGAATAACTCTGCTTTGTATTAGCAGAGGAACTGCCCTAAAATTCAAAGATGCTTCTTGTGTTACATCTCAAGAACAGTATTCCTTTCTTCAGTTTAAAGTGAAAGAGAAGGATGCATTACCCTCTTGTGGTAATATATTATCTTTTAATAAGGTTTATATACTTTTAAAATGTAAAATAGATTTTACAAAATCTTTTTGGCTCTACTCATTTAGGTGGTCACATTTATTTTGGGGAAGATCTGTACAGAAGATAGGAGATAATATGATACTGACAGTGAAATAATCCTTAAGGCTGTGAAATCGAAAGATAGATCTATCTGATCACAAGAATAGAGCTCAGAAGACAGATATTTCTGCTGCTCTGTACCTTGTTATTGTTTAAATTACTGTAGGAATATAAAACTCAGCCTAGAACCAGCAGCAAAGGCTCATCATGAGTGTGGTGGAACATACTCTTGAACATTGTTGGAAGACATTTGAGACTATTCCTGTAATACAGGACAGGGTTTCAATGGCTGCACCAGGATTTCCTAACTCATCTTTGGGGTGGAAAACCAGCTATCAAGTAGTATTCACCATTGTTTCCAACACAAATGCCTGTTTAGTGAGCATCATAACTCTCTCCAAAGCACAGAGAAATCTGTGTAGCTTGGGACGATGGCATTACTGGACTGAGGGTCTCTTGCCTATCATTCAGGGGACATAAGCATTAATTGGATTAAAAAAAAATCTATGAAGACCTGTCTAACCTTTCCCACTTAAAAGAGAGAGGACAGAAAGAGTTAGATCAGTTCTAAGCTAGACTGCCAGAGAAAGGAGAAGGAAAAACTGCAGTTTTCTGCTGATTAAGTAGGAGGGCAGTGCACCATGCCAGCAGTCTCTCCCATGTGCCACCCCTGTTGAGGAAGGCAGCTGTGCCTGACCTCCTCCAAGATGATGTGAAGCTTTGCCATCTCATGTTTCTGTTCCCCAAACAGGCTGTGTTCCTTTTTGGGCCTTGACCCAGAAATACACACACTGATCAAATTAGCTGTAGGTAAGGACTTAAACCACTGTTGTTGGAAGTGATACCACCCCAAGGTGGTACTCTGTATACCACTGCTTGTGTTTCTAGAGGGCTGGACAATGGAGTGCCAATTTCCCTGACGAGTCAGGTAACACTCCTATGGAAACCATAGAGGATTCCCTCACCCTTCATTATATCATCAAGTTTTAAATAATTCATATTTATAAATTTCTTCTGATGAGGGAAAATACACAATTCTGAACTAATACCTTTTCTGCAAATCTGGTTTTTTTTTTCTTTTTTCCCCTTTCTGTCCTGCAGCCAATAAAATGCTATTTTATAATACAGACCCCTGCTATTGCCCACAAAGCTGAGATAAAGGGCGTTATTGCTCCCCTTCTGTCTATTTTGTGGGTCTTATCTGCCACCTGAGCAGAACTGTGTTTGCCTGTGGTCTTTCATTAGCACAGCATAACCGCAAAGGCCACCTCAGAAGTCCTGTGATACCACAATTCAGGGGTTAGTTGCACACAAGGTCCTTATTTTTAGCCTTTGCCTATACTACTTGAAGAAAGCTACTCTTTGGCCCTTTTGGAGAATAGTAGGACACACTATGACCATTCCTTTCCTTCTTTTCCTTCCTTTTCCTTCATTTTCTGAAAAGTAGGCTAGTTGTTACATTTGTACTGAATAGAATTTTTACATTGTAGCATCTAAGATCCTAGTAACAAATTTTAATACCCCTCTGAGTTAGGTGAACTAGTAACCAGATATTTTCTGTTCCTCTTACTAAATTCTGCTGGGAGTGATTTGCTAATCCTTGCAACTGTCTTCATCTTAACAACCTTTTTTTTTTTTTTTAATTTATTAGTAGTACTTCTTTTGATATTAGGTTGATACCTTGTGCTAGTGGTAGCACAGTACTCTTGCAAAGCAATATGCAAGGCACCTTTCTTATGCTACAGAGCAGAAAATGGGCAAGATACTTGGCTCAGCAGTATTACCTCAAATAACAGGAAAAAAGTGGGTGAATGCTGCAATACAGATAGAATTTATCCTGAAGGGGCTGTGAAAAGGACAAAAAAGGACTCTCAATTCCATCTGTTTGGCATTCTCTGTGGTTTCCATAAAGGTTTTCAAACCCTTTTATTACTTAAGTCAAACAACTGTAGGCTTTTGCCCAAATTGAAATACATCACAACTGGTCTGTGGACATATGCTTGAGCATATATTATGCATTACATAATCTTACAGCAACAAAACTTCTTTCATGCTAAAGTGCTTTAATAACTGCTAGCCATAATTGGTTTTGGCCTATCTGGGTGGTATTTGAAGAGCTGTGAATGAGCTCTTCACAGATTTTGCAGCTGTACTCCTCTAGTGCCAGATTGGAGACTGGTTGGGGAGTAATCAGAGAAGTGCTTTGTCAGCTAAAGGACCATGGCCAGATAAATTCAAGAAAGGCGAAGCCTTACCTGCCATCTCCTCATGTTATTGCAGTCACTGTCAGGTCCGATGCTTGCTTTTTCATCTTGGAAGCAAAAGTATTACACTATCCTTCTGTCCTGTGTAGACAAATTTGTATCTTGGCCCTTCCTTCCCTTCCTTCCCTTCCTTCCCTTCCTTCCCTTCCTTTCCTTCCTTTCCTTCCTTTCCTTCCTTTCCTTCCTGGTGTGCTTCAAAGACTCCTGACCCTCCTGACCATGGGGAACCTAAATATTCAGAGTGTTCTCTGTTGTTCTGTATAGCTGGGAGGACCAAGCCAAGTAAACCTACCCCAACCTGTTCTGTACTCAGAGAAAAAACAGCAAAATTTAGTGTCATAGAGTCCATGAAAGAAGCTAAAATTTGGGACTTTATCCTTTTGGGGAGAAGATGAGGGCCCACATGCTCCAGGATAACGTTGAGAAAAGATGCCCATTCTCAGAAACTTCCCTAACATGCATGAAAGCTACGAGGTGAGTGTCTATCCATCTTCTGTCACCCACACCTTGGGGATGCTACACTGACCTTTCTCCCACTGTTTAACAGTGCTGAGGTGGTTGCATCCCAACACAGTCAGTCTCCTGTCACCAGGTGGCTGTCTGACACCAAGACAGCTGGCACAAAAGCAAATGCTCTGGAATTCAAGAAATGGTCTGGGTTTATCACAATGTTATGCCAGTACTATTCATAGATCAAGTTCTCTTTTTGCAGTTTTTCCTCCAAGTATGTGGGGAATCAACAACAACCAATACGGAATCTGGAACTATATGTGTCTGATAAAGCCAATCACATTGTAATCTGGTTTAAGATGAAAGTCTGACATATGGCCCATATAGTCAATTTTCATAAATACAAAGAGACTTAGAAATTTGTCTATATCATGTTGGAAGGTTCCAGAAGCAGGTTTTTTCTAACAGCTCTGCAGATTAGTGTTTTAAATGCTAGGGATATGGGTTGTATTCTTGTCCTCTGTAAGTGGTTTGCTCTTGACTTCAAAGGAGATGGAACATCCTTCACAGGCTCAGGAAGGACAAAGAATCTCTAGAGGCAAAAAATGTGCCTTTCAGACCCAATATTTTCTTAAAGGTACACTTTCTAATATCACTATTTTTCAAATTATATTCAAAACCATGAGGTATAAAGATATTGGCTGTTTTCCATATCCTTCAAGATCTGACAGATTATGTTCCCTACTTTTTTAAACTGTACTTTCTGAATTTTTCTTTTTCCTTTTCATTCCAGCACTGTGCAAAGAAGATACTTCCTTTCCTTTTCATTACTGCACTTAAAATATTTATCCTGTAGTTAGTGTTCATCTACCAGCTACCTGTACCTGGTACTTCATTTTCCCCTTCGCTGTCTGAAATCCCAGTACCTCGTCAATGCTAAAAATGAAAAAGCTGTGCTGAATATCAGCTGGCATTAATTAACCTTGATTCCAGGGAAACTGCTCTTTTATGCTGGTGAATCATAAGGCCTCAGTTTTCACCAATGATCAAAATCACATCAAAATAGAGATGCATTAAATTAAGGACAAAAGTCTTCCAATTTTTACCTAAAATTACATTGGGGAATAGCAGATTCTTCAAAGTGAAATATTACACAGAAATTGGAAGTGTTAACTGACAAAATATTTAGAAATATCTATCATTAGTGATCATATTACATGTTAAATCATGCCTGATCTGCCGGGACTTCTGATCCTTTTCTAATTACAGATATTTACATTATGTTTTGTGGTTTTTGTTGTAATGAAATCATGTCTTGCCATATTTAAAACTGTGGGGTTCTTTTTTTGTATGGCAAGTACAGTGGAATTGTACTATTTTATTTACAAAATACTGCAAATTTAAAAAATCAGTTACCCAGTCTCTCTTGGCAAATATTTAGTATCCTCTGGTTGAAATTAGACATTACACGTGATTCCAGGGGAAATCATCATGGGAATGTTCATTATTTAAGTCTGTAAGAAGATGGAAGGGAAGGGACTTAGCCATCAAAGTTTAACAACATACTACAGTAAAATTCGCTTTTACTGTGTTAGAGTGTTAAGGTCAAATCTGACTTTAAAACAAATGCTCAATTTAATCTCTGTTAGAACTCTATGGAACAGCATGAGAGAAACAAGAAATGTGGTATGGGGAAGACAAGAGTGAAAACTGACACAAATTGAAGGAAAGTAAAGAACTTCAAATGTATAAAAACTAATGGAGCATATTTTTTAGAAATTCCACAAATGGATTAAATTTTTGTTATCCTCTTAAACTTGCTAGACTCCTTTTCTGACAACATGCTGAAAACCTGTAACATCAAAAGATATGAAATGCAATACAATATTTATACATTCAATATATATTGTCTGTTAAATTATTGTATACAACAAGTGATAACATTGGAAGTGGTTACAATGTTGCCAAAAGAAAATACATTATTTCTGCCAGATACCTTCTTCTAGACATACCATCTATCTCGAAAGCCTTCCTTTCAAGAAAGGGAACAAAATCTTGAAATCAGAGAACAAAATCTAGCGACCCCTCTGAAAAGGAGATATGACACATGTCACTGTGGAACACAATAAATGAGAGGCAGGGAGTGATAGATTTCATGGAAGGCTGTGATGATCTCCTCGCAGGGAGGAGACCCTGGATTATTTTTCTGATTCCTATTATACTTTCTCAGATGTGCCCACCTCACAGGTGGGACCCTTGAGAACCATTGTCCAGATCAGAGACCACCAAAAAAGTCCCTCCTCTGGCAACAGATATGGAAAACACACAATAGTTTACATTGTGTGGCCTTGTGTAGGAAAACCGTGCCTGGGAATGGAATTTCACAAAACCAAAACACGGCAGGCACGAAGCGTGGCAACAACCCAAAACAGCGCAAGCGAAAAAAACCGAGAAAATTTGGAAAAGAAGTGATTCCACCAAACAGACTGAGATGAAAAAGGCCAAGACTTACCAAAAATTACTCCAATTGAAATCCTGGAATCAGGGAAGGGATGCAAAACAAGAGATAAGAGAAGATGTCTCAGAAGTGAAATGTAAAAAAAACCCATGGAAAAATGACAATAGCAAGCGAAAACCATAAAAGAGAATGGGGTGGCCAGAAGTGCAGGGAAATGGACGGAAGCTTGCCCAATTCATGCTCCTTAAAATCGCAAGATTTCGTTCCCTTTCCTGAAAGGAAAGTCTTCCTTTCAGGAAAGGGAACGAAATCTTGAAATCAGAGAACAAAGTCTAACAACCCCTCTGGAAAGGAGATATGACCCAAAACAGCGCAAGCGAAAAAAACCGAGAAAATTTGGAAATGGAGTGATTCCCACCAAATAGACTGAGATGAAAAAGGCCAAGACTGACCAAAAATGATTCCAATTTAAATTCTAAAAGAAGGGAAGCCATGCAAAACAAGAGATAGGAGAAGATGTCTAAGAAATGAAAGGGAAAAAAAAAAACATGGAAAAATGACCAAAGCAAGCGAAAACCATAAAAGTGAATGGGGTGTCCAGAAGTGCAGGGAAATGGACGGAAGCTTGCCCAATTAATGCTCCTTAAAATCGCAAGATTTCGTTCCCTTTCCTGAAAGGAAAGTCTTCCTTTCAGGAAAGGGAACGAAATCTTGAAATCAGAGAACAAAGTCTAACAACCCCTCTGGAAAGGAGATATGACCCAAAAGAGCGCAAGCGAAAAAAACCGAGAAAATTTGGAAATGGAGTGATTCCCACCAAAGAGATGGAGATGAACTGAGGGCCACTGAAAAAGGCCAAGACTGACCAAAAAAGACTCCAATTTAAATCCTAAAAGAAGGGAAGCCATGCAAAACAAGAGATAGGAGAAGATGTCTAAGAAATGAAAGGGAAAAAAAAAAACATGGAAAAATGACCAAAGCAAGCGAAAACCATAAAAGTGAATGGGGTGGCCAGAAGTGCAGGGAAATGGACGGAAGCTTGCCCAATTAATGCTCATTAAAATCGCAAGATTTCGTTCCCTTTCCTGAAAGGAAAGTCTTCCTTTCAGGAAAGGGAACGAAATCTTGAAATCAGAGAACAAAGTCTAACAACCCCTCTGGAAAGGAGATATGACCCAAAACAGCGCAAGCGAAAAAACTGAGAAAATTTGGAAATGGAGTGATTCCCACCAAATAGACTGAGATGAAAAAGGCCAAGACTGACCAAAAATGATTCCAATTTAAATTCTAAAAGAAGGGAAGCCATGCAAAACAAGAGATAGGAGAAGATGTCTAAGAAATGAAAGGGAAAAAAAAAAAACATGGAAAAATGACCAAAGCAAGCGAAAACCATAAAAGTGAATGGGGTGGCCAGAAGTGCAGGGAAATGGACGGAAGCTTGCCCAATTAATGCTCATTAAAATCGCAAGATTTCGTTCCCTTTCCTGAAAGGAAAGTCTTCCTTTCAGGAAAGGGAACGAAATCTTGAAATCAGAGAACAAAGTCTAACAACCCCTCTGGAAAGGAGATATGACCCAAAACAGCGCAAGCGAAAAAAACCGAGAAAATTTGGAAATGGAGTGATTCCCACCAAAGAGACGGAGATGAACTGAGGGCCACTGAAAAAGGCCAAGACTTAGCAAAAAAGACTCCAATTTAAATCCTAAAATAAGGGAAGCCATGCAAAACAAGAGATAGGAGAAGATGTCTAAGAAATGAAAGGGAAAAAAAACCCCTGCAAAAATGACCAAAGCAAGCGAAAACCATAAAAGTGAATGGGGTGTCCAGAAGTGCAGGGAAATGGACGGAAGCTTGCCCAATTAATGCTCCTTAAAATCGCAAGATTTCGTTCCCTTTCCTGAAAGGAAAGTCTTCCTTTCAGGAAAGGGAACGAAATCTTGAAATCAGAGAACAAAGTCTAACAACCCCTCTGGAAAGGAGATATGACCCAAAACAGCGCAAGCGAAAAAAACCGAGAAAATTTGGAAATGGAGTGATTCCCACCAAATAGACTGAGATGAAAAAGGCCAAGACTGACCAAAAATGATTCCAATTTAAATTCTAAAAGAAGGGAAGCCATGCAAAACAAGAGATAGGAGAAGATGTCTAAGAAATGAAAGGGAAAAAAAAAAACATGGAAAAATGACCAAAGCAAGCGAAAACCATAAAAGTGAATGGGGTGTCCAGAAGTGCAGGGAAATGGACGGAAGCTTGCCCAATTAATGCTCCTTAAAATCGCAAGATTTCGTTCCCTTTCCTGAAAGGAAAGTCTTCCTTTCAGGAAAGGGAACGAAATCTTGAAATCAGAGAACAAAGTCTAACAACCCCTCTGGAAAGGAGATATGACCCAAAAGAGCGCAAGCGAAAAAAACCGAGAAAATTTGGAAATGGAGTGATTCCCACCAAAGAGATGGAGATGAACTGAGGGCCACTGAAAAAGGCCAAGACTGACCAAAAAAGACTCCAATTTAAATCCTAAAAGAAGGGAAGCCATGCAAAACAAGAGATAGGAGAAGATGTCTAAGAAATGAAAGGGAAAAAAAAAAAACATGGAAAAATGACCAAAGCAAGCGAAAACCATAAAAGTGAATGGGGTGGCCAGAAGTGCAGGGAAATGGACGGAAGCTTGCCCAATTAATGCTCATTAAAATCGCAAGATTTCGTTCCCTTTCCTGAAAGGAAAGTCTTCCTTTCAGGAAAGGGAACGAAATCTTGAAATCAGAGAACAAAGTCTAACAACCCCTCTGGAAAGGAGATATGACCCAAAACAGCGCAAGCGAAAAAACTGAGAAAATTTGGAAATGGAGTGATTCCCACCAAATAGACTGAGATGAAAAAGGCCAAGACTGACCAAAAATGATTCCAATTTAAATTCTAAAAGAAGGGAAGCCATGCAAAACAAGAGATAGGAGAAGATGTCTAAGAAATGAAAGGGAAAAAAAAAAAACATGGAAAAATGACCAAAGCAAGCGAAAACCATAAAAGTGAATGGGGTGGCCAGAAGTGCAGGGAAATGGACGGAAGCTTGCCCAATTAATGCTCATTAAAATCGCAAGATTTCGTTCCCTTTCCTGAAAGGAAAGTCTTCCTTTCAGGAAAGGGAACGAAATCTTGAAATCAGAGAACAAAGTCTAACAACCCCTCTGGAAAGGAGATATGACCCAAAACAGCGCAAGCGAAAAAAACCGAGAAAATTTGGAAATGGAGTGATTCCCACCAAAGAGACGGAGATGAACTGAGGGCCACTGAAAAAGGCCAAGACTTAGCAAAAAAGACTCCAATTTAAATCCTAAAATAAGGGAAGCCATGCAAAACAAGAGATAGGAGAAGATGTCTAAGAAATGAAAGGGAAAAAAAACCCCTGCAAAAATGACCAAAGCAAGCGAAAACCATAAAAGTGAATGGGGTGTCCAGAAGTGCAGGGAAATGGACGGAAGCTTGCCCAATTAATGCTCCTTAAAATCGCAAGATTTCGTTCCCTTTCCTGAAAGGAAAGTCTTCCTTTCAGGAAAGGGAACGAAATCTTGAAATCAGAGAACAAAGTCTAACAACCCCTCTGGAAAGGAGATATGACCCAAAACAGCGCAAGCGAAAAAAACCGAGAAAATTTGGAAATGGAGTGATTCCCACCAAATAGACTGAGATGAAAAAGGCCAAGACTGACCAAAAATGATTCCAATTTAAATTCTAAAAGAAGGGAAGCCATGCAAAACAAGAGATAGGAGAAGATGTCTAAGAAATGAAAGGGAAAAAAAAAAACATGGAAAAATGACCAAAGCAAGCGAAAACCATAAAAGTGAATGGGGTGGCCAGAAGTGCAGGGAAATGGACGGAAGCTTGCCCAATTAATGCTCATTAAAATCGCAAGATTTCGTTCCCTTTCCTGAAAGGAAAGTCTTCCTTTCAGGAAAGGGAACGAAATCTTGAAATCAGAGAACAAAGTCTAACAACCCCTCTGGAAAGGAGATATGACCCAAAACAGCGCAAGCGAAAAAAACCGAGAAAATTTGGAAATGGAGTGATTCCCACCAAAGAGACGGAGATGAACTGAGGGCCACTGAAAAAGGCCAAGACTTAGCAAAAAAGACTCCAATTTAAATCCTAAAATAAGGGAAGCCATGCAAAACAAGAGATAGGAGAAGATGTCTAAGAAATGAAAGGGAAAAAAAACCCCTGCAAAAATGACCAAAGCAAGCGAAAACCATAAAAGTGAATGGGGTGTCCAGAAGTGCAGGGAAATGGACGGAAGCTTGCCCAATTAATGCTCCTTAAAATCGCAAGATTTCGTTCCCTTTCCTGAAAGGAAAGTCTTCCTTTCAGGAAAGGGAACGAAATCTTGAAATCAGAGAACAAAGTCTAACAACCCCTCTGGAAAGGAGATATGACCCAAAACAGCGCAAGCGAAAAAAACCGAGAAAATTTGGAAATGGAGTGATTCCCACCAAATAGACTGAGATGCAAAAGGCCAAGGCTGACCAAAAATGATTCCAATTTAAATTCTAAAAGAAGGGAAGCCATGCAAAACAAGAGATAGGAGAAGATGTCTAAGAAATGAAAGGGAAAAAAAAACCATGGAAAAATGACAAAAGCAAGCGAAAACCATAAAAGTGAATGGGGTGGCCAGAAGTGCAGGGAAATGGACGGAAGCTTGCCCAATTAATGCTCATTAAAATCGCAAGATTTCGTTCCCTTTCCTGAAAGGAAAGTCTTCCTTTCAGGAAAGGGAACGAAATCTTGAAATCAGAGAACAAAGTCTAACAAGCCCTCTGGAAAGGAGATATGACCCAAAAGAGCGCAAGCGAAAAAAACCGAGAAAATTTGGAAAAGAAGTGATTCCACCAAACAGACTGAGATGAAAAAGGCCAAGACTTACCAAAAATTACTCCAATTGAAATCCTGGAATCAGGGAAGGGATGCAAAACAAGAGATAAGAGAAGATGTCTCAGAAGTGAAATGTAAAAAAAACCCATGGAAAAATGACAATAGCAAGCGAAAACCATAAAAGAGAATGGGGTGGCCAGAAGTGCAGGGAAATGGACGGAAGCTTGCCCAATTCATGCTCATTAAAATCGCAAGATTTCGTTCCCTTTCCTGAAAGGAAAGTCTTCCTTTCAGGAAAGGGAACGAAATCTTGAAATCAGAGAACAAAGTCTAACAACCCCTCTGGAAAGGAGATATGACCCAAAACAGCGCAAGCGAAAAAAACCGAGAAAATTTGGAAATGGAGTGATTCCCACCAAAGAGACGGAGATGAACTGAGGGCCACTGAAAAAGGCCAAGACTTAGCAAAAAAGACTCCAATTTAAATCCTAAAATAAGGGAAGCCATGCAAAACAAGAGATAGGAGAAGATGTCTAAGAAATGAAAGGGAAAAAAAACCCCTGCAAAAATGACCAAAGCAAGCGAAAACCATAAAAGTGAATGGGGTGTCCAGAAGTGCAGGGAAATGGACGGAAGCTTGCCCAATTAATGCTCCTTAAAATCGCAAGATTTCGTTCCCTTTCCTGAAAGGAAAGTCTTCCTTTCAGGAAAGGGAACGAAATCTTGAAATCAGAGAACAAAGTCTAACAACCCCTCTGGAAAGGAGATATGACCCAAAACAGCGCAAGCGAAAAAAACCGAGAAAATTTGGAAATGGAGTGATTCCCACCAAAGAGACGGAGATGAACTGAGGGCCACTGAAAAAGGCCAAGACTGACCAAAAAAGACTCCAATTTAAATCCTAAAATAAGGGAAGCCATGCAAAACAAGAGATAGGAGAAGATGTTTAAGAAATGAAAGGGAAAAAAAAAAAACCTGGAAAAATGACCAAAGCAAGCGAAAACCATAAAAGTGAATGGGGTGGCCAGAAGTGCAGGGAAATGGACGGAAGCTTGCCCAATTAATGCTCATTAAAATCGCAAGATTTCGTTCCCTTTCCTGAAAGGAAAGTCTTCCTTTCAGGAAAGGGAACGAAATCTTGAAATCAGAGAACAAAGTCTAACAACCCCTCTGGAAAGGAGATATGACCCAAAACAGCGCAAGCGAAAAAAACCGAGAAAATTTGGAAATGGAGTGATTCCCACCAAAGAGACGGAGATGAACTGAGGGCCACTGAAAAAGGCCAAGACTGACCAAAAATGACTCCAATTTAAATCCTAAAATAAGGGAAGCCATGCAAAACAAGAGATAGGAGAAGATGTCTAAGAAATGAAAGGGAAAAAAAAAAACATGGAAAAATGACCAAAGCAAGCGAAAACCATAAAAGTGAATGGGGTGGCCAGAAGTGCAGGGAAATGGACGGAAGCTTGCCCAATTAATGCTCATTAAAATCGCAAGATTTCGTTCCCTTTCCTGAAAGGAAAGTCTTCCTTTCAGGAAAGGGAACGAAATCTTGAAATCAGAGAACAAAGTCTAACAACCCCTCTGGAAAGGAGATATGACCCAAAACAGCGCAAGCGAAAAAAACCGAGAAAATTTGGAAATGGAGTGATTCCCACCAAAGAGACGGAGATGAACTGAGGGCCACTGAAAAAGGCCAAGACTGACCAAAAATGACTCCAATTTAAATCCTAACAGAAGGGAAGCCATGCAAAACAAGAGATAGGAGAAGATGTCTAAGAAATGAAAGGGAAAAAAAACCCCTGCAAAAATGACCAAAGCAAGCGAAAACCATAAAAGTGAATGGGGTGTCCAGAAGTGCAGGGAAATGGACGGAAGCTTGCCTAATTAATGCTCCTTAAAATCGCAAGATTTCGTTCCCTTTCCTGAAAGGAAAGTCTTCCTTTCAGGAAAGGGAACGAAATCTTGAAATCAGAGAACAAAGTCTAACAACCCCTCTGGAAAGGAGATATGACCCAAAACAGCGCAAGCGAAAAAAACCGAGAAAATTTGGAAATGGAGTGATTCCCACCAAAGAGATGGAGATGAACTGAGGGCCACTGAAAAAGGCCAAGACTGACCAAAAAAGACTCCAATTTAAATCCTAAAAGAAGGGAAGCCATGCAAAACAAGAGATAGGAGAAGATGTTTAAGAAATGATAGGGAAAAAAAAAAAACTTGGAAAAATGACAAAAGCAAGCGAAAACCATAAAAGTGAATGGGGTGGCCAGAAGTGCAGGGAAATGGACGGAAGCTTGCCCAATTAATGCTCATTAAAATCGCAAGATTTCGTTCCCTTTCCTGAAAGGAAAGTCTTCCTTTCAGGAAAGGGAACGAAATCTTGAAATCAGAGAACAAAGTCTAACAACCCCTCTGGAAAGGAGATATGACCCAAAACAGCGCAAGCGAAAAAAACCGAGAAAATTTGGAAATGGAGTGATTCCCACCAAAGAGACGGAGATGAAAAAGGCCAAGGCTGACCAAAAATGATTCCAATTTAAATTCTAAAAGAAGGGAAGCCATGCAAAACAAGAGATAGGAGAAGATGTCTAAGAAATGAAAGGGAAAAAAAAACCATGGAAAAATGACAAAAGCAAGCGAAAACCATAAAAGTGAATGGGGTGGCCAGAAGTGCAGGGAAATGGACGGAAGCTTGCCCAATTAATGCTCATTAAAATCGCAAGATTTCGTTCCCTTTCCTGAAAGGAAAGTCTTCCTTTCAGGAAAGGGAACGAAATCTTGAAATCAGAGAACAAAGTCTAACAACCCCTCTGGAAAGGAGATAAGACCCAAAACAGCGCAAGCGAAAAAAACCGAGAAAATTTGGAAATGGAGTGATTCCCACCAAAGAGACGGAGATGAACTGAGGGCCACTGAAAAAGGCCAAGACTGACCAAAAATGACTCCAATTTAAATCCTAACAGAAGGGAAGCCATGCAAAACAAGAGATAGGAGAAGATGTCTAAGAAATGAAAGGGAAAAAAAACCCCTGCAAAAATGACCAAAGCAAGCGAAAACCATAAAAGTGAATGGGGTGTCCAGAAGTGCAGGGAAATGGACGGAAGCTTGCCTAATTAATGCTCCTTAAAATCGCAAGATTTCGTTCCCTTTCCTGAAAGGAAAGTCTTCCTTTCAGGAAAGGGAACGAAATCTTGAAATCAGAGAACAAAGTCTAACAACCCCTCTGGAAAGGAGATATGACCCAAAACAGCGCAAGCGAAAAAAACCGAGAAAATTTGGAAATGGAGTGATTCCCACCAAAGAGATGGAGATGAACTGAGGGCCACTGAAAAAGGCCAAGACTGACCAAAAAAGACTCCAATTTAAATCCTAAAAGAAGGGAAGCCATGCAAAACAAGAGATAGGAGAAGATGTCTAAGAAATGAAAGGGAAAAAAAAAACATGGAAAAATGACCAAAGCAAGCGAAAACCATAAAAGTGAATGGGGTGGCCAGAAGTGCAGGGAAATGGACGGAAGCTTGCCCAATTAATGCTCATTAAAATCGCAAGATTTCGTTCCCTTTCCTGAAAGGAAAGTCTTCCTTTCAGGAAAGGGAACGAAATCTTGAAATCAGAGAACAAAGTCTAACAACCCCTCTGGAAAGGAGATATGACCCAAAACAGCGCAAGCGAAAAAACTGAGAAAATTTGGAAATGGAGTGATTCCCACCAAATAGACTGAGATGAAAAAGGCCAAGACTGACCAAAAATGATTCCAATTTAAATTCTAAAAGAAGGGAAGCCATGCAAAACAAGAGATAGGAGAAGATGTCTAAGAAATGAAAGGGAAAAAAAAAAAACATGGAAAAATGACCAAAGCAAGCGAAAACCATAAAAGTGAATGGGGTGGCCAGAAGTGCAGGGAAATGGACGGAAGCTTGCCCAATTAATGCTCATTAAAATCGCAAGATTTCGTTCCCTTTCCTGAAAGGAAAGTCTTCCTTTCAGGAAAGGGAACGAAATCTTGAAATCAGAGAACAAAGTCTAACAACCCCTCTGGAAAGGAGATATGACCCAAAACAGCGCAAGCGAAAAAAACCGAGAAAATTTGGAAATGGAGTGATTCCCACCAAAGAGACGGAGATGAACTGAGGGCCACTGAAAAAGGCCAAGACTTAGCAAAAAAGACTCCAATTTAAATCCTAAAATAAGGGAAGCCATGCAAAACAAGAGATAGGAGAAGATGTCTAAGAAATGAAAGGGAAAAAAAACCCCTGCAAAAATGACCAAAGCAAGCGAAAACCATAAAAGTGAATGGGGTGTCCAGAAGTGCAGGGAAATGGACGGAAGCTTGCCCAATTAATGCTCCTTAAAATCGCAAGATTTCGTTCCCTTTCCTGAAAGGAAAGTCTTCCTTTCAGGAAAGGGAACGAAATCTTGAAATCAGAGAACAAAGTCTAACAACCCCTCTGGAAAGGAGATATGACCCAAAACAGCGCAAGCGAAAAAAACCGAGAAAATTTGGAAATGGAGTGATTCCCACCAAATAGACTGAGATGAAAAAGGCCAAGGCTGACCAAAAATGATTCCAATTTAAATTCTAAAAGAAGGGAAGCCATGCAAAACAAGAGATAGGAGAAGATGTCTAAGAAATGAAAGGGAAAAAAAAACCATGGAAAAATGACAAAAGCAAGCGAAAACCATAAAAGTGAATGGGGTGGCCAGAAGTGCAGGGAAATGGACGGAAGCTTGCCCAATTAATGCTCATTAAAATCGCAAGATTTCGTTCCCTTTCCTGAAAGGAAAGTCTTCCTTTCAGGAAAGGGAACGAAATCTTGAAATCAGAGAACAAAGTCTAACAACCCCTCTGGAAAGGAGATATGACCCAAAACAGCGCAAGCGAAAAAAACCGAGAAAATTTGGAAAAGAAGTGATTCCACCAAACAGACTGAGATGAAAAAGGCCAAGACTTACCAAAAATTACTCCAATTGAAATCCTGGAATCAGGGAAGGGATGCAAAACAAGAGATAAGAGAAGATGTCTCAGAAGTGAAATGTAAAAAAAACCCATGGAAAAATGACAATAGCAAGCGAAAACCATAAAAGAGAATGGGGTGGCCAGAAGTGCAGGGAAATGGACGGAAGCTTGCCCAATTCATGCTCATTAAAATCGCAAGATTTCGTTCCCTTTCCTGAAAGGAAAGTCTTCCTTTCAGGAAAGGGAACGAAATCTTGAAATCAGAGAACAAAGTCTAACAACCCCTCTGGAAAGGAGATATGACCCAAAACAGCGCAAGCGAAAAAAACCGAGAAAATTTGGAAATGGAGTGATTCCCACCAAAGAGACGGAGATGAACTGAGGGCCACTGAAAAAGGCCAAGACTTAGCAAAAAAGACTCCAATTTAAATCCTAAAATAAGGGAAGCCATGCAAAACAAGAGATAGGAGAAGATGTCTAAGAAATAAAAGCGAAAAAAAACCCCTGCAAAAATGACCAAAGCAAGCGAAAACCATAAAAGTGAATGGGGTGTCCAGAAGTGCAGGGAAATGGACGGAAGCTTGCCCAATTAATGGTCCTTAAAATCGCAAGATTTCGTTCCCTTTCCTGAAAGGAAATTCTTCCTTTCAGGAAAGGGAACGAAATCTTGAAATCAGAGAACAAAGTCTAACAACCCCTCTGGAAAGGAGATATGACCCAAAACAGCGCAAGCAAAAAAAACCGAGAAAATTTGGAAATGGAGTGATTCCCACCAAAGAGACGGAGATGAACTGAGGGCCACTGAAAAAGGCCAAGACTTAGCAAAAAAGACTCCAATTTAAATTCTAAAAGAAGGGAAGCCATGCAAAACAAGAGATAGGAGAAGATGTCTAAGAAATGAAAGGGAAAAAAAAAAACATGGAAAAATGACAAAAGCAAGCGAAAACCATAAAAGTGAATGGGGTGGCCAGAAGTGCAGGGAAATGGACGGAAGCTTGCCCAATTAATGCTCATTAAAATCGCAAGATTTCGTTCCCTTTCCTGAAAGGAAAGTCTTCCTTTCAGGAAAGGGAACGAAATCTTGAAATCAGAGAACAAAGTCTAACAACCCCTCTGGAAAGGAGATATCACCCAAAACAGCGCAAGCGAAAAAAACCGAGAAAATTTGGAAATGGAGTGATTCCCACCAAAGAGACGGAGATGAACTGAGGGCCACTGAAAAAGGCCAAGACTTAGCAAAAAAGACTCCAATTTAAATCCTAAAATAAGGGAAGCCATGCAAAACAAGAGATAGGAGAAGATGTCTAAGAAATGAAAGGGAAAAAAAACCCCTGCAAAAATGACCAAAGCAAGCGAAAACCATAAAAGTGAATGGGGTGTCCAGAAGTGCAGGGAAATGGACGGAAGCTTGCCCAATTAATGCTCCTTAAAATCGCAAGATTTCGTTCCCTTTCCTGAAAGGAAAGTCTTCCTTTCAGGAAAGGGAACGAAATCTTGAAATCAGAGAACAAAGTCTAACAACCCCTCTGGAAAGGAGATATGACCCAAAACAGCGCAAGCGAAAAAAACCGAGAAAATTTGGAAATGGAGTGATTCCCACCAAAGAGACGGAGATGAACTGAGGGCCACTGAAAAAGGCCAAGACTTAGCAAAAAAGACTCCAATTTAAATCCTAAAATAAGGGAAGCCATGCAAAACAAGAGATAGGAGAAGATGTCTAAGAAATGAAAGGGAAAAAAAACCCCTGCAAAAATGACCAAAGCAAGCGAAAACCATAAAAGTGAATGGGGTGTCCAGAAGTGCAGGGAAATGGACGGAAGCTTGCCCAATTAATGCTCCTTAAAATCGCAAGATTTCGTTCCCTTTCCTGAAAGGAAAGTCTTCCTTTCAGGAAAGGGAACGAAATCTTGAAATCAGAGAACAAAGTCTAACAACCCCTCTGGAAAGGAGATATGACCCAAAACAGCGCAAGCGAAAAAAACCGAGAAAATTTGGAAATGGAGTGATTCCCACCAAATAGACTGAGATGAAAAAGGCCAAGACTGACCAAAAATGATTCCAATTTAAATTCTAAAAGAAGGGAAGCCATGCAAAACAAGAGATAGGAGAAGATGTCTAAGAAATGAAAGGGAAAAAAAAAACATGGAAAAATGACCAAAGCAAGCGAAAACCATAAAAGTGAATGGGGTGGCCAGAAGTGCAGGGAAATGGACGGAAGCTTGCCCAATTAATGCTCATTAAAATCGCAAGATTTCGTTCCCTTTCCTGAAAGGAAAGTCTTCCTTTCAGGAAAGGGAACGAAATCTTGAAATCAGAGAACAAAGTCTAACAAGCCCTCTGGAAAGGAGATATGACCCAAAACAGCGCAAGCGAAAAAAACCGAGAAAATTTGGAAATGGAGTGATTCCCACCAAAGAGACGGAGATGAACTGAGGGCCACTGAAAAAGGCCAAGACTGACCAAAAAAGACTCCAATTTAAATCCTTTAATAAGGGAAGCCATGCAAAACAAGAGATAGGAGAAGATGTTTAAGAAATGAAAGGGAAAAAAAAAAACCTGGAAAAATGACCAAAGCAAGCGAAAACCATAAAAGTGAATGGGGTGTCCAGAAGTGCAGGGAAATGGACGGAAGCTTGCCCAATTAATGCTCATTAAAATCGCAAGATTTCGTTCCCTTTCCTGAAAGGAAAGTCTTCCTTTCAGGAAAGGGAACGAAATCTTGAAATCAGAGAACAAAGTCTAACAACCCCTCTGGAAAGGAGATATGACCCAAAACAGCGCAAGCGAAAAAAACCGAGAAAATTTGGAAATGGAGTGATTCCCACCAAAGAGACGGAGATGAACTGAGGGCCACTGAAAAAGGCCAAGACTTAGCAAAAAAGACTCCAATTTAAATCCTAAAATAAGGGAAGCCATGCAAAACAAGAGATAGGAGAAGATGTCTAAGAAATGAAAGGGAAAAAAAACCCCTGCAAAAATGACCAAAGCAAGCGAAAACCATAAAAGTGAATGGGGTGTCCAGAAGTGCAGGGAAATGGACGGAAGCTTGCCCAATTAATGCTCCTTAAAATCGCAAGATTTCGTTCCCTTTCCTGAAAGGAAAGTCTTCCTTTCAGGAAAGGGAACGAAATCTTGAAATCAGAGAACAAAGTCTAACAACCCCTCTGGAAAGGAGATATGACCCAAAACAGCGCAAGCGAAAAAAACCGAGAAAATTTGGAAATGGAGTGATTCCCACCAAATAGACTGAGATGAAAAAGGCCAAGACTGACCAAAAATGATTCCAATTTAAATTCTAAAAGAAGGGAAGCCATGCAAAACAAGAGATAGGAGAAGATGTCTAAGAAATGAAAGGGAAAAAAAAAACATGGAAAAATGACCAAAGCAAGCGAAAACCATAAAAGTGAATGGGGTGGCCAGAAGTGCAGGGAAATGGACGGAAGCTTGCCCAATTAATGCTCATTAAAATCGCAAGATTTCGTTCCCTTTCCTGAAAGGAAAGTCTTCCTTTCAGGAAAGGGAACGAAATCTTGAAATCAGAGAACAAAGTCTAACAAGCCCTCTGGAAAGGAGATATGACCCAAAACAGCGCAAGCGAAAAAAACCGAGAAAATTTGGAAATGGAGTGATTCCCACCAAAGAGACGGAGATGAACTGAGGGCCACTGAAAAAGGCCAAGACTGACCAAAAAAGACTCCAATTTAAATCCTTTAATAAGGGAAGCCATGCAAAACAAGAGATAGGAGAAGATGTTTAAGAAATGAAAGGGAAAAAAAAAAACCTGGAAAAATGACCAAAGCAAGCGAAAACCATAAAAGTGAATGGGGTGTCCAGAAGTGCAGGGAAATGGACGGAAGCTTGCCCAATTAATGCTCATTAAAATCGCAAGATTTCGTTCCCTTTCCTGAAAGGAAAGTCTTCCTTTCAGGAAAGGGAACGAAATCTTGAAATCAGAGAACAAAGTCTAACAACCCCTCTGGAAAGGAGATATGACCCAAAACAGCGCAAGCGAAAAAAACCGAGAAAATTTGGAAATGGAGTGATTCCCACCAAAGAGACGGAGATGAACTGAGGGCCACTGAAAAAGGCCAAGACTTAGCAAAAAAGACTCCAATTTAAATCCTAAAATAAGGGAAGCCATGCAAAACAAGAGATAGGAGAAGATGTCTAAGAAATGAAAGCGAAAAAAAACCCCTGCAAAAATGACCAAAGCAAGCGAAAACCATAAAAGTGAATGGGGTGTCCAGAAGTGCAGGGAAATGGACGGAAGCTTGCCCAATTAATGCTCCTTAAAATCGCAAGATTTCGTTCCCTTTCCTGAAAGGAAAGTCTTCCTTTCAGGAAAGGGAACGAAATCTTGAAATCAGAGAACAAAGTCTAACAACCCCTCTGGAAAGGAGATATGACCCAAAACAGCGCAAGCGAAAAAAACCGAGAAAATTTGGAAATGGAGTGATTCCCACCAAATAGACTGAGATGAAAAAGGCCAAGACTGACCAAAAATGATTCCAATTTAAATTCTAAAAGAAGGGAAGCCATGCAAAACAAGAGATAGGAGAAGATGTCTAAGAAATGAAAGGGAAAAAAAAAACATGGAAAAATGACCAAAGCAAGCGAAAACCATAAAAGTGAATGGGGTGGCCAGAAGTGCAGGGAAATGGACGGAAGCTTGCCCAATTAATGCTCATTAAAATCGCAAGATTTCGTTCCCTTTCCTGAAAGGAAAGTCTTCCTTTCAGGAAAGGGAACGAAATCTTGAAATCAGAGAACAAAGTCTAACAAGCCCTCTGGAAAGGAGATATGACCCAAAACAGCGCAAGCGAAAAAAACCGAGAAAATTTGGAAATGGAGTGATTCCCACCAAAGAGACGGAGATGAACTGAGGGCCACTGAAAAAGGCCAAGACTTAGCAAAAAAGACTCCAATTTAAATCCTAAAATAAGGGAAGCCATGCAAAACAAGAGATAGGAGAAGATGTCTAAGAAATGAAAGCGAAAAAAAAAACATGGAAAAATGACCAAACCAAGCGAAAACCATAAAAGTGAATGGGGTGGCCAGAAGTGCAGGGAAATGGACGGAAGCTTGCCCAATTAATGCTCATTAAAATCGCAAGATTTCGTTCCCTTTCCTGAAAGGAAAGTCTTCCTTTCAGGAAAGGGAACGAAATCTTGAAATCAGAGAACAAAGTCTAACAACCCCTCTGGAAAGGAGATATCACCCAAAACAGCGCAAGCGAAAAAAACCGAGAAAATTTGGAAATGGAGTGATTCCCACCAAAGAGACGGAGATGAACTGAGGGCCACTGAAAAAGGCCAAGACTGACCAAAAAAGACTCCAATTTAAATCCTAAAATAAGGGAAGCCATGCAAAACAAGAGATAGGAGAAGATGTCTAAGAAATGAAAGGGAAAAAAAACCCCTGCAAAAATGACCAAAGCAAGCGAAAACCATAAAAGTGAATGGGGTGTCCAGAAGTGCAGGGAAATGGACGGAAGCTTGCCCAATTAATGCTCCTTAAAATCGCAAGATTTCGTTCCCTTTCCTGAAAGGAAAGTCTTCCTTTCAGGAAAGGGAACGAAATCTTGAAATCAGAGAACAAAGTCTAACAACCCCTCTGGAAAGGAGATATGACCCAAAACAGCGCAAGCGAAAAAAACCGAGAAAATTTGGAAATGGAGTGATTCCCACCAAAGAGACGGAGATGAACTGAGGGCCACTGAAAAAGGCCAAGACTTAGCAAAAAAGACTCCAATTTAAATCCTAAAATAAGGGAAGCCATGCAAAACAAGAGATAGGAGAAGATGTCTAAGAAATGAAAGGGAAAAAAAACCCCTGCAAAAATGACCAAAGCAAGCGAAAACCATAAAAGTGAATGGGGTGTCCAGAAGTGCAGGGAAATGGACGGAAGCTTGCCCAATTAATGCTCCTTAAAATCGCAAGATTTCGTTCCCTTTCCTGAAAGGAAAGTCTTCCTTTCAGGAAAGGGAACGAAATCTTGAAATCAGAGAACAAAGTCTAACAACCCCTCTGGAAAGGAGATATGACCCAAAACAGCGCAAGCGAAAAAAACCGAGAAAATTTGGAAATGGAGTGATTCCCACCAAATAGACTGAGATGAAAAAGGCCAAGACTGACCAAAAATGATTCCAATTTAAATTCTAAAAGAAGGGAAGCCATGCAAAACAAGAGATAGGAGAAGATGTCTAAGAAATGAAAGGGAAAAAAAAAAACATGGAAAAATGACCAAAGCAAGCGAAAACCATAAAAGTGAATGGGGTGGCCAGAAGTGCAGGGAAATGGACGGAAGCTTGCCCAATTAATGCTCATTAAAATCGCAAGATTTCGTTCCCTTTCCTGAAAGGAAAGTCTTCCTTTCAGGAAAGGGAACGAAATCTTGAAATCAGAGAACAAAGTCTAACAACCCCTCTGGAAAGGAGATATGACCCAAAACAGCGCAAGCGAAAAAAACCGAGAAAATTTGGAAATGGAGTGATTCCCACCAAAGAGACGGAGATGAACTGAGGGCCACTGAAAAAGGCCAAGACTTAGCAAAAAAGACTCCAATTTAAATCCTAAAATAAGGGAAGCCATGCAAAACAAGAGATAGGAGAAGATGTCTAAGAAATGAAAGCGAAAAAAAAAACATGGAAAAATGACCAAAGCAAGCGAAAACCATAAAAGTGAATGGGGTGTCCAGAAGTGCAGGGAAATGGACGGAAGCTTGCCCAATTAATGCTCCTTAAAATCGCAAGATTTCGTTCCCTTTCCTGAAAGGAAAGTCTTCCTTTCAGGAAAGGGAACGAAATCTTGAAATCAGAGAACAAAGTCTAACAACCCCTCTGGAAAGGAGATATGACCCAAAACAGCGCAAGCAAAAAAAACCGAGAAAATTTGGAAATGGAGTGATTCCCACCAAAGAGACGGAGATGAACTGAGGGCCACTGAAAAAGGCCAAGACTTAGCAAAAAAGACTCCAATTTAAATTCTAAAAGAAGGGAAGCCATGCAAAACAAGAGATAGGAGAAGATGTCTAAGAAATGAAAGGGAAAAAAAAAAACATGGAAAAATGACAAAAGCAAGCGAAAACCATAAAAGTGAATGGGGTGGCCAGAAGTGCAGGGAAATGGACGGAAGCTTGCCCAATTAATGCTCATTAAAATCGCAAGATTTCGTTCCCTTTCCTGAAAGGAAAGTCTTCCTTTCAGGAAAGGGAACGAAATCTTGAAATCAGAGAACAAAGTCTAACAACCCCTCTGGAAAGGAGATATGACCCAAAACAGCGCAAGCGAAAAAAACCGAGAAAATTTGGAAATGGAGTGATTCCCACCAAAGAGACGGAGATGAACTGAGGGCCACTGAAAAAGGCCAAGACTGACCAAAAAAGACTCCAATTTAAATCCTAAAATAAGGGAAGCCATGCAAAACAAGAGATAGGAGAAGATGTTTAAGAAATGAAAGGGAAAAAAAAAAACATGGAAAAATGACCAAAGCAAGCGAAAACCATAAAAGTGAATGGGGTGGCCAGAAGTGCAGGGAAATGGACGGAAGCTTGCCCAATTAATGCTCATTAAAATCGCAAGATTTCGTTCCCTTTCCTGAAAGGAAAGTCTTCCTTTCAGGAAAGGGAACGAAATCTTGAAATCAGAGAACAAAGTCTAACAACCCCTCTGGAAAGGAGATATGACCCAAAACAGCGCAAGCGAAAAAAACCGAGAAAATTTGGAAATGGAGTGATTCCCACCAAAGAGACGGAGATGAACTGAGGGCCACTGAAAAAGGCCAAGACTGACCAAAAAAGACTCCAATTTAAATCTTAAAATAAGGGAAGCCATGCAAAACAAGAGATAGGAGAAAATGTCTAAGAAATGAAAAGGAAAAAAAACCCCTGGAAAAATGACCAAAGCAAGCGAAAACCATAAAAGTGAATGGGGTGGCCAGAAGTGCAGGGAAATGGACGGAAGCTTGCCCAATTAATGCTCATTAAAATCGCAAGATTTCGTTCCCTTTCCTGAAAGGAAAGTCTTCCTTTCAGGAAAGGGAACGAAATCTTGAAATCAGAGAACAAAGTCTAACAACCCCTCTGGAAAGGAGATATGACCCAAAACAGCGCAAGCGAAAAAAACCGAGAAAATTTGGAAATGGAGTGATTCCCACCAAAGAGACGGAGATGAACTGAGGGCCACTGAAAAAGGCCAAGACTGACCAAAAATGACTCCAATTTAAATCCTAAAATAAGAGAAGCCATGCAAAACAAGAGATAGGAGAAGATGTCTAAGAAATGAAAGGGAAGAAAAAAATATGGAAAAATGACCAAAGCAAGCGAAAACCATAAAAGTGAATGGGGTGGCCAGAAGTGCAGGGAAATGGACGGAAGCTTGCCCAATTAATGCTCATTAAAATCGCAAGATTTCGTTCCCTTTCCTGAAAGGAAAGTCTTCCTTTCAGGAAAGGGAACGAAATCTTGAAATCAGAGAACAAAGTCTAACAAGCCCTCTGGAAAGGAGATATGACCCAAAACAGCGCAAGCGAAAAAAACCGAGAAAATTTGGAAATTGAGTGATTCCCACCAAAGAGACGGAGATGAACTGAGGGCCACTGAAAAAGGCCAAGACTGACCAAAAATGACTCCAATTTAAATCCTAAAATAAGGGAAGCCATGCAAAACAAGAGATAGGAGAAGATGTCTAAGAAATGAAAGCGAAAAAAAAAACATGGAAAAATGACCAAAGCAAGCGAAAACCATAAAAGTGAATGGGGTGGCCAGAAGTGCAGGGAAATGGACGGAAGCTTGCCCAATTAATGCTCATTAAAATCGCAAGATTTCGTTCCCTTTCCTGAAAGGAAAGTCTTCCTTTCAGGAAAGGGAACGAAATCTTGAAATCAGAGAACAAAGTCTAACAAGCCCTCTGGAAAGGAGATATGACCCAAAAGAGCGCAAGCGAAAAAAACCGAGAAAATTTGGAAATGGAGTGATTCCCACCAAAGAGACGGAGATGAACTGAGGACCACTGAAAAAGGCCAAGACTGACCAAAAAAGACTCCAATTTAAATCCTAAAAGAAGGGAAGCCATGCAAAACAAGAGATAGGAGAAGATGTCTAAGAAATGAAAGGGAAAAAAAAAACATGGAAAAATGACCAAAGCAAGCGAAAACCATAAAAGTGAATGGGGTGGCCAGAAGTGCAGGGAAATGGACGGAAGCTTGCCCAATTAATGCTCATTAAAATCGCAAGATTTCGTTCCCTTTCCTGAAAGGAAAGTCTTCCTTTCAGGAAAGGGAAAGAAATCTTGAAATCAGAGAACAAAGTCTAACAACCCCTCTGGAAAGGAGATATGACCCAAAACAGCGCAAGCGAAAAAAACCGAGAAAATTTGGAAATGGAGTGATTCCCACCAAAGAGACGGAGATGAACTGAGGGCCACTGAAAAAGGCCAAGACTGACCAAAAATGACTCCAATTTAAATCCTAAAATAAGGGAAGCCATGCAAAACAAGAGATAGGAGAAGATGTCTAAGAAATGAAAGCGAAAAAAAAAACATGGAAAAATGACCAAAGCAAGCGAAAACCATAAAAGTGAATGGGGTGGCCAGAAGTGCAGGGAAATGGACGGAAGCTTGCCCAATTAATGCTCATTAAAATCGCAAGATTTCGTTCCCTTTCCTGAAAGGAAAGTCTTCCTTTCAGGAAAGGGAACGAAATCTTGAAATCAGAGAACAAAGTCTAACAACCCCTCTGGAAAGGAGATATGACCCAAAACAGCGCAAGCGAAAAAAACCGAGAAAATTTGGAAATGGAGTGATTCCCACCAAAGAGACGGAGATGAACTGAGGGCCACTGAAAAAGGCCAAGACTGACCAAAAAAGACTCCAATTTAAATCCTTTAATAAGGGAAGCCATGCAAAACAAGAGATAGGAGAAGATGTTTAAGAAATGAAAGGGACAAAAAAACCCCTGCAAAAATGACCAAAGCAAGCGAAAACCATAAAAGTGAATGGGGTGGCCAGAAGTGCAGGGAAATGGACGGAAGCTTGCCCAATTAATGCTCATTAAAATCGCAAGATTTCGTTCCCTTTCCTGAAAGGAAAGTCTTCCTTTCAGGAAAGGGAACGAAATCTTGAAATCAGAGAACAAAGTCTAACAAGCCCTCTGGAAAGGAGATATGACCCAAAACAGCGCAAGCGAAAAAAACCGAGAAAATTTGGAAATGGAGTGATTCCCACCAAAGAGACGGAGATGAACTGAGGGCCACTGAAAAAGGCCAAGACTGACCAAGAATGACTCCAATTTAAATCCTAAAAGAAGGGAAGCCATGCAAAACAAGAGATAGGAGAAGATGTCTAAGAAATGAAAGGGAAGAAAAAAACATGGAAAAATGACCAAAGCAAGCGAAAACCATAAAAGTGAATGGGGTGGCCAGAAGTGCAGGGAAATGGACGGAAGCTTGCCCAATTAATGCTCATTAAAATCGCAAGATTTCGTTCCCTTTCCTGAAAGGAAAGTCTTCCTTTCAGGAAAGGGAACGAAATCTTGAAATCAGAGAACAAAGTCTAACAACCCCACTGGAAAGGAGATAAGACCCAAAACAGCGCAAGCGAAAAAAACCGAGAAAATTTGGAAATGGAGTGATTCCCACCAAAGAGACGGAGATGAACTGAGGGCCACTGAAAAAGGCCAAGACTGACCAAAAAAGACTCCAATTTAAATCTTAAAATAAGGGAAGCCATGCAAAACAAGAGATAGGAGAAAATGTCTAAGAAATGAAAAGGAAAAAAAACCCCTGGAAAAATGACCAAAGCAAGCGAAAACCATAAAAGTGAATGGGGTGGCCAGAAGTGCAGGGAAATGGACGGAAGTTTGCCCAATTAATGCTCATTAAAATCGCAAGATTTCGTTCCCTTTCCTGAAAGGAAAGTCTTCCGTTCAGGAAAGGGAACGAAATCTTGAAATCAGAGAACAAAGTCTAACAACCCCTCTGGAAAGGAGATATGACCCAAAACAGCGCAAGCGAAAAAAACCGAGAAAATTTGGAAATGGAGTGATTCCCAGCAAATAGACTGAAATGAAAAAGGCCAAGACTGACCAAAAATGACTCCAATTTAAATCCTAAAATAAGGGAAGCCATGCAAAACAAGAGATAGGAGAAGATGTCTAAGAAATGAAAGGGAAAAAAAAAACATGGAAAAATGACCAAAGCAAGCGAAAACCATAAAAGTGAATGGGGTGGCCAGAAGTGCAGGGAAATGGACGGAAGCTTGCCCAATTAATGCTCATTAAAATCGCAAGATTTCGGTCCCTTTCCTGAAAGGAAAGTCTTCCTTTCAGGAAAGGGAACGAAATCTTGAAATCAGAGAACAAAGTCTTACAACCCCTCTGGAAAGGAGATATGACCCAAAACAGCGCAAGCGAAAAAAACCGAGAAAATATCGAAATGGAGTGATTCCCACCAAAGAGACGGAGATGAACTGAGGGCCACTGAAAAAGGCCAAGACTGACCAAAAATGACTCCAATTTAAATCCTAAAATAAGGGAAGCCATGCAAAACAAAAGATAGGAGAAGATGTTTAAGAAATGAAAGGGAAAAAAAAAAACATGGAAAAATGACCAAAGCAAGCGAAAACCATAAAAGTGAATGGGGTGGCCAGAAGTGCAGGGAAATGGACGGAAGCTTGCCCAATTAATGCTCATTAAAATCGCAAGATTTCGTTCCCTTTCCTGAAAGGAAAGTCTTCCTTTCAGGAAAGGGAACGAAATCTTGAAATCAGAGAACAAAGTCTAACAACCCCTCTGGAAAAATATATGACCCAAAACAGCGCAAGCGAAAAAAACCGAGAAAATTTGGAAATGGAGTGATTCCCAGCAAATAGACTGAGATGAAAAAGGCCAAGACTGACACAAAAATGATTCAAATTTAAATTCTAAAAGAAGGGAAGCCATGCAAAACAAGAGATAGGAGAAGATGTCTAAGAAATGAAAGGGAAAAAAAAAACATGGAAAAATGACCAAAGCAAGCGAAAACCATAAAAGTGAATGGGGTGGCCAGAAGTGCAGGGAAATGGACGGAAGCTTGCCCAATTAATGCTCATTAAAATCGCAAGATTTCGTTCCCTTTCCTGAAAGGAAAGTCTTCCTTTCAGGAAAGGGAACGAAATCTTGAAATCAGAGAACAAAGTCTAACAAGCCCTCTGGAAAAGAGATATGACCCAAAACAGCGCAAGCGAAAAAAACCGAGAAAATTTGGAAATGGAGTGATTCCCACCAAAGAGACGGAGATGAACTGAGGGCCACTGAAAAAGGCCAAGACTGACCAAAAATGACTCCAATTTCAATCCTAAAATAAGGGAAGCCATGCAAAACAAAAGATAGGAGAAGATGTTTAAGAAATGAAAGGGAAAAAAAAAAACATGGAAAAATGACCAAAGCAAGCGAAAACCATAAAAGTGAATGGGGTGGCCAGAAGTGCAGGGAAATGGACGGAAGCTTGCCCAATTAATGCTCATTAAAATCGCAAGATTTCGTTCCCTTTCCTGAAAGGAAAGTCTTCCTTTCAGGAAAGGGAACGAAATCTTGAAATCAGAGAACAAAGTCTAACAACCCCTCTGGAAAGGAGATATGACCCAAAACAGCGCAAGCGAAAAAAACCGAGAAAATTTGGAAATGGAGTGATTCCCACCAAAGAGACGGAGATGAAAAAGGCCAAGACTGACCAAAAATGATTCAAATTTAAATTCTAAAAGAAGGGAAGCCATGCAAAACAAGAGATAGGAGAAGATGTCTAAGAAATGAAAGGGAAAAAAAAAACATGGAAAAATGACCAAAGCAAGCGAAAACCATAAAAGTGAATGGGGTGGCCAGAAGTGCAGGGAAATGGACGGAAGCTTGCCCAATTAATGCTCATTAAAATCGCAAGATTTCGGTCCCTTTCCTGAAAGGAAAGTCTTCCTTTCAGGAAAGGGAACGAAATCTTGAAATCAGAGAACAAAGTCTAACAACCCCTCTAGAAAGGAGATATGACCCAAAACAGCGCAAGCGAAAAAAACCGAGAAAATTTGGAAATGGAGTGATTCCCACCAAAGAGACGGAGATGAACTGAGGGCCACTGAAAAAGGCCAAGACTGACCAAAAATGACTCCAATTTAAATCCTAAAATAAGAGAAGCCATGCAAAACAAGAGATAGGAGAAGATGTCTAAGAAATGAAAGGGAAGAAAAAAATATGGAAAAATGACCAAAGCAAGCGAAAACCATAAAAGTGAATGGGGTGGCCAGAAGTGCAGGGAAATGGACGGAAGCTTGCCCAATTAATGCTCATTAAAATCGCAAGATTTCGTTCCCTTTCCTGAAAGGAAAGTCTTCCTTTCAGGAAAGGGAACGAAATCTTGAAATCAGAGAACAAAGTCTAACAAGCCCTCTGGAAAGGAGATATGACCCAAAACAGCGCAAGCGAAAAAAACCGAGAAAATTTGGAAATGGAGTGATTCCCACCAAAGAGACGGAGATGAACTGAGGACCACTGAAAAAGGCCAAGACTGACCAAAAAAGACTCCAATTTAAATCCTAAAAGAAGGGAAGCCATGCAAAACAAGAGATAGGAGAAGATGTCTAAGAAATGAAAGGGAAAAAAAAAACATGGAAAAATGACCAAAGCAAGCGAAAACCATAAAAGTGAATGGGGTGGCCAGAAGTGCAGGGAAATGGACGGAAGCTTGCCCAATTAATGCTCATTAAAATCGCAAGATTTCGTTCCCTTTCCTGAAAGGAAAGTCTTCCTTTCAGGAAAGGGAACGAAATCTTGAAATCAGAGAACAAAGTCTAACAACCCCTCTGGAAAGGAGATATGACCCAAAACAGCGCAAGCGAAAAAAACCGAGAAAATTTGGAAATGGAGTGATTCCCACCAAAGAGACGGAGATGAACTGAGGGCCACTGAAAAAGGCCAAGACTGACCAAGAATGACTCCAATTTAAATCCTAAAATAAGGGAAGCCATGCAAAACAAGAGATAGGAGAAGATGTCTAAGAAATGAAAGGGAAAAAAAAACCATGGAAAAATGACCAAAGCAAGCGAAAACCATAAAAGTGAATGGGGTGGCCAGAAGTGCAGGGAAATGGACGGAAGCTTGCCCAATTAATGCTCATTAAAATCGCAAGATTTCGTTCCCTTTCCTGAAAGGAAAGTCTTCCTTTCAGGAAAGGGAACGAAATCTTGAAATCAGAGAACAAAGTCTAACAAGCCCTCTGGAAAGGAGATAAGACCCAAAACAGCGCAAGCGAAAAAAACCGAGAAAATTTGGAAATGGAGTGATTCCCACCAAAGAGACGGAGATGAACTGAGGGCCACTGAAAAAGGCCAAGACTGACGAAAAATGACTCCAATTTAAATCCTAAAAGAAGGGAAGCCATGCAAAACAAGAGATAGGAGAAGATGTCTAAGAAATGAAAGGGAAAAAAAAAAACATGGAAAAATGACCAAAGCAAGCGAAAACCATAAAAGTGAATGAGGTGGCCAGAAGTGCAGGGAAATGGACGGAAGCTTGCCCAATTAATGCTCATTAAAATCGCAAGATTTCGTTCCCTTTCCTGAAAGGAAAGTCTTCCTTTCAGGAAAGGGAACGAAATCTTGAAATCAGAGAACAAAGTCTAACAAGCCCTCTGGAAAGGAGATATGACCCAAAACAGCGCAAGCGAAAAAAACCGAGAAAATTTGGAAATGGAGTGATTCCCACCAAAGAGACGGAGATGAACTGAGGACCACTGAAAAAGGCCAAGACTGACCAAAAAAGACTCCAATTTAAATCCTAAAATAAGGGAAGCCATGCAAAACAAGAGATAGGAGAAGATGTTTAAGAAATGAAAGGGAAAAAAAAAAAACATGGAAAAATGACCAAAGCAAGCGAAAACCATAAAAGTGAATGGGGTGGCCAGAAGTGCAGGGAAATGGACGGAAGCTTGCCCAATTAATGCTCATTAAAATCGCAAGATTTCGTTCCCTTTCCTGAAAGGAAAGTCTTCCTTTCAGGAAAGGGAACGAAATCTTGAAATCAGAGAACAAAGTCTAACAAGCCCTCTGGAAAGGAGATATGACCCAAAACAGCGCAAGCGAAAAAAACCGAGAAAATTTGGAAATGGAGTGATTCCCACCAAAGAGACGGAGATGAACTGAGGACCACTGAAAAAGGCCAAGACTGACCAAAAAAGACTCCAATTTAAATCCTAAAATAAGGGAAGCCATGCAAAACAAGAGATAGGAGAAGATGTCTAAGAAATGAAAGGGAAAAAAAAAACATGGAAAAATGACCAAAGCAAGCGAAAACCATAAAAGTGAATGGGGTGGCCAGAAGTGCAGGGAAATGGACGGAAGCTTGCCCAATTAATGCTCATTAAAATCGCAAGATTTCGTTCCCTTTCCTGAAAGGAAAGTCTTCCTTTCAGGAAAGGGAACGAAATCTTGAAATCAGAGAACAAAGTCTAACAAGCCCTCTGGAAAGGAGATATGACCCAAAACAGCGCAAGCGAAAAAAACCGAGAAAATTTGGAAATGGAGTGATTCCCACCAAAGAGACGGAGATGAACTGAGGACCACTGAAAAAGGCCAAGACTGACCAAAAAAGACTCCAATTTAAATCCTAAAAGAAGGGAAGCCATGCAAAACAAGAGATAGGAGAAGATGTTTAAGAAATGATAGGGAAAAAAAAAAAACATGGAAAAATGACCAAAGCAAGCGAAAACCATAAAAGTGAATGGGGTGGCCAGAAGTGCAGGGAAATGGACGGAAGCTTGCCCAATTAATGCTCATTAAAATCGCAAGATTTCGTTCCCTTTCCTGAAAGGAAAGTCTTCCTTTCAGGAAAGGGAACGAAATCTTGAAATCAGAGAACAAAGTCTAACAACCCCTCTGGAAAGGAGATATGACCCAAAACAGCGCAAGCGAAAAAAACCGAGAAAATTTGGAAATGGAGTGATTCCCACCAAAGAGACGGAGATGAACTGAGGGCCACTGAAAAAGGCCAAGACTGACCAAAAATGACTCCAATTTAAATCCTAAAAGAAGGGAAGCCATGCAAAACAAGAGATAGGAGAAGATGTCTAAGAAATGAAAGGGGAAAAAAAAAACATGGAAAAATGACCAAAGCAAGCGAAAACCATAAAAGTGAATGGGGTGGCCAGAAGTGCAGGGAAATGGACGGAAGCTTGCCCAATTAATGCTCATTAAAATCGCAAGATTTCGTTCCCTTTCCTGAAAGGAAAGTCTTCCTTTCAGGAAAGGGAACGAAATCTTGAAATCAGAGAACAAAGTCTAACAAGCCCTCTGGAAAGGAGATATGACCCAAAACAGCGCAAGCGAAAAAAACCGAGAAAATTTGGAAATGGAGTGATTCCCACCAAAGAGACGGAGATGAACTGAGGACCACTGAAAAAGGCCAAGACTGACCAAAAAAGACTCCAATTTAAATCCTAAAAGAAGGGAAGCCATGCAAAACAAGAGATAGGAGAAGATGTCTAAGAAATGAAAGGGAAAAAAAAAACATGGAAAAATGACCAAAGCAAGCGAAAACCATAAAAGTGAATGGGGTGGCCAGAAGTGCAGGGAAATGGACGGAAGCTTGCCCAATTAATGCTCATTAAAATCGCAAGATTTCGTTCCCTTTCCTGAAAGGAAAGTCTTCCTTTCAGGAAAGGGAACGAAATCTTGAAATCAGAGAACAAAGTCTAACAAGCCCTCTGGAAAGGAGATATGACCCAAAACAGCACAAGCGAAAAAAAACGAGAAAATTTGGAAATGGAGTGATTCCCACCAAAGAGACGGAGATGAACTGAGGGCCACTGAAAAAGGCCAAGACTGACCAAAAATGACTCCAATTTAAATCCTAAAAGAAGGGAAGCCATGCAAAACAAGAGATAGGAGAAGATGTCTAAGAAATGAAAGGGAAAAAAAAACATGGAAAAATGACCAAAGCAAGCGAAAACCATAAAAGTGAATGAGGTGGCCAGAAGTGCAGGGAAATGGACGGAAGCTTGCCCAATTAATGCTCATTAAAATCGCAAGATTTCGTTCCCTTTCCTGAAAGGAAAGTCTTCCTTTCAGGAAAGGGAACGAAATCTTGAAATCAGAGAACAAAGTCTAACAAGCCCTCTGGAAAGGAGATATGACCCAAAACAGCGCAAGCGAAAAAAACCGAGAAAATTTGGAAATGGAGTGATTCCCAGCAAATAGACTGCGATGAAAAAGGCCAAGACTGACCAAAAATGACTCCAATTTAAATCCTAAAATAAGGGAAGCCATGCAAAACAAGAGATAGGAGAAGATGTCTAAGAAATTAAAGGGAAAAAAAAAACATGGAAAAATGACCAAAGCAAGCGAAAACCGTAAAAGTGAATGAGGTGGCCAGAAGTGCAGGGAAATGGACGGAAGCTTGCCCAATTAATGCTCATTAAAATCGCAAGATTTCGGTCCCTTTCCTGAAAGGAAAGTCTTCCTTTCAGGAAAGGGAACGAAATCTTGAAATCAGAGAACAAAGTCTAACAAGCCCTCTGGAAAGGAGATATGACCCAAAACAGCGCAAGCGAAAAAAACCGAGAAAATTTGGAAATGGAGTGATTCCCAGCAAATAGACTGAGATGAAAAAGGCCAAGACTGACCAAAAATGACTCCAATTTAAATCCTAAAATAAGGGAAGCCATGCAAAACAAGAGATAGGAGAAGATGTCTAAGAAATGAAAGGGAAAAAAAAAACATGGAAAAATGACCAAAGCAAGCGAAAACCATAAAAGTGAATGGGGTGGCCAGAAGTGCAGGGAAATGGACGGACGCTTGCCCAATTAATGCTCATTAAAATCGCAAGATTTCGTTCCCTTTCCTGAAAGGAAAGTCTTTCTTTCAGGAAAGGGAACGAAATCTTGAAATCAGAGAACAAAGTCTAACAACCCCTCTGGAAAAAAGATATGACCCAAAACAGCGCAAGCGAAAAAAACCGAGAAAATTTGGAAATGGAGTGATTCCCAGCAAATAGACTGAGATGAAAAAGGCCAAGACTGACACAAAAATGATTCAAATTTAAATTCTAAAAGAAGGGAAGCCATGCAAAACAAGAGATAGGAGAAGATGTCTAAGAAATGAAAGGGAAAAAAAAACATGGAAAAATGACCAAAGCAAGCGAAAACCATAAAAGTGAATGGGGTGGCCAGAAGTGCAGGGAAATGGACGGAAGCTTGCCCAATTAATGCTCATTAAAATCGCAAGATTTCGTTCCCTTTCCTGAAAGGAAAGTCTTCCTTTCAGGAAAGGGAACGAAATCTTGAAATCAGAGAACAAAGTCTAACAACCCCTCTGGAAAGGAGATATGACCCAAAACAGCGCAAGCGAAAAAAACCGAGAAAATTTGGAAATGGAGTGATTCCCACCAAAGAGACGGAGATGAACTGAGGGCCACTGAAAAAGGCCAAGACTGACCAAAAATGACTCCAACTTAAATCCTAAAAGAAGGGAAGCCATGCAAAACAAGAGATAGGAGAAGATGTCTAAGAAATGAAAGGGAAAAAAAAACATGGAAAAATGACCAAAGCAAGCGAAAACCATAAAAGTGAATGAGGTGGCCAGAAGTGCAGGGAAATGGACGGAAGCTTGCCCAATTAATGCTCATTAAAATCGCAAGATTTCGTTCCCTTTCCTGAAAGGAAAGTCTTCCTTTCAGGAAAGGGAACGAAATCTTGAAATCAGAGAACAAAGTCTAACAAGCCCTCTGGAAAGGAGATATGACCCAAAACAGCGCAAGCGAAAAAAACCGAGAAAATTTGGAAATGGAGTGATTCCCAGCAAATAGACTGAGATGAAAAAGGCCAAGACTGACCAAAAATGACTCCAATTTAAATCCTAAAATAAGGGAAGCCATGCAAAACAAGAGATAGGAGAAGATGTCTAAGAAATGAAAGGGAAAAAAAAAACATGGAAAAATGACCAAAGCAAGCGAAAACCATAAAAGTGAATGGGGTGGCCAGAAGTGCAGGGAAATGGACGGAAGCTTGCCCAATTAATGCTCATTAAAATCGCAAGATTTCGTTCCCTTTCCTGAAAGGAAAGTCTTCCTTTCAGGAAAGGGAACGAAATCTTGAAATCAGAGAACAAAGTCTAACAAGCCCTCTGGAAAGGAGATATGACCCAAAACAGCGCAAGCGAAAAAAACCGAGAAAATTTGGAAATGGAGTGATTCCCACCAAAGAGACGGAGATGAACTGAGGGCCACTGAAAAAGGCCAAGACTTAGCAAAAAAGACTCCAATTTAAATCCTAAAATAAGGGAAGCCATGCAAAACAAGAGATAGGAGAAGATGTCTAAGAAATGAAAGGGAAGAAAAAAACATGGAAAAATGACCAAAGCAAGCGAAAACCATAAAAGTGAATGGGGTGGCCAGAAGTGCAGGGAAATGGACGGAAGCTTGCCCAATTAATGCTCATTAAAATCGCAAGATTTCGGTCCCTTTCCTGAAAGGAAAGTCTTCCTTTCAGGAAAGGGAACGAAATCTTGAAATCAGAGAACAAAGTCTAACAAGCCCTCTGGAAAGGAGATATGACCCAAAACAGCGCAAGCGAAAAAAACCGAGAAAATTTGGAAATGGAGTGATTCCCACCAAAGAGACGGAGATGAACTGAGGGCCACTGAAAAAGGCCAAGACTGACCAAAAATGACTCCAATTTAAATCCTAAAATAAGGGAAGCCATGCAAAACAAGAGATAGGAGAAGATGTCTAAGAAATGAAAGGGAAGAAAAAAACATGGAAAAATGACCAAAGCAAGCGAAAACCATAAAAGTGAATGGGGTGGCCAGAAGTGCAGGGAAATGGACGGAAGCTTGCCCAATTAATGCTCATTAAAATCGCAAGATTTCGGTCCCTTTCCTGAAAGGAAAGTCTTCCTTTCAGGAAAGGGAACGAAATCTTGAAATCAGAGAACAAAGTCTAACAAGCCCTCTGGAAAAGAGATATGACCCAAAACAGCGCAAGCGAAAAAAAACGAGAAAATTTGGAAATGGAGTGATTCCCACCAAAGAGACGGAGATGAACTGAGGGCCACTGAAAAAGGCCAAGACTGACCAAAAATGACTCCAATTTAAATCCTAAAAGAAGGGAAGCCATGCAAAACAAAAGATAGGAGAAGATGTTTAAGAAATGAAAGGGAAAAAAAAAAAACATGGAAAAATGACCAAAGCAAGCGAAAACCATAAAAGTGAATGGGGTGGCCAGAAGTGCAGGGAAATGGACGGACGCTTGCCCAATTAATGCTCATTAAAATCGCAAGATTTCGTTCCCTTTCCTGAAAGGAAAGTCTTCCTTTCAGGAAAGGGAACGAAATCTTGAAATCAGAGAACAAAGTCTAACAACCCCTCTGGAAAAATATATGACCCAAAACAGCGCAAGCGAAAAAAACCGAGAAAATTTGGAAATGGAGTGATTCCCAGCAAATAGACTGAGATGAAAAAGGCCAAGACTGACACAAAAATGATTCAAATTTAAATTCTAAAAGAAGGGAAGCCATGCAAAACAAGAGATAGGAGAAGATGTCTAAGAAATGAAAGGGAAAAAAAAAACATGGAAAAATGACCAAAGCAAGCGAAAACCATAAAAGTGAATGGGGTGGCCAGAAGTGCAGGGAAATGGACGGAAGCTTGCCCAATTAATGCTCATTAAAATCGCAAGATTTCGTTCCCTTTCCTGAAAGGAAAGTCTTCCTTTCAGGAAAGGGAACGAAATCTTGAAATCAGAGAACAAAGTCTAACAAGCCCTCTGGAAAGGAGATATGACCCAAAACAGCGCAAGCAAAAAAACCCGAGAAAATTTGGAAATGGAGTGATTCCCACCAAAGAGACGGAGATGAACTGAGGGCCACTGAAAAAGGCCAAGACTGACCAAAAATGACTCCAATTTAAATCCTAAAATAAGGGAAGCCATGCAAAACAAGAGATAGGAGAAGATGTCTAAGAAATGAAAGGGGAAAAAAAACCCTGCACAATGACCAAAGCAAGCGAAAACCATAAAAGTGAATGGGGTGGCCAGAAGTGCAGGGAAATGGACGGAAGCTTGCCCAATTAATGCTCATTAAAATCGAAAGATTTCGTTCCCTTTCCTGAAAGGAAAGTCTTCCTTTCAGGAAAGGGAACGAAATCTTGAAATCAGAGAACAAAGTCTAACAAGCCCTCTGGAAAAGAGATATGACCCAAAACAGCGCAAGCGAAAAAAACCGAGAAAATTTGGAAATGGAGTGATTCCCACCAAAGAGACGGAGATGAACTGAGGGCCACTGAAAAAGGCCAAGACTGACCAAAAATGACTCCAATTTCAATCCTAAAATAAGGGAAGCCATGCAAAACAAAAGATAGGAGAAGATGTTTAAGAAATGAAAGGGAAAAAAAAAACCATGGAAAAATGACCAAAGCAAGCGAAAACCATAAAAGTGAATGGGGTGGCCAGAAGTGCAGGGAAATGGACGGAAGCTTGCCCAATTAATGCTCATTAAAATCGCAAGATTTCGTTCCCTTTCCTGAAAGGAAAGTCTTTCTTTCAGGAAAGGGAACGAAATCTTGAAATCAGAGAACAAAGTCTAACAAGCCCTCTGGAAAGGAGATATGACCCAAAACAGCGCAAGCGAAAAAAACCGAGAAAATTTGGAAATGGAGTGATTCCCACCAAAGAGACGGAGATGAAAAAGGCCAAGACTGACCAAAAATGATTCAAATTTAAATTCTAAAAGAAGGGAAGCCATGCAAAACAAGAGATAGGAGAAGATGTCTAAGAAATGAAAGGGAAAAAAAAAACATGGAAAAATGACCAAAGCAAGCGAAAACCATAAAAGTGAATGGGGTGGCCAGAAGTGCAGGGAAATGGACGGAAGCTTGCCCAATTAATGCTCATTAAAATCGCAAGATTTCGGTCCCTTTCCTGAAAGGAAAGTCTTCCTTTCAGGAAAGGGAACGAAATCTTGAAATCAGAGAACAAAGTCTAACAACCCCTCTAGAAAGGAGATATGACCCAAAACAGCGCAAGCGAAAAAAACCGAGAAAATTTGGAAATGGAGTGATTCCCACCAAAGAGACGGAGATGAACTGAGGGACACTGAAAAAGGCCAAGACTGACCAAAAAAGACTCCAATTTAAATCCTAAAATAAGGGAAGCCATGCAAAACAAGAGATAGGAGAATATGTCTAAGAAATGAAAGGGAAAAAAAAAACATGGAAAAATGACCAAAGCAAGCGAAAACCATAAAAGTGAATGGGGTGGCCAGAAGTGCAGGGAAATGGACGGAAGCTTGCCCAATTAATGCTCATTAAAATCGCAAGATTTCGTTCCCTTTCCTGAAAGGAAAGTCTTCCTTTCAGGAAAGGGAACGAAATCTTGAAATCAGAGAACAAAGTCTAACAAGCCCTCTGGAAAGGAGATATGACCCAAAACAGCGCAAGCGAAAAAAACCGAGAAAATTTGGAAATGGAGTGATTCCCACCAAAGAGACGGAGATGAACTGAGGGCCACTGAAAAAGGCCAAGACTGACCAAAAATGACTCCAATTTAAATCCTAAAATAAGAGAAGCCATGCAAAACAAGAGATAGGAGAAGATGTCTAAGAAATGAAAGGGAAGAAAAAAATATGGAAAAATGACCAAAGCAAGCGAAAACCATAAAAGTGAATGGGGTGGCCAGAAGTGCAGGGAAATGGACGGAAGCTTGCCCAATTAATGCTCATTAAAATCGCAAGATTTCGTTCCCTTTCCTGAAAGGAAAGTCTTCCTTTCAGGAAAGGGAACGAAATCTTGAAATCAGAGAACAAAGTCTAACAAGCCCTCTGGAAAGGAGATATGACCCAAAACAGCGCAAGCGAAAAAAACCGAGAAAATTTGGAAATGGAGTGATTCCCAGCAAATAGACTGAGATGAAAAAGGCCAAGACTGACCAAAAAAGACTCCAATTCAAATCCTAAAATAAGGGAAGCCATGCAAAACAAGAGATAGGAGAAGATGTCTAAGAAATGAAAGGGGAAAAAAAAAACATGGAAAAATGACCAAAGCAAGCGAAAACCATAAAAGTGAATGGGGTGGCCAGAAGTGCAGGGAAATGGACGGAAGCTTGCCCAATTAATGCTCATTAAAATTGCAAGATTTCGGTCCCTTTCCTGAAAGGAAAGTCTTCCTTTCAGGAAAGGGAACGAAATCTTGAAATCAGAGAACAAAGTCTAACAAGCCCTCTGGAAAGGAGATATGACCCAAAACAGCGCAAGCAAAAAAAACCGAGAAAATTTGGAAATGGAGTGATTCCCACCAAAGAGACGGAGATGAACTGAGGGCCACTGAAAAAGGCCAAGACTGACCAAAAATGACTCCAATTTAAATCCTAAAATAAGGGAAGCCATGAAAACAAGAGATAGGAGAAGATGTCTAAGAAATGAAAGGGGAAAAAAAACCCTGCACAATGACCAAAGCAAGCGAAAACCATAAAAGTGAATGGGGTGGCCAGAAGTGCAGGGAAATGGACGGAAGCTTGCCCAATTAATGCTCATTAAAATCGAAAGATTTCGTTCCCTTTCCTGAAAGGAAAGTCTTCCTTTCAGGAAAGGGAACGAAATCTTGAAATCAGAGAACAAAGTCTAACAAGCCCTCTGGAAAAGAGATATGACCCAAAACAGCGCAAGCGAAAAAAACCGAGAAAATTTGGAAATGGAGTGATTCCCACCAAAGAGACGGAGATGAACTGAGGGCCACTGAAAAAGGCCAAGACTGACCAAAAATGACTCCAATTTCAATCCTAAAATAAGGGAAGCCATGCAAAACAAAAGATAGGAGAAGATGTTTAAGAAATGAAAGGGAAAAAAAAAACCATGGAAAAATGACCAAAGCAAGCGAAAACCATAAAAGTGAATGGGGTGGCCAGAAGTGCAGGGAAATGGACGGAAGCTTGCCCAATTAATGCTCATTAAAATCGCAAGATTTCGTTCCCTTTCCTGAAAGGAAAGTCTTTCTTTCAGGAAAGGGAACGAAATCTTGAAATCAGAGAACAAAGTCTAACAACCCCTCTGGAAAGGAGATATGACCCAAAACAGCGCAAGCGAAAAAAACCGAGAAAATTTGGAAATGGAGTGATTCCCACCAAAGAGACGGAGATGAAAAAGGCCAAGACTGACCAAAAATGATTCAAATTTAAATTCTAAAAGAAGGGAAGCCATGCAAAACAAGAGATAGGAGAAGATGTCTAAGAAATGAAAGGGAAAAAAAAAACATGGAAAAATGACCAAAGCAAGCGAAAACCATAAAAGTGAATGGGGTGGCCAGAAGTGCAGGGAAATGGACGGAAGCTTGCCCAATTAATGCTCATTAAAATCGCAAGATTTCGGTCCCTTTCCTGAAAGGAAAGTCTTCCTTTCAGGAAAGGGAACGAAATCTTGAAATCAGAGAACAAAGTCTAACAACCCCTCTAGAAAGGAGATATGACCCAAAACAGCGCAAGCGAAAAAAACCGAGAAAATTTGGAAATGGAGTGATTCCCACCAAAGAGACGGAGATGAACTGAGGGACACTGAAAAAGGCCAAGACTGACCAAAAAAGACTCCAATTTAAATCCTAAAATAAGGGAAGCCATGCAAAACAAGAGATAGGAGAATATGTCTAAGAAATGAAAGGGAAAAAAAAAACATGGAAAAATGACCAAAGCAAGCGAAAACCATAAAAGTGAATGGGGTGGCCAGAAGTGCAGGGAAATGGACGGAAGCTTGCCCAATTAATGCTCATTAAAATCGCAAGATTTCGTTCCCTTTCCTGAAAGGAAAGTCTTCCTTTCAGGAAAGGGAACGAAATCTTGAAATCAGAGAACAAAGTCTAACAAGCCCTCTGGAAAGGAGATATGACCCAAAACAGCGCAAGCGAAAAAAACCGAGAAAATTTGGAAATGGAGTGATTCCCACCAAAGAGACGGAGATGAACTGAGGGCCACTGAAAAAGGCCAAGACTGACCAAAAATGACTCCAATTTAAATCCTAAAATAAGAGAAGCCATGCAAAACAAGAGATAGGAGAAGATGTCTAAGAAATGAAAGGGAAGAAAAAAATATGGAAAAATGACCAAAGCAAGCGAAAACCATAAAAGTGAATGGGGTGGCCAGAAGTGCAGGGAAATGGACGGAAGCTTGCCCAATTAATGCTCATTAAAATCGCAAGATTTCGTTCCCTTTCCTGAAAGGAAAGTCTTCCTTTCAGGAAAGGGAACGAAATCTTGAAATCAGAGAACAAAGTCTAACAAGCCCTCTGGAAAGGAGATATGACCCAAAACAGCGCAAGCGAAAAAAACCGAGAAAATTTGGAAATGGAGTGATTCCCACCAAAGAGACGGAGATGAACTGAGGACCACTGAAAAAGGCCAAGACTGACCAAAAAAGACTCCAATTTAAATCCTAAAATAAGGGAAGCCATGCAAAACAAGAGATAGGAGAAGATGTTTAAGAAATGAAAGGGAAAAAAAAAAAACATGGAAAAATGACCAAAGCAAGCGAAAACCATAAAAGTGAATGGGGTGGCCAGAAGTGCAGGGAAATGGACGGAAGCTTGCCCAATTAATGCTCATTAAAATCGCAAGATTTCGTTCCCTTTCCTGAAAGGAAAGTCTTCCTTTCAGGAAAGGGAACGAAATCTTGAAATCAGAGAACAAAGTCTAACAAGCCCTCTGGAAAGGAGATATGACCCAAAACAGCGCAAGCGAAAAAAACCGAGAAAATTTGGAAATGGAGTGATTCCCACCAAAGAGACGGAGATGAACTGAGGACCACTGAAAAAGGCCAAGACTGACCAAAAAAGACTCCAATTTAAATCCTAAAATAAGGGAAGCCATGCAAAACAAGAGATAGGAGAAGATGTCTAAGAAATGAAAGGGAAAAAAAAAACATGGAAAAATGACCAAAGCAAGCGAAAACCATAAAAGTGAATGGGGTGGCCAGAAGTGCAGGGAAATGGACGGAAGCTTGCCCAATTAATGCTCATTAAAATCGCAAGATTTCGTTCCCTTTCCTGAAAGGAAAGTCTTCCTTTCAGGAAAGGGAACGAAATCTTGAAATCAGAGAACAAAGTCTAACAAGCCCTCTGGAAAGGAGATATGACCCAAAACAGCGCAAGCGAAAAAAACCGAGAAAATTTGGAAATGGAGTGATTCCCACCAAAGAGACGGAGATGAACTGAGGACCACTGAAAAAGGCCAAGACTGACCAAAAAAGACTCCAATTTAAATCCTAAAAGAAGGGAAGCCATGCAAAACAAGAGATAGGAGAAGATGTTTAAGAAATGATAGGGAAAAAAAAAAACCATGGAAAAATGACCAAAGCAAGCGAAAACCATAAAAGTGAATGGGGTGGCCAGAAGTGCAGGGAAATGGACGGAAGCTTGCCCAATTAATGCTCATTAAAATCGCAAGATTTCGTTCCCTTTCCTGAAAGGAAAGTCTTCCTTTCAGGAAAGGGAACGAAATCTTGAAATCAGAGAACAAAGTCTAACAACCCCTCTGGAAAGGAGATATGACCCAAAACAGCGCAAGCGAAAAAAACCGAGAAAATTTGGAAATGGAGTGATTCCCACCAAAGAGACGGAGATGAACTGAGGGCCACTGAAAAAGGCCAAGACTGACCAAAAATGACTCCAATTTAAATCCTAAAAGAAGGGAAGCCATGCAAAACAAGAGATAGGAGAAGATGTCTAAGAAATGAAAGGGGAAAAAAAAAACATGGAAAAATGACCAAAGCAAGCGAAAACCATAAAAGTGAATGGGGTGGCCAGAAGTGCAGGGAAATGGACGGAAGCTTGCCCAATTAATGCTCATTAAAATCGCAAGATTTCGTTCCCTTTCCTGAAAGGAAAGTCTTCCTTTCAGGAAAGGGAACGAAATCTTGAAATCAGAGAACAAAGTCTAACAAGCCCTCTGGAAAGGAGATATGACCCAAAACAGCGCAAGCGAAAAAAACCGAGAAAATTTGGAAATGGAGTGATTCCCACCAAAGAGACGGAGATGAACTGAGGACCACTGAAAAAGGCCAAGACTGACCAAAAATGACTCCAATTTAAATCCTAAAAGAAGGGAAGCCATGCAAAACAAGAGATAGGAGAAGATGTCTAAGAAATGAAAGGGAAAAAAAAAACATGGAAAAATGACCAAAGCAAGCGAAAACCATAAAAGTGAATGGGGTGGCCAGAAGTGCAGGGAAATGGACGGAAGCTTGCCCAATTAATGCTCATTAAAATCGCAAGATTTCGTTCCCTTTCCTGAAAGGAAAGTCTTCCTTTCAGGAAAGGGAACGAAATCTTGAAATCAGAGAACAAAGTCTAACAAGCCCTCTGGAAAGGAGATATGACCCAAAACAGCACAAGCGAAAAAAAACGAGAAAATTTGGAAATGGAGTGATTCCCACCAAAGAGACGGAGATGAACTGAGGGCCACTGAAAAAGGCCAAGACTGACCAAAAATGACTCCAATTTAAATCCTAAAAGAAGGGAAGCCATGCAAAACAAGAGATAGGAGAAGATGTCTAAGAAATGAAAGGGAAAAAAAAACATGGAAAAATGACCAAAGCAAGCGAAAACCATAAAAGTGAATGAGGTGGCCAGAAGTGCAGGGAAATGGACGGAAGCTTGCCCAATTAATGCTCATTAAAATCGCAAGATTTCGTTCCCCTTCCTGAAAGGAAAGTCTTCCTTTCAGGAAAGGGAACGAAATCTTGAAATCAGAGAACAAAGTCTAACAAGCCCTCTGGAAAGGAGATATGACCCAAAACAGCGCAAGCGAAAAAAACCGAGAAAATTTGGAAATGGAGTGATTCCCAGCAAATAGACTGCGATGAAAAAGGCCAAGACTGACCAAAAATGACTCCAATTTAAATCCTAAAATAAGGGAAGCCATGCAAAACAAGAGATAGGAGAAGATGTCTAAGAAATGAAAGGGAAAAAAAAAACATGGAAAAATGACCAAAGCAAGCGAAATCCGTAAAAGTGAATGAGGTGGCCAGAAGTGCAGGGAAATGGACGGAAGCTTGCCCAATTAATGCTCATTAAAATCGCAAGATTTCGGTCCCTTTCCTGAAAGGAAAGTCTTCCTTTCAGGAAAGGGAACGAAATCTTGAAATCAGAGAACAAAGTCTAACAAGCCCTCTGGAAAGGAGATATGACCCAAAACAGCGCAAGCGAAAAAAACCGAGAAAATTTGGAAATGGAGTGATTCCCAGCAAATAGACTGAGATGAAAAAGGCCAAGACTGACCAAAAATGACTCCAATTTAAATCCTAAAATAAGGGAAGCCATGCAAAACAAGAGATAGGAGAAGATGTCTAAGAAATGAAAGGGAAAAAAAAAACATGGAAAAATGACCAAAGCAAGCGAAAACCATAAAAGTGAATGGGGTGGCCAGAAGTGCAGGGAAATGGACGGACGCTTGCCCAATTAATGCTCATTAAAATCGCAAGATTTCGTTCCCTTTCCTGAAAGGAAAGTCTTTCTTTCAGGAAAGGGAACGAAATCTTGAAATCAGAGAACAAAGTCTAACAACCCCTCTGGAAAAAAGATATGACCCAAAACAGCGCAAGCGAAAAAAACCGAGAAAATTTGGAAATGGAGTGATTCCCAGCAAATAGACTGAGATGAAAAAGGCCAAGACTGACACAAAAATGATTCAAATTTAAATTCTAAAAGAAGGGAAGCCATGCAAAACAAGAGATAGGAGAAGATGTCTAAGAAATGAAAGGGAAAAAAAAACATGGAAAAATGACCAAAGCAAGCGAAAACCATAAAAGTGAATGGGGTGGCCAGAAGTGCAGGGAAATGGACGGAAGCTTGCCCAATTAATGCTCATTAAAATCGCAAGATTTCGGTCCCTTTCCTGAAAGGAAAGTCTTCCTTTCAGGAAAGGGAACGAAATCTTGAAATCAGAGAACAAAGTCTAACAAGCCCTCTGGAAAGGAGATATGACCCAAAACAGCGCAAGCGAAAAAAACCGAGAAAATTTGGAAATGGAGTGATTCCCACCAAAGAGACGGAGATGAACTGAGGGCCACTGAAAAAGGCCAAGACTGACCAAAAATGACTCCAACTTAAATCCTAAAAGAAGGGAAGCCATGCAAAACAAGAGATAGGAGAAGATGTCTAAGAAATGAAAGGGAAAAAAAAACATGGAAAAATGACCAAAGCAAGCGAAAACCATAAAAGTGAATGAGGTGGCCAGAAGTGCAGGGAAATGGACGGAAGCTTGCCCAATTAATGCTCATTAAAATCGCAAGATTTCGTTCCCTTTCCTGAAAGGAAAGTCTTCCTTTCAGGAAAGGGAACGAAATCTTGAAATCAGAGAACAAAGTCTAACAAGCCCTCTGGAAAGGAGATATGACCCAAAACAGCGCAAGCGAAAAAAACCGAGAAAATTTGGAAATGGAGTGATTCCCAGCAAATAGACTGAGATGAAAAAGGCCAAGACTGACCAAAAATGACTCCAATTTAAATCCTAAAATAAGGGAAGCCATGCAAAACAAGAGATAGGAGAAGATGTCTAAGAAATGAAAGGGAAAAAAAAAACATGGAAAAATGACCAAAGCAAGCGAAAACCATAAAAGTGAATGGGGTGGCCAGAAGTGCAGGGAAATGGACGGAAGCTTGCCCAATTAATGCTCATTAAAATCGCAAGATTTCGTTCCCTTTCCTGAAAGGAAAGTCTTCCTTTCAGGAAAGGGAACGAAATCTTGAAATCAGAGAACAAAGTCTAACAAGCCCTCTGGAAAGGAGATATGACCCAAAACAGCGCAAGCGAAAAAAACCGAGAAAATTTGGAAATGGAGTGATTCCCACCAAAGAGACGGAGATGAACTGAGGGCCACTGAAAAAGGCCAAGACTTAGCAAAAAAGACTCCAATTTAAATCCTAAAATAAGGGAAGCCATGCAAAACAAGAGATAGGAGAAGATGTCTAAGAAATGAAAGGGAAGAAAAAAACATGGAAAAATGACCAAAGCAAGCGAAAACCATAAAAGTGAATGGGGTGGCCAGAAGTGCAGGGAAATGGACGGAAGCTTGCCCAATTAATGCTCATTAAAATCGCAAGATTTCGGTCCCTTTCCTGAAAGGAAAGTCTTCCTTTCAGGAAAGGGAACGAAATCTTGAAATCAGAGAACAAAGTCTAACAAGCCCTCTGGAAAGGAGATATGACCCAAAACAGCGCAAGCGAAAAAAACCGAGAAAATTTGGAAATGGAGTGATTCCCACCAAAGAGACGGAGATGAACTGAGGGCCACTGAAAAAGGCCAAGACTGACCAAAAATGACTCCAATTTAAATCCTAAAATAAGGGAAGCCATGCAAAACAAGAGATAGGAGAAGATGTCTAAGAAATGAAAGGGAAGAAAAAAACATGGAAAAATGACCAAAGCAAGCGAAAACCATAAAAGTGAATGGGGTGGCCAGAAGTGCAGGGAAATGGACGGAAGCTTGCCCAATTAATGCTCATTAAAATCGCAAGATTTCGGTCCCTTTCCTGAAAGGAAAGTCTTCCTTTCAGGAAAGGGAACGAAATCTTGAAATCAGAGAACAAAGTCTAACAAGCCCTCTGGAAAAGAGATATGACCCAAAACAGCGCAAGCGAAAAAAAACGAGAAAATTTGGAAATGGAGTGATTCCCACCAAAGAGACGGAGATGAACTGAGGGCCACTGAAAAAGGCCAAGACTGACCAAAAATGACTCCAATTTAAATCCTAAAAGAAGGGAAGCCATGCAAAACAAAAGATAGGAGAAGATGTTTAAGAAATGAAAGGGAAAAAAAAAAAACATGGAAAAATGACCAAAGCAAGCGAAAACCATAAAAGTGAATGGGGTGGCCAGAAGTGCAGGGAAATGGACGGACGCTTGCCCAATTAATGCTCATTAAAATCGCAAGATTTCGTTCCCTTTCCTGAAAGGAAAGTCTTCCTTTCAGGAAAGGGAACGAAATCTTGAAATCAGAGAACAAAGTCTAACAACCCCTCTGGAAAAATATATGACCCAAAACAGCGCAAGCGAAAAAAACCGAGAAAATTTGGAAATGGAGTGATTCCCAGCAAATAGACTGAGATGAAAAAGGCCAAGACTGACACAAAAATGATTCAAATTTAAATTCTAAAAGAAGGGAAGCCATGCAAAACAAGAGATAGGAGAAGATGTCTAAGAAATGAAAGGGAAAAAAAAAACATGGAAAAATGACCAAAGCAAGCGAAAACCATAAAAGTGAATGGGGTGGCCAGAAGTGCAGGGAAATGGACGGAAGCTTGCCCAATTAATGCTCATTAAAATCGCAAGATTTCGTTCCCTTTCCTGAAAGGAAAGTCTTCCTTTCAGGAAAGGGAACGAAATCTTGAAATCAGAGAACAAAGTCTAACAACCCCTCTGGAAAGGAGATATGACCCAAAACAGCGCAAGCGAAAAAAACCGAGAAAATTTGGAAATGGAGTGATTCCCACCAAAGAGACGGAGATGAACTGAGGGCCACTGAAAAAGGCCAAGACTGACCAAAAATGACTCCAATTTAAATCCTAAAATAAGGGAAGCCATGCAAAACAAGAGATAGGAGAAGATGTCTAAGAAATGAAAGGGGAAAAAAAAACCCTGCACAATGACCAAAGCAAGCGAAAACCATAAAAGTGAATGGGGTGGCCAGAAGTGCAGGGAAATGGACGGAAGCTTGCCCAATTAATGCTCATTAAAATCGAAAGATTTCGTTCCCTTTCCTGAAAGGAAAGTCTTCCTTTCAGGAAAGGGAACGAAATCTTGAAATCAGAGAACAAAGTCTAACAAGCCCTCTGGAAAAGAGATATGACCCAAAACAGCGCAAGCGAAAAAAACCGAGAAAATTTGGAAATGGAGTGATTCCCACCAAAGAGACGGAGATGAACTGAGGGCCACTGAAAAAGGCCAAGACTGACCAAAAATGACTCCAATTTCAATCCTAAAATAAGGGAAGCCATGCAAAAGAAAAGATAGGAGAAGATGTTTAAGAAATGAAAGGGAAAAAAAAAAACATGGAAAAATGACCAAAGCAAGCGAAAACCATAAAAGTGAATGGGGTGGCCAGAAGTGCAGGGAAATGGACGGAAGCTTGCCCAATTAATGCTCATTAAAATCGCAAGATTTCGTTCCCTTTCCTGAAAGGAAAGTCTTTCTTTCAGGAAAGGGAACGAAATCTTGAAATCAGAGAACAAAGTCTAACAACCCCTCTGGAGAGGAGATATGACCCAAAACAGCGCAAGCGAAAAAAACCGAGAAAATTTGGAAATGGAGTGATTCCCACCAAAGAGACGGAGATGAAAAAGGCCAAGACTGACCAAAAATGATTCAAATTTAAATTCTAAAAGAAGGGAAGCCATGCAAAACAAGAGATAGGAGAAGATGTCTAAGAAATGAAAGGGAAAAAAAAAACATGGAAAAATGACCAAAGCAAGCGAAAACCATAAAAGTGAATGAGGTGGCCAGAAGTGCAGGGAAATGGACGGAAGCTTGCCCAATTAATGCTCATTAAAATCGCAAGATTTCGGTCCCTTTCCTGAAAGGAAAGTCTTCCTTTCAGGAAAGGGAACGAAATCTTGAAATCAGAGAACAAAGTCTAACAACCCCTCTAGAAAGGAGATATGACCCAAAACAGCGCAAGCGAAAAAAACCGAGAAAATTTGGAAATGGAGTGATTCCCACCAAAGAGACGGAGATGAACTGAGGGACACTGAAAAAGGCCAAGACTGACCAAAAAAGACTCCAATTTAAATCCTAAAATAAGGGAAGCCATGCAAAACAAGAGATAGGAGAATATGTCTAAGAAATGAAAGGGAAAAAAAAAACATGGAAAAATGACCAAAGCAAGCGAAAACCATAAAAGTGAATGGGGTGGCCAGAAGTGCAGGGAAATGGACGGAAGCTTGCCCAATTAATGCTCATTAAAATCGCAAGATTTCGTTCCCTTTCCTGAAAGGAAAGTCTTCCTTTCAGGAAAGGGAACGAAATCTTGAAATCAGAGAACAAAGTCTAACAAGCCCTCTGGAAAGGAGATATGACCCAAAACAGCGCAAGCGAAAAAAACCGAGAAAATTTGGAAATGGAGTGATTCCCACCAAAGAGACGGAGATGAACTGAGGGCCACTGAAAAAGGCCAAGACTGACCAAAAATGACTCCAATTTAAATCCTAAAATAAGAGAAGCCATGCAAAACAAGAGATAGGAGAAGATGTCTAAGAAATGAAAGGGAAGAAAAAAATATGGAAAAATGACCAAAGCAAGCGAAAACCATAAAAGTGAATGGGGTGGCCAGAAGTGCAGGGAAATGGACGGAAGCTTGCCCAATTAATGCTCATTAAAATCGCAAGATTTCGTTCCCTTTCCTGAAAGGAAAGTCTTCCTTTCAGGAAAGGGAACGAAATCTTGAAATCAGAGAACAAAGTCTAACAACCCCTCTGGAAAGGAGATATGACCCAAAACAGCGCAAGCGAAAAAAACCGAGAAAATTTGGAAATGGAGTGATTCCCAGCAAATAGACTGAGATGAAAAAGGCCAAGACTGACCAAAAATGATTCAAATTTAAATTCTAAAAGAAGGGAAGCCATGCAAAACAAGAGATAGGAGAATATGTCTAAGAAATGAAAGGGAAAAAAAAAACATGGAAAAATGACCAAAGCAAGCGAAAACCATAAAAGTGAATGGGGTGGCCAGAAGTGCAGGGAAATGGACGGAAGCTTGCCCAATTAATGCTCATTAAAATCGCAAGATTTCGTTCCCTTTCCTGAAAGGAAAGTCTTCCTTTCAGGAAAGGGAACGAAATCTTGAAATCAGAGAACAAAGTCTAACAAGCCCTCTGGAAAGGAGATATGACCCAAAACAGCGCAAGCGAAAAAAACCGAGAAAATTTGGAAATGGAGTGATTCCCACCAAAGAGACGGAGATGAACTGAGGGCCACTGAAAAAGGCCAAGACTGACCAAAAATGACTCCAATTTAAATCCTAAAATAAGGGAAGCCATGCAAAACAAGAGATAGGAGAAGATGTCTAAGAAATGAAAGGGAAAAAAAAAACATGGAAAAATGACCAAAGCAAGCGAAAACCATAAAAGTGAATGGGGTGGCCAGAAGTGCAGGGAAATGGACGGAAGCTTGCCCAATTAATGCTCATTAAAATCGCAAGATTTCGTTCCCTTTCCTGAAAGGAAAGTCTTCCTTTCAGGAAAGGGAACGAAATCTTGAAATCAGAGAACAAAGTCTAACAAGCCCTCTGGAAAGGAGATAAGACCCAAAACAGCGCAAGCGAAAAAAACCGAGAAAATTTGGAAATGGAGTGATTCCCACCAAAGAGACGGAGATGAACTGAGGGCCACTGAAAAAGGCCAAGACTGACGAAAAATGACTCCAATTTAAATCCTAAAAGAAGGGAAGCCATGCAAAACAAGAGATAGGAGAAGATGTCTAAGAAATGAAAGGGAAAAAAAAAAACATGGAAAAATGACCAAAGCAAGCGAAAACCATAAAAGTGAATGAGGTGGCCAGAAGTGCAGGGAAATGGACGGAAGCTTGCCCAATTAATGCTCATTAAAATCGCAAGATTTCGTTCCCTTTCCTGAAAGGAAAGTCTTCCTTTCAGGAAAGGGAACGAAATCTTGAAATCAGAGAACAAAGTCTAACAAGCCCTCTGGAAAGGAGATATGACCCAAAACAGCGCAAGCGAAAAAAACCGAGAAAATTTGGAAATGGAGTGATTCCCACCAAAGAGACGGAGATGAACTGAGGACCACTGAAAAAGGCCAAGACTGACCAAAAAAGACTCCAATTTAAATCCTAAAATAAGGGAACCCATGCAAAACAAGAGATAGGAGAAGATGTTTAAGAAATGAAAGGGAAAAAAAAAAAACATGGAAAAATGACCAAAGCAAGCGAAAACCATAAAAGTGAATGGGGTGGCCAGAAGTGCAGGGAAATGGACGGAAGCTTGCCCAATTAATGCTCATTAAAATCGCAAGATTTCGTTCCCTTTCCTGAAAGGAAAGTCTTCCTTTCAGGAAAGGGAACGAAATCTTGAAATCAGAGAACAAAGTCTAACAACCCCTCTGGAAAGGAGATATGACCCAAAACAGCGCAAGCGAAAAAAACCGAGAAAATTTGGAAATGGAGTGATTCCCACCAAAGAGACGGAGATGAACTGAGGACCACTGAAAAAGGCCAAGACTGACCAAAAAAGACTCCAATTTAAATCCTAAAATAAGGGAAGCCATGCAAAACAAGAGATAGGAGAAGATGTCTAAGAAATGAAAGGGAAAAAAAAAACATGGAAAAATGACCAAAGCAAGCGAAAACCATAAAAGTGAATGGGGTGGCCAGAAGTGCAGGGAAATGGACGGAAGCTTGCCCAATTAATGCTCATTAAAATCGCAAGATTTCGTTCCCTTTCCTGAAAGGAAAGTCTTCCTTTCAGGAAAGGGAACGAAATCTTGAAATCAGAGAACAAAGTCTAACAACCCCTCTGGAAAGGAGATATGACCCAAAACAGCGCAAGCGAAAAAAACCGAGAAAATTTGGAAATGGAGTGATTCCCACCAAAGAGACGGAGATGAACTGAGGGCCACTGAAAAAGGCCAAGACTGACCAAAAATGACTCCAATTTAAATCCTAAAAGAAGGGAAGCCATGCAAAACAAGAGATAGGAGAAGATGTTTAAGAAATGAAAGGGAAAAAAAAAACCTGGAAAAATGACCAAAGCAAGCGAAAACCATAAAAGTGAATGGGGTGGCCAGAAGTGCAGGGAAATGGAAGGAAGCTTGCCCAATTAATGCTCATTAAAATCGCAAGATTTCGTTCCCTTTCCTGAAAGGAAAGTCTTCCTTTCAGGAAAGGGAACGAAATCTTGAAATCAGAGAACAAAGTCTAACAACCCCTCTGGAAAGGAGATATGACCCAAAACAGCGCAAGCGAAAAAAACCGAGAAAATTTGGAAATGGAGTGATTCCCACCAAAGAGACGGAGATGAACTGAGGGCCACTGAAAAAGGCCAAGACTGACCAAAAATGACTCCAATTTAAATCCTAAAAGAAGGGAAGCCATGCAAAACAAGAGATAGGAGAAGATGTCTAAGAAATGAAAGGGGAAAAAAAAAACATGGAAAAATGACCAAAGCAAGCGAAAACCATAAAAGTGAATGGGGTGGCCAGAAGTGCAGGGAAATGGACGGAAGCTTGCCCAATTAATGCTCATTAAAATCGCAAGATTTCGTTCCCTTTCCTGAAAGGAAAGTCTTCCTTTCAGGAAAGGGAACAAAATCTTGAAATCAGAGAACAAAGTCTAACAAGCCCTCTGGAAAGGAGATATGACCCAAAACAGCGCAAGCGAAAAAACCCGAGAAAATTTGGAAATGGAGTGATTCCCACCAAAGAGACGGAGATGAACTGAGGACCACTGAAAAAGGCCAAGACTGACCAAAAAAGACTCCAATTTAAATCCTAAAAGAAGGGAAGCCATGCAAAACAAGAGATAGGAGAAGATGTCTAAGAAATGAAAGGGAAAAAAAAAACATGGAAAAATGACCAAAGCAAGCGAAAACCATAAAAGTGAATGGGGTGGCCAGAAGTGCAGGGAAATGGACGGAAGCTTGCCCAATTAATGCTCATTAAAATCGCAAGATTTCGTTCCCTTTCCTGAAAGGAAAGTCTTCCTTTCAGGAAAGGGAACGAAATCTTGAAATCAGAGAACAAAGTCTAACAAGCCCTCTGGAAAGGAGATATGACCCAAAACAGCACAAGCGAAAAAAAACGAGAAAATTTGGAAATGGAGTGATTCCCACCAAAGAGACGGAGATGAACTGAGGGCCACTGAAAAAGGCCAAGACTGACCAAAAATGACTCCAATTTAAATCCTAAAAGAAGGGAAGCCATGCAAAACAAGAGATAGGAGAAGATGTCTAAGAAATGAAAGGGAAAAAAAAACATGGAAAAATGACCAAAGCAAGCGAAAACCATAAAAGTGAATGAGGTGGCCAGAAGTGCAGGGAAATGGACGGAAGCTTGCCCAATTAATGCTCATTAAAATCGCAAGATTTCGTTCCCTTTCCTGAAAGGAAAGTCTTCCTTTCAGGAAAGGGAACGAAATCTTGAAATCAGAGAACAAAGTCTAACAAGCCCTCTGGAAAGGAGATATGACCCAAAACAGCGCAAGCGAAAAAAACCGAGAAAATTTGGAAATGGAGTGATTCCCAGCAAATAGACTGCGATGAAAAAGGCCAAGACTGACCAAAAATGACTCCAATTTAAATCCTAAAATAAGGGAAGCCATGCAAAACAAGAGATAGGAGAAGATGTCTAAGAAATTAAAGGGAAAAAAAAAACATGGAAAAATGACCAAAGCAAGCGAAAACCGTAAAAGTGAATGAGGTGGCCAGAAGTGCAGGGAAATGGACGGAAGCTTGCCCAATTAATGCTCATTAAAATCGCAAGATTTCGTTCCCTTTCCTGAAAGGAAAGTCTTCCTTTCAGGAAAGGGAACGAAATCTTGAAATCAGAGAACAAAGTCTAACAAGCCCTCTGGAAAGGAGATATGACCCAAAACAGCGCAAGCGAAAAAAACCGAGAAAATTTGGAAATGGAGTGATTCCCAGCAAATAGACTGAGATGAAAAAGGCCAAGACTGACCAAAAATGACTCCAATTTAAATCCTAAAATAAGGGAAGCCATGCAAAACAAGAGATAGGAGAAGATGTCTAAGAAATGAAAGGGAAAAAAAAAACATGGAAAAATGACCAAAGCAAGCGAAAACCATAAAAGTGAATGGGGTGGCCAGAAGTGCAGGGAAATGGACGGAAGCTTGCCCAATTAATGCTCATTAAAATCGCAAGATTTCGTTCCCTTTCCTGAAAGGAAAGTCTTCCTTTCAGGAAAGGGAACGAAATCTTGAAATCAGAGAACAAAGTCTAACAAGCCCTCTGGAAAGGAGATATGACCCAAAACAGCGCAAGCGAAAAAAACCGAGAAAATTTGGAAATGGAGTGATTCCCACCAAAGAGACGGAGATGAACTGAGGACCACTGAAAAAGGCCAAGACTGACCAAAAAAGACTCCAATTTAAATCCTAAAAGAAGGGAAGCCATGCAAAACAAGAGATAGGAGAAGATGTCTAAGAAATGAAAGGGAAAAAAAAAACATGGAAAAATGACCAAAGCAAGCGAAAACCATAAAAGTGAATGGGGTGGCCAGAAGTGCAGGGAAATGGACGGAAGCTTGCCCAATTAATGCTCATTAAAATCGCAAGATTTCGTTCCCTTTCCTGAAAGGAAAGTCTTCCTTTCAGGAAAGGGAACGAAATCTTGAAATCAGAGAACAAAGTCTAACAAGCCCTCTGGAAAGGAGATATGACCCAAAACAGCACAAGCGAAAAAAAACGAGAAAATTTGGAAATGGAGTGATTCCCACCAAAGAGACGGAGATGAACTGAGGGCCACTGAAAAAGGCCAAGACTGACCAAAAATGACTCCAATTTAAATCCTAAAAGAAGGGAAGCCATGCAAAACAAGAGATAGGAGAAGATGTCTAAGAAATGAAAGGGAAAAAAAAACATGGAAAAATGACCAAAGCAAGCGAAAACCATAAAAGTGAATGAGGTGGCCAGAAGTGCAGGGAAATGGACGGAAGCTTGCCCAATTAATGCTCATTAAAATCGCAAGATTTCGTTCCCTTTCCTGAAAGGAAAGTCTTCCTTTCAGGAAAGGGAACGAAATCTTGAAATCAGAGAACAAAGTCTAACAAGCCCTCTGGAAAGGAGATATGACCCAAAACAGCGCAAGCGAAAAAAACCGAGAAAATTTGGAAATGGAGTGATTCCCAGCAAATAGACTGCGATGAAAAAGGCCAAGACTGACCAAAAATGACTCCAATTTAAATCCTAAAATAAGGGAAGCCATGCAAAACAAGAGATAGGAGAAGATGTCTAAGAAATTAAAGGGAAAAAAAAAACATGGAAAAATGACCAAAGCAAGCGAAAACCGTAAAAGTGAATGAGGTGGCCAGAAGTGCAGGGAAATGGACGGAAGCTTGCCCAATTAATGCTCATTAAAATCGCAAGATTTCGTTCCCTTTCCTGAAAGGAAAGTCTTCCTTTCAGGAAAGGGAACGAAATCTTGAAATCAGAGAACAAAGTCTAACAAGCCCTCTGGAAAGGAGATATGACCCAAAACAGCGCAAGCGAAAAAAACCGAGAAAATTTGGAAATGGAGTGATTCCCAGCAAATAGACTGAGATGAAAAAGGCCAAGACTGACCAAAAATGACTCCAATTTAAATCCTAAAATAAGGGAAGCCATGCAAAACAAGAGATAGGAGAAGATGTCTAAGAAATGAAAGGGAAAAAAAAAACATGGAAAAATGACCAAAGCAAGCGAAAACCATAAAAGTGAATGGGGTGGCCAGAAGTGCAGGGAAATGGACGGAAGCTTGCCCAATTAATGCTCATTAAAATCGCAAGATTTCGTTCCCTTTCCTGAAAGGAAAGTCTTCCTTTCAGGAAAGGGAACGAAATCTTGAAATCAGAGAACAAAGTCTAACAAGCCCTCTGGAAAGGAGATATGACCCAAAACAGCGCAAGCGAAAAAAACCGAGAAAATTTGGAAATGGAGTGATTCCCAGCAAATAGACTGAGATGAAAAAGGCCAAGACTGACCAAAAATGACTCCAATTTAAATCCTAAAATAAGGGAAGCCATGCAAAACAAGAGATAGGAGAAGATGTCTAAGAAATGAAAGGGAAAAAAAAAACATGGAAAAATGACCAAAGCAAGCGAAAACCATAAAAGTGAATGGGGTGGCCAGAAGTGCAGGGAAATGGACGGAAGCTTGCCCAATTAATGCTCATTAAAATTGCAAGATTTCGGTCCCTTTCCTGAAAGGAAAGTCTTCCTTTCAGGAAAGGGAACGAAATCTTGAAATCAGAGAACAAAGTCTAACAAGCCCTCTGGAAAGGAGATATGACCCAAAACAGCGCAAGCGAAAAAAAACGAGAAAATTTGGAAATGGAGTGATTCCCACCAAAGAGACGGAGATGAACTGAGGGCCACTGAAAAAGGCCAAGACTTAGCAAAAAAGACTCCAATTTAAATCCTAAAATAAGGGAAGCCATGCAAAACAAGAGATAGGAGAAGATGTCTAAGAAATGAAAGGGAAGAAAAAAACATGGAAAAATGACCAAAGCAAGCGAAAACCATAAAAGTGAATGGGGTGGCCAGAAGTGCAGGGAAATGGACGGAAGCTTGCCCAATTAATGCTCATTAAAATCGCAAGATTTCGTTCCCTTTCCTGAAAGGAAAGTCTTCCTTTCAGGAAAGGGAACGAAATCTTGAAATCAGAGAACAAAGTCTAACAAGCCCTCTGGAAAGGAGATATGACCCAAAACAGCGCAAGCGAAAAAAACCGAGAAAATTTGGAAATGGAGTGATTCCCACCAAAGAGACGGAGATGAACTGAGGGCCACTGAAAAAGGCCAAGACTGACCAAAAATGACTCCAATTTAAATCCTAAAATAAGGGAAGCCATGCAAAACAAGAGATAGGAGAAGATGTCTAAGAAATGAAAGGGAAGAAAAAAACATGGAAAAATGACCAAAGCAAGCGAAAACCATAAAAGTGAATGGGGTGGCCAGAAGTGCAGGGAAATGGACGGAAGCTTGCCCAATTAATGCTCATTAAAATCGCAAGATTTCGGTCCCTTTCCTGAAAGGAAAGTCTTCCTTTCAGGAAAGGGAACGAAATCTTGAAATCAGAGAACAAAGTCTAACAAGCCCTCTGGAAAAGAGATATGACCCAAAACAGCGCAAGCGAAAAAAAACGAGAAAATTTGGAAATGGAGTGATTCCCACCAAAGAGACGGAGATGAACTGAGGGCCACTGAAAAAGGCCAAGACTGACCAAAAATGACTCCAATTTAAATCCTAAAAGAAGGGAAGCCATGCAAAACAAAAGATAGGAGAAGATGTTTAAGAAATGAAAGGGAAAAAAAAAAAACATGGAAAAATGACCAAACCAAGCGAAAACCATAAAAGTGAATGGGGTGGCCAGAAGTGCAGGGAAATGGACGGACGCTTGCCCAATTAATGCTCATTAAAATCGCAAGATTTCGTTCCCTTTCCTGAAAGGAAAGTCTTTCTTTCAGGAAAGGGAACGAAATCTTGAAATCAGAGAACAAAGTCTAACAACCCCTCTGGAAAAAAGATATGACCCAAAACAGCGCAAGCGAAAAAAACCAAGAAAATTTGGAAATGGAGTGATTCCCACCAAAGAGACGGAGATGAACTGAGGGCCACTGAAAAAGGCCAAGACTGACCAAAAATGACTCCAATTTAAATCCTAAAAGAAGGGAAGCCATGCAAAACAAGAGATAGGAGAAGATGTCTAAGAAATGAAAGGGGAAAAAAAAAACATGGAAAAATGACCAAAGCAAGCGAAAACCATAAAAGTGAATGGGGTGGCCAGAAGTGCAGGGAAATGGACGGAAGCTTGCCCAATTAATGCTCATTAAAATCGCAAGATTTCGTTCCCTTTCCTGAAAGGAAAGTCTTCCTTTCAGGAAAGGGAACAAAATCTTGAAATCAGAGAACAAAGTCTAACAAGCCCTCTGGAAAGGAGATATGACCCAAAACAGCGCAAGCGAAAAAAACCGAGAAAATTTGGAAATGGAGTGATTCCCACCAAAGAGACGGAGATGAACTGAGGACCACTGAAAAAGGCCAAGACTGACCAAAAAAGACTCCAATTTAAATCCTAAAAGAAGGGAAGCCATGCAAAACAAGAGATAGGAGAAGATGTCTAAGAAATGAAAGGGAAAAAAAAAACATGGAAAAATGACCAAAGCAAGCGAAAACCATAAAAGTGAATGGGGTGGCCAGAAGTGCAGGGAAATGGACGGAAGCTTGCCCAATTAATGCTCATTAAAATCGCAAGATTTCGTTCCCTTTCCTGAAAGGAAAGTCTTCCTTTCAGGAAAGGGAACGAAATCTTGAAATCAGAGAACAAAGTCTAACAAGCCCTCTGGAAAGGAGATATGACCCAAAACAGCACAAGCGAAAAAAAACGAGAAAATTTGGAAATGGAGTGATTCCCACCAAAGAGACGGAGATGAACTGAGGGCCACTGAAAAAGGCCAAGACTGACCAAAAATGACTCCAATTTAAATCCTAAAAGAAGGGAAGCCATGCAAAACAAGAGATAGGAGAAGATGTCTAAGAAATGAAAGGGAAAAAAAAACATGGAAAAATGACCAAAGCAAGCGAAAACCATAAAAGTGAATGAGGTGGCCAGAAGTGCAGGGAAATGGACGGAAGCTTGCCCAATTAATGCTCATTAAAATCGCAAGATTTCGTTCCCTTTCCTGAAAGGAAAGTCTTCCTTTCAGGAAAGGGAACGAAATCTTGAAATCAGAGAACAAAGTCTAACAAGCCCTCTGGAAAGGAGATATGACCCAAAACAGCGCAAGCGAAAAAAACCGAGAAAATTTGGAAATGGAGTGATTCCCAGCAAATAGACTGCGATGAAAAAGGCCAAGACTGACCAAAAATGACTCCAATTTAAATCCTAAAATAAGGGAAGCCATGCAAAACAAGAGATAGGAGAAGATGTCTAAGAAATTAAAGGGAAAAAAAAAACATGGAAAAATGACCAAAGCAAGCGAAAACCGTAAAAGTGAATGAGGTGGCCAGAAGTGCAGGGAAATGGACGGAAGCTTGCCCAATTAATGCTCATTAAAATCGCAAGATTTCGTTCCCTTTCCTGAAAGGAAAGTCTTCCTTTCAGGAAAGGGAACGAAATCTTGAAATCAGAGAACAAAGTCTAACAAGCCCTCTGGAAAGGAGATATGACCCAAAACAGCGCAAGCGAAAAAAACCGAGAAAATTTGGAAATGGAGTGATTCCCAGCAAATAGACTGAGATGAAAAAGGCCAAGACTGACCAAAAATGACTCCAATTTAAATCCTAAAATAAGGGAAGCCATGCAAAACAAGAGATAGGAGAAGATGTCTAAGAAATGAAAGGGAAAAAAAAAACATGGAAAAATGACCAAAGCAAGCGAAAACCATAAAAGTGAATGGGGTGGCCAGAAGTGCAGGGAAATGGACGGAAGCTTGCCCAATTAATGCTCATTAAAATCGCAAGATTTCGTTCCCTTTCCTGAAAGGAAAGTCTTCCTTTCAGGAAAGGGAACGAAATCTTGAAATCAGAGAACAAAGTCTAACAAGCCCTCTGGAAAGGAGATATGACCCAAAACAGCGCAAGCGAAAAAAACCGAGAAAATTTGGAAATGGAGTGATTCCCAGCAAATAGACTGAGATGAAAAAGGCCAAGACTGACCAAAAATGACTCCAATTTAAATCCTAAAATAAGGGAAGCCATGCAAAACAAGAGATAGGAGAAGATGTCTAAGAAATGAAAGGGAAAAAAAAAACATGGAAAAATGACCAAAGCAAGCGAAAACCATAAAAGTGAATGGGGTGGCCAGAAGTGCAGGGAAATGGACGGAAGCTTGCCCAATTAATGCTCATTAAAATTGCAAGATTTCGGTCCCTTTCCTGAAAGGAAAGTCTTCCTTTCAGGAAAGGGAACGAAATCTTGAAATCAGAGAACAAAGTCTAACAAGCCCTCTGGAAAGGAGATATGACCCAAAACAGCGCAAGCGAAAAAAAACGAGAAAATTTGGAAATGGAGTGATTCCCACCAAAGAGACGGAGATGAACTGAGGGCCACTGAAAAAGGCCAAGACTTAGCAAAAAAGACTCCAATTTAAATCCTAAAATAAGGGAAGCCATGCAAAACAAGAGATAGGAGAAGATGTCTAAGAAATGAAAGGGAAAAAAAAAACATGGAAAAATGACCAAAGCAAGCGAAAACCATAAAAGTGAATGGGGTGGCCAGAAGTGCAGGGAAATGGACGGAAGCTTGCCCAATTAATGCTCATTAAAATCGCAAGATTTCGTTCCCTTTCCTGAAAGGAAAGTCTTCCTTTCAGGAAAGGGAACGAAATCTTGAAATCAGAGAACAAAGTCTAACAAGCCCTCTGGAAAGGAGATATGACCCAAAACAGCGCAAGCGAAAAAAACCGAGAAAATTTGGAAATGGAGTGATTCCCACCAAAGAGACGGAGATGAACTGAGGGCCACTGAAAAAGGCCAAGACTGACCAAAAATGACTCCAATTTAAATCCTAAAATAAGGGAAGCCATGCAAAACAAGAGATAGGAGAAGATGTCTAAGAAATGAAAGGGAAGAAAAAAACATGGAAAAATGACCAAAGCAAGCGAAAACCATAAAAGTGAATGGGGTGGCCAGAAGTGCAGGGAAATGGACGGAAGCTTGCCCAATTAATGCTCATTAAAATCGCAAGATTTCGGTCCCTTTCCTGAAAGGAAAGTCTTCCTTTCAGGAAAGGGAACGAAATCTTGAAATCAGAGAACAAAGTCTAACAAGCCCTCTGGAAAAGAGATATGACCCAAAACAGCGCAAGCGAAAAAAAACGAGAAAATTTGGAAATGGAGTGATTCCCACCAAAGAGACGGAGATGAACTGAGGGCCACTGAAAAAGGCCAAGACTGACCAAAAATGACTCCAATTTAAATCCTAAAAGAAGGGAAGCCATGCAAAACAAAAGATAGGAGAAGATGTTTAAGAAATGAAAGGGAAAAAAAAAAAACATGGAAAAATGACCAAACCAAGCGAAAACCATAAAAGTGAATGGGGTGGCCAGAAGTGCAGGGAAATGGACGGACGCTTGCCCAATTAATGCTCATTAAAATCGCAAGATTTCGTTCCCTTTCCTGAAAGGAAAGTCTTTCTTTCAGGAAAGGGAACGAAATCTTGAAATCAGAGAACAAAGTCTAACAACCCCTCTGGAAAAAAGATATGACCCAAAACAGCGCAAGCGAAAAAAACCAAGAAAATTTGGAAATGGAGTGATTCCCACCAAAGAGACGGAGATGAACTGAGGGCCACTGAAAAAGGCCAAGACTGACCAAAAATGACTCCAATTTAAATCCTAAAAGAAGGGAAGCCATGCAAAACAAGAGATAGGAGAAGATGTCTAAGAAATGAATGGGAAAAAAAAACATGGAAAAATGACCAAAGCAAGCGAAAACCATAAAAGTGAATGAGGTGGCCAGAAGTGCAGGGAAATGGACGGAAGCTTGCCCAATTAATGCTCATTAAAATCGCAAGATTTCGTTCCCTTTCCTGAAAGGAAAGTCTTCCTTTCAGGAAAGGGAACGAAATCTTGAAATCAGAGAACAAAGTCTAACAAGCCCTCTGGAAAGGAGATATGACCCAAAACAGCGCAAGCGAAAAAAACCGAGAAAATTTGGAAATGGAGTGATTCCCACCAAAGAGACGGAGATGAACTGAGGACCACTGAAAAAGGCCAAGACTGACCAAAAAAGACTCCAATTTAAATCCTAAAAGAAGGGAAGCCATGCAAAACAAGAGATAGGAGAAGATGTTTAAAAAATGAAAGGGAAAAAAAAAACATGGAAAAATGACCAAAGCAAGCGAAAACCATAAAAGTGAATGGGGTGGCCAGAAGTGCAGGGAAATGGACGGAAGCTTGCCCAATTAATGCTCATTAAAATCGCAAGATTTCGTTCCCTTTCCTGAAAGGAAAGTCTTCCTTTCAGGAAAGGGAACGAAATCTTGAAATCAGAGAACAAAGTCTAACAAGCCCTCTGGAAAGGAGATATGACCCAAAAGAGCGCAAGCGAAAAAAATGAGAAAATTTGGAAATGGAGTGATTCCCACCAAAGAGACAGAGATGAACGGAGGGCCACTGAAAAAGGCCAAGACTGACCAAAAATGACTCCAATTTAAATCCTAAAATAAGGGAAGCCATGCAAAACAAGAGATAGGAGAAGATGTCTAAGAAATGAAAGGGAAAAAAAAAACATGGAAAAATGACCAAAGCAAGCGAAAACCATAAAAGTGAATGGGGTGGCCAGAAGTGCAGGGAAATGGACGGAAGCTTGCCCAATTAATGCTCATTAAAATCGCAAGATTTCGTTCCCTTTCCTGAAAGGAAAGTCTTCCTTTCAGGAAAGGGAACGAAATCTTGAAATCAGAGAACAAAGTCTAACAAGCCCTCTGGAAAGGAGATATGACCCAAAACAGCGCAAGCGAAAAAAACCGAGAAAATTTGGAAATGGAGTGATTCCCACCAAAGAGACGGAGATGAACTGACGACCACTGAAAAAGGCCAAGACTGACCAAAAATGACTCCAATTTAAATCCTAAAATAAGGGAAGCCATGCAAAACAAGAGATAGGAGAAGATGTCTAAGAAATGAAAGGGAAAAAAAAAACATGGAAAAATGACCAAAGCAAGCGAAAACCATAAAAGTGAATGGGGTGGCCAGAAGTGCAGGGAAATGGACGGAAGCTTGCCCAATTAATGCTCATTAAAATCGCAAGATTTCGTTCCCTTTCCTGAAAGGAAAGTCTTCCTTTCAGGAAAGGGAACGAAATCTTGAAATCAGAGAACAAAGTCTAACAACCCCTCTGGAAAGGAGATATGACCCAAAACAGCGCAAGCGAAAAAAACCGAGAAAATTTGGAAATGGAGTGATTCCCACCAAAGAGACGGAGATGAACTGAGGGCCACTGAAAAAGGCCAAGACTGACCAAAAATGACTCCAATTTAAATCCTAAAATAAGGGAAGCCATGCAAAACAAGAGATAGGAGAAGATGTCTAAGAAATGAAAGGGAAGAAAAAAACATGGAAAAATGACCAAAGCAAGCGAAAACCATAAAAGTGAATGGGGTGGCCAGAAGTGCAGGGAAATGGACGGAAGCTTGCCCAATTAATGCTCATTAAAATCGCAAGATTTCGTTCCCTTTCCTGAAAGGAAAGTCTTCCTTTCAGGAAAGGGAACGAAATCTTGAAATCAGAGAACAAAGTCTAACAAGCCCTCTGGAAAAGAGATATGACCCAAAACAGCGCAAGCGAAAAAAAACGAGAAAATTTGGAAATGGAGTGATTCCCACCAAAGAGACGGAGATGAACTGAGGGCCACTGAAAAAGGCCAAGACTGACCAAAAATGACTCCAATTTAAATCCTAAAATAAGGGAAGCCATGCAAAAGAAAAGATAGGAGAAGATGTTTAAGAAATGAAAGGGAAAAAAAAAAAAACATGGAAAAATGACCAAAGCAAGCGAAAACCATAAAAGTGAATGGGGTGGCCAGAAGTGCAGGGAAATGGACGGAAGCTTGCCCAATTAATGCTCATTAAAATCGCAAGATTTCGTTCCCTTTCCTGAAAGGAAAGTCTTTCTTTCAGGAAAGGGAACGAAATCTTGAAATCAGAGAACAAAGTCTAACAACCCCTCTGGAAAAAAGATATGACCCAAAACAGCGCAAGCGAAAAAAACCGAGAAAATTTGGAAATGGAGTGATTCCCACCAAAGAGACTGAGATGAAAAAGGCCAAGACTGACACAAAAATGATTCAAATTTAAATTCTAAAAGAAGGGAAGCCATGCAAAACAAGAGATAGGAGAAGATGTCTAAGAAATGAAAGGGAAAAAAAAAACATGGAAAAATGACCAAAGCAAGCGAAAACCATAAAAGTGAATGGGGTGGCCAGAAGTGCAGGGAAATGGACGGAAGCTTGCCCAATTAATGCTCATTAAAATCGCAAGATTTCGGTCCCTTTCCTGAAAGGAAAGTCTTCCTTTCAGGAAAGGGAACGAAATCTTGAAATCAGAGAACAAAGTCTAACAAGCCCTCTGGAAAGGAGATATGACCCAAAACAGCGCAAGCAAAAAAAACCGAGAAAATTTGGAAATGGAGTGATTCCCACCAAAGAGACGGAGATGAACTGAGGGCCACTGAAAAAGGCCAAGACTGACCAAAAATGACTCCAATTTAAATCCTAAAATAAGGGAAGCCATGCAAAACAAGAGATAGGAGAAGATGTCTAAGAAATGAAAGGGAAAAAAAAAAACATGGAAAAATGACCAAAGCAAGCGAAAACCATAAAAGTGAATGGGGTGGCCAGAAGTGCAGGGAAATGGACGGAAGCTTGCCCAATTAATGCTCATTAAAATCGCAAGATTTCGTTCCCTTTCCTGAAAGGAAAGTCTTCCTTTCAGGAAAGGGAACGAAATCTTGAAATCAGAGAACAAAGTCTAACAAGCCCTCTGGAAAGGAGATATGACCCAAAACAGCGCAAGCGAAAAAAACCGAGAAAATTTGGAAATGGAGTGATTCCCACCAAAGAGACGGAGATGAACTGAGGGCCACTGAAAAAGGCCAAGACTGACCAAAAATGACTCCAATTTAAATCCTAAAAGAAGGGAAGCCATGCAAAACAAGAGATAGGAGAAGATGTCTAAGAAATGAAAGGGAAAAAAAAAACATGGAAAAATGACCAAAGCAAGCGAAAACCATAAAAGTGAATGGGGTGGCCAGAAGTGCAGGGAAATGGACGGAAGCTTGCCCAATTAATGCTCATTAAAATCGCAAGATTTCGGTCCCTTTCCTGAAAGGAAAGTCTTCCTTTCAGGAAAGGGAACGAAATCTTGAAATCAGAGAACAAAGTCTAACAAGCCCTCTGGAAAGGAGATATGACCCAAAACAGCGCAAGCAAAAAAAACCGAGAAAATTTGGAAATGGAGTGATTCCCACCAAAGAGACGGAGATGAACTGAGGGCCACTGAAAAAGGCCAAGACTGACCAAAAATGACTCCAATTTAAATCCTAAAATAAGGGAAGCCATGCAAAACAAGAGATAGGAGAAGATGTCTAAGAAATGAAAGGGAAAAAAAAAAACATGGAAAAATGACCAAAGCAAGCGAAAACCATAAAAGTGAATGGGGTGGCCAGAAGTGCAGGGAAATGGACGGAAGCTTGCCCAATTAATGCTCATTAAAATCGCAAGATTTCGTTCCCTTTCCTGAAAGGAAAGTCTTCCTTTCAGGAAAGGGAACGAAATCTTGAAATCAGAGAACAAAGTCTAACAAGCCCTCTGGAAAGGAGATATGACCCAAAACAGCGCAAGCGAAAAAAACCGAGAAAATTTGGAAATGGAGTGATTCCCACCAAAGAGACGGAGATGAACTGAGGGCCACTGAAAAAGGCCAAGACTGACCAAAAATGACTCCAATTTAAATCCTAAAAGAAGGGAAGCCATGCAAAACAAGAGATAGGAGAAGATGTCTAAGAAATGAAAGGGAAAAAAAAACATGGAAAAATGACCAAAGCAAGCGAAAACCATAAAAGTGAATGAGGTGGCCAGAAGTGCAGGGAAATGGACGGAAGCTTGCCCAATTAATGCTCATTAAAATCGCAAGATTTCGTTCCCTTTCCTGAAAGGAAAGTCTTCCTTTCAGGAAAGGGAACGAAATCTTGAAATCAGAGAACAAAGTCTAACAAGCCCTCTGGAAAGGAGATATGACCCAAAACAGCGCAAGCGAAAAAAACCGAGAAAATTTGGAAATGGAGTGATTCCCACCAAAGAGACGGAGATGAACTGAGGGCCACTGAAAAAGGCCAAGACTGACCAAAAATGACTCCAATTTAAATCCTAAAATAAGGGAAGCCATGCAAAACAAGAGATAGGAGAAGATGTCTAAGAAATGAAAGGGAAAAAAAAAAACATGGAAAAATGACCAAAGCAAGCGAAAACCATAAAAGTGAATGGGGTGGCCAGAAGTGCAGGGAAATGGACGGAAGCTTGCCCAATTAATGCTCATTAAAATCGCAAGATTTCGTTCCCTTTCCTGAAAGGAAAGTCTTCCTTTCAGGAAAGGGAACGAAATCTTGAAATCAGAGAACAAAGTCTAACAAGCCCTCTGGAAAGGAGATATGACCCAAAACAGCGCAAGCGAAAAAAACCGAGAAAATTTGGAAATGGAGTGATTCCCACCAAAGAGACGGAGATGAACTGAGGGCCACTGAAAAAGGCCAAGACTGACCAAAAATGACTCCAATTTAAATCCTAAAAGAAGGGAAGCCATGCAAAACAAGAGATAGGAGAAGATGTCTAAGAAATGAAAGGGAAAAAAAAACATGGAAAAATGACCAAAGCAAGCGAAAACCATAAAAGTGAATGAGGTGGCCAGAAGTGCAGGGAAATGGACGGAAGCTTGCCCAATTAATGCTCATTAAAATCGCAAGATTTCGTTCCCTTTCCTGAAAGGAAAGTCTTCCTTTCAGGAAAGGGAACGAAATCTTGAAATCAGAGAACAAAGTCTAACAAGCCCTCTGGAAAGGAGATATGACCCAAAACAGCGCAAGCGAAAAAAACCGAGAAAATTTGGAAATGGAGTGATTCCCACCAAAGAGACGGAGATGAACTGAGGACCACTGAAAAAGGCCAAGACTGACCAAAAAAGACTCCAATTTAAATCCTAAAAGAAGGGAAGCCATGCAAAACAAGAGATAGGAGAAGATGTTTAAAAAATGAAAGGGAAAAAAAAAACATGGAAAAATGACCAAAGCAAGCGAAAACCATAAAAGTGAATGGGGTGGCCAGAAGTGCAGGGAAATGGACGGAAGCTTGCCCAATTAATGCTCATTAAAATCGCAAGATTTCGTTCCCTTTCCTGAAAGGAAAGTCTTCCTTTCAGGAAAGGGAACGAAATCTTGAAATCAGAGAACAAAGTCTAACAAGCCCTCTGGAAAGGAGATATGACCCAAAAGAGCGCAAGCGAAAAAAATGAGAAAATTTGGAAATGGAGTGATTCCCACCAAAGAGACAGAGATGAACGGAGGGCCACTGAAAAAGGCCAAGACTGACCAAAAATGACTCCAATTTAAATCCTAAAATAAGGGAAGCCATGCAAAACAAGAGATAGGAGAAGATGTCTTAGAAATGAAAGGGAAAAAAAAAACATGGAAAAATGACCAAAGCAAGCGAAAACCATAAAAGTGAATGGGGTGGCCAGAAGTGCAGGGAAATGGACGGAAGCTTGCCCAATTAATGCTCATTAAAATCGCAAGATTTCGTTCCCTTTCCTGAAAGGAAAGTCTTCCTTTCAGGAAAGGGAACGAAATCTTGAAATCAGAGAACAAAGTCTAACAACCCCTCTGGAAAGGAGATATGACCCAAAACAGCGCAAGCGAAAAAAACCGAGAAAATTTGGAAATGGAGTGATTCCCACCAAAGAGACGGAGATGAACTGACGACCACTGAAAAAGGCCAAGACTGACCAAAAATGACTCCAATTTAAATCCTAAAATAAGGGAAGCCATGCAAAACAAGAGATAGGAGAAGATGTCTAAGAAATGAAAGGGAAAAAAAAAACATGGAAAAATGACCAAAGCAAGCGAAAACCATAAAAGTGAATGGGGTGGCCAGAAGTGCAGGGAAATGGACGGAAGCTTGCCCAATTAATGCTCATTAAAATCGCAAGATTTCGTTCCTTTTCCTGAAAGGAAAGTCTTCCTTTCAGGAAAGGGAACGAAATCTTGAAATCAGAGAACAAAGTCTAACAACCCCTCTGGAAAGGAGATATGACCCAAAACAGCGCAAGCGAAAAAAACCGAGAAAATTTGGAAATGGAGTGATTCCCAGCAAATAGACTGAGATGAAAAAGGCCAAGACTGACCAAAAATGACTCCAATTTAAATCCTAAAATAAGGGAAGCCATGCAAAACAAGAGATAGGAGAAGATGTCTAAGAAATGAAAGGGGAAAAAAAAAACATGGAAAAATGACCAAAGCAAGCGAAAACCATAAAAGTGAATGGGGTGGCCAGAAGTGCAGGGAAATGGACGGAAGCTTGCCCAATTAATGCTCATTAAAATTGCAAGATTTCGGTCCCTTTCCTGAAAGGAAAGTCTTCCTTTCAGGAAAGGGAACGAAATCTTGAAATCAGAGAACAAAGTCTAACAAGCCCTCTGGAAAGGAGATATGACCCAAAACAGCGCAAGCGAAAAAAACCGAGAAAATTTGGAAATGGAGTGATTCCCACCAAAGAGACGGAGATGAACTGAGGGCCACTGAAAAAGGCCAAGACTGACCAAAAATGACTCCAATTTAAATCCTAAAATAAGGGAAGCCATGCAAAACAAGAGATAGGAGAAGATGTCTAAGAAATGAAAGGGAAGAAAAAAACATGGAAAAATGACCAAAGCAAGCGAAAACCATAAAAGTGAATGGGGTGGCCAGAAGTGCAGGGAAATGGACGGAAGCTTGCCCAATTAATGCTCATTAAAATCGCAAGATTTCGTTCCCTTTCCTGAAAGGAAAGTCTTCCTTTCAGGAAAGGGAACGAAATCTTGAAATCAGAGAACAAAGTCTAACAACCCCTCTGGAAAGGAGATATGACCCAAAACAGCGCAAGCGAAAAAAACCGAGAAAATTTGGAAATGGAGTGATTCCCACCAAAGAGACGGAGATGAACTGAGGGCCACTGAAAAAGGCCAAGACTTAGCAAAAAAGACTCCAATTTAAATCCTAAAATAAGGGAAGCCATGCAAAACAAGAGATAGGAGAAGATGTCTAAGAAATGAAAGGGAAAAAAAAAACATGGAAAAATGACCAAAGCAAGCGAAAACCATAAAAGTGAATGGGGTGGCCAGAAGTGCAGGGAAATGGACGGAAGCTTGCCCAATTAATGCTCATTAAAATCGCAAGATTTCGTTCCCTTTCCTGAAAGGAAAGTCTTCCTTTCAGGAAAGGGAACGAAATCTTGAAATCAGAGAACAAAGTCTAACAACCCCTCTGGAAAGGAGATATGACCCAAAACAGCGCAAGCGAAAAAAACCGAGAAAATTTGGAAATGGAGTGATTCCCAGCAAATAGACTGAGATGAAAAAGGCCAAGACTGACCAAAAATGACTCCAATTTAAATCCTAAAAGAAGGGAAGCCATGCAAAACAAGAGATAGGAGAAGATGTCTAAGAAATGAAAGGGAAAAAAAAAACATGGAAAAATGACCAAAGCAAGCGAAAACCATAAAAGTGAATGGGGTGGCCAGAAGTGCAGGGAAATGGACGGAAGCTTGCCCAATTAATGCTCCTTAAAATCGCAAGATTTCGTTCCCTTTCCTGAAAGGAAAGTCTTCCTTTCAGGAAAGGGAACGAAATCTTGAAATCAGAGAACAAAGTCTAACAAGCCCTCTGGAAAGGAGATATGACCCAAAAGAGCGCAAGCGAAAAAAATGAGAAAATTTGGAAATGGAGTGATTCCCACCAAAGAGACAGAGATGAACTGAGGGCCACTGAAAAAGGCCAAGACTGACCAAAAATGACTCCAATTTAAATCCTAAAATAAGGGAAGCCATGCAAAACAAAAGATAGGAGAAGATGTTTAAGAAATGAAAGGGAAAAAAAAAAAAACATGGAAAAATGACCAAAGCAAGCGAAAACCATAAAAGTGAATGGGGTGGCCAGAAGTGCAGGGAAATGGACGGAAGCTTGCCCAATTAATGCTCATTAAAATCGCAAGATTTCGTTCCCTTTCCTGAAAGGAAAGTCTTTCTTTCAGGAAAGGGAACGAAATCTTGAAATCAGAGAACAAAGTCTAACAACCCCTCTGGAAAAAAGATATGACCCAAAACAGCGCAAGCGAAAAAAACCGAGAAAATTTGGAAATGGAGTGATTCCCAGCAAATAGACGGAGATGAAAAAGGCCAAGACTGACACAAAAATGATTCAAATTTAAATTCTAAAAGAAGGGAAGCCATGCAAAACAAGAGATAGGAGAAGATGTCTAAGAAATGAAAGGGAAAAAAAAAACATGGAAAAATGACCAAAGCAAGCGAAAACCATAAAAGTGAATGGGGTGGCCAGAAGTGCAGGGAAATGGACGGAAGCTTGCCCAATTAATGCTCATTAAAATCGCAAGATTTCGGTCCCTTTCCTGAAAGGAAAGTCTTCCTTTCAGGAAAGGGAACGAAATCTTGAAATCAGAGAACAAAGTCTAACAAGCCCTCTGGAAAGGAGATATGACCCAAAAGAGCGCAAGCAAAAAAAACCGAGAAAATTTGGAAATGGAGTGATTCCCACCAAAGAGACGGAGATGAACTGAGGGCCACTGAAAAAGGCCAAGACTGACCAAAAATGACTCCAATTTAAATCCTAAAATAAGGGAAGCCATGCAAAACAAGAGATAGGAGAAGATGTCTAAGAAATGAAAGGGAAAAAAAAAAACATGGAAAAATGACCAAAGCAAGCGAAAACCATAAAAGTGAATGGGGTGGCCAGAAGTGCAGGGAAATGGACGGAAGCTTGCCCAATTAATGCTCATTAAAATCGCAAGATTTCGTTCCCTTTCCTGAAAGGAAAGTCTTCCTTTCAGGAAAGGGAACGAAATCTTGAAATCAGAGAACAAAGTCTAACAAGCCCTCTGGAAAGGAGATATGACCCAAAACAGCGCAAGCGAAAAAAACCGAGAAAATTTGGAAATGGAGTGATTCCCACCAAAGAGACGGAGATGAACTGAGGGCCACTGAAAAAGGCCAAGACTGACCAAAAATGACTCCAATTTAAATCCTAAAATAAGGGAAGCCATGCAAAACAAGAGATAGGAGAAGATGTCTAAGAAATGAAAGGGAAAAAAAAACATGGAAAAATGACCAAAGCAAGCGAAAACCATAAAAGTGAATGAGGTGGCCAGAAGTGCAGGGAAATGGACGGAAGCTTGCCCAATTAATGCTCATTAAAATCGCAAGATTTCGTTCCCTTTCCTGAAAGGAAAGTCTTCCTTTCAGGAAAGGGAACGAAATCTTGAAATCAGAGAACAAAGTCTAACAACCCCTCTGGAAAGGAGATATGACCCAAAACAGCGCAAGCGAAAAAAACCGAGAAAATTTGGAAATGGAGTGATTCCCACCAAAGAGACGGAGATGAACTGACGACCACTGAAAAAGGCCAAGACTGACCAAAAATGACTCCAATTTAAATCCTAAAATAAGGGAAGCCATGCAAAACAAGAGATAGGAGAAGATGTCTAAGAAATGAAAGGGAAAAAAAAACCATGGAAAAATGACCAAAGCAAGCGAAAACCATAAAAGTGAATGGGGTGGCCAGAAGTGCAGGGAAATGGACGGAAGCTTGCCCAATTAATGCTCATTAAAATCGCAAGATTTCGTTCCCTTTCCTGAAAGGAAAGTCTTCCTTTCAGGAAAGGGAACGAAATCTTGAAATCAGAGAACAAAGTCTAACAACCCCTCTGGAAAGGAGATATGACCCAAAACAGCGCAAGCGAAAAAAACCGAGAAAATTTGGAAATGGAGTGATTCCCAGCAAATAGACTGAGATGAAAAAGGCCAAGACTGACCAAAAATGACTCCAATTTAAATCCTAAAATAAGGGAAGCCATGCAAAACAAGAGATAGGAGAAGATGTCTAAGAAATGAAAGGGAAAAAAAAAAACATGGAAAAATGACCAAAGCAAGCGAAAACCATAAAAGTGAATGGGGTGGCCAGAAGTGCAGGGAAATGGACGGAAGCTTGCCCAATTAATGCTCATTAAAATCGCAAGATTTCGTTCCCTTTCCTGAAAGGAAAGTCTTCCTTTCAGGAAAGGGAACGAAATCTTGAAATCAGAGAACAAAGTCTAACAAGCCCTCTGGAAAGGAGATATGACCCAAAACAGCGCAAGCAAAAAAAACCGAGAAAATTTGGAAATGGAGTGATTCCCACCAAAGAGACGGAGATGAACTGAGGGCCACTGAAAAAGGCCAAGACTGACCAAAAATGACTCCAATTTAAATCCTAAAATAAGGGAAGCCATGCAAAACAAGAGATAGGAGAAGATGTCTAAGAAATGAAAGGGAAGAAAAAAACATGGAAAAATGACCAAAGCAAGCGAAAACCATAAAAGTGAATGGGGTGGCCAGAAGTGCAGGGAAATGGACGGAAGCTTGCCCAATTAATGCTCATTAAAATCGCAAGATTTCGTTCCCTTTCCTGAAAGGAAAGTCTTCCTTTCAGGAAAGGGAACGAAATCTTGAAATCAGAGAACAAAGTCTAACAAGCCCTCTGGAAAGGAGATATGACCCAAAACAGCGCAAGCGAAAAAAACCGAGAAAATTTGGAAATGGAGTGATTCCCACCAAAGAGACGGAGATGAACTGACGACCACTGAAAAAGGCCAAGACTGACCAAAAATGACTCCAATTTAAATCCTAAAATAAGGGAAGCCATGCAAAACAAGAGATAGGAGAAGATGTCTAAGAAATGAAAGGGAAAAAAAAAACATGGAAAATGACCAAAGCAAGCGAAAACCATAAAAGTGAATGGGGTGGCCAGAAGTGCAGGGAAATGGACGGAAGCTTGCCCAATTAATGCTCCTTAAAATCGCAAGATTTCGTTCCCTTTCCTGAAAGGAAAGTCTTCCTTTCAGGAAAGGGAACGAAATCTTGAAATCAGAGAACAAAGTCTAACAAGCCCTCTGGAAAGGAGATATGACCCAAAAGAGCGCAAGCGAAAAAAATGAGAAAATTTGGAAATGGAGTGATTCCCACCAAAGAGACAGAGATGAACGGAGGGCCACTGAAAAAGGCCAAGACTGACCAAAAATGACTCCAATTTAAATCCTAAAATAAGGGAAGCCATGCAAAACAAGAGATAGGAGAAGATGTCTAAGAAATGAAAGGGAAAAAAAAAACATGGAAAAATGACCAAAGCAAGCGAAAACCATAAAAGTGAATGGGGTGGCCAGAAGTGCAGGGAAATGGACGGAAGCTTGCCCAATTAATGCTCATTAAAATCGCAAGATTTCGGTCCCTTTCCTGAAAGGAAAGTCTTCCTTTCAGGAAAGGGAACGAAATCTTGAAATCAGAGAACAAAGTCTAACAACCCCTCTGGAAAGGAGATATGACCCAAAACAGCGCAAGCGAAAAAAACCGAGAAAATTTGGAAATGGAGTGATTCCCACCAAAGAGACGGAGATGAACTGACGACCACTGAAAAAGGCCAAGACTGACCAAAAATGACTCCAATTTAAATCCTAAAAGAAGGGAAGCCATGCAAAACAAGAGATAGGAGAAGATGTCTAAGAAATGAAAGGGAAAAAAAAAACATGGAAAAATGACCAAAGCAAGCGAAAACCATAAAAGTGAATGGGGTGGCCAGAAGTGCAGGGAAATGGACGGAAGCTTGCCCAATTAATGCTCCTTAAAATCGCAAGATTTCGTTCCCTTTCCTGAAAGGAAAGTCTTCCTTTCAGGAAAGGGAACGAAATCTTGAAATCAGAGAACAAAGTCTAACAACCCCTCTGGAAAGGAGATATGACCCAAAACAGCGCAAGCGAAAAAAACCGAGAAAATTTGGAAATGGAGTGATTCCCACCAAAGAGACGGAGATGAACTGAGGGCCACTGAAAAAGGCCAAGATTGACCAAAAATGACTCCAATTTAAATCCTAAAAGAAGGGAAGCCATGCAAAACAAGAGATAGGAGAAGATGTCTAAGAAATGAAAGGGAAAAAAAAAACATGGAAAAATGACCAAAGCAAGCGAAAACCATAAAAGTGAATGGGGTGGCCAGAAGTGCAGGGAAATGGACGGAAGCTTGCCCAATTAATGCTCATTAAAATCGCAAGATTTCGTTCCCTTTCCTGAAAGGAAAGTCTTCGTTTCAGGAAAGGGAAGGAAATCTTGAAATCAGAGAACAAAGTCTAACAAGCCCTCTGGAAAGGAGATATGACCCAAAACAGCGCAAGCGAAAAAAACCGAGAAAATTTGGAAATGGAGTGATTCCCACCAAAGAGACAGAGATGAACTGAGGGCCACTGAAAAAGGCCAAGACTGACCAAAAAAGACTCCAATTTAAATCCTAAAATAAGGGAAGCCATGCAAAACAAGAGATAGGAGAAGATGTTTAAGAAATGAAAGGGGAAAAAAAAAACATGGAAAAATGACCAAAGCAAGCGAAAACCATAAAAGTGAATGGGGTGGCCAGAAGTGCAGGGAAATGGACGGAAGCTTGCCCAATTAATGCTCATTAAAATCGCAAGATTTCGTTCCCTTTCCTGAAAGGAAAGTCTTCCTTTCAGGAAAGGGAACGAAATCTTGAAATCAGAGAACAAAGTCTAACAAGCCCTCTGGAAAGGAGATATGACCCAAAACAGCGCAAGCGAAAAAAACCGAGAAAATTTGGAAATGGAGTGATTCCCACCAAAGAGACGGAGATGAACTGAGGACCACTGAAAAAGGCCAAGACTGACCAAAAAAGACTCCAATTTAAATCCTAAAAGAAGGGAAGCCATGCAAAACAAGAGATAGGAGAAGATGTTTAAGAAATGAAAGGGAAAAAAAAAAAACATGGAAAAATGACCAAAGCAAGCGAAAACCATAAAAGTGAATGGGGTGGCCAGAAGTGCAGGGAAATGGACGGAAGCTTGCCCAATTAATGCTCATTAAAATCGCAAGATTTCGTTCCCTTTCCTGAAAGGAAAGTCTTCCTTTCAGGAAAGGGAACGAAATCTTGAAATCAGAGAACAAAGTCTAACAAGCCCTCTGGAAAGGAGATATGACCCAAAACAGCGCAAGCGAAAAAAACCGAGAAAATTTGGAAATGGAGTGATTCCCACCAAAGAGACGGAGATGAACTGAGGACCACTGAAAAAGGCCAAGACTGACCAAAAATGACTCCAATTTAAATCCTAAAAGAAGGGAAGCCATGCAAAACAAGAGATAGGAGAAGATGTCTAAGAAATGAAAGGGAAAAAAAAAAAACATGGAAAAATGACCAAAGCAAGCGAAAACCATAAAAGTGAATGGGGTGGCCAGAAGTGCAGGGAAATGGACGGAAGCTTGCCCAATTAATGCTCATTAAAATCGCAAGATTTCGTTCCCTTTCCTGAAAGGAAAGTCTTCCTTTCAGGAAAGGGAACGAAATCTTGAAATAAGAGAACAAAGTCTAACAACCCCTCTGGAAAGGAGATAAGACCCAAAACAGAGCAAGCGAAAAAAACCGAGAAAATTTGGAAATGGAGTGATTCCCACCAAAGAGACGGAGATGAACTGAGGGCCACTGAAAAAGGCCAAGACTGACCAAAAATGCCTCCAATTTATATCCTAAAATAAGGGAAGCCATGCTAAACAAGAGATAGGAGAAGATGTCTAAGAAATGAAAGTGAAAAAAAAAAACATGGAAAAATGACCAAAGCAAGCGAAAACCATAAAAGTGAATGGGGTGGCCAGAAGTGCAGGGAAATGGACGGAAGCTTGCCCAATTAATGCTCATTAAAATCGCAAGATTTCATTCCCTTTCCTGAAAGGAAAGTCTTCCTTTCAGGAAAGGGAATGAAATCTTGAAATCAGAGAACAAAGTCTAACAAGCCCTCTGGAAAGGAGATAAGACCCAAAACAGCGCAAGCGAAAAAAACCGAGAAAATTTGGAAATGGAGTGATTCCCAGCAAATAGACTGAGATGAAAAAGGCCAAGACTGACCAAAAATGACTCCAATTTAAATCCTAAAATAAGGGAAGCCATGCAAAACAAGAGATAGGAGAAGATGTCTAAGAAATGAAAGGGAAAAAAAAAGCATGGAAAAATGACCAAAGCAAGCGAAAACCATAAAAGTGAATGGGGTGGCCAGAAGTGCAGGGAAATGGACGGAAGCTTGCCCAATTAATGCTCATTAAAATCGCAAGATTTCGGTCCCTTTCCTGAAAGGAAAGTCTTCCTTTCAGGAAAGGGAACGAAATCTTGAAATCAGAGAACAAAGTCTAACAAGCCCTCTGGAAAGGAGATATGACCCAAAACAGCGCAAGCGAAAAAAAACGAGAAAATTTGGAAATGGAGTGATTCCCACCAAAGAGACGGAGATGAACTGAGGGCCACTGAAAAAGGCCAAGACTTAGCAAAAAAGACTCCAATTTAAATCCTAAAATAAGGGAAGCCATGCAAAACAAGAGATAGGAGAAGATGTCTAAGAAATGAAAGGGAAGAAAAAAACATGGAAAAATGACCAAAGCAAGCGAAAACCATAAAAGTGAATGGGGTGGCCAGAAGTGCAGGGAAATGGACGGAAGCTTGCCCAATTAATGCTCATTAAAATCGCAAGATTTCGGTCCCTTTCCTGAAAGGAAAGTCTTCCTTTCAGGAAAGGGAACGAAATCTTGAAATCAGAGAACAAAGTCTAACAAGCCCTCTGGAAAGGAGATATGACCCAAAACAGCGCAAGCGAAAAAAACCGAGAAAATTTGGAAATGGAGTGATTCCCACCAAAGAGACGGAGATGAACTGAGGGCCACTGAAAAAGGCCAAGACTGACCAAAAATGACTCCAATTTAAATCCTAAAATAAGGGAAGCCATGCAAAACAAGAGATAGGAGAAGATGTCTAAGAAATGAAAGGGAAGAAAAAAACATGGAAAAATGACCAAAGCAAGCGAAAACCATAAAAGTGAATGGGGTGGCCAGAAGTGCAGGGAAATGGACGGAAGCTTGCCCAATTAATGCTCATTAAAATCGCAAGATTTCGGTCCCTTTCCTGAAAGGAAAGCCTTCCTTTCAGGAAAGGGAACGAAATCTTGAAATCAGAGAACAAAGTCTAACAAGCCCTCTGGAAAAGAGATATGACCCAAAACAGCGCAAGCGAAAAAAACCGAGAAAATTTGGAAATGGAGTGATTCCCACCAAAGAGACGGAGATGAACTGAGGGCCACTGAAAAAGGCCAAGACTGACCAAAAATGACTCCAATTTAAATCCTAAAAGAAGGGAAGCCATGCAAAACAAAAGATAGGAGAAGATGTTTAAGAAATGAAAGGGAAAAAAAAAAAACATGGAAAAATGACCAAAGCAAGCGAAAACCATAAAAGTGAATGGGGTGGCCAGAAGTGCAGGGAAATGGACGGACGCTTGCCCAATTAATGCTCATTAAAATCGCAAGATTTCGTTCCCTTTCCTGAAAGGAAAGTCTTTCTTTCAGGAAAGGGAACGAAATCTTGAAATCAGAGAACAAAGTCTAACAACCCCTCTGGAAAAAAGATATGACCCAAAACAGCGCAAGCGAAAAAAACCGAGAAAATTTGGAAATGGAGTGATTCCCAGCAAATAGACTGAGATGAAAAAGGCCAAGACTGACACAAAAATGATTCAAATTTAAATTCTAAAAGAAGGGAAGCCATGCAAAACAAGAGATAGGAGAAGATGTCTAAGAAATGAAAGGGAAAAAAAAAACATGGAAAAATGACCAAAGCAAGCGAAAACCATAAAAGTGAATGGGGTGGCCAGAAGTGCAGGGAAATGGACGGAAGCTTGCCCAATTAATGCTCATTAAAATCGCAAGATTTCGGTCCCTTTCCTGAAAGGAAAGTCTTCCTTTCAGGAAAGGGAACGAAATCTTGAAATCAGAGAACAAAGTCTAACAAGCCCTCTGGAAAGGAGATATGACCCAAAACAGCGCAAGCAAAAAAAACCGAGAAAATTTGGAAATGGAGTGATTCCCACCAAAGAGACGGAGATGAACTGAGGGCCACTGAAAAAGGCCAAGACTGACCAAAAATGACTCCAATTTAAATCCTAAAATAAGGGAAGCCATGCAAAATAAGAGATAGGAGAAGATGTCTAAGAAATGAAAGGGAAAAAAAAACATGGAAAAATGACCAAAGCAAGCGAAAACCATAAAAGTGAATGGGGTGGCCAGAAGTGCAGGGAAATGGACGGAAGCTTGCCCAATTAATGCTCATTAAAATCGCAAGATTTCGTTCCCTTTCCTGAAAGGAAAGTCTTCCTTTCAGGAAAGGGAACGAAATCTTGAAATCAGAGAACAAAGTCTAACAAGCCCTCTGGAAAGGAGATAAGACCCAAAACAGCGCAAGCGAAAAAAACCAAGAAAATTTGGAAATGGAGTGATTCCCACCAAAGAGACGGAGATGAACTGAGGGCCACTGAAAAAGGCCAAGACTGACCAAAAATGACTCCAATTTAAATCCTAAAAGAAGGGAAGCCATGCAAAACAAGAGATAGGAGAAGATGTCTAAGAAATGAAAGGGAAAAAAAAACATGGAAAAATGACCAAAGCAAGCGAAAACCATAAAAGTGAATGAGGTGGCCAGAAGTGCAGGGAAATGGACGGAAGCTTGCCCAATTAATGCTCATTAAAATCGCAAGATTTCGTTCCCTTTCCTGAAAGGAAAGTCTTCCTTTCAGGAAAGGGAACGAAATCTTGAAATCAGAGAACAAAGTCTAACAAGCCCTCTGGAAAGGAGATATGACCCAAAACAGCGCAAGCGAAAAAAACCGAGAAAATTTGGAAATGGAGTGATTCCCACCAAAGAGACGGAGATGAACTGAGGACCACTGAAAAAGGCCAAGACTGACCAAAAAAGACTCCAATTTAAATCCTAAAAGAAGGGAAGCCATGCAAAACAAGAGATAGGAGAAGATGTTTAAAAAATGAAAGGGAAAAAAAAAACATGGAAAAATGACCAAAGCAAGCGAAAACCATAAAAGTGAATGGGGTGGCCAGAAGTGCAGGGAAATGGACGGAAGCTTGCCCAATTAATGCTCATTAAAATCGCAAGATTTCGTTCCCTTTCCTGAAAGGAAAGTCTTCCTTTCAGGAAAGGGAACGAAATCTTGAAATCAGAGAACAAAGTCTAACAAGCCCTCTGGAAAGGAGATATGACCCAAAAGAGCGCAAGCGAAAAAAATGAGAAAATTTGGAAATGGAGTGATTCCCACCAAAGAGACAGAGATGAACGGAGGGCCACTGAAAAAGGCCAAGACTGACCAAAAATGACTCCAATTTAAATCCTAAAATAAGGGAAGCCATGCAAAACAAGAGATAGGAGAAGATGTCTAAGAAATGAAAGGGAAAAAAAAAACATGGAAAAATGACCAAAGCAAGCGAAAACCATAAAAGTGAATGGGGTGGCCAGAAGTGCAGGGAAATGGACGGAAGCTTGCCCAATTAATGCTCATTAAAATCGCAAGATTTCGTTCCCTTTCCTGAAAGGAAAGTCTTCCTTTCAGGAAAGGGAACGAAATCTTGAAATCAGAGAACAAAGTCTAACAAGCCCTCTGGAAAGGAGATATGACCCAAAACAGCGCAAGCGAAAAAAACCGAGAAAATTTGGAAATGGAGTGATTCCCACCAAAGAGACGGAGATGAACTGACGACCACTGAAAAAGGCCAAGACTGACCAAAAATGACTCCAATTTAAATCCTAAAATAAGGGAAGCCATGCAAAACAAGAGATAGGAGAAGATGTCTAAGAAATGAAAGGGAAAAAAAAACATGGAAAAATGACCAAAGCAAGCGAAAACCATAAAAGTGAATGGGGTGGCCAGAAGTGCAGGGAAATGGACGGAAGCTTGCCCAATTAATGCTCATTAAAATCGCAAGATTTCGTTCCCTTTCCTGAAAGGAAAGTCTTCCTTTCAGGAAAGGGAACGAAATCTTGAAATCAGAGAACAAAGTCTAACAACCCCTCTGGAAAGGAGATATGACCCAAAACAGCGCAAGCGAAAAAAACCGAGAAAATTTGGAAATGGAGTGATTCCCACCAAAGAGACGGAGATGAACTGAGGGCCACTGAAAAAGGCCAAGACTGACCAAAAATGACTCCAATTTAAATCCCAAAATAAGGGAAGCCATGCAAAACAAGAGATAGGAGAAGATGTCTAAGAAATGAAAGGGAAGAAAAAAACATGGAAAAATGACCAAAGCAAGCGAAAACCATAAAAGTGAATGGGGTGGCCAGAAGTGCAGGGAAATGGACGGAAGCTTGCCCAATTAATGCTCATTAAAATCGCAAGATTTCGTTCCCTTTCCTGAAAGGAAAGTCTTCCTTTCAGGAAAGGGAACGAAATCTTGAAATCAGAGAACAAAGTCTAACAAGCCCTCTGGAAAAGAGATATGACCCAAAACAGCGCAAGCGAAAAAAAACGAGAAAATTTGGAAATGGAGTGATTCCCACCAAAGAGACGGAGATGAACTGAGGGCCACTGAAAAAGGCCAAGACTGACCAAAAATGACTCCAATTTAAATCCTAAAATAAGGGAAGCCATGCAAAACAAAAGATAGGAGAAGATGTTTAAGAAATGAAAGGGAAAAAAAAAAAAACATGGAAAAATGACCAAAGCAAGCGAAAACCATAAAAGTGAATGGGGTGGCCAGAAGTGCAGGGAAATGGACGGAAGCTTGCCCAATTAATGCTCATTAAAATCGCAAGATTTCGTTCCCTTTCCTGAAAGGAAAGTCTTTCTTTCAGGAAAGGGAACGAAATCTTGAAATCAGAGAACAAAGTCTAACAACCCCTCTGGAAAAAAGATATGACCCAAAACAGCGCAAGCGAAAAAAACCGAGAAAATTTGGAAATGGAGTGATTCCCAGCAAATAGACTGAGATGAAAAAGGCCAAGACTGACACAAAAATGATTCAAATTTAAATTCTAAAAGAAGGGAAGCCATGCAAAACAAGAGATAGGAGAAGATGTCTAAGAAATGAAAGGGAAAAAAAAAACATGGAAAAATGACCAAAGCAAGCGAAAACCATAAAAGTGAATGGGGTGGCCAGAAGTGCAGGGAAATGGACGGAAGCTTGCCCAATTAATGCTCATTAAAATCGCAAGATTTCGTTCCCTTTCCTGAAAGGAAAGTCTTCCTTTCAGGAAAGGGAACGAAATCTTGAAATCAGAGAACAAAGTCTAACAAGCCCTCTGGAAAGGAGATATGACCCAAAACAGCGCAAGCAAAAAAAAACCGAGAAAATTTGGAAATGGAGTGATTCCCACCAAAGAGACGGAGATGAACTGAGGGCCACTGAAAAAGGCCAAGACTGACCAAAAATGACTCCAATTTAAATCCTAAAATAAGGGAAGCCATGCAAAACAAGAGATAGGAGAAGATGTCTAAGAAATGAAAGGGAAAAAAAAAAAACATGGAAAAATGACCAAAGCAAGCGAAAACCATAAAAGTGAATGGGGTGGCCAGAAGTGCAGGGAAATGGACGGAAGCTTGCCCAATTAATGCTCATTAAAATCGCAAGATTTCGTTCCCTTTCCTGAAAGGAAAGTCTTCCTTTCAGGAAAGGGAACGAAATCTTGAAATCAGAGAACAAAGTCTAACAAGCCCTCTGGAAAGGAGATATGACCCAAAACAGCGCAAGCGAAAAAAACCGAGAAAATTTGGAAATGGAGTGATTCCCACCAAAGAGACGGAGATGAACTGAGGGCCACTGAAAAAGGCCAAGACTGACCAAAAATGACTCCAATTTAAATCCTAAAAGAAGGGAAGCCATGCAAAACAAGAGATAGGAGAAGATGTCTAAGAAATGAAAGGGAAAAAAAAACATGGAAAAATGACCAAAGCAAGCGAAAACCATAAAAGTGAATGAGGTGGCCAGAAGTGCAGGGAAATGGACGGAAGCTTGCCCAATTAATGCTCATTAAAATCGCAAGATTTCGTTCCCTTTCCTGAAAGGAAAGTCTTCCTTTCAGGAAAGGGAACGAAATCTTGAAATCAGAGAACAAAGTCTAACAAGCCCTCTGGAAAGGAGATATGACCCAAAACAGCGCAAGCGAAAAAAACCGAGAAAATTTGGAAATGGAGTGATTCCCACCAAAGAGACGGAGATGAACTGAGGACCACTGAAAAAGGCCAAGACTGACCAAAAATGACTCCAATTTAAATCCTAAAAGAAGGGAAGCCATGCAAAACAAGAGATAGGAGAAGATGTTTAAAAAATGAAAGGGAAAAAAAAAACATGGAAAAATGACCAAAGCAAGCGAAAACCATAAAAGTGAATGGGGTGGCCAGAAGTGCAGGGAAATGGACGGAAGCTTGCCCAATTAATGCTCATTAAAATCGCAAGATTTCGTTCCCTTTCCTGAAAGGAAAGTCTTCCTTTCAGGAAAGGGAACGAAATCTTGAAATCAGAGAACAAAGTCTAACAAGCCCTCTGGAAAGGAGATATGACCCAAAAGAGCGCAAGCGAAAAAAATGAGAAAATTTGGAAATGGAGTGATTCCCACCAAAGAGACAGAGATGAACGGAGGGCCACTGAAAAAGGCCAAGACTGACCAAAAATGACTCCAATTTAAATCCTAAAATAAGGGAAGCCATGCAAAACAAGAGATAGGAGAAGATGTCTAAGAAATGAAAGGGAAAAAAAAAACATGGAAAAATGACCAAAGCAAGCGAAAACCATAAAAGTGAATGGGGTGGCCAGAAGTGCAGGGAAATGGACGGAAGCTTGCCCAATTAATGCTCATTAAAATCGCAAGATTTCGGTCCCTTTCCTGAAAGGAAAGTCTTCCTTTCAGGAAAGGGAACGAAATCTTGAAATCAGAGAACAAAGTCTAACAAGCCCTCTGGAAAGGAGATATGACCCAAAACAGCGCAAGCGAAAAAAAACGAGAAAATTTGGAAATGGAGTGATTCCCACCAAAGAGACGGAGATGAACTGAGGGCCACTGAAAAAGGCCAAGACTTAGCAAAAAAGACTCCAATTTAAATCCTAAAATAAGGGAAGCCATGCAAAACAAGAGATAGGAGAAGATGTCTAAGAAATGAAAGGGAAGAAAAAAACATGGAAAAATGACCAAAGCAAGCGAAAACCATAAAAGTGAATGGGGTGGCCAGAAGTGCAGGGAAATGGACGGAAGCTTGCCCAATTAATGCTCATTAAAATCGCAAGATTTCGGTCCCTTTCCTGAAAGGAAAGTCTTCCTTTCAGGAAAGGGAACGAAATCTTGAAATCAGAGAACAAAGTCTAACAAGCCCTCTGGAAAGGAGATATGACCCAAAACAGCGCAAGCGAAAAAAACCGAGAAAATTTGGAAATGGAGTGATTCCCACCAAAGAGACGGAGATGAACTGAGGGCCACTGAAAAAGGCCAAGACTGACCAAAAATGACTCCAATTTAAATCCTAAAATAAGGGAAGCCATGCAAAACAAGAGATAGGAGAAGATGTCTAAGAAATGAAAGGGAAGAAAAAAACATGGAAAAATGACCAAAGCAAGCGAAAACCATAAAAGTGAATGGGGTGGCCAGAAGTGCAGGGAAATGGACGGAAGCTTGCCCAATTAATGCTCATTAAAATCGCAAGATTTCGGTCCCTTTCCTGAAAGGAAAGCCTTCCTTTCAGGAAAGGGAACGAAATCTTGAAATCAGAGAACAAAGTCTAACAAGCCCTCTGGAAAAGAGATATGACCCAAAACAGCGCAAGCGAAAAAAACCGAGAAAATTTGGAAATGGAGTGATTCCCACCAAAGAGACGGAGATGAACTGAGGGCCACTGAAAAAGGCCAAGACTGACCAAAAATGACTCCAATTTAAATCCTAAAAGAAGGGAAGCCATGCAAAACAAAAGATAGGAGAAGATGTTTAAGAAATGAAAGGGAAAAAAAAAAAACATGGAAAAATGACCAAACCAAGCGAAAACCATAAAAGTGAATGGGGTGGCCAGAAGTGCAGGGAAATGGACGGACGCTTGCCCAATTAATGCTCATTAAAATCGCAAGATTTCGTTCCCTTTCCTGAAAGGAAAGTCTTTCTTTCAGGAAAGGGAACGAAATCTTGAAATCAGAGAACAAAGTCTAACAACCCCTCTGGAAAAAAGATATGACCCAAAACAGCGCAAGCGAAAAAAACCGAGAAAATTTGGAAATGGAGTGATTCCCAGCAAATAGACTGAGATGAAAAAGGCCAAGACTGACACAAAAATGATTCAAATTTAAATTCTAAAAGAAGGGAAGCCATGCAAAACAAGAGATAGGAGAAGATGTCTAAGAAATGAAAGGGAAAAAAAAAACATGGAAAAATGACCAAAGCAAGCGAAAACCATAAAAGTGAATGGGGTGGCCAGAAGTGCAGGGAAATGGACGGAAGCTTGCCCAATTAATGCTCATTAAAATCGCAAGATTTCGGTCCCTTTCCTGAAAGGAAAGTCTTCCTTTCAGGAAAGGGAACGAAATCTTGAAATCAGAGAACAAAGTCTAACAAGCCCTCTGGAAAGGAGATAAGACCCAAAACAGCGCAAGCGAAAAAAACCAAGAAAATTTGGAAATGGAGTGATTCCCACCAAAGAGACGGAGATGAACTGAGGGCCACTGAAAAAGGCCAAGACTGACCAAAAATGACTCCAATTTAAATCCTAAAAGAAGGGAAGCCATGCAAAACAAGAGATAGGAGAAGATGTCTAAGAAATGAAAGGGAAAAAAAAACATGGAAAAATGACCAAAGCAAGCGAAAACCATAAAAGTGAATGAGGTGGCCAGAAGTGCAGGGAAATGGACGGAAGCTTGCCCAATTAATGCTCATTAAAATCGCAAGATTTCGTTCCCTTTCCTGAAAGGAAAGTCTTCCTTTCAGGAAAGGGAACGAAATCTTGAAATCAGAGAACAAAGTCTAACAAGCCCTCTGGAAAGGAGATATGACCCAAAACAGCGCAAGCGAAAAAAACCGAGAAAATTTGGAAATGGAGTGATTCCCACCAAAGAGACGGAGATGAACTGAGGACCACTGAAAAAGGCCAAGACTGACCAAAAAAGACTCCAATTTAAATCCTAAAAGAAGGGAAGCCATGCAAAACAAGAGATAGGAGAAGATGTTTAAAAAATGAAAGGGAAAAAAAAAACATGGAAAAATGACCAAAGCAAGCGAAAACCATAAAAGTGAATGGGGTGGCCAGAAGTGCAGGGAAATGGACGGAAGCTTGCCCAATTAATGCTCATTAAAATCGCAAGATTTCGTTCCCTTTCCTGAAAGGAAAGTCTTCCTTTCAGGAAAGGGAACGAAATCTTGAAATCAGAGAACAAAGTCTAACAAGCCCTCTGGAAAGGAGATATGACCCAAAAGAGCGCAAGCGAAAAAAATGAGAAAATTTGGAAATGGAGTGATTCCCACCAAAGAGACAGAGATGAACGGAGGGCCACTGAAAAAGGCCAAGACTGACCAAAAATGACTCCAATTTAAATCCTAAAATAAGGGAAGCCATGCAAAACAAGAGATAGGAGAAGATGTCTAAGAAATGAAAGGGAAAAAAAAAACATGGAAAAATGACCAAAGCAAGCGAAAACCATAAAAGTGAATGGGGTGGCCAGAAGTGCAGGGAAATGGACGGAAGCTTGCCCAATTAATGCTCATTAAAATCGCAAGATTTCGTTCCCTTTCCTGAAAGGAAAGTCTTCCTTTCAGGAAAGGGAACGAAATCTTGAAATCAGAGAACAAAGTCTAACAAGCCCTCTGGAAAGGAGATATGACCCAAAACAGCGCAAGCGAAAAAAACCGAGAAAATTTGGAAATGGAGTGATTCCCACCAAAGAGACGGAGATGAACTGACGACCACTGAAAAAGGCCAAGACTGACCAAAAATGACTCCAATTTAAATCCTAAAATAAGGGAAGCCATGCAAAACAAGAGATAGGAGAAGATGTCTAAGAAATGAAAGGGAAAAAAAAAACATGGAAAAATGACCAAAGCAAGCGAAAACCATAAAAGTGAATGGGGTGGCCAGAAGTGCAGGGAAATGGACGGAAGCTTGCCCAATTAATGCTCATTAAAATCGCAAGATTTCGGTCCCTTTCCTGAAAGGAAAGTCTTCCTTTCAGGAAAGGGAACGAAATCTTGAAATCAGAGAACAAAGTCTAACAAGCCCTCTGGAAAGGAGATATGACCCAAAACAGCGCAAGCGAAAAAAACCGAGAAAATTTGGAAATGGAGTGATTCCCACCAAAGAGACGGAGATGAACTGAGGGCCACTGAAAAAGGCCAAGACTGACCAAAAATGACTCCAATTTAAATCCTAAAATAAGGGAAGCCATGCAAAACAAGAGATAGGAGAAGATGTCTAAGAAATGAAAGGGAAAAAAAAAAACATGGAAAAATGACCAAAGCAAGCGAAAACCATAAAAGTGAATGGGGTGGCCAGAAGTGCAGGGAAATGGACGGAAGCTTGCCCAATTAATGCTCATTAAAATCGCAAGATTTCGTTCCCTTTCCTGAAAGGAAAGTCTTCCTTTCAGGAAAGGGAACGAAATCTTGAAATCAGAGAACAAAGTCTAACAAGCCCTCTGGAAAGGAGATATGACCCAAAACAGCGCAAGCGAAAAAAACCGAGAAAATTTGGAAATGGAGTGATTCCCACCAAAGAGACGGAGATGAACTGAGGGCCACTGAAAAAGGCCAAGACTGACCAAAAATGACTCCAATTTAAATCCTAAAAGAAGGGAAGCCATGCAAAACAAGAGATAGGAGAAGATGTCTAAGAAATGAAAGGGAAGAAAAAAACATGGAAAAATGACCAAAGCAAGCGAAAACCATAAAAGTGAATGAGGTGGCCAGAAGTGCAGGGAAATGGACGGAAGCTTGCCCAATTAATGCTCATTAAAATCGCAAGATTTCGTTCCCTTTCCTGAAAGGAAAGTCTTCCTTTCAGGAAAGGGAACGAAATCTTGAAATCAGAGAACAAAGTCTAACAACCCCTCTGGAAAGGAGATATGACCCAAAACAGCGCAAGCGAAAAAAACCGAGAAAATTTGGAAATGGAGTGATTCCCACCAAAGAGACGGAGATGAACTGACGACCACTGAAAAAGGCCAAGACTGACCAAAAATGACTCCAATTTAAATCCTAAAATAAGGGAAGCCATGCAAAACAAGAGATAGGAGAAGATGTCTAAGAAATGAAAGGGAAAAAAAAAACATGGAAAAATGACCAAAGCAAGCGAAAACCATAAAAGTGAATGGGGTGGCCAGAAGTGCAGGGAAATGGACGGAAGCTTGCCCAATTAATGCTCATTAAAATCGCAAGATTTCGTTCCCTTTCCTGAAAGGAAAGTCTTCCTTTCAGGAAAGGGAACGAAATCTTGAAATCAGAGAACAAAGTCTAACAAGCCCTCTGGAAAGGAGATATGACCCAAAACAGCGCAAGCGAAAAAAACCGAGAAAATTTGGAAATGGAGTGATTCCCAGCAAATAGACTGAGATGAAAAAGGCCAAGACTGACCAAAAAAGACTCCAATTCAAATCCTAAAATAAGGGAAGCCATGCAAAACAAGAGATAGGAGAAGATGTCTAAGAAATGAAAGGGGAAAAAAAAAACATGGAAAAATGACCAAAGCAAGCGAAAACCATAAAAGTGAATGGGGTGGCCAGAAGTGCAGGGAAATGGACGGAAGCTTGCCCAATTAATGCTCATTAAAATTGCAAGATTTCGGTCCCTTTCCTGAAAGGAAAGTCTTCCTTTCAGGAAAGGGAACGAAATCTTGAAATCAGAGAACAAAGTCTAACAAGCCCTCTGGAAAGGAGATATGACCCAAAACAGCGCAAGCAAAAAAAACCGAGAAAATTTGGAAATGGAGTGATTCCCACCAAAGAGACGGAGATGAACTGAGTGCCACTGAAAAAGGCCAAGACTGACCAAAAATGACTCCAATTTAAATCCTAAAATAAGGGAAGCCATGCAAAACAAGAGATAGGAGAAGATGTCTAAGAAATGAAAGGGAAGAAAAAAACATGGAAAAATGACCAAAGCAAGCGAAAACCATAAAAGTGAATGGGGTGGCCAGAAGTGCAGGGAAATGGACGGAAGCTTGCCCAATTAATGCTCATTAAAATCGCAAGATTTCGTTCCCTTTCCTGAAAGGAAAGTCTTCCTTTCAGGAAAGGGAACGAAATCTTGAAATCAGAGAACAAAGTCTAACAACCCCTCTGGAAAGGAGATATGACCCAAAACAGCGCAAGCGAAAAAAACCGAGAAAATTTGGAAATGGAGTGATTCCCACCAAAGAGACGGAGATGAACTGAGGGCCACTGAAAAAGGCCAAGACTGACCAAAAATGACTCCAATTTAAATCCTAAAAGAAGGGAAGCCATGCAAAACAAGAGATAGGAGAAGATGTCTAAGAAATGAAAGGGAAGAAAAAAACATGGAAAAATGACCAAAGCAAGCGAAAACCATAAAAGTGAATGAGGTGGCCAGAAGTGCAGGGAAATGGACGGAAGCTTGCCCAATTAATGCTCATTAAAATCGCAAGATTTCGTTCCCTTTCCTGAAAGGAAAGTCTTCCTTTCAGGAAAGGGAACGAAATCTTGAAATCAGAGAACAAAGTCTAACAACCCCTCTGGAAAGGAGATATGACCCAAAACAGCGCAAGCGAAAAAAACCGAGAAAATTTGGAAATGGAGTGATTCCCACCAAAGAGACGGAGATGAACTGACGACCACTGAAAAAGGCCAAGACTGACCAAAAATGACTCCAATTTAAATCCTAAAATAAGGGAAGCCATGCAAAACAAGAGATAGGAGAAGATGTCTAAGAAATGAAAGGGAAAAAAAAAACATGGAAAAATGACCAAAGCAAGCGAAAACCATAAAAGTGAATGGGGTGGCCAGAAGTGCAGGGAAATGGACGGAAGCTTGCCCAATTAATGCTCATTAAAATCGCAAGATTTCGTTCCCTTTCCTGAAAGGAAAGTCTTCCTTTCAGGAAAGGGAACGAAATCTTGAAATCAGAGAACAAAGTCTAACAACCCCTCTGGAAAGGAGATATGACCCAAAACAGCGCAAGCGAAAAAAACCGAGAAAATTTGGAAATGGAGTGATTCCCAGCAAATAGACTGAGATGAAAAAGGCCAAGACTGACCAAAAAAGACTCCAATTCAAATCCTAAAATAAGGGAAGCCATGCAAAACAAGAGATAGGAGAAGATGTCTAAGAAATGAAAGGGGAAAAAAAAAAACATGGAAAAATGACCAAAGCAAGCGAAAACCATAAAAGTGAATGGGGTGGCCAGAAGTGCAGGGAAATGGACGGAAGCTTGCCCAATTAATGCTCATTAAAATTGCAAGATTTCGGTCCCTTTCCTGAAAGGAAAGTCTTCCTTTCAGGAAAGGGAACGAAATCTTGAAATCAGAGAACAAAGTCTAACAAGCCCTCTGGAAAGGAGATATGACCCAAAACAGCGCAAGCAAAAAAAACCGAGAAAATTTGGAAATGGAGTGATTCCCACCAAAGAGACGGAGATGAACTGAGTGCCACTGAAAAAGGCCAAGACTGACCAAAAATGACTCCAATTTAAATCCTAAAATAAGGGAAGCCATGCAAAACAAGAGATAGGAGAAGATGTCTAAGAAATGAAAGGGAAGAAAAAAACATGGAAAAATGACCAAAGCAAGCGAAAACCATAAAAGTGAATGGGGTGGCCAGAAGTGCAGGGAAATGGACGGAAGCTTGCCCAATTAATGCTCATTAAAATCGCAAGATTTCGTTCCCTTTCCTGAAAGGAAAGTCTTCCTTTCAGGAAAGGGAACGAAATCTTGAAATCAGAGAACAAAGTCTAACAACCCCTCTGGAAAGGAGATATGACCCAAAACAGCGCAAGCGAAAAAAACCGAGAAAATTTGGAAATGGAGTGATTCCCACCAAAGAGACGGAGATGAACTGACGACCACTGAAAAAGGCCAAGACTGACCAAAAATGACTCCAATTTAAATCCTAAAATAAGGGAAGCCATGCAAAACAAGAGATAGGAGAAGATGTCTAAGAAATGAAAGGGAAAAAAAAAACATGGAAAAATGACCAAAGCAAGCGAAAACCATAAAAGTGAATGGGGTGGCCAGAAGTGCAGGGAAATGGACGGAAGCTTGCCCAATTAATGCTCCTTAAAATCGCAAGATTTCGTTCCCTTTCCTGAAAGGAAAGTCTTCCTTTCAGGAAAGGGAACGAAATCTTGAAATCAGAGAACAAAGTCTAACAAGCCCTCTGGAAAGGAGATATGACCCAAAAGAGCGCAAGCGAAAAAAATGAGAAAATTTGGAAATGGAGTGATTCCCACCAAAGAGACAGAGATGAACGGAGGGCCACTGAAAAAGGCCAAGACTGACCAAAAATGACTCCAATTTAAATCCTAAAATAAGGGAAGCCATGCAAAACAAGAGATAGGAGAAGATGTCTAAGAAATGAAAGGGAAAAAAAAAACATGGAAAAATGACCAAAGCAAGCGAAAACCATAAAAGTGAATGGGGTGGCCAGAAGTGCAGGGAAATGGACGGAAGCTTGCCCAATTAATGCTCATTAAAATCGCAAGATTTCGGTCCCTTTCCTGAAAGGAAAGTCTTCCTTTCAGGAAAGGGAACGAAATCTTGAAATCAGAGAACAAAGTCTAACAACCCCTCTGGAAAGGAGATATGACCCAAAACAGCGCAAGCGAAAAAAACCGAGAAAATTTGGAAATGGAGTGATTCCCACCAAAGAGACGGAGATGAACTGACGACCACTGAAAAAGGCCAAGACTGACCAAAAATGACTCCAATTTAAATCCTAAAATAAGGGAAGCCATGCAAAACAAGAGATAGGAGAAGATGTCTAAGAAATGAAAGGGAAAAAAAAAACATGGAAAAATGACCAAAGCAAGCGAAAACCATAAAAGTGAATGGGGTGGCCAGAAGTGCAGGGAAATGGACGGAAGCTTGCCCAATTAATGCTCATTAAAATCGCAAGATTTCGTTCCTTTTCCTGAAAGGAAAGTCTTCCTTTCAGGAAAGGGAACGAAATCTTGAAATCAGAGAACAAAGTCTAACAACCCCTCTGGAAAGGAGATATGACCCAAAACAGCGCAAGCGAAAAAAACCGAGAAAATTTGGAAATGGAGTGATTCCCAGCAAATAGACTGAGATGAAAAAGGCCAAGACTGACCAAAAATGACTCCAATTTAAATCCTAAAAGAAGGGAAGCCATGCAAAACAAGAGATAGGAGAAGATGTCTAAGAAATGAAAGGGGAAAAAAAAAACATGGAAAAATGACCAAAGCAAGCGAAAACCATAAAAGTGAATGGGGTGGCCAGAAGTGCAGGGAAATGGACGGAAGCTTGCCCAATTAATGCTCATTAAAATTGCAAGATTTCGGTCCCTTTCCTGAAAGGAAAGTCTTCGTTTCAGGAAAGGGAACGAAATCTTGAAATCAGAGAACAAAGTCTAACAAGCCCTCTGGAAAGGAGATATGACCCAAAACAGCGCAAGCGAAAAAAACCGAGAAAATTTGGAAATGGAGTGATTCCCACCAAAGAGACGGAGATGAACTGACGACCACTGAAAAAGGCCAAGACTGACCAAAAATGACTCTAATTTAAATCCTAAAATAAGGGAAGCCATGCAAAACAAGAGATAGGAGAAGATGTCTAAGAAATGAAAGGGAAAAAAAAAACATGGAAAAATGACCAAAGCAAGCGAAAACCATAAAAGTGAATGGGGTGGCCAGAAGTGCAGGGAAATGGACGGAAGCTTGCCCAATTAATGCTCATTAAAATCGCAAGATTTCGTTCCCTTTCCTGAAAGGAAAGTCTTCCTTTCAGGAAAGGGAACGAAATCTTGAAATCAGAGATCAAAGTCTAACAAGCCCTCTTGAAAGGAGATATGACCCAAAACAGCGCAAGCGAAAAAAAACGAGAAAATTTGGAAATGGAGTGATTCCCACCAAAGAGACGGAGATGAACTGAGGGCCACTGAAAAAGGCCAAGACTGACCAAAAAAGACTCCAATTTAAATCCTAAAAGAAGGGAAGCCATGCAAAACAAGAGATAGGAGAAGATGTCTAAGAAATGAAAGGGAAAAAAAACCCCTGCAAAAATGACCAAAGCAAGCGAAAACCATAAAAGTGAATGGGGTGGCCAGAAGTGCAGGGAAATGGACGGAAGCTTGCCCAATTAATGCTCATTAAAATCGCAAGATTTCGTTCCCTTTCCTGAAAGGAAAGTCTTCCTTTCAGGAAAGGGAACGAAATCTTGAAATCAGAGAACAAAGTCTAACAAGCCCTCTGGAAAGGAGATATGACCCAAAACAGCGCAAGCGAAAAAAACCGAGAAAATTTGGAAATGGAGTGATTCCCACCAAAGAGACGGAGATGAACTGAGGACCACTGAAAAAGGCCAAGACTGACCAAAAAAGACTCCAATTTAAATCCTAAAAGAAGGGAAGCCATGCAAAACAAGAGATAGGAGAAGATGTTTAAGAAATGAAAGGGAAAAAAAAAAAACATGGAAAAATGACCAAAGCAAGCGAAAACCATAAAAGTGAATGGGGTGGCCAGAAGTGCAGGGAAATGGACGGAAGCTTGCCCAATTAATGCTCATTAAAATCGCAAGATTTCGTTCCCTTTCCTGAAAGGAAAGTCTTCCTTTCAGGAAAGGGAACGAAATCTTGAAATCAGAGAACAAAGTCTAACAAGCCCTCTGGAAAGGAGATATGACCCAAAACAGCGCAAGCGAAAAAAACCGAGAAAATTTGGAAATGGAGTGATTCCCACCAAAGAGACGGAGATGAACTGAGGACCACTGAAAAAGGCCAAGACTGACCAAAAATGACTCCAATTTAAATCCTAAAAGAAGGGAAGCCATGCAAAACAAGAGATAGGAGAAGATGTCTAAGAAATGAAAGGGGAAAAAAAAAACCATGGAAAAATGACCAAAGCAAGCGAAAACCATAAAAGTGAATGGGGTGGCCAGAAGTGCAGGGAAATGGACGGAAGCTTGCCCAATTAATGCTCATTAAAATCGCAAGATTTCGTTCCCTTTCCTGAAAGGAAAGTCTTCCTTTCAGGAAAGGGAACGAAATCTTGAAATAAGAGAACAAAGTCTAACAACCCCTCTGGAAAGGAGATAAGACCCAAAACAGAGCAAGCGAAAAAAACCGAGAAAATTTGGAAATGGAGTGATTCCCACCAAAGAGACGGAGATGAACTGAGGGCCACTGAAAAAGGCCAAGACTGACCAAAAATGCCTCCAATTTATATCCTAAAATAAGGGAAGCCATGCTAAACAAGAGATAGGAGAAGATGTCTAAGAAATGAAAGTGAAAAAAAAAAACATGGAAAAATGACCAAAGCAAGCGAAAACCATAAAAGTGAATGGGGTGGCCAGAAGTGCAGGGAAATGGACGGAAGCTTGCCCAATTAATGCTCATTAAAATCGCAAGATTTCATTCCCTTTCCTGAAAGGAAAGTCTTCCTTTCAGGAAAGGGAATGAAATCTTGAAATCAGAGAACAAAGTCTAACAAGCCCTCTGGAAAGGAGATAAGACCCAAAACAGCGCAAGCGAAAAAAACCGAGAAAATTTGGAAATGGAGTGATTCCCAGCAAATAGACTGAGATGAAAAAGGCCAAGACTGACCAAAAATGATTCCAATTTAAATTCTAAAAGAAGGGAAGCCATGCAAAACAAGAGATAGGAGAAGATGTCTAAGAAATGGAAGGGAAAAAAAAAAACATGGAAAAATGACCAAAGCAAGCGAAAACCATAAAAGTGAATGAGGTGGCCAGAAGTGCAGGGAAATGGACGGAAGCTTGCCCAATTAATGCTCATTAAAATCGCAAGATTTCGTTCCCTTTCCTGAAAGGAAAGTCTTCCTTTCAGGAAAGGGAACGAAATCTTGAAATCAGAGAACAAAGTCTAACAACCCCTCTGGAAAGGAGATATGACCCAAAACAGCGCAAGCGAAAAAAACCGAGAAAATTTGGAAATGGAGTGATTCCCACCAAAGAGACGGAGATGAACTGAGGACCACTGAAAAAGGCCAAGACTGACCAAAAAAGACTCCAATTTAAATCCTAAAAGAAGGGAAGCCATGCAAAACAAGAGATAGGAGAAGATGTTTAAGAAATGAAAGGGAAAAAAAAAAAACATGGAAAAATGACCAAAGCAAGCGAAAACCATAAAAGTGAATGGGGTGGCCAGAAGTGCAGGGAAATGGACGGAAGCTTGCCCAATTAATGCTCATTAAAATCGCAAGATTTCGTTCCCTTTCCTGAAAGGAAAGTCTTCCTTTCAGGAAAGGGAACGAAATCTTGAAATCAGAGAACAAAGTCTAACAAGCCCTCTGGAAAGGAGATATGACCCAAAACAGCGCAAGCGAAAAAAACCGAGAAAATTTGGAAATGGAGTGATTCCCAGCAAATAGACTGAGATGAAAAAGGCCAAGACTGACCAAAAATGATTCAAATTTAAATTCTAAAAGAAGGGAAGCCATGCTAAACAAGAGATAGGAGAAGATGTCTAAGAAATGAAAGTGAAAAAAAAAACATGGAAAAATGACCAAAGCAAGCGAAAACCATAAAAGTGAATGGGGTGGCCAGAAGTGCAGGGAAATGGACGGAAGCTTGCCCAATTAATGCTCATTAAAATCGCAAGATTTCGGTCCCTTCCCTGAAAGGAAAGTCTTCCTTTCAGGAAAGGGAACGAAATCTTGAAATCAGAGAACAAAGTCTAACAAGCCCTCTGGAAAGGAGATATGACCCAAAACAGCGCAAGCGAAAAAAACCGAGAAAATTTGGAAATGGAGTGATTCCCACCAAAGAGACGGAGATGAACTGAGGACCACTGAAAAAGGCCAAGACTGACCAAAAATGACTCCAATTTAAATCCTAAAATAAGGGAAGCCATGCAAAACAAGAGATAGGAGAAGATGTCTAAGAAATGAAAGGGAAAAAAAAAACATGGAAAAATGACCAAAGCAAGCGAAAACCATAAAAGTGAATGGGGTGGCCAGAAGTGCAGGGAAATGGACGGAAGCTTGCCCAATTAATGCTCATTAAAATCGCAAGATTTCGTTCCCTTTCCTGAAAGGAAAGTCTTCCTTTCAGGAAAGGGAACGAAATCTTGAAATCAGAGATCAAAGTCTAACAAGCCCTCTTGAAAGGAGATATGACCCAAAACAGCGCAAGCGAAAAAAAACGAGAAAATTTGGAAATGGAGTGATTCCCACCAAAGAGACGGAGATGAACTGAGGGCCACTGAAAAAGGCCAAGACTGACCAAAAAAGACTCCAATTTAAATCCTAAAAGAAGGGAAGCCATGCAAAACAAGAGATAGGAGAAGATGTCTAAGAAATGAAAGGGAAAAAAAACCCCTGCAAAAATGACCAAAGCAAGCGAAAACCATAAAAGTGAATGGGGTGGCCAGAAGTGCAGGGAAATGGACGGAAGCTTGCCCAATTAATGCTCATTAAAATCGCAAGATTTCGTTCCCTTTCCTGAAAGGAAAGTCTTCCTTTCAGGAAAGGGAACGAAATCTTGAAATCAGAGAACAAAGTCTAACAAGCCCTCTGGAAAGGAGATATGACCCAAAACAGCGCAAGCGAAAAAAACCGAGAAAATTTGGAAATGGAGTGATTCCCACCAAAGAGACGGAGATGAACTGAGGACCACTGAAAAAGGCCAAGACTGACCAAAAAAGACTCCAATTTAAATCCTAAAAGAAGGGAAGCCATGCAAAACAAGAGATAGGAGAAGATGTTTAAGAAATGAAAGGGAAAAAAAAAAAACATGGAAAAATGACCAAAGCAAGCGAAAACCATAAAAGTGAATGGGGTGGCCAGAAGTGCAGGGAAATGGACGGAAGCTTGCCCAATTAATGCTCATTAAAATCGCAAGATTTCGTTCCCTTTCCTGAAAGGAAAGTCTTCCTTTCAGGAAAGGGAACGAAATCTTGAAATCAGAGAACAAAGTCTAACAAGCCCTCTGGAAAGGAGATATGACCCAAAACAGCGCAAGCGAAAAAAACCGAGAAAATTTGGAAATGGAGTGATTCCCACCAAAGAGACGGAGATGAACTGAGGGCCACTGAAAAAGGCCAAGACTGACCAAAAAAGACTCCAATTTAAATCCTAAAATAAGGGAAGCCATGCAAAACAAGAGATAGGAGAAGATGTTTAAGAAATGAAAGGGAAAAAAAAAAAACCTGGAAAAATGACATAAGCAAGCAAAAACCATAAAAGTGAATGGGGTGGCCAGAAGTGCAGGGAAATGGACGGAAGCTTGCCCAATTGATGCTCATTAAAATCGCAAGATTTCGTTCCCTTTCCTGAAAGGAAAGTCTTCCTTTCAGGAAAGGGAACGAAATCTTGAAATAAGAGAACATAGTCTAACAACCCCTCTGGAAAGGAGATAAGACCCAAAACAGAGCAAGCGAAAAAAACCGAGAAAATTTGGAAATGGAGTGATTCCCACCAAAGAGACGGAGATGAACTGAGGGCCACTGAAAAAGGCCAAGACTGACCAAAAATGCCTCCAATTTATATCCTAAAATAAGGGAAGCCATGCTAAACAAGAGATAGGAGAAGATGTCTAAGAAATGAAAGTGAAAAAAAAAACATGGAAAAATGACCAAAGCAAGCGAAAACCATAAAAGTGAATGGGGTGGCCAGAAGTGCAGGGAAATGGACGGAAGCTTGCCCAATTATTGCTCATTAAAATCGCAAGATTTCGTTCCCTTTCCTGAAAGGAAAGTCTTCCTTTCAGGAAAGGGAACGAAATCTTGAAATCAGAGAACAAAGTCTAACAAGCCCTCTGGAAAGGAGATAAGACCCAAAACAGCGCAAGCGAAAAAAAACGAGAAAATTTGGAAATGGAGTGATTCCCAGCAAATAGACTGAGATGAAAAAGGCCAAGACTTAGCAAAAAAGACTCCAATTTAAATCCTAAAATAAGGGAAGCCATGCAAAACAAGAGATAGGAGAAGATGTCTAAGAAATGGAAGGGAAAAAAAAAAACATGGAAAAATGACCAAAGCAAGCGAAAACCATAAAAGTGAATGAGGTGGCCAGAAGTGCACGGAAATGGACGGAAGCTTGCCCAATTAATGCTCATTAAAATCGCAAGATTTCGTTCCCTTTCCTGAAAGGAAAGTCTTCCTTTCAGGAAAGGGAACGAAATCTTGAAATCAGAGAACAAAGTCTAACAACCCCTCTGGAAAGGAGATATGACCCAAAACAGCGCAAGCGAAAAAAACCGAGAAAATTTGGAAATGGAGTGATTCCCACCAAAGAGACGGAGATGAACTGAGGACCACTGAAAAAGGCCAAGACTGACCAAAAAAGACTCCAATTTAAATCCTAAAAGAAGGGAAGCCATGCAAAACAAGAGATAGGAGAAGATGTTTAAGAAATGAAAGGGAAAAAAAAAAAACATGGAAAAATGACCAAAGCAAGCGAAAACCATAAAAGTGAATGGGGTGGCCAGAAGTGCAGGGAAATGGACGGAAGCTTGCCCAATTAATGCTCATTAAAATCGCAAGATTTCGTTCCCTTTCCTGAAAGGAAAGTCTTCCTTTCAGGAAAGGGAACGAAATCTTGAAATCAGAGAACAAAGTCTAACAAGCCCTCTGGAAAGGAGATATGACCCAAAACAGCGCAAGCGAAAAAAACCGAGAAAATTTGGAAATGGAGTGATTCCCACCAAAGAGACGGAGATGAACTGAGGACCACTGAAAAAGGCCAAGACTGACCAAAAATGACTCCAATTTAAATCCTAAAATAAGGGAAGCCATGCAAAACAAGAGATAGGAGAAGATGTCTAAGAAATGAAAGTGAAAAAAAAAACATGGAAAAATGACCAAAGCAAGCGAAAACCATAAAAGTGAATGGGGTGGCCAGAAGTGCAGGGAAATGGACGGAAGCTTGCCCAATTAATGCTCATTAAAATCGCAAGATTTCGTTCCCTTTCCTGAAAGGAAAGTCTTCCTTTCAGGAAAGGGAACGAAATCTTGAAATCAGAGAACAAAGTCTAACAAGCCCTCTGGAAAGGAGATATGACCCAAAACAGCGCAAGCGAAAAAAACCGAGAAAATTTGGAAATGGAGTGATTCCCACCAAAGAGACGGAGATGAACTGAGGGCCACTGAAAAAGGCCAAGACTTAGCAAAAAAGACTCCAATTTAAATCCTAAAATAAGGGAAGCCATGCAAAACAAGAGATAGGAGAAGATGTCTAAGAAATGAAAGGGAAAAAAAAAACATGGAAAAATGACCAAAGCAAGCGAAAACCATAAAAGTGAATGGGGTGGCCAGAAGTGCAGGGAAATGGACGGAAGCTTGCCCAATTAATGCTCATTAAAATCGCAAGATTTCGTTCCCTTTCCTGAAAGGAAAGTCTTCCTTTCAGAAAAGGGAACGAAATCTTGAAATCAGAGATCAAAGTCTAACAAGCCCTCTGGAAAGGAGATATGACCCAAAACAGCGCAAGCGAAAAAAAACGAGAAAATTTGGAAATGGAGTGATTCCCACCAAAGAGACGGAGATGAACTGAGGGCCACTGAAAAAGGCCAAGACTGACCAAAAAAGACTCCAATTTAAATCCTAAAAGAAGGGAAGCCATGCAAAACAAGAGATAGGAGAAGATGTCTAAGAAATGAAAGGGAAAAAAAACCCCTGCAAAAATGACCAAAGCAAGCGAAAACCATAAAAGTGAATGGGGTGGCCAGAAGTGCAGGGAAATGGACGGAAGCTTGCCCAATTAATGCTCATTAAAATCGCAAGATTTCGTTCCCTTTCCTGAAAGGAAAGTCTTCCTTTCAGGAAAGGGAACGAAATCTTGAAATCAGAGAACAAAGTCTAACAACCCCTCTGGAAAGGAGATATGACCCAAAACAGCGCAAGCGAAAAAAACCGAGAAAATTTGGAAATGGAGTGATTCCCACCAAAGAGACGGAGATGAACTGAGGACCACTGAAAAAGGCCAAGACTGACCAAAAAAGACTCCAATTTAAATCCTAAAAGAAGGGAAGCCATGCAAAACAAGAGATAGGAGAAGATGTCTAAGAAATGAAAGGGAAAAAAAAACATGGAAAAATGACCAAAGCAAGCGAAAACCATAAAAGTGAATGGGGTGGTCAGAAGTGCAGGGAAATGGACGGAAGCTTGCCCAATTAATGCTCATTAAAATCGCAAGATTTCGTTCCCTTTCCTGAAAGGAAAGTCTTCCTTTCAGGAAAGGGAACGAAATCTTGAAATCAGAGAACAAAGTCTAACAAGCCCTCTGGAAAGGAGATATGACCCAAAACAGCGCAAGCGAAAAAAACCGAGAAAATTTGGAAATGGAGTGATTCCCAGCAAATAGACTGAGATGAAAAAGGCCAAGACTGACCAAAAATGATTCCAATTTAAATTCTAAAAGAAGGGAAGCCATGCAAAACAAGAGATAGGAGAAGATGTCTAAGAAATGAAAGGGAAAAAAAAAACATGGAAAAATGACCAAAGCAAGCGAAAACCATAAAAGTGAATGGGGTGGCCAGAAGTGCAGGGAAATGGACGGAAGCTTGCCCAATTAATGCTCCTTAAAATCGCAAGATTTCGTTCCCTTTCCTGAAAGGAAAGTCTTCCTTTCAGGAAAGGGAACGAAATCTTGAAATCAGAGAACAAAGTCTAACAACCCCTCTGGAAAGGAGATATGACCCAAAACAGCGCAAGCGAAAAAAACCGAGAAAATTTGGAAATGGAGTGATTCCCACCAAAGAGACGGAGATGAACTGAGGGCCACTGAAAAAGGCCAAGACTGACCAAAAAAGACTCCAATTTAAATCCTAAAAGAAGGGAAGCCATGCAAAACAAGAGATAGGAGAAGATGTCTAATAAATGAAAGGGAAAAAAAACCCCTGCAAAAATGACCAAAGCAAGCGAAAACCATAAAAGTGAATGGGGTGGCCAGAAGTGCAGGGAAATGGACGGAAGCTTGCCCAATTAATGCTCATTAAAATCGCAAGATTTCGTTCCCTTTCCTGAAAGGAAAGTCTTCGTTTCAGGAAAGGGAAGGAAATCTTGAAATCAGAGAACAAAGTCTAACAAGCCCTCTGGAAAGGAGATATGACCCAAAACAGCGCAAGCGAAAAAAACCGAGAAAATTTGGAAATGGAGTGATTCCCACCAAAGAGACAGAGATGAACTGAGGGCCACTGAAAAAGGCCAAGACTGACCAAAAAAGACTCCAATTTAAATCCTAAAATAAGGGAAGCCATGCAAAACAAGAGATAGGAGAAGATGTTTAAGAAATGAAAGGGAAAAAAAAAACATGGAAAAATGACCAAAGCAAGCGAAAACCATAAAAGTGAATGGGGTGGCCAGAAGTGCAGGGAAATGGACGGAAGCTTGCCCAATTAATGCTCATTAAAATCGCAAGATTTCGTTCCCTTTCCTGAAAGGAAAGTCTTCCTTTCAGGAAAGGGAACGAAATCTTGAAATCAGAGAACAAAGTCTAACAAGCCCTCTGGAAAGGAGATATGACCCAAAACAGCGCAAGCGAAAAAAACCGAGAAAATTTGGAAATGGAGTGATTCCCACCAAAGAGACGGAGATGAACTGAGGACCACTGAAAAAGGCCAAGACTGACCAAAAATGACTCCAATTTAAATCCTAAAAGAAGGGAAGCCATGCAAATTAAGAGATAGGAGAAGATGTCTAAGAAATGAAAGGGAAAAAAAAAAACATGGAAAAATGACCAAAGCAAGCGAAAACCATAAAAGTGAATGGGGTGGCCAGAAGTGCAGGGAAATGGACGGAAGCTTGCCCAATTAATGCTCATTAAAATCGCAAGATTTCGTTCCCTTTCCTGAAAGGAAAGTCTTCCTTTCAGGAAAGGGAACGAAATCTTGAAATCAGAGAACAAAGTCTAACAAGCCCTCTGGAAAGGAGATATGACCCAAAACAGCGCAAGCGAAAAAAACCGAGAAAATTTGGAAATGGAGTGATTCCCACCAAAGAGACGGAGATGAACTGAGGGCCACTGAAAAAGGCCAAGACTGACCAAAAAAGACTCCAATTTAAATCCTAAAATAAGGGAAGCCATGCAAAACAAGAGATAGGAGAAGATGTTTAAGAAATGAAAGGGAAAAAAAAAAACCTGGAAAAATGACATAAGCAAGCAAAAACCATAAAAGTGAATGGGGTGGCCAGAAGTGCAGGGAAATGGACGGAAGCTTGCCCAATTAATGCTCCTTAAAATCGCAAGATTTCGTTCCCTTTCCTGAAAGGAAAGTCTTCCTTTCAGGAAAGGGAACGAAATCTTGAAATAAGAGAACAAAGTCTAACAACCCCTCTGGAAAGGAGATAAGACCCAAAACAGAGCAAGCGAAAAAAACCGAGAAAATTTGGAAATGGAGTGATTCCCACCAAAGAGACGGAGATGAACTGAGGGCCACTGAAAAAGGCCAAGACTGACCAAAAATGCCTCCAATTTATATCCTAAAATAAGGGAAGCCATGCAAAACAAGAGATAGGAGAAGATGTCTAAGAAATGAAAGTGAAAAAAAAAACATGGAAAAATGACCAAAGCAAGCGAAAACCATAAAAGTGAATGGGGTGGCCAGAAGTGCAGGGAAATGGACGGAAGCTTGCCCAATTAATGCTCATTAAAATCGCAAGATTTCATTCCCTTTCCTGAAAGGAAAGTCTTCCTTTCAGGAAAGGGAACGAAATCTTGAAATCAGAGAACAAAGTCTAACAAGCCCTCTGGAAAAGAGATAAGACCCAAAACAGCGCAAGCGAAAAAAACCGAGAAAATTTGGAAATGGAGTGATTCCCAGCAAATAGACTGAGATGAAAAAGGCCAAGACTGACCAAAAATGATTCCAATTTAAATTCTAAAAGAAGGGAAGCCATGCAAAACAAGAGATAGGAGAAGATGTCTAAGAAATGGAAGGGAAAAAAAAAAACATGGAAAAATGACCAAAGCAAGCGAAAACCATAAAAGTGAATGAGGTGGCCAGAAGTGCAGGGAAATGCACGGAAGCTTGCCCAATTAATGCTCATTAAAATCGCAAGATTTCGTTCCCTTTCCTGAAAGGAAAGTCTTCCTTTCAGGAAAGGGAACGAAATCTTGAAATCAGAGAACAAAGTCTAACAACCCCTCTGGAAAGGAGATATGACCCAAAACAGCGCAAGCGAAAAAAACCGAGAAAATTTGGAAATGGAGTGATTCCCAGCAAAGAGACGGAGATGAACTGAGGACCACTGAAAAAGGCCAAGACTGACCAAAAATGACTCCAATTTAAATCCTAAAAGAAGGGAAGCCATGCAAAACAAGAGATAGGAGAAGATGTTTAAGAAATGAAAGGGAAAAAAAAAAAACATGGAAAAATGACCAAAGCAAGCGAAAACCATAAAAGTGAATGGGGTGGCCAGAAGTGCAGGGAAATGGACGGAAGCTTGCCCAATTAATGCTCATTAAAATCGCAAGATTTCGTTCCCTTTCCTGAAAGGAAAGTCTTCCTTTCAGGAAAGGGAACGAAATCTTGAAATCAGAGAACAAAGTCTAACAAGCCCTCTGGAAAGGAGATATGACCCAAAACAGCGCAAGCGAAAAAAACCGAGAAAATTTGGAAATGGAGTGATTCCCACCAAAGAGACGGAGATGAACTGAGGACCACTGAAAAAGGCCAAGACTGACCAAAAATGACTCCAATTTAAATCCTAAAAGAAGGGAAGCCATGCAAATTAAGAGATAGGAGAAGATGTCTAAGAAATGAAAGGGAAAAAAAAAAAAACATGGAAAAATGACCAAAGCAAGCGAAAACCATAAAAGTGAATGGGGTGGCCAGAAGTGCAGGGAAATGGACGGAAGCTTGCCCAATTAATGCTCATTAAAATCGCAAGATTTCGTTCCCTTTCCTGAAAGGAAAGTCTTCCTTTCAGGAAAGGGAACGAAATCTTGAAATCAGAGAACAAAGTCTAACAAGCCCTCTGGAAAGGAGATATGACCCAAAACAGCGCAAGCGAAAAAAACCGAGAAAATTTGGAAATGGAGTGATTCCCACCAAAGAGACGGAGATGAACTGAGGGCCACTGAAAAAGGCCAAGACTGACCAAAAAAGACTCCAATTTAAATCCTAAAATAAGGGAAGCCATGCAAAACAAGAGATAGGAGAAGATGTTTAAGAAATGAAAGGGAAAAAAAAAAACCTGGAAAAATGACATAAGCAAGCAAAAACCATAAAAGTGAATGGGGTGGCCAGAAGTGCAGGGAAATGGACGGAAGCTTGCCCAATTAATGCTCCTTAAAATCGCAAGATTTCGTTCCCTTTCCTGAAAGGAAAGTCTTCCTTTCAGGAAAGGGAACGAAATCTTGAAATAAGAGAACAAAGTCTAACAACCCCTCTGGAAAGGAGATAAGACCCAAAACAGAGCAAGCGAAAAAAACCGAGAAAATTTGGAAATGGAGTGATTCCCACCAAAGAGACGGAGATGAACTGAGGGCCACTGAAAAAGGCCAAGACTGACCAAAAATGCCTCCAATTTATATCCTAAAATAAGGGAAGCCATGCAAAACAAGAGATAGGAGAAGATGTCTAAGAAATGAAAGTGAAAAAAAAAACATGGAAAAATGACCAAAGCAAGCGAAAACCATAAAAGTGAATGGGGTGGCCAGAAGTGCAGGGAAATGGACGGAAGCTTGCCCAATTAATGCTCATTAAAATCGCAAGATTTCATTCCCTTTCCTGAAAGGAAAGTCTTCCTTTCAGGAAAGGGAACGAAATCTTGAAATCAGAGAACAAAGTCTAACAAGCCCTCTGGAAAAGAGATAAGACCCAAAACAGCGCAAGCGAAAAAAACCGAGAAAATTTGGAAATGGAGTGATTCCCAGCAAATAGACTGAGATGAAAAAGGCCAAGACTGACCAAAAATGATTCCAATTTAAATTCTAAAAGAAGGGAAGCCATGCAAAACAAGAGATAGGAGAAGATGTCTAAGAAATGGAAGGGAAAAAAAAAAACATGGAAAAATGACCAAAGCAAGCGAAAACCATAAAAGTGAATGAGGTGGCCAGAAGTGCAGGGAAATGCACGGAAGCTTGCCCAATTAATGCTCATTAAAATCGCAAGATTTCGTTCCCTTTCCTGAAAGGAAAGTCTTCCTTTCAGGAAAGGGAACGAAATCTTGAAATCAGAGAACAAAGTCTAACAACCCCTCTGGAAAGGAGATATGACCCAAAACAGCGCAAGCGAAAAAAACCGAGAAAATTTGGAAATGGAGTGATTCCCAGCAAAGAGACGGAGATGAACTGAGGACCACTGAAAAAGGCCAAGACTGACCAAAAATGACTCCAATTTAAATCCTAAAAGAAGGGAAGCCATGCAAAACAAGAGATAGGAGAAGATGTTTAAGAAATGAAAGGGAAAAAAAAAAAACATGGAAAAATGACCAAAGCAAGCGAAAACCATAAAAGTGAATGGGGTGGCCAGAAGTGCAGGGAAATGGACGGAAGCTTGCCCAATTAATGCTCATTAAAATCGCAAGATTTCGTTCCCTTTCTTGAAAGGAAAGTCTTCCTTTCAGGAAAGGGAACGAAATCTTGAAATCAGAGAACAAAGTCTAACAAGCCCTCTGGAAAGGAGATATGACCCAAAACAGCGCAAGCGAAAAAAACCGAGAAAATTTGGAAATGGAGTGATTCCCAGGAAATAGACTGAGATTAAAAAGGCCAAGACTGACCAAAAATGATTCAAATTTAAATTCTAAAAGAAGGGAAGCCATGCTAAACAAGAGATAGGAGAAGATGTCTAAGAAATGAAAGTGAAAAAAAAAACATGGAAAAATGACCAAAGCAAGCGAAAACCATAAAAGTGAATGGGGTGGCCAGAAGTGCAGGGAAATGGACGGAAGCTTGCCCAATTAATGCTCATTAAAATCGCAAGATTTCGGTCCCTTCCCTGAAAGGAAAGTCTTCCTTTCAGGAAAGGGAACGAAATCTTGAAATCAGAGAACAAAGTCTAACAAGCCCTCTGGAAAGGAGATATGACCCAAAACAGCGCAAGCGAAAAAAACCGAGAAAATTTGGAAATGGAGTGATTCCCACCAAAGAGACGGAGATGAACTGAGGGCCACTGAAAAAGGCCAAGACTGACCAAAAATGACTCCAATTTAAATCCTAAAAGAAGGGAAGCCATGCAAAACAAGAGATAGGAGAAGATGTCTAAGAAATGAAAGGGAAAAAAAAAACATGGAAAAATGACCAAAGCAAGCGAAAACCATAAAAGTGAATGGGGTGGCCAGAAGTGCAGGGAAATGGACGGAAGCTTGCCCAATTAATGCTCATTAAAATCGCAAGATTTCGTTCCCTTTCCTGAAAGGAAAGTCTTCCTTTCAGGAAAGGGAACGAAATCTTGAAATCAGAGAACAAAGTCTAACAACCCCTCTGGAAAGGAGATATGACCCAAAACAGCGCAAGCGAAAAAAACCGAGAAAATTTGGAAATGGAGTGATTCCCACCAAAGAGACGGAGATGAACTGAGGGCCACTGAAAAAGGCCAAGACTTAGCAAAAAAGACTCCAATTTAAATCCTAAAATAAGGGAAGCCATGCAAAACAAGAGATAGGAGAAGATGTCTAAGAAATGAAAGTGAAAAAAAAAACATGGAAAAATGACCAAAGCAAGCGAAAACCATAAAAGTGAATGGGGTGGCCAGAAGTGCAGGGAAATGGACGGAAGCTTGCCCAATTAATGCTCATTAAAATCGCAAGATTTCGTTCCCTTTCCTGAAAGGAAAGTCTTCCTTTCAGGAAAGGGAACGAAATCTTGAAATCAGAGATCAAAGTCTAACAAGCCCTCTGGAAAGGAGATATGACCCAAAACAGCGCAAGCGAAAAAAAACGAGAAAATTTGGAAATGGAGTGATTCCCACCAAAGAGACGGAGATGAACTGAGGGCCACTGAAAAAGGCCAAGACTGACCAAAAAAGACTCCAATTTAAATCCTAAAAGAAGGGAAGCCATGCAAAACAAGAGATAGGAGAAGATGTCTAAGAAATGAAAGGGAAAAAAAACCCCTGCAAATATGACCAAAGCAAGCGAAAACCATAAAAGTGAATGGGGTGGCCAGAAGTGCAGGGAAATGGACGGAAGCTTGCCCAATTAATGCTCATTAAAATCGCAAGATTTCGTTCCCTTTCCTGAAAGGAAAGTCTTCCTTTCAGGAAAGGGAACGAAATCTTGAAATCAGAGAACAAAGTCTAACAACCCCTCTGGAAAGGAGATATGACCCAAAACAGCGCAAGCGAAAAAAACCGAGAAAATTTGGAAATGGAGTGATTCCCACCAAAGAGACGGAGATGAACTGAGGACCACTGAAAAAGGCCAAGACTGACCAAAAAAGACTCCAATTTAAATCCTAAAAGAAGGGAAGCCATGCAAAACAAGAGATAGGAGAAGATGTCTAAGAAATGAAAGTGAAAAAAAAAACATGGAAAAATGACCAAAGCAAGCGAAAACCATAAAAGTGAATGGGGTGGTCAGAAGTGCAGGGAAATGGACGGAAGCTTGCCCAATTAATGCTCATTAAAATCGCAAGATTTCGTTCCCTTTCCTGAAAGGAAAGTCTTCCTTTCAGGAAAGGGAACGAAATCTTGAAATCAGAGAACAAAGTCTAACAAGCCCTCTGGAAAGGAGATATGACCCAAAACAGCGCAAGCGAAAAAAACCGAGAAAATTTGGAAATGGAGTGATTCCCAGCAAATAGACTGAGATGAAAAAGGCCAAGACTGACCAAAAATGATTCCAATTTAAATTCTAAAAGAAGGGAAGCCATGCAAAACAAGAGATAGGAGAAGATGTCTAAGAAATGAAAGGGAAAAAAAAAACATGGAAAAATGACCAAAGCAAGCGAAAACCATAAAAGTGAATGGGGTGGCCAGAAGTGCAGGGAAATGGACGGAAGCTTGCCCAATTAATGCTCATTAAAATCGCAAGATTTCGTTCCCTTTCCTGAAAGGAAAGTCTTCCTTTCAGGAAAGGGAACGAAATCTTGAAATCAGAGAACAAAGTCTAACAAGCCCTCTGGAAAGGAGATAAGACCCAAAACAGCGCAAGCGAAAAAAACCGAGAAAATTTGGAAATGGAGTGATTCCCAGCAAATAGACTGAGATGAAAAAGGCCAAGACTGACCAAAAATGATTCCAATTTAAATTCTAAAAGAAGAGAAGCCATGCAAAACAAGAGATAGGAGAAGATGTCTAAGAAATGAAAGGGAAAAAAAAAAAAACCTGGAAAAATGACATAAGCAAGCGAAAACCATAAAAGTGAATGGGGTGGCCAGAAGTGCAGGGAAATGGACGGAAGCTTGCCCAATTAATGCTCATTAAAATCGCAAGATTTCGTTCCCTTTCCTGAAAGGAAAGTCTTCCTTTCAGGAAAGGGAACGAAATCTTGAAATAAGAGAACAAAGTCTAACAACCCCTCTGGAAAGGAGATAAGACCCAAAACAGAGCAAGCGAAAAAAACCGAGAAAATTTGGAAATGGAGTGATTCCCACCAAAGAGACGGAGATGAACTGAGGGCCACTGAAAAAGGCCAAGACTGACCAAAAATGCCTCCAATTTATATCCTAAAATAAGGGAAGCCATGCTAAACAAGAGATAGGAGAAGATGTCTAAGAAATGAAAGTGAAAAAAAAAACATGGAAAAATGACCAAAGCAAGCGAAAACCATAAAAGTGAATGGGGTGGCCAGAAGTGCAGGGAAATGGACGGAAGCTTGCCCAATTAATGCTCATTAAAATCGCAAGATTTCGTTCCCTTTCCTGAAAGGAAAGTCTTCCTTTCAGGAAAGGGAACGAAATCTTGAAATCAGAGAACAAAGTCTAACAAGCCCTCTGGAAAGGAGATAAGACCCAAAACAGCGCAAGCGAAAAAAACCGAGAAAATTTGGAAATGGAGTGATTCCCAGCAAATAGACTGAGATGAAAAAGGCCAAGACTGACCAAAAAAGACTCCAATTTAAATCCTAAAATAAGGGAAGCCATGCAAAACAAGAGATAGGAGAAGATGTCTAAGAAATGGAAGGGAAAAAAAAAAACATGGAAAAATGACCAAAGCAAGCGAAAACCATAAAAGTGAATGGGGTGGCCAGAAGTGCAGGGAAATGGACGGAAGCTTGCCCAATTAATGCTCATTAAAATCGCAAGATTTCGTTCCCTTTCCTGAAAGGAAAGTCTTCCTTTCAGGAAAGGGAACGAAATCTTGAAATCAGAGAACAAAGTCTAACAAGCCCTCTGGAAAGGAGATATGACCCAAAACAGCGCAAGCGAAAAAAACCGAGAAAATTTGGAAATGGAGTGATTCCCACCAAAGAGACGGAGATGAACTGAGGGCCACTGAAAAAGGCCAAGACTTAGCAAAAAAGACTCCAATTTAAATCCTAAAATAAGGGAAGCCATGCAAAACAAGAGATAGGAGAAGATGTCTAAGAAATGAAAGGGAAAAAAAAAACATGGAAAAATGACCAAAGCAAGCGAAAACCATAAAAGTGAATGGGGTGGCCAGAAGTGCAGGGAAATGGACGGAAGCTTGCCCAATTAATGCTCATTAAAATCGCAAGATTTCGTTCCCTTTCCTGAAAGGAAAGTCTTCCTTTCAGGAAAGGGAACGAAATCTTGAAATCAGAGATCAAAGTCTAACAAGCCCTCTGGAAAGGAGATATGACCCAAAACAGCGCAAGCGAAAAAAAACGAGAAAATTTGGAAATGGAGTGATTCCCACCAAAGAGACGGAGATGAACTGAGGGCCACTGAAAAAGGCCAAGACTGACCAAAAAAGACTCCAATTTAAATCCTAAAAGAAGGGAAGCCATGCAAAACAAGAGATAGGAGAAGATGTCTAAGAAATGAAAGGGAAAAAAAACCCCTGCAAAAATGACCAAAGCAAGCGAAAACCATAAAAGTGAATGGGGTGGCCAGAAGTGCAGGGAAATGGACGGAAGCTTGCCCAATTAATGCTCATTAAAATCGCAAGATTTCGTTCCCTTTCCTGAAAGGAAAGTCTTCCTTTCAGGAAAGGGAACGAAATCTTGAAATCAGAGAACAAAGTCTAACAACCCCTCTGGAAAGGAGATATGACCCAAAACAGCGCAAGCGAAAAAAACCGAGAAAATTTGGAAATGGAGTGATTCCCACCAAAGAGACGGAGATGAACTGAGGACCACTGAAAAAGGCCAAGACTGACCAAAAAAGACTCCAATTTAAATCCTAAAAGAAGGGAAGCCATGCAAAACAAGAGATAGGAGAAGATGTCTAAGAAATGAAAGTGAAAAAAAAAACATGGAAAAATGACCAAAGCAAGCGAAAACCATAAAAGTGAATGGGGTGGCCAGAAGTGCAGGGAAATGGACGGAAGCTTGCCCAATTAATGCTCATTAAAATCGCAAGATTTCATTCCCTTTCCTGAAAGGAAAGTCTTCCTTTCAGGAAAGGGAACGAAATCTTGAAATCAGAGAACAAAGTCTAACAAGCCCTCTGGAAAGGAGATAAGACCCAAAACAGCGCAAGCGAAAAAAACCGAGAAAATTTGGAAATGGAGTGATTCCCAGCAAATAGACTGAGATGAAAAAGGCCAAGACTGACCAAAAAAGACTCCAATTTAAATCCTAAAATAAGGGAAGCCATGCAAAACAAGAGATAGGAGAAGATGTCTAAGAAATGAAAGGGAAAAAAAACCCCTGCAAAAATGACCAAAGCAAGCGAAAACCATAAAAGTGAATGGGGTGGCCAGAAGTGCAGGGAAATGGACGGAAGCTTGCCCAATTAATGCTCATTAAAATCGCAAGATTTCGTTCCCTTTCCTGAAAGGAAAGTCTTCCTTTCAGGAAAGGGAACGAAATCTTGAAATCAGAGAACAAAGTCTAACAAGCCCTCTGGAAAGGAGATATGACCCAAAACAGCGCAAGCGAAAAAAACCGAGAAAATTTGGAAATGGAGTGATTCCCACCAAAGAGACGGAGATGAACTGAGGACCACTGAAAAAGGCCAAGACTGACCAAAAAAGACTCCAATTTAAATCCTAAAAGAAGGGAAGCCATGCAAAACAAGAGATAGGAGAAGATGTCTAAGAAATGAAAGTGAAAAAAAAAACATGGAAAAATGACCAAAGCAAGCGAAAACCATAAAAGTGAATGGGGTGGTCAGAAGTGCAGGGAAATGGACGGAAGCTTGCCCAATTAATGCTCATTAAAATCGCAAGATTTCGTTCCCTTTCCTGAAAGGAAAGTCTTCCTTTCAGGAAAGGGAACGAAATCTTGAAATCAGAGAACAAAGTCTAACAAGCCCTCTGGAAAGGAGATAAGACCCAAAACAGCGCAAGCGAAAAAAACCGAGAAAATTTGGAAATGGAGTGATTCCCAGCAAATAGACTGAGATGAAAAAGGCCAAGACTGACCAAAAATGATTCCAATTTAAATTCTAAAAGAAGGGAAGCCATGCAAAACAAGAGATAGGAGAAGATGTCTAAGAAATGAAAGGGAAAAAAAAAACATGGAAAAATGACCAAAGCAAGCGAAAACCATAAAAGTGAATGGGGTGGCCAGAAGTGCAGGGAAATGGACGGAAGCTTGCCCAATTAATGCTCATTAAAATCGCAAGATTTCGTTCCCTTTCCTGAAAGGAAAGTCTTCCTTTCAGGAAAGGGAACGAAATCTTGAAATCAGAGAACAAAGTCTAACAAGCCCTCTGGAAAGGAGATAAGACCCAAAACAGCGCAAGCGAAAAAAACCGAGAAAATTTGGAAATGGAGTGATTCCCAGCAAATAGACTGAGATGAAAAAGGCCAAGACTGACCAAAAATGATTCCAATTTAAATTCTAAAAGAAGGGAAGCCATGCAAAACAAGAGATAGGAGAAGATGTCTAAGAAATGAAAGGGAAAAAAAAAACATGGAAAAATGACCAAAGCAAGCGAAAACCATAAAAGTGAATGGGGTGGCCAGAAGTGCAGGGAAATGGACGGAAGCTTGCCCAATTAATGCTCATTAAAATCGCAAGATTTCGTTCCCTTTCCTGAAAGGAAAGTCTTCCTTTCAGGAAAGGGAACGAAATCTTGAAATCAGAGAACAAAGTCTAACAACCCCTCTGGAAAGGAGATATGACCCAAAACAGCGCAAGCGAAAAAAACCGAGAAAATTTGGAAATGGAGTGATTCCCACCAAAGAGACGGAGATGAACTGAGGGCCACTGAAAAAGGCCAAGACTGACCAAAAATGACTCCAATTTAAATCCTAAAATAAGGGAAGCCATGCAAAACAAGAGATAGGAGAAGATGTTTAAGAAATGAAAGGGAAAAAAAAAAACCTGGAAAAATGACATAAGCAAGCAAAAACCATAAAAGTGAATGGGGTGGCCAGAAGTGCAGGGAAATGGACGGAAGCTTGCCCAATTAATGCTCATTAAAATCGCAAGATTTCGTTCCCTTTCCTGAAAGGAAAGTCTTCCTTTCAGGAAAGGGAACGAAATCTTGAAATAAGAGAACAAAGTCTAACAAGCCCTCTGGAAAGGAGATAAGACCCAAAACAGAGCAAGCAAAAAAAACCGAGAAAATTTGGAAATGGAGTGATTCCCACCAAAGAGACGGAGATGAACTGAGGGCCACTGAAAAAGGCCAAGACTGACCAAAAATGCCTCCAATTTATATCCTAAAATAAGGGAAGCCATGCTAAACAAGAGATAGGAGAAGATGTCTAAGAAATGAAAGTGAAAAAAAAAACATGGAAAAATGACCAAAGCAAGCGAAAACCATAAAAGTGAATGGGGTGGCCAGAAGTGCAGGGAAATGGACGGAAGCTTGCCCAATTAATGCTCATTAAAATCGCAAGATTTCATTCCCTTTCCTGAAAGGAAAGTCTTCCTTTCAGGAAAGGGAACGAAATCTTGAAATCAGAGAACAAAGTCTAACAAGCCCTCTGGAAAGGAGATAAGACCCAAAACAGCGCAAGCGAAAAAAACCGAGAAAATTTGGAAATGGAGTGATTCCCAGCAAATAGACTGAGATGAAAAAGGCCAAGACTGACCAAAAAAGACTCCAATTTAAATCCTAAAATAAGGGAAGCCATGCAAAACAAGAGATAGGAGAAGATGTCTAAGAAATGAAAGTGAAAAAAAAAAACATGGAAAAATGACCAAAGCAAGCGAAAACCATAAAAGTGAATGGGGTGGCCAGAAGTGCAGGGAAATGGACGGAAGCTTGCCCAATTAATGCTCATTAAAATCGCAAGATTTCGTTCCCTTTCCTGAAAGGAAAGTCTTCCTTTCAGGAAAGGGAACGAAATCTTGAAATCAGAGAACAAAGTCTAACAACCCCTCTGGAAAGGAGATATGACCCAAAACAGCGCAAGCGAAAAAAACCGAGAAAATTTGGAAATGGAGTGATTCCCACCAAAGAGACGGAGATGAACTGAGGGCCACTGAAAAAGGCCAAGACTTAGCAAAAAAGACTCCAATTTAAATCCTAAAATAAGGGAAGCCATGCAAAACAAGAGATAGGAGAAGATGTCTAAGAAATGAAAGTGAAAAAAAAAAACATGGAAAAATGACCAAAGCAAGCGAAAACCATAAAAGTGAATGGGGTGGCCAGAAGTGCAGGGAAATGGACGGAAGCTTGCCCAATTAATGCTCATTAAAATCGCAAGATTTCGTTCCCTTTCCTGAAAGGAAAGTCTTCCTTTCAGGAAAGGGAACGAAATCTTGAAATCAGAGATCAAAGTCTAACAAGCCCTCTGGAAAGGAGATATGACCCAAAACAGCGCAAGCGAAAAAAAACGAGAAAATTTGGAAATGGAGTGATTCCCACCAAAGAGACGGAGATGAACTGAGGGCCACTGAAAAAGGCCAAGACTGACCAAAAAAGACTCCAATTTAAATCCTAAAAGAAGGGAAGCCATGCAAAACAAGAGATAGGAGAAGATGTCTAAGAAATGAAAGTGAAAAAAAAAACATGGAAAAATGACCAAAGCAAGCGAAAACCATAAAAGTGAATGGGGTGGTCAGAAGTGCAGGGAAATGGACGGAAGCTTGCCCAATTAATGCTCATTAAAATCGCAAGATTTCGTTCCCTTTCCTGAAAGGAAAGTCTTCCTTTCAGGAAAGGGAACGAAATCTTGAAATCAGAGAACAAAGTCTAACAAGCCCTCTGGAAAGGAGATATGACCCAAAACAGCGCAAGCGAAAAAAACCGAGAAAATTTGGAAATGGAGTGATTCCCAGCAAATAGACTGAGATGAAAAAGGCCAAGACTGACCAAAAATGATTCCAATTTAAATTCTAAAAGAAGGGAAGCCATGCAAAACAAGAGATAGGAGAAGATGTCTAAGAAATGAAAGGGAAAAAAAAAACATGGAAAAATGACCAAAGCAAGCGAAAACCATAAAAGTGAATGGGGTGGCCAGAAGTGCAGGGAAATGGACGGAAGCTTGCCCAATTAATGCTCATTAAAATCGCAAGATTTCGTTCCCTTTCCTGAAAGGAAAGTCTTCCTTTCAGGAAAGGGAACGAAATCTTGAAATCAGAGAACAAAGTCTAACAAGCCCTCTGGAAAGGAGATAAGACCCAAAACAGCGCAAGCGAAAAAAACCGAGAAAATTTGGAAATGGAGTGATTCCCTGCAAATAGACTGAGATGAAAAAGGCCAAGACTGACCAAAAATGATTCCAATTTAAATTCTAAAAGAAGAGAAGCCATGCAAAACAAGAGATAGGAGAAGATGTCTAAGAAATGAAAGGGAAAAAAAAAACATGGAAAAATGACCAAAGCAAGCGAAAACCATAAAAGTGAATGGGGTGGCCAGAAGTGCAGGGAAATGGACGGAAGCTTGCCCAATTAATGCTCATTAAAATCGCAAGATTTCGTTCCCTTTCCTGAAAGGAAAGTCTTCCTTTCAGGAAAGGGAACGAAATCTTGAAATCAGAGAACAAAGTCTAACAAGCCCTCTGGAAAGGAGATATGACCCAAAACAGCGCAAGCGAAAAAAACCGAGAAAATTTGGAAATGGAGTGATTCCCACCAAAGAGACGGAGATGAACTGAGGGCCACTGAAAAAGGCCAAGACTGACCAAAAATGACTCCAATTTAAATCCTAAAATAAGGGAAGCCATGCAAAACAAGAGATAGGAGAAGATGTTTAAGAAATGAAAGGGAAAAAAAAAAACCTGGAAAAATGACATAAGCAAGCAAAAACCATAAAAGTGAATGGGGTGGCCAGAAGTGCAGGGAAATGGACGGAAGCTTGCCCAATTAATGCTCATTAAAATCGCAAGATTTCGTTCCCTTTCCTGAAAGGAAAGTCTTCCTTTCAGGAAAGGGAACGAAATCTTGAAATAAGAGAACAAAGTCTAACAACCCCTCTGGAAAGGAGATAAGACCCAAAACAGAGCAAGCGAAAAAAACCGAGAAAATTTGGAAATGGAGTGATTCCCACCAAAGAGACGGAGATGAACTGAGGGCCACTGAAAAAGGCCAAGACTGACCAAAAATGCCTCCAATTTATATCCTAAAATAAGGGAAGCCATGCTAAACAAGAGATAGGAGAAGATGTCTAAGAAATGAAAGTGAAAAAAAAAACATGGAAAAATGACCAAAGCAAGCGAAAACCATAAAAGTGAATGGGGTGGCCAGAAGTGCAGGGAAATGGACGGAAGCTTGCCCAATTAATGCTCATTAAAATCGCAAGATTTCATTCCCTTTCCTGAAAGGAAAGTCTTCCTTTCAGGAAAGGGAACGAAATCTTGAAATCAGAGAACAAAGTCTAACAAGCCCTCTGGAAAGGAGATAAGACCCAAAACAGCGCAAGCGAAAAAAACCGAGAAAATTTGGAAATGGAGTGATTCCCAGCAAATAGACTGAGATGAAAAAGGCCAAGACTGACCAAAAAAGACTCCAATTTAAATCCTAAAATAAGGGAAGCCATGCAAAACAAGAGATAGGAGAAGATGTCTAAGAAATGGAAGGGAAAAAAAAAAACATGGAAAAATGACCAAAGCAAGCGAAAACCATAAAAGTGAATGGGGTGGCCAGAAGTGCAGGGAAATGGACGGAAGCTTGCCCAATTAATGCTCATTAAAATCGCAAGATTTCGTTCCCTTTCCTGAAAGGAAAGTCTTCCTTTCAGGAAAGGGAACGAAATCTTGAAATCAGAGAACAAAGTCTAACAAGCCCTCTGGAAAGGAGATATGACCCAAAACAGCGCAAGCGAAAAAAACCGAGAAAATTTGGAAATGGAGTGATTCCCACCAAAGAGACGGAGATGAACTGAGGGCCACTGAAAAAGGCCAAGACTTAGCAAAAAAGACTCCAATTTAAATCCTAAAATAAGGGAAGCCATGCAAAACAAGAGATAGGAGAAGATGTCTAAGAAATGAAAGGGAAAAAAAAAACATGGAAAAATGACCAAAGCAAGCGAAAACCATAAAAGTGAATGGGGTGGCCAGAAGTGCAGGGAAATGGACGGAAGCTTGCCCAATTAATGCTCATTAAAATCGCAAGATTTCGTTCCCTTTCCTGAAAGGAAAGTCTTCCTTTCAGGAAAGGGAACGAAATCTTGAAATCAGAGATCAAAGTCTAACAAGCCCTCTGGAAAGGAGATATGACCCAAAACAGCGCAAGCGAAAAAAAAACGAGAAAATTTGGAAATGGAGTGATTCCCACCAAAGAGACGGAGATGAACTGAGGGCCACTGAAAAAGGCCAAGACTGACCAAAAAAGACTCCAATTTAAATCCTAAAAGAAGGGAAGCCATGCAAAACAAGAGATAGGAGAAGATGTCTAAGAAATGAAAGGGAAAAAAAACCCCTGCAAAAATGACCAAAGCAAGCGAAAACCATAAAAGTGAATGGGGTGGCCAGAAGTGCAGGGAAATGGACGGAAGCTTGCCCAATTAATGCTCATTAAAATCGCAAGATTTCGTTCCCTTTCCTGAAAGGAAAGTCTTCCTTTCAGGAAAGGGAACGAAATCTTGAAATCAGAGAACAAAGTCTAACAACCCCTCTGGAAAGGAGATATGACCCAAAACAGCGCAAGCGAAAAAAACCGAGAAAATTTGGAAATGGAGTGATTCCCACCAAAGAGACGGAGATGAACTGAGGACCACTGAAAAAGGCCAAGACTGACCAAAAAAGACTCCAATTTAAATCCTAAAAGAAGGGAAGCCATGCAAAACAAGAGATAGGAGAAGATGTCTAAGAAATGAAAGTGAAAAAAAAAACATGGAAAAATGACCAAAGCAAGCGAAAACCATAAAAGTGAATGGGGTGGTCAGAAGTGCAGGGAAATGGACGGAAGCTTGCCCAATTAATGCTCATTAAAATCGCAAGATTTCGTTCCCTTTCCTGAAAGGAAAGTCTTCCTTTCAGGAAAGGGAACGAAATCTTGAAATCAGAGAACAAAGTCTAACAAGCCCTCTGGAAAGGAGATAAGACCCAAAACAGCGCAAGCGAAAAAAACCGAGAAAATTTGGAAATGGAGTGATTCCCAGCAAATAGACTGAGATGAAAAAGGCCAAGACTGACCAAAAATGATTCCAATTTAAATTCTAAAAGAAGGGAAGCCATTCAAAACAAGAGATAGGAGAAGATGTCTAAGAAATGAAAGGGAAAAAAAAAAACATGGAAAAATGACCAAAGCAAGCGAAAACCATAAAAGTGAATGGGGTGGCCAGAAGTGCAGGGAAATGGACGGAAGCTTGCCCAATTAATGCTCATTAAAATCGCAAGATTTCGTTCCCTTTCCTGAAAGGAAAGTCTTCCTTTCAGGAAAGGGAACGAAATCTTGAAATCAGAGAACAAAGTCTAACAACCCCTCTGGAAAGGAGATATGACCCAAAACAGCGCAAGCGAAAAAAACCGAGAAAATTTGGAAATGGAGTGATTCCCACCAAAGAGACGGAGATGAACTGAGGGCCACTGAAAAAGGCCAAGACTTAGCAAAAAAGACTCCAATTTAAATCCTAAAATAAGGGAAGCCATGCAAAACAAGAGATAGGAGAAGATGTCTAAGAAATGAAAGTGAAAAAAAAAACATGGAAAAATGACCAAAGCAAGCGAAAACCATAAAAGTGAATGGGGTGGCCAGAAGTGCAGGGAAATGGACGGAAGCTTGCCCAATTAATGCTCATTAAAATCGCAAGATTTCGTTCCCTTTCCTGAAAGGAAAGTCTTCCTTTCAGGAAAGGGAACGAAATCTTGAAATCAGAGATCAAAGTCTAACAAGCCCTCTGGAAAGGAGATATGACCCAAAACAGCGCAAGCGAAAAAAAACGTGAAAATTTGGAAATGGAGTGATTCCCACCAAAGAGACGGAGATGAACTGAGGGCCACTGAAAAAGGCCAAGACTGACCAAAAAGACTCCAATTCAAATCCTAAAATAAGGGAAGCCATGCAAAACAAGAGATAGGAGAAGATGTCTAAGAAATGAAAGGGGAAAAAAAAAACATGGAAAAATGACCAAAGCAAGCGAAAACCATAAAAGTGAATGGGGTGGTCAGAAGTGCAGGGAAATGGACGGAAGCTTGCCCAATTAATGCTCATTAAAATCGCAAGATTTCGTTCCCTTTCCTGAAAGGAAAGTCTTCCTTTCAGGAAAGGGAACGAAATCTTGAAATCAGAGAACAAAGTCTAACAAGCCCTCTGGAAAGGAGATATGACCCAAAACAGCGCAAGCGAAAAAAACCGAGAAAATTTGGAAATGGAGTGATTCCCAGCAAATAGACTGAGATGAAAAAGGCCAAGACTGACCAAAAATGATTCCAATTTAAATTCTAAAAGAAGGGAAGCCATGCAAAACAAGAGATAGGAGAAGATGTCTAAGAAATGAAAGGGAAAAAAAAAACATGGAAAAATGACCAAAGCAAGCGAAAACCATAAAAGTGAATGGGGTGGCCAGAAGTGCAGGGAAATGGACGGAAGCTTGCCCAATTAATGCTCATTAAAATCGCAAGATTTCGTTCCCTTTCCTGAAAGGAAAGTCTTCCTTTCAGGAAAGGGAACGAAATCTTGAAATCAGAGAACAAAGTCTAACAAGCCCTCTGGAAAGGAGATAAGACCCAAAACAGCGCAAGCGAAAAAAACCGAGAAAATTTGGAAATGGAGTGATTCCCAGCAAATAGACTGAGATGAAAAAGGCCAAGACTGACCAAAAATGATTCCAATTTAAATTCTAAAAGAAGGGAAGCCATGCAAAACAAGAGATAGGAGAAGATGTCTAAGAAATGAAAGGGAAAAAAAAACATGGAAAAATGACCAAAGCAAGCGAAAACCATAAAAGTGAATGGGGTGGCCAGAAGTGCAGGGAAATGGACGGAAGCTTGCCCAATTAATGCTCATTAAAATCGCAAGATTTCGTTCCCTTTCCTCAAAGGAAAGTCTTCCTTTCAGGAAAGGGAACGAAATCTTGAAATCAGAGAACAAAGTCTAACAAGCCCTCTGGAAAGGAGATATGACCCAAAACAGCGCAAGCGAAAAAAACCGAGAAAATTTGGAAATGGAGTGATTCCCACCAAAGAGACGGAGATGAACTGAGGGCCACTGAAAAAGGCCAAGACTGACCAAAAATGACTCCAATTTAAATCCTAAAATAAGGGAAGCCATGCAAAACAAGAGATAGGAGAAGATGTTTAAGAAATGAAAGGGAAAAAAAAAAACCTGGAAAAATGACATAAGCAAGCAAAAACCATAAAAGTGAATGGGGTGGCCAGAAGTGCAGGGAAATGGACGGAAGCTTGCCCAATTAATGCTCATTAAAATCGCAAGATTTCGTTCCCTTTCCTGAAAGGAAAGTCTTCCTTTCAGGAAAGGGAACGAAATCTTGAAATAAGAGAACAAAGTCTAACAACCCCTCTGGAAAGGAGATAAGACCCAAAACAGAGCAAGCGAAAAAAACCGAGAAAATTTGGAAATGGAGTGATTCCCACCAAAGAGACGGAGATGAACTGAGGGCCACTGAAAAAGGCCAAGACTGACCAAAAATGCCTCCAATTTATATCCTAAAATAAGGGAAGCCATGCTAAACAAGAGATAGGAGAAGATGTCTAAGAAATGAAAGTGAAAAAAAAAACATGGAAAAATGACCAAAGCAAGCGAAAACCATAAAAGTGAATGGGGTGGCCAGAAGTGCAGGGAAATGGACGGAAGCTTGCCCAATTAATGCTCATTAAAATCGCAAGATTTCATTCCCTTTCCTGAAAGGAAAGTCTTCCTTTCAGGAAAGGGAACGAAATCTTGAAATCAGAGAACAAAGTCTAACAAGCCCTCTGGAAAGGAGATAAGACCCAAAACAGCGCAAGCGAAAAAAACCGAGAAAATTTGGAAATGGAGTGATTCCCAGCAAATAGACTGAGATGAAAAAGGCCAAGACTGACCAAAAAAGACTCCAATTTAAATCCTAAAATAAGGGAAGCCATGCAAAACAAGAGATAGGAGAAGATGTCTAAGAAATGGAAGGGAAAAAAAAAAACATGGAAAAATGACCAAAGCAAGCGAAAACCATAAAAGTGAATGGGGTGGCCAGAAGTGCAGGGAAATGGACGGAAGCTTGCCCAATTAATGCTCATTAAAATCGCAAGATTTCGTTCCCTTTCCTGAAAGGAAAGTCTTCCTTTCAGGAAAGGGAACGAAATCTTGAAATCAGAGAACAAAGTCTAACAAGCCCTCTGGAAAGGAGATATGACCCAAAACAGCGCAAGCGAAAAAAACCGAGAAAATTTGGAAATGGAGTGATTCCCACCAAAGAGACGGAGATGAACTGAGGGCCACTGAAAAAGGCCAAGACTTAGCAAAAAAGACTCCAATTTAAATCCTAAAATAAGGGAAGCCATGCAAAACAAGAGATAGGAGAAGATGTCTAAGAAATGAAAGGGAAAAAAAAATCATGGAAAAATGACCAAAGCAAGCGAAAACCATAAAAGTGAATGGGGTGGCCAGAAGTGCAGGGAAATGGACGGAAGCTTGCCCAATTAATGCTCATTAAAATCGCAAGATTTCGTTCCCTTTCCTGAAAGGAAAGTCTTCCTTTCAGGAAAGGGAACGAAATCTTGAAATCAGAGATCAAAGTCTAACAAGCCCTCTGGAAAGGAGATATGACCCAAAACAGCGCAAGCGAAAAAAAACGAGAAAATTTGGAAATGGAGTGATTCCCACCAAAGAGACGGAGATGAACTGAGGGCCACTGAAAAAGGCCAAGACTGACCAAAAAAGACTCCAATTTAAATCCTAAAAGAAGGGAAGCCATGCAAAACAAGAGATAGGAGAAGATGTCTAAGAAATGAAAGGGAAAAAAAACCCCTGCAAAAATGACCAAAGCAAGCGAAAACCATAAAAGTGAATGGGGTGGCCAGAAGTGCAGGGAAATGGACGGAAGCTTGCCCAATTAATGCTCATTAAAATCGCAAGATTTCGTTCCCTTTCCTGAAAGGAAAGTCTTCCTTTCAGGAAAGGGAACGAAATCTTGAAATCAGAGAACAAAGTCTAACAACCCCTCTGGAAAGGAGATATGACCCAAAACAGCGCAAGCGAAAAAAACCGAGAAAATTTGGAAATGGAGTGATTCCCACCAAAGAGACGGAGATGAACTGAGGACCACTGAAAAAGGCCAAGACTGACCAAAAAAGACTCCAATTTAAATCCTAAAAGAAGGGAAGCCATGCAAAACAAGAGATAGGAGAAGATGTCTAAGAAATGAAAGTGAAAAAAAAAACATGGAAAAATGACCAAAGCAAGCGAAAACCATAAAAGTGAATGGGGTGGTCAGAAGTGCAGGGAAATGGACGGAAGCTTGCCCAATTAATGCTCATTAAAATCGCAAGATTTCGTTCCCTTTCCTGAAAGGAAAGTCTTCCTTTCAGGAAAGGGAACGAAATCTTGAAATCAGAGAACAAAGTCTAACAAGCCCTCTGGAAAGGAGATATGACCCAAAACAGCGCAAGCGAAAAAAACCGAGAAAATTTGGAAATGGAGTGATTCCCAGCAAATAGACTGAGATGAAAAAGGCCAAGACTGACCAAAAATGATTCCAATTTAAATTCTAAAAGAAGGGAAGCCATGCAAAACAAGAGATAGGAGAAGATGTCTAAGAAATGAAAGGGAAAAAAAAAAACATGGAAAAATGACCAAAGCAAGCGAAAACCATAAAAGTGAATGGGGTGACCAGAAGTGCAGGGAAATGGACGGAAGCTTGCCCAATTAATGCTCATTAAAATCGCAAGATTTCGTTCCCTTTCCTGAAAGGAAAGTCTTCCTTTCAGGAAAGGGAACGAAATCTTGAAATCAGAGAACAAAGTCTAACAAGCCCTCTGGAAAGGAGATATGACCCAAAACAGCGCAAGCGAAAAAAACCGAGAAAATTTGGAAATGGAGTGATTCCCAGCAAATAGACTGAGATGAAAAAGGCCAAGACTGACCAAAAATGATTCCAATTTAAATTCTAAAAGAAGGGAAGCCATGCAAAACAAGAGATAGGAGAAGATGTCTAAGAAATGAAAGGGAAAAAAAAAACATGGAAAAATGACCAAAGCAAGCGAAAACCATAAAAGTGAATGGGGTGGCCAGAAGTGCAGGGAAATGGACGGAAGCTTGCCCAATTAATGCTCATTAAAATCGCAAGATTTCGTTCCCTTTCCTGAAAGGAAAGTCTTCCTTTCAGGAAAGGGAACGAAATCTTGAAATCAGAGAACAAAGTCTAACAAGCCCTCTGGAAAGGAGATATGACCCAAAACAGCGCAAGCGAAAAAAACCGAGAAAATTTGGAAATGGAGTGATTCCCACCAAAGAGACGGAGATGAACTGAGGGCCACTGAAAAAGGCCAAGACTGACCAAAAAAGACTCCAATTTAAATCCTAAAAGAAGGGAAGCCATGCAAAACAAGAGATAGGAGAAGATGTCTAAGAAATGAAAGGGAAAAAAAACCCCTGCAAAAATGACCAAAGCAAGCGAAAACCATAAAAGTGAATGGGGTGGCCAGAAGTGCAGGGAAATGGACGGAAGCTTGCCCAATTAATGCTCATTAAAATCGCAAGATTTCGTTCCCTTTCCTGAAAGGAAAGTCTTCCTTTCAGGAAAGGGAACGAAATCTTGAAATCAGAGAACAAAGTCTAACAAGCCCTCTGGAAAGGAGATATGACCCAAAACAGCGCAAGCGAAAAAAACCGAGAAAATTTGGAAATGGAGTGATTCCCACCAAAGAGACGGAGATGAACTGAGGGCCACTGAAAAAGGCCAAGACTGACCAAAAAAGACTCCAATTTAAATCCTAAAAGAAGGGAAGCCATGCAAAACAAGAGATAGGAGAAGATGTCTAAGAAATGAAAGTGAAAAAAAAAACATGGAAAAATGACCAAAGCAAGCGAAAACCATAAAAGTGAATGGGGTGGTCAGAAGTGCAGGGAAATGGACGGAAGCTTGCCCAATTAATGCTCATTAAAATCGCAAGATTTCGTTCCCTTTCCTGAAAGGAAAGTCTTCCTTTCAGGAAAGGGAACGAAATCTTGAAATCAGAGAACAAAGTCTAACAAGCCCTCTGGAAAGGAGATAAGACCCAAAACAGCGCAAGCGAAAAAAACCGAGAAAATTTGGAAATGGAGTGATTCCCAGCAAATAGACTGAGATGAAAAAGGCCAAGACTGACCAAAAATGATTCCAATTTAAATTCTAAAAGAAGGGAAGCCATTCAAAACAAGAGATAGGAGAAGATGTCTAAGAAATGAAAGGGAAAAAAAAAAACATGGAAAAATGACCAAAGCAAGCGAAAACCATAAAAGTGAATGGGGTGGCCAGAAGTGCAGGGAAATGGACGGAAGCTTGCCCAATTAATGCTCATTAAAATCGCAAGATTTCGTTCCCTTTCCTGAAAGGAAAGTCTTCCTTTCAGGAAAGGGAACGAAATCTTGAAATCAGAGAACAAAGTCTAACAACCCCTCTGGAAAGGAGATATGACCCAAAACAGCGCAAGCGAAAAAAACCGAGAAAATTTGGAAATGGAGTGATTCCCACCAAAGAGACGGAGATGAACTGAGGGCCACTGAAAAAGGCCAAGACTTAGCAAAAAAGACTCCAATTTAAATCCTAAAATAAGGGAAGCCATGCAAAACAAGAGATAGGAGAAGATGTCTAAGAAATGAAAGTGAAAAAAAACCCCTGCAAAAATGACCAAAGCAAGCGAAAACCATAAAAGTGAATGGGGTGGCCAGAAGTGCAGGGAAATGGACGGAAGCTTGCCCAATTAATGCTCATTAAAATCGCAAGATTTCGTTCCCTTTCCTGAAAGGAAAGTCTTCCTTTCAGGAAAGGGAACGAAATCTTGAAATCAGAGAACAAAGTCTAACAAGCCCTCTGGAAAGGAGATATGACCCAAAACAGCGCAAGCGAAAAAAACCGAGAAAATTTGGAAATGGAGTGATTCCCAGCAAATAGACTGAGATGAAAAAGGCCAAGACTGACCAAAAATGATTCCAATTTAAATTCTAAAAGAAGGGAAGCCATGCAAAACAAGAGATAGGAGAAGATGTCTAAGAAATGAAAGGGAAAAAAAAAACATGGAAAAATGACCAAAGCAAGCGAAAACCATAAAAGTGAATGGGGTGGCCAGAAGTGCAGGGAAATGGACGGAAGCTTGCCCAATTAATGCTCATTAAAATCGCAAGATTTCGTTCCCTTTCCTGAAAGGAAAGTCTTCCTTTCAGGAAAGGGAACGAAATCTTGAAATCAGAGAACAAAGTCTAACAAGCCCTCTGGAAAGGAGATATGACCCAAAACAGCGCAAGCGAAAAAAACCGAGAAAATTTGGAAATGGAGTGATTCCCACCAAAGAGACGGAGATGAACTGAGGGCCACTGAAAAAGGCCAAGACTGACCAAAAAAGACTCCAATTTAAATCCTAAAAGAAGGGAAGCCATGCAAAACAAGAGATAGGAGAAGATGTCTAAGAAATGAAAGGGAAAAAAAACCCCTGCAAAAATGACCAAAGCAAGCGAAAACCATAAAAGTGAATGGGGTGGCCAGAAGTGCAGGGAAATGGACGGAAGCTTGCCCAATTAATGCTCATTAAAATCGCAAGATTTCGTTCCCTTTCCTGAAAGGAAAGTCTTCCTTTCAGGAAAGGGAACGAAATCTTGAAATCAGAGAACAAAGTCTAACAACCCCTCTGGAAAGGAGATATGACCCAAAACAGCGCAAGCGAAAAAAACCGAGAAAATTTGGAAATGGAGTGATTCCCACCAAAGAGACGGAGATGAACTGAGGACCACTGAAAAAGGCCAAGACTGACCAAAAAAGACTCCAATTTAAATCCTAAAAGAAGGGAAGCCATGCAAAACAAGAGATAGGAGAAGATGTCTAAGAAATGAAAGTGAAAAAAAAAACATGGAAAAATGACCAAAGCAAGCGAAAACCATAAAAGTGAATGGGGTGGTCAGAAGTGCAGGGAAATGGACGGAAGCTTGCCCAATTAATGCTCATTAAAATCGCAAGATTTCGTTCCCTTTCCTGAAAGGAAAGTCTTCCTTTCAGGAAAGGGAACGAAATCTTGAAATCAGAGAACAAAGTCTAACAAGCCCTCTGGAAAGGAGATAAGACCCAAAACAGCGCAAGCGAAAAAAACCGAGAAAATTTGGAAATGGAGTGATTCCCAGCAAATAGACTGAGATGAAAAAGGCCAAGACTGACCAAAAATGATTCCAATTTAAATTCTAAAAGAAGGGAAGCCATTCAAAACAAGAGATAGGAGAAGATGTCTAAGAAATGAAAGGGAAAAAAAAAAACATGGAAAAATGACCAAAGCAAGCGAAAACCATAAAAGTGAATGGGGTGGCCAGAAGTGCAGGGAAATGGACGGAAGCTTGCCCAATTAATGCTCATTAAAATCGCAAGATTTCGTTCCCTTTCCTGAAAGGAAAGTCTTCCTTTCAGGAAAGGGAACGAAATCTTGAAATCAGAGAACAAAGTCTAACAACCCCTCTGGAAAGGAGATATGACCCAAAACAGCGCAAGCGAAAAAAACCGAGAAAATTTGGAAATGGAGTGATTCCCACCAAAGAGACGGAGATGAACTGAGGGCCACTGAAAAAGGCCAAGACTTAGCAAAAAAGACTCCAATTTAAATCCTAAAATAAGGGAAGCCATGCAAAACAAGAGATAGGAGAAGATGTCTAAGAAATGAAAGTGAAAAAAAACCCCTGCAAAAATGACCAAAGCAAGCGAAAACCATAAAAGTGAATGGGGTGGCCAGAAGTGCAGGGAAATGGACGGAAGCTTGCCCAATTAATGCTCATTAAAATCGCAAGATTTCGTTCCCTTTCCTGAAAGGAAAGTCTTCCTTTCAGGAAAGGGAACGAAATCTTGAAATCAGAGAACAAAGTCTAACAACCCCTCTGGAAAGGAGATATGACCCAAAACAGCGCAAGCGAAAAAAACCGAGAAAATTTGGAAATGGAGTGATTCCCACCAAAGAGACGGAGATGAACTGAGGGCCACTGAAAAAGGCCAAGACTGACCAAAAAAGACTCCAATTTAAATCCTAAAAGAAGGGAAGCCATGCAAAACAAGAGATAGGAGAAGATGTCTAAGAAATGAAAGTGAAAAAAAAAACATGGAAAAATGACCAAAGCAAGCGAAAACCATAAAAGTGAATGGGGTGGTCAGAAGTGCAGGGAAATGGACGGAAGCTTGCCCAATTAATGCTCATTAAAATCGCAAGATTTCGTTCCCTTTCCTGAAAGGAAAGTCTTCCTTTCAGGAAAGGGAACGAAATCTTGAAATCAGAGAACAAAGTCTAACAAGCCCTCTGGAAAGGAGATATGACCCAAAACAGCGCAAGCGAAAAAAACCGAGAAAATTTGGAAATGGAGTGATTCCCAGCAAATAGACTGAGATGAAAAAGGCCAAGACTGACCAAAAATGATTCCAATTTAAATTCTAAAAGAAGGGAAGCCATGCAAAACAAGAGATAGGAGAAGATGTCTAAGAAATGAAAGGGAAAAAAAAAAACATGGAAAAATGACCAAAGCAAGCGAAAACCATAAAAGTGAATGGGGTGGCCAGAAGTGCAGGGAAATGGACGGAAGCTTGCCCAATTAATGCTCATTAAAATCGCAAGATTTCGTTCCCTTTCCTGAAAGGAAAGTCTTCCTTTCAGGAAAGGGAACGAAATCTTGAAATCAGAGAACAAAGTCTAACAAGCCCTCTGGAAAGGAGATATGACCCAAAACAGCGCAAGCGAAAAAAACCGAGAAAATTTGGAAATGGAGTGATTCCCAGCAAATAGACTGAGATGAAAAAGGCCAAGACTGACCAAAAATGATTCCAATTTAAATTCTAAAAGAAGGGAAGCCATGCAAAACAAGAGATAGGAGAAGATGTCTAAGAAATGAAAGGGAAAAAAAAAACATGGAAAAATGACCAAAGCAAGCGAAAACCATAAAAGTGAATGGGGTGGCCAGAAGTGCAGGGAAATGGACGGAAGCTTGCCCAATTAATGCTCATTAAAATCGCAAGATTTCGTTCCCTTTCCTGAAAGGAAAGTCTTCCTTTCAGGAAAGGGAACGAAATCTTGAAATCAGAGAACAAAGTCTAACAAGCCCTCTGGAAAGGAGATATGACCCAAAACAGCGCAAGCGAAAAAAACCGAGAAAATTTGGAAATGGAGTGATTCCCACCAAAGAGACGGAGATGAACTGAGGGCCACTGAAAAAGGCCAAGACTGACCAAAAAAGACTCCAATTTAAATCCTAAAAGAAGGGAAGCCATGCAAAACAAGAGATAGGAGAAGATGTCTAAGAAATGAAAGGGAAAAAAAAAACATGGAAAAATGACCAAAGCAAGCGAAAACCATAAAAGTGAATGGGGTGGCCAGAAGTGCAGGGAAATGGACGGAAGCTTGCCCAATTAATGCTCATTAAAATCGCAAGATTTCGTTCCCTTTCCTGAAAGGAAAGTCTTCCTTTCAGGAAAGGGAACGAAATCTTGAAATAAGAGAACAAAGTCTAACAACCCCTCTGGAAAGGAGATAAGACCCAAAACAGAGCAAGCGAAAAAAACCGAGAAAATTTGGAAATGGAGTGATTCCCACCAAAGAGACGGAGATGAACTGAGGGCCACTGAAAAAGGCCAAGACTGACCAAAAATGCCTCCAATTTATATCCTAAAATAAGGGAAGCCATGCTAAACAAGAGATAGGAGAAGATGTCTAAGAAATGAAAGTGAAAAAAAAAACATGGAAAAATGACCAAAGCAAGCGAAAACCATAAAAGTGAATGGGGTGGCCAGAAGTGCAGGGAAATGGACGGAAGCTTGCCCAATTAATGCTCATTAAAATCGCAAGATTTCATTCCCTTTCCTGAAAGGAAAGTCTTCCTTTCAGGAAAGGGAACGAAATCTTGAAATCAGAGAACAAAGTCTAACAAGCCCTCTGGAAAGGAGATAAGACCCAAAACAGCGCAAGCGAAAAAAACCGAGAAAATTTGGAAATGGAGTGATTCCCAGCAAATAGACTGAGATGAAAAAGGCCAAGACTGACCAAAAATGATTCAAATTTAAATTCTAAAAGAAGGGAAGCCATGCTAAACAAGAGATAGGAGAAGATGTCTAAGAAATGAAAGTGAAAAAAAAAACATGGAAAAATGACCAAAGCAAGCGAAAACCATAAAAGTGAATGGGGTGGCCAGAAGTGCAGGGAAATGGACGGAAGCTTGCCCAATTAATGCTCATTAAAATCGCAAGATTTCGGTCCCTTCCCTGAAAGGAAAGTCTTCCTTTCAGGAAAGGGAACGAAATCTTGAAATCAGAGAACAAAGTCTAACAAGCCCTCTGGAAAGGAGATATGACCCAAAACAGCGCAAGCGAAAAAAACCGAGAAAATTTGGAAATGGAGTGATTCCCACCAAAGAGACGGAGATGAACTGAGGGCCACTGAAAAAGGCCAAGACTGACCAAAAATGACTCCAATTTAAATCCTAAAATAAGGGAAGCCATGCAAAACAAGAGATAGGAGAAGATGTCTAAGAAATGAAAGTGAAAAAAAAAACATGGAAAAATGACCAAAGCAAGCGAAAACCATAAAAGTGAATGGGGTGGCCAGAAGTGCAGGGAAATGGACGGAAGCTTGCCCAATTAATGCTCATTAAAATCGCAAGATTTCGTTCCCTTTCCTGAAAGGAAAGTCTTCCTTTCAGGAAAGGGAACGAAATCTTGAAATCAGAGAACAAAGTCTAACAAGCCCTCTGGAAAGGAGATATGACCCAAAACAGCGCAAGCGAAAAAAACCGAGAAAATTTGGAAATGGAGTGATTCCCACCAAAGAGACGGAGATGAACTGAGGGCCACTGAAAAAGGCCAAGACTTAGCAAAAAAGACTCCAATTTAAATCCTAAAATAAGGGAAGCCATGCAAAACAAGAGATAGGAGAAGATGTCTAAGAAATGAAAGGGAAAAAAAAAACATGGAAAAATGACCAAAGCAAGCGAAAACCATAAAAGTGAATGGGGTGGCCAGAAGTGCAGGGAAATGGACGGAAGCTTGCCCAATTAATGCTCATTAAAATCGCAAGATTTCATTCCCTTTCCTGAAAGGAAAGTCTTCCTTTCAGGAAAGGGAACGAAATCTTGAAATCAGAGAACAAAGTCTAACAAGCCCTCTGGAAAGGAGATAAGACCCAAAACAGCGCAAGCGAAAAAAACCGAGAAAATTTGGAAATGGAGTGATTCCCAGCAAATAGACTGAGATGAAAAAGGCCAAGACTGACCAAAAATGATTCAAATTTAAATTCTAAAAGAAGGGAAGCCATGCTAAACAAGAGATAGGAGAAGATGTCTAAGAAATGAAAGTGAAAAAAAAAACATGGAAAAATGACCAAAGCAAGCGAAAACCATAAAAGTGAATGGGGTGGCCAGAAGTGCAGGGAAATGGACGGAAGCTTGCCCAATTAATGCTCATTAAAATCGCAAGATTTCGGTCCCTTCCCTGAAAGGAAAGTCTTCCTTTCAGGAAAGGGAACGAAATCTTGAAATCAGAGAACAAAGTCTAACAAGCCCTCTGGAAAGGAGATATGACCCAAAACAGCGCAAGCGAAAAAAACCGAGAAAATTTGGAAATGGAGTGATTCCCACCAAAGAGACGGAGATGAACTGAGGGCCACTGAAAAAGGCCAAGACTGACCAAAAATGACTCCAATTTAAATCCTAAAATAAGGGAAGCCATGCAAAACAAGAGATAGGAGAAGATGTCTAAGAAATGAAAGTGAAAAAAAAAACATGGAAAAATGACCAAAGCAAGCGAAAACCATAAAAGTGAATGGGGTGGCCAGAAGTGCAGGGAAATGGACGGAAGCTTGCCCAATTAATGCTCATTAAAATCGCAAGATTTCGTTCCCTTTCCTGAAAGGAAAGTCTTCCTTTCAGGAAAGGGAACGAAATCTTGAAATCAGAGAACAAAGTCTAACAACCCCTCTGGAAAGGAGATATGACCCAAAACAGCGCAAGCGAAAAAAACCGAGAAAATTTGGAAATGGAGTGATTCCCACCAAAGAGACGGAGATGAACTGAGGGCCACTGAAAAAGGCCAAGACTTAGCAAAAAAGACTCCAATTTAAATCCTAAAATAAGGGAAGCCATGCAAAACAAGAGATAGGAGAAGATGTCTAAGAAATGAAAGGGAAAAAAAAAACATGGAAAAATGACCAAAGCAAGCGAAAACCATAAAAGTGAATGGGGTGGCCAGAAGTGCAGGGAAATGGACGGAAGCTTGCCCAATTAATGCTCATTAAAATCGCAAGATTTCGTTCCCTTTCCTGAAAGGAAAGTCTTCCTTTCAGGAAAGGGAACGAAATCTTGAAATCAGAGATCAAAGTCTAACAAGCCCTCTGGAAAGGAGATATGACCCAAAACAGCGCAAGCGAAAAAAACCGAGAAAATTTGGAAATGGAGTGATTCCCACCAAAGAGACGGAGATGAACTGAGGGCCACTGAAAAAGGCCAAGACTGACCAAAAAAGACTCCAATTTAAATCCTAAAAGAAGGGAAGCCATGCAAAACAAGAGATAGGAGAAGATGTCTAAGAAATGAAAGGGAAAAAAAACCCCTGCAAAAATGACCAAAGCAAGCGAAAACCATAAAAGTGAATGGGGTGGCCAGAAGTGCAGGGAAATGGACGGAAGCTTGCCCAATTAATGCTCATTAAAATCGCAAGATTTCGTTCCCTTTCCTGAAAGGAAAGTCTTCCTTTCAGGAAAGGGAACGAAATCTTGAAATCAGAGAACAAAGTCTAACAACCCCTCTGGAAAGGAGATATGACCCAAAACAGCGCAAGCGAAAAAAACCGAGAAAATTTGGAAATGGAGTGATTCCCAGCAAATAGACTGAGATGAAAAAGGCCAAGACTGACCAAAAATGATTCCAATTTAAATTCTAAAAGAAGGGAAGCCATGCAAAACAAGAGATAGGAGAAGATGTCTAAGAAATGAAAGGGAAAAAAAAAACATGGAAAAATGTCCAAAGCAAGCGAAAACCATAAAAGTGAATGGGGTGGCCAGAAGTGCAGGGAAATGGACGGAAGCTTGCCCAATTAATGCTCATTAAAATCGCAAGATTTCGTTCCCTTTCCTGAAAGGAAAGTCTTCCTTTCAGGAAAGGGAACGAAATCTTGAAATTAGAGAACAAAGTCTAACAAGCCCTCTGGAAAGGAGATATGACCCAAAACAGCGCAAGCGAAAAAAACCGAGAAAATTTGGAAATGGAGAGATTACCAGCAAATAGACTGAGATGAAAAAGGCCAAGACTGACCAAAAATGATTCCAATTTAAATTCTAAAAGAAGGGAAGCCATGCTAAACAAGAGATAGGAGAAGATGTCTAAGAAATGAAAGTGAAAAAAAAAACATGGAAAAATGACCAAAGCAAGCGAAAACCATAAAAGTGAATGGGGTGGCCAGAAGTGCAGGGAAATGGACGGAAGCTTGCCCAATTAATGCTCATTAAAATCGCAAGATTTCGTTCCCTTTCCTGAAAGGAAAGTCTTCCTTTCAGGAAAGGGAACGAAATCTTGAAATCAGAGAACAAAGTCTAACAAGCCCTCTGGAAAGGAGATATGACCCAAAACAGCACAAGCGAAAAAAAACGAGAAAATTTGGAAATGGAGTGATTCCCACCAAAGAGACGGAGATGAACTGAGGGCCACTGAAAAAGGCCAAGACTGACCAAAAAAGACTCCAATTTAAATCCTAAAAGAAGGGAAGCCATGCAAAACAAGAGATAGGAGAAGATGTCTAAGAAATGAAAGGGAAAAAAAACCCCTGCAAAAATGACCAAAGCAAGCGAAAACCATAAAAGTGAATGGGGTGGCCAGAAGTGCAGGGAAATGGACGGAAGCTTGCCCAATTAATGCTCATTAAAATCGCAAGATTTCGTTCCCTTTCCTGAAAGGAAAGTCTTCCTTTCAGGAAAGGGAACGAAATCTTGAAATCAGAGAACAAAGTCTAACAACCCCTCTGGAATAGAGATATGACCCAAAACAGCGCAAGCGAAAAAAACCGAGAAAATTTGGAAATGGAGTGATTCCCAGCAAATAGACTGAGATGAAAAAGGCCAAGACTGACCAAAAATGATTCCAATTTAAATTCTAAAAGAAGGGAAGCCATGCAAAACAAGAGATAGGAGAAGATGTCTAAGAAATGAAAGGGAAAAAAAAAAACATGGAAAAATGTCCAAAGCAAGCGAAAACCATAAAAGTGAATGGGGTGGCCAGAAGTGCAGGGAAATGGACGGAAGCTTGCCCAATTAATGCTCATTAAAATCGCAAGATTTCGTTCCCTTTCCTGAAAGGAAAGTCTTCCTTTCAGGAAAGGGAACGAAATCTTGAAATCAGAGAACAAAGTCTAACAACCCCTCTGGAAAGGAGATATGACCCAAAACAGCGCAAGCGAAAAAAACCGAGAAAATTTGGAAATGGAGTGATTCCCAGCAAATAGACTGAGATGAAAAAGGCCAAGACTGACCAAAAATGATTCCAATTTAAATTCTAAAAGAAGGGAAGCCATGCAAAACAAGAGATAGGAGAAGATGTCTAAGAAATGAAAGGGAAAAAAAAAACATGGAAAAATGACCAAAGCAAGCGAAAACCATAAAAGTGAATGGGGTGGCCAGAAGTGCAGGGAAATGGACGGAAGCTTGCCCAATTAATGCTCCTTAAAATCGCAAGATTTCGTTCCCTTTCCTGAAAGGAAAGTCTTCCTTTCAGGAAAGGGAACGAAATCTTGAAATCAGAGAACAAAGTCTAACAAGCCCTCTGGAAAGGAGATATGACCCAAAACAGCGCAAGCGAAAAAAACCGAGAAAATTTGGAAATGGAGTGATTCCCACCAAAGAGACGGAGATGAACTGAGGGCCACTGAAAAAGGCCAAGACTGACCAAAAATGACTCCAATTTAAATCCTAAAATAAGGGAAGCCATGCAAAACAAGAGATAGGAGAAGATGTCTAAGAAATGAAAGTGAAAAAAAAACCCTGCACAATGACCAAAGCAAGCGAAAACCATAAAAGTGAATGGGGTGGCCAGAAGTGCAGGGAAATGGACGGAAGCTTGCCCAATTAATGCTCATTAAAATCGCAAGATTTCGTTCCCTTTCCTGAAAGGAAAGTCTTCCTTTCAGGAAAGGGAACGAAATCTTGAAATCAGAGAACAAAGTCTAACAACCCCTCTGGAAAGGAGATATGACCCAAAACAGCGCAAGCGAAAAAAACCGAGAAAATTTGGAAATGGAGTGATTCCCACCAAAGAGACGGAGATGAACTGAGGGCCACTGAAAAAGGCCAAGACTGACCAAAAAAGACTCCAATTTAAATCCTAAAAGAAGGGAAGCCATGCAAAACAAGAGATAGGAGAAGATGTCTAAGAAATGAAAAGGAAAAAAAACCCCTGCAAAAATGACCAAAGCAAGCGAAAACCATAAAAGTGAATGGGGTGGCCAGAAGTGCAGGGAAATGGACAGAAGCTTGCCCAATTAATGCTCATTAAAATCGCAAGATTTCGTTCCCTTTCCTGAAAGGAAAGTCTTCCTTTCAGGAAAGGGAACGAAATCTTGAAATCAGAGAACAAAGTCTAACAACCCCTCTGGAAAGGAGATATGACCCAAAACAGCGCAAGCGAAAAAAACCGAGAAAATTTGGAAATGGAGTGATTCCCACCAAAGAGACGGAGATGAACTGAGGACCACTGAAAAAGGCCAAGACTGACCAAAAATGACTCCAATTTAAATCCTAAAATAAGGGAAGCCATGCAAAACAAGAGATAGGAGAAGATGTCTAAGAAATGAAAGGGAAAAAAAAAACATGGAAAAATGACCAAAGCAAGCGAAAACCATAAAAGTGAATGGGGTGGCCAGAAGTGCAGGGAAATGGACGGAAGCTTGCCCAATTAATGCTCATTAAAATCGCAAGATTTCGTTCCCTTTCCTGAAAGGAAAGTCTTCCTTTCAGGAAAGGGAACGAAATCTTGAAATCAGAGAACAAAGTCTAACAAGCCCTCTGGAAAGGAGATATGAACAAAACAGCGCAAGCGAAAAAAACCGAGAAAATTTGGAAATGGAGTGATTCCCACCAAAGAGACGGAGATGAACTGCGGGCCACTGAAAAAGGCCAAGACTGACCAAAAAAGACTCCAATTTAAATCCTAAAAGAAGGGAAGCCATGCAAAACAAGAGATAGGAGAAGATGTCTAAGAAATGAAAGGGAAAAAAAAAACATGGAAAAATGACCAAAGCAAGCGAAAACCATAAAAGTGAATGGGGTGGCCAGAAGTGCAGGGAAATGGACGGAAGCTTGCCCAATTAATGCTCATTAAAATCGCAAGATTTCGTTCCCTTTCCTGAAAGGAAAGTCTTCCTTTCAGGAAAGGGAACAAAATCTTGAAATCAGAGAACAAAGTCTAACAAGCCCTCTGGAAAGGAGATATGACCCAAAACAGCGCAAGCGAAAAAAACCGAGAAAATTTGGAAATGGAGTGATTCCCACCAAAGAGACGGAGATGAACTGAGGGCCACTGAAAAAGGCCAAGACTGACCAAAAAAGACTCCAATTTAAATCCTAAAAGAAGGGAAGCCATGCAAAACAAGAGATAGGAGAAGATGTCTAAGAAATGAAAAGGAAAAAAAACCCCTGCAAAAATGACCAAAGCAAGCGAAAACCATAAAAGTGAATGGGGTGGCAAGAAGTGCAGGGAAATGGACGGAAGCTTGCCCAATTAATGCTCATTAAAATCGCAAGATTTCGTTCCCTTTCCTGAAAGGAAAGTCTTCCTTTCAGGAAAGGGAACGAAATCTTGAAATCAGAGAACAAAGTCTAACAAGCCCTCTGGAAAAGAGATATGACCCAAAACAGCGCAAGCGAAAAAAAACGAGAAAATTTGGAAATGGAGTGATTCCCACCAAAGAGACGGAGATGAACTGAGGGCCACTGAAAAAGGCCAAGACTGACCAAAAATGACTCCAATTTAAATCCTAAAATAAGGGAAGCCATGCAAAACAAGAGATAGGAGAAGATGTCTAAGAAATGAAAGGGGAAAAAAAAAACATGGAAAAATGACCAAAGCAAGCGAAAACCATAAAAGTGAATGGGGTGGCCAGAAGTGCAGGGAAATGGACGGAAGCTTGCCCAATTAATGCTCATTAAAATCGCAAGATTTCGTTCCCTTTCCTGAAAGGAAAGTCTTCCTTTCAGGAAAGGGAACGAAATCTTGAAATCAGAGAACAAAGTCTAACAACCCCTCTGGAAAGGAGATATGACCCAAAACAGCGCAAGCGAAAAAAACCGAGAAAATTTGGAAATGGAGTGATTCCCACCAAAGAGACGGAGATGAACTGAGGGCCACTGAAAAAGGCCAAGACTGACCAAAAAAGACTCCAATTTAAATCCTAAAATAAGGGAAGCCATGCAAAACAAGAGATAGGAGAAGATGTCTAAGAAATGAAAAGGAAAAAAAACCCCTGCAAAAATGACCAAAGCAAGCGAAAACCATAAAAGTGAATGGGGTGGCCAGAAGTGCAGGGAAATGGACAGAAGCTTGCCCAATTAATGCTCATTAAAATCGCAAGATTTCGTTCCCTTTCCTGAAAGGAAAGTCTTCCTTTCAGGAAAGGGAACGAAATCTTGAAATCAGAGAACAAAGTCTAACAAGCCCTCTGGAAAGGAGATATGACCCAAAACAGCGCAAGCGAAAAAAACCGAGAAAATTTGGAAATGGAGTGATTCCCACCAAAGAGACGGAGATGAACTGAGGACCACTGAAAAAGGCCAAGACTGACCAAAAATGACTCCAATTTAAATCCTAAAATAAGGGAAGCCATGCAAAACAAGAGATAGGAGAAGATGTCTAAGAAATGAAAGGGAAAAAAAAAACATGGAAAAATGACCAAAGCAAGCGAAAACCATAAAAGTGAATGGGGTGGCCAGAAGTGCAGGGAAATGGACGGAAGCTTGCCCAATTAATGCTCATTAAAATCGCAAGATTTCGTTCCCTTTCCTGAAAGGAAAGTCTTCCTTTCAGGAAAGGGAACGAAATCTTGAAATCAGAGAACAAAGTCTAACAAGCCCTCTGGAAAGGAGATATGAACAAAACAGCGCAAGCGAAAAAAACCGAGAAAATTTGGAAATGGAGTGATTCCCACCAAAGAGACGGAGATGAACTGCGGGCCACTGAAAAAGGCCAAGACTGACCAAAAAAGACTCCAATTTAAATCCTAAAAGAAGGGAAGCCATGCAAAACAAGAGATAGGAGAAGATGTCTAAGAAATGAAAGGGAAAAAAAAAACATGGAAAAATGACCAAAGCAAGCGAAAACCATAAAAGTGAATGGGGTGGCCAGAAGTGCAGGGAAATGGACGGAAGCTTGCCCAATTAATGCTCATTAAAATCGCAAGATTTCGTTCCCTTTCCTGAAAGGAAAGTCTTCCTTTCAGGAAAGGGAACAAAATCTTGAAATCAGAGAACAAAGTCTAACAAGCCCTCTGGAAAGGAGATATGACCCAAAACAGCGCAAGCGAAAAAAACCGAGAAAATTTGGAAATGGAGTGATTCCCACCAAAGAGACGGAGATGAACTGAGGGCCACTGAAAAAGGCCAAGACTGACCAAAAAAGACTCCAATTTAAATCCTAAAAGAAGGGAAGCCATGCAAAACAAGAGATAGGAGAAGATGTCTAAGAAATGAAAAGGAAAAAAAACCCCTGCAAAAATGACCAAAGCAAGCGAAAACCATAAAAGTGAATGGGGTGGCAAGAAGTGCAGGGAAATGGACGGAAGCTTGCCCAATTAATGCTCATTAAAATCGCAAGATTTCGTTCCCTTTCCTGAAAGGAAAGTCTTCCTTTCAGGAAAGGGAACGAAATCTTGAAATCAGAGAACAAAGTCTAACAAGCCCTCTGGAAAAGAGATATGACCCAAAACAGCGCAAGCGAAAAAAAACGAGAAAATTTGGAAATGGAGTGATTCCCACCAAAGAGACGGAGATGAACTGAGGGCCACTGAAAAAGGCCAAGACTGACCAAAAATGACTCCAATTTAAATCCTAAAATAAGGGAAGCCATGCAAAACAAGAGATAGGAGAAGATGTCTAAGAAATGAAAGGGGAAAAAAAAAACATGGAAAAATGACCAAAGCAAGCGAAAACCATAAAAGTGAATGGGGTGGCCAGAAGTGCAGGGAAATGGACGGAAGCTTGCCCAATTAATGCTCATTAAAATCGCAAGATTTCGTTCCCTTTCCTGAAAGGAAAGTCTTCCTTTCAGGAAAGGGAACGAAATCTTGAAATCAGAGAACAAAGTCTAACAAGCCCTCTGGAAAGGAGATATGACCCAAAACAGCGCAAGCGAAAAAAACCGAGAAAATTTGGAAATGGAGTGATTCCCACCAAAGAGACGGAGATGAACTGAGGGCCACTGAAAAAGGCCAAGACTGACCAAAAATGACTCCAATTTAAATCCTAAAAGAAGGGAAGCCATGCAAAACAAGAGATAGGAGAAGATGTCTAAGAAATGAAAGGGAAAAAAAAAACATGGAAAAATGACCAAAGCAAGCGAAAACCATAAAAGTGAATGGGGTGGCCAGAAGTGCAGGGAAATGGACGGAAGCTTGCCCAATTAATGCTCATTAAAATCGCAAGATTTCGTTCCCTTTCCTGAAAGGAAAGTCTTCCTTTCAGGAAAGGGAACGAAATCTTGAAATCAGAGAACAAAGTCTAACAACCCTTCTGGAAAGGAGATATGACCCAAAACAGCGCAAGCGAAAAAAACCGAGAAAATTTGGAAATGGAGTGATTCCCACCAAAGAGACGGAGATGAACTGAGGGCCACTGAAAAAGGCCAAGACTGACCAAAAAAGACTCCAATTTAAATCCTAAAAGAAGGGAAGCCATGCAAAACAAGAGATAGGAGAAGATGTCTAAGAAATGAAAGGGAAAAAAAACCCCTGCAAAAATGACCAAAGCAAGCGAAAACCATAAAAGTGAATGGGGTGGCCAGAAGTGCAGGGAAATGGACGGAAGCTTGCCCAATTAATGCTCATTAAAATCGCAAGATTTCGTTCCCTTTCCTGAAAGGAAAGTCTTCCTTTCAGGAAAGGGAACGAAATCTTGAAATCAGAGAACAAAGTCTAACAACCCCTCTGGAATAGAGATATGACCCAAAACAGCGCAAGCGAAAAAAACCGAGAAAATTTGGAAATGGAGTGATTCCCAGCAAATAGACTGAGATGAAAAAGGCCAAGACTGACCAAAAATGATTCCAATTTAAATTCTAAAAGAAGGGAAGCCATGCAAAACAAGAGATAGGAGAAGATGTCTAAGAAATGAAAGGGAAAAAAAAAACATGGAAAAATGTCCAAAGCAAGCGAAAACCATAAAAGTGAATGGGGTGGCCAGAAGTGCAGGGAAATGGACGGAAGCTTGCCCAATTAATGCTCATTAAAATCGCAAGATTTCGTTCCCTTTCCTGAAAGGAAAGTCTTCCTTTCAGGAAAGGGAACGAAATCTTGAAATCAGAGAACAAAGTCTAACAAGCCCTCTGGAAAGGAGATATGACCCAAAACAGCGCAAGCGAAAAAAACCGAGAAAATTTGGAAATGGAGTGATTCCCAGCAAATAGACTGAGATGAAAAAGGCCAAGACTGACCAAAAATGATTCCAATTTAAATTCTAAAAGAAGGGAAGCCATGCAAAACAAGAGATAGGAGAAGATGTCTAAGAAATGAAAGGGAAAAAAAAAACATGGAAAAATGACCAAAGCAAGCGAAAACCATAAAAGTGAATGGGGTGGCCAGAAGTGCAGGGAAATGGACGGAAGCTTGCCCAATTAATGCTCCTTAAAATCGCAAGATTTCGTTCCCTTTCCTGAAAGGAAAGTCTTCCTTTCAGGAAAGGGAACGAAATCTTGAAATCAGAGAACAAAGTCTAACAACCCCTCTGGAAAGGAGATATGACCCAAAACAGCGCAAGCGAAAAAAACCGAGAAAATTTGGAAATGGAGTGATTCCCACCAAAGAGACGGAGATGAACTGAGGGCCACTGAAAAAGGCCAAGACTGACCAAAAAAGACTCCAATTTAAATCCTAAAAGAAGGGAAGCCATGCAAAACAAGAGATAGGAGAAGATGTCTAAGAAATGAAAAGGAAAAAAAACCCCTGCAAAAATGACCAAAGCAAGCGAAAACCATAAAAGTGAATGGGGTGGCCAGAAGTGCAGGGAAATGGACAGAAGCTTGCCCAATTAATGCTCATTAAAATCGCAAGATTTCGTTCCCTTTCCTGAAAGGAAAGTCTTCCTTTCAGGAAAGGGAACGAAATCTTGAAATCAGAGAACAAAGTCTAACAAGCCCTCTGGAAAGGAGATATGACCCAAAACAGCGCAAGCGAAAAAAACCGAGAAAATTTGGAAATGGAGTGATTCCCACCAAAGAGACGGAGATGAACTGAGGACCACTGAAAAAGGCCAAGACTGACCAAAAATGACTCCAATTTAAATCCTAAAATAAGGGAAGCCATGCAAAACAAGAGATAGGAGAAGATGTCTAAGAAATGAAAGGGAAAATAAAAACATGGAAAAATGACCAAAGCAAGCGAAAACCATAAAAGTGAATGGGGTGGCCAGAAGTGCAGGGAAATGGACGGAAGCTTGCCCAATTAATGCTCATTAAAATCGCAAGATTTCGTTCCCTTTCCTGAAAGGAAAGTCTTCCTTTCAGGAAAGGGAACGAAATCTTGAAATCAGAGAACAAAGTCTAACAAGCCCTCTGGAAAGGAGATATGAACAAAACAGCGCAAGCGAAAAAAACCGAGAAAATTTGGAAATGGAGTGATTCCCACCAAAGAGACGGAGATGAACTGCGGGCCACTGAAAAAGGCCAAGACTGACCAAAAAAGACTCCAATTTAAATCCTAAAAGAAGGGAAGCCATGCAAAACAAGAGATAGGAGAAGATGTCTAAGAAATGAAAGGGAAAAAAAAAACATGGAAAAATGACCAAAGCAAGCGAAAACCATAAAAGTGAATGGGGTGGCCAGAAGTGCAGGGAAATGGACGGAAGCTTGCCCAATTAATGCTCATTAAAATCGCAAGATTTCGTTCCCTTTCCTGAAAGGAAAGTCTTCCTTTCAGGAAAGGGAACAAAATCTTGAAATCAGAGAACAAAGTCTAACAAGCCCTCTGGAAAGGAGATATGACCCAAAACAGCGCAAGCGAAAAAAACCGAGAAAATTTGGAAATGGAGTGATTCCCACCAAAGAGACGGAGATGAACTGAGGGCCACTGAAAAAGGCCAAGACTGACCAAAAAAGACTCCAATTTAAATCCTAAAAGAAGGGAAGCCATGCAAAACAAGAGATAGGAGAAGATGTCTAAGAAATGAAAAGGAAAAAAAACCCCTGCAAAAATGACCAAAGCAAGCGAAAACCATAAAAGTGAATGGGGTGGCAAGAAGTGCAGGGAAATGGACGGAAGCTTGCCCAATTAATGCTCATTAAAATCGCAAGATTTCGTTCCCTTTCCTGAAAGGAAAGTCTTCCTTTCAGGAAAGGGAACGAAATCTTGAAATCAGAGAACAAAGTCTAACAAGCCCTCTGGAAAAGAGATATGACCCAAAACAGCGCAAGCGAAAAAAAACGAGAAAATTTGGAAATGGAGTGATTCCCACCAAAGAGACGGAGATGAACTGAGGGCCACTGAAAAAGGCCAAGACTGACCAAAAATGACTCCAATTTAAATCCTAAAATAAGGGAAGCCATGCAAAACAAGAGATAGGAGAAGATGTCTAAGAAATGAAAGGGGAAAAAAAAAACATGGAAAAATGACCAAAGCAAGCGAAAACCATAAAAGTGAATGGGGTGGCCAGAAGTGCAGGGAAATGGACGGAAGCTTGCCCAATTAATGCTCATTAAAATCGCAAGATTTCGTTCCCTTTCCTGAAAGGAAAGTCTTCCTTTCAGGAAAGGGAACGAAATCTTGAAATCAGAGAACAAAGTCTAACAACCCCTCTGGAAAGGAGATATGACCCAAAACAGCGCAAGCGAAAAAAACCGAGAAAATTTGGAAATGGAGTGATTCCCACCAAAGAGACGGAGATGAACTGAGGGCCACTGAAAAAGGCCAAGACTGACCAAAAATGACTCCAATTTAAATCCTAAAAGAAGGGAAGCCATGCAAAACAAGAGATAGGAGAAGATGTCTAAGAAATGAAAGGGAAAAAAAACCCCTGCACAATGACCAAAGCAAGCGAAAACCATAAAAGTGAATGGGGTGGCCAGAAGTGCAGGGAAATGGACGGAAGCTTGCCCAATTAATGCTCATTAAAATCGCAAGATTTCGTTCCCTTTCCTGAAAGGAAAGTCTTCCTTTCAGGAAAGGGAACGAAATCTTGAAATCAGAGAACAAAGTCTAACAAGCCCTCTGGAAAGGAGATATGACCCAAAACAGCGCAAGCGAAAAAAACCGAGAAAATTTGGAAATGGAGTGATTCCCACCAAAGAGACGGAGATGAACTGAGGGCCACTGAAAAAGGCCAAGACTGACCAAAAATGACTCCAATTTAAATCCTAAAAGAAGGGAAGCCATGCAAAACAAGAGATAGGAGAAGATGTCTAAGAAATGAAAGGGAAAAAAAAAACATGGAAAAATGACCAAAGCAAGCGAAAACCATAAAAGTGAATGGGGTGGCCAGAAGTGCAGGGAAATGGACGGAAGCTTGCCCAATTAATGCTCATTAAAATCGCAAGATTTCGTTCCCTTTCCTGAAAGGAAAGTCTTCCTTTCAGGAAAGGGAACGAAATCTTGAAATCAGAGAACAAAGTCTAACAACCCTTCTGGAAAGGAGATATGACCCAAAACAGCGCAAGCGAAAAAAACCGAGAAAATTTGGAAATGGAGTGATTCCCACCAAAGAGACGGAGATGAACTGAGGGCCACTGAAAAAGGCCAAGACTGACCAAAAATGACTCCAATTTAAATCCTAAAAGAAGGGAAGCCATGCAAAACAAGAGATAGGAGAAGATGTCCAAGAAATGAAAGGGAAAAAAAACCCTGCAAAAATGACCAAAGCAAGCGAAAACCATAAAAGTGAATGGGGTGGCCAGAAGTGCAGGAAAATGGACGGAAGCTTGCCCAATTAATGCTCATTAAAATCGCAAGATTTCGTTTCCTTTCCTGAAAGGAAAGTCTTCCTTTCAGGAAAGGGAACAAAATCTTGAAATCAGAGAACAAAGTCTAACAACCCCTCTGGAAAGGAGATATGACCCAAAACAGCGCAAGCGAAAAAAACCGAGAAAATTTGGAAATGGAGTGATTCCCACCAAAGAGACGGAGATGAACTGAGGGCCACTGAAAAAGGCCAAGACTGACCAAAAAAGACTCCAATTTAAATCCTAAAATAAGGGAAGCCATGCAAAACAAGAGATAGGAGAAGATGTCTAAGAAATGAAAGGGAAAAAAAAAATCATGGAAAAATGACCAAAGCAAGCGAAAACCATAAAAGTGAATGGGGTGGCCAGAAGTGCAGGGAAATGGACGGAAGCTTGCCCAATTAATGCTCATTAAAATCGCAAGATTCAGGAAAGGGAACGAAATCTTGAAATCAGAGAACAAAGTCTAACAAGCCCTCTGGAAAGGAGATATGACCCAAAACAGCGCAAGCGAAAAAAACCGAGAAAATTTGGAAATGGAGTGATTCCCAGCAAATAGACTGAGATGAAAAAGGCCAAGACTTAGCAAAAATGACTCCAATTTAAATTCTAAAAGAAGGGAAGCCATGCAAAACAAGAGATAGGAGAAGATGTCTAAGAAATGAAAGGGAAAAAAAAAAACATGGAAAAATGACCAAAGCAAGCGAAAACCATAAAAGTGAATGGGGTGGCCAGAAGTGCAGGGAAATGGACGGAAGCTTGCCCAATTAATGCTCATTAAAATCGCAAGATTTCGTTCCCTTTCCTGAAAGGAAAGTCTTCCTTTCAGGAAAGGGAACGAAATCTTGAAATCAGAGAACAAAGTCTAACAAGCCCTCTGGAAAGGAGATATGACCCAAAACAGCGCAAGCGAAAAAAACCGAGAAAATTTGGAAATGGAGTGATTCCCACCAAAGAGACGGAGATGAACTGAGGGCCACTGAAAAAGGCCAAGACTGGCCAAAAATGACTCCAATTTAAATCCTAAAATAAGGGAAGCCATGCAAAACAAGAGATAGGAGAAGATGTCTAAGAAATGAAAGGGAAAAAAAAAACATGGAAAAATGACCAAAGCAAGCGAAAACCATAAAAGTGAATGGGGTGGCCAGAAGTGCAGGGAAATGGACGGAAGCTTGCCCAATTAATGCTCATTAAAATCGCAAGATTTCGTTCCCTTTCCTGAAAGGAAAGTCTTCCTTTCAGGAAAGGGAACGAAATCTTGAAATCAGAGAACAAAGTCTAACAAGCCCTCTGGAAAGGAGATAAGACCCAAAACAGAGCAAGCGAAAAAAACCGAGAAAATTTGGAAATGGAGTGATTCCCACCAAAGAGACGGAGATGAACTGAGGGCCACTGAAAAAGGCCAAGACTGACCAAAAATGCCTCCAATTTATATCCTAAAATAAGGGAAGCCATGCTAAACAAGAGATAGGAGAAGATGTCTAAGAAATGAAAGTGAAAAAAAAAACATGGAAAAATGACCAAAGCAAGCGAAAACCATAAAAGTGAATGGGGTGGCCAGAAGTGCAGGGAAATGGACGGAAGCTTGCCCAATTAATGCTCATTAAAATCGCAAGATTTCGTTCCCTTTCCTGAAAGGAAAGTCTTCCTTTCAGGAAAGGGAACGAAATCTTGAAATCAGAGAACAAAGTCTAACAAGCCCTCTGGAAAGGAGATAAGACCCAAAACAGCGCAAGCGAAAAAAACCGAGAAAATTTGGAAATGGAGTGATTCCCAGCAAATAGACTGAGATGAAAAAGGCCAAGACTGACCAAAAATGATTCAAATTTAAATTCTAAAAGAAGGGAAGCCATGCTAAACAAGAGATAGGAGAAGATGTCTAAGAAATGAAAGTGAAAAAAAAAACATGGAAAAATGACCAAAGCAAGCGAAAACCATAAAAGTGAATGGGGTGGCCAGAAGTGCAGGGAAATGGACGGAAGCTTGCCCAATTAATGCTCATTAAAATCGCAAGATTTCGGTCCCTTCCCTGAAAGGAAAGTCTTCCCTTTCAGGAAAGGGAACGAAATCTTGAAATCAGAGAACAAAGTCTAACAAGCCCTCTGGAAAGGAGATATGACCCAAAACAGCGCAAGCGAAAAAAACCGAGAAAATTTGGAAATGGAGTGATTCCCACCAAAGAGACGGAGATGAACTGAGGGCCACTGAAAAAGGCCAAGACTTAGCAAAAAAGACTCCAATTTAAATCCTAAAATAAGGGAAGCCATGCAAAACAAGAGATAGGAGAAGATGTCTAAGAAATGAAAGGGAAAAAAAAAACATGGAAAAATGACCAAAGCAAGCGAAAACCATAAAAGTGAATGGGGTGGCCAGAAGTGCAGGGAAATGGACGGAAGCTTGCCCAATTAATGCTCATTAAAATCGCAAGATTTCGTTCCCTTTCCTGAAAGGAAAGTCTTCCTTTCAGGAAAGGGAACGAAATCTTGAAATCAGAGAACAAAGTCTAACAAGCCCTCTGGAAAGGAGATATGACCCAAAACAGCACAAGCGAAAAAAAACGAGAAAATTTGGAAATGGAGTGATTCCCACCAAAGAGACGGAGATGAACTGAGGGCCACTGAAAAAGGCCAAGACTGACCAAAAAAGACTCCAATTTAAATCCTAAAAGAAGGGAAGCCATGCAAAACAAGAGATAGGAGAAGATGTCTAAGAAATGAAAGGGAAAAAAAACCCCTGCAAAAATGACCAAAGCAAGCGAAAACCATAAAAGTGAATGGGGTGGCCAGAAGTGCAGGGAAATGGACGGAAGCTTGCCCAATTAATGCTCATTAAAATCGCAAGATTTCGTTCCCTTTCCTGAAAGGAAAGTCTTCCTTTCAGGAAAGGGAACGAAATCTTGAAATCAGAGAACAAAGTCTAACAACCCCTCTGGAATAGAGATATGACCCAAAACAGCGCAAGCGAAAAAAACCGAGAAAATTTGGAAATGGAGTGATTCCCAGCAAATAGACTGAGATGAAAAAGGCCAAGACTGACCAAAAATGATTCCAATTTAAATTCTAAAAGAAGGGAAGCCATGCAAAACAAGAGATAGGAGAAGATGTCTAAGAAATGAAAGTGAAAAAAAAAACATGGAAAAATGACCAAAGCAAGCGAAAACCATAAAAGTGAATGGGGTGGCCAGAAGTGCAGGGAAATGGACGGAAGCTTGCCCAATTAATGCTCATTAAAATCGCAAGATTTCGTTCCCTTTCCTGAAAGGAAAGTCTTCCTTTCAGGAAAGGGAACGAAATCTTGAAATCAGAGATCAAAGTGTAACAAGCCCTCTGGAAAGGAGATATGACCCAAAACAGCGCAAGCGAAAAAAAACGAGAAAATTTGGAAATGGAGTGATTCCCACCAAAGAGACGGAGATGAACTGAGGGCCACTGAAAAAGGCCAAGACTGACCAAAAAAGACTCCAATTTAAATCCTAAAAGAAGGGAAGCCATGCAAAACAAGAGATAGGAGAAGATGTCTAAGAAATGAAAGGGAAAAAAAACCCCTGCAAATATGACCAAAGCAAGCGAAAACCATAAAAGTGAATGGGGTGGCCAGAAGTGCAGGGAAATGGACGGAAGCTTGCCCAATTAATGCTCATTAAAATCGCAAGATTTCGTTCCCTTTCCTGAAAGGAAAGTCTTCCTTTCAGGAAAGGGAACGAAATCTTTAAATCAGAGAACAAAGTCTAACAACCCCTCTGGAAAGGAGATATGACCCAAAACAGCGCAAGCGAAAAAAACCGAGAAAATTTGGAAATGGAGTGATTCCCACCAAAGAGACGGAGATGAACTGAGGACCACTGAAAAAGGCCAAGACTGACCAAAAAAGACTCCAATTTAAATCCTAAAAGAAGGGAAGCCATGCAAAACAAGAGATAGGAGAAGATGTCTAAGAAATGAAAGTGAAAAAAAAAACATGGAAAAATGACCAAAGCAAGCGAAAACCATAAAAGTGAATGGGGTGGTCAGAAGTGCAGGGAAATGGACGGAAGCTTGCCCAATTAATGCTCATTAAAATCGCAAGATTTCGTTCCCTTTCCTGAAAGGAAAGTCTTCCTTTCAGGAAAGGGAACGAAATCTTGAAATCAGAGAACAAAGTCTAACAAGCCCTCTGGAAAGGAGATATGACCCAAAACAGCGCAGGCGAAAAAAACCGAGAAAATTTGGAAATGGAGTGATTCCCAGCAAATAGACTGAGATGAAAAAGGCCAAGACTGACCAAAAATGATTCCAATTTAAATTCTAAAAGAAGGGAAGCCATGCAAAACAAGAGATAGGAGAAGATGTCTAAGAAATGAAAGGGAAAAAAAAAACATGGAAAAATGACCAAAGCAAGCGAAAACCATAAAAGTGAATGGGGTGGCCAGAAGTGCAGGGAAATGGACGGAAGCTTGCCCAATTAATGCTCATTAAAATCGCAAGATTTCGTTCCCTTTCCTGAAAGGAAAGTCTTCCTTTCAGGAAAGGGAACGAAATCTTGAAATCAGAGAACAAAGTCTAACAAGCCCTCTGGAAAGGAGATAAGACCCAAAACAGCGCAAGCGAAAAAAACCGAGAAAATTTGGAAATGGAGTGATTCCCAGCAAATAGACTGAGATGAAAAAGGCCAAGACTGACCAAAAATGATTCCAATTTAAATTCTAAAAGAAGGGAAGCCATGCAAAACAAGAGATAGGAGAAGATGTCTAAGAAATGAAAGGGAAAAAAAAAACATGGAAAAATGACCAAAGCAAGCGAAAACCATAAAAGTGAATGGGGTGGCCAGAAGTGCAGGGAAATGGACGGAAGCTTGCCCAATTAATGCTCATTAAAATCGCAAGATTTCGTTCCCTTTCCTGAAAGGAAAGTCTTCCTTTCAGGAAAGGGAACGAAATCTTGAAATCAGAGAACAAAGTCTAACAAGCCCTCTGGAAAGGAGATATGACCCAAAACAGCGCAAGCGAAAAAAACCGAGAAAATTTGGAAATGGAGTGATTCCCACCAAAGAGACGGAGATGAACTGAGGGCCACTGAAAAAGGCCAAGACTGACCAAAAATGACTCCAATTTAAATCCTAAAATAAGGGAAGCCATGCAAAACAAGAGATAGGAGAAGATGTTTAAGAAATGAAAGGGAAAAAAAAAAACCTGGAAAAATGACATAAGCAAGCAAAAACCATAAAAGTGAATGGGGTGGCCAGAAGTGCAGGGAAATGGACGGAAGCTTGCCCAATTAATGCTCATTAAAATCGCAAGATTTCGTTCCCTTTCCTGAAAGGAAAGTCTTCCTTTCAGGAAAGGGAACGAAATCTTGAAATAAGAGAACAAAGTCTAACAACCCCTCTGGAAAGGAGATAAGACCCAAAACAGAGCAAGCGAAAAAAACCGAGAAAATTTGGAAATGGAGTGATTCCCACCAAAGAGACGGAGATGAACTGAGGGCCACTGAAAAAGGCCAAGACTGACCAAAAATGCCTCCAATTTATATCCTAAAATAAGGGAAGCCATGCTAAACAAGAGATAGGAGAAGATGTCTAAGAAATGAAAGTGAAAAAAAAAACATGGAAAAATGACCAAAGCAAGCGAAAACCATAAAAGTGAATGGGGTGGCCAGAAGTGCAGGGAAATGGACGGAAGCTTGCCCAATTAATGCTCATTAAAATCGCAAGATTTCATTCCCTTTCCTGAAAGGAAAGTCTTCCTTTCAGGAAAGGGAACGAAATCTTGAAATCAGAGAACAAAGTCTAACAAGCCCTCTGGAAAGGAGATAAGACCCAAAACAGCGCAAGCGAAAAAAACCGAGAAAATTTGGAAATGGAGTGATTCCCAGCAAATAGACTGAGATGAAAAAGGCCAAGACTGACCAAAAAAGACTCCAATTTAAATCCTAAAAGAAGGGAAGCCATGCAAAACAAGAGATAGGAGAAGATGTCTAAGAAATGGAAGGGAAAAAAAAAAACATGGAAAAATGACCAAAGCAAGCGAAAACCATAAAAGTGAATGGGGTGGCCAGAAGTGCAGGGAAATGGACGGAAGCTTGCCCAATTAATGCTCATTAAAATCGCAAGATTTCGTTCCCTTTCCTGAAAGGAAAGTCTTCCTTTCAGGAAAGGGAACGAAATCTTGGAATCAGAGAACAAAGTCTAACAAGCCCTCTGGAAAGGAGATATGACCCAAAACAGCGCAAGTGAAAAAAACCGAGAAAATTTGGAAATGGAGTGATTCCCACCAAAGAGACGGAGATGAACTGAGGGCCACTGAAAAAGGCCAAGACTTAGCAAAAAAGACTCCAATTTAAATCCTAAAATAAGGGAAGCCATGCAAAACAAGAGATAGGAGAAGATGTCTAAGAAATGAAAGGGAAAAAAAAAACATGGAAAAATGACCAAAGCAAGCGAAAACCATAAAAGTGAATGGGGTGGCCAGAAGTGCAGGGAAATGGACGGAAGCTTGCCCAATTAATGCTCATTAAAATCGCAAGATTTCGTTCCCTTTCCTGAAAGGAAAGTCTTCCTTTCAGGAAAGGGAACGAAATCTTGAAATCAGAGATCAAAGTCTAACAAGCCCTCTGGAAAGGAGATATGACCCAAAACAGCGCAAGCGAAAAAAAACGAGAAAATTTGGAAATGGAGTGATTCCCACCAAAGAGACGGAGATGAACTGAGGGCCACTGAAAAAGGCCAAGACTGACCAAAAAAGACTCCAATTTTAATCCTAAAAGAAGGGAAGCCATGCAAAACAAGAGATAGGAGAAGATGTCTAAGAAATGAAAGGGAAAAAAAACCCCTGCAAAAATGACCAAAGCAAGCGAAAACCATAAAAGTGAATGGGGTGGCCAGAAGTGCAGGGAAATGGACGGAAGATTGCCCAATTAATGCTCATTAAAATCGCAAGATTTCGTTCCCTTTCCTGAAAGGAAAGTCTTCCTTTCAGGAAAGGGAACGAAATCTTGAAATCAGAGAACAAAGTCTAACAACCCCTCTGGAAAGGAGATATGACCCAAAACAGCGCAAGCGAAAAAAACCGAGAAAATTTGGAAATGGAGTGATTCCCACCAAAGAGACGGAGATGAACTGAGGACCACTGAAAAAGGCCAAGACTGACCAAAAAAGACTCCAATTTAAATCCTAAAAGAAGGGAAGCCATGCAAAACAAGAGATAGGAGAAGATGTCTAAGAAATGAAAGTGAAAAAAAAAACATGGAAAAATGACCAAAGCAAGCGAAAACCATAAAAGTGAATGGGGTGGTCAGAAGTGCAGGGAAATGGACGGAAGCTTGCCCAATTAATGCTCATTAAAATCGCAAGATTTCGTTCCCTTTCCTGAAAGGAAAGTCTTCCTTTCAGGAAAGGGAACGAAATCTTGAAATCAGAGAACAAAGTCTAACAAGCCCTCTGGAAAGGAGATATGACCCAAAACAACGCAAGCGAAAAAAACCGAGAAAATTTGGAAATGGAGTGATTCCCAGCAAATAGACTGAGATGAAAAAGGCCAAGACTGACCAAAAATGATTCCAATTTAAATTCTAAAAGAAGGGAAGCCATGCAAAACAAGAGATAGGAGAAGATGTCTAAGAAATGAAAGGGAAAAAAAAAAACATGGAAAAATGACCAAAGCAAGCGAAAACCATAAAAGTGAATGGGGTGGCCAGAAGTGCAGGGAAATGGACGGAAGCTTGCCCAATTAATGCTCATTAAAATCGCAAGATTTCGTTCCCTTTCCTGAAAGGAAAGTCTTCCTTTCAGGAAAGGGAACGAAATCTTGAAATCAGAGAACAAAGTCTAACAAGCCCTCTGGAAAGGAGATATGACCCAAAACAGCGCAAGCGAAAAAAACCGAGAAAATTTGGAAATGGAGTGATTCCCAGCAAATAGACTGAGATGAAAAAGGCCAAGACTGACCAAAAATGATTCCAATTTAAATTCTAAAAGAAGGGAAGCCATGCAAAACAAGAGATAGGAGAAGATGTCTAAGAAATGAAAGGGAAAAAAAAAACATGGAAAAATGACCAAAGCAAGCGAAAACCATAAAAGTGAATGGGGTGGCCAGAAGTGCAGGGAAATGGACGGAAGCTTGCCCAATTAATGCTCATTAAAATCGCAAGATTTCGTTCCCTTTCCTGAAAGGAAAGTCTTCCTTTCAGGAAAGGGAACGAAATCTTGAAATCAGAGAACAAAGTCTAACAAGCCCTCTGGAAAGGAGATATGACCCAAAACAGCGCAAGCGAAAAAAACCGAGAAAATTTGGAAATGGAGTGATTCCCACCAAAGAGACGGAGATGAACTGAGGGCCACTGAAAAAGGCCAAGACTGACCAAAAAAGACTCCAATTTAAATCCTAAAAGAAGGGAAGCCATGCAAAACAAGAGATAGGAGAAGATGTCTAAGAAATGAAAGGGAAAAAAAAAACATGGAAAAATGACCAAAGCAAGCGAAAACCATAAAAGTGAATGGGGTGGCCAGAAGTGCAGGGAAATGGACGGAAGCTTGCCCAATTAATGCTCATTAAAATCGCAAGATTTCGTTCCCTTTCCTGAAAGGAAAGTCTTCCTTTCAGGAAAGGGAACGAAATCTTGAAATAAGAGAACAAAGTCTAACAACCCCTCTGGAAAGGAGATAAGACCCAAAACAGAGCAAGCGAAAAAAACCGAGAAAATTTGGAAATGGAGTGATTCCCACCAAAGAGACGGAGATGAACTGAGGGCCACTGAAAAAGGCCAAGACTGACCAAAAATGCCTCCAATTTATATCCTAAAATAAGGGAAGCCATGCTAAACAAGAGATAGGAGAAGATGTCTAAGAAATGAAAGTGAAAAAAAAAACATGGAAAAATGACCAAAGCAAGCGAAAACCATAAAAGTGAATGGGGTGGCCAGAAGTGCAGGGAAATGGACGGAAGCTTGCCCAATTAATGCTCATTAAAATCGCAAGATTTCATTCCCTTTCCTGAAAGGAAAGTCTTCCTTTCAGGAAAGGGAACGAAATCTTGAAATCAGAGAACAAAGTCTAACAAGCCCTCTGGAAAGGAGATAAGACCCAAAACAGCGCAAGCGAAAAAAACCGAGAAAATTTGGAAATGGAGTGATTCCCAGCAAATAGACTGAGATGAAAAAGGCCAAGACTGACCAAAAATGATTCAAATTTAAATTCTAAAAGAAGGGAAGCCATGCTAAACAAGAGATAGGAGAAGATGTCTAAGAAATGAAAGTGAAAAAAAAAACATGGAAAAATGACCAAAGCAAGCGAAAACCATAAAAGTGAATGGGGTGGCCAGAAGTGCAGGGAAATGGACGGAAGCTTGCCCAATTAATGCTCATTAAAATCGCAAGATTTCGGTCCCTTCCCTGAAAGGAAAGTCTTCCTTTCAGGAAAGGGAACGAAATCTTGAAATCAGAGAACAAAGTCTAACAAGCCCTCTGGAAAGGAGATATGACCCAAAACAGCGCAAGCGAAAAAAACCGAGAAAATTTGGAAATGGAGTGATTCCCACCAAAGAGACGGAGATGAACTGAGGGCCACTGAAAAAGGCCAAGACTGACCAAAAATGACTCCAATTTAAATCCTAAAATAAGGGAAGCCATGCAAAACAAGAGATAGGAGAAGATGTCTAAGAAATGAAAGTGAAAAAAAAAACATGGAAAAATGACCAAAGCAAGCGAAAACCATAAAAGTGAATGGGGTGGCCAGAAGTGCAGGGAAATGGACGGAAGCTTGCCCAATTAATGCTCATTAAAATCACAAGATTTCGTTCCCTTTCCTGAAAGGAAAGTCTTCCTTTCAGGAAAGGGAACGAAATCTTGAAATCAGAGAACAAAGTCTAACAAGCCCTCTGGAAAGGAGATATGACCCAAAACAGCGCAAGCGAAAAAAACCGAGAAAATTTGGAAATGGAGTGATTCCCACCAAAGAGACGGAGATGAACTGAGGGCCACTGAAAAAGGCCAAGACTTAGCAAAAAAGACTCCAATTTAAATCCTAAAATAAGGGAAGCCATGCAAAACAAGAGATAGGAGAAGATGTCTAAGAAATGAAAGGGAAAAAAAAAACATGGAAAAATGACCAAAGCAAGCGAAAACCATAAAAGTGAATGGGGTGGCCAGAAGTGCAGGGAAATGGACGGAAGCTTGCCCAATTAATGCTCATTAAAATCGCAAGATTTCGTTCCCTTTCCTGAAAGGAAAGTCTTCCTTTCAGGAAAGGGAACGAAATCTTGAAATCAGAGATCAAAGTCTAACAAGCCCTCTGGAAAGGAGATATGACCCAAAACAGCGCAAGCGAAAAAAACCGAGAAAATTTGGAAATGGAGTGATTCCCACCAAAGAGACGGAGATGAACTGAGGGCCACTGAAAAAGGCCAAGACTGACCAAAAAAGACTCCAATTTAAATCCTAAAAGAAGGGAAGCCATGCAAAACAAGAGATAGGAGAAGATGTCTAAGAAATGAAAGGGAAAAAAAACCCCTGCAAAAATGACCAAAGCAAGCGAAAACCATAAAAGTGAATGGGGTGGCCAGAAGTGCAGGGAAATGGACGGAAGCTTGCCCAATTAATGCTCATTAAAATCGCAAGATTTCGTTCCCTTTTCTGAAAGGAAAGTCTTCCTTTCAGGAAAGGGAACGAAATCTTGAAATCAGAGAACAAAGTCTAACAACCCCTCTGGAAAGGAGATATGACCCAAAACAGCGCAAGCGAAAAAAACCGAGAAAATTTGGAAATGGAGTGATTCCCAGCAAATAGACTGAGATGAAAAAGGCCAAGACTGACCAAAAATGATTCCAATTTAAATTCTAAAAGAAGGGAAGCCATGCAAAACAAGAGATAGGAGAAGATGTCTAAGAAATGAAAGGGAAAAAAAAAACATGGAAAAATGTCCAAAGCAAGCGAAAACCATAAAAGTGAATGGGGTGGCCAGAAGTGCAGGGAAATGGACGGAAGCTTGCCCAATTAATGCTCATTAAAATCGCAAGATTTCGTTCCCTTTCCTGAAAGGAAAGTCTTCCTTTCAGGAAAGGGAACGAAATCTTGAAATCAGAGAACAAAGTCTAACAAGCCCTCTGGAAAGGAGATATGACCCAAAACAGCGCAAGCGAAAAAAACCGAGAAAATTTGGAAATGGAGAGATTACCAGCAAATAGACTGAGATGAAAAAGGCCAAGACTGACCAAAAATGATTCCAATTTAAATTCTAAAAGAAGGGAAGCCATGCTAAACAAGAGATAGGAGAAGATGTCTAAGAAATGAAAGGGAAAAAAAAAACATGGAAAAATGACCAAAGCAAGCGAAAACCATAAAAGTGAATGGGGTGGCCAGAAGTGCAGGGAAATGGACGGAAGCTTGCCCAATTAATGCTCATTAAAATCGCAAGATTTCGTTCCCTTTCCTGAAAGGAAAGTCTTCCTTTCAGGAAAGGGAACGAAATCTTGAAATCAGAGAACAAAGTCTAACAAGCCCTCTGGAAAGGAGATATGACCCAAAACAGCACAAGCGAAAAAAAACGAGAAAATTTGGAAATGGAGTGATTCCCACCAAAGAGACGGAGATGAACTGAGGGCCACTGAAAAAGGCCAAGACTGACCAAAAAAGACTCCAATTTAAATCCTAAAAGAAGGGAAGCCATGCAAAACAAGAGATAGGAGAAGATGTCTAAGAAATGAAAGGGAAAAAAAAAACATGGAAAAATGACCAAAGCAAGCGAAAACCATAAAAGTGAATGGGGTGGCCAGAAGTGCAGGGAAATGGACGGAAGCTTGCCCAATTAATGCTCATTAAAATCGCAAGATTTCGTTCCCTTTCCTGAAAGGAAAGTCTTCCTTTCAGGAAAGGGAACGAAATCTTGAAATAAGAGAACAAAGTCTAACAACCCCTCTGGAAAGGAGATAAGACCCAAAACAGAGCAAGCGAAAAAAACCGAGAAAATTTGGAAATGGAGTGATTCCCACCAAAGAGACGGAGATGAACTGAGGGCCACTGAAAAAGGCCAAGACTGACCAAAAATGCCTCCAATTTATATCCTAAAATAAGGGAAGCCATGCTAAACAAGAGATAGGAGAAGATGTCTAAGAAATGAAAGTGAAAAAAAAAACATGGAAAAATGACCAAAGCAAGCGAAAACCATAAAAGTGAATGGGGTGGCCAGAAGTGCAGGGAAATGGACGGAAGCTTGCCCAATTAATGCTCATTAAAATCGCAAGATTTCGTTCCCTTTCCTGAAAGGAAAGTCTTCCTTTCAGGAAAGGGAACGAAATCTTGAAATCAGAGAACAAAGTCTAACAAGCCCTCTGGAAAGGAGATAAGACCCAAAACAGCGCAAGCGAAAAAAACCGAGAAAATTTGGAAATGGAGTGATTCCCAGCAAATAGACTGAGATGAAAAAGGCCAAGACTGACCAAAAATGATTCAAATTTAAATTCTAAAAGAAGGGAAGCCATGCTAAACAAGAGATAGGAGAAGATGTCTAAGAAATGAAAGTGAAAAAAAAAACATGGAAAAATGACCAAAGCAAGCGAAAACCATAAAAGTGAATGGGGTGGCCAGAAGTGCAGGGAAATGGACGGAAGCTTGCCCAATTAATGCTCATTAAAATCGCAAGATTTCGGTCCCTTCCCTGAAAGGAAAGTCTTCCTTTCAGGAAAGGGAACGAAATCTTGAAATCAGAGAACAAAGTCTAACAAGCCCTCTGGAAAGGAGATATGACCCAAAACAGCGCAAGCGAAAAAAACCGAGAAAATTTGGAAATGGAGTGATTCCCACCAAAGAGACGGAGATGAACTGAGGGCCACTGAAAAAGGCCAAGACTGACCAAAAATGACTCCAATTTAAATCCTAAAATAAGGGAAGCCATGCAAAACAAGAGATAGGAGAAGATGTCTAAGAAATGAAAGTGAAAAAAAAAACATGGAAAAATGACCAAAGCAAGCGAAAACCATAAAAGTGAATGGGGTGGCCAGAAGTGCAGGGAAATGGACGGAAGCTTGCCCAATTAATGCTCATTAAAATCGCAAGATTTCGTTCCCTTTCCTGAAAGGAAAGTCTTCCTTTCAGGAAAGGGAACGAAATCTTGAAATCAGAGAACAAAGTCTAACAAGCCCTCTGGAAAGGAGATATGACCCAAAACAGCGCAAGCGAAAAAAACCGAGAAAATTTGGAAATGGAGTGATTCCCACCAAAGAGACGGAGATGAACTGAGGGCCACTGAAAAAGGCCAAGACTTAGCAAAAAAGACTCCAATTTAAATCCTAAAATAAGGGAAGCCATGCAAAACAAGAGATAGGAGAAGATGTCTAAGAAATGAAAGGGAAAAAAAAAACATGGAAAAATGACCAAAGCAAGCGAAAACCATAAAAGTGAATGGGGTGGCCAGAAGTGCAGGGAAATGGACGGAAGCTTGCCCAATTAATGCTCATTAAAATCGCAAGATTTCGTTCCCTTTCCTGAAAGGAAAGTCTTCCTTTCAGGAAAGGGAACGAAATCTTGAAATCAGAGAACAAAGTCTAACAAGCCCTCTGGAAAGGAGATATGACCCAAAACAGCGCAAGCGAAAAAAACCGAGAAAATTTGGAAATGGAGTGATTCCCACCAAAGAGACGGAGATGAACTGAGGGCCACTGAAAAAGGCCAAGACTGACCAAAAAAGACTCCAATTTAAATCCTAAAAGAAGGGAAGCCATGCAAAACAAGAGATAGGAGAAGATGTCTAAGAAATGAAAGGGAAAAAAAACCCCTGCAAAAATGACCAAAGCAAGCGAAAACCATAAAAGTGAATGGGGTGGCCAGAAGTGCAGGGAAATGGACGGAAGCTTGCCCAATTAATGCTCATTAAAATCGCAAGATTTCGTTCCCTTTTCTGAAAGGAAAGTCTTCCTTTCAGGAAAGGGAACGAAATCTTGAAATCAGAGAACAAAGTCTAACAACCCCTCTGGAAAGGAGATATGACCCAAAACAGCGCAAGCGAAAAAAACCGAGAAAATTTGGAAATGGAGTGATTCCCAGCAAATAGACTGAGATGAAAAAGGCCAAGACTGACCAAAAATGATTCCAATTTAAATTCTAAAAGAAGGGAAGCCATGCTAAACAAGAGATAGGAGAAGATGTCTAAGAAATGAAAGTGAAAAAAAAAACATGGAAAAATGACCAAAGCAAGCGAAAACCATAAAAGTGAATGGGGTGGCCAGAAGTGCAGGGAAATGGACGGAAGCTTGCCCAATTAATGCTCATTAAAATCGCAAGATTTCGTTCCCTTTCCTGAAAGGAAAGTCTTCCTTTCAGGAAAGGGAACGAAATCTTGAAATCAGAGAACAAAGTCTAACAAGCCCTCTGGAAAGGAGATATGACCCAAAACAGCACAAGCGAAAAAAAACGAGAAAATTTGGAAATGGAGTGATTCCCACCAAAGAGACGGAGATGAACTGAGGGCCACTGAAAAAGGCCAAGACTGACCAAAAAAGACTCCAATTTAAATCCTAAAAGAAGGGAAGCCATGCAAAACAAGAGATAGGAGAAGATGTCTAAGAAATGAAAGGGAAAAAAAACCCCTGCAAAAATGACCAAAGCAAGCGAAAACCATAAAAGTGAATGGGGTGGCCAGAAGTGCAGGGAAATGGACGGAAGCTTGCCCAATTAATGCTCATTAAAATCGCAAGATTTCGTTCCCTTTCCTGAAAGGAAAGTCTTCCTTTCAGGAAAGGGAACGAAATCTTGAAATCAGAGAACAAAGTCTAACAACCCCTCTGGAATAGAGATATGACCCAAAACAGCGCAAGCGAAAAAAACCGAGAAAATTTGGAAATGGAGTGATTCCCAGCAAATAGACTGAGATGAAAAAGGCCAAGACTGACCAAAAATGATTCCAATTTAAATTCTAAAAGAAGGGAAGCCATGCAAAACAAGAGATAGGAGAAGATGTCTAAGAAATGAAAGGGAAAAAAAAAACATGGAAAAATGTCCAAAGCAAGCGAAAACCATAAAAGTGAATGGGGTGGCCAGAAGTGCAGGGAAATGGACGGAAGCTTGCCCAATTAATGCTCATTAAAATCGCAAGATTTCGTTCCCTTTCCTGAAAGGAAAGTCTTCCTTTCAGGAAAGGGAACGAAATCTTGAAATCAGAGAACAAAGTCTAACAAGCCCTCTGGAAAGGAGATATGACCCAAAACAGCGCAAGCGAAAAAAACCGAGAAAATTTGGAAATGGAGTGATTCCCAGCAAATAGACTGAGATGAAAAAGGCCAAGACTGACCAAAAATGATTCCAATTTAAATTCTAAAAGAAGGGAAGCCATGCAAAACAAGAGATAGGAGAAGATGTCTAAGAAATGAAAGTGAAAAAAAAAACATGGAAAAATGACCAAAGCAAGCGAAAACCATAAAAGTGAATGGGGTGGCCAGAAGTGCAGGGAAATGGACGGAAGCTTGCCCAATTAATGCTCATTAAAATCGCAAGATTTCGTTCCCTTTCCTGAAAGGAAAGTCTTCCTTTCAGGAAAGGGAACGAAATCTTGAAATCAGAGAACAAAGTCTAACAAGCCCTCTGGAAAGGAGATATGACCCAAAACAGCGCAAGCGAAAAAAACCGAGAAAATTTGGAAATGGAGTGATTCCCACCAAAGAGACGGAGATGAACTGAGGGCCACTGAAAAAGGCCAAGACTGACCAAAAATGACTCCAATTTAAATCCTAAAATAAGGGAAGCCATGCAAAACAAGAGATAGGAGAAGATGTCTAAGAAATGAAAGGGAAAAAAAAACCCTGCACAATGACCAAAGCAAGCGAAAACCATAAAAGTGAATGGGGTGGCCAGAAGTGCAGAGAAATGGACGGAAGCTTGCCCAATTAATGCTCATTAAAATCGCAAGATTTCGTTCCCTTTCCTGAAAGGAAAGTCTTCCTTTCAGGAAAGGGAACGAAATCTTGAAATCAGAGAACAAAGTCTAACAACCCCTCTGGAAAGGAGATATGACCCAAAACAGCGCAAGCGAAAAAAACCGAGAAAATTTGGAAATGGAGTGATTCCCACCAAAGAGACGGAGATGAACTGAGGGCCACTGAAAAAGGCCAAGACTGACCAAAAAAGACTCCAATTTAAATCCTAAAAGAAGGGAAGCCATGCAAAACAAGAGATAGGAGAAGATGTCTAAGAAATGAAAAGGAAAAAAAAAACCCTGCAAAAATGACCAAAGCAAGCGAAAACCATAAAAGTGAATGGGGTGGCCAGAAGTGCAGGGAAATGGACAGAAGCTTGCCCAATTAATGCTCATTAAAATCGCAAGATTTCGTTCCCTTTCCTGAAAGGAAAGTCTTCCTTTCAGGAAAGGGAACGAAATCTTGAAATCAGAGAACAAAGTCTAACAACCCCTCTGGAAAGGAGATATGACCCAAAACAGCGCAAGCGAAAAAAACCGAGAAAATTTGGAAATGGAGTGATTCCCACCAAAGAGACGGAGATGAACTGAGGGCCACTGAAAAAGGCCAAGACTGACCAAAAATGACTCCAATTTAAATCCTAAAAGAAGGGAAGCCATGCAAAACAAGAGATAGGAGAAGATGTCTAAGAAATGAAAGGGAAAAAAAACCCCTGCACAATGACCAAAGCAAGCGAAAACCATAAAAGTGAATGGGGTGGCCAGAAGTGCAGGGAAATGGACGGAAGCTTGCCCAATTAATGCTCATTAAAATCGCAAGATTTCGTTCCCTTTCCTGAAAGGAAAGTCTTCCTTTCAGGAAAGGGAACGAAATCTTGAAATCAGAGAACAAAGTCTAACAAGCCCTCTGGAAAGGAGATATGACCCAAAACAGCGCAAGCGAAAAAAACCGAGAAAATTTGGAAATGGAGTGATTCCCACCAAAGAGACGGAGATGAACTGAGGGCCACTGAAAAAGGCCAAGACTGACCAAAAATGACTCCAATTTAAATCCTAAAAGAAGGGAAGCCATGCAAAACAAGAGATAGGAGAAGATGTCTAAGAAATGAAAGGGAAAAAAAAAAACATGGAAAAATGACCAAAGCAAGCGAAAACCATAAAAGTGAATGGGGTGGCCAGAAGTGCAGGGAAATGGACGGAAGCTTGCCCAATTAATGCTCATTAAAATCGCAAGATTTCGGTCCCTTTCCTGAAAGGAAAGTCTTCCTTTCAGGAAAGGGAACGAAATCTTGAAATCAGAGAACAAAGTCTAACAAGCCCTCTGGAAAGGAGATATGACCCAAAACAGCGCAAGCGAAAAAAACCGAGAAAATTTGGAAATGGAGTGATTCCCACCAAAGAGACGGAGATGAACTGAGGGCCACTGAAAAAGGCCAAGACTGACCAAAAATGACTCCAATTTAAATCCTAAAATAAGGGAAGCCATGCAAAACAAGAGATAGGAGAAGATGTCTAAGAAATGAAAGGGAAAAAAAAACCCTGCACAATGACCAAAGCAAGCGAAAACCATAAAAGTGAATGGGGTGGCCAGAAGTGCAGGGAAATGGACGGAAGCTTGCCCAATTAATGCTCATTAAAATCGCAAGATTTCGTTCCCTTTCCTGAAAGGAAAGTCTTCCTTTCAGGAAAGGGAACGAAATCTTGAAATCAGAGAACAAAGTCTAACAACCCCTCTGGAAAGGAGATATGACCCAAAACAGCGCAAGCGAAAAAAACCGAGAAAATTTGGAAATGGAGTGATTCCCACCAAAGAGACGGAGATGAACTGAGGGCCACTGAAAAAGGCCAAGACTGACCAAAAATGACTCCAATTTAAATCCTAAAATAAGGGAAGCCATGCAAAACAAGAGATAGGAGAAGATGTCTAAGAAATGAAAAGGAAAAAAAAACCCTGCAAAAATGACCAAAGCAAGCGAAAACCATAAAAGTGAATGGGGTGGCCAGAAGTGCAGGGAAATGGACAGAAGCTTGCCCAATTAATGCTCATTAAAATCGCAAGATTTCGTTCCCTTTCCTGAAAGGAAAGTCTTCCTTTCAGGAAAGGGAACGAAATCTTGAAATCAGAGAACAAAGTCTAACAAGCCCTCTGGAAAGGAGATATGACCCAAAACAGCGCAAGCGAAAAAAACCGAGAAAATTTGGAAATGGAGTGATTCCCACCAAAGAGACGGAGATGAACTGAGGGCCACTGAAAAAGGCCAAGACTGACCAAAAATGACTCCAATTTAAATCCTAAAATAAGGGAAGCCATGCAAAACAAGAGATAGGAGAAGATGTCTAAGAAATGAAAGGGGAAAAAAAAAACATGGAAAAATGACCAAAGCAAGCGAAAACCATAAAAGTGAATGGGGTGGCCAGAAGTGCAGGGAAATGGACGGAAGCTTGCCCAATTAATGCTCATTAAAATCGCAAGATTTCGTTCCCTTTCCTGAAAGGAAAGTCTTCCTTTCAGGAAAGGGAACGAAATCTTGAAATCAGAGAACAAAGTCTAACAAGCCCTCTGGAAAGGAGATATGACCCAAAACAGCGCAAGCGAAAAAAACCGAGAAAATTTGGAAATGGAGTGATTCCCACCAAAGAGACGGAGATGAACTGAGGGCCACTGAAAAAGGCCAAGACTGACCAAAAATGACTCCAATTTAAATCCTAAAAGAAGGGAAGCCATGCAAAACAAGAGATAGGAGAAGATGTCTAAGAAATGAAAGGGAAAAAAAAAACATGGAAAAATGACCAAAGCAAGCGAAAACCATAAAAGTGAATGGGGTGGCCAGAAGTGCAGGGAAATGGACGGAAGCTTGCCCAATTAATGCTCATTAAAATCGCAAGATTTCGTTCCCTTTCCTGAAAGGAAAGTCTTCCTTTCAGGAAAGGGAACGAAATCTTGAAATCAGAGAACAAAGTCTAACAACCCTTCTGGAAAGGAGATATGACCCAAAACAGCGCAAGCGAAAAAAACCGAGAAAATTTGGAAATGGAGTGATTCCCACCAAAGAGACGGAGATGAACTGAGGGCCACTGAAAAAGGCCAAGACTGACCAAAAATGACTCCAATTTAAATCCTAAAAGAAGGGAAGCCATGCAAACCAAGAGATAGGAGAAGATGTCCAAGAAATGAAAGGGAAAAAAAACCCTGCAAAAATGACCAAAGCAAGCGAAAACCATAAAAGTGAATGGGGTGGCCAGAAGTGCAGGAAAATGGACGGAAGCTTGCCCAATTAATGCTCATTAAAATCGCAAGATTTCGTTCCCTTTCCTGAAAGGAAAGTCTTCCTTTCAGGAAAGGGAACAAAATCTTGAAATCAGAGAACAAAGTCTAACAACCCCTCTGGAAAGGAGATATGACCCAAAACAGCGAAAGCGAAAAAAACCGAGAAAATTTGGAAATGGAGTGATTCCCAGCAAAGAGACGGAGATGAACTGAGGGCCACTGAAAAAGGCCAAGACTGACCAAAAAAGACTCCAATTTAAATCCTAAAATAAGGGAAGCCATGCAAAACAAGAGATAGGAGAAGATGTCTAAGAAATGAAAGGGAAAAAAAAAATCATGGAAAAATGACCAAAGCAAGCGAAAACCATAAAAGTGAATGGGGTGGCCAGAAGTGCAGGGAAATGGACGGAAGCTTGCCCAATTAATGCTCATTAAAATCGCAAGATTCAGGAAAGGGAACGAAATCTTGAAATCAGAGAACAAAGTCTAACAAGCCCTCTGGAAAGGAGATATGACCCAAAACAGCGCAAGCGAAAAAAACCGAGAAAATTTGGAAATGGAGTGATTCCCAGCAAATAGACTGAGATGAAAAAGGCCAAGACTTAGCAAAAATGACTCCAATTTAAATTCTAAAAGAAGGGAAGCCATGCAAAACAAGAGATAGGAGAAGATGTCTAAGAAATGAAAGGGAAAAAAAAAACATGGAAAAATGACCAAAGCAAGCGAAAACCATAAAAGTGAATGGGGTGGCCAGAAGTGCAGGGAAATGGACGGAAGCTTGCCCAATTAATGCTCATTAAAATCGCAAGATTTCGTTCCCTTTCCTGAAAGGAAAGTCTTCCTTTCAGGAAAGGGAACGAAATCTTGAAATCAGAGAACAAAGTCTAACAACCCCTCTGGAAAGGAGATATGACCCAAAACAGCGCAAGCGAAAAAAACCGAGAAAATTTGGAAATGGAGTGATTCCCAGCAAAGAGACGGAGATGAACTGAGGGCCACTGAAAAAGGCCAAGACTGGCCAAAAATGACTCCAATTTAAATCCTAAAATAAGGGAAGCCATGCAAAACAAGAGATAGGAGAAGATGTCTAAGAAATGAAAGGGAAAAAAAAAACATGGAAAAATGACCAAAGCAAGCGAAAACCATAAAAGTGAATGGGGTGGCCAGAAGTGCAGGGAAATGGACGGAAGCTTGCCCAATTAATGCTCATTAAAATCGCAAGATTTCGTTCCCTTTCCTGAAAGGAAAGTCTTCCTTTCAGGAAAGGGAACGAAATCTTGAAATCAGAGAACAAAGTCTAACAAGCCCTCTGGAAAGGAGATATGACCCAAAACAGCGCAAGCGAAAAAAACCGAGAAAATTTGGAAATGGAGTGATTCCCACCAAAGAGACGGAGATGAACTGAGGGCCACTGAAAAAGGCCAAGACTGACCAAAAATGACTCCAATTTAAATCCTAAAAGAAGGGAAGCCATGCAAAACAAGAGATAGGAGAAGATGTCTAAGAAATGAAAGGGGAAAAAAAAAACATGGAAAAATGACCAAAGCAAGCGAAAACCATAAAAGTGAATGGGGTGGCCAGAAGTGCAGGGAAATGGACGGAAGCTTGCCCAATTAATGCTCATTAAAATCGCAAGATTTCGTTCCCTTTCCTGAAAGGAAAGTCTTCCTTTCAGGAAAGGGAACGAAATCTTGAAATCAGAAAACAAAGTCTAACAACCCCTCTGGAAAGGAGATATGACCCAAAACAGCGCAAGCGAAAAAAACCGAGAAAATTTGGAAATGGAGTGATTCCTACCAAAGAGACGGAGATGAACTGAGGGCCACTGAAAAAGGCCAAGACTGACCAAAAATGACTCCAATTTAAATCCTAAAATAAGGGAAGCCATGCAAAACAAGAGATAGGAGAAGATGTCTAAGAAATGAAAGTGAAAAAAAAAACATGGAAAAATGACCAAAGCAAGCGAAAACCATAAAAGTGAATGGGGTGGCCAGAAGTGCAGGGAAATGGACGGAAGCTTGCCCAATTAATGCTCATTAAAATCGCAAGATTTCGTTCCCTTTCCTGAAAGGAAAGTCTTCCTTTCAGGAAAGGGAACGAAATCTTGAAATCAGAGAACAAAGTCTAACAAGCCCTCTGGAAAGGAGATATGACCCAAAACAGCGCAAGCGAAAAAAACCGAGAAAATTTGGAAATGGAGTGATTCCCACCAAAGAGACGGAGATGAACTGAGGACCACTGAAAAAGGCCAAGACTGACCAAAAAAGACTCCAATTTAAATCCTAAAATAAGGGAAGCCATGCAAAACAAGAGATAGGAGAAGATGTTTAAGAAATGAAAGGGAAAAAAAAAACCATGGAAAAATGACCAAAGCAAGCGAAAACCATAAAAGTGAATGGGGTGGCCAGAAGTGCAGGGAAATGGACGGAAGCTTGCCCAATTAATGCTCATTAAAATCGCAAGATTCAGGAAAGGGAACGAAATCTTGAAATCAGAGAACAAAGTCTAACAAGCCCTCTGGAAAGGAGATATGACCCAAAACAGCGCAAGCGAAAAAAACCGAGAAAATTTGGAAATGGAGTGATTCCCAGCAAATAGACGGAGATGAAAAAGGCCAAGACTTAGCAAAAATGACTCCAATTTAAATTCTAAAAGAAGGGAAGCCATGCAAAACAAGAGATAGGAGAAGATGTCTAAGAAATGAAAGGGGAAAAAAAAACCATGGAAAAATGACCAAAGCAAGCGAAAACCATAAAAGTGAATGGGGTGGCCAGAAGTGCAGGGAAATGGACGGAAGCTTGCCCAATTAATGCTCATTAAAATCGCAAGATTTCGTTCCCTTTCCTGAAAGGAAAGTCTTCCTTTCAGGAAAGGGAACGAAATCTTGAAATCAGAGAACAAAGTCTAACAAGCCCTCTGGAAAGGAGATATGACCCAAAACAGCGCAAGCGAAAAAAACCGAGAAAATTTGGAAATGGAGTGATTCCCACCAAAGAGACGGAGATGAACTGAGGGCCACTGAAAAAGGCCAAGACTGACCAAAAATGACTCCAATTTAAATCCTAAAATAAGGGAAGCCATGCAAAACAAGAGATAGGAGAAGATGTCTAAGAAATGAAAGGGAAAAAAAACCCCCTGCAAAAATGACCAAAGCAAGCGAAAACCATAAAAGTGAATGGGGTGGCCAGAAGTGCAGGGAAATGGACGGAAGCTTGCCCAATTAATGCTCATTAAAATCGCAAGATTTCGTTCCCTTTCCTGAAAGGAAAGTCTTCCTTTCAGGAAAGGGAACGAAATCTTGAAATCAGAGAACAAAGTCTAACAAGCCCTCTGGAAAGGAGATATGACCCAAAACAGCGCAAGCGAAAAAAACCGAGAAAATTTGGAAATGGAGTGATTCCCACCAAAGAGACGGAGATGAACTGAGGGCCACTGAAAAAGGCCAAGACTTAGCAAAAAAGACTCCAATTTAAATCCTAAAATAAGGGAAGCCATGCAAAACAAGAGATAGGAGAAGATGTCTAAGAAATGAAGGGAAAAAAAAAACCATGGAAAAATGACCAAAGCAAGCGAAAACCATAAAAGTGAATGGGGTGGCCAGAAGTGCAGGGAAATGGACGGAAGCTTGCCCAATTAATGCTCATTAAAATCGCAAGATTTCGTTCCCTTTCCTGAAAGGAAAGTCTTCCTTTCAGGAAAGGGAACGAAATCTTGAAATCAGAAAACAAAGTCTAACAAGCCCTCTGGAAAGGAGATATGACCCAAAACAGCGCAAGCGAAAAAAACCGAGAAAATTTGGAAATGGAGTGATTCCCACCAAAGAGACGGAGATGAACTGAGGGCCACTGAAAAAGGCCAAGACTGACCAAAAATGACTCCAATTTAAATCCTAAAATAAGGGAAGCCATGCAAAACAAGAGATAGGAGAAGATGTCTAAGAAATGAAAGGGAAAAAAAACCCCTGCAAAAATGACCAAAGCAAGCGAAAACCATAAAAGTGAATGGGGTGGCCAGAAGTGCAGGGAAATGGACGGAAGCTTGCCCAATTAATGCTCCTTAAAATCGCAAGATTTCGTTCCCTTTCCTGAAAGGAAAGTCTTCCTTTCAGGAAAGGGAACGAAATCTTGAAATCAGAGAACAAAGTCTAACAAGCCCTCTGGAAAGGAGATATGACCCAAAACAGCGCAAGCGAAAAAAACCGAGAAAATTTGGAAATGGAGTGATTCCCACCAAAGAGACGGAGATGAACTGAGGGCCACTGAAAAAGGCCAAGACTGACCAAAAATGACTCCAATTTAAATCCTAAAATAAGGGAAGCCATGCAAAACAAGAGATAGGAGAAGATGTCTAAGAAATGAAAGGGAAAAAAAAACCATGGAAAAATGACCAAAGCAAGCGAAAACCATAAAAGTGAATGGGGTGGCCAGAAGTGCAGGGAAATGGACGGAAGCTTGCCCAATTAATGCTCATTAAAATCGCAAGATTTCGTTCCCTTTCCTGAAAGGAAAGTCTTCCTTTCAGGAAAGGGAACGAAATCTTGAAATCAGAGAACAAAGTCTAACAACCCCTCTGGAAAGGAGATATGACCCAAAACAGCGCAAGCGAAAAAAACCGAGAAAATTTGGAAATGGAGTGATTCCCACCAAAGAGACGGAGATGAACTGAGGACCACTGAAAAAGGCCAAGACTGACCAAAAAAAACTCTAATTTAAATCCTAAAATAAGGGAAGCCATGCAAAACAAGAGATAGGAGAAGATGTTTAAGAAATGAAAGGGAAAAAAAAAAAACATGGAAAAATGACCAAAGCAAGCGAAAATCATAAAAGTGAATGGGGTGTCCAGAAGTGCAGGGAAATGGACGGAAGCTTGCCCAATTAATGCTCATTAAAATCGCAAGATTCAGGAAAGGGAACGAAATCTTGAAATCAGAGAACAAAGTCTAACAAGCCCTCTGGAAAGGAGATATGACCCAAAACAGCACAAGCAAAAAAAACCTGAGAAAATTTGGAAATGGAGTGATTCCCAGCAAATAGACTGAGATGAAAAAGGCCAGGACTGACCAAAAATGATTCCAATTTAAATTCTAAAAGAAGGGAAGCCATGCAAAACAAGAGATAGGAGAAGATGTCTAAGAAATGAAAGGGAAAAAAAAAACATGGAAAAATGACCAAAGCAAGCGAAAACCATAAAAGTGAATGGGGTGGCCAGAAGTGCAGGGAAATGGACGGAAGCTTGCCCAATTAATGCTCATTAAAATCGCAAGATTTCGTTCCCTTTCCTGAAAGGAAAGTCTTCCTTTCAGGAAAGGGAACGAAATCTTGAAATCAGAGAACAAAGTCTAACAAGCCCTCTGGAAAGGAGATATGACCCAAAACAGCGCAAGCGAAAAAAACCGAGAAAATTTGGAAATGGAGTGATTCCCAGCAAATAGACTGAGATGAAAAAGGCCAAGACTGACCAAAAATGATTCCAATTTAAATTCTAAAAGAAGGGAAGCCATGCAAAACAAGAGATAGGAGAAGATGTCTAAGAAATAAAAGGGAAAAAAAAAAACATGGAAAAATGACCAAAGGAAGCGAAAACCATAAAAGTGAATGGGGTGGCCAGAAGTGCAGGGAAATGGAAGGAAGCTTGCCCAATTAATGCTCATTAAAATCGCAAGATTTCCTTCCCTTTCCTGAAAGGAAAGTCTTCCTTTCAGGAAAGGGAACGAAATCTTGAAATCAGAGAACAAAGTCTAACAAGCCCTCTGGAAAGGAGATAAGACCCAAAACAGCACAAGCGAAAAAAACCGAGAAAATTTGGAAATGGAGTGATTCCCACCAAAGAGACGGAGATGAACTGAGGGCCACTGAAAAAGGCCAAGACTGACCAAAAATGACTCCAATTTAAATCCTAAAATAAGGGAAGCCATGCTAAACAAGAGATAGGAGAAGATGTTTAAGAAATGAAAGGGAAAAAAAAAAACCTGGAAAAATGACATAAGCAAGCGAAAACCATAAAAGTGAATGGGGTGGCCAGAAGTGCAGGGAAATGGACTGAAGCTTGCCCAATTAATGCTCATTAAAATCGCAAGATTTCGTTCCCTTTCCTGAAAGGAAAGTCTTCCTTTCAGGAAAGGGAACGAAATCTTGAAATCAGAGAACAAAGTCTAACAACCCCTCTGGAAAGGAGATATGACCCAAAACAGAGCAAGCAAAAAAAACCGAGAAAATTTGGAAATGGAGTGATTCCCACCAAAGAGACGGAGATGAACTGAGGGCCACTGAAAAAGGCCAAGACTGACCAAAAATGACTCCAATTTATATCCTAAAATAAGGGAAGCCATGCAAAACAAGAGATAGGAGAAGATGTCTAAGAAATGAAAAGGGAAAAAAAAAACATGGAAAAATGACCAAAGCAAGCGAAAACCATAAAAGTGAATGGGGTGGCCAGAAGTGCAGGGAAATGGACGGAAGCTTGCCCAATTAATGCTCATTAAAATCGCAAGATTTCGTTCCCTTTCCTGAAAGGAAAGTCTTCCTTTCAGGAAAGGGAACGAAATCTTGAAATCAGAGAACAAAGTCTAACAAGCCCTCTGGAAAGGAGATATGACCCAAAACAGCGCAAGCGAAAAAAACCGAGAAAATTTGGAAATGGAGTGATTCCCAGCAAATAGACTGAGATGAAAAAGGCCAAGACTGACCAAAAATGATTCCAATTTAAATTCTAAAAGAAGGGAAGCCATGCAAAACAAGAGATAGGAGAAGATGTCTAAGAAATGAAAGGGAAAAAAAAAACATGGAAAAATGACCAAAGCAAGCGAAAACCATAAAAGTGAATGGGGTGGCCAGAAGTGCAGGGAAATGGACGGAAGCTTGCCCAATTAATGCTCATTAAAATCGCAAGATTTCGTTCCCTTTCCTGAAAGGAAAGTCTTCCTTTCAGGAAAGGGAACGAAATCTTGAAATCAGAGAACAAAGTCTAACAAGCCCTCTGGAAAGGAGATATGACCCAAAACAGCGCAAGCGAAAAAAACCGAGAAAATTTGGAAATGGAGTGATTCCCACCAAAGAGACGGAGATGAACTGAGGACCACTGAAAAAGGCCAAGACTGACCAAAAAAGACTCCAATTTAAATCCTAAAATAAGGGAAGCCATGCAAAACAAGAGATAGGAGAAGATGTCTAAGAAATGAAAGTGAAAAAAAAAACATGGAAAAATGACCAAAGCAAGCGAAAACCATAAAAGTGAATGGGGTGGCCAGAAGTGCAGGGAAATGGACGGAAGCTTGCCCAATTAATGCTCATTAAAATCGCAAGATTTCGTTCCCTTTCCTGAAAGGAAAGTCTTCCTTTCAGGAAAGGGAACAAAATCTTGAAATCAGAGAACAAAGTCTAACAAGCCCTCTGGAAAGGAGATATGAACAAAACAGCGCAAGCGAAAAAAACCGAGAAAATTTGGAAATGGAGTGATTCCCACCAAAGAGACGGATATGAACTGAGGGCCACTGAAAAAGGCCAAGACTGACCAAAAAAGACTCCAATTTAAATCCTAAAAGAAGGGAAGCCATGCAAAACAAGAGATAGGAGAAGATGTCTAAGAAATGAAAACGAAAAAAAACCCCTGCAAAAATGACCAAAGCAAGCGAAAACCATAAAAGTGAATGGGGTGGCAAGAAGTGCAGGGAAATGGACGGAAGCTTGCCCAATTAATGCTCATTAAAATCGCAAGATTTCGTTCCCTTTCCTGAAAGGAAAGTCTTCCTTTCAGGAAAGGGAACGAAATCTTGAAATCAGAGAACAAAGTCTAACAACCCCTCTGGAAAGGAGATATGACCCAAAACAGCGCAAGCGAAAAAAACCGAGAAAATTTGGAAATGGAGTGATTCCCACCAAAGAGACGGAGATGAACTGAGGACCACTGAAAAAGGCCGAAACTGACCAAAAATGACTCCAATTTAAATCCTAAAATAAGGGAAGCCATGCAAAACAAGAGATAGGAGAAGATGTTTAAGAAATGAAAGGGAAAAAAAAAACCATGGAAAAATGACCAAAGCAAGCGAAAACCATAAAAGTGAATGGGGTGGCCAGAAGTGCAGGGAAATGGACGGAAGCTTGCCCAATTAATGCTCATTAAAATCGCAAGATTTCGTTCCCTTTCCTGAAAGGAAAGTCTTCCTTTCAGGAAAGGGAACGAAATCTTGAAATCAGAGAACAAAGTCTAACAAGCCCTCTGGAAAGGAGATATGACCCAAAACAGCGCAAGCGAAAAAAACCGAGAAAATTTGGAAATGGAGTGATTCCCACCAAAGAGACGGAGATGAACTGAGGACCACTGAAAAAGGCCAAGACTGACCAAAAAAGACTCCAATTTAAATCCTAAAATAAGGGAAGCCATGCAAAACAAGAGATAGGAGAAGATGTTTAAGAAATGAAAGGGAAAAAAAAAACCTGGAAAAATGACCAAAGCAAGCGAAAACCATAAAAGTGAATGGGTGGCCAGAAGTGCAGGGAAATGGACGGAAGCTTGCCCAATTAATCCTCATTAAAATCGCAAGATTCAGGAAAGGGAACGAAATCTTGAAATCAGAGAACAAAGTCTAACAACCCCTCTGGAAAGGAGATATGACCCAAAACAGCGCAAGCGAAAAAAACCGAGAAAATTTGGAAATGGAGTGATTCCCAGCAAATAGACTGAGATGAAAAGGGCCAAGACTGACCAAAAATGATTCCAATTTAAATTCTAAAAGAAGGGAAGCCATGCAAAACAAGAGATAGGAGAAGATGTCTAAGAAATGAAAGGGAAAAAAAAAACATGGAAAAATGACCAAAGCAAGCGAAAACCATAAAAGTGAATGGGGTGGCCAGAAGTGCAGGGAAATGGACGGAAGCTTGCCCAATTAATGCTCATTAAAATCGCAAGATTTCGTTCCCTTTCCTGAAAGGAAAGTCTTCCTTTCAGGAAAGGGAACGAAATCTTGAAATCAGAGAACAAAGTCTAACAACCCCTCTGGAAAGGAGATATGACCCAAAACAGCGCAAGCGAAAAAAACCGAGAAAATTTGGAAATGGAGTGATTCCCACCAAAGAGACGGAGATGAACTGAGGGCCACTGAAAAAGGCCAAGACTGACCAAAAATTACTACAATTTAAATCCTAAAATACGGGAAGCCATGCAAAACAAGAGATAGGAGAAGATGTTTAAGAAATGAAAGGGAAAAAAAAAACCATGGAAAAATGACCAAAGCAAGCGAAAACCATAAAAGTGAATGGGGTGGCCAGAAGTGCAGGGAAATGGACGGAAGCTTGCCCAATTAATGCTCATTAAAATCGCAAGATTTCGTTCCCTTTCCTGAAAGGAAAGTCTTCCTTTCAGGAAAGGGAACGAAATCTTGAAATCAGAGAACAAAGTCTACACAACCCCTCTGGAAAGGAGATATGACCCAAAACAGCGCAAGCGAAAAAAACCGAGAAAATTTGGAAATGGAGTGATTCCCACCAAAGAGACGGAGATGAACTGAGGGCCACTGAAAAAGGCCGAAACTGACCAAAAATGACTCCAATTTAAATCCTAAAATAAGGGAAGCCATGCAAAACAAGAGATAGGAGAAGATGTTTAAGAAATGAAAGGGAAAAAAAAAACCATGGAAAAATGACCAAAGCAAGCGAAAACCATAAAAGTGAATGGGGTGGCCAGAAGTGCAGGGAAATGGACGGAAGCTTGCCCAATTAATGCTCATTAAAATCGCAAGATTTCGTTCCCTTTCCTGAAAGGAAAGTCTTCCTTTCAGGAAAGGGAACGAAATCTTGAAATCAGAGAACAAAGTCTAACAAGCCCTCTGGAAAGGAGATATGACCCAAAACAGCGCAAGCGAAAAAAACCGAGAAAATTTGGAAATGGAGTGATTCCCACCAAAGAGACGGAGATGAACTGAGGACCACTGAAAAAGGCCAAGACTGACCAAAAAAGACTCCAATTTAAATCCTAAAATAAGGGAAGCCATGCAAAACAAGAGATAGGAGAAGATGTCTAAGAAATGAAAGTGAAAAAAAAAACATGGAAAAATGACCAAAGCAAGCGAAAACCATAAAAGTGAATGGGGTGGCCAGAAGTGCAGGGAAATGGACGGAAGCTTGCCCAATTAATGCTCATTAAAATCGCAAGATTTCGTTCCCTTTCCTGAAAGGAAAGTCTTCCTTTCAGGAAAGGGAACAAAATCTTGAAATCAGAGAACAAAGTCTAACAAGCCCTCTGGAAAGGAGATATGAACAAAACAGCGCAAGCGAAAAAAACCGAGAAAATTTGGAAATGGAGTGATTCCCACCAAAGAGACGGATATGAACTGAGGGCCACTGAAAAAGGCCAAGACTGACCAAAAAAGACTCCAATTTAAATCCTAAAAGAAGGGAAGCCATGCAAAACAAGAGATAGGAGAAGATGTCTAAGAAATGAAAAGGAAAAAAAACCCCTGCAAAAATGACCAAAGCAAGCGAAAACCATAAAAGTGAATGGGGTGGCAAGAAGTGCAGGGAAATGGACGGAAGCTTGCCCAATTAATGCTCATTAAAATCGCAAGATTTCGTTCCCTTTCCTGAAAGGAAAGTCTTCCTTTCAGGAAAGGGAACGAAATCTTGAAATCAGAGAACAAAGTCTAACAACCCCTCTGGAAAGGAGATATGACCCAAAACAGCGCAAGCGAAAAAAACCGAGAAAATTTGGAAATGGAGTGATTCCCACCAAAGAGACGGAGATGAACTGAGGACCACTGAAAAAGGCCGAAACTGACCAAAAATGACTCCAATTTAAATCCTAAAATAAGGGAAGCCATGCAAAACAAGAGATAGGAGAAGATGTTTAAGAAATGAAAGGGAAAAAAAAAACCATGGAAAAATGACCAAAGCAAGCGAAAACCATAAAAGTGAATGGGGTGGCCAGAAGTGCAGGGAAATGGACGGAAGCTTGCCCAATTAATGCTCATTAAAATCGCAAGATTTCGTTCCCTTTCCTGAAAGGAAAGTCTTCCTTTCAGGAAAGGGAACGAAATCTTGAAATCAGAGAACAAAGTCTAACAAGCCCTCTGGAAAGGAGATATGACCCAAAACAGCGCAAGCGAAAAAAACCGAGAAAATTTGGAAATGGAGTGATTCCCACCAAAGAGACGGAGATGAACTGAGGACCACTGAAAAAGGCCAAGACTGACCAAAAAAGACTCCAATTTAAATCCTAAAATAAGGGAAGCCATGCAAAACAAGAGATAGGAGAAGATGTTTAAGAAATGAAAGGGAAAAAAAAAACCTGGAAAAATGACCAAAGCAAGCGAAAACCATAAAAGTGAATGGGTGGCCAGAAGTGCAGGGAAATGGACGGAAGCTTGCCCAATTAATCCTCATTAAAATCGCAAGATTCAGGAAACGGAACGAAATCTTGAAATCAGAGAACAAAGTCTAACAACCCCTCTGGAAAGGAGATATGACCCAAAACAGCGCAAGCGAAAAAAACCGAGAAAATTTGGAAATGGAGTGATTCCCAGCAAATAGACTGAGATGAAAAGGGCCAAGACTGACCAAAAATGATTCCAATTTAAATTCTAAAAGAAGGGAAGCCATGCAAAACAAGAGATAGGAGAAGATGTCTAAGAAATGAAAGGGAAAAAAAAAACATGGAAAAATGACCAAAGCAAGCGAAAACCATAAAAGTGAATGGGGTGGCCAGAAGTGCAGGGAAATGGACGGAAGCTTGCCCAATTAATGCTCATTAAAATCGCAAGATTTCGTTCCCTTTCCTGAAAGGAAAGTCTTCCTTTCAGGAAAGGGAACGAAATCTTGAAATCAGAGAACAAAGTCTAACAACCCCTCTGGAAAGGAGATATGACCCAAAACAGCGCAAGCGAAAAAAACCGAGAAAATTTGGAAATGGAGTGATTCCCACCAAAGAGACGGAGATGAACTGAGGGCCACTGAAAAAGGCCAAGACTGACCAAAAATTACTACAATTTAAATCCTAAAATACGGGAAGCCATGCAAAACAAGAGATAGGAGAAGATGTCTAAGAAATGAAAGGGAAAAAAAAACCCTGCACAATGACCAAAGCAAGCGAAAACCATAAAAGTGAATGGGGTGGCCAGAAGTGCAGGGAAATGGACGGAAGCTTGCCCAATTAATGCTCATTAAAATCGCAAGATTTCGTTCCCTTTCCTGAAAGGAAAGTCTTCCTTTCAGGAAAGGGAACGAAATCTTGAAATCAGAGAACAAAGTCTACACAACCCCTCTGGAAAGGAGATATGACCCAAAACAGCGCAAGCGAAAAAAACCGAGAAAATTTGGAAATGGAGTGATTCCCACCAAAGAGACGGAGATGAACTGAGGACCACTGAAAAAGGCCGAAACTGACCAAAAATGACTCCAATTTAAATCCTAAAATAAGGGAAGCCATGCAAAACAAGAGATAGGAGAAGATGTTTAAGAAATGAAAGGGAAAAAAAAAACCATGGAAAAATGACCAAAGCAAGCGAAAACCATAAAAGTGAATGGGGTGGCCAGAAGTGCAGGGAAATGGACGGAAGCTTGCCCAATTAATGCTCATTAAAATCGCAAGATTTCGTTCCCTTTCCTGAAAGGAAAGTCTTCCTTTCAGGAAAGGGAACGAAATCTTGAAATCAGAGAACAAAGTCTAACAAGCCCTCTGGAAAGGAGATATGACCCAAAACAGCGCAAGCGAAAAAAACCGAGAAAATTTGGAAATGGAGTGATTCCCACCAAAGAGACGGAGATGAACTGAGGACCACTGAAAAAGGCCAAGACTGACCAAAAAAGACTCCAATTTAAATCCTAAAATAAGGGAAGCCATGCAAAACAAGAGATAGGAGAAGATGTTTAAGAAATGAAAGGGAAAAAAAAAAACATGGAAAAATGACCAAAGCAAGCGAAAACCATAAAAGTGAATGGGTGGCCAGAAGTGCAGGGAAATGGACGGAAGCTTGCCCAATTAATGCTCATTAAAATCGCAAGATTCAGGAAAGGGAACGAAATCTTGAAATCAGAGAACAAAGTCTAACAACCCCTCTGGAAAGGAGATATGACCCAAAACAGCGCAAGCGAAAAAAACCGAGAAAATTTGGAAATGGAGTGATTCCCAGCAAATAGACTGAGATGAAAAAGGCCAAGACTGACCAAAAATGATTCCAATTTAAATTCTAAAAGAAGGGAAGCCATGCAAAACAAGAGATAGGAGAAGATGTCTAAGAAATGAAAGGGAAAAAAAAAAACATGGAAAAATGACCAAAGCAAGCGAAAACCATAAAAGTGAATGGGGTGGCCAGAAGTGCAGGGAAATGGACGGAAGCTTGCCCAATTAATGCTCATTAAAATCGCAAGATTTCGTTCCCTTTCCTGAAAGGAAAGTCTTCCTTTCAGGAAAGGGAACGAAATCTTGAAATCAGAGAACAAAGTCTAACAACCCCTCTGGAAAGGAGATATGACCCAAAACAGCGCAAGCGAAAAAAACCGAGAAAATTTGGAAATGGAGTGATTCCCACCAAAGAGACGGAGATGAACTGAGGGCCACTGAAAAAGGCCAAGACTGACCAAAAAAGACTCCAATTTAAATCCTAAAAGAAGGGAAGCCATGCAAAACAAGAGATAGGAGAAGATGTCTAAGAAATGAAAGTGAAAAAAAAAACATGGAAAAATGACCAAAGCAAGCGAAAACCATAAAAGTGAATGGGGTGGCCAGAAGTGCAGGGAAATGGACGGAAGCTTGCCCAATTAATGCTCATTAAAATCGCAAGATTTCGTTCCCTTTCCTGAAAGGAAAGTCTTCCTTTCAGGAAAGGGAACAAAATCTTGAAATCAGAGAACAAAGTCTAACAAGCCCTCTGGAAAGGAGATATGAACAAAACAGCGCAAGCGAAAAAAACCGAGAAAATTTGGAAATGGAGTGATTCCCACCAAAGAGACGGATATGAACTGAGGGCCACTGAAAAAGGCCAAGACTGACCAAAAAAGACTCCAATTTAAATCCTAAAAGAAGGGAAGCCATGCAAAACAAGAGATAGGAGAAGATGTCTAAGAAATGAAAAGGAAAAAAAACCCCTGCAAAAATGACCAAAGCAAGCGAAAACCATAAAAGTGAATGGGGTGGCCAGAAGTGCAGGGAAATGGACGGAAGCTTGCCCAATTAATGCTCATTAAAATCGCAAGATTTCGTTCCCTTTCCTGAAAGGAAAGTCTTCCTTTCAGGAAAGGGAACGAAATCTTTAAATCAGAGAACAAAGTCTAACAAGCCCTCTGGAAAGGAGATATGCCCCAAAACAGCGCAAGCGAAAAAAACCGAGAAAATTTGGAAATGGAGTGATTCCCACCAAAGAGACGGAGATGAACTGAGGACCACTGAAAAAGGCCAAGACTGACCAAAAATGACTCCAATTTAAATCCTAAAATAAGGGAAGCCATGCAAAACAAGAGATAGGAGAAGATGTCTAAGAAATGAAAGGGAAAAAAAAAACATGGAAAAATGACCAAAGCAAGCGAAAACCATAAAAGTGAATGGGGTGGCCAGAAGTGCAGGGAAATGGACGGAAGCTTGCCCAATTAATGCTCATTAAAATCGCAAGATTTCGTTCCCTTTCCTGAAAGGAAAGTCTTCCTTTCAGGAAAGGGAACGAAATCTTGAAATCAGAGAACAAAGTCTAACAACCCCTCTGGAAAGGAGATATGACCCAAAACAGCGCAAGCGAAAAAAAACGAGAAAATTTGGAAATGGAGTGATTCCCACCAAAGAGACGGAGATGAACTGAGGGCCACTGAAAAAGGCCAAGACTTAGCAAAAAAGACTCCAATTTAAATCCTAAAATAAGGGAAGCTATGCAAAACAAGAGATAGGAGAAGATGTCTAGGAAATGAAATGGAAAAAAAACCCCTGCAAAAATGGCCAAAGCAAGCGAAAACCATAAAAGTGAATGGGGTGGCCAGAAGTGCAGGGAAATGGACGGAAGCTTGCCCAATTAATGCTCATTAAAATCGCAAGATTTCGTTCCCTTTCCTGAAAGGAAAGTCTTCCTTTCAGGAAAGGGAACGAAATCTTGAAATCAGAGAACAAAGTCTAACAACCCCTCTGGAAAGGAGATATGACCCAAAACAGCGCAAGCGAAAAAAACCGAGAAAATTTGGAAATGGAGTGATTCCCACCAAAGAGACGGAGATGAACTGAGGACCACTGAAAAAGGCCGAAACTGACCAAAAATGACTCCAATTTAAATCCTAAAATAAGGGAAGCCATGCAAAACAAGAGATAGGAGAAGATGTTTAAGAAATGAAAGGGAAAAAAAAAACCATGGAAAAATGACCAAAGCAAGCGAAAACCATAAAAGTGAATGGGGTGGCCAGAAGTGCAGGGAAATGGACGGAAGCTTGCCCAATTAATGCTCATTAAAATCGCAAGATTTCGTTCCCTTTCCTGAAAGGAAAGTCTTCCTTTCAGGAAAGGGAACGAAATCTTGAAATCAGAGAACAAAGTCTAACAAGCCCTCTGGAAAGGAGATATGACCCAAAACAGCGCAAGCGAAAAAAACCGAGAAAATTTGGAAATGGAGTGATTCCCACCAAAGAGACGGAGATGAACTGAGGACCACTGAAAAAGGCCAAGACTGACCAAAAAAGACTCCAATTTAAATCCTAAAATAAGGGAAGCCATGCAAAACAAGAGATAGGAGAAGATGTTTAAGAAATGAAAGGGAAAAAAAAAACCTGGAAAAATGACCAAAGCAAGCGAAAACCATAAAAGTGAATGGGTGGCCAGAAGTGCAGGGAAATGGACGGAAGCTTGCCCAATTAATGCTCATTAAAATCGCAAGATTCAGGAAAGGGAACGAAATCTTGAAATCAGAGAACAAAGTCTAACAAGCCCTCTGGAAAGGAGATATGACCCAAAACAGCGCAAGCGAAAAAAACCGAGAAAATTTGGAAATGGAGTGATTCCCAGCAAATAGACTGAGATGAAAAAGGCCAAGACTGACCAAAAATGATTCCAATTTAAATTCTAAAAGAAGGGAAGCCATGCAAAACAAGAGATAGGAGAAGATGTCTAAGAAATGAAAGGGAAAAAAAAAAACATGGAAAAATGACCAAAGCAAGCGAAAACCATAAAAGTGAATGGGGTGGCCAGAAGTGCAGGGAAATGGACGGAAGCTTGCCCAATTAATGCTCATTAAAATCGCAAGATTTCGTTCCCTTTCCTGAAAGGAAAGTCTTCCTTTCAGGAAAGGGAACGAAATCTTGAAATCAGAGAACAAAGCCTAACAAGCCCTCTGGAAAGGAGATATGACCCAAAACAGCGCAAGCGAAAAAAACCGAGAAAATTTGGAAATGGAGTGATTCCCACCAAAGAGACGGAGATGAACTGAGGGCCACTGAAAAAGGTCAAGACTGACCAAAAATTACTACAATTTAAATCCTAAAATACGGGAAGCCATGCAAAACAAGAGATAGGAGAAGATGTCTAAGAAATGAAAGGGAAAAAAAAACCCTGCACAATGACCAAAGCAAGCGAAAACCATAAAAGTGAATGGGGTGGCCAGAAGTGCAGGGAAATGGACGGAAGCTTGCCCAATTAATGCTCATTAAAATCGCAAGATTTCGTTCCCTTTCCTGAAAGGAAAGTCTTCCTTTCAGGAAAGGGAACGAAATCTTGAAATCAGAGAACAAAGTCTAACAACCCCTCTGGAAAGGAGATATGACCCAAAACAGCGCAAGCGAAAAAAACCGAGAAAATTTGGAAATGGAGTGATTCCCACCAAAGAGACGGAGATGAACTGAGGACCACTGAAAAAGGCCGAAACTGACCAAAAATGACTCCAATTTAAATCCTAAAAAAAAGGAAGCCATGCAAAACAAGAGATAGGAGAAGATGTTTAAGAAATGAAAGGGAAAAAAAAAACCATGGAAAAATGACCAAAGCAAGCGAAAACCATAAAAGTGAATGGGGTGGCCAGAAGTGCAGGGAAATGGACGGAAGCTTGCCCAATTAATGCTCATTAAAATCGCAAGATTCAGGAAAGGGAACGAAATCTTGAAATCAGAGAACAAAGTCTAACAACCCCTCTGGAAAGGAGATATGACCCAAAACAGCGCAAGCGAAAAAAACCGAGAAAATTTGGAAATGGAGTGATTCCCAGCAAATAGACTGAGATGAAAAAGGCCAAGACTGACCAAAAATGATTCCAATTTAAATTCTAAAAGAAGGGAAGCCATGCAAAACAAGAGATAGGAGAAGATGTCTAAGAAATGAAAGGGAAAAAAAAAAACATGGAAAAATGACCAAAGCAAGCGAAAACCATAAAAGTGAATGGGGTGGCCAGAAGTGCAGGGAAATGGACGGAAGCTTGCCCAATTAATGCTCATTAAAATCGCAAGATTTCGTTCCCTTTCCTGAAAGGAAAGTCTTCCTTTCAGGAAAGGGAACGAAATCTTGAAATCAGAGAACAAAGTCTAACAACCCCTCTGGAAAGGAGATATGACCCAAAACAGCGCAAGCGAAAAAAACCGAGAAAATTTGGAAATGGAGTGATTCCCACCAAAGAGACGGAGATGAACTGAGGGCCACTGAAAAAGGCCAAGACTGACCAAAAAAGACTCCAATTTAAATCCTAAAATACGGGAAGCCATGCAAAACAAGAGATAGGAGAAGATGTCTAAGAAATGAAAGGGAAAAAAAAAAACATGGAAAAATGACCAAAGCAAGCGAAAACCATAAAAGTGAATGGGTGGCCAAAAGTGCAGGGAAATGGACGGAAGCTTGCCCAATTAATGCTCATTAAAATCGCAAGATTCAGGAAAGGGAACGAAATCTTGAAATCAGAGAACAAAGTCTAACAAGCCCTCTGGAAAGGAGATATGACCCAAAACAGCGCAAGCGAAAAAAACCGAGAAAATTTGGAAATGGAGTGATTCCCACCAAAGAGACGGAGATGAACTGAGGGCCACTGAAAAAGGCCAAGACTGACCAAAAATGACTCCAATTTAAATCCTAAAAGAAGGGAAGCCATGCAAAACAAGAGATAGGAGAAGATGTCTAAGAAATGAAAGCGAAAAAAAAAACATGGAAAAATGACCAAAGCAAGCGAAAACCATAAAAGTGAATGGGGTGGCCAGAAGTGCAGGGAAATGGACGGAAGCTTGCCCAATTAATGCTCATTAAAATCGCAAGATTTCGTTCCCTTTCCTGAAAGGAAAGTCTTCCTTTCAGGAAAGGGAACGAAATCTTGAAATCAGAGAACAAAGTCTAACAACCCCTCTGGAAAGGAGATATGACCCAAAACAGCGCAAGCGAAAAAAACCGAGAAAATTTGGAAATGGAGTGATTCCCACCAAAGAGACGGAGATGAACTGAGGACCACTGAAAAAGGCCGAAACTGACCAAAAATGACTCCAATTTAAATCCTAAAATAAGGGAAGCCATGCAAAACAAGAGATAGGAGAAGATGTTTAAGAAATGAAAGGGAAAAAAAAAACCATGGAAAAATGACCAAAGCAAGCGAAAACCATAAAAGTGAATGGGGTGGCCAGAAGTGCAGGGAAATGGACGGAAGCTTGCCCAATTAATGCTCATTAAAATCGCAAGATTTCGTTCCCTTTCCTGAAAGGAAAGTCTTCCTTTCAGGAAAGGGAACGAAATCTTGAAATCAGAGAACAAAGTCTAACAAGCCCTCTGGAAAGGAGATATGACCCAAAACAGCGCAAGCGAAAAAAACCGAGAAAATTTGGAAATGGAGTGATTCCCACCAAAGAGACGGAGATGAACTGAGGACCACTGAAAAAGGCCAAGACTGACCAAAAAAGACTCCAATTTAAATCCTAAAATAAGGGAAGCCATGCAAAACAAGAGATAGGAGAAGATGTCTAAGAAATGAAAGGGAAAAAAAAAACCTGGAAAAATGACCAAAGCAAGTGAAAACCATAAAAGTGAATGGGGTGGCCAGAAGTGCAGGGAAATGGACGGAAGCTTGCCCAATTAATGCTCATTAAAATCGCAAGATTCAGGAAAGGGAACGAAATCTTGAAATCAGAGAACAAAGTCTAACAACCCCTCTGGAAAGGAGATATGACCCAAAACAGCGCAAGCGAAAAAAACCGAGAAAATTTGGAAATGGAGTGATTCCCACCAAAGAGACTGAGATGAAAAAGGCCAAGACTGACCAAAAATGATTCCAATTTAAATTCTAAAAGAAGGGAAGCCATGCAAAACAAGAGATAGGAGAAGATGTCTAAGAAATGAAAGGGAAAAAAAAAAACATGGAAAAATGACCAAAGCAAGCGAAAACCATAAAAGTGAATGGGGTGGCCAGAAGTGCAGGGAAATGGACGGAAGCTTGCCCAATTAATGCTCATTAAAATCGCAAGATTTCGTTCCCTTTCCTGAAAGGAAAGTCTTCCTTTCAGGAAAGGGAACGAAATCTTGAAATCAGAGAACAAAGTCTAACAAGCCCTCTGGAAAGGAGATATGACCCAAAACAGCGCAAGCGAAAAAAACCGAGAAAATTTGGAAATGGAGTGATTCCCACCAAAGAGACGGAGATGAACTGAGGGCCACTGAAAAAGGTCAAGACTGACCAAAAATTACTACAATTTAAATCCTAAAATACGGGAAGCCATGCAAAACAAGAGATAGGAGAAGATGTCTAAGAAATGAAAGGGAAAAAAAAACCCTGCACAATGACCAAAGCAAGCGAAAACCATAAAAGTGAATGGGGTGGCCAGAAGTGCAGGGAAATGGACGGAAGCTTGCCCAATTAATGCTCATTAAAATCGCAAGATTTCGTTCCCTTTCCTGAAAGGAAAGTCTTCTTTTCAGGAAAGGGAACGAAATCTTGAAATCAGAGAACAAAGTCTAACAAGCCCTCTGGAAAGGAGATATGACCCAAAACAGCGCAAGCGAAAAAAACCGAGAAAATTTGGAAATGGAGTGATTCCCACCAAAGAGACGGAGATGAACTGAGGACCACTGAAAAAGGCCAAGACTGACCAAAAAAGACTCCAATTTAAATCCTAAAATAAGGGAAGCCATGCAAAACAAGAGATAGGAGAAGATGTTTAAGAAATGAAAGGGAAAAAAAAAACCTGGAAAAATGACCAAAGCAAGCGAAAACCATAAAAGTGAATGGGTGGCCAGAAGTGCAGGGAAATGGACGGAAGCTTGCCCAATTAATGCTCATTAAAATCGCAAGATTCAGGAAAGGGAACGAAATCTTGAAATCAGAGAACAAAGTCTAACAACCCCTCTGGAAAGGAGATATGACCCAAAACAGCGCAAGCGAAAAAAACCGAGAAAATTTGGAAATGGAGTGATTCCCAGCAAATAGACTGAGATGAAAAAGGCCAAGACTGACCAAAAATGATTCCAATTTAAATTCTAAAAGAAGGGAAGCCATGCAAAACAAGAGATAGGAGAAGATGTCTAAGAAATGAAAGGGAAAAAAAAAAACATGGAAAAATGACCAAAGCAAGCGAAAACCATAAAAGTGAATGGGGTGGCCAGAAGTGCAGGGAAATGGACGGAAGCTTGCCCAATTAATGCTCATTAAAATCGCAAGATTTCGTTCCCTTTCCTGAAAGGAAAGTCTTCCTTTCAGGAAAGGGAACGAAATCTTGAAATCAGAGAACAAAGTCTAACAAGCCCTCTGGAAAGGAGATATGACCCAAAACAGCGCAAGCGAAAAAAACCGAGAAAATTTGGAAATGGAGTGATTCCCACCAAAGAGACGGAGATGAACTGAGGGCCACTGAAAAAGGTCAAGACTGACCAAAAATTACTACAATTTAAATCCTAAAATACGGGAAGCCATGCAAAACAAGAGATAGGAGAAGATGTCTAAGAAATGAAAGGGAAAAAAAAACCCTGCACAATGACCAAAGCAAGCGAAAACCATAAAAGTGAATGGGGTGGCCAGAAGTGCAGGGAAATGGACGGAAGCTTGCCCAATTAATGCTCATTAAAATCGCAAGATTCAGGAAAGGGAACGAAATCTTGAAATCAGAGAACAAAGTCTAACAACCCCTCTGGAAAGGAGATATGACCCAAAACAGCGCAAGCGAAAAAAACCGAGAAAATTTGGAAATGGAGTGATTCCCACCAAAGAGACGGAGATGAACTGAGGACCACTGAAAAAGGCCGAAACTGACCAAAAATGACTCCAATTTAAATCCTAAAAAAAAGGAAGCCATGCAAAACAAGAGATAGGAGAAGATGTTTAAGAAATGAAAGGGAAAAAAAAAACCATGGAAAAATGACCAAAGCAAGCGAAAACCATAAAAGTGAATGGGGTGGCCAGAAGTGCAGGGAAATGGACGGAAGCTTGCCCAATTAATGCTCATTAAAATCGCAAGATTCAGGAAAGGGAACGAAATCTTGAAATCAGAGAACAAAGTCTAACAAGCCCTCTGGAAAGGAGATATGACCCAAAACAGCGCAAGCGAAAAAAACCGAGAAAATTTGGAAATGGAGTGATTCCCAGCAAATAGACTGAGATGAAAAAGGCCAAGACTGACCAAAAATGATTCCAATTTAAATTCTAAAAGAAGGGAAGCCATGCAAAACAAGAGATAGGAGAAGATGTCTAAGAAATGAAAGCGAAAAAAAAAACATGGAAAAATGACCAAAGCAAGCGAAAACCATAAAAGTGAATGGGGTGGCCAGAAGTGCAGGGAAATGGACGGAAGCTTGCCCAATTAATGCTCATTAAAATCGCAAGATTTCGTTCCCTTTCCTGAAAGGAAAGTCTTCCTTTCAGGAAAGGGAACGAAATCTTGAAATCAGAGAACAAAGTCTAACAACCCCTCTGGAAAGGAGATATGACCCAAAACAGCGCAAGCGAAAAAAACCGAGAAAATTTGGAAATGGAGTGATTCCCACCAAAGAGACGGAGATGAACTGAGGGCCACTGAAAAAGGCCAAGACTGACCAAAAAAGACTCCAATTTAAATCCTAAAATAAGGGAAGCTATGCAAAACAAGAGATAGGAGAAGATGTCTAAGAAATGAAAAGGAAAAAAAACCCCTGCAAAAATGACCAAAGCAAGCGAAAACCATAAAAGTGAATGGGGTGGCCAGAAGTGCAGGGAAATGGACGGAAGCTTGCCCAATTAATGCTCATTAAAATCGCAAGATTTCGTTCCCTTTCCTGAAAGGAAAGTCTTCCTTTCAGGAAAGGGAACGAAATCTTGAAATCAGAGAACAAAGTCTAACAACCCCTCTGGAAAGGAGATATGACCCAAAACAGCGCAAGCGAAAAAAACCGAGAAAATTTGGAAATGGAGTGATTCCCACCAAAGAGACGGAGATGAACTGAGGGCCACTGAAAAAGGCCAAGACTGACCAAAAAAGACTCCAATTTAAATCCTAAAATACGGGAAGCCATGCAAAACAAGAGATAGGAGAAGATGTCTAAGAAATGAAAGGGAAAAAAAAAACATGGAAAAATGACCAAAGCAAGCGAAAACCATAAAAGTGAATGGGTGGCCAAAAGTGCAGGGAAATGGACGGAAGCTTGCCCAATTAATGCTCATTAAAATCGCAAGATTCAGGAAAGGGAACGAAATCTTGAAATCAGAGAACAAAGTCTAACAAGCCCTCTGGAAAGGAGATATGACCCAAAACAGCGCAAGCGAAAAAAACCGAGAAAATTTGGAAATGGAGTGATTCCCACCAAAGAGACGGAGATGAACTGAGGGCCACTGAAAAAGGCCAAGACTGACCAAAAATGACTCCAATTTAAATCCTAAAAGAAGGGAAGCCATGCAAAACAAGAGATAGGAGAAGATGTCTAAGAAATGAAAGCGAAAAAAAAAACATGGAAAAATGACCAAAGCAAGCGAAAACCATAAAAGTGAATGGGGTGGCCAGAAGTGCAGGGAAATGGACGGAAGCTTGCCCAATTAATGCTCATTAAAATCGCAAGATTTCGTTCCCTTTCCTGAAAGGAAAGTCTTCCTTTCAGGAAAGGGAACGAAATCTTGAAATCAGAGAACAAAGTCTAACAACCCCTCTGGAAAGGAGATATGACCCAAAACAGCGCAAGCGAAAAAAACCGAGAAAATTTGGAAATGGAGTGATTCCCAGCAAATAGACTGAGATGAAAAAGGCCAAGACTGACCAAAAATGATTCCAATTTAAATTCTAAAAGAAGGGAAGCCATGCAAAACAAGAGATAGGAGAAGATGTCTAAGAAATGAAAGGGAAAAAAAAAAACATGGAAAAATGACCAAAGCAAGCGAAAACCATAAAAGTGAATGGGGTGGCCAGAAGTGCAGGGAAATGGACGGAAGCTTGCCCAATTAATGCTCATTAAAATCGCAAGATTTCGTTCCCTTTCCTGAAAGGAAAGTCTTCCTTTCAGGAAAGGGAACGAAATCTTGAAATCAGAGAACAAAGTCTAACAAGCCCTCTGGAAAGGAGATATGACCCAAAACAGCGCAAGCGAAAAAAACCGAGAAAATTTGGAAATGGAGTGATTCCCACCAAAGAGACGGAGATGAACTGAGGGCCACTGAAAAAGGTCAAGACTGACCAAAAATTACTACAATTTAAATCCTAAAATACGGGAAGCCATGCAAAACAAGAGATAGGAGAAGATGTCTAAGAAATGAAAGGGAAAAAAAAACCCTGCACAATGACCAAAGCAAGCGAAAACCATAAAAGTGAATGGGGTGGCCAGAAGTGCAGGGAAATGGACGGAAGCTTGCCCAATTAATGCTCATTAAAATCGCAAGATTTCGTTCCCTTTCCTGAAAGGAAAGTCTTCCTTTCAGGAAAGGGAACGAAATCTTGAAATCAGAGAACAAAGTCTAACAACCCCTCTGGAAAGGAGATATGACCCAAAACAGCGCAAGCGAAAAAAACCGAGAAAATTTGGAAATGGAGTGATTCCCACCAAAGAGACGGAGATGAACTGAGGACCACTGAAAAAGGCCGAAACTGACCAAAAATGACTCCAATTTAAATCCTAAAAAAAAGGAAGCCATGCAAAACAAGAGATAGGAGAAGATGTTTAAGAAATGAAAGGGAAAAAAAAAACCATGGAAAAATGACCAAAGCAAGCGAAAACCATAAAAGTGAATGGGGTGGCCAGAAGTGCAGGGAAATGGACGGAAGCTTGCCCAATTAATGCTCATTAAAATCGCAAGATTCAGGAAAGGGAACGAAATCTTGAAATCAGAGAACAAAGTCTAACAACCCCTCTGGAAAGGAGATATGACCCAAAACAGCGCAAGCGAAAAAAACCGAGAAAATTTGGAAATGGAGTGATTCCCAGCAAATAGACTGAGATGAAAAAGGCCAAGACTGACCAAAAATGATTCCAATTTAAATTCTAAAAGAAGGGAAGCCATGCAAAACAAGAGATAGGAGAAGATGTCTAAGAAATGAAAGGGAAAAAAAAAAACATGGAAAAATGACCAAAGCAAGCGAAAACCATAAAAGTGAATGGGGTGGCCAGAAGTGCAGGGAAATGGACGGAAGCTTGCCCAATTAATGCTCATTAAAATCGCAAGATTTCGTTCCCTTTCCTGAAAGGAAAGTCTTCCTTTCAGGAAAGGGAACGAAATCTTGAAATCAGAGAACAAAGTCTAACAACCCCTCTGGAAAGGAGATATGACCCAAAACAGCGCAAGCGAAAAAAACCGAGAAAATTTGGAAATGGAGTGATTCCCACCAAAGAGACGGAGATGAACTGAGGGCCACTGAAAAAGGCCAAGACTGACCAAAAAAGACTCCAATTTAAATCCTAAAATACGGGAAGCCATGCAAAACAAGAGATAGGAGAAGATGTCTAAGAAATGAAAGGGAAAAAAAAAAACATGGAAAAATGACCAAAGCAAGCGAAAACCATAAACGTGAATGGGTGGCCAAAAGTGCAGGGAAATGGACGGAAGCTTGCCCAATTAATGCTCATTAAAATCGCAAGATTCAGGAAAGGGAACGAAATCTTGAAATCAGAGAACAAAGTCTAACAAGCCCTCTGGAAAGGAGATATGACCCAAAACAGCGCAAGCGAAAAAAACCGAGAAAATTTGGAAATGGAGTGATTCCCACCAAAGAGACGGAGATGAACTGAGGGCCACTGAAAAAGGCCAAGACTGACCAAAAATGACTCCAATTTAAATCCTAAAAGAAGGGAAGCCATGCAAAACAAGAGATAGGAGAAGATGTCTAAGAAATGAAAGCGAAAAAAAAAACATGGAAAAATGACCAAAGCAAGCGAAAACCATAAAAGTGAATGGGGTGGCCAGAAGTGCAGGGAAATGGACGGAAGCTTGCCCAATTAATGCTCATTAAAATCGCAAGATTTCGTTCCCTTTCCTGAAAGGAAAGTCTTCCTTTCAGGAAAGGGAACGAAATCTTGAAATCAGAGAACAAAGTCTAACAACCCCTCTGGAAAGGAGATATGACCCAAAACAGCGCAAGCGAAAAAAACCGAGAAAATTTGGAAATGGAGTGATTCCCACCAAAGAGATGGAGATGAACTGAGGGCCACTGAAAAAGGCCAAGACTTAGCAAAAAAGACTCCAATTTAAATCCTTAAATAAGGGAAGCTATGCAAAACAAGAGATAGGAGAAGATGTCTAAGAAATGAAAAGGAAAAAAAAACCCTGCAAAAATGACCAAAGCAAGCGAAAACCATAAAAGTGAATGGGGTGGCCAGAAGTGCAGGGAAATGGACGGAAGCTTGCCCAATTAATGCTCATTAAAATCGCAAGATTTCGTTCCCTTTCCTGAAAGGAAAGTCTTCCTTTCAGGAAAGGGAACGAAATCTTGAAATCAGAGAACAAAGTCTAACAACCCCTCTGGAAAGGAGATATGACCCAAAACAGCGCAAGCGAAAAAAACCGAGAAAATTTGGAAATGGAGTGATTCCCACCAAAGAGACGGAGATGAACTGAGGACCACTGAAAAAGGCCGAAACTGACCAAAAATGACTCCAATTTAAATCCTAAAATAAGGGAAGCCATGCAAAACAAGAGATAGGAGAAGATGTTTAAGAAATGAAAGGGAAAAAAAAAACCATGGAAAAATGACCAAAGCAAGCGAAAACCATAAAAGTGAATGGGGTGGCCAGAAGTGCAGGGAAATGGACGGAAGCTTGCCCAATTAATGCTCATTAAAATCGCAAGATTTCGTTCCCTTTCCTGAAAGGAAAGTCTTCCTTTCAGGAAAGGGAACGAAATCTTGAAATCAGAGAACAAAGTCTAACAAGCCCTCTGGAAAGGAGATATGACCCAAAACAGCGCAAGCGAAAAAAACCGAGAAAATTTGGAAATGGAGTGATTCCCACCAAAGAGACGGAGATGAACTGAGGACCACTGAAAAAGGCCAAGACTGACCAAAAAAGACTCCAATTTAAATCCTAAAATAAGGGAAGCCATGCAAAACAAGAGATAGGAGAAGATGTTTAAGAAATGAAAGGGAAAAAAAAAACCTGGAAAAATGACCAAAGCAAGCGAAAACCATAAAAGTGAATGGGTGGCCAGAAGTGCAGGGAAATGGACGGAAGCTTGCCCAATTAATGCTCATTAAAATCGCAAGATTCAGGAAAGGGAACGAAATCTTGAAATCAGAGAACAAAGTCTAACAACCCCTCTGGAAAGGAGATATGACCCAAAACAGCGCAAGCGAAAAAAACCGAGAAAATTTGGAAATGGAGTGATTCCCACCAAAGAGACGGAGATGAACTGAGGGCCACTGAAAAAGGCCAAGACTGACCAAAAATGACTCCAATTTAAATCCTAAAAGAAGGGAAGCCATGCAAAACAAGAGATAGGAGAAGATGTCTAAGAAATGAAAGCGAAAAAAAAAACATGGAAAAATGACCAAAGCAAGCGAAAACCATAAAAGTGAATGGGGTGGCCAGAAGTGCAGGGAAATGGACGGAAGCTTGCCCAATTAATGCTCATTAAAATCGCAAGATTTCGTTCCCTTTCCTGAAAGGAAAGTCTTCCTTTCAGGAAAGGGAACGAAATCTTGAAATCAGAGAACAAAGTCTAACAACCCCTCTGGAAAGGAGATATGACCCAAAACAGCGCAAGCGAAAAAAACCGAGAAAATTTGGAAATGGAGTGATTCCCAGCAAATAGACTGAGATGAAAAAGGCCAAGACTGACCAAAAATGATTCCAATTTAAATTCTAAAAGAAGGGAAGCCATGCAAAACAAGAGATAGGAGAAGATGTCTAAGAAATGAAAGGGAAAAAAAAAAACATGGAAAAATGACCAAAGCAAGCGAAAACCATAAAAGTGAATGGGGTGGCCAGAAGTGCAGGGAAATGGACGGAAGCTTGCCCAATTAATGCTCATTAAAATCGCAAGATTTCGTTCCCTTTCCTGAAAGGAAAGTCTTCCTTTCAGGAAAGGGAACGAAATCTTGAAATCAGAGAACAAAGTCTAACAAGCCCTCTGGAAAGGAGATATGACCCAAAACAGCGCAAGCGAAAAAAACCGAGAAAATTTGGAAATGGAGTGATTCCCACCAAAGAGACGGAGATGAACTGAGGGCCACTGAAAAAGGTCAAGACTGACCAAAAATTACTACAATTTAAATCCTAAAATACGGGAAGCCATGCAAAACAAGAGATAGGAGAAGATGTCTAAGAAATGAAAGGGAAAAAAAAACCCTGCACAATGACCAAAGCAAGCGAAAACCATAAAAGTGAATGGGGTGGCCAGAAGTGCAGGGAAATGGACGGAAGCTTGCCCAATTAATGCTCATTAAAATCGCAAGATTTCGTTCCCTTTCCTGAAAGGAAAGTCTTCCTTTCAGGAAAGGGAACGAAATCTTGAAATCAGAGAACAAAGTCTAACAACCCCTCTGGAAAGGAGATATGACCCAAAACAGCGCAAGCGAAAAAAACCGAGAAAATTTGGAAATGGAGTGATTCCCACCAAAGAGACGGAGATGAACTGAGGACCACTGAAAAAGGCCGAAACTGACCAAAAATGACTCCAATTTAAATCCTAAAAAAAAGGAAGCCATGCAAAACAAGAGATAGGAGAAGATGTTTAAGAAATGAAAGGGAAAAAAAAAACCATGGAAAAATGACCAAAGCAAGCGAAAACCATAAAAGTGAATGGGGTGGCCAGAAGTGCAGGGAAATGGACGGAAGCTTGCCCAATTAATGCTCATTAAAATCGCAAGATTCAGGAAAGGGAACGAAATCTTGAAATCAGAGAACAAAGTCTAACAAGCCCTCTGGAAAGGAGATATGACCCAAAACAGCGCAAGCGAAAAAAACCGAGAAAATTTGGAAATGGAGTGATTCCCAGCAAATAGACTGAGATGAAAAAGGCCAAGACTGACCAAAAATGATTCCAATTTAAATTCTAAAAGAAGGGAAGCCATGCAAAACAAGAGATAGGAGAAGATGTCTAAGAAATGAAAGGGAAAAAAAAAAACATGGAAAAATGACCAAAGCAAGCGAAAACCATAAAAGTGAATGGGGTGGCCAGAAGTGCAGGGAAATGGACGGAAGCTTGCCCAATTAATGCTCATTAAAATCGCAAGATTTCGTTCCCTTTCCTGAAAGGAAAGTCTTCCTTTCAGGAAAGGGAACGAAATCTTGAAATCAGAGAACAAAGTCTAACAACCCCTCTGGAAAGGAGATATGACCCAAAACAGCGCAAGCGAAAAAAACCGAGAAAATTTGGAAATGGAGTGATTCCCACCAAAGAGACGGAGATGAACTGAGGGCCACTGAAAAAGGCCAAGACTGACCAAAAAAGACTCCAATTTAAATCCTAAAATACGGGAAGCCATGCAAAACAAGAGATAGGAGAAGATGTCTAAGAAATGAAAGGGAAAAAAAAAAACATGGAAAAATGACCAAAGCAAGCGAAAACCATAAACGTGAATGGGTGGCCAAAAGTGCAGGGAAATGGACGGAAGCTTGCCCAATTAATGCTCATTAAAATCGCAAGATTCAGGAAAGGGAACGAAATCTTGAAATCAGAGAACAAAGTCTAACAAGCCCTCTGGAAAGGAGATATGACCCAAAACAGCGCAAGCGAAAAAAACCGAGAAAATTTGGAAATGGAGTGATTCCCACCAAAGAGACGGAGATGAACTGAGGGCCACTGAAAAAGGCCAAGACTGACCAAAAATGACTCCAATTTAAATCCTAAAAGAAGGGAAGCCATGCAAAACAAGAGATAGGAGAAGATGTCTAAGAAATGAAAGCGAAAAAAAAAACATGGAAAAATGACCAAAGCAAGCGAAAACCATAAAAGTGAATGGGGTGGCCAGAAGTGCAGGGAAATGGACGGAAGCTTGCCCAATTAATGCTCATTAAAATCGCAAGATTTCGTTCCCTTTCCTGAAAGGAAAGTCTTCCTTTCAGGAAAGGGAACGAAATCTTGAAATCAGAGAACAAAGTCTAACAACCCCTCTGGAAAGGAGATATGACCCAAAACAGCGCAAGCGAAAAAAACCGAGAAAATTTGGAAATGGAGTGATTCCCACCAAAGAGATGGAGATGAACTGAGGGCCACTGAAAAAGGCCAAGACTTAGCAAAAAAGACTCCAATTTAAATCCTTAAATAAGGGAAGCTATGCAAAACAAGAGATAGGAGAAGATGTCTAAGAAATGAAAAGGAAAAAAAAACCCTGCAAAAATGACCAAAGCAAGCGAAAACCATAAAAGTGAATGGGGTGGCCAGAAGTGCAGGGAAATGGACGGAAGCTTGCCCAATTAATGCTCATTAAAATCGCAAGATTTCGTTCCCTTTCCTGAAAGGAAAGTCTTCCTTTCAGGAAAGGGAACGAAATCTTGAAATCAGAGAACAAAGTCTAACAACCCCTCTGGAAAGGAGATATGACCCAAAACAGCGCAAGCGAAAAAAACCGAGAAAATTTGGAAATGGAGTGATTCCCACCAAAGAGACGGAGATGAACTGAGGACCACTGAAAAAGGCCGAAACTGACCAAAAATGACTCCAATTTAAATCCTAAAATAAGGGAAGCCATGCAAAACAAGAGATAGGAGAAGATGTTTAAGAAATGAAAGGGAAAAAAAAAACCATGGAAAAATGACCAAAGCAAGCGAAAACCATAAAAGTGAATGGGGTGGCCAGAAGTGCAGGGAAATGGACGGAAGCTTGCCCAATTAATGCTCATTAAAATCGCAAGATTTCGTTCCCTTTCCTGAAAGGAAAGTCTTCCTTTCAGGAAAGGGAACGAAATCTTGAAATCAGAGAACAAAGTCTAACAAGCCCTCTGGAAAGGAGATATGACCCAAAACAGCGCAAGCGAAAAAAACCGAGAAAATTTGGAAATGGAGTGATTCCCACCAAAGAGACGGAGATGAACTGAGGACCACTGAAAAAGGCCAAGACTGACCAAAAAAGACTCCAATTTAAATCCTAAAATAAGGGAAGCCATGCAAAACAAGAGATAGGAGAAGATGTTTAAGAAATGAAAGGGAAAAAAAAAACCTGGAAAAATGACCAAAGCAAGCGAAAACCATAAAAGTGAATGGGTGGCCAGAAGTGCAGGGAAATGGACGGAAGCTTGCCCAATTAATGCTCATTAAAATCGCAAGATTCAGGAAAGGGAACGAAATCTTGAAATCAGAGAACAAAGTCTAACAACCCCTCTGGAAAGGAGATATGACCCAAAACAGCGCAAGCGAAAAAAACCGAGAAAATTTGGAAATGGAGTGATTCCCAGCAAATAGACTGAGATGAAAAAGGCCAAGACTGACCAAAAATGATTCCAATTTAAATTCTAAAAGAAGGGAAGCCATGCAAAACAAGAGATAGGAGAAGATGTCTAAGAAATGAAAGGGAAAAAAAAAAACATGGAAAAATGACCAAAGCAAGCGAAAACCATAAAAGTGAATGGGGTGGCCAGAAGTGCAGGGAAATGGACGGAAGCTTGCCCAATTAATGCTCATTAAAATCGCAAGATTTCGTTCCCTTTCCTGAAAGGAAAGTCTTCCTTTCAGGAAAGGGAACGAAATCTTGAAATCAGAGAACAAAGTCTAACAACCCCTCTGGAAAGGAGATATGACCCAAAACAGCGCAAGCGAAAAAAACCGAGAAAATTTGGAAATGGAGTGATTCCCACCAAAGAGACGGAGATGAACTGAGGGCCACTGAAAAAGGTCAAGACTGACCAAAAATTACTACAATTTAAATCCTAAAATACGGGAAGCCATGCAAAACAAGAGATAGGAGAAGATGTCTAAGAAATGAAAGGGAAAAAAAAACCCTGCACAATGACCAAAGCAAGCGAAAACCATAAAAGTGAATGGGGTGGCCAGAAGTGCAGGGAAATGGACGGAAGCTTGCCCAATTAATGCTCATTAAAATCGCAAGATTTCGTTCCCTTTCCTGAAAGGAAAGTCTTCCTTTCAGGAAAGGGAACGAAATCTTGAAATCAGAGAACAAAGTCTAACAACCCCTCTGGAAAGGAGATATGACCCAAAACAGCGCAAGCGAAAAAAACCGAGAAAATTTGGAAATGGAGTGATTCCCACCAAAGAGACGGAGATGAACTGAGGACCACTGAAAAAGGCCGAAACTGACCAAAAATGACTCCAATTTAAATCCTAAAAAAAAGGAAGCCATGCAAAACAAGAGATAGGAGAAGATGTTTAAGAAATGAAAGGGAAAAAAAAAACCATGGAAAAATGACCAAAGCAAGCGAAAACCATAAAAGTGAATGGGGTGGCCAGAAGTGCAGGGAAATGGACGGAAGCTTGCCCAATTAATGCTCATTAAAATCGCAAGATTCAGGAAAGGGAACGAAATCTTGAAATCAGAGAACAAAGTCTAACAACCCCTCTGGAAAGGAGATATGACCCAAAACAGCGCAAGCGAAAAAAACCGAGAAAATTTGGAAATGGAGCGATTCCCAGCAAATAGACTGAGATGAAAAAGGCCAAGACTGACCAAAAATGATTCCAATTTAAATTCTAAAAGAAGGGAAGCCATGCAAAACAAGAGATAGGAGAAGATGTCTAAGAAATGAAAGGGAAAAAAAAAAACATGGAAAAATGACCAAAGCAAGCGAAAACCATAAAAGTGAATGGGGTGGCCAGAAGTGCAGGGAAATGGACGGAAGCTTGCCCAATTAATGCTCATTAAAATCGCAAGATTTCGTTCCCTTTCCTGAAAGGAAAGTCTTCCTTTCAGGAAAGGGAACGAAATCTTGAAATCAGAGAACAAAGTCTAACAACCCCTCTGGAAAGGAGATATGACCCAAAACAGCGCAAGCGAAAAAAACCGAGAAAATTTGGAAATGGAGTGATTCCCACCAAAGAGACGGAGATGAACTGAGGGCCACTGAAAAAGGCCAAGACTGACCAAAAAAGACTCCAATTTAAATCCTAAAATACGGGAAGCCATGCAAAACAAGAGATAGGAGAAGATGTCTAAGAAATGAAAGGGAAAAAAAAAACATGGAAAAATGACCAAAGCAAGCGAAAACCATAAAAGTGAATGGGTGGCCAAAAGTGCAGGGAAATGGACGGAAGCTTGCCCAATTAATGCTCATTAAAATCGCAAGATTCAGGAAAGGGAACGAAATCTTGAAATCAGAGAACAAAGTCTAACAAGCCCTCTGGAAAGGAGATATGACCCAAAACAGCGCAAGCGAAAAAAAACGAGAAAATTTGGAAATGGAGTGATTCCCACCAAAGAGACGGAGATGAAAAGGGCCAAGACTGACCAAAAATGATTCCAATTTAAATTCTAAAAGAAGGGAAGCCATGTAAAACAAGAGATAGGAGAAGATGTCTAAGAAATGAAAGGGAAAAAAAAAAACATGGAAAAATGACCAAAGCAAGCGAAAACCATAAAAGTGAATGGGGTGGCCAGAAGTGCAGGGAAATGGACGGAAGCTTGCCCAATTAATGCTCATTAAAATCGCAAGATTTCGTTCCCTTTCCTGAAAGGAAAGTCTTCCTTTCAGGAAAGGGAACGAAATCTTGAAATCAGAGAACAAAGTCTAACAACCCCTCTGGAAAGGAGATATGACCCAAAACAGCGCAAGCGAAAAAAACCGAGAAAATTTGGAAATGGAGTGATTCCCACCAAAGAGACGGAGATGAACTGAGGGCCACTGAAAAAGGCCAAGACTGACCAAAAATTACTACAATTTAAATCCTAAAATACGGGAAGCCATGCAAAACAAGAGATAGGAGAAGATGTCTAAGAAATGAAAGGGAAAAAAAAACCCTGCACAATGACCAAAGCAAGCGAAAACCATAAAAGTGAATGGGGTGGCCAGAAGTGCAGGGAAATGGACGGAAGCTTGCCCAATTAATGCTCATTAAAATCGCAAGATTTCGTTCCCTTTCCTGAAAGGAAAGTCTTCCTTTCAGGAAAGGGAACGAAATCTTGAAATCAGAGAACAAAGTCTAACAACCCCTCTGGAAAGGAGATATGACCCAAAACAGCGCAAGCAAAAAAAACCGAGAAAATTTGGAAATGGAGTGATTCCCACCAAAGAGACGGAGATGAACTGAGGGCCACTGAAAAAGGCCAAGACTTAGCAAAAAAGACTCCAATTTAAATCCTAAAATAAGGGAAGCTATGCAAAACAAGAGATAGGAGAAGATGTCTAAGAAATGAAAAGGAAAAAAAACCCCTGCAAAAATGACCAAAGCAAGCGAAAACCATAAAAGTGAATGGGGTGGCCAGAAGTGCAGGGAAATGGACGGAAGCTTGCCCAATTAATGCTCATTAAAATCGCAAGATTTCGTTCCCTTTCCTGAAAGGAAAGTCTTCCTTTCAGGAAAGGGAACGAAATCTTGAAATCAGAGAACAAAGTCTAACAACCCCTCTGGAAAGGAGATATGACCCAAAACAGCGCAAGCGAAAAAAACCGAGAAAATTTGGAAATGGAGTGATTCCCACCAAAGAGACGGAGATGAACTGAGGACCACTGAAAAAGGCCGAAACTGACCAAAAATGACTCCAATTTAAATCCTAAAATAAGGGAAGCCATGCAAAACAAGAGATAGGAGAAGATGTTTAAGAAATGAAAGGGAAAAAAAAAACCATGGAAAAATGACCAAAGCAAGCGAAAACCATAAAAGTGAATGGGGTGGCCAGAAGTGCAGGGAAATGGACGGAAGCTTGCCCAATTAATGCTCATTAAAATCGCAAGATTTCGTTCCCTTTCCTGAAAGGAAAGTCTTCCTTTCAGGAAAGGGAACGAAATCTTGAAATCAGAGAACAAAGTCTAACAAGCCCTCTGGAAAGGAGATATGACCCAAAACAGCGCAAGCGAAAAAAACCGAGAAAATTTGGAAATGGAGTGATTCCCACCAAAGAGACGGAGATGAACTGAGGACCACTGAAAAAGGCCAAGACTGACCAAAAAAGACTCCAATTTAAATCCTAAAATAAGGGAAGCCATGCAAAACAAGAGATAGGAGAAGATGTTTAAGAAATGAAAGGGAAAAAAAAACCATGGAAAAATGACCAAAGCAAGCGAAAACCATAAAAGTGAATGGGTGGCCAGAAGTGCAGGGAAATGGACGGAAGCTTGCCCAATTAATGCTCATTAAAATCGCAAGATTCAGGAAAGGGAACGAAATCTTGAAATCAGAGAACAAAGTCTAACAACCCCTCTGGAAAGGAGATATGACCCAAAACAGCGCAAGCGAAAAAAACCGAGAAAATTTGGAAATGGAGTGATTCCCAGCAAATAGACTGAGATGAAAAAGGCCAAGACTGACCAAAAATGATTCCAATTTAAATTCTAAAAGAAGGGAAGCCATGCAAAACAAGAGATAGGAGAAGATGTCTAAGAAATGAAAGGGAAAAAAAAAAACATGGAAAAATGACCAAAGCAAGCGAAAACCATAAAAGTGAATGGGGTGGCCAGAAGTGCAGGGAAATGGGCGGAAGCTTGCCCAATTAATGCTCATTAAAATCGCAAGATTTCGTTCCCTTTCCTGAAAGGAAAGTCTTCCTTTCAGGAAAGGGAACGAAATCTTGAAATCAGAGAACAAAGTCTAACAAGCCCTCTGGAAAGGAGATATGACCCAAAACAGCGCAAGCGAAAAAAACCGAGAAAATTTGGAAATGGAGTGATTCCCACCAAAGAGACGGAGATGAACTGAGGGCCACTGAAAAAGGCCAAGACTGACCAAAAATTACTACAATTTAAATCCTAAAATACGGGAAGCCATGCAAAACAAGAGATAGGAGAAGATGTCTAAGAAATGAAAGGGAAAAAAAACCCTGCACAATGACCAAAGCAAGCGAAAACCATAAAAGTGAATGGGGTGGCCAGAAGTGCAGGGAAATGGACGGAAGCTTGCCCAATTAATGCTCATTAAAATCGCAAGATTTCGTTCCCTTTCCTGAAAGGAAAGTCTTCCTTTCAGGAAAGGGAACGAAATCTTGAAATCAGAGAACAAAGTCTAACAACCCCTCTGGAAAGGAGATATGACCCAAAACAGCGCAAGCGAAAAAAACCGAGAAAATTTGGAAATGGAGTGATTCCCACCAAAGAGACGGAGATGAACTGAGGACCACTGAAAAAGGCCAAGACTGACCAAAAAAGACTCCAATTTAAATCCTAAAATAAGGGAAGCCATGCAAAACAAGAGATAGGAGAAGATGTCTAAGAAATGAAAGGGAAAAAAAAAAACATGGAAAAATGACCAAAGCAAGCGAAAACCATAAAAGTGAATGGGTGGCCAGAAGTGCAGGGAAATAGACGGAAGCTTGCCCAATTAATGCTCATTAAAATCGCAAGATTCAGGAAAGGGAACGAAATCTTGAAATCAGAGAACAAAGTCTAACAAGCCCTCTGGAAAGGAGATATGACCCAAAACAGCGCAAGCGAAAAAAACCGAGAAAATTTGGAAATGGAGTGATTCCCACCAAAGAGACGGAGATGAACTGAGGGCCACTGAAAAAGGCCAAGACTGACCAAAAATGACTCCAATTTAAATCCTAAAAGAAGGGAAGCCATGCAAAACAAGAGATAGGAGAAGATGTCTAAGAAATGAAAGGGAAAAAAAAAACATGGAAAAATGACCAAAGAAAGCGAAAACCATAAAAGTGAATGGGGTGGCCAGAAGTGCAGGGAAATGGACGGAAGCTTGCCCAATTAATGCTCATTAAAATCGCAAGATTTCGTTCCCTTTCCTGAAAGGAAAGTCTTCCTTTCAGGAAAGGGAACGAAATCTTGAAATCAAAAAACAAAGTCTAACAACCCCTCTGGAAAGGAGATATGACCCAAAACAGCGCAAGCGAAAAAAACCGAGAAAATTTGGAAATGGAGTGATTCCCACCAAAGAGATGGAGATGAACTGAGGGCCACTGAAAAAGGCCAAGACTGACCAAAAATGACTCCAATTTAAATCCTAAAAGAAGGGAAGCCATGCAAAACAAGAGATAGGAGAAGATGTCTAAGAAATGAAAGGGAAAAAAAACCCTGCAAAAATGACCAAAGCAAGCGAAAACCATAAAAGTGAATGGGGTGGCCAGAAGTGCAGGAAAATGGACGGAAGCTTGCCCAATTAATGCTCATTAAAATCGCAAGATTTCGTTCCCTTTCCTGAAAGGAAAGTCTTCCTTTCAGGAAAGGGAACGAAATCTTGAAATCAGAGAACAAAGTCTAACAACCCCTCTGGAAAGGAGATATGACCCAAAACAGCGCAAGCGAAAAAAACCGAGAAAATTTGGAAATGGAGTGATTCCCACCAAAGAGACGGAGATGAACTGAGGGCCACTGAAAAAGGCCAAGACTGACCAAAAAAGACTCCAATTTAAATCCTAAAAGAAGGGAAGCCATGCAAAACAAGAGATAGGAGAAGATGTCTAAGAAATGAAAGGGAAAAAAAAAACATGGAAAAATGACCAAAGCAAGCGAAAACCATAAAAGTGAATGGGGTGGCCAGAAGTGCAGGGAAATGGACGGAAGCTTGCCCAATTAATGCTCATTAAAATCGCAAGATTTCGTTCCCTTTCCTGAAAGGAAAGTCTTCCTTTCAGGAAAGGGAACGAAATCTTGAAATCAGAGAACAAAGTCTAACAACCCCTCTGGAAAGGAGATATGACCCAAAACAGCGCAAGCGAAAAAAACCGAGAAAATTTGGAAATGGAGTGATTCCCACCAAAGAGACGGAGATGAACTGAGGGCCACTGAAAAAGGCCAAGACTTAGCAAAAAAGACTCCAATTTAAATCCTAAAATAAGGGAAGCTATGCAAAACAAGAGATAGGAGAAGATGTCTAAGAAATGAAAAGGAAAAAAAACCCCTGCAAAAATGACCAAAGCAAGCGAAAACCATAAAAGTGAATGGGGTGGCCAGAAGTGCAGGGAAATGGACGGAAGCTTGCCCAATTAATGCTCATTAAAATCGCAAGATTTCGTTCCCTTTCCTGAAAGGAAAGTCTTCCTTTCAGGAAAGGGAACGAAATCTTGAAATCAGAGAACAAAGTCTAACAACCCCTCTGGAAAGGAGATATGACCCAAAACAGCGCAAGCGAAAAAAACCGAGAAAATTTGGAAATGGAGTGATTCCCACCAAAGAGACGGAGATGAACTGAGGACCACTGAAAAAGGCCGAAACTGACCAAAAATGACTCCAATTTAAATCCTAAAATAAGGGAAGCCATGCAAAACAAGAGATAGGAGAAGATGTTTAAGAAATGAAAGGGAAAAAAAAAAAACCATGGAAAAATGACCAAAGCAAGCGAAAACCATAAAAGTGAATGGGGTGGCCAGAAGTGCAGGGAAATGGACGGAAGCTTGCCCAATTAATGCTCATTAAAATCGCAAGATTTCGTTCCCTTTCCTGAAAGGAAAGTCTTCCTTTCAGGAAAGGGAACGAAATCTTGAAATCAGAGATCAAAGTCTAACAAGCCCTCTGGAAAGGAGATATGACCCAAAACAGCGCAAGCGAAAAAAACCGAGAAAATTTGGAAATGGAGTGATTCCCACCAAAGAGACGGAGATGAACTGAGGACCACTGAAAAAGGCCAAGACTGACCAAAAAAGACTCCAATTTAAATCCTAAAAGAAGGGAAGCCATGCAAAACAAGAGATAGGAGAAGATGTTTAAGAAATGAAAGGGAAAAAAAAAACCTGGAAAAATGACCAAAGCAAGCGAAAACCATAAAAGTGAATGGGTGGCCAGAAGTGCAGGGAAATGGACGGAAGCTTGACCAATTAATGCTCATTAAAATCGCAAGATTCAGGAAAGGGAACGAAATCTTGAAATCAGAGAACAAAGTCTAACAAGCCCTCTGGAAAGGAGATATGACCCAAAACAGCGCAAGCGAAAAAAACCGAGAAAATTTGGAAATGGAGTGATTCCCAGCAAATAGACTGAGATGAAAAGGGCCAAGACTGACCAAAAATGATTCCAATTTAAATTCTAAAAGAAGGGAAGCCATGCAAAACAAGAGATAGGAGAAGATGTCTAAGAAATGAAAAGGAAAAAAAAAAACATGGAAAAATGACCAAAGCAAGCGAAAACCATAAAAGTGAATGGGGTGGCCAGAAGTGCAGGGAAATGGACGGAAGTTTGCCCAATTAATGCTCATTAAAATCACAAGATTTCGTTCCCTTTCCTGAAAGGAAAGTCTTCCTTTCAGGAAAGGGAACGAAATCTTGAAATCAGAGAACAAAGTCTAACAACCCCTCTGGAAAGGAGATATGACCCAAAACAGCGCAAGCGAAAAAAACCGAGAAAATTTGGAAATGGAGTGATTCCCACCAAAGAGACGGAGATGAACTGAGGGCCACTGAAAAAGGCCAAGACTGACCAAAAATTACTACAATTTAAATCCTAAAATACGGGAAGCCATGCAAAACAAGAGATAGGAGAAGATGTCTAAGAAATGAAAGGGAAAAAAAAACCCTGCACAATGACCAAAGCAAGCGAAAACCATAAAAGTGAATGGGGTGGCCAGAAGTGCAGGGAAATGGACGGAAGCTTGCCCAATTAATGCTCATTAAAATCGCAAGATTTCGTTCCCTTTCCTGAAAGGAAAGTCTTCCTTTCAGGAAAGGGAACGAAATCTTGAAATCAGAGAACAAAGTCTAACAAGCCCTCTGGAAAGGAGATATGACCCAAAACAGCGCAAGCGAAAAAAACCGAGAAAATTTGGAAATGGAGTGATTCCCACCAAAGAGACGGAGATGAACTGAGGACCACTGAAAAAGGCCAAGACTGACCAAAAAAGACTCCAATTTAAATCCTAAAATAAGGGAAGCCATGCAAAACAAGAGATAGGAGAAGATGTTTAAGAAATGAAAGGGAAAAAAAAAAACATGGAAAAATGACCAAAGCAAGCGAAAACCATAAAAGTGAATGGGTGGCCAGAAGTGCAGGGAAATGGACGGAAGCTTGCCCAATTAATGCTCATTAAAATCGCAAGATTCAGGAAAGGGAACGAAATCTTGAAATCAGAGAACAAAGTCTAACAACCCCTCTGGAAAGGAGATATGACCCAAAACAGCGCAAGCGAAAAAAACCGAGAAAATTTGGAAATGGAGTGATTCCCAGCAAATAGACTGAGATGAAAAAGGCCAAGACTGACCAAAAATGACTCCAATTTAAATCCTAAAATAAGGGAAGCCATGCAAAACAAGAGATAGGAGAAGATGTCTAAGAAATGAAAGGGAAAAAAAAAAACATGGAAAAATGACCAAAGCAAGCGAAAACCATAAAAGTGAATGGGGTGGCCAGAAGTGCAGGGAAATGGACGGAAGCTTGCCCAATTAATGCTCATTAAAATCGCAAGATTTCGTTCCCTTTCCTGAAAGGAAAGTCTTCCTTTCAGGAAAGGGAACAAAATCTTGAAATCAGAGAACAAAGTCTAACAAGCCCTCTGGAAAGGAGATATGAACAAAACAGCGCAAGCGAAAAAAACCGAGAAAATTTGGAAATGGAGTGATTCCCACCAAAGAGACGGATATGAACTGAGGGCCACTGAAAAAGGCCAAGACTGACCAAAAAAGACTCCAATTTAAATCCTAAAAGAAGGGAAGCCATGCAAAACAAGAGATAGGAGAAGATGTCTAAGAAATGAAAAGGAAAAAAAACCCCTGCAAAAATGACCAAAGCAAGCGAAAACCATAAAAGTGAATGGGGTGGCCAGAAGTGCAGGGAAATGGACGGAAGCTTGCCCAATTAATGCTCATTAAAATCGCAAGATTTCGTTCCCTTTCCTGAAAGGAAAGTCTTCCTTTCAGGAAAGGGAACGAAATCTTGAAATCAGAGAACAAAGTCTAACAACCCCTCTGGAAAGGAGATATGACCCAAAACAGCGCAAGCGAAAAAAACCGAGAAAATTTGGAAATGGAGTGATTCCCACCCAAGAGACGGAGATGAACTGAGGACCACTGAAAAAGGCCAAGACTGACCAAAAATGACTCCAATTTAAATCCTAAAATAAGGGAAGCCATGCAAAACAAGAGATAGGAGAAGATGACTAAGAAATGAAAGGGAAAAAAAAAACATGGAAAAATGACCAAAGCAAGCGAAAACCATAAAAGTGAATGGGGTGGCCAGAAGTGCAGGGAAATGGACGGAAGCTTGCCCAATTAATGCTCATTAAAATCGCAAGATTTCGTTCCCTTTCCTGAAAGGAAAGTCTTCCTTTCAGGAAAGGGAACGAAATCTTGAAATCAGAGAACAAAGTCTAACAAGCCCTCTGGAAAGGAGATATGACCCAAAACAGCGCAAGCGAAAAAAACCGAGAAAATTTGGAAATGGAGTGATTCCCACCAAAGAGACGGAGATGAACTGAGGACCACTGAAAAAGGCCGAAACTGACCAAAAATGACTCCAATTTAAATCCTAAAATAAGGGAAGCCATGCAAAACAAGAGATAGGAGAAGATGTTTAAGAAATGAAAGGGAAAAAAAAAACCTGGAAAAATGACCAAAGCAAGCGAAAACCATAAAAGTGAATGGGTGGCCAGAAGTGCAGGGAAATGGACGGAAGCTTGCCCAATTAATGCTCATTAAAATCGCAAGATTCAGGAAAGGGAACGAAATCTTGAAATCAGAGAACAAAGTCTAACAAGCCCTCTGGAAAGGAGATATGACCCAAAACAGCGCAAGCGAAAAAAACCGAGAAAATTTGGAAATGGAGTGATTCCCAGCAAATAGACTGAGATGAAAAGGGCCAAGACTGACCAAAAATGATTCCAATTTAAATTCTAAAAGAAGGGAAGCCATGCAAAACAAGAGATAGGAGAAGATGTCTAAGAAATGAAAGGGAAAAAAAAAAACATGGAAAAATGACCAAAGCAAGCGAAAACCATAAAAGTGAATGGGGTGGCCAGAAGTGCAGGGAAATGGACGGAAGCTTGCCCAATTAATGCTCATTAAAATCGCAAGATTTCGTTCCCTTTCCTGAAAGGAAAGTCTTCCTTTCAGGAAAGGGAACGAAATCTTGAAATCAGAGAACAAAGTCTAACAACCCCTCTGGAAAGGAGATATGACCCAAAACAGCGCAAGCGAAAAAAACCGAGAAAATTTGGAAATGGAGTGATTCCCACCAAAGAGACGGAGATGAACTGAGGGCCACTGAAAAAGGCCAAGACTGACCAAAAATTACTACAATTTAAATCCTAAAATACGGGAAGCCATGCAAAACAAGAGATAGGAGAAGATGTCTAAGAAATGAAAGGGAAAAAAAAACCCTGCACAATGACCAAAGCAAGCGAAAACCATAAAAGTGAATGGGGTGGCCAGAAGTGCAGGGAAATGGACGGAAGCTTGCCCAATTAATGCTCATTAAAATCGCAAGATTTCGTTCCCTTTCCTGAAAGGAAAGTCTTCCTTTCAGGAAAGGGAACGAAATCTTGAAATCAGAGAACAAAGTCTAACAAGCCCTCTGGAAAGGAGATATGACCCAAAACAGCGCAAGCGAAAAAAACCGAGAAAATTTGGAAATGGAGTGATTCCCACCAAAGAGACGGAGATGAACTGAGGACCACTGAAAAAGGCCAAGACTGACCAAAAAAGACTCCAATTTAAATCCTAAAATAAGGGAAGCCATGCAAAACAAGAGATAGGAGAAGATGTTTAAGAAATGAAAGGGAAAAAAAAAAACATGGAAAAATGACCAAAGCAAGCGAAAACCATAAAAGTGAATGGGTGGCCAGAAGTGCAGGGAAATGGACGGAAGCTTGCCCAATTAATGCTCATTAAAATCGCAAGATTCAGGAAAGGGAACGAAATCTTGAAATCAGAGAACAAAGTCTAACAACCCCTCTGGAAAGGAGATATGACCCAAAACAGCGCAAGCGAAAAAAACCGAGAAAATTTGGAAATGGAGTGATTCCCAGCAAATAGACTGAGATGAAAAAGGCCAAGACTGACCAAAAATGACTCCAATTTAAATCCTAAAATAAGGGAAGCCATGCAAAACAAGAGATAGGAGAAGATGTCTAAGAAATGAAAGGGAAAAAAAAAAACATGGAAAAATGACCAAAGCAAGCGAAAACCATAAAAGTGAATGGGGTGGCCAGAAGTGCAGGGAAATGGACGGAAGCTTGCCCAATTAATGCTCATTAAAATCGCAAGATTTCGTTCCCTTTCCTGAAAGGAAAGTCTTCCTTTCAGGAAAGGGAACAAAATCTTGAAATCAGAGAACAAAGTCTAACAAGCCCTCTGGAAAGGAGATATGAACAAAACAGCGCAAGCGAAAAAAACCGAGAAAATTTGGAAATGGAGTGATTCCCACCAAAGAGACGGATATGAACTGAGGGCCACTGAAAAAGGCCAAGACTGACCAAAAAAGACTCCAATTTAAATCCTAAAAGAAGGGAAGCCATGCAAAACAAGAGATAGGAGAAGATGTCTAAGAAATGAAAAGGAAAAAAAACCCCTGCAAAAATGACCAAAGCAAGCGAAAACCATAAAAGTGAATGGGGTGGCCAGAAGTGCAGGGAAATGGACGGAAGCTTGCCCAATTAATGCTCATTAAAATCGCAAGATTTCGTTCCCTTTCCTGAAAGGAAAGTCTTCCTTTCAGGAAAGGGAACGAAATCTTGAAATCAGAGAACAAAGTCTAACAACCCCTCTGGAAAGGAGATATGACCCAAAACAGCGCAAGCGAAAAAAACCGAGAAAATTTGGAAATGGAGTGATTCCCACCCAAGAGACGGAGATGAACTGAGGACCACTGAAAAAGGCCAAGACTGACCAAAAATGACTCCAATTTAAATCCTAAAATAAGGGAAGCCATGCAAAACAAGAGATAGGAGAAGATGACTAAGAAATGAAAGGGAAAAAAAAAACATGGAAAAATGACCAAAGCAAGCGAAAACCATAAAAGTGAATGGGGTGGCCAGAAGTGCAGGGAAATGGACGGAAGCTTGCCCAATTAATGCTCATTAAAATCGCAAGATTTCGTTCCCTTTCCTGAAAGGAAAGTCTTCCTTTCAGGAGAGGGAACGAAATCTTGAAATCAGAGAACAAAGTCTAACAAGCCCTCTGGAAAGGAGATATGACCCAAAACAGCGCAAGCGAAAAAAACCGAGAAAATTTGGAAATGGAGTGATTCCCACCAAAGAGACGGAGATGAACTGAGGACCACTGAAAAAGGCCGAAACTGACCAAAAATGACTCCAATTTAAATCCTAAAATAAGGGAAGCCATGCAAAACAAGAGATAGGAGAAGATGTTTAAGAAATGAAAGGGAAAAAAAAAACCTGGAAAAATGACCAAAGCAAGCGAAAACCATAAAAGTGAATGGGTGGCCAGAAGTGCAGGGAAATGGACGGAAGCTTGCCCAATTAATGCTCATTAAAATCGCAAGATTCAGGAAAGGGAACGAAATCTTGAAATCAGAGAACAAAGTCTAACAAGCCCTCTGGAAAGGAGATATGACCCAAAACAGCGCAAGCGAAAAAAACCGAGAAAATTTGGAAATGGAGTGATTCCCAGCAAATAGACTGAGATGAAAAGGGCCAAGACTGACCAAAAATGATTCCAATTTAAATTCTAAAAGAAGGGAAGCCATGCAAAACAAGAGATAGGAGAAGATGTCTAAGAAATGAAAGGGAAAAAAAAAAACATGGAAAAATGACCAAAGCAAGCGAAAACCATAAAAGTGAATGGGGTGGCCAGAAGTGCAGGGAAATGGACGGAAGCTTGCCCAATTAATGCTCATTAAAATCGCAAGATTTCGTTCCCTTTCCTGAAAGGAAAGTCTTCCTTTCAGGAAAGGGAACGAAATCTTGAAATCAGAGAACAAAGTCTAACAACCCCTCTGGAAAGGAGATATGACCCAAAACAGCGCAAGCGAAAAAAACCGAGAAAATTTGGAAATGGAGTGATTCCCACCAAAGAGACGGAGATGAACTGAGGGCCACTGAAAAAGGCCAAGACTGACCAAAAATTACTACAATTTAAATCCTAAAATACGGGAAGCCATGCAAAACAAGAGATAGGAGAAGATGTCTAAGAAATGAAAGGGAAAAAAAAACCCTGCACAATGACCAAAGCAAGCGAAAACCATAAAAGTGAATGGGGTGGCCAGAAGTGCAGGGAAATGGACGGAAGCTTGCCCAATTAATGCTCATTAAAATCGCAAGATTTCGTTCCCTTTCCTGAAAGGAAAGTCTTCCTTTCAGGAAAGGGAACGAAATCTTGAAATCAGAGAACAAAGTCTAACAAGCCCTCTGGAAAGGAGATATGACCCAAAACAGCGCAAGCGAAAAAAACCGAGAAAATTTGGAAATGGAGTGATTCCCACCAAAGAGACGGAGATGAACTGAGGACCACTGAAAAAGGCCGAAACTGACCAAAAATGACTCCAATTTAAATCCTAAAATAAGGGAAGCCATGCAAAACAAGAGATAGGAGAAGATGTTTAAGAAATGAAAGGGAAAAAAAAAACCATGGAAAAATGACCAAAGCAAGCGAAAACCATAAAAGTGAATGGGGTGGCCAGAAGTGCAGGGAAATGGACGGAAGCTTGCCCAATTAATGCTCATTAAAATCGCAAGATTTCGTTCCCTTTCCCGAAAGGAAAGTCTTCCTTTCGGGAAAGGGAACGAAATCTTGAAATCAGAGAACAAAGTCTAACAAGCCCTCTGGAAAGGAGATATGACCCAAAACAGCGCAAGCGAAAAAAACCGAGAAAATTTGGAAATGGAGTGATTCCCACCAAAGAGACGGAGATGAACTGAGGGCCACTGAAAAAGGCCAAGACTGACCAAAAAAGACTCCAATTTAAATCCTAAAATAAGGGAAGCCATGCAAAACAAGAGATAGGAGAAGATGTTTAAGAAATGAAAGGGAAAAAAAAAAACATGGAAAAATGACCAAAGCAAGCGAAAACCATAAAAGTGAATGGGTGGCCAGAAGTGCAGGGAAATGGACGGAAGCTTGCCCAATTAATGCTCATTAAAATCGCAAGATTCAGGAAAGGGAACGAAATCTTGAAATCAGAGAACAAAGTCTAACAACCCCTCTGGAAAGGAGATATGACCCAAAACAGCGCAAGCGAAAAAAACCGAGAAAATTTGGAAATGGAGTGATTCCCAGCAAATAGACTGAGATGAAAAAGGCCAAGACTGGCCAAAAATGACTCCAATTTAAATCCTAAAATAAGGGAAGCCATGCAAAACAAGAGATAGGAGAAGATGTCTAAGAAATGAAAGGGAAAAAAAAAAACATGGAAAAATGACCAAAGCAAGCGAAAACCATAAAAGTGAATGGGGTGGCCAGAAGTGCAGGGAAATGGACGGAAGCTTGCCCAATTAATGCTCATTAAAATCGCAAGATTTCGTTCCCTTTCCGGAAAGTCTTCCTTTCAGGAAAGGGAACGAAATCTTGAAATCAGAGAACAAAGTCTAACAAGCCCTCTGGAAAGGAGATATGACCCAAAACAGCGCAAGCGAAAAAAACCGAGAAAATTTGGAAATGGAGTGATTCCCACCAAAGAGACGGAGATGAACTGAGGGCCACTGAAAAAGGCCAAGACTGACCAAAAAAGACTCCAATTTAAATCCTAAAAGAAGGGAAGCCATGCAAAACAAGAGATAGGAGAAGATGTCTAAGAAATGAAAGGGAAAAAAACCCCCTGGAAAAATGACCAAAGCAAGCGAAAACCATAAAAGTGAATGGGGTGGCCAGAAGTGCAGGGAAATGGACGGAAGCTTGCCCAATTAATGCTCATTAAAATCGCAAGATTTCGTTCCCTTTCCTGAAAGGAAAGTCTTCCTTTCAGGAAAGGGAACAAAATCTTGAAATCAGAGAACAAAGTCTAACAAGCCCTCTGGAAAGGAGATATGAACAAAACAGCGCAAGCGAAAAAAACCGAGAAAATTTGGAAATGGAGTGATTCCCACCAAAGAGACGGAGATGAACTGAGGACCACTGAAAAAGGCCAAGACTGACCAAAAAAGACTCCAATTTAAATCCTAAAATAAGGGAAGCCATGCAAAACAAGAGATAGGAGAAGATGTCTAAGAAATGAAAGTGAAAAAAAAAAAATGGAAAAATGACCAAAGCAAGCGAAAACCATAAAAGTGAATGGGGTGGCCAGAAGTGCAGGGAAATGGACGGAAGCTTGCCCAATTAATGCTCATTAAAATCGCAAGATTTCGTTCCCTTTCCTGAAAGGAAAGTCTTCCTTTCAGGAAAGGGAACAAAATCTTGAAATCAGAGAACAAAGTCTAACAAGCCCTCTGGAAAGGAGATATGAACAAAACAGCGCAAGCGAAAAAAACCGAGAAAATTTGGAAATGGAGTGATTCCCACCAAAGAGACGGATATGAACTGAGGGCCACTGAAAAAGGCCAAGACTGACCAAAAAAACTCCAATTTAAATCCTAAAAGAAGGGAAGCCATGCAAAACAAGAGATAGGAGAAGATGTCTAAGAAATGAAAAGGAAAAAAAACCCCTGCAAAAATGACCAAAGCAAGCGAAAACCATAAAAGTGAATGGGGTGGCCAGAAGTGCAGGGAAATGGACGGAAGCTTGCCCAATTAATGCTCATTAAAATCGCAAGATTTCGTTCCCTTTCCTGAAAGGAAAGTCTTCCTTTCAGGAAAGGGAACGAAATCTTGAAATCAGAGAACAAAGTCTAACAACCCCTCTGGAAAGGAGATATGACCCAAAACAGCGCAAGCGAAAAAAACCGAGAAAATTTGGAAATGGAGTGATTCCCACCAAAGAGACGGAGATGAACTGAGGACCACTGAAAAAGGCCAAGACTGACCAAAAATGACTCCAATTATAATCCTAAAATAAGGGAAGCCATGCAAAACAAGAGATAGGAGAAGATGACTAAGAAATGAAAGGGAAAAAAAAAACATGGAAAAATGACCAAAGCAAGCGAAAACCATAAAAGTGAATGGGGTGGCCAGAAGTGCAGGGAAATGGACGGAAGCTTGCCCAATTAATGCTCATTAAAATCGCAAGATTTCGTTCCCTTTCTTGAAAGGAAAGTCTTCCTTTCAGGAAAGGGAACGAAATCTTGAAATCAGAGAACAAAGTCTAACAACCCCTCTGGAAAGGAGATATGACCCAAAACAGCGCAAGCGAAAAAAACCGAGAAAATTTGGAAATGGAGTGATTCCCACCAAAGAGACGGAGATGAACTGAGGACCACTGAAAAAGGCCAAGACTTAGCAAAAAAGACTCCAATTTAAATCCTAAAATAAGGGAAGCTATGCAAAACAAGAGATAGGAGAAGATGTCTAAGAAATGAAAAGGAAAAAAAACCCCTGCAAAAATGACCAAAGCAAGCGAAAACCATAAAAGTGAATGGGGTGGCCAGAAGTGCAGGGAAATGGACGGAAGCTTGCCCAATTAATGCTCATTAAAATCGCAAGATTTCGTTCTCCCTTTCCTGAAAGGAAAGTCTTCCTTTCAGGAAAGGGAACGAAATCTTGAAATCAGAGAACAAAGTCTAACAACCCCTCTGGAAAGGAGATATGACCCAAAACAGCGCAAGCGAAAAAAACCGAGAAAATTTGGAAATGGAGTGATTCCCAGCAAATAGACTGAGATGAAAAAGGCCAAGACTGACCAAAAATGATTCCAATTTAAATTCTAAAAGAAGGGAAGCCATGCAAAACAAGAGATAGGAGAAGATGTCTAAGAAATGAAAGGGAAAAAAAAAAACATGGAAAAATGACCAAAGCAAGCGAAAACCATAAAAGTGAATGGGGTGGCCAGAAGTGCAGGGAAATGGACGGAAGCTTGCCCAATTAATGCTCATTAAAATCGCAAGATTTCGTTCCCTTTCCTGAAAGGAAAGTCTTCCTTTCAGGAAAGGGAACGAAATCTTGAAATCAGAGAACAAAGTCTAACAAGCCCTCTGGAAAGGAGATATGACCCAAAACAGCGCAAGCGAAAAAAACCGAGAAAATTTGGAAATGGAGTGATTCCCACCAAAGAGACGGAGATGAACTGAGGGCCACTGAAAAAGGCCAAGACTGACCAAAAATTACTACAATTTAAATCCTAAAATACGGGAAGCCATGCAAAACAAGAGATAGGAGAAGATGTCTAAGAAATGAAAGGGAAAAAAAAAACATGGAAAAATGACCAAAGCAAGCGAAAACCATAAAAGTGAATGGGGTGGCCAGAAGTGCAGGGAAATGGACGGAAGCTTGCCCAATTAATGCTCATTAAAATCGCAAGATTTCGTTCCCTTTCCTGAAAGGAAAGTCTTCCTTTCAGGAAAGGGAACGAAATCTTGAAATCAGAGAACAAAGTCTAACAAGCCCTCTGGAAAGGAGATATGACCCAAAACAGCGCAAGCGAAAAAAACCGAGAAAATTTGGAAATGGTGTGATTCCCACCAAAGAGACGGAGATGAACTGAGGACCACTGAAAAAGGCCAAGACTGACCAAAAAAGACTCCAATTTAAATCCTAAAATAAGGGAAGCCATGCAAAACAAGAGATAGGAGAAGATGTTTAAGAAATGAAAGGGAAAAAAAAAACATGGAAAAATGACCAAAGCAAGCGAAAACCATAAAAGTGAATGGGGTGGCCAGAAGTGCAGGGAAATGGACGGAAGCTTGCCCAATTAATGCTCATTAAAATCGCAAGATTCAGGAAAGGGAACGAAATCTTGAAATCAGAGAACAAAGTCTAACAAGCCCTCTGGAAAGGAGATATGACCCAAAACAGCGCAAGCGAAAAAAACCGAGAAAATTTGGAAATGGAGTGATTCCCAGCAAATAGACTGAGATGAAAAAGGCGAAGACTGACCAAAAATGACTCCAATTTAAATTCTAAAAGAAGGGAAGCCATGCAAAACAAGAGATAGGAGAAGATGTCTAAGAAATGAAAGGGAAAAAAAAAACATGGAAAAATGACCAAAGCAAGCGAAAACCATAAAAGTGAATGGGGTGGCCAGAAGTGCAGGGAAATGGACGGAAGCTTGCCCAATTAATGCTCATTAAAATCGCAAGATTTCGTTCCCTTTCCTGAAAGGAAAGTCTTCCTTTCAGGAAAGGGAACGAAATCTTGAAATCAGAGAACAAAGTCTAACAAGCCCTCTGGAAAGGAGATATGACCCAAAACAGCGCAAGCGAAAAAAACCGAGAAAATTTGGAAATGGAGTGATTCCCACCAAAGAGACGGAGATGAACTGAGGGCCACTGAAAAAGGCCAAGACTGGCCAAAAATGACTCCAATTTAAATCCTAAAATAAGGGAAGCCATGCAAAACAAGAGATAGGAGAAGATGTCTAAGAAATGAAAGGGAAAAAAAAAACATGGAAAAATGACCAAAGCAAGCGAAAACCATAAAAGTGAATGGGGTGGCCAGAAGTGCAGGGAAATGGACGGAAGCTTGCCCAATTAATGCTCATTAAAATCGCAAGATTTCGTTCCCTTTCCTGAAAGGAAAGTCTTTCTTTCAGGAAAGGGAACGAAATCTTGAAATCAGAGAACAAAGTCTAACAAGCCCTCTGGAAAGGAGATATGACCCAAAACAGCGCAAGCGAAAAAAACCGAGAAAATTTGGAAATGGAGTGATTCCCACCAAAGAGACGGAGATGAACTGAGGGCCACTGAAAAAGGCCAAGACTGACCAAAAATGACTCCAATTTAAATCCTAAAATAAGGGAAGCCATGCAAAACAAGAGATAGGAGAAGATGTCTAAAAAATGAAAGGGGAAAAAAAAACATGGAAAAATGACCAAAGCAAGCGAAAACCATAAAAGTGAATGGGGTGGCCAGAAGTGCAGGGAAATGGACGGAAGCTTGCCCAATTAATGCTCATTAAAATCGCAAGATTTCGTTCCCTTTCCTGAAAGGAAAGTCTTCCTTTCAGGAAAGGGAACGAAATCTTGAAATCAGAAAACAAAGTCTAACAACCCCTCTGGAAAGGAGATATGACCCAAAACAGCGCAAGCGAAAAAAACCGAGAAAATTTGGAAATGGAGTGATTCCTACCAAAGAGACGGAGATGAACTGAGGGCCACTGAAAAAGGCCAAGACTGACCAAAAATGACTCCAATTTAAATCCTAAAATAAGGGAAGCCATGCAAAACAAGAGATAGGAGAAGATGTCTAAGAAATGAAAGGGAAAAAAAAACCATGGAAAAATGACCAAAGCAAGCGAAAACCATAAAAGTGAATGGGGTGGCCAGAAGTGCAGGGAAATGGACGGAAGCTTGCCCAATTAATGCTCATTAAAATCGCAAGATTTCGTTCCCTTTCCTGAAAGGAAAGTCTTCCTTTCAGGAAAGGGAACGAAATCTTGAAATCAGAGAACAAAGTCTAACAAGCCCTCTGGAAAGGAGATATGACCCAAAAGAGCGCAAGCGAAAAAAACCGAGAAAATTTGGAAATGGAGTGATTCCCACCAAAGAGACGGAGATGAACTGAGGACCACTGAAAAAGGCCAAGACTGACCAAAAAAGACTCCAATTTAAATCCTAAAATAAGGGAAGCCATGCAAAACAAGAGATAGGAGAAGATGTTTAAGAAATGAAAGGGAAAAAAAAAACATGGAAAAATGACCAAAGCAAGCGAAAACCATAAAAGTGAATGGGGTGGCCAGAAGGGCAGGGAAATGGACGGAAGCTTGCCCAATTAATGCTCATTAAAATCGCAAGATTTCGTTCCCTTTCCTGAAAGGAAAGTCTTCCTTTCAGGAAAGGGAACGAAATCTTGAAATCAGAGAACAAAGTCTAACAACCCCTCTGGAAAGGAGATATGACCCAAAACAGCGCAAGCGAAAAAAACCGAGAAAATTTGGAAATGGAGTGATTCCCACCAAAGAGACGGAGATGAACTGAGGACCACTGAAAAAGGCCGAAACTGACCAAAAATGACTCCAATTTAAATCCTAAAATAAGGGAAGCCATGCAAAACAAGAGATAGGAGAAGATGTCTATGAAATGAAAGGGAAAAAAAAAAACATGGAAAAATGACCAAAGCAAGCGAAAACCATAAAAGTGAATGGGGTGGCCAGAAGTGCAGGGAAATGGACGGAAGCTTGCCCAATTAATGCTCATTAAAATCGCAAGATTTCGTTCCCTTTCCTGAAAGGAAAGTCTTCCTTTCAGGAAAGGGAACGAAATCTTGAAATCAGAGAACAAAGTCTAACAACCCCTCTGGAAAGGAGATATGACCCAAAACAGCGCAAGCGAAAAAAACCGAGAAAATTTGGAAATGGAGTGATTCCCACCAAAGAGACGGAGATGAACTGAGGACCACTGAAAAAGGCCAAGACTGACCAAAAAAGACTCCAATTCAAATCCTAAAATAAGGGAAGCCATGCAAAACAAGAGATAGGAGAAGATGTTTAAGAAATGAAAGGGAAAAAAAAAACATGGAAAAATGACCAAAGCAAGCGAAAACCATAAAAGTGAATGGGGTGGCCAGAAGTGCAGGGAAATGGACGGAAGCTTGCCCAATTAATTCTCATTAAAATCGCAAGATTCAGGAAAGGGAACGAAATCTTGAAATCAGAGAACAAAGTCTAACAAGCCCTCTGGAAAGGAGATATGACCCAAAACAGCGCAAGCGAAAAAAACCGAGAAAATTTGGAAATGGAGTGATTCCCAGCAAATAGACTGAGATGAAAAAGGCCAAGACTTAGCAAAAATGACTCCAATTTAAATTCTAAAAGAAGGGAAGCCATGCAAAACAAGAGATAGGAGAAGATGTCTAAGAAATGAAAGGGAAAAAAAAACATGGAAAAATGACCAAAGCAAGCGAAAACCATAAAAGTAAATGGGGTGGCCAGAAGTGCAGGGAAATGGACGGAAGCTTGCCCAATTAATGCTCATTAAAATCGCAAGATTTCGTTCCCTTTCCTGAAAGGAAAGTCTTCCTTTCAGGAAAGGGAACGAAATCTTGAAATCAGAGAACAAAGTCTAACAAGGCCTCTGGAAAGGAGATATGACCCAAAACAGCGCAAGCGAAAAAAACCGAGTAAATTTGGAAATGGAGTGATTCCCACCAAAGAGACGGAGATGAACTGAGGGCCACTGAAAAAGGCCAAGACTGGCCAAAAATGACTCCAATTTAAATCCTAAAATACGGGAAGCCATGCAAAACAAGAGATAGGAGAAGATGTCTAAGAAATGAAAGGGAAAAAAAAAACATGGAAAAATGACCAAAGCAAGCGAAAACCATAAAAGTGAATGGGGTGGCCAGAAGTGCAGGGAAATGGACATAAGCTTGCCCAATTAATGCTCATTAAAATCGCAAGATTTCGTTCCCTTTCCTGAAAGGAAAGTCTTCCTTTCAGGAAAGGGAACGAAATCTTGAAATCAGAGAACAAAGTCTAACAAGCCCTCTGGAAAGGAGATATGACCCAAAACAGCGCAAGCGAAAAAAACCGAGAAAATTTGGAAATGGAGTGATTCCCACCAAAGAGACGGAGATGAACTGAGGGCCACTGAAAAAGGCCAAGACTGACCAAAAATGACTCCAATTTAAATCCTAAAAAAAGGGAAGCCATGCAAAACAAGAGATAGGAGAAGATGTCTAAGAAATGAAAGGGGAAAAAAAAAACATGGAAAAATGACCAAAGCAAGCGAAAACCATAAAAGTGAATGGGTGGCCAGAAGTGCAGGGAAATGGACGGAAGCTTGCCCAATTAATGCTCATTAAAATCGCAAGATTCAGGAAAGGGAACGAAATCTTGAAATCAGAGAACAAAGTCTAACAACCTCTCTGGAAAGGAGATATGACCCAAAACAGCGCAAGCGAAAAAAACCGAGAAAATTTGGAAATGGAGTGATTCCCAGCAAATAGACTGAGATGAAAAAGGCCAAGACTGACCAAAAATGACTCCAATTTAAATCCTAAAATAAGGGAAGCCATGCAAAACAAGAGATAGGAGAAGATGTCTAAGAAATGAAAGGGAAAAAAAAAAACATGGAAAAATGACCAAAGCAAGCGAAAACCATAAAAGTGAATGGGGTGGCCAGAAGTGCAGGGAAAAGGACGGAAGCTTGCCCAATTAATGCTCATTAAAATCGCAAGATTTCGTTCCCTTTCCGGAAAGTCTTCCTTTCAGGAAAGGGAACGAAATCTTGAAATCAGAGAACAAAGTCTAACAAGCCCTCTGGAAAGGAGATATGACCCAAAACAGCGCAAGCGAAAAAAACCCAGAAAATTTGGAAATGGAGTGATTCCCACCAAAGAGACGGAGATGAACTGAGGGCCACTGAAAAAGGCCAAGACTGACCAAAAAAGACTCCAATTTAAATCCTAAAAGAAGGGAAGCCATGCAAAACAAGAGATAGGAGAAGATGTCTAAGAAATGAAAGGGAAAAAAACCCCCTGGAAAAATGACCAAAGCAAGCGAAAACCATAAAAGTGAATGGGGTGGCCAGAAGTGCAGGGAAATGGACGGAAGCTTGCCCAATTAATGCTCATTAAAATCGCAAGATTTCGTTCCCTTTCCTGAAAGGAAAGTCTTCCTTTCAGGAAAGGGAACAAAATCTTGAAATCAGAGAACAAAGTCTAACAAGCCCTCTGGAAAGGAGATATGAACAAAACAGCGCAAGCGAAAAAAACCGAGAAAATTTGGAAATGGAGTGATTCCCACCAAAGAGACGGAGATGAACTGAGGACCACTGAAAAAGGCCAAGACTGACCAAAAAAGACTCCAATTTAAATCCTAAAATAAGGGAAGCCATGCAAAACAAGAGATAGGAGAAGATGTCTAAGAAATGAAAGTGAAAAAAAAAAAATGGAAAAATGACCAAAGCAAGCGAAAACCATAAAAGTGAATGGGGTGGCCAGAAGTGCAGGGAAATGGACGGAAGCTTGCCCAATTAATGCTCATTAAAATCGCAAGATTTCGTTCCCTTTCCTGAAAGGAAAGTCTTCCTTTCAGGAAAGGGAACAAAATCTTGAAATCAGAGAACAAAGTCTAACAAGCCCTCTGGAAAGGAGATATGAACAAAACAGCGCAAGCGAAAAAAACCGAGAAAATTTGGAAATGGAGTGATTCCCACCAAAGAGACGGATATGAACTGAGGGCCACTGAAAAAGGCCAAGACTGACCAAAAAAGACTCCAATTTAAATCCTAAAAGAAGGGAAGCCATGCAAAACAAGAGATAGGAGAAGATGTCTAAGAAATGAAAAGGAAAAAAAACCCCTGCTAAAATGACCAAAGCAAGCGAAAACCATAAAAGTGAATGGGGTGGCCAGAAGTGCAGGGAAATGGACGGAAGCTTGCCCAATTAATGCTCATTAAAATCGCAAGATTTCGTTCCCTTTCCTGAAAGGAAAGTCTTCCTTTCAGGAAAGGGAACGAAATCTTGAAATCAGAGAACAAAGTCTAACAACCCCTCTGGAAAGGAGATATGACCCAAAAGAGCGCAAGCGAAAAAAACCGAGAAAATTTGGAAATGGAGTGATTCCCACCAAAGAGACGGAGATGAACTGAGGACCACTGAAAAAGGCCAAGACTGACCAAAAATGACTCCAATTATAATCCTAAAATAAGGGAAGCCATGCAAAACAAGAGATAGGAGAAGATGACTAAGAAATGAAAGGGAAAAAAAAAACATGGAAAAATGACCAAAGCAAGCGAAAACCATAAAAGTGAATGGGGTGGCCAGAAGTGCAGGGAAATGGACGGAAGCTTGCCCAATTAATGCTCATTAAAATCGCAAGATTTCGTTCCCTTTCTTGAAAGGAAAGTCTTCCTTTCAGGAAAGGGAACGAAATCTTGAAATCAGAGAACAAAGTCTAACAACCCCTCTGGAAAGGAGATATGACCCAAAACAGCGCAAGCGAAAAAAACCGAGAAAATTTGGAAATGGAGTGATTCCCACCAAAGAGACGGAGATGAACTGAGGGCCACTGAAAAAGGCCAAGACTTAGCAAAAAAGACTCCAATTTAAATCCTAAAATAAGGGAAGCTATGCAAAACAAGAGATAGGAGAAGATGTCTAAGAAATGAAAAGGAAAAAAAACCCCTGCAAAAATGACCAAAGCAAGCGAAAACCATAAAAGTGAATGGGGTGGCCAGAAGTGCAGGGAAATGGACGGAAGCTTGCCCAATTAATGCTCATTAAAATCGCAAGATTTCGTTCTCCCTTTCCTGAAAGGAAAGTCTTCCTTTCAGGAAAGGGAACGAAATCTTGAAATCAGAGAACAAAGTCTAACAACCCCTCTGGAAAGGAGATATGACCCAAAACAGCGCAAGCGAAAAAAACCGAGAAAATTTGGAAATGGAGTGATTCCCACCAAAGAGACGGAGATGAACTGAGGACCACTGAAAAAGGCCGAAACTGACCAAAAATGACTCCAATTTAAATCCTAAAATAAGGGAAGCCATGCAAAACAAGAGATAGGAGAAGATGTTTAAGAAATGAAAGGGAAAAAAAAAACCATGGAAAAATGACCAAAGCAAGCGAAAACCATAAAAGTGAATGGGGTGGCCAGAAGTGCAGGGAAATGGACGGAAGCTTGCCCAATTAATGCTCATTAAAATCGCAAGATTTCGTTCCCTTTCCTGAAAGGAAAGTCTTCCTTTCAGGAAAGGGAACGAAATCTTGAAATCAGAGAACAAAGTCTAACAAGCCCTCTGGAAAGGAGATATGACCCAAAACAGCGCAAGCGAAAAAAACCGAGAAAATTTGGAAATGGAGTGATTCCCACCAAAGAGACGGAGATGAACTGAGGACCACTGAAAAAGGCCAAGACTGACCAAAAAAGACTCCAATTTAAATCCTAAAATAAGGGAAGCCATGCAAAACAAGAGATAGGAGAAGATGTTTAAGAAATGAAAGGGAAAAAAAAAAACATGGAAAAATGACCAAAGCAAGCGAAAACCATAAAAGTGAATGGGTGGCCAGAAGTGCAGGGAAATGGACGGAAGCTTGCCCAATTAATGCTCATTAAAATCGCAAGATTTCGTTCCCTTTCCTGAAAGGAAAGTCTTTCTTTCAGGAAAGGGAACGAAATCTTGAAATCAGAGAACAAAGTCTAACAAGCCCTCTGGAAAGGAGATATGACCCAAAACAGCGCAAGCGAAAAAAACCGAGAAAATTTGGAAATGGAGTGATTCCCACCAAAGAGACGGAGATGAACTGAGGGCCACTGAAAAAGGCCAAGACTGACCAAAAATGACTCCAATTTAAATCCTAAAATAAGGGAAGCCATGCAAAACAAGAGATAGGAGAAGATGTCTAAAAAATGAAAGGGGAAAAAAAAACATGGAAAAATGACCAAAGCAAGCGAAAACCATAAAAGTGAATGGGGTGGCCAGAAGTGCAGGGAAATGGACGGAAGCTTGCCCAATTAATGCTCATTAAAATCGCAAGATTTCGTTCCCTTTCCTGAAAGGAAAGTCTTCCTTTCAGGAAAGGGAACGAAATCTTGAAATCAGAAAACAAAGTCTAACAACCCCTCTGGAAAGGAGATATGACCCAAAACAGCGCAAGCGAAAAAAACCGAGAAAATTTGGAAATGGAGTGATTCCTACCAAAGAGACGGAGATGAACTGAGGGCCACTGAAAAAGGCCAAGACTGACCAAAAATGACTCCAATTTAAATCCTAAAATAAGGGAAGCCATGCAAAACAAGAGATAGGAGAAGATGTCTAAGAAATGAAAGGGAAAAAAAAACCATGGAAAAATGACCAAAGCAAGCGAAAACCATAAAAGTGAATGGGGTGGCCAGAAGTGCAGGGAAATGGACGGAAGCTTGCCCAATTAATGCTCATTAAAATCGCAAGATTTCGTTCCCTTTCCTGAAAGGAAAGTCTTCCTTTCAGGAAAGGGAACGAAATCTTGAAATCAGAGAACAAAGTCTAACAAGCCCTCTGGAAAGGAGATATGACCCAAAAGAGCGCAAGCGAAAAAAACCGAGAAAATTTGGAAATGGAGTGATTCCCACCAAAGAGACGGAGATGAACTGAGGACCACTGAAAAAGGCCAAGACTGACCAAAAAAGACTCCAATTTAAATCCTAAAATAAGGGAAGCCATGCAAAACAAGAGATAGGAGAAGATGTTTAAGAAATGAAAGGGAAAAAAAAAACATGGAAAAATGACCAAAGCAAGCGAAAACCATAAAAGTGAATGGGGTGGCCAGAAGGGCAGGGAAATGGACGGAAGCTTGCCCAATTAATGCTCATTAAAATCGCAAGATTTCGTTCCCTTTCCTGAAAGGAAAGTCTTCCTTTCAGGAAAGGGAACGAAATCTTGAAATCAGAGAACAAAGTCTAACAACCCCTCTGGAAAGGAGATATGACCCAAAACAGCGCAAGCGAAAAAAACCGAGAAAATTTGGAAATGGAGTGATTCCCACCAAAGAGACGGAGATGAACTGAGGACCACTGAAAAAGGCCGAAACTGACCAAAAATGACTCCAATTTAAATCCTAAAATAAGGGAAGCCATGCAAAACAAGAGATAGGAGAAGATGTCTATGAAATGAAAGGGAAAAAAAAAAACATGGAAAAATGACCAAAGCAAGCGAAAACCATAAAAGTGAATGGGGTGGCCAGAAGTGCAGGGAAATGGACGGAAGCTTGCCCAATTAATGCTCATTAAAATCGCAAGATTTCGTTCCCTTTCCTGAAAGGAAAGTCTTCCTTTCAGGAAAGGGAACGAAATCTTGAAATCAGAGAACAAAGTCTAACAACCCCTCTGGAAAGGAGATATGACCCAAAACAGCGCAAGCGAAAAAAACCGAGAAAATTTGGAAATGGAGTGATTCCCACCAAAGAGACGGAGATGAACTGAGGACCACTGAAAAAGGCCAAGACTGACCAAAAAAGACTCCAATTCAAATCCTAAAATAAGGGAAGCCATGCAAAACAAGAGATAGGAGAAGATGTTTAAGAAATGAAAGGGAAAAAAAAAACATGGAAAAATGACCAAAGCAAGCGAAAACCATAAAAGTGAATGGGGTGGCCAGAAGTGCAGGGAAATGGACGGAAGCTTGCCCAATTAATGCTCATTAAAATCGCAAGATTCAGGAAAGGGAACGAAATCTTGAAATCAGAGAACAAAGTCTAACAAGCCCTCTGGAAAGGAGATATGACCCAAAACAGCGCAAGCGAAAAAAACCGAGAAAATTTGGAAATGGAGTGATTCCCAGCAAATAGACTGAGATGAAAAAGGCCAAGACTTAGCAAAAATGACTCCAATTTAAATTCTAAAAGAAGGGAAGCCATGCAAAACAAGAGATAGGAGAAGATGTCTAAGAAATGAAAGGGAAAAAAAAACATGGAAAAATGACCAAAGCACGCGAAAACCATAAAAGTAAATGGGGTGGCCAGAAGTGCAGGGAAATGGACGGAAGCTTGCCCAATTAATGCTCATTAAAATCGCAAGATTTCGTTCCCTTTCCTGAAAGGAAAGTCTTCCTTTCAGGAAAGGGAACGAAATCTTGAAATCAGAGAACAAAGTCTAACAAGGCCTCTGGAAAGGAGATATGACCCAAAACAGCGCAAGCGAAAAAAACCGAGTAAATTTGGAAATGGAGTGATTCCCACCAAAGAGACGGAGATGAACTGAGGGCCACTGAAAAAGGCCAAGACTGGCCAAAAATGACTCCAATTTAAATCCTAAAATACGGGAAGCCATGCAAAACAAGAGATAGGAGAAGATGTCTAAGAAATGAAAGGGAAAAAAAAAACATGGAAAAATGACCAAAGCAAGCGAAAACCATAAAAGTGAATGGGGTGGCCAGAAGTGCAGGGAAATGGACATAAGCTTGCCCAATTAATGCTCATTAAAATCGCAAGATTTCGTTCCCTTTCCTGAAAGGAAAGTCTTCCTTTCAGGAAAGGGAACGAAATCTTGAAATCAGAGAACAAAGTCTAACAAGCCCTCTGGAAAGGAGATATGACCCAAAACAGCGCAAGCGAAAAAAACCGAGAAAATTTGGAAATGGAGTGATTCCCACCAAAGAGACGGAGATGAACTGAGGGCCACTGAAAAAGGCCAAGACTGACCAAAAATGACTCCAATTTAAATCCTAAAAAAAGGGAAGCCATGCAAAACAAGAGATAGGAGAAGATGTCTAAGAAATGAAAGGGGAAAAAAAAAACATGGAAAAATGACCAAAGCAAGCGAAAACCATAAAAGTGAATGGGGTGGCCAGAAGTGCAGGGAAATGGACGGAAGCTTGCCCAATTAATGCTCATTAAAATCGCAAGATTTCGTTCCCTTTCCTGAAAGGAAAGTCTTCCTTTCAGGAAAGGGAACGAAATCTTGAAATCAGAGAACAAAGTCTAACAAGCCCTCTGGAAAGGAGATATGACCCAAAACAGCGCAAGCGAAAAAAACCCAGAAAATTTGGAAATGGAGTGATTCCCACCAAAGAGACGGAGATGAACTGAGGGCCACTGAAAAAGGCCAAGACTGACCAAAAAAGACTCCAATTTAAATCCTAAAATAAGGGAAGCCATGCAAAACAAGAGATAGGAGAAGATGTTTAAGAAATGAAAGGGAAAAAAAAAACATGGAAAAATGACCAAAGCAAGCGAAAACCATAAAAGTGAATGGGGTGGCCAGAAGTGCAGGGAAATGGACGGAAGCTTGCCCAATTAATGCTCATTAAAATCGCAAGATTTCGTTCCCTTTCCTGAAAGGAAAGTCTTCCTTTCAGGAAAGGGAACGAAATCTTGAAATCAGAGAACAAAGTCTAACAACCCCTCTGGAAAGGAGATATGACCCAAAAGAGCGCAAGCGAAAAAAACCGAGAAAATTTGGAAATGGAGTGATTCCCACCAAAGAGACGAAGATGAACTGAGGACCACTGAAAAAGGCCAAGACTGACCAAAAAAGACTCCAATTTAAATCCTAAAATAAGGGAAGCCATGCAAAACAAGAGATAGGAGAAGATGTCTAAGAAATGAAAGGGAAAAAAAAACATGGAAAAATGACCAAAGCAAGCGAAAACCATAAAAGTGAATGGGGTGGCCAGAAGTGCAGGGAAATGGACGGAAGCTTGCCCAATTAATGCTCATTAAAATCGCAAGATTTCGTTCCCTTTCCTGAAAGGAAAGTCTTCCTTTCAGGAAAGGGAACGAAATCTTGAAATCAGAGAACAAAGTCTAACAACCCCTCTGGAAAGGAGATATGACCCAAAACAGCGCAAGCGAAAAAAACCGAGAAAATTTGGAAATGGAGTGATTCCCACCAAAGAGACGGAGATGAACTGAGGGCCACTGAAAAAGGCCAAGACTTAGCAAAAATGACTCCAATTTAAATCCTAAAATAAGGGAAGCCATGCAAAACAAGAGATAGGAGAAGATGTCTAAGAAATGAAAGGGAAAAAAAAAACCCTGCAAAAATGACCAAAGCAAGCAAAAACCATAAAAGTGAATGGGGTGGCCAGAAGTGCAGGGAAATGGACGGAAGCTTGCCCAATTAATGCTCATTAAAATCGCAAGATTTCGTTCCCTTTCCTGAAAGGAAAGTCTTCCTTTCAGGAAAGGGAACGAAATCTTGAAATCAGAGAACAAAGTCTAACAACCCCTCTGGAAAGGAGATATGACCCAAAAGAGCGCAAGCGAAAAAAACCGAGAAAATTTGGAAATGGAGTGATTCCCACCAAAGAGACGGAGATGAACTGAGGACCACTGAAAAAGGCCAAGACTGACCAAAAAAGACTCCAATTTAAATCCTAAAATAAGGGAAGCCATGCAAAACAAGAGATAGGAGAAGATGTCTAAGAAATGAAAGGGAAAAAAAAACATGGAAAAATGACCAAAGCAAGCGAAAACCATAAAAGTGAATGGGGTGGCCAGAAGTGCAGGGAAATGGACGGAAGCTTGCCCAATTAATGCTCATTAAAATCGCAAGATTTCGTTCCCTTTCCTGAAAGGAAAGTCTTCCTTTCAGGAAAGGGAACGAAATCTTGAAATCAGAGAACAAAGTCTAACAACCCCTCTGGAAAGGAGATATGACCCAAAACAGCGCAAGCGAAAAAAACCGAGAAAATTTGGAAATGGAGTGATTCCCACCAAAGAGACGGAGATGAACTGAGGGCCACTGAAAAAGGCCAAGACTTAGCAAAAATGACTCCAATTTAAATCCTAAAATAAGGGAAGCCATGCAAAACAAGAGATAGGAGAAGATGTCTAAGAAATGAAAGGGAAAAAAAAAACCCTGCAAAAATGACCAAAGCAAGCAAAAACCATAAAAGTGAATGGGGTGGCCAGAAGTGCAGGGAAATGGACGGAAGCTTGCCCAATTAATGCTCATTAAAATCGCAAGATTTCGTTCCCTTTCCGGAAAGTCTTCCTTTCAGGAAAGGGAACGAAATCTTGAAATCAGAGAACAAAGTCTAACAACCCCTCTGGAAAGGAGATATGACCCAAAACAGCGCAAGCGAAAAAAACCGAGAAAATTTGGAAATGGAGTGATTCCCACCAAAGAGACGGAGATGAACTGAAGGCCACTGAAAAAGGCCAAGACTGACCAAAAATGACTCCAATTTAAATCCTAAAATAAGGGAAGCCATGCAAAACAAGAGATAGGAGAAGATGTCTAAGAAATGAAAGGGAAAAAAAAAAACATGGAAAAATGACCAAAGCAAGCAAAAACCATAAAAGTGAATGGGGTGGCCAGAAGTGCAGGGAAATGGACGGAAGCTTGCCCAATTAATGCTCATTAAAATCGCAAGATTTCGTTCCCTTTCCTGAAAGGAAAGTCTTCCTTTCAGGAAAGGGAACGAAATCTTGAAATCAGAGAACAAAGTCTAACAACCCCTCTGGAAAGGAGATATGACCCAAAACAGCGCAAGCGAAAAAAACCGAGAAAATTTGGAAATGGAGTGATTCCCACCAAAGAGACGGAGATGAACTGAAGGCCACTGAAAAAGGCCAAGACTGACCAAAAAAGACTCCAATTTAAATCCTAAAATAAGGGAAGCCATGCCAAACAAGAGATAGGAGAAGATGTCTAAGAAATGAAAGGGAAAAAAAACCCCTGCAAAATTTACCAAAGCAAGCGAAAACCATAAAAGTGAATGGGGTGGCCAGAAGTGCAGGGAAATGGACGGAAGCTTGCCCAATTAATGCTCATTAAAATCGCAAGATTTCGTTCCCTTTCCTGAAAGGAAAGTCTTCCTTTCAGGAAAGGGAACGAAATCTTGAAATCAGAGAACAAAGTCTAACAACCCCTCTGGAAAGGAGATATGACCCAAAAGAGCGCAAGCGAAAAAAACCGAGAAAATTTGGAAATGGAGTGATTCCCACCAAAGAGACGGAGATGAACTGAGAGCCACTGAAAAAGGCCAAGACTGACCAAAAATGACTCCAATTTAAATCCTAAAATAAGGGAAGCCATGCAAAACAAGAGATAGGAGAAGATCTCTAAGAAATGAAAGGGAAAAAAAAACCATGGAAAAATGACCAAAGCAAGCAAAAACCATAAAAGTGAATGGGGTGGCCAGAAGTGCAGGGAAATGGGCGGAAGCTTGCCCAATTAATGCTCATTAAAATCGCAAGATTTCGTTCCCTTTCCTGAAAGGAAAGTCTTCCTTTCAGGAAAGGGAACGAAATCTTGAAATCAGAGAACAAAGTCTAACAAGCCCTCTGGAAAGGAGATATGACCCAAAACAGCGCAAGCGAAAAAAACCGAGAAAATTTGGAAATGGAGTGATTCCCACCAAAGAGACGGAGATGAACTGAAGGCCACTGAAAAAGGCCAAGACTGACCAAAAATGACTCCAAATTAAATCCTAAAATAAGGGAAGCCATGCAAAACAAGAGATAGGAGAAGATGTCTAAGAAATGAAAGGGAAAAAAAAAAACATGGAAAAATGACCAAAGCAAGCAAAAACCATAAAAGTGAATGGGGTGGCCAGAAGTGCAGGGAAATGGACTAAAGCTTGCCCAATTAATGCTCATTAAAATCGCAAGATTTCGTTCCCTTTCCTGAAAGGAAAGTCTTCCTTTCAGGAAAGGGAACGAAATCTTGAAATCAGAGAACAAAGTCTAACAACCCCTCTGGAAAGGAGATATGACCCAAAACAGCGCAAGCGAAAAAAACCGAGAAAATTTGGAAATGGAGTGATTCCCACCAAAGAGACGGAGATGAACTGAAGGCCACTGAAAAAGGCCAAGACTGACCAAAAATGACTCCAATTTAAATCCTAAAATAAGGGAAGCCATGCAAAACAAGAGATAGGAGAAGATGTCTAAGAAATGAAAGGGAAAAATACCCCTGCAAAATTGACCAAAGCAAGCGAAAACCATAAAAGTGAATGGGGTGGCCAGAAGTGCAGGGAAATGGACGGAAGCTTGCCCAATTAATGCTCATTAAAATCGCAAGATTTCGTTCCCTTTCCTGAAAGGAAAGTCTTCCTTTCAGGAAAGGGAACGAAATCTTGAAATCAGAGAACAAAGTCTAACAACCCCTCTGGAAAGGAGATATGACCCAAAAGAGCGCAAGCGAAAAAAACCGAGAAAATTTGGAAATGGAGTGATTCCCACCAAAGAGACGGAGATGAACTGAGGACCACTGAAAAAGGCCAAGACTGACCAAAAAAGACTCCAATTTAAATCCTAAAATAAGGGAAGCCATGCAAAACAAGAGATAGGAGAAGATGTCTAAGAAATGAAAGGGAAAAAAAAACATGGAAAAATGACCAAAGCAAGCAAAAACCATAAAAGTGAATGGGGTGGCCAGAAGTGCAGGGAAATGGACGGAAGCTTGCCCAATTAATGCTCATTAAAATCGCAAGATTTCGTTCCCTTTCCTGAAAGGAAAGTCTTCCTTTCAGGAAAGGGAACGAAATCTTGAAATCAGAGAACAAAGTCTAACAACCCCTCTGGAAAGGAGATATGACCCAAAACAGCGCAAGCGAAAAAAACCGAGAAAATTTGGAAATGGAGTGATTCCCACCAAAGAGACGGAGATGAACTGAGGGCCACTGAAAAAGGCCAAGACTTAGCAAAAATGACTCCAATTTAAATCCTAAAATAAGGGAAGCCATGCAAAACAAGAGATAGGAGAAGATGTCTAAGAAATGAAAGGGAAAAAAAAAACCCTGCAAAAATGACCAAAGCAAGCAAAAACCATAAAAGTGAATGGGGTGGCCAGAAGTGCAGGGAAATGGACGGAAGCTTGCCCAATTAATGCTCATTAAAATCGCAAGATTTCGTTCCCTTTCCTGAAAGGAAAGTCTTCCTTTCAGGAAAGGGAACGAAATCTTGAAATCAGAGAACAAAGTCTAACAACCCCTCTGGAAAGGAGATATGACCCAAAAGAGCGCAAGCGAAAAAAACCGAGAAAATTTGGAAATGGAGTGATTCCCACCAAAGAGACGGAGATGAACTGAGAGCCACTGAAAAAGGCCAAGACTGACCAAAAATGACTCCAATTTAAATCCTAAAATAAGGGAAGCCATGCAAAACAAGAGATAGGAGAAGATCTCTAAGAAATGAAAGGGAAAAAAAACCATGGAAAAATGACCAAAGCAAGCAAAAACCATAAAAGTGAATGGGGTGGCCAGAAGTGCAGGGAAATGGACGGAAGCTTGCCCAATTAATGCTCATTAAAATCGCAAGATTTCGTTCCCTTTCCTGAAAGGAAAGTCTTCCTTTCAGGAAAGGGAACGAAATCTTGAAATCAGAGAACAAAGTCTAACAACCCCTCTGGAAAGGAGATATGACCCAAAACAGCGCAAGCGAAAAAAACCGAGAAAATTTGGAAATGGAGTGATTCCCACCAAAGAGACGGAGATGAACTGAAGGCCACTGAAAAAGGCCAAGACTGACCAAAAATGACTCCAATTTAAATCCTAAAATAAGGGAAGCCATGCCAAACAAGAGATAGGAGAAGATGTCTAAGAAATGAAAGGGAAAAAAAACCCCTGCAAAATTTACCAAAGCAAGCGAAAACCATAAAAGTGAATGGGGTGGCCAGAAGTGCAGGGAAATGGACGGAAGCTTGCCCAATTAATGCTCATTAAAATCGCAAGATTTCGTTCCCTTTCCTGAAAGGAAAGTCTTCCTTTCAGGAAAGGGAACGAAATCTTGAAATCAGAGAACAAAGTCTAACAACCCCTCTGGAAAGGAGATATGACCCAAAAGAGCGCAAGCGAAAAAAACCGAGAAAATTTGGAAATGGAGTGATTCCCACCAAAGAGACGGAGATGAACTGAGAGCCACTGAAAAAGGCCAAGACTGACCAAAAATGACTCCAATTTAAATCCTAAAATAAGGGAAGCCATGCAAAACAAGAGATAGGAGAAGATCTCTAAGAAATGAAAGGGAAAAAAAAACCATGGAAAAATGACCAAAGCAAGCAAAAACCATAAAAGTGAATGGGGTGGCCAGAAGTGCAGGGAAATGGGCGGAAGCTTGCCCAATTAATGCTCATTAAAATCGCAAGATTTCGTTCCCTTTCCTGAAAGGAAAGTCTTCCTTTCAGGAAAGGGAACGAAATCTTGAAATCAGAGAACAAAGTCTAACAACCCCTCTGGAAAGGAGATATGACCCAAAACAGCGCAAGCGAAAAAAACCGAGAAAATTTGGAAATGGAGTGATTCCCACCAAAGAGACGGAGATGAACTGAAGGCCACTGAAAAAGGCCAAGACTGACCAAAAATGACTCCAATTTAAATCCTAAAATAAGGGAAGCCATGCAAAACAAGAGATAGGAGAAGATGTCTAAGAAATGAAAGGGAAAAAAAACCCCTGCAAAATTGACCAAAGCAAGCGAAAACCATAAAAGTGAATGGGGTGGCCAGAAGTGCAGGGAAATGGACGGAAGCTTGCCCAATTAATGCTCATTAAAATCGCAAGATTTCGTTCCCTTTCCTGAAAGGAAAGTCTTCCTTTCAGGAAAGGGAACGAAATCTTGAAATCAGAGAACAAAGTCTAACAACCCCTCTGGAAAGGAGATATGACCCAAAACAGCGCAAGCGAAAAAAACCGAGAAAATTTGGAAATGGAGTGATTCCCACCAAAGAGACGGAGATGAACTGAGGGCCACTGAAAAAGGCCAAGACTGACCAAAAATGACTCCAATTTAAATCCTAAAAGAAGGGAAGCCATGCAAAACAAGAGATAGGAGAAGATGTCTAAGAAATGAAAGGGAAAAAAAAAACATGGAAAAATGACCAAAGCAAGCGAAAACCATAAAAGTGAATGGGGTGGCCAGAAGTGCAGGGAAATGGACGGAAGCTTGCCCAATTAATGCTCATTAAAATCGCAAGATTTCGTTCCCTTTCCTGAAAGGAAAGTCTTCCTTTCAGGAAAGGGAACGAAATCTTGAAATCAGAGAACAAAGTCTAACAAGCCCTCTGGAAAGGAGATATGACCCAAAACAGCGCAAGCGAAAAAAACCGAGAAAATTTGGAAATGGAGTGATTCCCACCAAAGAGACGGAGATGAACTGAGGGCCACTGAAAAAGGCCAAGACTGACCAAAAAAGACTCCAATTTAAATCCTAAAAGAAGGGAAGCCATGCAAAACAAGAGATAGGAGAAGATGTCTAAGAAATGAAAGGGAAAAAAAAAACATGGAAAAATGACCAAAGCAAGCGAAAACCATAAAAGTGAATGGGGTGGCCAGAAGTGCAGGGAAATGGACGGAAGCTTGCCCAATTAATGCTCATTAAAATCGCAAGATTTCGTTCCCTTTCCTGAAAGGAAAGTCTTCCTTTCAGGAAAGGGAACGAAATCTTGAAATCAGAGAACAAAGTCTAACAAGCCCTCTGGAAAGGAGATATGACCCAAAACAGCACAAGCGAAAAAAACCGAGAAAATTTGGAAATGGTGTGATTCCCACCAAAGAGACGGAGATGAACTGAGGACCACTGAAAAAGGCCAAGACTGACCAAAAAAGACTCCAATTTAAATCCTAAAATAAGGGAAGCCATGCAAAACAAGAGATAGGAGAAGATGTTTAAGAAATGAAAGGGAAAAAAAAAACATGGAAAAATGACCAAAGCAAGCGAAAACCATAAAAGTGAATGGGGTGGCCAGAAGTGCAGGGAAATGGACGGAAGCTTGCCCAATTAATGCTCATTAAAATCGCAAGATTCAGGAAAGGGAACGAAATCTTGAAATCAGAGAACAAAGTCTAACAAGCCCTCTGGAAAGGAGATATGACCCAAAACAGCGCAAGCGAAAAAAACCGAGAAAATTTGGAAATGGAGTGATTCCCACCAAAGAGACGGAGATGAACTGAGGGCCACTGAAAAAGGCCAAGACTGACCAAAAATGACTCCAATTTAAATCCTAAAAGAAGGGAAGCCATGCAAAACAAGAGATAGGAGAAGATGTTTAAGAAATGAAAGGGAAAAAAAACCCTGCAAAAATGACCAAAGCAAGCGAAAACCATAAAAGTGAATGGGACGGCCAGAAGTGCAGGAAAATGGACGGAAGCTTGCCCAATTAATGCTCATTAAAATCGCAAGATTTCGTTCCCTTTCCTGAAAGGAAAGTCTTCCTTTCAGGAAAGGGAACGAAATCTTGAAATCAGAGAACAAAGTCTAACAAGCCCTCTGGAAAGGAGATATGACCCAAAACAGCGCAAGCGAAAAAAACCGAGAAAATTTGGAAATGGAGTGATTCCCACCAAAGAGACGGAGATGAACTGAGGGCCACTGAAAAAGGCCAAGACTGACCAAAAAAGACTCCAATTTAAATCCTAAAAGAAGGGAAGCCATGCAAAACAAGAGATAGGAGAAGATGTCTAAGAAATGAAAGGGAAAAAAAAAACATGGAAAAATGACCAAAGCAAGCGAAAACCATAAAAGTGAATGGGGTGGCCAGAAGTGCAGGGAAATGGACGGAAGCTTGCCCAATTAATGCTCATTAAAATCGCAAGATTTCGTTCCCTTTCCTGAAAGGAAAGTCTTCCTTTCAGGAAAGGGAACGAAATCTTGAAATCAGAGAACAAAGTCTAACAACCCCTCTGGAAAGGAGATATGACCCAAAACAGCGCAAGCGAAAAAAACCGAGAAAATTTGGAAATGGTGTGATTCCCACCAAAGAGACGGAGATGAACTGAGGACCACTGAAAAAGGCCAAGACTGACCAAAAAAGACTCCAATTTAAATCCTAAAATAAGGGAAGCCATGCAAAACAAGAGATAGGAGAAGATGTTTAAGAAATGAAAGGGAAAAAAAAAACATGGAAAAATGACCAAAGCAAGCGAAAACCATAAAAGTGAATGGGGTGGCCAGAAGTGCAGGGAAATGGACGGAAGCTTGCCCAATTAATGCTCATTAAAATCGCAAGATTCAGGAAAGGGAACGAAATCTTGAAATCAGAGAACAAAGTCTAACAAGCCCTCTGGAAAGGAGATATGACCCAAAACAGCGCAAGCGAAAAAAACCGAGAAAATTTGGAAATGGAGTGATTCCCAGCAAATAGACTGAGATGAAAAAGGCGAAGACTGACCAAAAATGACTCCAATTTAAATCCTAAAATAAGGGAAGCCATGCAAAACAAGAGATAGGAGAAGATGTCTAAGAAATGAAAGGGAAAAAAAAACATGGAAAAATGACCAAAGCAAGCGAAAACCATAAAAGTGAATGGGGTGGCCAGAAGTGCAGGGAAATGGACGGAAGCTTGCCCAATTAATGCTCATTAAAATCGCAAGATTTCGTTCCCTTTCCTGAAAGGAAAGTCTTCCTTTCAGGAAAGGGAACGAAATCTTGAAATCAGAGAACAAAGTCTAACAACCCCTCTGGAAAGGAGATATGACCCAAAACAGCGCAAGCGAAAAAAACCGAGAAAATTTGGAAATGGAGTGATTCCCACCAAAGAGACGGAGATGAACTGAGGGCCACTGAAAAAGGCCAAGGCTGGCCAAAAATGACTCCAATTTAAATCCTAAAATACGGGAAGCCATGCAAAACAAGAGATAGGAGAAGATGTCTAAGAAATGAAAGGGAAAAAAAAACCTGGAAAAATGACCAAAGCAAGCGAAAACCATAAAAGTGAATGGGGTGGCCAGAAGTGCAGGGAAATGGACGGAAGCTTGCCCAATTAATGCTCATTAAAATCGCAAGATTTCGTTCCCTTTCCTGAAAGGAAAGTCTTCCTTTCAGGAAAGGGAACGAAATCTTGAAATCAGAGAACAAAGTCTAACAAGCCCTCTGGAAAGGAGATATGACCCAAAACAGCGCAAGCGAAAAAAACCGAGAAAATTTGGAAATGGAGTGATTCCCACCAAAGAGACGGAGATGAACTGAGGGCCACTGAAAAAGGCCAAGACTGACCAAAAATGACTCCAATTTAAATCCTAAAATAAGGGAAGCCATGCAAAACAAGAGATAGGAGAAGATGTCTAAGAAATGAAAGGGGAAAAAAAAACATGGAAAAATGACCAAAGCAAGCGAAAACCATAAAAGTGAATGGGGTGGCCAGAAGTGCAGGGAAATGGACGGAAGCTTGCCCAATTAATGCTCCTTAAAATCGCAAGATTTCGTTCCCTTTCCTGAAAGGAAAGTCTTCCTTTCAGGAAAGGGAACGAAATCTTGAAATCAGAGAACAAAGTCTAACAAGCCCTCTGGAAAGGAGATATGACCCAAAACAGCGCAAGTGAAAAAAACCGAGAAAATTTGGAAATGGAGTGATTCCCACCAAAGAGACGGAGATGAACTGAGGACCACTGAAAAAGGCCAAGACTGACCAAAAAAGACTCCAATTTAAATCCTAAAATAAGGGAAGCCATGCAAAACAAGAGATAGGAGAAGATGTTTAAGAAATGAAAGGGAAAAAAAAAACATGGAAAAATGACCAAAGCAAGCGAAAACCATAAAAGTGAATGGGGTGGCCAGAAGTGCAGGGAAATGGACGGAAGCTTGCCCAATTAATGCTCATTAAAATCGCAAGATTCAGGAAAGGGAACGAAATCTTGAAATCAGAGAACAAAGTCTAACAAGCCCTCTGGAAAGGAGATATGACCCAAAACAGCGCAAGCGAAAAAAACCGAGAAAATTTGGAAATGGAGTGATTCCCACCAAAGAGACGGAGATGAACTGAGGGCCACTGAAAAAGGCCAAGACTGGCCAAAAATGACTCCAATTTAAATCCTAAAATACGGGAAGCCATGCAAAACAAGAGATAGGAGAAGATGTCTAAGAAATGAAAGGGAAAAAAAAAACATGGAAAAATGACCAAAGCAAGCGAAAACCATAAAAGTGAATGGGGTGGCCAGAAGTGCAGGGAAATGGACGGAAGCTTGCCCAATTAATGCTCATTAAAATCACAAGATTTCGTTCCCTTTCCTGAAAGGAAAGTCTTTCTTTCAGGAAAGGGAACGAAATCTTGAAATCAGAGAACAAAGTCTAACAAGCCCTCTGGAAAGGAGATATGACCCAAAACAGCGCAAGCGAAAAAAACCGAGAAAATTTGGAAATGGAGTGATTCCCAGCAAAGAGACGGAGATGAACTGAGGGCCACTGAAAAAGGCCAAGACTGACCAAAAATGACTCCAATTTAAATCCTAAAATAAGGGAAGCCATGCAAAACAAGAGATAGGAGAAGATGTCTAAGAAATGAAAGGGAAAAAAAACCCATGGAAAAATGACCAAAGCAAGCGAAAACCATAAAAGTGAATGGGGTGGCCAGAAGTGCAGGGAAATGGACGGAAGCTTGCCCAATTAATGCTCATTAAAATCGCAAGATTTCGTTCCCTTTCCTGAAAGGAAAGTCTTCCTTTCAGGAAAGGGAACGAAATCTTGAAATCAGAGAACAAAGTCTAACAAGCCCTCTGGAAAGGAGATATGACCCAAAACAGCGCAAGCGAAAAAAACCGAGAAAATTTGGAAATGGAGTGATTCCCACCAAAGAGACGGAGATGAACTGAGGACCACTGAAAAAGGCCAAGACTGACCAAAAAAGACTCCAATTTAAATCCTAAAATAAGGGAAGCCATGCAAAACAAGAGATAGGAGAAGATGTTTAAGAAATGAAAGGGAAAAAAAAAACATGGAAAAATGACCAAAGCAAGCGAAAACCATAAAAGTGAATGGGGTGGCCAGAAGTGCAGGGAAATGGACGGAAGCTTGCCCAATTAATGCTCATTAAAATCGCAAGATTTCGTTCCCTTTCCTGAAAGGAAAGTCTTCCTTTCAGGAAAGGGAACGAAATCTTGAAATCAGAGAACAAAGTCTAACAACCCCTCTGGAAAGGAGATATGACCCAAAACAGCGCAAGCGAAAAAAACCGAGAAAATTTGGAAATGGAGTGATTCCCACCAAAGAGACGGAGATGAACTGAGGACCACTGAAAAAGGCCGAAACTGACCAAAAATGACTCCAATTTAAATCCTAAAATAAGGGAAGCCATGCAAAACAAGAGATAGGAGAAGATGTCTATGAAATGAAAGGGAAAAAAAAAAACATGGAAAAATGACCAAAGCAAGCGAAAACCATAAAAGTGAATGGGGTGGCCAGAAGTGCAGGGAAATGGACGGAAGCTTGCCCAATTAATGCTCATTAAAATCGCAAGATTTCGTTCCCTTTCCTGAAAGGAAAGTCTTCCTTTCAGGAAAGGGAACGAAATCTTGAAATCAGAGAACAAAGTCTAACAAGCCCTCTGGAAAGGAGATATGACCCAAAACAGCGCAAGCGAAAAAAACCGAGAAAATTTGGAAATGGAGTGATTCCCACCAAAGAGACGGAGATGAACTGAGGACCACTGAAAAAGGCCAAGACTGACCAAAAAAGACTCCAATTCAAATCCTAAAATAAGGGAAGCCATGCAAAACAAGAGATAGGAGAAGATGTTTAAGAAATGAAAGGGAAAAAAAAAACATGGAAAAATGACCAAAGCAAGCGAAAACCATAAAAGTGAATGGGGTGGCCAGAAGTGCAGGGAAATGGACGGAAGCTTGCCCAATTAATGCTCATTAAAATCGCAAGATTTCGTTCCCTTTCCTGAAAGGAAAGTCTTCCTTTCAGGAAAGGGAACGAAATCTTGAAATCAGAGAACAAAGTCTAACAACCCCTCTGGAAAGGAGATATGACCCAAAAGAGCGCAAGCGAAAAAAACCGAGAAAATTTGGAAATGGAGTGATTCCCACCAAAGAGACGGAGATGAACTGAGGACCACTGAAAAAGGCCAAGACTGACCAAAAAAGACTCCAATTTAAATCCTAAAATAAGGGAAGCCATGCAAAACAAGAGATAGGAGAAGATGTCTAAGAAATGAAAGGGAAAAAAAAACATGGAAAAATGACCAAAGCAAGCGAAAACCATAAAAGTGAATGGGGTGGCCAGAAGTGCAGGGAAATGGACGGAAGCTTGCCCAATTAATGCTCATTAAAATCGCAAGATTTCGTTCCCTTTCCTGAAAGGAAAGTCTTCCTTTCAGGAAAGGGAACGAAATCTTGAAATCAGAGAACAAAGTCTAACAACCCCTCTGGAAAGGAGATATGACCCAAAACAGCGCAAGCGAAAAAAACCGAGAAAATTTGGAAATGGAGTGATTCCCACCAAAGAGACGGAGATGAACTGAGGGCCACTGAAAAAGGCCAAGACTTAGCAAAAATGACTCCAATTTAAATCCTAAAATAAGGGAAGCCATGCAAAACAAGAGATAGGAGAAGATGTCTAAGAAATGAAAGGGAAAAAAAAAACCCTGCAAAAATGACCAAAGCAAGCAAAAACCATAAAAGTGAATGGGGTGGCCAGAAGTGCAGGGAAATGGACGGAAGCTTGCCCAATTAATGCTCATTAAAATCGCAAGATTTCGTTCCCTTTCCTGAAAGGAAAGTCTTCCTTTCAGGAAAGGGAACGAAATCTTGAAATCAGAGAACAAAGTCTAACAACCCCTCTGGAAAGGAGATATGACCCAAAAGAGCGCAAGCGAAAAAAACCGAGAAAATTTGGAAATGGAGTGATTCCCACCAAAGAGACGGAGATGAACTGAGGGCCACTGAAAAAGGCCAAGACTGACCAAAAAAGACTCCAATTTAAATCCTAAAATAAGGGAAGCCATGCAAAACAAGAGATAGGAGAAGATGTCTAAGAAATGAAAGGGAAAAAAAAACATGGAAAAATGACCAAAGCAAGCGAAAACCATAAAAGTGAATGGGGTGGCCAGAAGTGCAGGGAAATGGACGGAAGCTTGCCCAATTAATGCTCATTAAAATCGCAAGATTTCGTTCCCTTTCCTGAAAGGAAAGTCTTCCTTTCAGGAAAGGGAACGAAATCTTGAAATCAGAGAACAAAGTCTAACAACCCCTCTGGAAAGGAGATATGACCCAAAACAGCGCAAGCGAAAAAAACCGAGAAAATTTGGAAATGGAGTGATTCCCACCAAAGAGACGGAGATGAACTGAGGGCCACTGAAAAAGGCCAAGACTTAGCAAAAATGACTCCAATTTAAATCCTAAAATAAGGGAAGCCATGCAAAACAAGAGATAGGAGAAGATGTCTAAGAAATGAAAGGGAAAAAAAAAACCCTGCAAAAATGACCAAAGCAAGCAAAAACCATAAAAGTGAATGGGGTGGCCAGAAGTGCAGGGAAATGGACGGAAGCTTGCCCAATTAATGCTCATTAAAATCGCAAGATTTCGTTCCCTTTCCTGAAAGGAAAGTCTTCCTTTCAGGAAAGGGAACGAAATCTTGAAATCAGAGAACAAAGTCTAACAACCCCTCTGGAAAGGAGATATGACCCAAAAGAGCGCAAGCGAAAAAAACCGAGAAAATTTGGAAATGGAGTGATTCCCACCAAAGAGACGGAGATGAACTGAGAGCCACTGAAAAAGGCCAAGACTGACCAAAAATGACTCCAATTTAAATCCTAAAATAAGGGAAGCCATGCAAAACAAGAGATAGGAGAAGATCTCTAAGAAATGAAAGGGAAAAAAAAACCATGGAAAAATGACCAAAGCAAGCAAAAACCATAAAAGTGAATGGGGTGGCCAGAAGTGCAGGGAAATGGACGGAAGCTTGCCCAATTAATGCTCATTAAAATCGCAAGATTTCGTTCCCTTTCCTGAAAGGAAAGTCTTCCTTTCAGGAAAGGGAACGAAATCTTGAAATCAGAGAACAAAGTCTAACAACCCCTCTGGAAAGGAGATATGACCCAAAACAGCGCAAGCGAAAAAAACCGAGAAAATTTGGAAATGGAGTGATTCCCACCAAAGAGACGGAGATGAACTGAAGGCCACTGAAAAAGGCCAAGACTGACCAAAAATGACTCCAATTTAAATCCTAAAATAAGGGAAGCCATGCAAAACAAGAGATAGGAGAAGATGTCTAAGAAATGAAAGGGAAAAAAAAAACATGGAAAAATGACCAAAGCAAGCAAAAACCATAAAAGTGAATGGGGTGGCCAGAAGTGCAGGGAAATGGACGGAAGCTTGCCCAATTAATGCTCATTAAAATCGCAAGATTTCGTTCCCTTTCCTGAAAGGAAAGTCTTCCTTTCAGGAAAGGGAACGAAATCTTGAAATCAGAGAACAAAGTCTAACAACCCCTCTGGAAAGGAGATATGACCCAAAACAGCGCAAGCGAAAAAAACCGAGAAAATTTGGAAATGGAGTGATTCCCACCAAAGAGACGGAGATGAACTGAAGGCCACTGAAAAAGGCCAAGACTGACCAAAAATGACTCCAATTTAAATCCTAAAATAAGGGAAGCCATGCCAAACAAGAGATAGGAGAAGATGTCTAAGAAATGAAAGGGAAAAAAAACCCCTGCAAAATTGACCAAAGCAAGCGAAAACCATAAAAGTGAATGGGGTGGCCAGAAGTGCAGGGAAATGGACGGAAGCTTGCCCAATTAATGCTCATTAAAATCGCAAGATTTCGTTCCCTTTCCTGAAAGGAAAGTCTTCCTTTCAGGAAAGGGAACGAAATCTTGAAATGAGAGAACAAAGTCTAACAACCCCTCTGGAAAGGAGATATGACCCAAAACAGCGCAAGCGAAAAAAACCGAGAAAATTTGGAAATGGAGTGATTCCCACCAAAGAGACGGAGATGAACTGAGAGCCACTGAAAAAGGCCAAGACTGACCAAAAATGACTCCAATTTAAATCCTAAAATAAGGGAAGCCATGCAAAACAAGAGATAGGAGAAGATGTCTAAGAAATGAAAGGGAAAAAAAAACCATGGAAAAATGACCAAAGCAAGCAAAAACCATAAAAGTGAATGGGGTGGCCAGAAGTGCAGGGAAATGGACGGAAGCTTGCCCAATTAATGCTCATTAAAATCGCAAGATTTCGTTCCCTTTCCTGAAAGGAAAGTCTTCCTTTCAGGAAAGGGAACGAAATCTTGAAATCAGAGAACAAAGTCTAACAAGCCCTCTGGAAAGGAGATATGACCCAAAACAGCGCAAGCGAAAAAAACCGAGAAAATTTGGAAATGGAGTGATTCCCACCAAAGAGACGGAGATGAACTGAAGGCCACTGAAAAAGGCCAAGACTGACCAAAAATGACTCCAAATTAAATCCTAAAATAAGGGAAGCCATGCAAAACAAGAGATAGGAGAAGATGTCTAAGAAATGAAAGGGAAAAAAAAAACATGGAAAAATGACCAAAGCAAGCAAAAACCATAAAAGTGAATGGGGTGGCCAGAAGTGCAGGGAAATGGACGGAAGCTTGCCCAATTAATGCTCATTAAAATCGCAAGATTTCGTTCCCTTTCCTGAAAGGAAAGTCTTCCTTTCAGGAAAGGGAACGAAATCTTGAAATCAGAGAACAAAGTCTAACAACCCCTCTGGAAAGGAGATATGACCCAAAACAGCGCAAGCGAAAAAAACCGAGAAAATTTGGAAATGGAGTGATTCCCACCAAAGAGACGGAGATGAACTGAAGGCCACTGAAAAAGGCCAAGACTGACCAAAAATGACTCCAATTTAAATCCTAAAATAAGGGAAGCCATGCAAAACAAGAGATAGGAGAAGATGTCTAAGAAATGAAAGGGAAAAAAAACCCCTGCAAAATTGACCAAAGCAAGCGAAAACCATAAAAGTGAATGGGGTGGCCAGAAGTGCAGGGAAATGGACGGAAGCTTGCCCAATTAATGCTCATTAAAATCGCAAGATTTCGTTCCCTTTCCTGAAAGGAAAGTCTTCCTTTCAGGAAAGGGAACGAAATCTTGAAATCAGAGAACAAAGTCTAACAACCCCTCTGGAAAGGAGATATGACCCAAAAGAGCGCAAGCGAAAAAAACCGAGAAAATTTGGAAATGGAGTGATTCCCACCAAAGAGACGGAGATGAACTGAGGGCCACTGAAAAAGGCCAAGACTTAGCAAAAATGACTCCAATTTAAATCCTAAAATAAGGGAAGCCATGCAAAACAAGAGATAGGAGAAGATCTCTAAGAAATGAAAGGGAAAAAAAAAACATGGAAAAATGACCAAAGCAAGCGAAAACCATAAAAGTGAATGGGGTGGCCAGAAGTGCAGGGAAATGGACGGAAGCTTGCCCAATTAATGCTCATTAAAATCGCAAGATTTCGTTCCCTTTCCTGAAAGGAAAGTCTTCCTTTCAGGAAAGGGAACGAAATCTTGAAATCAGAGAACAAAGTCTAACAACCCTTCTGGAAAGGAGATATGACCCAAAAGAGCGCAAGCGAAAAAAACCGAGAAAATTTGGAAATGGAGTGATTCCCACCAAAGAGACGGAGATGAACTGAGAGCCACTGAAAAAGGCCAAGACTGACCAAAAATGACTCCAATTTAAATCCTAAAATAAGGGAAGCCATGCAAAACAAGAGATAGGAGAAGATGTCTAAGAAATGAAAGGGAAAAAAAAACATGGAAAAATGACCAAAGCAAGCAAAAACCATAAAAGTGAATGGGGTGGCCAGAAGTGCAGGGAAATGGACGGAAGCTTGCCCAATTAATGCTCATTAAAATCGCAAGATTTCGTTCCCTTTCCTGAAAGGAAAGTCTTCCTTTCAGGAAAGGGAACGAAATCTTGAAATCAGAGAACAAAGTCTAACAACCCCTCTGGAAAGGAGATATGACCCAAAACAGCGCAAGCGAAAAAAACCGAGAAAATTTGGAAATGGAGTGATTCCCACCAAAGAGACGGAGATGAACTGAGGGCCACTGAAAAAGGCCAAGACTTAGCAAAAAAGACTCCAATTTAAATCCTAAAATAAGGGAAGCCATGCAAAACAAGAGATAGGAGAAGATGTCTAAGAAATGAAAGGGAAAAAAAAAACCCTGCAAAAATGACCAAAGCAAGCGAAAACCATAAAAGTGAATGGGGTGGCCAGAAGTGCAGGGAAATGGACGGAAGCTTGCCCAATTAATGCTCATTAAAATCGCAAGATTTCGTTCCCTTTCCTGAAAGGAAAGTCTTCCTTTCAGGAAAGGGAACGAAATCTTGAAATCAGAGAACAAAGTCTAACAACCCCTCTGGAAAGGAGATATGACCCAAAAGAGCGCAAGCGAAAAAAACCGAGAAAATTTGGAAATGGAGTGATTCCCACCAAAGAGACGGAGATGAACTGAGGGCCACTGAAAAAGGCCAAGACTGACCAAAAAAGACTCCAATTTAAATCCTAAAATAAGGGAAGCCATGCAAAACAAGAGATAGGAGAAGATCTCTAAGAAATGAAAGGGAAAAAAAAACCATGGAAAAATGACCAAAGCAAGCAAAAACCATAAAAGTGAATGGGGTGGCCAGAAGTGCAGGGAAATGGACGGAAGCTTGCCCAATTAATGCTCATTAAAATCGCAAGATTTCGTTCCCTTTCCTGAAAGGAAAGTCTTCCTTTCAGGAAAGGGAACGAAATCTTGAAATCAGAGAACAAAGTCTAACAACCCCTCTGGAAAGGAGATATGACCCAAAACAGCGCAAGCGAAAAAAACCGAGAAAATTTGGAAATGGAGTGATTCCCACCAAAGAGACGGAGATGAACTGAAGGCCACTGAAAAAGGCCAAGACTGACCAAAAATGACTCCAATTTAAATCCTAAAATAAGGGAAGCCATGCAAAACAAGAGATAGGAGAAGATGTCTAAGAAATGAAAGGGAAAAAAAACCCCTGCAAAATTGACCAAAGCAAGCGAAAACCATAAAAGTGAATGGGGTGGCCAGAAGTGCAGGGAAATGGACGGAAGCTTGCCCAATTAATGCTCATTAAAATCGCAAGATTTCGTTCCCTTTCCTGAAAGGAAAGTCTTCCTTTCAGGAAAGGGAACGAAATCTTGAAATCAGAGAACAAAGTCTAACAACCCCTCTGGAAAGGAGATATGACCCAAAACAGCGCAAGCGAAAAAAACCGAGAAAATTTGGAAATGGAGTGATTCCCACCAAAGAGACGGAGATGAACTGAAGGCCACTGAAAAAGGCCAAGACTGACCAAAAATGACTCCAATTTAAATCCTAAAATAAGGGAAGCCATGCAAAACAAGAGATAGGAGAAGATGTCTAAGAAATGAAAGGGAAAAAAAACCCCTGCAAAATTGACCAAAGCAAGCGAAAACCATAAAAGTGAATGGGGTGGCCAGAAGTGCAGGGAAATGGACGGAAGCTTGCCCAATTAATGCTCATTAAAATCGCAAGATTTCGTTCCCTTTCCTGAAAGGAAAGTCTTCCTTTCAGGAAAGGGAACGAAATCTTGAAATCAGAGAACAAAGTCTAACAACCCCTCTGGAAAGGAGATATGACCCAAAAGAGCGCAAGCGAAAAAAACCGAGAAAATTTGGAAATGGAGTGATTCCCACTAAAGAGACGGAGATGAACTGAGGGCCACTGAAAAAGGCCAAGACTTAGCAAAAATGACTCCAATTTAAATCCTAAAATAAGGGAAGCCATGCAAAACAAGAGATAGGAGAAGATGTCTAAGAAATGAAAGGGAAAAAAAAACCCTGCAAAATTGACCAAAGCAAGCAAAAACCATAAAAGTGAATGGGGTGGCCAGAAGTGCAGGGAAATGGACGGAAGCTTGCCCAATTAATGCTCATTAAAATCGCAAGATTTCGTTCCCTTTCCTGAAAGGAAAGTCTTCCTTTCAGGAAAGGGAACGAAATCTTGAAATCAGAGAACGAAGTCTAACAACCCCTCTGGAAAGGAGATATGACCCAAAACAGCGCAAGCGAAAAAAACCGAGAAAATTTGGAAATGGAGTGATTCCCACCAAAGAGACGGAGATGAACTGAGGGCCACTGAAAAAGGCCAGGACTTAGCAAAAAAGACTCCAATTTAAATCCTAAAATAAGGGAAGCCATGCAAAACAAGAGATAGGAGAAGATGTCTAAGAAATGAAAGGGAAAAAAAAAACATGGAAAAATGACCAAAGCAAGCAAAAACCATAAAAGTGAATGGGGTGGCCAGAAGTGCAGGGAAATGGACGGAAGCTTGCCCAATTAATGCTCATTAAAATCGCAAGATTTCGTTCCCTTTCCTGAAAGGAAAGTCTTCCTTTCAGGAAAGGGAACGAAATCTTGAAATCAGAGAACAAAGTCTAACAACCCCTCTGGAAAGGAGATATGACCCAAAACAGCGCAAGCGAAAAAAACCGAGAAAATTTGGAAATGGAGTGATTCCCACCAAAGAGACGGAGATGAACTGAAGGCCACTGAAAAAGGCCAAGACTGACCAAAAATGACTCCAATTTAAATCCTAAAATAAGGGAAGCCATGCAAAACAAGAGATAGGAGAAGATGTCTAAGAAATGAAAGGGAAAAAAAACCCCTGCAAAAATGACCAAAGCAAGCGAAAACCATAAAAGTGAATGGGGTAGCCAGAAGTGCAGGGAAATGGACGGAAGCTTGCCCAATTAATGCTCATTAAAATCGCAAGATTTCGTTCCCTTTCCTGAAAGGAAAGTCTTCCTTTCAGGAAAGGGAACGAAATCTTGAAATCAGAGAACAAAGTCTAACAACCCCTCTGGAAAGGAGATATGACCCAAAACAGCGCAAGCGAAAAAAACCGAGAAAATTTGGAAATGGAGTGATTCCCACCAAAGAGACGGAGATGAACTGAAGGCCACTGAAAAAGGCCAAGACTGACCAAAAATGACTCCAATTTAAATCCTAAAATAAGGGAAGCCATGCAAAACAAGAGATAGGAGAAGATGTCTAAGAAATGAAAGGGAAAAAAACCCCCCGCAAAATTGACCTAAGCAAGCGAAAACCATAAAAGTGAATGGGGTGGCCAGAAGTGCAGGGAAATGGACGGAAGCTTGCCCAATTAATGCTCATTAAAATCGCAAGATTTCGTTCCCTTTCCTGAAAGGAAAGTCTTCCTTTCAGGAAAGGGAACGAAATCTTGAAATCAGAGAACAAAGTCTAACAACCCCTCTGGAAAGGAGATATGACCCAAAACAGCGCAAGCGAAAAAAACCGAGAAAATTTGGAAATGGAGTGATTCCCACCAAAGAGACGGAGATGAACTGAGGGCCACTGAAAAAGGCCAAGACTTAGCAAAAAAGACTCCAATTTAAATCCTAAAATAAGGGAAGCCATGCAAAACAAGAGATAGGAGAAGATGTCTAAGAAATGAAAGGGAAAAAAAAAACCCTGCAAAAATGACCAAAGCAAGCGAAAACCATAAAAGTGAATGGGGTGGCCAGAAGTGCAGGGAAATGGACGGAAGCTTGCCCAATTAATGCTCATTAAAATCGCAAGATTTCGTTCCCTTTCCTGAAAGGAAAGTCTTCCTTTCAGGAAAGGGAACGAAATCTTGAAATCAGAGAACAAAGTCTAACAACCCTTCTGGAAAGGAGATATGACCCAAAAGAGCGCAAGCGAAAAAAACCGAGAAAATTTGGAAATGGAGTGATTCCCACCAAAGAGACGGAGATGAACTGAGGGCCACTGAAAAAGGCCAAGACTGACCAAAAAAGACTCCAATTTAAATCCTAAAATAAGGGAAGCCATGCAAATTAAGAGATAGGAGAAGATGTCTAAGAAATGAAAGGGAAAAAAAAAACATGGAAAAATGACCAAAGCAAGCGAAAACCATAAAAGTGAATGGGGTGGCCAGAAGTGCAGGGAAATGGACGGAAGCTTGCCCAATTAATGCTCATTAAAATCGCAAGATTTCGTTCCCTTTCCTGAAAGGAAAGTCTTCCTTTCAGGAAAGGGAACGAAATCTTGAAATCAGAGAACAAAGTCTAACAACCCCTCTGGAAAGGAGATATGACCCAAAAGAGCGCAAGCGAAAAAAACCGAGAAAATTTGGAAATGGAGTGATTCCCACCAAAGAGACGGAGATGAACAGAAGGCCACTGAAAAAGGCCAAGACTGACCAAAAATGACTCCAATTTAAATCCTAAAATAAGGGAAGCCATGCAAAACAAGAGATAGGAGAAGATGTCTAAGAAATGAAAGGGAAAAAAAACCCCTGCAAAATTGACCAAAGCAAGCGAAAACCATAAAAGTGAATGGGGTGGCCAGAAGTGCAGGGAAATGGACGGAAGCTTGCCCAATTAATGCTCATTAAAATCGCATAATTTCGTTCCCTTTCCTGAAAGGAAAGTCTTCCTTTCAGGAAAGGGAACGAAATCTTGAAATCAGAGAACAAAGTCTAACAACCCCTCTGGAAAGGAGATATGACCCAAAAGAGCGCAAGCGAAAAAAACCGAGAAAATTTGGAAATGGAGTGATTCCCACCAAAGAGACGGAGATGAACTGAGGGCCACTGAAAAAGGCCAAGACTTAGCAAAAAAGACTCCAATTTAAATCCTAAAATAAGGGAAGCCATGCAAAACAAGAGATAGGAGAAGATGTCTAAGAAATGAAAGGGAAAAAAAAAACCCTGCAAAAATGACCAAAGCAAGCGAAAACCATAAAAGTGAATGGGGTGGCCAGAAGTGCAGGGAAATGGACGGAAGCTTGCCCAATTAATGCTCATTAAAATCGCAAGATTTCGTTCCCTTTCCTGAAAGGAAAGTCTTCCTTTCAGGAAAGGGAACGAAATCTTGAAATCAGAGAACAAAGTCTAACAACCCTTCTGGAAAGGAGATATGACCCAAAAGAGCGCAAGCGAAAAAAACCGAGAAAATTTGGAAATGGAGTGATTCCCACCAAAGAGACGGAGATGAACTGAGAGCCACTGAAAAAGGCGAAGACTGACCAAAAATGACTCCAATTTAAATCCTAAAATAAGGGAAGCCATGCAAAACAAGAGATAGGAGAAGATGTCTAAGAAATGAAAGGGAAAAAAAAAACATGGAAAAATGACGAAAGCAAGCAAAAACCATAAAAGTGAATGGGGTGGCCAGAAGTGCAGGGAAATGGACGGAAGCTTGCCCAATTAATGCTCATTAAAATCGCAAGATTTCGTTCCCTTTCCTGAAAGGAAAGTCTTCCTTTCAGGAAAGGGAACGAAATCTTGAAATCAGAGAACAAAGTCTAACAACCCCTCTGGAAAGGAGATATGACCCAAAAGAGCGCAAGCGAAAAAAACCGAGAAAATTTGGAAATGGAGTGATTCCCACCAAAGAGACGGAGATGAACTGAGGGCCACTGAAAAAGGCCAAGACTTAGCAAAAATGACTCCAATTTAAATCCTAAAATAATAGAAGCCATGCAAAACAAGAGATAGGAGAAGATGTCTAAGAAATGAAAGGGAAAAAAAAAACATGGAAAAATGACCAAAGCAAGCGAAAACCATAAAAGTGAATGGGGTGGCCAGAAGTGCAGGGAAATGGACGGAAGCTTGCCCAATTAATGCTCATTAAAATCGCAAGATTTCGTTCCCTTTCCTGAAAGGAAAGTCTTCCTTTCAGGAAAGGGAACGAAATCTTGAAATCAGAGAACAAAGTCTAACAACCCCTCTGGAAAGGAGATATCACCCAAAACAGCGCAAGCGAAAAAAACTGAGAAAATTTGGAAATGGAGTGATTCCCACCAAAGAGACGGAGATGAACTGAGGGCCACTGAAAAAGGCCAAGACTTAGCAAAAATGACTCCAATTTAAATCCTAAAATAATAGAAGCCATGCAAAACAAGAGATAGGAGAAGATGTCTAAGAAATGAAAGGGAAAAAAAACCATGGAAAAATGACCAAAGCAAGCAAAAACCATAAAAGTGAATGGGGTGGCCAGAAGTGCAGGGAAATGGACGGAAGCTTGCCCAATTAATGCTCATTAAAATCGCAAGATTTCGTTCCCTTTCCTGAAAGGAAAGTCTTCCTTTCAGGAAAGGGAACGAAATCTTGAAATCAGAGAACAAAGTCTAACAACCCCTCTGGAAAGGAGATATGACCCAAAAGAGCGCAAGCGAAAAAAACCGAGAAAATTTGGAAATGGAGTGATTCCCACCAAAGAGACGGAGATGAACTGAGGGCCACTGAAAAAGGCCAAGACTTAGCAAAAAAGACTCCAATTTAAATCCTAAAAGAAGGGAAGCCATGCAAAACAAGAGATAGGAGAAGATGTCTAAGAAATGAAAGGGAAAAAAAAAAACCCTGCAAAAATGACCAAAGCAAGCGAAAACCATAAAAGTGAATGGGGTGGCCAGAAGTGCAGGGAAATGGACGGAAGCTTGCCCAATTAATGCTCATTAAAATCGCAAGATTTCGTTCCCTTTCCTGAAAGGAAAGTCTTCCTTTCAGGAAAGGGAACGAAATCTTGAAATCAGAGAACAAAGTCTAACAACCCTTCTGGAAAGGAGATATGACCCAAAAGAGCGCAAGCGAAAAAAACCGAGAAAATTTGGAAATGGAGTGATTCCCACCAAAGAGATGGAGATGAACTGCGAGCCACTGAAAAAGGCCAAGACTGACCAAAAATGACTCCAATTTAAATCCTAAAATAAGGGAAGCCATGCAAAACAAGAGATAGGAGAAGATGTCTAAGAAATGAAAGGGAAAAAAAACCATGGAAAAATGACCAAAGCAAGCAAAAACCATAAAAGTGAATGGGGTGGCCAGAAGTGCAGGGAAATGGACGGAAGCTTGCCCAATTAATGCTCATTAAAATCGCAAGATTTCGTTCCCTTTCCTGAAAGGAAAGTCTTCCTTTCAGGAAAGGGAACGAAATCTTGAAATCAGAGAACAAAGTCTAACAACCCCTCTGGAAAGGAGATATGACCCAAAACAGCGCAAGCGAAAAAAACCGAGAAAATTTGGAAATGGAGTGATTCCCACCAAAGAGACGGAGATGAACTGAGGGCCACTGAAAAAGGCCAAGACTTAGCAAAAAAGACTCCAATTTAAATCCTAAAATAAGGGAAGCCATGCAAAACAAGAGATAGGAGAAGATGTCTAAGAAATGAAAGGGAAAAAAAAAACATGGAAAAATGACCAAAGCAAGCGAAAACCATAAAAGTGAATGGGGTGGCCAGAAGTGCAGGGAAATGGACGGAAGCTTGCCCAATTAATGCTCATTAAAATCGCAAGATTTCGTTCCCTTTCCTGAAAGGAAAGTCTTCCTTTCAGGAAAGGGAACGAAATCTTGAAATCAGAGAACAAAGTCTAACAACCCTTCTGGAAAGGAGATATGACCCAAAAGAGCGCAAGCGAAAAAAACCGAGAAAATTTGGAAATGGAGTGATTCCCACCAAAGAGACGGAGATGAACTGAGAGCCACTGAAAAAGGCCAAGACTGACCAAAAATGACTCCAATTTAAATCCTAAAATAAGGGAAGCCATGCAAAACAAGAGATAGGAGAAGATGTCTAAGAAATGAAAGGGAAAAAAAAAACATGGAAAAATGACCAAAGCAATCGAAAACCATAAAAGTGAATGGGGTGGCCAGAAGTGCAGGGAAATGGACGGAAGCTTGCCCAATTAATGCTCATTAAAATCGCAAGATTTCGTTCCCTTTCCTGAAAGGAAAGTCTTCCTTTCAGGAAAGGGAACGAAATCTTGAAATCAGAGAACAAAGTCTAACAAGCCCTCTGGAAAGGAGATATGACCCAAAAGAGCGCAAGCGAAAAAAACCGAGAAAATTTGGAAATGGAGTGATTCCCACCAAAGAGACGGAGATGAACTGAAGGCCACTGAAAAAGGCCAAGACTGACCAAAAATGACTCCAATTTAAATCCTAAAAGAAGGGAAGCCATGCAAAACAAGAGATAGGAGAAGATGTCTAAGAAATGAAAGGGAAAAAAAAAACATGGAAAAATGACCAAAGCAAGCAAAAACCATAAAAGTGAATGGGGTGGCCAGAAGTGCAGGGAAATGGACGGAAGCTTGCCCAATTAATGCTCATTAAAATCGCAAGATTTCGTTCCCTTTCCTGAAAGGAAAGTCTTCCTTTCAGGAAAGGGAACGAAATCTTGAAATCAGAGAACAAAGTCTAACAACCCCTCTGGAAAGGAGATATGACCCAAAAGAGCGCAAGCGAAAAAAACCGAGAAAATTTGGAAATGGAGTGATTCCCACCAAAGAGACGGAGATGAACTGAGGGCCACTGAAAAAGGCCAAGACTTAGCAAAAAAGACTCCAATTTAAATCCTAAAATAAGGGAAGCCATGCAAAACAAGAGATAGGAGAAGATGTCTAAGAAATGAAAGGGAAAAAAAACCCCTGCAAAAATGACCAAAGCAAGCGAAAACCATAAAAGTGAATGGGGTGGCCAGAAGTGCAGGGAAATGGACGGAAGCTTGCCCAATTAATGCTCATTAAAATCGCAAGATTTCGTTCCCTTTCCTGAAAGGAAAGTCTTCCTTTCAGGAAAGGGAACGAAATCTTGAAATCAGAGAACAAAGTCTAACAACCCCTCTGGAAAGGAGATATCACCCAAAACAGCGCAAGCGAAAAAAACCGAGAAAATTTGGAAATGGAGTGATTCCCACCAAAGAGACGGAGATGAACTGAGGGCCACTGAAAAAGGCCACGACTGACCAAAAATGACTCCAATTTAAATCCTAAAATAAGGGAAGCCATGCAAAACAAGAGATAGGAGAAGATGTCTAAGAAATGAAAGGGAAAAAAACCCCCTGCAAAATTGACCAAAGCAAGCGAAAACCATAAAAGTGAATGGGGTGGCCAGAAGTGCAGGGAAATGGACGGAAGCTTGCCCAATTAATGCTCATTAAAATCGCAAGATTTCGTTCCCTTTCCTGAAAGGAAAGTCTTCCTTTCAGGAAAGGGAACGAAATCTTGAAATCAGAGAACAAAGTCTAACAACCCTTCTGGAAAGGAGATATGACCCAAAACAGCGCAAGTGAAAAAAACAGAGAAAATTTGGAAATGGAGTGATTCCCACCAAAGAGACGGAGATGAACTGAGGGCCACTGAAAAAGGCCAAGACTTAGCAAAAAAGACTCCAATTTAAATCCTAAAATAAGGGAAGCCATGCAAAACAAGAGATAGGAAAAGATGTCTAAGAAATGGAAGGGAAAAAAAAAAACATGGAAAAATGACCAAAGCAAGCAAAAACCATAAAAGTGAATGGGGTGGCCAGAAGTGCAGGGAAATGGACGGAAGCTTGCCCAATTAATGCTCATTAAAATCGCAAGATTTCGTTCCCTTTCCTGAAAGGAAAGTCTTCCTTTCAGGAAAGGGAACGAAATCTTGAAATCAGAGAACAAAGTCTAACAACCCTTCTGGAAAGGAGATATGACCCAAAAGAGCGCAAGCGAAAAAAACCGAGAAAATTTGGAAATGGAGTGATTCCCACCAAAGAGACGGAGATGAACTGAGAGCCACTGAAAAAGGCCAAGACTTAGCAAAAATGACTCCAATTTAAATCCTAAAATAAGGGAAGCCATGCAAAACAAGAGATAGGAGAAGATGTCTAAGAAATGAAAGGGAAAAAAAAAACATGGAAAAATGACCAAAGCAATCGAAAACCATAAAAGTGAATGGGGTGGCCAGAAGTGCAGGGAAATGGACGGAAGCTTGCCCAATTAATGCTCATTAAAATCGCAAGATTTCGTTCCCTTTCCTGAAAGGAAAGTCTTCCTTTCAGGAAAGGGAACGAAATCTTGAAATCAGAGAACAAAGTCTAACAAGCCCTCTGGAAAGGAGATATGACCCAAAACAGCGCAAGCGAAAAAAACCGAGAAAATTTGGAAATGGAGTGATTCCCACCAAAGAGACGGAGATGAACTGAAGGCCACTGAAAAAGGCCAAGACTGACCAAAAATGACTCCAATTTAAATCCTAAAAGAAGGGAAGCCATGCAAAACAAGAGATAGGAGAAGATGTCTAAGAAATGAAAGGGAAAAAAAAAACATGGAAAAATGACCAAAGCAAGCAAAAACCATAAAAGTGAATGGGGTGGCCAGAAGTGCAGGGAAATGGACGGAAGCTTGCCCAATTAATGCTCATTAAAATCGCAAGATTTCGTTCCCTTTCCTGAAAGGAAAGTCTTCCTTTCAGGAAAGGGAACGAAATCTTGAAATCAGAGAACAAAGTCTAACAACCCTTCTGGAAAGGAGATATGACCCAAAAGAGCGCAAGCGAAAAAAACCGAGAAAATTTGGAAATGGAGTGATTCCCACCAAAGAGACGGAGATGAACTGCGAGCCACTGAAAAAGGCCAAGACTGACCAAAAATGACTCCAATTTAAATCCTAAAATAAGGGAAGCCATGCAAAACAAGAGATAGGAGAATATGTCTAAGAAATGAAAGGGAAAAAAAAAACATGGAAAAATGACGAAAGCAAGCAAAAACCATAAAAGTGAATGGGGTGGCCAGAAGTGCAGGGAAATGGACGGAAGCTTGCCCAATTAATGCTCATTAAAATCGCAAGATTTCGTTCCCTTTCCTGAAAGGAAAGTCTTCCTTTCAGGAAAGGGAACGAAATCTTGAAATCAGAGAACAAAGTCTAACAACCCCTCTGGAAAGGAGATATGACCCAAAAGAGCGCAAGCGAAAAAAACCGAGAAAATTTGGAAATGGAGTGATTCCCACCAAAGAGACGGAGATGAACTGAAGGCCACTGAAAAAGGCCAAGACTTAGCAAAAAAGACTCCAATTTAAATCCTAAAATAAAGGGAAGCCATGCAAAACAAGAGATAGGAGAAGATGTCTAAGAAATGAAAGGGAAAAAAAAACCCTGGAAAAATGACCAAAGCAAGCGAAAACCATAAAAGTGAATGGGGTGGCCAGAAGTGCAGGGAAATGGACGGAAGCTTGCCCAATTAATGCTCATTAAAATCGCAAGATTTCGTTCCCTTTCCTGAAAGGAAAGTCTTCCTTTCAGGAAAGGGAACGAAATCTTGAAATCAGAGAACAAAGTCTAACAACCCCTCTGGAAAGGAGATATGACCCAAAACAGCGCAAGCGAAAAAAACCGAGAAAATTTGGAAATGGAGTGATTCCCACCAAAGAGACGGAGATGAACTGAGAGCCACTGAAAAAGGCCAAGACTGACCAAAAATGACTCCAATTTAAATCCTAAAATAAGGGAAGCCATGCAAAACAAGAGATAGGAGAAGATGTCTAAGAAATGAAAGGGAAAAAAACCCCCTGCAAAATTGACCAAAGCAAGCGAAAACCATAAAAGTGAATGGGGTGGCCAGAAGTGCAGGGAAATGGACGGAAGCTTGCCCAATTAATGCTCATTAAAATCGCAAGATTTCGTTCCCTTTCCTGAAAGGAAAGTCTTCCTTTCAGGAAAGGGAACGAAATCTTGAAATCAGAGAACAAAGTCTAACAACCCCTCTGGAAAGGAGATATGACCCAAAACAGCGCAAGCGAAAAAAACCGAGAAAATTTGGAAATGGAGTGATTCCCACCAAAGAGACGGAGATGAACTGAGGGCCACTGAAAAAGGCCAAGACTTAGCAAAAAAGACTCCAATTTAAATCCTAAAATAAGGGAAGCCATGCAAAACAAGAGATAGGAGAAGATGTCTAAGAAATGAAAGGGAAAAAAAAAACATGGAAAAATGACCAAAGCAAGCGAAAACCATAAAAGTGAATGGGGTGGCCAGAAGTGCAGGGAAATGGACGGAAGCTTGCCCAATTAATGCTCATTAAAATCGCAAGATTTCGTTCCCTTTCCTGAAAGGAAAGTCTTCCTTTCAGGAAAGGGAACGAAATCTTGAAATCAGAGAACAAAGTCTAACAACCCTTCTGGAAAGGAGATATGACCCAAAAGAGCGCAAGCGAAAAAAACCGAGAAAATTTGGAAATGGAGTGATTCCCACCAAAGAGACGGAGATGAACTGAGAGCCACTGAAAAAGGCCAAGACTGACCAAAAATGACTCCAATTTAAATCCTAAAATAAGGGAAGCCATGCAAAACAAGAGATAGGAGAAGATGTCTAAGAAATGAAAGGGAAAAAAAAAACATGGAAAAATGACCAAAGCAATCGAAAACCATAAAAGTGAATGGGGTGGCCAGAAGTGCAGGGAAATGGACGGAAGCTTGCCCAATTAATGCTCATTAAAATCGCAAGATTTCGTTCCCTTTCCTGAAAGGAAAGTCTTCCTTTCAGGAAAGGGAACGAAATCTTGAAATCAGAGAACAAAGTCTAACAAGCCCTCTGGAAAGGAGATATGACCCAAAACAGCGCAAGCGAAAAAAACCGAGAAAATTTGGAAATGGAGTGATTCCCACCAAAGAGACGGAGATGAACTGAAGGCCACTGAAAAAGGCCAAGACTGACCAAAAATGACTCCAATTTAAATCCTAAAAGAAGGGAAGCCATGCAAAACAAGAGATAGGAGAAGATGTCTAAGAAATGAAAGGGAAAAAAAAAACATGGAAAAATGACCAAAGCAAGCAAAAACCATAAAAGTGAATGGGGTGGCCAGAAGTGCAGGGAAATGGACGGAAGCTTGCCCAATTAATGCTCATTAAAATCGCAAGATTTCGTTCCCTTTCCTGAAAGGAAAGTCTTCCTTTCAGGAAAGGGAACGAAATCTTGAAATCAGAGAACAAAGTCTAACAACCCCTCTGGAAAGGAGATATGACCCAAAAGAGCGCAAGCGAAAAAAACCGAGAAAATTTGGAAATGGAGTGATTCCCACCAAAGAGACGGAGATGAACTGAGGGCCACTGAAAAAGGCCAAGACTTAGCAAAAAAGACTCCAATTTAAATCCTAAAATAAGGGAAGCCATGCAAAACAAGAGATAGGAGAAGATGTCTAAGAAATGAAAGGGAAAAAAAACCCCTGCAAAAATGACCAAAGCAAGCGAAAACCATAAAAGTGAATGGGGTGGCCAGAAGTGCAGGGAAATGGACGGAAGCTTGCCCAATTAATGCTCATTAAAATCGCAAGATTTCGTTCCCTTTCCTGAAAGGAAAGTCTTCCTTTCAGGAAAGGGAACGAAATCTTGAAATCAGAGAACAAAGTCTAACAACCCCTCTGGAAAGGAGATATCACCCAAAACAGCGCAAGCGAAAAAAACCGAGAAAATTTGGAAATGGAGTGATTCCCACCAAAGAGACGGAGATGAACTGAGGGCCACTGAAAAAGGCCACGACTGACCAAAAATGACTCCAATTTAAATCCTAAAATAAGGGAAGCCATGCAAAACAAGAGATAGGAGAAGATGTCTAAGAAATGAAAGGGAAAAAAACCCCCTGCAAAATTGACCAAAGCAAGCGAAAACCATAAAAGTGAATGGGGTGGCCAGAAGTGCAGGGAAATGGACGGAAGCTTGCCCAATTAATGCTCATTAAAATCGCAAGATTTCGTTCCCTTTCCTGAAAGGAAAGTCTTCCTTTCAGGAAAGGGAACGAAATCTTGAAATCAGAGAACAAAGTCTAACAACCCTTCTGGAAAGGAGATATGACCCAAAACAGCGCAAGTGAAAAAAACAGAGAAAATTTGGAAATGGAGTGATTCCCACCAAAGAGACGGAGATGAACTGAGGGCCACTGAAAAAGGCCAAGACTTAGCAAAAAAGACTCCAATTTAAATCCTAAAATAAGGGAAGCCATGCAAAACAAGAGATAGGAAAAGATGTCTAAGAAATGGAAGGGAAAAAAAAAAACATGGAAAAATGACCAAAGCAAGCAAAAACCATAAAAGTGAATGGGGTGGCCAGAAGTGCAGGGAAATGGACGGAAGCTTGCCCAATTAATGCTCATTAAAATCGCAAGATTTCGTTCCCTTTCCTGAAAGGAAAGTCTTCCTTTCAGGAAAGGGAACGAAATCTTGAAATCAGGGAACAAAGTCTAACAACCCCTCTGGAAAGGAGATATGACCCAAAAGCGCAAGCGAAAAAAACCGAGAAAATTTGGAAATGGAGTGATTCCCACCAAAGAGACGGAGATGAACTGAGGGCCACTGAAAAAGGCCAAGACTTAGCAAAAATGACTCCAATTTAAATCCTAAAATAAGGGAAGCCATGCAAAACAAGAGATAGGAGAAGATGTCTAAGAAATGAAAGGGAAAAAATAAACATGGAAAAATGACCAAAGCAAGCGAAAACCATAAAAGTGAATGGGGTGGCCAGAAGTGCAGGGAAATGGACGGAAGCTTGCCCAATTAATGCTCATTAAAATCGCAAGATTTCGTTCCCTTTCCTGAAAGGAAAGTCTTCCTTTCAGGAAAGGGAACGAAATCTTGAAATCAGAGAACAAAGTCTAACAACCCTTCTGGAAAGGAGATATGACCCAAAAGAGCGCAAGCGAAAAAAACCGAGAAAATTTGGAAATGGAGTGATTCCCACCAAAGAGACGGAGATGAACTGAGAGCCACTGAAAAAGGCCAAGACTTAGCAAAAATGACTCCAATTTAAATCCTAAAATAAGGGAAGCCATGCAAAACAAGAGATAGGAGAAGATGTCTAAGAAATGAAAGGGAAAAAAAAAACATGGAAAAATGACCAAAGCAATCGAAAACCATAAAAGTGAATGGGGTGGCCAGAAGTGCAGGGAAATGGACGGAAGCTTGCCCAATTAATGCTCATTAAAATCGCAAGATTTCGTTCCCTTTCCTGAAAGGAAAGTCTTCCTTTCAGGAAAGGGAACGAAATCTTGAAATCAGAGAACAAAGTCTAACAAGCCCTCTGGAAAGGAGATATGACCCAAAACAGCGCAAGCGAAAAAAACCGAGAAAATTTGGAAATGGAGTGATTCCCACCAAAGAGACGGAGATGAACTGAAGGCCACTGAAAAAGGCCAAGACTGACCAAAAATGACTCCAATTTAAATCCTAAAAGAAGGGAAGCCATGCAAAACAAGAGATAGGAGAAGATGTCTAAGAAATGAAAGGGAAAAAAAAAACATGGAAAAATGACCAAAGCAAGCAAAAACCATAAAAGTGAATGGGGTGGCCAGAAGTGCAGGGAAATGGACGGAAGCTTGCCCAATTAATGCTCATTAAAATCGCAAGATTTCGTTCCCTTTCCTGAAAGGAAAGTCTTCCTTTCAGGAAAGGGAACGAAATCTTGAAATCAGAGAACAAAGTCTAACAACCCCTCTGGAAAGGAGATATGACCCAAAAGAGCGCAAGCGAAAAAAACCGAGAAAATTTGGAAATGGAGTGATTCCCACCAAAGAGACGGAGATGAACTGAGGGCCACTGAAAAAGGCCAAGACTTAGCAAAAAAGACTCCAATTTAAATCCTAAAATAAGGGAAGCCATGCAAAACAAGAGATAGGAGAAGATGTCTAAGAAATGAAAGGGAAAAAAAACCCCTGCAAAAATGACCAAAGCAAGCGAAAACCATAAAAGTGAATGGGGTGGCCAGAAGTGCAGGGAAATGGACGGAAGCTTGCCCAATTAATGCTCATTAAAATCGCAAGATTTCGTTCCCTTTCCTGAAAGGAAAGTCTTCCTTTCAGGAAAGGGAACGAAATCTTGAAATCAGAGAACAAAGTCTAACAACCCCTCTGGAAAGGAGATATGACCCAAAACAGCGCAAGCGAAAAAAACCGAGAAAATTTGGAAATGGAGTGATTCCCACCAAAGAGACGGAGATGAACTGAGGGCCACTGAAAAAGGCCACGACTGACCAAAAATGACTCCAATTTAAATCCTAAAATAAGGGAAGCCATGCAAAACAAGAGATAGGAGAAGATGTCTAAGAAATGAAAGGGAAAAAAACCCCCTGCAAAATTGACCAAAGCAAGCGAAAACCATAAAAGTGAATGGGGTGGCCAGAAGTGCAGGGAAATGGACGGAACCTTGCCCAATTAATGCTCATTAAAATCGCAAGATTTCGTTCCCTTTCCTGAAAGGAAAGTCTTCCTTTCAGGAAAGGGAACGAAATCTTGAAATCAGAGAACAAAGTCTAACAACCCCTCTGGAAAGGAGATATGACCCAAAACAGCGCAAGCGAAAAAAACAGAGAAAATTTGGAAATGGAGTGATTCCCACCAAAGAGACGGAGATGAACTGAGGGCCACTGAAAAAGGCCAAGACTTAGCAAAAAAGACTCCAATTTAAATCCTAAAATAAGGGAAGCCATGCAAAACAAGAGATAGGAGAAGATGTCTAAGAAATGAAAGGGAAAAAAAAAAACCCTGCAAAAATGACCAAAGCAAGCAAAAACCATAAAAGTGAATGGGGTGGCCAGAAGTGCAGGGAAATGGACGGAAGCTTGCCCAATTAATGCTCATTAAAATCGCAAGATTTCGTTCCCTTTCCTGAAAGGAAAGTCTTCCTTTCAGGAAAGGGAACGAAATCTTGAAATCAGAGAACAAAGTCTAACAACCCTTCTGGAAAGGAGATATGACCCAAAAGAGCGCAAGCGAAAAAAACCGAGAAAATTTGGAAATGGAGTGATTCCCACCAAAGAGACGGAGATGAACTGAGAGCCACTGAAAAAGGCCAAGACTGACCAAAAATGACTCCAATTTAAATCCTAAAATAAGGGAAGCCATGCAAAACAAGAGATAGGAGAAGATGTCTAAGAAATGAAAGGGAAAAAAAAAACCCTGGAAAAATGACCAAAGCAAGCAAAAACCATAAAAGTGAATGGGGTGGCCAGAAGTGCAGGGAAATGGACGGAAGCTTGCCCAATTAATGCTCATTAAAATCGCAAGATTTCGTTCCCTTTCCTGAAAGGAAAGTCTTCCTTTCAGGAAAGGGAACGAAATCTTGAAATCAGAGAACAAAGTCTAACAACCCTTCTGGAAAGGAGATATGACCCAAAAGAGCGCAAGCGAAAAAAACCGAGAAAATTTGGAAATGGAGTGATTCCCACCAAAGAGACGGAGATGAACTGAGGGCCACTGAAAAAGGCCAAGACTTAGCAAAAAAGACTCCAATTTAAATCCTAAAATAAGGGAAGCCATGCAAAACAAGAGATAGGAGAAGATGTCTAAGAAATGAAAGGGAAAAAAAACCCCTGCAAAAATGACCAAAGCAAGCGAAAACCATAAAAGTGAATGGGGTGGCCAGAAGTGCAGGGAAATGGACGGAAGCTTGCCCAATTAATGCTCATTAAAATCGCAAGATTTCGTTCCCTTTCCTGAAAGGAAAGTCTTCCTTTCAGGAAAGGGAACGAAATCTTGAAATCAGAGAACAAAGTCTAACAACCCCTCTGGAAAGGAGATATCACCCAAAACAGCGCAAGCGAAAAAAACCGAGAAAATTTGGAAATGGAGTGATTCCCACCAAAGAGACGGAGATGAACTGAGGGCCACTGAAAAAGGCCACGACTGACCAAAAATGACTCCAATTTAAATCCTAAAATAAGGGAAGCCATGCAAAACAAGAGATAGGAGAAGATGTCTAAGAAATGAAAGGGAAAAAAAAAACATGGAAAAATGACCAAAGCAAGCGAAAACCATAAAAGTGAATGGGGTGGCCAGAAGTGCAGGGAAATGGACGGAAGCTTGCCCAATTAATGCTCATTAAAATCGCAAGATTTCGTTCCCTTTCCTGAAAGGAAAGTCTTCCTTTCAGGAAAGGGAACGAAATCTTGAAATCAGAGAACAAAGTCTAACAACCCCTCTGGAAAGGAGATATGACCCAAAACAGCTCAAGCGAAAAAAACCGAGAAAATTTGGAAATGGAGTGATTCCCACCAAAGAGACGGAGATGAACTGAGGGCCACTGAAAAAGGCCAAGACTTAGCAAAAATGACTCCAATTTAAATCCTAAAATAATAGAAGCCATGCAAAACAAGAGATAGGAGAAGATGTCTAAGAAATGAAAGGGAAAAAAAACCATGGAAAAATGACCAAAGCAAGCGAAAACCATAAAAGTGAATGGGGTGGCCAGAAGTGCAGGGAAATGGACGGAAGCTTGCCCAATTAATGCTCATTAAAATCGCAAGATTTCGTTCCCTTTCCTGAAAGGAAAGTCTTCCTTTCAGGAAAGGGAACGAAATCTTGAAATCAGAGAACAAAGTCTAACAACCCCTCTGGAAAGGAGATATGACCCAAAACAGCGCAAGCGAAAAAAACCGAGAAAATTTGGAAATGGAGTGATTCCCACCAAAGAGACGGAGATGAACTGAGGGCCACTGAAAAAGGCCAAGACTTAGCAAAAAAGACTCCAATTTAAATCCTAAAATAAGGGAAGCCATGCAAAACAAGAGATAGGAGAAGATGTCTAAGAAATGAAAGGGAAAAAAAAAACCCTGCAAAAATGACCAAAGCAAGCAAAAACCATAAAAGTGAATGGGGTGGCCAGAAGTGCAGGGAAATGGACGGAAGCTTGCCCAATTAATGCTCATTAAAATCGCAAGATTTCGTTCCCTTTCCTGAAAGGAAAGTCTTCCTTTCAGGAAAGGGAACGAAATCTTGAAATCAGAGAACAAAGTCTAACAACCCTTCTGGAAAGGAGATATGACCCAAAACAGCTCAAGCGAAAAAAACCGAGAAAATTTGGAAATGGAGTGATTCCCACCAAAGAGACGGAGATGAACTGAGAGCCACTGAAAAAGGCCAAGACTGACCAAAAATGACTCCAATTTAAATCCTAAAATAAGGGAAGCCATGCAAAACAAGAGATAGGAGAAGATGTCTAAGAAATGAAAGGGAGAAAAAAAACATGGAAAAATGACCAAAGCAAGCGAAAACCATAAAAGTGAATGGGGTGGCCAGAAGTGCAGGGAAATGGACGGAAGCTTGCCCAATTAATGCTCATTAAAATCGCAAGATTTCGTTCCCTTTCCTGAAAGGAAAGTCTTCCTTTCAGGAAAGGGAACGAAATCTTGAAATCAGAGAACAAAGTCTAACAACCCTTCTGGAAAGGAGATATGACCCAAAAGAGCGCAAGCGAAAAAAACCGAGAAAATTTGGAAATGGAGTGATTCCCACCAAAGAGACGGAGATGAACTGAAGGCCACTGAAAAAGGCCAAGACTTAGCAAAAAAGACTCCAATTTAAATCCTAAAATAAAGGGAAGCCATGCAAAACAAGAGATAGGAGAAGATGTCTAAGAAATGAAAGGGAAAAAAAACCCCTGGAAAAATGACCAAAGCAAGCGAAAACCATAAAAGTGAATGGGGTGGCCAGAAGTGCAGGGAAATGGACGGAAGCTTGCCCAATTAATGCTCATTAAAATCGCAAGATTTCGTTCCCTTTCCTGAAAGGAAAGTCTTCCTTTCAGGAAAGGGAACGAAATCTTGAAATCAGAGAACAAAGTCTAACAACCCCTCTGGAAAGGAGATATGACCCAAAACAGCGCAAGCGAAAAAAACCGAGAAAATTTGGAAATGGAGTGATTCCCACCAAAGAGACGGAGATGAACTGAAGGCCACTGAAAAAGGCCAAGACTGACCAAAAATGACTCCAATTTAAATCCTAAAATAAGGGAAGCCATGCAAAACAAGAGATAGGAGAAGATGTCTAAGAAATGAAAGGGAAAAAAACCCCCTGCAAAATTGACCAAAGCAAGCGAAAACCATAAAAGTGAATGGGGTGGCCAGAAGTGCAGGGAAATGGACGGAAGCTTGCCCAATTAATGCTCATTAAAATCGCAAGATTTCGTTCCCTTTCCTGAAAGGAAAGTCTTCCTTTCAGGAAAGGGAACGAAATCTTGAAATCAGAGAACAAAGTCTAACAACCCCTCTGGAAAGGAGATATGACCCAAAACAGCTCAAGCGAAAAAAACCGAGAAAATTTGGAAATGGAGTGATTCCCACCAAAGAGACGGAGATGAACTGAGGGCCACTGAAAAAGGCCAAGACTGACCAAAAATGACTCCAATTTAAATCCTAAAATAATAGAAGCCATGCAAAACAAGAGATAGGAGAAGATGTCTAAGAAATGAAAGGGAAAAAAAACCATGGAAAAATGACCAAAGCAAGCGAAAACCATAAAAGTGAATGGGGTGGCCAGAAGTGCAGGGAAATGGACGGAAGCTTGCCCAATTAATGCTCATTAAAATCGCAAGATTTCGTTCCCTTTCCTGAAAGGAAAGTCTTCCTTTCAGGAAAGGGAACGAAATCTTGAAATCAGAGAACAAAGTCTAACAACCCCTCTGGAAAGGAGATATGACCCAAAACAGCGCAAGCGAAAAAAACCGAGAAAATTTGGAAATGGAGTGATTCCCACCAAAGAGACGGAGATGAACTGAGGGCCACTGAAAAAGGCCAAGACTTAGCAAAAAAGACTCCAATTTAAATCCTAAAATAAGGGAAGCCATGCAAAACAAGAGATAGGAGAAGATGTCTAAGAAATGAAAGGGAAAAAAAAAACCCTGCAAAAATGACCAAAGCAAGCAAAAACCATAAAAGTGAATGGGGTGGCCAGAAGTGCAGGGAAATGGACGGAAGCTTGCCCAATTAATGCTCATTAAAATCGCAAGATTTCGTTCCCTTTTCCTGAAAGGAAAGTCTTCCTTTCAGGAAAGGGAACGAAATCTTGAAATCAGAGAACAAAGTCTAACAACCCCTCTGGAAAGGAGATATGACCCAAAACAGCGCAAGCGAAAAAAACCGAGAAAATTTGGAAATGGAGTGATTCCCACCAAAGAGACGGAGATGAACTGAGGGCCACTGAAAAAGGCCAAGACTTAGCAAAAATGACTCCAATTTAAATCCTAAAATAAGGGAAGCCATGCAAAACAAGAGATAGGAGAAGATGTCTAAGAAATGAAAGGGAAAAAAAAAACATGGAAAAATGACCAAAGCAAGCGAAAACCATAAAAGTGAATGGGGTGGCCAGAAGTGCAGGGAAATGGACGGAAGCTTGCCCAATTAATGCTCATTAAAATCGCAAGATTTCGTTCCCTTTCCTGAAAGGAAAGTCTTCCTTTCAGGAAAGGGAACGAAATCTTGAAATCAGAGAACAAAGTCTAACAACCCCTCTGGAAAGGAGATATGACCCAAAACAGCGCAAGCGAAAAAAACCGAGAAAATTTGGAAATGGAGTGATTCCCACCAAAGAGACGGAGATGAACTGAAGGCCACTGAAAAAGGCCAAGACTGACCAAAAATGACTCCAATTTAAATCCTAAAATAAGGGAAGCCATGCAAAACAAGAGATAGGAGAAGATGTCTAAGAAATGAAAGGGAAAAAAAAACCCTGCAAAATTGACCAAAGCAAGCAAAAACCATAAAAGTGAATGGGGTGGCCAGAAGTGCAGGGAAATGGACGGAAGCTTGCCCAATTAATGCTCATTAAAATCGCAAGATTTCGTTCCCTTTCCTGAAAGGAAAGTCTTCCTTTCAGGAAAGGGAACGAAATCTTGAAATCAGAGAACAAAGTCTAACAACCCTTCTGGAAAGGAGATATGACCCAAAAGAGCGCAAGCGAAAAAAACCGAGAAAATTTGGAAATGGAGTGATTCCCACCAAAGAGACGGAGATGAACTGAGAGCCACTGAAAAAGGCCAAGACTGACCAAAAATGACTCCAATTTAAATCCTAAAATAAGGGAAGCCATGCAAAACAAGAGATAGGAGAAGATGTCTAAGAAATGAAAGGGAAAAAAAAAACCCTGGAAAAATGACCAAAGCAAGCAAAAACCATAAAAGTGAATGGGGTGGCCAGAAGTGCAGGGAAATGGACGGAAGCTTGCCCAATTAATGCTCATTAAAATCGCAAGATTTCGTTCCCTTTCCTGAAAGGAAAGTCTTCCTTTCAGGAAAGGGAACGAAATCTTGAAATCAGAGAACAAAGTCTAACAACCCTTCTGGAAAGGAGATATGACCCAAAAGAGCGCAAGCGAAAAAAACCGAGAAAATTTGGAAATGGAGTGATTCCCACCAAAGAGACGGAGATGAACTGAGGGCCACTGAAAAAGGCCAAGACTTAGCAAAAAAGACTCCAATTTAAATCCTAAAATAAGGGAAGCCATGCAAAACAAGAGATAGGAGAAGATGTCTAAGAAATGAAAGGGAAAAAAAACCCCTGCAAAAATGACCAAAGCAAGCGAAAACCATAAAAGTGAATGGGGTGGCCAGAAGTGCAGGGAAATGGACGGAAGCTTGCCCAATTAATGCTCATTAAAATCGCAAGATTTCGTTCCCTTTCCTGAAAGGAAAGTCTTCCTTTCAGGAAAGGGAACGAAATCTTGAAATCAGAGAACAAAGTCTAACAACCCCTCTGGAAAGGAGATATCACCCAAAACAGCGCAAGCGAAAAAAACCGAGAAAATTTGGAAATGGAGTGATTCCCACCAAAGAGACGGAGATGAACTGAGGGCCACTGAAAAAGGCCACGACTGACCAAAAATGACTCCAATTTAAATCCTAAAATAAGGGAAGCCATGCAAAACAAGAGATAGGAGAAGATGTCTAAGAAATGAAAGGGAAAAAAAAAACATGGAAAAATGACCAAAGCAAGCGAAAACCATAAAAGTGAATGGGGTGGCCAGAAGTGCAGGGAAATGGACGGAAGCTTGCCCAATTAATGCTCATTAAAATCGCAAGATTTCGTTCCCTTTCCTGAAAGGAAAGTCTTCCTTTCAGGAAAGGGAACGAAATCTTGAAATCAGAGAACAAAGTCTAACAACCCCTCTGGAAAGGAGATATGACCCAAAACAGCTCAAGCGAAAAAAACCGAGAAAATTTGGAAATGGAGTGATTCCCACCAAAGAGACGGAGATGAACTGAGGGCCACTGAAAAAGGCCAAGACTTAGCAAAAATGACTCCAATTTAAATCCTAAAATAATAGAAGCCATGCAAAACAAGAGATAGGAGAAGATGTCTAAGAAATGAAAGGGAAAAAAAACCATGGAAAAATGACCAAAGCAAGCGAAAACCATAAAAGTGAATGGGGTGGCCAGAAGTGCAGGGAAATGGACGGAAGCTTGCCCAATTAATGCTCATTAAAATCGCAAGATTTCGTTCCCTTTCCTGAAAGGAAAGTCTTCCTTTCAGGAAAGGGAACGAAATCTTGAAATCAGAGAACAAAGTCTAACAACCCCTCTGGAAAGGAGATATGACCCAAAACAGCTCAAGCGAAAAAAACCGAGAAAATTTGGAAATGGAGTGATTCCCACCAAAGAGACGGAGATGAACTGAGGGCCACTGAAAAAGGCCAAGACTTAGCAAAAATGACTCCAATTTAAATCCTAAAATAATAGAAGCCATGCAAAACAAGAGATAGGAGAAGATGTCTAAGAAATGAAAGGGAAAAAAAACCATGGAAAAATGACCAAAGCAAGCGAAAACCATAAAAGTGAATGGGGTGGCCAGAAGTGCAGGGAAATGGACGGAAGCTTGCCCAATTAATGCTCATTAAAATCGCAAGATTTCGTTCCCTTTCCTGAAAGGAAAGTCTTCCTTTCAGGAAAGGGAACGAAATCTTGAAATCAGAGAACAAAGTCTAACAACCCCTCTGGAAAGGAGATATGACCCAAAACAGCGCAAGCGAAAAAAACCGAGAAAATTTGGAAATGGAGTGATTCCCACCAAAGAGACGGAGATGAACTGAGGGCCACTGAAAAAGGCCAAGACTTAGCAAAAAAGACTCCAATTTAAATCCTAAAATAAGGGAAGCCATGCAAAACAAGAGATAGGAGAAGATGTCTAAGAAATGAAAGGGAAAAAAAAAACCCTGCAAAAATGACCAAAGCAAGCAAAAACCATAAAAGTGAATGGGGTGGCCAGAAGTGCAGGGAAATGGACGGAAGCTTGCCCAATTAATGCTCATTAAAATCGCAAGATTTCGTTCCCTTTCCTGAAAGGAAAGTCTTCCTTTCAGGAAAGGGAACGAAATCTTGAAATCAGAGAACAAAGTCTAACAACCCTTCTGGAAAGGAGATATGACCCAAAGGAGCGCAAGCGAAAAAAACCGAGAAAATTTGGAAATGGAGTGATTCCCACCAAAGAGACGGAGATGAACTGAGAGCCACTGAAAAAGGCCAAGACTGACCAAAAATGACTCCAATTTAAATCCTAAAATAAGGGAAGCCATGCAAAACAAGAGATAGGAGAAGATGTCTAAGAAATGAAAGGGAAAAAAAAAACATGGAAAAATGACCAAAGCAAGCGAAAACCATAAAAGTGAATGGGGTGGCCAGAAGTGCAGGGAAATGGACGGAAGCTTGCCCAATTAATGCTCATTAAAATCGCAAGATTTCGTTCCCTTTCCTGAAAGGAAAGTCTTCCTTTCAAGAAAGGGAACGAAATCTTGAAATCAGAGAACAAAGTCTAACAACCCCTCTGGAAAGGAGATATGACCCAAAAGAGCGCAAGCGAAAAAAACCGAGAAAATTTGGAAATGGAGTGATTCCCACCAAAGAGACGGAGATGAACTGAAGGCCACTGAAAAAGGCCAAGACTTAGCAAAAAAGACTCCAATTTAAATCCTAAAATAAAGGGAAGCCATGCAAAACAAGAGATAGGAGAAGATGTCTAAGAAATGAAAGGGAAAAAAAACCCCTGGAAAAATGACCAAAGCAAGCGAAAACCATAAAAGTGAATGGGGTGGCCAGAAGTGCAGGGAAATGGACGGAAGCTTGCCCAATTAATGCTCATTAAAATCGCAAGATTTCGTTCCCTTTCCTGAAAGGAAAGTCTTCCTTTCAGGAAAGGGAACGAAATCTTGAAATCAGAGAACAAAGTCTAACAACCCCTCTGGAAAGGAGATATGACCCAAAACAGCGCAAGCGAAAAAAACCGAGAAAATTTGGAAATGGAGTGATTCCCACCAAAGAGACGGAGATGAACTGAAGGCCACTGAAAAAGGCCAAGACTGACCAAAAATGACTCCAATTTAAATCCTAAAATAAGGGAAGCCATGCAAAACAAGAGATAGGAGAAGATGTCTAAGAAATGAAAGGGAAAAAAACCCCCTGCAAAATTGACCAAAGCAAGCGAAAACCATAAAAGTGAATGGGGTGGCCAGAAGTGCAGGGAAATGGACGGAAGCTTGCCCAATTAATGCTCATTAAAATCGCAAGATTTCGTTCCCTTTCCTGAAAGGAAAGTCTTCCTTTCAGGAAAGGGAACGAAATCTTGAAATCAGAGAACAAAGTCTAACAAGCCCTCTGGAAAGGAGATATGACCCAAAACAGCGCAAGCGAAAAAAACCGAAAAAATTTGGAAATGGAGTGATTCCCACCAAAGAGACGGAGATGAACTGAGGGCCACTGAAAAAGGCCAAGACTGACCAAAAATGACTCCAATTTAAATCCTAAAATAAGGGAAGCCATGCAAAACAAGAGATAGGAGAAGATGTCTAAGAAATGAAAGGGAAAAAAAAACCCCTGCAAAATTGACCAAAGCAAGCGAAAACCATAAAAGTGAATGGGGTGGCCAGAAGTGCAGGGAAATGGACATAAGCTTGCCCAATTAATGCTCATTAAAATCGCAAGATTTCGTTCCCTTTCCTGAAAGGAAAGTCTTCCTTTCAGGAAAGGGAAAGAAATCTTGAAATCAGAGAACAAAGTCTAACAAGCCCTCTGGAAAGGAGATATGACCCAAAACAGCGCAAGCAAAAAAAACCGAGAAAATTTGGAAATGGAGTGATTCCCACAAAGAGACGGAGATGAACTGAGGGCCACTGAAAAAGGCCAAGACTTAGCAAAAAAGACTCCAATTTAAATCCTAAAAGAAGGGAAGCCATGCAAAACAAGAGATAGGAGAAGATGTCTAAGAAATGAAAGGGAAAAAAAAAACATGGAAAAATGACCAAAGCAAGCGAAAACCATAAAAGTGAATGGGGTGGCCAGAAGTGCAGGGAAATGGACGGAAGCTTGCCCAATTAATGCTCATTAAAATCGCAAGATTTCGTTCCCTTTCCTGAAAGGAAAGTCTTCCTTTCAGGAAAGGGAACGAAATCTTGAAATCAGAGAACAAAGTCTAACAACCCCTCTGGAAAGGAGATATGACCCAAAACAGCGCAAGCGAAAAAAACCGAGAAAATTTGGAAATGGAGTGATTCCCACCAAAGAGACGGAGATGAACTGAGGGCCACTGAAAAAGGCCAAGACTGACCAAAAATGACTCCAATTTAAATCCTAAAAGAAGGGAAGCCATGCAAAACAAGAGATAGGAGAAGATGTCTAAGAAATGAAAGGGAAAAAATCCCCCTGCAAAAATGACAAAAGCAAGCGAAAACCATAAAAGTGAATGGGGTGGCCAGAAGTGCAGGGAAATGGACGGAAGCTTGCCCAATTAATGCTCATTAAAATCGCAAGATTTCGTTCCCTTTCCTGAAAGGAAAGTCTTCCTTTCAGGAAAGGGAACGAAATCTTGAAATCAGAGAACAAAGTCTAACAACCCCTCTGGAAAGGAGATATCACCCAAAACAGCGCAAGCGAAAAAAACCGAGAAAATTTGGAAATGGAGTGATTCCCACCAAAGAGACGGAGATGAACTGAGGGCCACTGAAAAAGGCCAAGACTTAGCAAAAAAGACTCCAATTTAAATCCTAAAATAAAGGGAAGCCATGCAAAACAAGAGATAGGAGAAGATGTCTAAGAAATGAAAGGGAAAAAAAACCCCTGCAAAAATGACCAAAGCAAGCGAAAACCATAAAAGTGAATGGGGTGGCCAGAAGTGCAGGGAAATGGACGGAAGCTTGCCCAATTAATGCTCATTAAAATCGCAAGATTTCGTTCCCTTTCCTGAAAGGAAAGTCTTCCTTTCAGGAAAGGGAACGAAATCTTGAAATCAGAGAACAAAGTCTAACAACCCCTCTGGAAAGGAGATATGACCCAAAACAGCGCAAGCGAAAAAAACCGAGAAAATTTGGAAATGGAGTGATTCCCACCAAAGAGACGGAGATGAACTGAGGGCCACTGAAAAAGGCCATGACTTACCAAAAGTGACTCCAATTGAAATCCTGGAATCAGGGAAGCGATGCAAAACATGAGATAGGAGAGGATGTCTCAGAAGTGAAATGTAGAAAAAAAACATGGAAAAATGACAATAGCAAGCGAAAACCATAAAAGTGAATGGGGTGGCCAGAAGTGCAGGGAAATGGATGGAAGCTTGCCCAATTAATGCTCATTAAAATCGCAAGATTTCGTTCCCTTTCCTGAAAGGAAAGTCTTCCTTTCAGGAAAGGGAACGAAATCTTGAAATCAGAGAACAAAGTCTAACAAGCCCTCTGGAAAGGAGATATGACCCAAAACAGCGCAAGCGAAAAAAACCTAAAAAATTTGGAAATGGAGTGATTCCCACCAAAGAGACGGAGATGAACTGAGGGCCACTGAAAAAGGCCAAGACTGACCAAAAATGACTCCAATTTAAATCCTAAAATAAAGGAAGCCATGCAAAACAAGAGATAGGAGAAGATGTCTAAGAAATGAAAGGGAAAAAAAAACCCTGCAAAATTGACCAAAGCAAGCGAAAACCATAAAAGTGAATGGGGTGGCCAGAAGTGCAGGGAAATGGATGGAAGCTTGCCCAATTAATGCTCATTAAAATCGCAAGATTTCGTTCCCTTTCCTGAAAGGAAAGTCTTCCTTTCAGGAAAGGGAACGAAATCTTGAAATCAGAGAACAAAGTCTAACAAGCCCTCTGGAAAGGAGATATGACCCAAAACAGCGCAAGCGAAAAAAACCAAGAAAATTTGGAAATGGAGTGATTCCCACCAAAGAGACGGAGATGAACTGAGGGCCACTGAAAAAGGCCAAGACTTAGCAAAAAAGACTCCAATTTAAATCCTAAAAGAAGGGAAGCCATGCAAAACAAGAGATAGGAGAAGATGTCTAAGAAATGAAAGGGAAAAAAAACCCCTGGAAAAATGACCAAAGCAAGCGAAAACCATAAAAGTGAATGGGGTGGCCAGAAGTGCAGGGAAATGGACGGAAGCTTGCCCAATTAATGCTCATTAAAATCGCAAGATTTCGTTCCCTTTCCTGAAAGGAAAGTCTTCCTTTCAGGAAAGGGAACGAAATCTTGAAATCAGAGAACAAAGTCTAACAACCCCTCTGGAAAGGAGATATGACCCAAAACAGCGCAAGTGAAAAAAACCGAGAAAATTTGGAAATGGAGTGATTCCCACCAAAGAGACGGAGATGAACTGAGGGCCAATGAAAAAGGCCAAGACCGACCAAAAATAACTCCAATTTAAATCCTAAAAGAAGGGAAGCCATGCAAAACAAGAGATAGGAGAAGATGTCTAAGAAATGAAAGGGAAAAAAACCCCCTGCAAAAATGACAAAAGCAAGTGAAAACCATAAAAGTGAATGGGGTGGCCAGAAGTGCAGGGAAATGGACAGAAGCTTGCCCAATTAATGCTCATTAAAATCGCAAGATTTCGTTCCCTTTCCTGAAAGGAAAGTCTTCCTTTCAGGAAAGGGAACGAAATCTTGAAATCAGAGAACAAAGTCTAACAACCCCTCTGGAAAGGAGATATCACCCAAAACAGCGCAAGCGAAAAAAAACCGAGAAAATTTTGAAATGGAGTGATTCCCACCAAAGAGACGGAGATGAACTGAGGGCCACTGAAAAAGGCCAAGACTTAGCAAAAAAGACTCCAATTTAAATCCTAAAATAAAGGGAAGCCATGCAAAACAAGAGATAGGAGAAGATGTCTAAGAAATGAAAGGGAAAAAAAAACCCTGCAAAAATGACCAAAGCAAGCGAAAACCATAAAAGTGAATGGGGTGGCCAGAAGTGCAGGGAAATGGACGGAAGCTTGCCCAATTAATGCTCATTAAAATCGCAAGATTTCGTTCCCTTTCCTGAAAGGAAAGTCTTCCTTTCAGGAAAGGGAACGAAATCTTGAAATCAGAGAACAAAGTCTAACAACCCCTCTGGAAAGGAGATATGACCCAAAACAGCGCAAGCGAAAAAAACCGAGAAAATTTGGAAATGGAGTGATTCCCACCAAAGAGACGGAGATGAACTGAGGGCCACTAAAAAAGGCCACGACTGACCAAAAATGACTCCAATTTAAATCCTAAAATAAGGGAAGCCATGCAAAACAAGAGATAGGAGAAGATGTCTAAGAAATGAAAGGGAAAAAAAAAACATGGAAAAATGACCAAAGCAAGCGAAAACCATAAAAGTGAATGGGGTGGCCAGAAGTGCAGGGAAATGGACGGAAGCTTGCCCAATTAATGCTCATTAAAATCGCAAGATTTCGTTCCCTTTCCTGAAAGGAAAGTCTTCCTTTCAGGAAAGGGAACGAAATCTTGAAATCAGAGAACAAAGTCTAACAAGCCCTCTGGAAAGGAGATATGACCCAAAACAGCGCAAGCGAAAAAAACCGAGAAAATTTGGAAATGGAGTGATTCCCACCAAAGAGACGGAGATGAACTGAGGGCCACTGAAAAAGGCCAAGACTTAGCAAAAATGACTCCAATTTAAATCCTAAAATAAGGGAAGCCATGCAAAACAAGAGATAGGAGAAGATGTCTAAGAAATGAAAGGGAAAAAAAAACCATGAAAAAATGACCAAAGCAAGCGAAAACCATAAAAGTGAATGGGGTGGCCAGAAGTGCAGGGAAATGGACGGAAGCTTGCCCAATTAATGCTCATTAAAATCGCAAGATTTCGTTCCCTTTCCTGAAAGGAAAGTCTTCCTTTCAGGAAAGGGAACGAAATCTTGAAATCAGAGAACAAAGTCTAACAACCCCTCTGGAAAGGAGATATGACCCAAAAGAGCGCAAGCGAAAAAAACCGAGAAAATTTGGAAATGGAGTGATTCCCACCAAAGAGACGGAGATGAACTGAGGGCCACTGAAAAAGGCCAAGACTGACCAAAAAAGACTCCAATTTAAATCCTAAAAGAAGGGAAGCCATGCAAAACAAGAGATAGGAGAAGATGTCTAAGAAATGAAAGGGAAAAAAAAACCATGGAAAAATGACCAAAGCAAGCGAAAACCATAAAAGTGAATGGGGTGGCCAGAAGTGCAGGGAAATGGACGGAAGCTTGCCCAATTAATGCTCATTAAAATCGCAAGATTTCGTTCCCTTTCCTGAAAGGAAAGTCTTCCTTTCAGGAAAGGGAACGAAATCTTGAAATCAGAGAACAAAGTCTAACAACCCTTCTGGAAAGGAGATATGACCCAAAAGAGCGCAAGCGAAAAAAACCGAGAAAATTTGGAAATGGAGTGATTCCCACCAAAGAGACGGAGATGAACTGAGAGCCACTGAAAAAGGCCAAGACTGACCAAAAAAGACTCCAATTTAAATCCTAAAAGAAGGGAAGCCATGCAAAACAAGAGATAGGAGAAGATGTCTAAGAAATGAAAGGGAAAAAAAAAATATGGAAAAATGACCAAAGCAAGCAAAAACCATAAAAGTGAATGGGGTGGCCAGAAGTGCAGGGAAATGGACGGAAGCTTGCCCAATTAATGCTCATTAAAATCGCAAGATTTCGTTCCCTTTCCTGAAAGGAAAGTCTTCCTTTCAGGAAAGGGAACGAAATCTTGAAATCAGAGAACAAAGTCTAACAAGCCCTCTGGAAAGGAGATATGACCCAAAACAGCGCAAGCGAAAAAAACCGAGAAAATTTGGAAATGGAGTGATTCCCACCAAAGAGACGGAGATGAACTGAGGGCCACTGAAAAAGGCCAAGACTTAGCAAAAAAGACTCCAATTTAAATCCTAAAAGAAGGGAACCCATGCAAAACAAGAGATAGGAGAAGATGTCTAAGAAATGAAAGGGAAAAAAAAACCCTGCAAAATTGACCAAAGCAAGCGAAAACCATAAAAGTGAATGGGGTGGCCAGAAGTGCAGGGAAATGGACGGAAGCTTGCCCAATTAATGCTCATTAAAATCGCAAGATTTCGTTCCCTTTCCTGAAAGGAAAGTCTTCCTTTCAGGAAAGGGAACGAAATCTTGAAATCAGAGAACAAAGTCTAACAACCCCTCTGGAAAGGAGATATGACCCAAAACAGCGCAAGCGAAAAAAACCGAGAAAATTTGGAAATGGAGTGATTCCCACCAAAGAGACGGAGATGAACTGAGGGCCACTGAAAAAGGCCAAGACTTAGCAAAAAAGACTCCAATTAAATCCTAAAAGAAGGGAAGCCATGCAAAACAAGAGATAGGAGAAGATGTCTAAGAAATGAAAAGGAAAAAAAACCCCTGGAAAAATGACCAAAGCAAGCGAAAACCATAAAAGTGAATGGGGTGGCCAGAAGTGCAGGGAAATGGATGGAAGCTTGCCCAATTAATGCTCATTAAAATCGCAAGATTTCGTTCCCTTTCCTGAAAGGAAAGTCTTCCTTTCAGGAAAGGGAACGAAATCTTGAAATCAGACAACAAAGTCTAACAAGCCCTCTGGAAAGGAGATATGACCCAAAACAGCGCAAGCGAAAAAAACCGAGAAAATTTGGAAATGGAGTGATTCCCACCAAAGAGACGGAGATGAACTGAGGGCCACTGAAAAAGGCCAAGACTGACCAAAAATGACTCCAATTTAAATCCTAAAAGAAGGGAAGCCATGCAAAACAAGAGATAGGAGAAGATGTCTAAGAAATGAAAGGGAAAAAAAAAACATTGAAAAATAATCAAAGCAAGCGAAAACCATAAAAGTGAATGGGGTGGCCAGAAGTGCAGGGAAATGGACGGAAGCTTGCCCAATTAATGCTCATTAAAATCGCAAGATTTCGTTCCCTTTCCTGAAAGGAAAGTCTTCCTTTCAGGAAAGGGAACGAAATCTTGAAATCAGAGAACAAAGTCTAACAAGCCCTCTGGAAAGGAGATATGACCCAAAACAGCGCAAGCGAAAAAAACCGAAAAAATTTGGAAATGGAGTGATTCCCACCAAAGAGACGGAGATGAACTGAGGGCCACTGAAAAAGGCCAAGACTGACCAAAAATGACTCCAATTTAAATCCTAAAATAAGGGAAGCCATGCAAAACAAGAGATAGGAGAAGATGTCTAAGAAATGAAAGGGAAAAAAAAACCCTGCAAAATTGACCAAAGCAAGCGAAAACCATAAAAGTGAATGGGGTGGCCAGAAGTGCAGGGAAATGGACGGAAGCTTGCCCAATTAATGCTCATTAAAATCGCAAGATTTCGTTCCCTTTCCTGAAAGGAAAGTCTTCCTTTCAGGAAAGGGAACGAAATCTTGAAATCAGAGAACAAAGTCTAACAAGCCCTCTGGAAAGGAGATATCACCCAAAACAGCGCAAGCGAAAAAAACCGAGAAAATTTGGAAATGGAGTGATTCCCACCAAAGAGACGGAGATGAACTGAGGGCCACTGAAAAAGGCCAAGACTTAGCAAAAAAGACTCCAATTTAAATCCTAAAATAAAGGGAAGCCATGCAAAACAAGAGATAGGAGAAGATGTCTAAGAAATGAAAGGGAAAAAAAACCCCTGGAAAAATGACCAAAGCAAGCGAAAACCATAAAAGTGAATGGGGTGGCCAGAAGTGCAGGGAAATGGACGGAAGCTTGCCCAATTAATGCTCATTAAAATCGCAAGATTTCGTTCCCTTTCCTGAAAGGAAAGTCTTCCTTTCAGGAAAGGGAACGAAATCTTGAAATCAGAGAACAAAGTCTAACAACCCCTCTGGAAAGGAGATATGACCCAAAACAGCGCAAGCGAAAAAAACCTAAAAAATTTGGAAATGGAGTGATTCCCACCAAAGAGACGGAGATGAACTGAGGGCCACTGAAAAAGGCCAAGACTGACCAAAAATGACTCCAATTTAAATCCTAAAATAAAGGAAGCCATGCAAAACAAGAGATAGGAGAAGATGTCTAAGAAATGAAAGGGATAAAAAACCCTGCAAAATTGACCAAAGCAAGCGAAAACCATAAAAGTGAATGGGGTGGCCAGAAGTGCAGGGAAATGGACAGAAGCTTGCCCAATTAATGCTCATTAAAATCGCAAGATTTCGTTCCCTTTCCTGAAAGGAAAGTCTTCCTTTCAGGAAAGGGAACGAAATCTTGAAATCAGAGAACAAAGTCTAACAACCCCTCTGGAAAGGAGATATGACCCAAAACAGCGCAAGCGAAAAAAACCGAGAAAATTTGGAAATGGAGTGATTCCCACCAAAGAGACGGAGATGAACTGAGGGCCACTGAAAAAGGCCAAGACTTAGCAAAAAAGACTCCAATTTAAATCCTAAAATAAGGGAAGCCATGCAAAACAAGAGATAGGAGAAGATGTCTAAGAAATGAAAGGGAAAAAAAAACCATGGAAAAATGACCAAAGCAAGCGAAAACCATAAAAGTGAATGGGGTGGCCAGAAGTGCAGGGAAATGGACGGAAGCTTGCCCAATTAATGCTCATTAAAATCGCAAGATTTCGTTCCCTTTCCTGAAAGGAAAGTCTTCCTTTCAGGAAAGGGAACGAAATCTTGAAATCAGAGAACAAAGTCTAACAACCCCTCTGGAAAGGAGATATGACCCAAAACAGCGCAAGCGAAAAAAACCGAGAAAATTTGGAAATGGAGTGATTCCCACCAAAGAGACGGAGATGAACTGAGGGCCACTGAAAAAGGCCAAGACTTAGCAAAAATGACTCCAATTTAAATCCTAAAATAAGGGAAGCCATGCAAAACAAGAGATAGGAGAAGATGTCTAAGAAATGAAAGGGAAAAAAAAACCATGAAAAAATGACCAAAGCAAGCGAAAACCATAAAAGTGAATGGGGTGGCCAGAAGTGCAGGGAAATGGACGGAAGCTTGCCCAATTAATGCTCATTAAAATCGCAAGATTTCGTTCCCTTTCCTGAAAGGAAAGTCTTCCTTTCAGGAAAGGGAACGAAATCTTGAAATCAGAGAACAAAGTCTAACAACCCCTCTGGAAAGGAGATATGACCCAAAAGAGCGCAAGCGAAAAAAACCGAGAAAATTTGGAAATGGAGTGATTCCCACCAAAGAGACGGAGATGAACTGAGGGCCACTGAAAAAGGCCAAGACTGACCAAAAAAGACTCCAATTTAAATCCTAAAAGAAGGGAAGCCATGCAAAACAAGAGATAGGAGAAGATGTCTAAGAAATGAAAGGGAAAAAAAAAACATGGAAAAATGACCAAAGCAAGCGAAAACCATAAAAGTGAATGGGGTGGCCAGAAGTGCAGGGAAATGGACGGAAGCTTGCCCAATTAATGCTCATTAAAATCGCAAGATTTCGTTCCCTTTCCTGAAAGGAAAGTCTTCCTTTCAGGAAAGGGAACGAAATCTTGAAATCAGAGAACAAAGTCTAACAAGCCCTCTGGAAAGGAGATATGACCCAAAACAGCGCAAGCGAAAAAAACCGAGAAAATTTGGAAATGGAGTGATTCCCACCAAAGAGACGGAGATGAACTGAGGGCCACTGAAAAAGGCCAAGACTTAGCAAAAAAGACTCCAATTTAAATCCTAAAAGAAGGGAACCCATGCAAAACAAGAGATAGGAGAAGATGTCTAAGAAATGAAAGGGAAAAAAAAACCCTGCAAAATTGACCAAAGCAAGCGAAAACCATAAAAGTGAATGGGGTGGCCAGAAGTGCAGGGAAATGGACGGAAGCTTGCCCAATTAATGCTCATTAAAATCGCAAGATTTCGTTCCCTTTCCTGAAAGGAAAGTCTTCCTTTCAGGAAAGGGAACGAAATCTTGAAATCAGAGAACAAAGTCTAACAACCCCTCTGGAAAGGAGATATGACCCAAAACAGCGCAAGCGAAAAAAACCGAGAAAATTTGGAAATGGAGTGATTCCCACCAAAGAGACGGAGATGAACTGAGGGCCACTGAAAAAGGCCAAGACTTAGCAAAAAAGACTCCAATTAAATCCTAAAAGAAGGGAAGCCATGCAAAACAAGAGATAGGAGAAGATGTCTAAGAAATGAAAAGGAAAAAAAACCCCTGGAAAAATGACCAAAGCAAGCGAAAACCATAAAATTGAATGGGGTGGCCAGAAGTGCAGGGAAATGGATGGAAGCTTGCCCAATTAATGCTCATTAAAATCGCAAGATTTCGTTCCCTTTCCTGAAAGGAAAGTCTTCCTTTCAGGAAAGGGAACGAAATCTTGAAATCAGACAACAAAGTCTAACAAGCCCTCTGGAAAGGAGATATCACCCAAAACAGCGCAAGCGAAAAAAACCGAGAAAATTTGGAAATGGAGTGATTCCCACCAAAGAGACGGAGATGAACTGAGGGCCACTGAAAAAGGCCAAGACTGACCAAAAATGACTCCAATTTAAATCCTAAAAGAAGGGAAGCCATGCAAAACAAGAGATAGGAGAAGATGTCTAAGAAATGAAAGGGAAAAAAAAAACATTGAAAAATAATCAAAGCAAGCGAAAACCATAAAAGTGAATGGGGTGGCCAGAAGTGCAGGGAAATGGACGGAAGCTTGCCCAATTAATGCTCATTAAAATCGCAAGATTTCGTTCCCTTTCCTGAAAGGAAAGTCTTCCTTTCAGGAAAGGGAACGAAATCTTGAAATCAGAGAACAAAGTCTAACAAGCCCTCTGGAAAGGAGATATGACCCAAAACAGCGCAAGCGAAAAAAACCGAAAAAATTTGGAAATGGAGTGATTCCCACCAAAGAGACGGAGATGAACTGAGGGCCACTGAAAAAGGCCAAGACTGACCAAAAATGACTCCAATTTAAATCCTAAAATAAGGGAAGCCATGCAAAACAAGAGATAGGAGAAGATGTCTAAGAAATGAAAGGGAAAAAAAAACCCTGCAAAATTGACCAAAGCAAGCGAAAACCATAAAAGTGAATGGGGTGGCCAGAAGTGCAGGGAAATGGACGGAAGCTTGCCCAATTAATGCTCATTAAAATCGCAAGATTTCGTTCCCTTTCCTGAAAGGAAAGTCTTCCTTTCAGGAAAGGGAACGAAATCTTGAAATCAGAGAACAAAGTCTAACAAGCCCTCTGGAAAGGAGATATCACCCAAAACAGCGCAAGCGAAAAAAACCGAGAAAATTTGGAAATGGAGTGATTCCCACCAAAGAGACGGAGATGAACTGAGGGCCACTGAAAAAGGCCAAGACTTAGCAAAAAAGACTCCAATTTAAATCCTAAAATAAAGGGAAGCCATGCAAAACAAGAGATAGGAGAAGATGTCTAAGAAATGAAAGGGAAAAAAAACCCCTGGAAAAATGACCAAAGCAAGCGAAAACCATAAAAGTGAATGGGGTGGCCAGAAGTGCAGGGAAATGGACGGAAGCTTGCCCAATTAATGCTCATTAAAATCGCAAGATTTCGTTCCCTTTCCTGAAAGGAAAGTCTTCCTTTCAGGAAAGGGAACGAAATCTTGAAATCAGAGAACAAAGTCTAACAACCCCTCTGGAAAGGAGATATGACCCAAAACAGCGCAAGCGAAAAAAACCTAAAAAATTTGGAAATGGAGTGATTCCCACCAAAGAGACGGAGATGAACTGAGGGCCACTGAAAAAGGCCAAGACTGACCAAAAATGACTCCAATTTAAATCCTAAAATAAAGGAAGCCATGCAAAACAAGAGATAGGAGAAGATGTCTAAGAAATGAAAGGGAAAAAAAAACCCTGCAAAATTGACCAAAGCAAGCGAAAACCATAAAAGTGAATGGGGTGGCCAGAAGTGCAGGGAAATGGACGGAAGCTTGCCCAATTAATGCTCATTAAAATCGCAAGATTTCGTTCCCTTTCCTGAAAGGAAAGTCTTCCTTTCAGGAAAGGGAACGAAATCTTGAAATCAGAGAACAAAGTCTAACAAGCCCTCTGGAAAGGAGATATGACCCAAAACAGCGCAAGCGAAAAAAACCAAGAAAATTTGGAAATGGAGTGATTCCCACCAAAGAGACGGAGATGAACTGAGGGCCACTGAAAAAGGCCAAGACTTAGCAAAAAAGACTCCAATTTAAATCCTAAAAGAAGGGAAGCCATGCAAAACAAGAGATAGGAAAAGATGTCTAAGAAATGAAAGGGAAAAAAAAAACATGGAAAAATGACCAAAGCAAGCGAAAACCATAAAAGTGAATGGGGTGGCCAGAAGTGCAGGGAAATGGACGGAAGCTTGCCCAATTAATGCTCATTAAAATCGCAAGATTTCGTTCCCTTTCCTGAAAGGAAAGTCTTCATTTCAGGAAAGGGAACGAAATCTTGAAATCAGAGAACAAAGTCTAACAAGCCCTCTGGAAAGGAGATATGACCCAAAACAGCGCAAGTGAAAAAAACCGAGAAAATTTGGAAATGGAGTGATTCCCACCAAAGAGACGGAGATGAACTGAGGGCCACTGAAAAAGGCCAAGACTTAGCAAAAAAGACTCCAATTTAAATCCTAAAATAAAGGGAAGCCATGCAAAACAAGAGATAGGAGAAGATGTCTAAGAAATGAAAGGGAAAAAAAACCCCTGCAAAAATGACCAAAGCAAGCGAAAACCATAAAAGTGAATGGGGTGGCCAGAAGTGCAGGGAAATGGACGGAAGCTTGCCCAATTAATGCTCATTAAAATCGCAAGATTTCGTTCCCTTTCCTGAAAGGAAAGTCTTCCTTTCAGGAAAGGGAACGAAATCTTGAAATCAGAGAACAAAGCCTAACAACCCCTCTGGAAAGGAGATATGACCCAAAACAGCGCAAGCGAAAAAAACCGAGAAAATTTGGAAATGGAGTGATTCCCACCAAAGAGACGGAGATGAACTGAGGGCCACTGAAAAACGCCAAGACTGACCAAAAATGACTCCAATTTAAATCCTAAAAGAAGGGAAGCCATGCAAAACAAGAGATAGGAGAAGATGTCTAAGAAATGAAAGGGAAAAAAAACCCTGCAAAAATGACCAAAGCAAGCGAAAACCATAAAAGTGAATGGGGTGGCCAGAAGTGCAGGGAAATGGACGGAAGCTTGCCCAATTAATGCTCATTAAAATCGCAAGATTTCGTTCCCTTTCCTGAAAGGAAAGTCTTCCTTTCAGGAAAGGGAACGAAATCTTGAAATCAGAGAACAAAGTCTAACAAGCCCTCTGGAAAGGAGATATGACCCAAAACAGCGCAAGCGAAAAAAACCAAGAAAATTTGGAAATGGAGTGATTCCCACCAAAGAGACGGAGATGAACTGAGGGCCACTGAAAAAGGCCAAGACTTACCAAAAGTGACTCCAATTGAAATCCTGGAATCAGGGAAGCGATGCAAAACATGAGATAGGAGAAGATGTCTCAGAAGTGAAATGTAGAAAAAAAACATGGAAAAATGACAATAGCAAGCGAAAACCATAAAAGTGAATGGGGTGGCCGAAGTGCAAGAAAATGGACGGAAGCTTGCCCAATTAATGCTCATTAAAATCGCAAGATTTCGTTCCCTTTCCTGAAAGGAAAGTCTTCCTTTCAGGAAAGGGAACGAAATCTTGAAATCAGAGAACAAAGTCTAACAAGCCCTCTGGAAAGGAGATATGACCCAAAAGAGTGCAAGCGAAAAAAACCGAGAAAATTTGGAAATGGAGTGATTCCCACCAAACAGACTGAGATGAAAAAGGCCCTGAGTTACCAAAAATGACTCCAATTGAAATCCTGGAATCAGGGAAGCGATGCAAAACAAGAGATAGGAGAAGATGTCTCAGAAGTGAAATGTAAAAAAAAACCCATGGAAAAATGACAATAGCAAGCGAAAACCATAAAAGTGAATGGGGTGGCCAGAAGTGCAGGGAAATGGACGGAAGCTTGCCCAATTAATGCTCATTAAAATCACAAGATTTTGTTCCCTTTCCTGAAAGGAATGTCTTTCTTTTTATGGGGACAATTTCTACTTTAAAAATTTGAAAAAACCCCATGGTTACAGTGAATTTTTAGGAATTTTAATCTGACACTTGAGATATTTTATTTATAATTTTGAATTTTTGCCTGTTTCTTTTCTACCTTGTAGCTTGCATACTCATTTATATGTGTTTTAAATGGTTGCAAAATATTAAAATTGAGCTCTTTATTTCCAATTCCTCACTTTGGTCTCAATGGTTTACATGTAGGTAAGAGACAGCCTGTGTTACTAAACAGTGATGAAGCTGGCACACCTACAAACAGCTGCCTTCTAGCAGCTGTTGCTGCCCTAATGCCATCCAGAATCTTTAAACAGACTGGTTCAGAATAACATTTCCTGGGTCTCTGAAAATACTTTTTCTTTACCGCATTTTTTGTATGACCATGGCTGGAAGCATTTAGAAAAATATCTTTACCGTCTTCATATGCTGAATGGATGGTATCAGATTATATCTGAAGGCCAGTTGCTTACTACAGTTCACACTTCCATCACTTAAAATTATCTATCTGTCCTTGGATCTCTCTACCTACTAAAAATTTGTTCATTGCGAAGATATGTAACTTTCAGATCATTATATAAAATATTTATATGTTATTCCTACAAACATTACAGTGAAAACTGTAAGGTTTCCAAAACATGTCAGAAAATTGTTTCTAAGTCATTTGTCTGTCTGGTAACACCCCAGTGCAACCTGTTTTTGTCCTTTGTTACAATTACTGTTAGTTAAACATAAATGCTGTTGGAGATTTCCATCTGCAAAGAATGCAGGTTAATCAGACTGCTCTGTAACCATAGAATCCCTGAATCTCACAAGAGCTTGGGCTGGAAGGGTTGTCTACTACAACCACCCCTGCAATAAGCAGGAACATCTTCAACTAGATCAGGTTGCTCAGAGCCTTGTCAAGCCTGATCTGGAATGTGTCCAGAAACGGGACATCTGCCACTTCTCTGGGCAATCTGTCCATGTTTCACCACTTTCATTGTGAAACATCTTTATTGAATCTAGTCTAAATCACAGCTCTGTTAGTTTACAACAGTCCCTACTTTTTTTTTTTTTTTTTTTTTTGTAATCTTCCTTGAATGTCCCCATTAAGTATTAAAAGTCCACAATAACCTCTCCCCAGACTCTTCTCCAAGCAGCACAGCCCCAGCTCTCTCAGGTTTTCATCACAGGAGAGGTGTTCCATGCCTCTGATCATTTTCATGGCCCTCCTCTGGACCCACTTCACCAGGTCCATGTTTTTCCTACTCTGAGTACCTGAGAACAATATTCCACATGAGCAGAATCACCTCCCTTAAGCTGCTGGCCAAATTTGCATGCAGCCCAGGACACAATTGGCTTTCTGGTCTGTGAGAGAACACTGCTGGCTCACACTGAGCTTTTCATCCACCAGTACCCCCATGTCCATCTCAGCAGGGCTGCTCTCAGTCCTGTCATGCCCCAGCCTGTGTAGATGCTGGAGGTTGCCCCGAGCCAGGTGCAGAACCTTGCACTTGGGCTTGTTGAACCTCATGAGGTTCCCATGAGGCCACTTCCTTGAGTTGTCCAGGTCCCTCTGAATGGCATCCTGTCTTTCACATGTGTCAACTGCACCACTCAGCTTGGTGTCACCTGCAAATGTGCTGAGGGTGCACTTGATTCCACTAGGTCATTGTCTAAGACATTAAAAAATACTGGTCCCAGTATGGACCCCTGAGGGACTGGTGTATTCTAAATCCTCAAAAATCACTGAATTTAAGACTCCCACATTGTGCATCCTTCCGTAGGATGGCAAAGAGCCTGATTCTGAGTGGGAACTTCAGATGTCAGTATAATACCAAGATAATGTTGCACAAAGTGAAGTTTTACTATTTTTTTATATCATTGATTAGTTATTTGGTTAGTTCCTAATAGAATTTTTAATATAATTTCTTCCCCCTCCCATTTCTCTAAAATACCTGTTTTTAAATTAAACTTATATTACCCCATTTATTTTGATATTCACCACCAAAATACCCAATATACCATGCACATAGGAACATGTTTCTCCCGTAAGTTAATTGGTTTCTCTTGTCTTGTGTTATATTCTTGTAAATGCTTCACAACATAAACCAGCCTTGGTCTTGACCACCTACATTTCATCTGTCCCCTGTGTCTGTAATGATTCACAGTCTCAGGAAGCAGGACTCTGCCTAAATAAGAAGAATATTGTGGATGTAAAATGTACATTGTTTAAAGAGATAAAGTTTGATCATGGGAAAAGCTGTTCTATGAATTGAATAAAACAGTGGGCTCTGTTATCTAATAGTGTTAAATTATTGGAGTGCTCATCTGCTGCCTGTTAGACCCCTCAGTTTTCCAGAGTGTCCAGCTGTGCACACAAATGTTCTTTACTGTTGTTATTGATGAGACTGTGGACAGAGCAATGCTGCTAAATAAAAGGAGAGCCTTGAATGCAGTGCTGGTGTCCAGAATTTCTTTGCAGAGAGCAGCAGGGTGTTGTGATTAGAGATTTGTGGCTGGCATTGGGCCTGAACACAAAACCAGAGGCATTTGCTCAGCCCCAGCAAACACTGGTTCAGAGGTCAGAAATCATTAGTACCTGGGAGGGTAGAAAACAGATACAAGACCTGGGCTGCAGAACCAGATGAAGCCAGAGCAAAGCAACACAGCTGTTTTGGACCACTGCTTATGCACTGCTCAGGCAGAGCTCATTAGCAACCAGCTGAAGAATTGTGACTGTCTAACAAACACAGAGAAGAGCTCCTAAGAAATACTTAAACCTGAATTGTGCTATTTTGTCTTGTCTGGCATGGTGCAGCTTGGGCCATGTATCTCCCTCTCACGTGTTCCCTTCTGCTGCAGGGAGGGAGGTTCTTGCAGGCCCTGGAGAGAAAGGAGCAGCTGCAATTTTACTTTGTCTGGTCAAATCCTTGGGACAGGGACAAGCACTTCAGGGTGTCTGACATGGTTTATCCACACGTGTTTGGGAGGCAAAGAGCCTTAGTCACCTCTTACTCTGGACCAAAGCAGCCGCCATGGCCAGTGGGGCCATGGGACACAGACTGGGGCAGAACACTCAGGGTCCAGGGGTATCCAGGCTGTGCTATCTCACAGGACTTCTTGATTGTGTTCCTGCTGATAAAATAAGTTTATGCTGTTGAAATTGTTGCTGTGCTGTTGGCCAGGCTGTTCTTGCTTACTGTCTTCAGAGACACCTGCTGGCTGTCCTGACAGGTTCATGGGTCTCAGTGGGGCTTTGTCCTTTCTGTGGGCATTCAGAGCCCCTTGCCAGCCAAGAGTGGGAGGCAAGGTCTGACCCAAGGTACAGCGGTGCCTTGTGACTGTGACTGAGGGGAAAGGGTGGCATCTGTCCAAGATCCTAATGATGATATTATTTTTCAAGGTCTGGCCATGAAGAAACAATCCATACCTGGTGTGGACAACTTTTCAGTATGCCATGAAACTAGTGTACATTTCTGTACGTGTGCTCTCAAATAAATACATGTCTGAGCAAGCCTGCTGGATCTCCCAACACTGACAGAAAATTTGGTCCAGGATTTTGGCAAGCCTGGTTACTAGCTTCTTCCTCAAATACTTTGCAGATGGAAATATTAATGAGGACAGTAGCAGTAGCTTGTGGTGTTTATGAATTCTGAGCCCTGGACATCAAAAATGTGTGAAAAAAGAGGCTGTTTTTCCAATTTGTCTCTCTTCTATTTACATGGACCCACGTGTGCATAATTCAGTCACGGGGAAAAATATGAGCAACTGCACTGGGAAAGACTGCAATACATATGCTCTTCTGAGGTGTTTACCCATTCTGAACACGTGGGATCCTCTCTACCTTAGAGAATTAACTCCTCCCCAAAACTGGAAAGATTTAAAACTAAATGGGGAAACAGCTAGCACAAAGATCCTTTCCACAGAAGGTGAAAGAGTCTGGAACAAATTGCCCACCAACGACTGAACAATAGTGAGAAGAGCTTTTTGGCAACCAGCCTTTGCAAGAGGAAATTTAAATTAAAAACCTTTTCAGTTTATGTCATTTTAAGTAGAAATTGTCTGTACAACTTGTGCTGCTGGAGAGCACTTCTGCAGTGCTCACAGAATTGGATCAAATAATTTTTAGTATAATTAGATAAAAGAAGATACTGTACATTTTATGTTTTTCAAAGTCTTACTGATTAAAGTCTTACTGATTAGTAAGACTGAGATTCTTAATCTATAATTACAACCAATTCATACTGTCCATGTGTCTCAGGGACTCACTGTTGCCCTGTGATATATTTTACAATTATATTACAGGCACAAAGTTACTTCCTGAGTGTGTGCCAGTCTCTGTGCAGCCCTCATTTCTCTTAGTTCTATTCAGTTTTATTTGACCTCCAGTAAGAAAGTCCCTCTTGCATTTTCCCATATCCTGTCTCTTTGAAAAAAAAACATCCCTTCTAGCTCCAATGTCTTCTAATTTTCAGCTTAATGTCATGTATTTCTCTAAATTTGCTTGAAAATGAATTCTAAAATCATTTTTGGCAGTAGTAATTTTGGAACAGTTTAGTGAAACTGAATTTTCTCACCGTTTAAACCAAGAATATCAGAAATGCTGCCAGTATTGAATTAAATATTGATGAACTAGCTGATTTTAGACAAACAAGTGCTATTTTGAGTCTTTTAATTTTGGAAACAATTGGCCCAGATGTCTAAATATGAGCTGTCACTTGTGAGACCAATGAAAGCAAATTAGCTCTCCTTTCCTCATATCATTGTTGTTTCTGGTGGGAAGCTGGAGAGTTTCATAATTCATTGTGGGTCTAAAGGGCATAATCTACTTTTTTTCTCACAGGATGGCCAGACTAATGTGTCTGACAGAATCTGGTCCTGAGGATGGCAGCTGCTTCATAAATCAGACAGGTTTGCAGTCTGCATTACAAATTGATCCTTAAGACATAACCTGTTGCAGCAGAACTGTTCCAGTTATTATTTGGTACCAGTGGCAACAATGCTAACACACCAACGCACTCCCTGTCTGGTTATAGAAGTAAAGATGCTTCCATGTACAAAGAGCTTGTGACTAAGTGAATGTTACTGTTAGTCTTTTTCCTGTTTGTTGAATCTGCATAAGCTTAAATACAGAAGTCATAAAGAAGAAATGAAACACCAGGCTGCAGGAATATGGCATTTTCTGAACTCTTGCTTTTTAGGGAAGCCTGATAGTAATACAGGCGTCATATGTGAACCCCAGAAATCTGTGCTTCATGGGATTTGTTTCCTTTTGTTTTATCCCTAAATGTTTGCATAGGTACAGGAGGCTGTTAATTCTGCTATCAAATCAGCTCCCATAAAATTGTGAAACCTTAGTTCAAAGTGTGAATATCCTTATCACAGAGAATGAAACTCAAATGGAATTCAGCAGTGTAATAACTACATCCTCACATGTCATGGGCCTCTTGCAATGTATTTTCAGTTTTTGAGCTGTTTTTCTTAAGGGAGGCAATAGGCAGTTTCTAAGTAGTCTGTTTTTTGAAAACATCTTAAATTAGGCAAAACCTAAGACAAATAAAATCACTGTTCATTTTAAGAATATAAGCTGAATTGGAAGCTGTGCTGAAAAAGAATTGAAGATTAATAAACTCAGGAATGTATCTTATCCACTACATTCTTATCATCATACTAATGGGAATGATGGGGAAATTTCAAATAAAGCTTGATGAAATCTTTCCACTGTTCACATACTGCAGGGTTGGCTTTTTTCAAATATACTTATGCTGGTACTGCACCAGACGTGTCTTCTCTGATTTATAAGAGGGAATGTCTAAAGGTATATGATTATAATCAATGCATTGTGGCAACATTTTTAGCAGGGATATATTCTTAATGCTGATGGATTCAAAAACTAACCACATCAGGTAGTAAGAACTTACAAAATCTGAAGTTCTTACACTAGAATACGTTTCTAAACTCTTGAGTTTCATATTCAGTTGGTAAAGTTCTCAGTTTTGCAAAATTGAAATGCGGTAAAGTGACCAAAAGCCTAGAGCCAGGAAGAAAGACTGTGACTGTGGAAAAGAAGAGAAAGGCAAAGCAGGCTAATCCTCAGAGCTGAATTTTACATGGTATGTGGATGAGAGAGGTCCCAGAATGCTGCAAACATTTTTCCAAAGAGAAAGACCTCACCTGTAGGGAAGTATCCCAGTGTAATTATATTGCAAGGGAAGATCAGTGGGGGCTTGCCACACAGAATGGCTTTGCAAGAGCACATAGATTTAGGTCTTTGGGGATTCTTCAGGTGAAACAGAGTGTGTCTGTCTATGTGTTAAGTAGAACCATGCAGCTGCAGCTGTGGAGATTTTGGGATTACCTTTTCAGATCAAGGTATCCACTTCCTCTCAAATCTAATTTTATTAAATAGTAATGCTGTGGCACTATGATGGAGATAAAAATAATCTACATAACTAGGTATCATTACAATATTAATGATGGCAATGAAATGACTGCTAATTTTAATCAGCAATGAACTTCATCTTTTGGCGACCTTCAGAGCAACAACAATATTGTTATTTGAGTTTGGGTTTTGAGGCACAGAATAAATTACTTCCCTGAGGGAGTAACTGCGCAGCAGCCCTTCACAAAATCAGCTCTCTCAGCTGTTTCATGCACTTCAGATTTCTCTGAGCCTCTTGAATTTGCTGTGGGCTAAGGCATCAGACTATGGAAATGTACATTAACTTCCCATCCAGTGGTAACCTGTTTGTTGGTGTGAGCTGTTTCACAGCTAATAATTGACAGCCGAGGTATCAAAAAAAGTCCAAATTTTGTGACTTTAGCAGTACAGCATCCCCCTTCCCTCCTGTGTAGCACTGACTTTCAAATGCCCATGTCTGCCCTTTTCAAGATATTCAGCCCTCGTGGATGCAGATGTGTGCTGGATTGCATTAAACATGTCATATTCCTGCCCATATTGAGCAGATTTTTATTTTATTATTTTTATTCAGAGAACAGATTTTGGTATCAAAGGTTTGAAGCATTTCTAGAAACAGAATGGGAAACTACTCCAACTTTGTCAGATTCATTATGAAGAAGCTTATGCATTTGCATCTAGTTTTTGTGCTCTCTTCAATGCTGAATATTAGCTCTTGTCTTTGGGGATCTATCCCACACAAATACAGTTTTTATTGACAAAAAATGGTCTGGGCTGCAACAACTTCTGTATATCTTGACATCACAACATTATCCATCAGAACCCTTTGCAAGCATCTGCCGGCAGAAGAATCCATTTCAGCTCTGCCATTCCCCAAGCCTTCACTCTCAGTTCCTCCCGGCTCATGGCAGACCACCTCTCTGAAACTGCAGTGCTGTACACAGACTGCCCGTGGGGTTAATCACCAGGACACAGCTCAATACTTTCACTAACACAAAAAGCTCGGTGGATCCCTGCTATATTGCTGTTAAGTACTGACTTTCTGTAAAAAACTTTTACTCCCACTGTTCTCATCTAGAATTCCCTCTCTTCCTCTGTTTAATTATGTATGATGCTTGTTTCTTCTGGAGATGTTATATGTCATTGAAAATCTTGACAGGGAATGCAGCTTTTACAGCTAATTATTTTTAAAGAGGAAGAACAAGGGATAGGAAAAACATCTTAAAACTATAAGCAGCTCCAGCTCTCACAGTACATGAGCACACCCTGTTGGATTGTTCTGATAACGACTCTGCATTTTGTTTGAAACACTTGAAACTTCTGTTCGCAAAGAAAATAAAGCTATCTTCTTCATACAATCTAATTCTCAAATTAAATATACTCCAAGCTATAAGTTTATGAATCCAAACCCCTCAAATATTAAATGCAGAGATTATACGTTGGTTGCTTGCAGCAATTAAAGAGGAACAGTTTTGCGTCTAGCCCAAAGTCATAATGTTATACATAATAAAAATAAAAAGGGGCATGGATGAGTTGTTTCATTTAATATTTTCTATTAGTTTCTAAATAATGACAAAGATTTTCACAATAGGTTCTCTAAACTGATCAAATTCATCCTAGTACCTTCTGTATCTACCCCAATAGAGGGAATTGGAAACAGGGAATATTCAGATACAAAAAGGCAGATTATTAAATCGTCCTGCTAAGTTTACAAGTGGTCCTGGCGAAATCATGCCCAGCTATCAGGTTTTACACAATTCATAGAATCATAAAAAGGCTTGGGTTGAAAGGGGCTTTCAAGATCCTCTGGTTCCAAACCCCATGCCATGGGCAGGGGTGTCCCTCGCTAGACCTGGCAGGTCCATTCCTTTGAATGAATTTAAAACTACTTCTGGGGAACCATTCAGGCATCAGAGAATTGGCCTTCTTAGTTAGAGAACACTGCACATGCAAATGTTTTGCTGAATAATGATAAGATTAATGTCCATCATGAACTTACTTGCTTACAGGGCCTTGCGACCATGGAATGACAGAATTGAACTCATTTAGACATTGTTATTGCAATACATGTAGTGTGGATGTGCTTTGCACTCTAATTGCAGTATCTTTGATGATCACTATAATTACTTGAATCAAGTGTAATCCAGTTTGGGAAAGATTATTAGCATGCATTTTGGGAAAGATGTAAATTATTAACAAGCATTTTTGTTAAGCACTTTGACCTCAGTAATGAGGTTAAAAAAAAGTTGTGAGTAGAGACCCATAGTTTTTTTTTTCTTCTCATCAAATATTTAAATTAGGACTACTTAATTAATTTAAAGTCAAATCCAATTTATGTCCTCAAATTTGAATGCTGTATTGCATATGATACACCATTGTCACAGCATAAGACCAGCATAAGACAGCATCGCCTTGCTGCAATACAGCTATGCTCATTTGGATCTCTGCTGTGACAATTCATAAATATTTCCCATATTAATGCTTAGCTTACATACTTTTGTGGACCTGGAGTGATAGAATCACATCCAGTCTGTGTGGGCCAGACAGGACCTGAGTATCACCCCACTACTTCCTGTTCTTATTACATCTGGTAAGAATAAATATTTATTGGCAGTACATTTCAAACTTTGTGTATTCTTTTCTGTTCTATTGGAACTCTTAAATGATATTTTATCTCACACACTTGGCTGGTCTACTCCCTATCATAAAGGAAGGGTTTCAGCAGCTTCAAGTACCCTGACCTTGTCCAGCCTTCAGAGGATAAACAGTTAATGGAGCACACAAAGACAAAGCGCGCTGTGAGATCTGACCCGTGATGAGGGATGGCGTGAGACCCGGCATCTCAGGCCAGTGCGTGCCTGTGCTCAGGTCAGGGCGCTAGGGAGGAGCCAGGCCCCCTTCAGGCATCCAAACCTCTTTGTTTTCCAGGAAAGGCAAAAACCTCAACTCAGACTCCTGAGGAGAAGTACAGAAACCAAACTCAAAAGGGGGTTTTTATCTTTTAATGCCATAGATATTGAGGTCAGCATGCTTCTCAGCAGAGACGGCACATAGCAGGGGAGCTCTCCCTTTTCTCCCTGAGGCTGAGGCACAACTGCCTTTGCAGAAGACAGCTTGTAACTTCAAAACAGTTTAAAACAAGAAACATGAAAAGGTGAGGTAGAACACAGTGACAGATTTGATGACTGATTAGAGCGTTGTGCACTTCTAGGCTGGAAAAAATTTTGAAGATAAACCAGGGGAACCAGTGCTCAGTAACACTTATTTTGGTTTACTCTAGAGATCCTTATTCCTTTTCTATCAGATACTTAATGGGATCATTACTATGGTCACCACTGCACATTTAAGAGCATAAGGCTTTTTATATGTTTGACATGAGTACTAAATGTAATTTAAAACTAGCTTGTACTTTGTCACATATGAAGGCCCAACTCTTTTACAACCCTCTCCCCCAGATAGATGGACTAAAGCTGTCTCTGTGAAATATAATTGTGTCTTGACAGAGACTAACTATCCCATTTCTTCAAACAGGGATTTTTACAAGTAGGAAATTAATCTTGCATATTTTTCTCCCTGCTTTTTCTGAGGTTGAGACTCACTCTTGTTACAGAGAGGGGCTGGTCAAGTTTTGTTATAGGCTCCCTCCATTTTAAAATGTTTGCAGAGTCTGACTCCCTCTGATGTTGAGGCAGAATCAAAAAGATGATATATGCTGTTCTCTGTCTCCTGCCATGGACAATTCTATGTTCCCTAATTTACAAATCCAATAACTTTCCTAAAAATAAACAGTTCTGGGGAGAAAACACAGCCTGGTCAGCAAACGTCTGGTCTAGAGACTGATGTTCTCTAATCTCCCCAGGGAGTTCACATAGTGTTTCATTGTGGTGTTCTTTTTGAAGGCATAACCTGAGCCTTTCTTACAGCACCTGAAGGTCATGGCTCTGTTTTATTCACCACAGGTGAAGCAAACCTTATTTTCATCTGTTTCAAAGCATGTCTGGATCATTAAATCCAAAACTGATGAATGTTCCCCTGCCTCATCTTGTTAGTCATGGAAGAAAATGAGACTGTCTAAAAAAACTATAACCTGATCCAAATCAGTCTTGTATCTGGGCGCTTTGAAACTAAGAGGTGATACTTGCAGCTCATAATTACCTCTCATTTATAAGCAGTTTTTGAGTTTTCTGTATCTATCCAGAAAATAAATGTTTTTACTGAAACATGATAAGAAAAAGCCTACTTGCATTTTTCAGTAATGATACAGTTTCATATATACATAGTGATTTTTTTGCATATTGGATAATACTGTTATATATCTCCATTTAAAAACACCATTTCAAATTGGTAAAACAATTAGAGAGCCTTACAGAGTTTAAAAGGTTTTCAGTTCTTTTCAGTGGAAAGATTCTGACTGTAAAATCCTTTAAGCTTTGTAAAAAATTATTGAATGTTGAAGTGAAATAAAATTTATCTTAGACATCAACTTGTTCTGGAGATCTGAAATAAGATAATAAAAGACCATCAAACAAAGAAGACATGGTACAGAAAAGGATGGTTGAAAGCTGATATAATTTACAGCAGTGTGCTAAAAAGGGGTCTAATATTCAAGGGTAGCACAATTCAGGGTATCAGTATGAGAGATTTAATCCTTGTAGGGGAAAGGGGCCATAGGGATATATGCAGAGAGCAAATAATAATACAGGTCTTGAGCAGAAGAATAAACAGGGTAATTCTGGGAGACATTTTAAAAGCAAGAGTAAAACTGGGTTGCAGAGGAGTCTGACTATGCCTGAGTATTAATGAAACTGATAGAAAGAGAAAGCACACCTGGGATCCACAAAAGGTAATGTGAGAAAATATGCACAGCAGTCAATAATGCTGAAAATATTGAACTCTGTGCAACAGAGTAGTGCTTAAAAGTATATTGGTTAATCTGCAAGGTACACAGATTTGTTGATGGTCCTTATCATGCTGGTGCCATTCAGGATTTCTCAAAAAATGTTTAAACTAAAATGATTTTTTTTTTCTGTTATTATTGTAGAAAGCTGTTTTTAAACCTTGTGCATACAGCAATATACATCTAATAGTAAACATATTATCACGTTAAAAGGTAATTTTCATGTGATTCTGTTTTAAAGTCACTATGCCAGGAGAAGCAGTTGTAAGGAAGAATAAAGGTATTTATTTAGCACTAATAGATTTCTCTATGAAGAGAGATGCTATGCCTTTTACCTCATGTTTACAAGTCTGGCTTCAAAGATTCTCTCAAGAAGATTTAGCCAGTCCTCCTTATTGCCTTTTGAAAATCAAGGCCCTTTGTATGAACATTCTATAAAGTATCTAAAAAGTTGACCATAAAACTATGTTTCATGCACAAAAATCTTGGCCCTTATAATTATTTCCTTAATGAAACTGTTCCCATACCTTACTATGGCAAAATGTCACCCCCCAGACTATATCCACAGATTCTGCATCTGCAAATAACATGAAGGTGTACTTCAAGCACAAAATTTAATATGAGAAAAGATGCTATTGGAATGAAAACACAGCTGCTATCATTGCCCAAAGCATTATTGCACATTTACAGGTCATAGGAGCACAGGTACTCTATCCATAAAAATTGCCACTGCATGGGTAACATCTATCCCCAGATACCATCAGCAGGATCTGCAAACAGAATGAAGCCTCAGAAGATCAGACATTTTAGTTCTGAAAGATACTGCCTATAGATAACAAAGGTTTAGGGATTCATGCTTGCATTTATTCATGTCTGAAATTTACATTGATACTCCACATGAAGATATTTCCTGAAATCAAATGGTATTAAACCAGTGGAAGATAGAGATTACCCTCCAAATGCTAGTACTATTTAATACTAGTTTTTTTTATGAACTGATACACTGCAAGATGAATCCACAAAGGTGGTTTTGACCCAGCATTGCAACACCTACTTCTGGAAGGGCAGTTACAGTTGCAGAAGCCTCTCCCCAAGCCTTTGATGCTGAACATCTTCTGCATGCACTGATGCCAAGTCACACATAATTCAGCCATCAAATTTGAGCCGTAAGGCAAATTTACTGCCCTTATATTCCGTGTTTTTTTCAGAAGAGCTGATCACAGGAGGAATATAACTGTTTAAAAGCTGTCATCATTCACCCACAAACATTACATGGTAGTATTTTAGAAGCATTAAATTCCAAGTTAATACCAATATAGACACGATTTAATAATTTGAATATTCAATACCAATTCAATTACCGTCAACAGCTTAAACCAGCAGAAATACAAATAAGATTTAGTTCTCATTTGGACTAATTTAAAGGCACTTTGACCTCTATGGTAGTATCATAGCTCAAATGTTTCTGTTACAAAAGAGAATCCATGTGGAAATGTGCAAATGCTAATCTGTTCTAACATGAAGAGGTGATAATTAAATTTAATCTTCACTTTCTTTTAATATTCTTCCCAAGACATAAAAAGAACACAGGCAGAGAGTGGTCTTGATATGCTTTAGTGAAGTGTCATAGAATGTGCTAATTACCTAGCAAATTCAGTTTCTGGAGCTGTACTTGTCATGTACAATCTTTATTTGAATACTGCCTTGACTTGTTCTGTGATGCCTTTTTGTTTTCATTAACCAGAAAAGATCCTGAAACTTTTAAAATATGAACATATAAATTTCCATCTTGCGTATTTTAAAGAAAGACAAGTAAAGCTACATCCTAGAAAATTTAAGACTTGGACCTTTATCCAAAAGATTACAACAACACGTAAAGCAGGAACCTAAACTAAATAACACTAAAATTTTATTCTGTGTTAGGAATTGACATAACCTTTAACAACAGATAGTGAATTACTTCCATATGCATTCTGCTGGCAAACACTTTACTGAGATCAAAACGGTATTCTCAGGTTGAATCAGGTGTTATTTTTAAAAATTAAACAAGTTATTATTCAGTGTGCAAAACAAAACCAGTCAATAGATATCTGTCTGCCAGAATATTATATTTGTTTTCAGGCAAACAAAAAGACACTTTTCTTTTCCCATATTGGAGTTGGATATTTATTCAGCTCAAAAAATATCTCTGAATGATTGACTCAGTAGTAACAGAAGTAATTGAGATCATTTAGCCAAAAGCTTGCTGAATCTGCCAACTACATTGCTAAATGTCAAAATCTCCACAGTTAATACTGACAGAATTGCAATATTTTCAGTTGTGACACACCACAAGGCTTTCTTCAGGTTTATGTTCTTGGTTTTCTACACCAGTCAATAAGATGACTCCACATCACACAACATCATAAATCTCAACCTTTTGAAAGAGCTCTAAAGTGTTTTGAGACTTAAAAGTACCTCCAGAGTGCACCACTAAGCAAACAGCTCAGTATTAAAGTGACAAAGACACCTGGCCATCCAACTTCAGTACCCCTTGCATGAGGAGGAGTATGTGTCTGTGTGGATGCATTTGTGATTTGCAGGAGATCTGAAGTCTCTCCCAAACCCTGCACTGCTGTCAACAGTAAGAGGAGGCTGAACAGGAAGGTGGGGAGAGTTCTCCAGCTGTCATGTTTGTTTAATCACATCAAAGTGTGCTAGGCAGGGATTGGTGGCAGATGGTGGGTTAGGTCATCTCTTTGGTGCTATCCTGAGCCTGCATAGACTGGTCAACAATCTTGAAGTTCAGAGCTAGGGCTTTGTGTCAAGAAACAACATTTTATTCGGTATTAAAGTGATTAAACTAAAAATCTTTCCTACTTTTTCCCATCCAGGACTTCATTACTTGGAAATCTCTTATTCTTCTCTTTATTCATATTAAAAATAAGTTTTCCTTTCTTGAATAGAGACAGGTTTGTATAAATATTCTAATACTGTTACTCATTAGACAATAAACAATAGTCTGGCTGAGATGAGCTGTTGCTTAACAAGCAACAAATCTGAACAAGCCTGTCTATCTGCATTGCAACCATCCAAATTTAACTGTATACACCTCACTTTAAACACATTGTTTCATGTACTCTTTCAGTGCCTTTCTGGCTATCTAATTTAGATGGAATTTATGATGTAATTTTTTAAAACTGTGTTCTCCTGTTTAACATGTTTACCACTGTGAAACTGTTCTTACCTTTGGAGAGGACTAGCTCGTGTGTTGTATGTTGACATGAGACATACAAGACAACCCTGTGAAGGAACTGAAATCTGCTTAATGCAGCTCTCCATGTTGCAAGGTAGGGTGCTGACATCTAAATTCTAATCTAATCTTGTGTAATTACATTACTCAAGGAATGCAACCAAAACTTTGCCTTCCTAGGAGAGATCTGCCAGACGCAGAGTTAATCAGTGACACAAAACACAGGAATTTTATCATATTACCAATAAACTAATTTGAAAAACTTCGCAGATATAAACATTCTACAAGCCTTGGAATTTTTTACAGAGTTCTAAAGCATTGATTTAATTCATTATTTGTGTAAAATGTTTTCAACTTATCTTTTCTCTATTAAGATCTAGGTATGTCTCCTATAGAATGTCATAGAATGTACCTGAACTCTCAGGTCATTCTTATCACTGCTTTGTATTTATTCCTGCATACTTAAGATGTACCTTACCTAAATAAATATGTTTCTGACTACTTTAGAAATTGAAGATATGGAGTTCAACTAATCTAATTTGTTAAACTTGTCAGAGCAGAGAGACATTATTGCTATTTGTCAAGAGAGAGAACCTGCCAGTTTTGCAGCATATGATGGTAGCTAATTTCTGATCTGTATTTGCTGCAGTTTGGAACTACTGCTGAAATTAAAAGTACAGTACTTTAGGGTACCTTTCATTAATGCTTCTTGCTTTGTCTTTTTATCTTTTACAGGCTGCTCAGTCTCAATACAGCACTGTAAGAGAGAATATCTTTAAAATGTTATAATGGGATTCTATTAAATTCGAGGATATTAGGAAGAAGAGGAGAATTTAAAAGAGGATGCTCTCCTTTATTTCCAGCATGCTGAGAAAAACTCATTCTGAATTAAATGTCCCCATTGCGACTCACTTGAAAACAGTGAAAGCTGAGAAGCAGAAGACAGCAACTGAGTGAAAGTACCTTAAAAACACAAGGCAAACTGTTTATAATTAATGCAAAATCCAGTGTTTCTTGATAATAAAAGTCAAAGGATGTGTTACAATACTGAAAATACCAAGTCAAGCATTAGCAGGTGGATTTTATTTCATTCTGGTTGCATAGGGTGCTGTAGTCTTACAGCCAGGTAGCTGTTACAAAGATGACAGGAATTAAATGCTTAGCTGGAGGAGTGGGGATTCTTAAGAGATTGGTTGGTTACAAGGTGAGAGAGAATTAATAGCAACTTGGCCTTACAACTCCTTATCTGCAGAAGTTTTTCTTCTAAAGCTAAAATTACCCCACACGATTCTTTCCCCTGTGAAAATATTTTGTGAGAACCAATCTTCTGCTCCACACAACCGCATGCTCAGGGGATACCCTTTTCCCCAATAGTTAAGGTGTCATATATCCAAACTCTTCTGATATTCACAAATCATGTGTCAAGACCATGCAAGAGCTACTGGGCAAGCCAACCTGACTTTGTCAGGTTTGTCTCGATTTGACTGTGATACTAGAAAGTCAAAGACGGGGAAACTCTACAGTTGTCAATAAACAGATACAAAAGGATCAGATCAATGCACTAGTGTCTAAGATAAACAGGGAACCTGATTTTTAATGTGATTATGTTAAATAATTGTGGCTTGAGGACTGAAGTTATCTGTGGGGAAGGAAACCAACAGAAGGAATCCAGCAGAACTGCAGGTCAGTATTTTTAGGAAAGTGAGAACTTGTGGGTGATATTGAAATGACAAATAACTTTCAAAAACAGTGAGGATAATGTGTTTTTTTTCTTCTGGAAATAGCATAATAAAGCCTGAACTGTACATGTAACTCAATAAAACAGAACTTTTTTCCTTGACAGATGATATTGCAATAAAGGCAAAATGAATAGACACGAAAAAAATCGATGCTATTTTAGAGTAGTGCTTTAATTTGTGAAGCAGTGGTTGTCATAAAGTAATCAATCTGGATTGCAGACTGTTTTTGGGATATAGGACTAGATGAATAATCAACATAAAATGGAGAGTCTGATTCCTTCCTTTTGCCTGCATATTTCTTCCACCTGTGGACCATAATATAAATTGCTGAAGCATAAAATGTTCAGCAATAAAAGTTCTTGAGTACTCATAAAAATGTAAATCCTTATACTATATCAAAATCCCCAGTCAGTCTGGAAAACATGACCTTTATGAAATAAACTGACAACATGAAAAATAAATTCATTGAGTAGGGAGAAATACAGTGAATCCCATCTGCTAAACTGCTACATCATCCAAACTATTCTTACATAAACCGCAATGCAACTTATTCTACTGAAAAAATGTGCCAAAATTATACTGTGGTTTGAAAACCCTTTCAGCCTTCAACCAGTTGTTTCCTTGCAAACTCTCAACTGTTTTTTTTCAGCACAAGAATAACTGCAGTTCAAGTAAATTTCCATACCTAACACCTGACTAAATGCTGAATTACCCCATCCTAATTTACATATTAATCAATTGCCTACCAAATAAATGGGAGGTCCCGGAGAACAGTTTGCTATAGTTTTCCAATAGAGATTTGCAAATAGTCCAAAATCCAAGTTTGTAATGCTTTTTTCCTCATAGCCTGTGACAAGTCCTACAAATCATGGCCCAGTTTCCCAGCATTCCCCTCAAGACAGTAATCTAGAGCACAGGGCTTTATATTTCTGAGACAAATTCAATGTCCACCTATGTTTGCAAATAATCATGTGAACCAGTCAAGTTTTTCAGTGATATTTATATGGGCTTGGAATTTCTGATGATGCTGATCTCCAGCTAAAGTATTTGTGAGCAATAGGATGGTGCTTGCTACCTATGTGAGGCACCCAACTGCAATAGACAATGTTTGTGAGCTTGATTCCTTGTCCAGCCAATGGAGAAAGGCAGGTGCCTCCAGGGGAACATGGGAACATCTACATTTAGATGCACAAAGATAAATGCTGTCATTATTCACCTGGACCTTGCAGGGTCAAACACAGAAGGAGACCACTTGTTTATTTTTTAACTTTTTTTTTGCACCTGTTTATAAACATGCCCAGCAGAGGGAAGTATCTCTCTGTGTTTTGAGCTCCTGGCCTCTGACCAAGTAGGGGCAGCCTGAGCTGACACGCCTGAGCTGACATCCAGAGCAGGGGTAGACCTTGAGCTGATGAAAATAGGTATTGCAGCACTGAAATGAAATTATTTTAAGGAAGCTGAAAGAATTGCCATAGTGTTTCCTCATGCTCTGCAATGGGGCACTGTGGAGGCAGGACATTGGTTATATTATTTGAGGCTCAGATGTGCCATATTCAAAATGCTACAAAATAGCACAATGAAAATACTTTCTAGAGGGAAAAAAAAACAATAAGTCAAAAAATAAATCTGATGGCTACATCATGTTTTAAGCAGCTAACCTAAAGAGCTGCATGAAGGAGGAGAAAAAAAACTAAAATGCATCTGGCTTATTGTTCCTGACAGCTTTCTGTCTTGGGTAAGAGAGGGAGAGACAGCTCCTTGATAGGCAGATGGGGGTCTACAAATCTGTGCTGATGACAGGAGGTGAGGGAGGCAATCCCTCAGCCCGCTCTCCACATTTCCAGGAGGATCAGAGCAATGACAAATTTCAGCAACTGAGATAAAGGAGGGCATGGCAGTAGTACTGCAGATACAAAGAGCACATCACACTGCAAGTTTGTCGTGCCAGCATTTGTAAGGCCTTAAGAAAGAGGTATGTGGATTTCAATTGAAGATTTTCCTTACCTCTTCTAGCTTCCTCCCCACCGGCCAAAAACCTACCTAAAATTAAAAAACAAAAAAAAAAAAAAACCAAAAACAAACAAACACCACCAAAAAACAAGCCCAACACCAAAAAAACCATGAAAAAAACCACTCCTGGTTTAGATTTAAGATGAACTCAGAAGGGAAGGCACTGCTTATTGGACAGTTTTGTCCCTATTGCAACTTAGCAGGAAACCTGCTATGAAGGTTGAACGATGCTCTCTGTCTTAGTTTTAGTGCTTTTAGTTTTTAGCGTGTAATTTTAGACTACAAAAAATCCAAACAGCTGGAGTTTACAGAGGAATATTCCTTGTTTCCATACATAGAGAAATATCCTGTGGATTGGAAGTCAGCTGCCCAAAGCAGATTCTAATCATTGTGAGTGAATGGCGGAGAATTACAGATTCTTCTTGCATTTGACTGATCATAAGTTCCCCTTTTTTCTGATCTTGGTGAGAAAACAAAGGGCAGTATTATAAAGCCACATTTGGTACCCATAGTCAATCTTTTCTTCAAGATCAAAATGTTTATTTCTCATAAAATTTCCTACATATTATATGGATTCTGCACTGGTGACCTTTCTTATCACCATGTAATAGCAACACTATCTCTCTGTTAGTCACACACTTCCTTGCTTCAAAGGAATGGAAAAGTTTTTTGCACTTAACTTGAAGGAGGGCGGTATTTTAAATCCCATGCCTGTATGAACAATTAATTAACGACTCTTAGAGTATGGTCAAGTTATGAACTATGTTTTTGGAGCCTCAGTTCTTCAAAAGAGACCAGCAGCAAACTGAGGCTTAAATTGTCACTCACCAAATAGATAATGACACTTTTTCAAGACTCTGTCATTTGATCACTGGTCCCTGTATTAGTTCTGTTAAGTACTTCTTTGGCCAAGTGTCAGGTTTAGCAAACACTGTGTAATTTGAATCTTCCAAGTAGATTGTACAGGAATGCACACTGGCTTATCAGTGCTGGGGAGAAACAAGGAGAAAAAAACCTTGACAGTGTTGGATTTCAGGCACGTATTACTATCACTGACACTGTCTTTGTTCTGTGGATGAAGGGTATTTACACAGACTGTATCTGAAGACTGGGTTTTGATGGTTTATCATAGCTAGATCTTGCTGTTCCATTTCTTTTGATAGAATGTGTGCTTTTCCATCTGAAGAGCTGGATTCCAGAAATTTCAAATGTTTTGCTGCACCCCTATTTATGGAGACTTTTACTAGACCTCGAAGGAGGTCATGTCTCAGGGAAAAGGACTATCAGAGAAGATGAGATCCAAAGATAGGAGATTAATAGAGAAGAGCTTCTAAAGTGGTCCTATTTGTGTTTCAGACAGAAATCAGGTACCTACCTTAGAGTAACTCATCTCTTCTCTTTGTGATTTAAACAAAGCTTTTTCACAAAGCTACACCTAAGGTGGCATAAACAGACCAGACCTACACGATCTGGTAAAATTAGTTTGTGTATCTGCAGAAGAGGAATGCATTAAACAGCCATAATCCAGGATACCACAGGAAAACATAGACCATTTAATAGTTAGGAATATTTTGCAGCAAGGTACTTGCCTCTGTAGAGTCATGATCCAAAATATTACAGCCAGTGCAAACCAGAATATTACACAAAATGATCTCTCCCTGTTGTGCTCCCGCACAGCATAACCTTTGTCACTGACAATGATTTTAATCATCTTACCAGAGATTTGGAGCAGCCTGCAGCTGTTCTTTTCCTTAAGAAATCTCACTTCTAGAAAGAGACAGCCATCACCTCTGGGTGGTTTGATTATTTTTCCCTACCAAATTCATGCAGCAGTATAGAGCAGATTTCTCCAATGTCTGTAACAGAAGCATATTTTGCAATTGAAAAAAATTATTTTTAAATTTGCCTAAAGCTCTAATGGCAAATGCAAATCTTCCATTCATATTTGAGACTCTACTCAACATATTCTATGTTTCCCAGAATATTTTCAGTAAAGTGAAATACAGAGTGTGGACCATAGCTTTTGGTTTTTTTTCAGTCCGTGCCAATCATGAAGACATAAGTCTGCAGCTGGCTGCTACAGAGGTGAAATGTCAGAAATTTTCTTCATGAGAAGCCCTGTGACAGAGTGCAGCTGGTGTGTGTCATCACCAGGAAGCCTAACTTCACACAAGTGGCCTTATTAGAACATAAGAGAAAAAACATTCACCTGAAACAAACCTTTTGCTTGGAAAAAAGATTATTGATTCTGAAGACACAGTATCAAATAGCTGTTGTTTTCTCAAATAGTTGTTTTTTCTTGAATTCTTCTTTAAAATTTTCCTTGCTCACACACTCTATGATTAAATATATCCTCAAAAGATTGTTCCTCTCTCTTTTAAGTGCTATTACTGCTCCTGAGATTCATAGCTTGTCTTTCAGTGAGCTAGCTTGGAGAAGCATATTGTCCCAAAGTTGCATTTCAGTTTGAACTGGAAGTAGTGAAGCTGCTCTTCTGGCCGAGAAGTGAGTTTTTTGTGTGCAGGAGGAAAGAGGAGGCTTATTTGATCTGCAGCCCTAGGCACTGTGTTACCCAGAACACAGATTTCCACAGCAAAGGAAGAGAGTGGCCCCAGTCTGACCTCAGTATCACCAGGGGAAAGCACTGTGTCACACTCCCTACTGCAGTAGTTAGATACTACTGGAAGGTGGGATAACTCAGTGTTTCCTGCATGTTACACATTCTGGGCAGAAAAAATTTGACAGGAGAGTGCAGGAAGCCATGATCCAGAGGTCTCCAGGATATGGGAATCAGTCCAGGTGTATAAGCCTTGAAAACCGCCCTTTCACATTATAAAAGAAAAGTGAGGTTTTGGTGTTTTGGGTTGTTTTTGTTGTGGTTTTTGTTGTTGTTGTTGTTGTTGTTTTGTTTTGTTTTGTTTTGCCTTTGTTTTGTTTTGCCTTTGTTTTGTTTTGCTTTGCTTTTGTTTTTGTTTTCCCTGTTAGACTTTCATGCAGTAATCCAGAAGCTTTCAACCATGTGTATCTGTCCTATAAATGACTGCTCATCTATGAAACAAAAGATAAACTCATTGCTTTGCTTTTGTTGTAAGGTGTCTCCACGTAACTTTCTTTTGTCTACACTTTTATCAGAAGGGGGAAAAGGGTTTTGCAGACCTGTATTTAGTTCTACCTTTGCAAACAGTGTACTGGAGATGAGATCATATGGTTTGGCTAGGCCACTGGAAGCAGATACAGGATTTTTCTGTCTCAGTTACCCTAGAATACTTGTGTCAGTGACAGATATTGACAGCCAGCAGTGTGGAGGAAGTTCATCCTAAACTAGAGTTTATGACATTTCTCTGTCATGTAACACTCCTCTCTTTTGTACATGCATATTCATTGCCACCCATTTCTCCAGTTCTTTTCTAATCCTAGACCTTAGGAATAAAGCCCTGCTAAGTTTGGAAATGTCAGACTGCACTAGCTCCTTTTTAAGTCTGAAGATGGAAACCATGTTGTTGCTGCATGAAGCTGTCTACACATCCCTATTGACTTCTTTCTGTTAAAATTAATGATGATGCTGCAATGCAGTGAACTGGACCAGATCATGATCTAGTTAAAAAAGACCCAGACAGGAAAAAAACCACTAAAATATCCAGTGACTAAGTCCAAATGTGACATGGGGTTAGAAGCAAAGTCAATTTTATCACCAAGATTATAGAGTTATTACTAAATATCTGGGTGCAACAATGCTCCTTAATCATGTGTGGGTTCCCTGTACTCATTTGTTTTCAGGACTTGTAAAAAACCATGGCCTTTTTCAAAAGCAATTTGTTTAATTAAGTATGGCAGTACCATCTTCTCTGAAAATGTTGGGGTGAGACCTGTTTGTACTACTGCAAGGTGCAGCTGGCCTTGAATCAGTTCAGCATAATGACATGTATTGAATTGCTACTAAAAGCCACTTACAGAATTTAATGCTTTTCCTTTCATTTAAATTCACTTTTTTTTTTTTTTTTAAGGTAGACTTTTATAAAAATGGGCAGGGCAAATATTTCGTTTTAAAATTATCTAAACTGTAAAATAAATGCTTTACGGAACTTTATGTGTCATTTATATTAATGTCTTGCCAAGGTGCCAAGCTTTTATTTTGGTTTCAGCCTACATTTAATTCAAGATATACAGTGCACTACACTAGGTATGTGATTATGTTGTAATTATTCATACTTTACATACACAGTAATGTCCAAGCTATTAATTGTTTTAGAGGTATAGTCAAAATGAGTTACTCTTTGATTACTGATGTTTGCAGTGGAATTATTCAGTCACCACATTAAATTGACAAGAATGTTCATTATTTGACAGAAAATAGGTGAGATCCTATATCACTGCTGTAGCTGTCAAGCACTGCCATAACCTTTCATGTAATCCATTCTATTTTGGGACAACCCACTATGTAATCTGTTCTATTTTCAGGCAAAAACTGCTGGGAGACAAGGACTATAGTTGCAAGCTTTCCCAAGGTACAAGTTTTTGTAATCAATTTTCCATATGTTTAAATTCCTTTTTCTGTCAAAGCATATACTATTTTTAAAAAAGTTATTGCTTCTTTCAAAAGAAGACTATAATTTCCGAGATATCATCCTACGTTCCTCAGATTTATTAGATGCAGAGGAATAGGGAAAGGCTTATTTCCTTTATGACCACGGGATTTACAGACTGAAATGGGCCTTGACATGACTCATTGTTACTCCCCTAATGCCATATTGAAGTGCAATGTAAAGCCTGTTTGATCCCTGGTTAAACCCAGTTTTGAAAGGTTTGTTCCTCTGTAATCAAGAGTTGCTTCAGTTGTTGTTCCTTTCCACTTGGTGTTTGATGTTTTGGAAATGTGAGAGCACTTTAGATTGTGGTCTGAAGTTGGGTTTATGCTTTTGTGATGGAGGTGGCCTGTTCCATCTGATTTCTATAACTAACAATTGCTCTTGAGATGCTGCCCTACCCTATGCTACCGATATCCACCCTTGTGATGTTATTTCCTCGCTATTCCATAAATATTTTTTCATGGGTTTCAAAGCATGCTCTCATCCATTTGGCAAAGTCGTAATGTCTAGAGATGTGTTAAATCAGATTGCAAATTTTGGATTATAGTGTAATAGCACATGAAGCACATAAGATCAGAGGCAGAAATATTTGGGTACCTAAATTTACATTGACCATGGGAATTCAGGTGTATAAAGCCTAAATATATTAGATAATAAGGTTAAAAAATTAAAATTGATCATGCTACACTGAAATATGACCCTTTTTCTAGGATATATGAGCAGCAACACTCTCCCAATTCTCTTTCAAGAGATTTTTTCTCACAGACCTGTTGTATATCCTCTTTCTTCTATTCCTTTCTATTCCCTCTTCAGCAGTGCCTGCCTCAGATGCAACTCAAATTTCAAATGTATATTATATTTGAGGTTTGATTTTGTCTTTAAATCTCTGAAAAAATATCTCCTAATTTCTCCTATGTCTTAGTTCTTCTTTTATCTCTTCCAAAATAATTCCTCATCTGGCCTAATTGCACTCCTTCCCCTTTCTTTCTTCCCTCCTGCCTCCATTTTACCTTTCATATGAGCATCACTTTCCATCAGAGAGGTAGAATTTGGGGTTGTCTACAATGCTGAGCAGAGACAGAAGCCTGTTCTGTCCACACTGACTGAGTAAAATCCAGTGAAAGCTGTACATCATGTTCATTCATCACTGACTCTGCAAAGTTCACTAGCTGAGCACAGCTGTGGCCATCTCAAAGATTCAAGTAGGGGAGGCAGAATCAAAATTTGCTTCCTCAAGTATAAAAGACTGGGGCTGTCAATGGAAAGGAAGAATTTAGGAAAAGAGGAGAGAGGGTTTGCAGAAAGATGTAAGGTAGACTGGAGAAAGTTGAGTTTTCTGCTTCCTGGAAGGGTAAAGAATATGGTAACAGCAGTAGCTGAGAGAGCCCATTCCTCACTGAACAATATCTGTCACACATGCACCAAGTCACCTGTGTTATATGTTCTAGCCACACTTTAGGCAGAATCCAGCCCCAATCCCCAGGGCTCTGAAATTCAGAACAGTCTGGAAAGATGGAAAATAGATTACCTGAAACAATCCATTGTCTGAAATGGCTTGCTTTGCCTTGATCTTTCTGCTTGTTATTGTGGATATCAGTATCAAAACTCATCCATCCAGCACTGAGGACAGGGCGTAGAGCTCATGTCTGCTCACACCACAGGATTCAAACTCCACAGTTAAACCTGAGAGCAGTCAGATCTGAGAGCAGTAACATAGTAGGAGAAGTAGTAAAGGGTTGGAGGGTCATCTTGCAAAGATACTTCAAAAATGCAAGGCAAGCTGCAGTTTATGTGCTACAGTGACAGGAGAGCAATTAGCCCATGCTCAAGCTCTGTTTTATATAATCTTTATATAATCTCTGTTTTTATATAATATATAATTATATATATAATATATTTTTTTTGCCATAATCTGGCACAAGTCCTGTGCTAAGATGTGATTCTGCAGCAGAGCAGCAGTGGCTGTAGCAGACAATTAAATCAGTGCTGGCAGTGCTGGCATTGCTGCTCCTTTAAGAGGAGCAGCACATAACTAACATATTGCTCTGCCTGGCTAGAGGAAAGGAACCCAGTTACTGCTGGTGTAAGCTGGCCCAACTCTCTCAGTTCCAGGCTCATTTCTGACCCTTCAACAACACAGAAATTAAGTCATAAAAGTCATGTTCAAATTTTGGCTCACAGATTTTTGTCACAGTATCATCACTCTCACTGAATTCTAAAGGAAGGTGGTATATGCAGTGCAGATATTTTTAAAGTAAAGAGATACAAAATAAATAATTTTGAAGACAGACACCTTTTGCAGCAGTTTCACTGAAGGAAGGTATATATGTTTCATGTTATTCCTGATTCAAAAATCAGAAAAAAAAAATTAAACAATATACTTCAGTTAATGACATTACTGTGGGAAAAAAAATATAACTTTTTTACATGAGTTAATATTTTTTTGAAGTAATATGTTAACTACCTCTGTTAACTGTTAGTTTTTTTGATCTCCATTTCATTTGGCTGAAAAAAAGGGTATTATCTTTTATCTCTAGATTTTAAAGCCCTAAAACTTTATTCATGAAAAGCAATGAAAACCTCATACTAACAAATCACATTTCTGTTATCCCAGCCTGATCTCTCTTCAGTCACATTCAGCCAGAAAATTCAGCCTCCTGGAAGTACTCCCACAGCATGCCAGGGAAATCAAAGGGACTTAAGGCCCCTAAGAGAAACATTTGGGAATTTGATGTGTAACTGGTGACTCCCATAACAGCAGAGTTTCTTTCGTATGTTGTTATTAAGCAGGTTTTTCTGAAGAAGGACTTTGGACCAACAGTTCATTTTTCTTACGGTTCATCCCGCTTCTGTTCCAGATCCTCAGGAATGCCAGAAAATATATTCTCAGGCATGTATCTTTGTGGAACGTCACAGAAAGCAAAAGCAGGAAAAGCCTCACAGGAAAATACAATTTCATATCAGTCTGCAAATTTCTGTATGATTTGCAGACTGATATCACTAATTGCTTTGCACATTTCATTATTCAGATGTCAGCAGTACACCTCTGTGTGTCTGCTTTTTAGGAAATTTTTTTCCAGAAGTCCCTTCTCTGGTCACCTGGTTCTTCTGTTTATTTTCTAAAAGTCTATTTGCACTTGAGTAGCCTTTTATACTCACTCTGCTGGGATGGTTTCACAAGGTGAAAAACCCACTATAATTATACCCTTTAGGATACATCTTTTCCAAAAAAAGCATGTGGCATTGCTTTGTTCCTTTTGAACGAGTTAGAAACTCACACATTTAGGGATATCAAGGGGGGATGGATAAGCATTAGTTTAAATTGGGGAAATTACTTAATTATAAAGTAGGAGCCACAAATGTGGTTAAAAGTTTTCTGTTCAAATAAAGAAATGTTTTTACTGCTTTCACTTCAACTTTATCATTCTCAAATAATGGATATATCCTCATGCCTTGCAAACAATAATATTAATATTATCAAATAATTTCAATATCTTTAGGTCACATTCCGTTCCTGGTGTGGCAAGATTGTAAAAGCTTAGTGCACCCTTCCTTTCCTTCAACAATAAGTATGTTCACTGACCTCCCTGCATTCAAAAGACTGACATGGAGTTTTATCCAGCCCCACTATTCTGCAACCAGACCAGATTTTTAGCCTCTGTCTGTATTAATGAAACTGCTCCATCTGTGGAAATTCCCTGGCTGGAACCTACTTTTGGTGGGTTTCACTTCTGTCCCAAGAGCTTGGATATGGCTAGTGAAATAATGAGCCATCTATCTCCTACCTACCAAGCCTATTTCTGACCTGCTTTTCTTTCCTCATTCATGTCTTGACCCCAGAACTAGTAAGGTTTTTATACACACTCCCTATAGGTAGAGAGGCTGATATGGGCATTCATGGCCACTCACAACGAATTCCTTCCAGCTCAGTGTGTTCAGACATTAAGTTCCCAGACAAGAATTTCCTGAGACGCTGCTGTCTGGATTTTCATCTCTTGTTTCTCATGAGGGTATCGGCATCATCGTTTGTAACCTCAGTCATCTAACAATGGCACACATATAATGCATTATACTGCAAGATGGCTCTGTGGGGCTGTTTTTTGACCCATGTTTTTAGGGGAAAAAAAAATAAAAAAAGCAGGCTGTAATAGAGAAAGGTCAGCTTAAGCCCTAGACAGCTCTCAAAGCCCTCTCCTCTCAAGGGTTAGGCTGTGGTGTACAAAAAACGGAAACTCAGTTTGACAGTTCTGGAAGAAGTATGCAGAAACAAACACAAGGAGGCCTGTGTTACTCAAGGCCTCTTTGTAACACAAGAGGTACTTTTAACATGACATGACTCAACATAAGGACGGGCAATTTAAACATATTTGCTTTACATATTTCCGTGATAGTTTTGGAAAGTTACAAAGTGCTATTTTTTTTCTGAAACAGAAATATCTCCTTATCTGCAGAGAGTAGACCAAATTAATTTCCAACATTTGAGTTTTGGAAAGCCATAGGATAAAAGGAACTTCCACATCATATGCAGATGTAGTAATTCATAACATTTAATTCTTCTATCTAATCCTGAATTCTAATGAATGCTACAAACCAAGTGGTATTTTTAGGATTCACATGGCTTCTCCAGTGACACATTTTTTCCCCCATTTAGATGGTATTTCAGTACATTTTCTTGTCCTTCCTGTCATTTCAGATCAAACTGGTCAGTCAGTCCGCTTGAGGTTCAGACACATCCACAGTTCACACTCATGTTAGCTCCACTGGGCTTGTGCAGTGGGAGCTAAGCTTTCTGGAAGCAGCACAGGGATGCTCTGCACACAGTGAGAATCAGATGAGATAACACCCAAGAGTGTTATGAAAATCCTTCAACCAATAGCTTGGAAAATGTAACATAATATATCCCAACAGCATCAAGATTGCAGGTGCTGCTTGCACAGGCCACAGGAGAGCACAGTGGCATTTGGGAGATGGGAGATGTTGGATAGAAATATGGGAATATCAGTAATGAAGGAAGGGAAAAAAAAAACTCCTCTAGGCCTGGAGTAAAAAAGCAGAGTTCCTTGTACTATCTTATAGTAATCCTTCTTGGCAGTGAACCTGTGGATGTGTTCTTACCTTTTCTGTGACTGCCTCTCTCCATACTTGTGACAGATGAGTTGTATTTGAGCACAGCTTCTAAAATAAAACTAAGAGGGGAAATCAATGTAATTCATTTCCATTTCTCAATTATAAATGCAAAGTTCTATATGGGAACAGAATGGTATAAAAAGTCTGATCTAATTTTCCTGATATTAGGAAGGAAAATGCCTACCTTTGCATGGAAGTCTCTATATAAAGAGGCAAAGGCACAGCTCTGTAAAAGCACCAAGGCTGATGCAGAGGAAGACAAATATCTGATGGGTCTTAGGACTATGGCTTTATTCTGAATCTACACACATACATTCTTCTACCACACACAAGGAAACTTGAAGTGCAAAAAAGTACACTAACCTGTAGCAAAAAAATTACATATAAGCCTGACAAGAACTTTGTATAGATTAAGGGCCCAAAGTAAAGCAATCTTTATTTACAAAATATTATCAGTCTTTAAATGAAAAACACAGTAACTTTCAGTGTAAATCCCATGGAGTCTTCCTCTATCCATATAAAATCTAGTTGTCTATCAAAGGATTGCTATATAGGCATTTGCACTGTATTGTTGACATAAACGTGGAGTATCTTGTGCTCTGAACATGTAGGATGAAGTAAATTGCCCTCTGGAGATCTTTAGTTCAGTCCCAAAGAAGAGGTATTCAACTTTGACCACATACCTAACTTTAAGATGTTGAGGTAAATGAGATAAACTCCACTCTAAACAAATTCTAACAAAGTACACAAATTCTAACAAAGTACAAGAATTTTAAAACTCTTATCTACCTTTGTTTATAGTTCTGTACTTTGTACTATGTTCCTTGAATCCCACACTCTTATCTCTAAGAAATCATTATTTTCATTCATACTTACTGAGGCATGGAGAATTCGTTTGCTGTGCATAGGAGGTAATCCTCTAAAACCTGAAAAAAAAGAAACACTTTTTTAACACACTGTAGTGTTATAGCACAGAAGACTCTACATAATTTCTAAGAATTGAAAGTATTAGCTGCATTGTTTGGAGAAGGCCCAGATGGACAACAGGAGCAGCTTGCTTTATTGTCTGTCTAGTGAATTTTATAGCAACCCTTGTCTGGATTGTGTAAGCACTTTAGTGGATAGCTGGCAGAACAGTAATAATCAACAGCAATTCCCCATTCAGTGAATCAAGCTTGGGCTGTCTGGGGAGCTGAATCACAATTGTATTAAGTTTTGTCTTCAGTAGAAAAACAGGTTAGCAATTGATAGGTTTGGCACAACCCCACATCCACTCAGAGCAGGGCAGGAAGTGGCACTCTGCTTCCAGTCCTCAAGATACACAGCATAAGGTGCATCTGGATCAGGAGCCCAGGCTTCAAGGGCTTTGGGTATGTACTGCTGCTCAGATTAGAGCCTTCATAAAAGAGCTGGAGGTGATTGCCTCTGGCAGTTACATTTGATTAAATACATTTTTAGCTTATCAGCTTAAATATTATCTTCAAAATAAACTGTTTTAAGGAAACCTGGTTTACAGACAGACATGCAAAAATAGCATAATTATTTGCTTCTAAAACATGTAAATGCTTGTTTGCAAGAACAACCACAGATTTTTGTCAGGCAGATGCATTTCAGAGCTTAGTAAAGTTTAAACTCTTCATATATTCTGAGTTGACTGCTAAGATTTTAGGTCTTGGATTTTTTTTCTCTCTGGTTGCCTGTGTTTCCTATGTGAAAAGGACACTTTCTATCCCGGGGGCAAGGGATGACTAAGCAAAACCTACTGCTGCATTATATGCACAATGAATGTGTAGATTTGGTAAGGTTTGGTAACATCAGCTTGACAGCTACAGTATGTGGCTCAGCTATTGTGGAGCTACCCATATTTACTAAAACCAGAAGGTGGCAACAAAGACTGTCTGACATTTGCAATAGAAAGGCCTGAAAACAGACAGTTGAAAACCTTTATCTTTGCTAGCAGATACTAAAATAATCTAAGCATGCAAAGTCACTTTCTCTGTGACTTTCTCTCTATTAGTCTTAGGAACTTGGGGTAGGCAGATTTCTGGTAATCTGCAGACATAGGATCTAAAGTATTATGATTCCCTCAACACAGATAAATTATTTTTTAATAACCATTCTGAATGAATCAATTTGTCTGGGATTAGCAAATATATAATGCTGTCCTAATATTAATAAATGTATTTGTTATCCATAAGAGTTTACTTAGTCATCTTGATAAATATAACAACATATACATTATCTATGCACACAGTTTAACTGGTGCTGTCCATCTTGGCTATCAGTCACCTAATCTAGGTTTTACCCCTCCTCAGATGATTTTCTTCTCTGTCAGACTCCTGGACAGAACAGAAGGGCAAAGTGCCTTCTCTGTAGTAGTACCTACTTTGTCAAACTAACATTGATTATGACAGGCTGCAATAAGAGTAAACTGAATGGGTTAATAACCTAATTTATCATCCTGAAGCACCATTCATCACATTATACCTTCTCTGAAAATCAAATCTTGATTCTGCCCTGAGTTCTATTTCATATCTCCATGCTATGTTCATTTGCTGCCTCATTTGCTATCTCTTAATTTTTCAGATTTTACCTATATCACTTCATAAACTTAAATGAAAGCTGTGTGGGGTATAAGGTATATGATACATATTATTTTACAATTTCCAGATTTATTTCATTTTTCTTCTTAGGAAATTTTACTAACTAGAGAATTTATAAACTAAATGCAATTTCTACACTGTGTTTATCTCGCTATTTTTAGTGGCATCTGAAGACTGCACAAAACCTGAGCAAAACTTATTGACAAGAATTCTGAAGCTGGCTGCCCACATGATTCTTTATCTAAATTCATCCTTTTACTTTCAGTTATTCTCTATACTAACCTTTTACCTTCTAAATATTAGCAACATTTAGATATTTTGAGTCACTTATCATATCTTAGTCATTCCTTAGCCAAACTTTAAATTTCTCCTGGTGTTCCACCATAAACTGATTCTCTCTTTTCATCATGTTCATATTACTCTTCTGACCAATCTTCAGCTGCTCAATATCTTTTTAGCAATGCGGTGTTCAGAAACTGCGCCTCTCAATTCTAGGATTTTGTGGTATTAACTCCATAGTTACTTAGGGCAGTGTATTATGCCTGCTCTGTCTTGTGTGCATCCATGTAAAGAGCTGAAATGTAAGGATTAGAACTGCAGCCTGTCGAGGAGGAAGCAAAGAGCCATCTACATTCCATTCTTCAGCAAGCACATGGAGAAATCTCGTTCGGGCAAGTACCTGCTTACCCTGCGTTAGGCACCACACTTGCATGTCAGTTATTAAGCATATCATCAGATAATATATATGGTAAAGTGTGCTTTTTGCAATTATTTCAGAACAAGCATGAAATGATGAGGTAGTGAAACATAATATTGGCTATGAAGTAATTATTTGGAAACTTTTCAAGAAAAAATGAAGGAGGGGTATTGTCAATTTTACCGCTAAAAGTCTGAGTTTGGTGACATGATCTAAAAAAACCATTCAGTTCAGCCAGTTCAGCCCTCAGTCTTCTTTGGAATAAGAGCCTTCTCCAACTGTTTTGCAATTTCCTGAAATCACTTATCAACAAAAATGCAACCCACTGACCTTGCTGGATACTTTTTCAATTCTCCTTAGATTTCACTAAGAAGTAAGAGATGACTGACTAAAAGCATAGAAGTAGCATCAGCAAAGGAAAAATATTTTCCTCATCTGCAGAACTAAGCTAGAATATCTGAAAGAGTATTTATTCTCTGAATACATATGTGAGAGCAGATATCAGTGTGTGACTACCAAAGATTAATGCTGGCTTAAATGCTGGTTCACTTATGATGGCCACTATCAGAGGATAAGTACCAACTGAGTTAACGTGGAGTGTTGACTTTGGCTAGCTGCCAGGCACCCACCAAGCTGCTCTATCAGTTCCTTTCCATCAATAGAATAGGATAGAAAATAAGATTAAAAACTTGTAGATGGAGATAAGGACAGGAAGATTAGAGAGAAATTACTGTCACAGGCAAAACAGACTTAATTCAGGGAAAATAATTCAATTTAATGACAATTAATGACAAGTTGATAGAAATATGAACAAACATAAAAAACACCTTCCCCCACCCCTCCCTTCTTCCAGGCTCAACTTGACTCCCAATTTGTCTGCTTCTCCATCCCAGCAGCATGGAGGGATGGGGGATGCAGTCAGTTCATCACAGATTGTCTCTGATGTTCTTTTCTCCTCATATTCTTCCCTGCTCCAGCAGAGGGTCCCACACACTGGAAATAGTACTTCATGAACCCCAGTGTGTGTCTGTCCCATGGGTTACAGTTCTTTCCAAGCTGTTCCAGCATGAGTCGCATCCACAGAGTGGAAGAGTCCTTCAGGAACAGGCTGCTCCAGCATGGGTTCTCCATGGGAACACAAGTCCTGCCAGAAAACCAGCTCTAGACTCAGTTCCTCTCTCCACAGAGACACAGGCTCTGCCCAGAGCCTGCTCCTTCCCAGTTTGGGGCATCCACCTGCTCTGGTGTGGGATCCTCAATGGTCTGCAGGTGGATCTCTGCTCCCTCCATGGGCTGCAGGGGCACAGCTGCCTCACCATGGTCTGCACTAGGGGAGGCACTCCTGGCAGCACCTTCTTCTCCTCTTTCTGCACTGACCTTGGTGTCTGCAGGGCTGCTCCTCTCCCATTTTCTCACTTCTCTCTAGAGCCGCTGTTTTGCAGCAGTTCTTTCCCCTTAAATATATTCTCACAGAAGTACTACCCCTGTCACGGATGGGCTGGGCCTCGGCTAGTGCTGCCTCTGTCCAGGAGCTGGTAGGAGCTGGCTCTGTCTGACATGGGGGAGCTGCTGGTGTCTTCTCACTGCAGCCATGCCTGCAGCCCCCCTTCCCACTGCCAAAACCTTGCCCTGTAAACCTGATACAGTTCCTAAAACTTTTTTTCCCTGAAAATGCCATGATGGATTTTAGCAACGCAATCAAGTGTGCAAAAGGCAGGAGACAAAGAGACACACAGGGAGATATTCTGTCATTTCTCTGAACTTCATCAACTGAAACAGGCATCTAGTCTAAACTACTTTGTAAGTTAACCTCTGCAGTTAGCAAAGACTTATGTATCTACAGAGCCATTTATCCTCTCTTAAGGTAAACACCTTTAGATCAGTAGGAACACTCTCTGGCAGCTGGTCTATCTCTCTGTTGAATTTTGGACAATTGGGTTGGACTAAGAACTTGACCTCTAGACAAACAAACTGAAATTGTTTGAATACCACCTGTACATATCTGAGTATTCTGAGTATTTTTATTTTTAATGGGATACAGGTAGAAAATATTCCTAGCATAAAGAACAGAAACAGAGCAAAGACAGAGGTCCTCGAATAGTTGACAAGGGAGTAGTATCACCACTTACATAATCTTTCAGAAAGGCAGAACTGCCTTTTTGGAGTTGATTATCCCATTTAAGTAGATTAACTTAATTAATATTAGTGAAACAAGTAGAAGCTGTAGTTGTGTGCTAGGAATTTGTACTGCTGGGATCTGTGGAACAAAAATCTGAGATCACTGCAAACAGAGAGCTACAGGAAATAAGGAAAGGGAGAAGCAAATTAGCAGGGCAAGAAAGAAAATAAGACAAGAAGATTACTAAGGAATTAATGTTGCCCTCTGAGAATGACGTTATAAACTGCTGCATATCAGGACACATGCCCACCTTTTGTTTTCTGTGGTTATGCTTTGAAACAACCACTTCAGACAATACAAGAACCTTTTGTTAGATGGTTCATTTCTGTCTGTTGCTTGTTGATGTGACCATTACCTCTACAAAGTAAAGTGATAGGACCCTATTACAAGAAGTACTGAGACAAGAGCCATGGAAAGCTGAGAAAGTTTGAAACATGGATCATACAGCACATTAATTACTAGGGGTGAAAGTATCTGATAGACCCTGATGTGCAAATACTTGATTATAACAAAGCTGTTTACACACATCCACTGGCTTTTTTTTCCCCCCAGGCCTTGAAATTCCTCTCCGTCAAATCTGAGCACTCAGAGGAAAAGAACATTCTTATGTTTTCAGTGATTTCAGGGATGCTGAGTGGAACTTTATTTTCATCTGCAAAGCATCGTGGCATTTTCCTGGGTTGTATATAAATGTTGGGGTCTAATTCTATCTGACTGAGCAATGATGAATGGCTGATACCATCTGGCAGTTTTAGGACTGTTATGTCAGCAACTTTCCCTGCTGAGATGTACAAAATAATCCCTTATTTTTGGAAAGTCCTTTAAATAAAGTCCCAAAACCTATAGTAACATCCAATTAACCTTTTCACTGGGTTGACAAATTCACTGGAATTTGGTGTGATTACGCCCATTATCCTGAACACTTTAATCCTGCAACAAATATTACAGTTCTGCCTTCCTCTGCCTTTCATGAAAGCAGGTTTGAGCAGTGTCATCCATGTGCCAGTCACCTGGCAAACATGCAGGTCATTACCACTGAAGTACAGTGTGCATACAAAGTATAATAGCAAAGTTACTTTTTGACAATTTTAGGAAAGATGCTTTTAACCAGAACTTTATAGTTGTTAAAAAGACAAGTTGGTATCATTTTTTTCCCCCTCTGGCAATCTATCATGACAAGCATTCTTTTGGTTAAATAATGTCATTCATGTATCACCTTAGTGACTGCATACTTTGGTTAACAAACATTCAGCAATTGCTTTAAGTTCACATAACAGGAAACTGCACATACTTGCACACTCTGAGATTGCTTATCTGGAGTTCAGGTAAGGTCAAAACGTGTGCAGGTTCCATGGGATATTTTCCCCTGACTAAAAGAAGGGAGGTACTTCATTTGATATTGACTCCAGAGAATAATTTTGTGATTAAAACACCTTCATGTTTTTGAGCTAAGTAAGAAAAAAAACCAACAAACATTTCTAAGGGTTTATAAAAGATTTTACAGCCATATCAGAGGCTGCATAAAGCTGCTATTTTTTTCACATACAAGGTTGAAGAAAACGCTTCTTTGGAAGGTAGGGCATTGTTTTGCCAGGAGTATTTTGGGATTTAAAAGAAGCATGGTAAACCTTGGTGTTGTCTTCATTTCTGTATGAGTTGAAGAGAGTTCAGCCATGCATTAGCACAGTCCTGGTCCAGATCAGGGACCTGGACAAAACATGGTGTGGTCTACCCAGTTTTTGTTAGTATTTCTTCTGGGGTTTATATTTATGCATAGATTTACTCATATCTGGATGCTATTCAGATGCAATTGAGTTTCATGGTCATATAAATAAATTAATAAAACAAAAAAATCCTTAAAATGTATATAGCCAACCCTACCATTTAAAAATAAGTTTTTCTGTAGTGTTTAAATATGAATAAAAATTATAAACAACCTGTAAAAATGCTAAACTACTAAGAATTAAATCTAGTTACCCCTAAAAATGTTTCCAAGGCATAAAAAAATACAAAATCATGATAACATTACATTCCAGAAATTATTATTAAAGAGTAAATTGACCATTTTTTTTACTGTAAAATAAAATCAATTCTGTGAAGTTCTTAACTGGTGTAATAAATGTACCTTACATTGCACAATGATGATTTTAATTTCTTCTCAGCATCTCCCTTCTCCAGACATCCCAGCAAGTGTTAGCTGATGCTGTTTTACATGTATCATTCCTACTGCTATAGCAGAAAAATCTCTGGCTACAAATCTCATCTGTCACCCACCTTTTCAGTGACCACAGGCTTTGCCACAGGGCAGTGGAATTATCTATTGCTTGAATGTTTGAGACACTGGGACAGAGAAGACTCTGCTCTTTCTTGTCTGTATGCATGGCACAAGAGAAGTGCAATATGGACACACCTGGGCCTATGTTTTCTTAGAAGACTGAACATTTGGTACCTGATGAAAAAGACAATGTGAATTTTACTCTGTCACTTTACTCTGTTGCTCTACCAGAATTAAAGACTGCAGATTGAGAGTAGCCAAGATGGGGTAGACCAGGAAGTAAACTCTATATAATTCTGGTTTTCTCCTTCCCACTGTGTGTTACCTGTAATTAGCTCGGAACATGGTTCTTAGTTTGAAAGAATAATCCTGTTGTACATTCAGGTTCTATTCATTTTTGTATTAGCTTCCACTACTACAAGGTGGTAATTGTCACTGAGTAGCACCAGGAAGCTTGGATGAGCCTTTAAGCCAGAGGTGGCAGAACCTTTCATCTCACACGAAATGTCCTCTTCTGGCATGTGTGCCACCAGTTTGCCTTCCCTTTGCTCTCTGTGCTCTAAAATTGTGACAGGTTTAAATTAACAAGAAGACCAGAATAAGGAAAGCTGAATTAACTGATGAATGGAGGCAAGGCTTGTGTATTAATTAGGAATATTATACATACAGTCATACAGATTAATTCCTGCTTCTCTGAATTTCTCTAACTATATAACACAAGCCAATGATTTTCTTGTTTCAAAACCTTTCATTTTGCAATTCAACAGCCAAGTTAAAAAAAAAAAAAAGGTGATAAATTTCAACAGTGTGAGAGAGAATACCCTAAAGGCCTCATAAACAGTAAAAAGATAATACAAATTTTAAATGTTTTAATAAAAAGCTGTTAACTGTACTTTTCATTTGAAGGCCTCCTTGAAGCCTTTTTTACTGCTTAGTTTCCATTACAGGGTACAGTTACTCTCAGCCTGCTAATTAATGGCACATCCCCTACAAAATCGTTGAGGTCAGAATCTAATTTGGTGTTGCAAAAGTGTATGGATTGGCACAAGTTCCACTATCACCAACCTTATGAATTTGTCTCTCTGTGTCTGATTCACAGGTAATTTAGGCAATCTATGGCATTGTTTAGCTTTGGTTTCTAGAAGTTTCATGTATGTAGGAGGGCTGGGCCCCGAGTTTTATGCTGCCCTGAAAACCACAGCATTAGGGAATAGACCTTGGGGAGTATCAGCACATGGAAGCTGATAATATTTTTACCCTTAAAACAAGGGCACTCTTGGTCAAATCTAGAATGGAAAGGTGAAAAGGAAGAAAAGAGAAGGGAAACCAAAGGTTGAATAACTAAAGAATACAGCCATGCTGACTTAATTGTCAGATTTGAGAGAAAGCAGAGCTTTGTCCTACCCTCAAACCCTGCCTAGGGAAGTCTGGCACATAAATGAAATGTTCTCTCTCTCACCACATCATCAATGAGACTTTAAGCCAAGGCCCATAAACCTACAATTGCCTTAAGCCAACAGGTTTTCCATAAGTTCCCTACATTTTTCTCTCTGCCTCAATTTCTGTTTTCTACTGTGTGTGCTTGAGGGAGGTGGAAGAGGATGTGGGCAGGACCTGTGTGAAAATACACTGGTTTTCTGGGAGTTTCTACCTTTGATGTAAGACTAGTAAATTTAGTTTGCTCATGTTCCACTAGTAATGACCAGGCAGGATGTAAGACACATAGTTAGCACCTTATATATACAGCTCCTCACTGATGTCCCTACAAGCATGGTCCTGTATGCCATCCCACATCCCATAGCTCAGTTCACAGCTTATGTAGTTAGAAGCTTCTTTTCCTTTTTTTCAAATTATAAGTTTTTAACACAGTTGAGAGAGCTTTATTCAAAACATATTCTAATAAATAGCAGTTGGGGGAGCAGAAAACCCTTTCTCTAAAATTGAATCTTTACATGAAGTGTCTGAAATAAATCTAGTCGAGAGTGCTTGCCACCTTCCTCACCTGTTTCTGTGTGGAGTCACAAACAACTATAAAATTTTACCAAATGAAGCACTTGGACAGACAAAGGAAAAATTGTGCAAATGGATTTCTGGAACCAGGGAGATTTTTCTTGCTTTCTCTGGAGGCACTGGAAAAGTAATACGCCTTAACTGTCCTTTTTTTCCCTGAAATACTTCCTTTTATGAAACACGTTCTGAAATATTTTATTTGAGGAAAAATCATACAAAAATGTGGCAATAAAGAAATTAATGAGACAGCCTGCTTCAACACATGTCTTCTCATTTATTCTCTCCACTTTAAGCATGCTCTTTCCTTGCAGAAGAATTTTTTCAGGAGATTTATCTGCAAAGCCCAGATGCATGAATTATGCGATTAAAACTACAGATAGGTTTTGTTTGTGACTCGTCTGCGATTCTGTGGAATGTAGATATTTTACTGAATAAGGCTAATTATTACATTTAGGTGCCAGCTCTCTGTAATGAATGCAATGCAAAGCTTTTCAATGGCAAACTGTAACTGAGCTGTCAGATGATAATAAAAACATTAAAGCAGATTGAAAAATGGGGAAGAAAAGTCTCCTCTTTCTCACTTGACAAGTTCTGAAGCGCAGTTGTGGAAGTCATTCAGGTCTGAGCATTCATGCATGCACACTGAGCTCAAGATTCACAATTAATTCCTGTTTCCACCTCCCCCACAGCCTGGTCATCCCTTCTGTTTGTGCATTAGCTGGAAGCCCCCACACTGCCCGGTGCCCCAGGCTGCAGGCTCTGTGGCAGGTCACCTGGCTCACCCAGCCCTGTCTGACAGGGTGAGGACAGAGAAGTGGAACGGCTGCTCCGTGCTGTCCTGGAGCCAGCAGCTCTGGGGCATTGCTTAGCCCCATGTCCAAAGGATCCCATCAGTTAAGGGCCTCCTGCTCTTCAAAAACAGTGCCCAGCCACAGCCCCCAAAGGCGACCACGTGTGCAGAATTAATCTGACTGCAAGGCCTTTGTGAGAGATCTGTGCCTTCCTCTGCTCACATCTTGTTCCACAGCAACTCTCTAACCGACCTATTTTATCTTTATTTGCTGCTATGTCTAATCAAATGAAGAAATGTGCCTGAAGTGCCTTGTGTTTTCTGACCCACAGCCGTGCTTGCCTGCTTCTTGGGAAGAAGGAGCTCAGTGTCTCATTCACAAGATCTGACTGCTCAGTTCTTCTGGAAGCCAGAAATGTGTGGAGACACTTTAATACAATCCATACAATTATAAAGACAATGCAATTTTGGCAAACATCCTAAACCAGTTTAGAGACATAAAATACATGTTTATTTTAGCTCTTAGCAATTTTAGGGAGTTTACATTGACTTCATATGATAACTTTTTTGCCAGTAAGAACACATTTTCTCCTATGGTAGTAGAGCTTTTATTGGGAAACAAACTTTAGTGCAGAGAAGTGATTGATTTGCAAAAAAGATATAATGCAATTTTATTTCCACTCTGAGCCAAAGAAAGTGTTGGGAATTATGCCACACAGGCTGAGAGCCAAATGCCCAGAGACAGACCTGAAAAAAAATAGAGTTACAACCATACCCTACATTTCTGAGTTTTCCCTTCAAACTATTCACAGAAATATGAGTAAAAATGCCCCACAGAAAAACCCCAGGCTTTGTGGAAGATTGGAAACTGGCTAATCATGTTAATTACAGACCACACAGCTTGTCTTAGCTCCCATTCAAAGAAGAGATTTATTAACGAAGCCATCACGTTTCAATAAAGAGAGAAAGACATCCATTTCATGTTTGATGTCCTTCTTGTTGTTTTATGTCCAAAGGTCCTTTAGGGAAAGAATGTTTCATCCGGAAAAGTAAAGCTGATGCAAAATAATTTGTCCTTCAAACAGACATACTCCTTCAGTCCTCTCTTAGAAACTTATCTGAGTTGCTGAGGCAACAAACACTTTGGTTTGCCATAGGTCACACATACAAACTGGGAATCTCATCCACAGTTGTTTGAAGTTAATAGGATTTCTTTTCTGCTGGATGTTTACTTAGGCCATGTCATAGAAGACACTGAGTCTCCATGAGGGAAATTTATTAGAGACTGGGGGAACTTGACCGGCCTTGCCATTTCTCATTCTGAGAAGCAAGGACACCATCCGGTGACCAGACAAGCGTCCCTCACTCCCAATGATGTTGTGACAGCACAACATAATAATTCATGGGTTCCACTCAAATGAATCAGAGCAACCTCACTCAAGTCTATGAACTTGCATGAGGAGATAGAACCTTGGTATTTTTCTTTGCATGTTTTTATTAGTCCAATACAAGTGTCTGAGATGGGATTCATGTAACATGACTTTGGCCATCTGAAAGTGACAGCCTCTGTGGGGGTAATGAGCTCAAGGAATAGGATATGTTCAGTGTCTGCAGAGGTTAATGTTACCACACTCCCCTAATAGGTACAGGAGACATAGTTGTTATCAGCAGCACAGCCTGGACAGTGATCCAGCTGAGCAGTCACTACTCCAGGGTGAGTTTATGTGTTCTCCTTGGCTTTTCATCTAGTAAATGGGGAAGTTCCTCTTGAGATGAATGAATTTTTTTTTCTAAAAAGCAGGTCACTTAAAAACCAAACTAAACCAAACCCAACCAGATGTACTCTATACACTGTACTTTATAATCAGTATAACCAGTGGTTTAAAAGGAAACATAACCATAGTTTAGCCTAGACAACTGATTTCTTGAAAGCTACAGCTGGTTAAAATGACTCCTAACCCTAATATTTGTAGAACTTCTGAAAACAAGATGCTGGGAAGAATGTAGAACTAAGAAAATTATACCCTAATGATAACAACCCAATAACTCAATGGGGCTGTTCTGTTACCAGCGTAATTTTTACTGTCAGCTATCAATTTTTCAGCTCATGTGAAGCCAAGTTTACTATGGCTCTGTTCCCTACAGTCAGTGAAGGCATAGGGCCATACCAAATGCTCTGGCATGAATCCAGCTGTTGTGCAGGACAGCTGCTGAACTGCCCCACCCAAAGCCCAGACTGGCACTTCTAATAATTTTCTCACTTTTTAAAGAGCCTGGTCTCCATTGTCTTCCTCTTCTATTCTGCCAGGCTTCTTCTTCCATAAAGCTTTCAGCAGCAGCTGAGTTGAGTGCTGTCAGCTAAGTACAGCAGACACAAGCAGGGATCACCCAGGAAAAACTGGCAGCCCTTGGGCATCCAGAAGCCCAGTTACTGGCACACATTTTTTTGTCACTGATTTATCTTTGGTATTTATCTGGACTCTTTATCATGTAAAACAGAAAACAAAAATCCATATACTAAAACAGTGAAGCTTTCCTGTCCTCTGCTGCAAACCATAAAAAAATACAACTAATTCACTACATTGTTATGCTGTGATATTTCTGCCACTTTAAACCAGTTTCGGAGATGTGATCTAGAAGAAACAAAGGAAAGAAAAATCTTTGGGGTTATATTTGATTTCATCAATAAACAACATAACAAAGAGTTTATGGGATATATAAACAACATGGTAATATTTCTGATGGCACAGAATTGCCTGGGTTGTTACTCAATGACAGCAGTACAGAAATACCCAGCAGGTGAATGTTAGGCATGAGTGTTATGCTTGATCTCAAGGTCATTTTGAGGATTTGTAAAAACAGAAAGTGACTTTTAAAGCAAATAAAAAAACCAGCCCTTTTATTCATCTGCTCAATATCCCTCTCATGCCAATACTGTTTAAAAATGTGGTGGTCAAATTTACTGTGTCAGAGTGGTGAAGCTACTGCTGCAAAAGCAAACAGGGCTTTGGCTTGCTAAATTTTACATGTATTAGAGAGGTTCTCAGTCTCTCTTATGCTCATAAAATTTTTTTTCCTTTTATAATTAATATCAAATTATGTCTGACAAAAAAATCTAGAGAAGGTATTTTCATAGCATAATGGGACCTCAGTAACACTTACTTTCTGTAGCTGCCTGTGAAAAGGCTGACATTACACCAGTGACAATGAAAAATAAAGGCAAAGGAATTAAGACATTCAAATGTCTTAAAACTACTTGAGAAGGGGTTCATCTGTTTAAGTCAGTCTTTTGCATGATGTACAAATATTTATTTTTGTCTTCTGACTCATCCATAAGTTATATTGAGTTATCCATAGTTCTTTTGTATGGATCTTATCAGAGACAGCTTTGCTAAATATTAATAATAGGACAACTTAAACCAAGAAGTCAAAATTGTCACATTCCTACTCTATACAGCCAGGTTTCACTTGGATACCTCTGTCTGTTTTGCACTTTTGCTTTCATGCCTTTCTCTCAATAGTTGATAGTACCAGCAGGAGATCAACCATAGGCTGGGCTCCCTCAGAGCAGTGCTATGAGACAGAGCTTGGCATTGGCAGGGAACTCCTGATGCTTTGTATTTGGAAATTATTTTACAGATGCTGCAATCTGTGGAGCATTAAATGTTCTCTGGGGGCCTCAGTCCTTGTACCAAAACACAGAGTTAGCTGAACATGGAAGACTGTGGCTAGCAGGAGTGAGGATAGTTACCACACATTGCAATGAATGTTGCCCCCCAACACGCCAATACATACCAAGGCACACAGAAGTACAGAGAAATTATACACTGAACTCCTTTTGAAATGGTGGTTTGCAGGAGTCCAGCTGTCAAGTAAACCAAGTTTGTCCCTTTCCCAAGAGCAGGCTTAGTGTTATACTCCTGTACTCTCTGCCTCTGTGTCCAGATTTACCAGTGTTTCTTCTGCCCTTCCAATGATTTACTATTTCTGTTTCTGTCTCAGTAATAGGAATAAAAACTCCCATTAAAGTGCTTTTCATGATGTATGGCCAGGTCATGCTCTGTGGGTGAGCCCAAAGGCCCCCATACTCCCCAGCCTGAATATACCCTTTCTCTCCTGGTAGTTCCAAGAACACCAGTATGATCCAGCCCATTCTACCCTGAGTATAGGAAAGCCTGTGAAATACTACTTGTTGTATTCCAGTAGGATACACTTCAGCTGTGAATGAATGCCATCTCTCTGTGGTGTGAAAAATATTCTTTACGGGCTTGCCAAAAATTGGCCTTTTACTGCCAAGTTTTCATTTACACTTTTCAGGGGCAATGTGCATAAATGCTACTACCCTTCACTAGGCAACTTGCCGCTGTTAGAAGGATGAAAACTTCAGCAAAACTTGTACTTTTCTTCAGCTCTTTTAAGGGGCATGAAATCCTGGAGCACAGGGAAAAGCAGTTTCCTATTGCTGATGGTAATGATAAGCCATTATTGCTGATGAGCTCAGTATGGAGCTGGAGAAAAAGGGTCTGGCTGCTCATCAGACTGAAGGTGCAAGGCATTAAAGGGGATTAAACCAGCACAGCCTCTGCCAGCCTAATCCACTTGGCACCAATGAAATGAGGGGAGGCCTGGCTGCTTTGTGCATGTACAAGGAGGCTTAGAAAGAAAAGAAGTAGTAAGTTTAGTTGCTATGGAGGCTTTTGCTGGTAATTGACTTTTGTGATCCTTCCTTTTCTCCCTTCTCTTTTTTGTAATTGTTGATTAGAAACTGTGCACCACTCTACTTTAATGCCCATGAAATAAAGGAAGTTGTTATTTCACAGTGAAAACCAGAACTTTAGGGCAGTAAAAGGGCTTGTGAATATGCCATGTATGGTCAGAGCACTGCTGCAGCACTACCTTTGCTCTGACTCTGCTAATCTGCAGATCCAACTTCATTCGAAGCAATGGAAACACTCCATGAAGTTATCTGGAATGAGATTGGATCCTTATACACTTTTAAAGTGTCCAGAACACAGTTTACCATAAACCCAGGAAGTCAATTTTCAGTGGTGATACATTGTCCTATAAGGAAGCAGGAACAGCAAGAGAAAATCAGGTCTTCTACAGTGAATTTGGCAAAATGGAGGCAATTTCTCTTCTGAATGTGACTGATCCACTTCTGATGGCTTCTGATCCCAGACACATGCTGGAGACAATAATGAAAGGTTGTATATGTATGCAAAAAAAGAAGAAAACATTATTCTTTATACTCTAGGGACAGAGATAGTATCCTCTCAGAAAAGGTCAGAGGAGGAGCATAATGGTAGGTATTTGCACTTACCCAGGGAAGAACTACCCCTGTCCTTTAACTCTGAAATGAGTGTGGAGAGTTTATGTTCCAGCCACCAGTAAAGATTAACCTAGCAGCATCTCCAGAGAAAAATCTAAAAGCAGGTTTTTTTGTCTGCAATCAGCAATGATGAATACATAATGTTGTAGCTATCTGCAAAGAAAAGGGTTTTTTCTTTTTTGAGCACTGGATGTTTGGTTGTCATTTTGTTCTCTCTTTATTAATTCAGTGCATAAATTCAAAGGGTAACATGGTTCAGACTGACTCCAGCAGGTACGATGTGTGTGTTATTCTCTTAATTAAGCTGTTGGAAAGAACTGAAATTGCAGTGTCAGTAGGGACAGGCCTGGAGTAGTGCAGTATTTGCTGTAAGGTAAATTTTGGGGATTAATGTAACAATGGTTCTGAAGACCTTTCCTCTTTTCACTTTTACTTCTGACCTTTTCTGTCTAACAGAGTTTTCTGATTAAGGTCTTGAGGGGTGTAATATAAAACCAGTGAATTACTCCTTTGGAACAAGAAACCCGTTAAAATAAAGCACTGGGTATATTTATTTGTAAGCTGAAGAGAAAGACAACTTCAAAAAATCCACTAAACACACAAAAACTCAGAGGCAGACGGTTTTTTTAAGAGGAAAAGCTATTTGAAAGGCTTTCATTTTCTTTGCTTTTGGAGTAACCACTATGGATGTGAAGATAAGAGATCATTAGACCTACATCAGTATGTGGCATAAGGGCTGCTCTTCTGTAGCCCATCAAGCATGCAATAACCTAACTGAAATTCCCACAGAGGTTAAACAATAGCCTCCTGTTTGTAGCTGCCTCCGGTTCATTTAGTAGAAAATGTATAACCCAAGTTTTATCAGATTCAGCTATAAAGACGAGGTGCTCAATATTTCCTGTGCTAAGTGGAGTTCTTTGATCCATTGTCCTGCTAATTACCAACGGGGTTGACCTCTTCCTGGATTTAACTGCTCTTGCCCATTTTTTTCTGGCCCCCTGTATTTGCTTAATTAGACACAGCCATGAATGCTCCCACAGTTCAAGCCATCCTGAAGCACTTTGACTTGCCTGTGTGGATCCGGCACCTTAGGAGTTAAGAGTCAGTCCTGCTCAAGGACTTGATGCAAAGGCCAGGGAAGTCAAGGGGAGACTCTAAGTCAAATGGCCAGACCCTGGTATGGTAAACAAAATCCAGCATGAGTCCATGAGTGTAACTGGAGCCAGGCCAATTTGTACAGCAGAGAATTTGGTCCAAAAGTTTCCTTTCTAATTTTAAATTCAGAGTAACATTGTTTACACAATGGACATAAGAAAGACCAAATGAAGTGCTGTGGGCACACTCTAGGTACAAATACCTGAGGAAGAAAATATTTCACTGTCTAAAAATTCTCCATTTTTTTTGCGTGATTCAGGTGTGAAATATGGTAAGAGAGCTAATTTTCTAGTCTATATATTGCTGATTTTTAGTTATTTGTAGACTTGTAGACAGCTAATCTGGAAGAAATGCTGAAAGGCATCACAGTCCCAGCCCCAAGGAACATGCCTGTGTCATTTCTGGCATTTATTTATCTACTGTACTTCTAAAACCATGATAGGAACTCCTTTCTTCTTTAGTAATCTAGTTTTGTGCTTCTCTGTGCTAGAAATTGGTTTTTTTTCTTACCTTTATATCTATTTCTCCTCAGCTGCAATATAGGCCCATAAGCTGTTATCTTCCCATTGGATATAGAAAATTATTTACTCTTTTTTTTTTTAATATCCTGTTATATATTTGAAAATTACTCCTATATTCTTCTCTTCTCAGACTAAAGAAACTTATCTAAGTCATCTTTGTTTGTACCTATCCTGGTGGTGTGTACTGGTGGTGTGTAGGATAAATTTTTAGGATCTTAGTGTAGCAGAGCTTGGGTTAGAACTTAATTTAATGTGAAAGTCCCTTCCTAAGTGTTGACTGTCTGCTAAAGCCTACAGACAGCCTTAACAAAATGCCTGGACAGATGATTAGTCCATGGAGGAGCCATATGGCTTTCTTCTGCTCACTTCCACTAGGGGCCTGGGCAACCTGAGGGGTGTAGGAATGCAGAATCCCTTGTGGAAATTATATAAGTTTCCACAATCTATGACAAGATGCATTAATGGGGAAAAAAACATACAGACAGTGACCATTTTAATACTAACCCATGCTGATGGACCAGAGAGAGATAGAATCAGGATTTTCTTTCCGTGAGGGGTGAAACTCACGCAGGTCACTCCTGTGAACAGAAATTGGATGGATTGTGTCATGGTTCACTTTCATGAGAGATCATGAGAAATTCTTCTCAATTTACATTCTGGAAACAGAGATCTGAGATAGAACTGGTTTGGTTAAATCTAAATTTTACAGGTAGAGAAAAGGGAAGCAGAAGAGAATGGAAAAGGAGGGTAAAAAACCAAGAAGGTCTCTTAGAAAGTTTTGTTTACTGTGTGGCTGCATGCTGGATATGTATAAATAAGTCTGAAGATTTTCCTTTGAGAATGAGGCGCAGATTACATATCATAGAACATGTGGTCTTCCTTTCATTAAGAATGTGGGGGTTTTTTCCATTATCAGGCTATTGGTGCCTGCAAAATTAGGTGTGACCATTCAGTTCACCCATAGCTTTGTATGTGAATTTATGCTAGAGAGAAGCTTTTCTCAAAACTTAGGATATATCAAAGGCATTGCCTGAGATATGGTTAACCTGACAATGGTTAAAAATGAAGTGTTTTAACAGCTTCAAAATACTCCACTGGTTAATTCTGTCTCAGCAATATCTTAAGCAGGAAGCACAGAAATTTAATAGTTGGTGTCAGTCAGGATTTGGGTTTTTTCTCTGACTACAGTTCACAAATTATTTCAAATGTGTTCATCAATTTGTTAATATTTTAGGGAATCCATGTGGTTTCTCATATCATGTGTAGTTATTTCTTTAGAAAAATGCATCTCCTTTTGTAAGCTTTCCAAAATCTGTAAAGAATTCCTGGAAAACAAAAAGCATGTGTATAATAATTTCCTGGTGTGACAATAAAATGCCCCAAAAGTCTTGCTAAGATGTGGGATTCAGAGGATTCAGAGGATGACTCACTTCTACAAGCAATTCCTACACACACATCTCTCTTCATCCCTAGATCCCTGGATCCCAGCAGAGAGCACAGAACCATGCCAAATACAAGATGTTTCTTATAGTTCTTCCTGTTAATTTTTTTCTTAATTTCCTCTTCAGAAATGGAGTGTGTGCCATCATCCATGTGTTACCAACAGACAGTCAAATACTAGGCAAATTCCAAAGATTTACAGTGCACATGTATGTATGACCTCTGTGATCTCCTGTATCCAGAAATATTCTGGTTCTAGGGAATTTAGAATCTCAGAGACCGAAAAGCTTCAGAAGATTTCAGAGACTGTAGTATATTCTTATCACCAAGAGTAAAAGAAAATTCATCTAATTCTTATCATAATTAATGTGTGCTATGGCTCATGGAACAGCTACAGACATCCTCTCCGGGTCACAGGCACTCCATGAAAACACTGAGCCAGAGAACAATTTCTTCTGCTCCTCATGAGCTGATTTTTTTTTTTTTTTTTTTGTTTGTTTTGGTTTTGGTTTTGTTTTTCTTCCTAAAAATAAAAAGCTACTTTGCACTTTCACAGCACAGTTCAATTGAGTGTGTCACTAATGCTACAGCCAGCTTGGGGAAGAGGTGAATTTCTTACATTTTCATGGTTAAGGAAACCAGTATGGAGAACTGAAAGGAATGACAACTGAATTGTTTACTCTTACTGTGTACAATCTATACATAAAACATGCTGCAATTAAAATTCTGTTCCTCCTAAGGGCATTATGAAGGTGTCAGAGCACACCAAACTCTAGAGCAACAGTTTCCAGTTAGAAAGGCCTTTTTTGACTGTAAAATTTAGTTTGCTGGTCTTCTGTCCAGCACACTTGTTTAAATAATGTCTAAATGTTTAAATGTTTAAAAGTTTACCTCCTGAGCCTTTCTTTGGCAGAGCACTGGTACAGTTTGCACATTAAGTGCTCATACTCTCCGCATCAGAGTGGCAGGAGGAACATGCAGCATACCCCTTCCCTTCCCCTTCCCTTCCCTTCCCTTCCCTTCCCTTCCCTTCCCTTCCCTTCCCTTCCCTTCCCTTCCCTTCCCTTCCCTTCCCTTCCCTTCCCTTCCCTTCCCTTCCCTTCCCTTCCCTTCCCTTCCCTTCCCTTCCCTTCCCGATGAGATCCTTTGTGCTTTGCAGACAGCCACATGGTCCCTAATCAGGGAAAATCAAAAATTTCATCTGACCATTCTTGAAGTATTCAGTCTCACAGAAAAAATCTTTTCATAAGTTTGGGCTCAAGGATCTTAACATCTCTATCACTACAACAAAAATAATGTTAGCAACTGGCAAACATCAGAATGGTTATTTTCCCAGCTGATAGAAACGTCTTTTGAAAATGGCAAATTACAGCTTTAGTGCTACTGAGCTTCTTGGAGGTTGATAACAATACTGACAGACCTCAGGGACACATCTCGTCATGACCGACATTCCTGGCAGCACTGTTGCACTCCTTGTATTTATCTTTTCTTTTACTCTAAATTGTAATTCTCAAAATAGCATATGACAAAAAACACTCATCAGCTTCTCTGTTTAGTGGAGACCTTTTGGGCAGCTGGCTCACTGTTCCTTTCCCAGACAGCATCTTCACCCTCCTACAGAGTTCAATGGGGGTGTAACATGAAGACATATCCATGGTAAGAGTTGGCATTCCGAGGGAGAATTTAAATTTAGGTCTAACTATTCTTGCCCCAAGCAAGCAAATGCCTAGAAACTAGCTATATTCAGATGCTGCTGAGTGCTGTACTGACACAGAGAATCCCATTGCTGCACTAAAGGTGTGCAAGCAAAAAGGTGGTTAAGTGTGCTGACAGGTCTCACTAAGGAAGGGGTGACATAGGCAGATGTCATTGTGCTGTTGTGACAGCAGAGACCACAGAATTGTGCCAAGATTCAGATGGCAACCATTTTTTTTCCTCAGAAGATATAATGATAGTTTCTAATACTGGAAGAACTATTACAATTAAACAAAAATAGTAATAATAATAATAATAATAAAAAAGGGATTCTTTTTTTGCTACTTGCTGGGGAATCTTGGTGATGAAAAAGAAGGACCACAGCAGCCAAGTTTTGAAAAAAAAAAAATAATCTTGTTAGTAATACTAGAACATGTCCAGCATTTCTGTTTAATAGAAGCTTACATTCAGATTCCAAGACTGTTTAAGGAAAGATCCAGTGACTAAAATGTGGGAAAAGAGGTAGGACATTGTGAAAAAAATAGAATCACTTTTCCTGAGTTAAAGATAACTGAGAACAAAGATACACCACATCTTTACAGAGCACAGCTCTAACAAATGTGCAGGTGTCTGTAGTCCTATCACATCCATGCAAGTCACACAGAGCAATCCAACTAATTTGTTTTGGGGTGGTTTTTTTCCTTCTGTGTTGGGGTTTTTTGTTTGCTTATTTTGTTGGGATTTTTTAGCATCTATCTATCTATTATCACGGCATTGTGAGGGACTTCAAACTGAAAGGAAATGTTTGAAGGTCCTTATGCTGCTAATATTAAATCAGCCCTGGAATTTTCCAGCTGTAGAGACTACAGTCTCCTAATTCCAAAGTCCTATACCTGAGAAGGGCAAACACTGTATGAAAGCTCTTCACAAATTATAAGAGGTCACTGAGTTAACAGTCAGACAGTGAGAGTAAGCATTGCTGGGTTATTTTCAGCTTTGAAAAACAAGAAAGTCACAATGATTAATACTACTTACAAAGCTAAGAATGACTGTGAAGTGAATGAGTGAGGGGTGCCGGCATGGGAAAAAATACTACTTGGAAAAAAAAAAGGCTTACTTTTTATTATGTATTAGATATTCTTAAAGTAAGATCTGATAAAATAAGAAAAAAACAGAATCCTGGTCTTAAAAATAAGATTTAAAAGCCCTGACACAACAAAAAACCCCCACACAGCTGCCATCCTCAGGGAGAAAATGGAACACAGTTAAGAAAACAAAATGTAAATATAAAATGAGGGGTAAAGAAAGTTGATAGGCAAGGGCATAAATTAGAATCTAGATATTGTGGGACTCTGGCAATAGAAGCATAAACAGGTGAGGATAGAGAGCTTGTCAGTGTACTTATGAACAACAAGAAGGCTTTGAATTATTTCTAATTTTTTTCTCAAATAAAAGGTACCTGTGTAGTAGAGAGGGAAGGTTTCTGCATTGAAAAGAGTGGATTTATCAGTAAGAGAGAAACAGCAGTTGTGGTCAGAATGCATAACTTTATGTCATCTAAATAGATGCATTCCTGGACGGGATTTCTTAGAGCTTTCCTTGGCCCTGAGAAGAAAGAGTTTTAATACTGATAGACTCTAATTCACCTAGCCAGTATTAATTGCATTAGTGTATGAATTTTTAAATCTGAAAAGTGGTGTTTCAGGCAGATAAACTATTCTACAAGATAAACCAGCTTATCTGCATTTTCACTGGCAAACTACTTAAGGATGTCAATATTATTCCCAAATAAAATAGAGGTCTACAATTAACACAAAAATAATTTGAACAAAATAAAAGTTGCAAATGAACAAATGTTTCTTTTATTTCTTTAACAAAATTAGATTTTTCCATTTCATTACAAGACTTGCATAAAGCAGTGTCATTTTTCTTGATTTGTACAGTCAATTGAAAAGATTTTTCTAGCTTTGAGCATTTAAGAGGAAATAAAAGCAGTAATGTAATGTTACAAGCTCACATCACAAAACTTGGAAGGAAAATTTTTTGTTCTCTACATTCTTTCTGCAGGACTGCAAGACTACTTTATTAATTCTATAATGCAAATAAGAAGAGAAAGCCCTGGGATCTCACTGCTTTTTCAGGACAATGATTTAAAGGCAGCATGAATGGCACTCATTTAACTGATTATCGGTATCTGTATCTGATACATTTAAGTTCCTAACACAATCAGTGAAGGTCTAACCTTTGAAATGAGGTTCATTTCACCTGAGGCTGCTGCCTTAACATGAGGTGAATATCATGCTCAGCTTCACAAACTGGCTTAATGTCTGGCCATTGAAGGAACTTGTATAACTGCTTTGGATGTGGCTCTTTGAATTGCATAAATCTGCATTTGAACAGGAAAAATCAAACCCTTCATGTGTTAATGCATTCTCTTTTGCTACTTATAAGAATGTCCACAACTAAGAACAGCATTTGCTATGTCATGAAAGCACTTCATTCCTATGTACTGATTACCTTTTTTCAGATTTCCAGGTAATTTAATAATTTGCTAATGAGAACAGGGAAAAATGTCTGAGAGCAGATGGTTTCATTTTGGGACTAAAGTAAGGAAATCCACAAAAGTAGATTTACAGCCTTATTGAGTAATAAAGACACAATCCCGCAAAGTGTACATTCCCACTTCTGAGGGGCTCATCACTTCCCAGTCTCTTCAGTGAGGATTGCAAGTGCTGAATCTTTCTCAGAAGACATTTAACTTAAATGCTTATAGTCTAGATTAAAAGCATCAAGCTGCTCACAAAGCAGTTATACCAAACTGCCAAATCCAATTTGGTTCAATGATTCAGAAACTTTAGATAGGAGCAATGTCCTTCTGCCCAGGAAATAGGGCCCCACAATTTATGTCTTTGTTAAATATTTAGTCATGAATTAACAACACGAAGGGCCACATTAAAACATTCCATTTGAGATCAGAGACCAGAAAGTTTATTTGAGCCTGCAGTCCTGCTTGACAAGATTTGTAGCATACACTTATCAAGCCAGTTGGTATATTCACAGAGGTACAAAAAGGTTCCCCCTCACACGTAGCTATGGATGACATCCATCTTATGATGCATTTTAACACTGCTCTTTTCAGAAATACATAACCTGATGCCAAAACATGCTTAACATAATCTACTAGAAATCAGACATGAAGAAATTAAAAGAGAAGGGGTTTTGTTTGCCATCACTTTCAGAAAGGGACTTGGGAGAGTGTGACCAGTATATTTTAAGTATTGAAACATGTCTATTAAAAAGCATAGCAGTAGCCTTTGGAGTTACTGGATTCATTCAAGGATAATTCTGAGGTAAATGGAAGGAAAGAAGAAAAATACCTGAAATGAGAGATCACTTGAGCTGTAAATATTTTATTTACTTGCCCTTGTTTTCTTGAATGAATCTATGGGTGACCTGTACACAAAGATGTTCCCTGGGAGTAAGGGCAGCTGTTCCATAAAGATCACACAGGACTGGCCACAACTCTTTTGCTGTGACTAGGGGAAAAAATAAGCTACCTGCCTTTGAGTACATGGGCAGGTGGCAACACCAGCAGAGGTTCCTTCTCCTGCAAAAGTAACATTCATCTTGACATTTACATATTTGTGAATGTTTGACTTTGCAGGTTTATTCATCTATTAATCTAGCAGGAGGAGTAAAGGGAGGAGAGAGGGAATGTTAATGGAAAAAATTGGGTGGTTTTTTTTTTTTAAAAGAAACTGACCCCCTCAGAAAATCCATTATGTAGTATTACAGTGACCCACAAGGTTCATTGTCAGAATTTTGCTCTTTGGATCCTTTTTAGTTAATAGTGCTGCATTTGTCAACTTCTGCATAAATCAAGAAGAGACACATTTTACCAGCAGTGTTTAAAGCTGACAACAGAGGAGGCTCAGGAATCCCGAGTTCATCTTTCCAGAGTCCATTTACTAGAGACCCTCCTTACCACATCCAAATTTTGCTCCATTTCCTCCCTTGTTCAAACAGGAGAACATCTCTGCTCTTTCCACATTGCCGTTTCATTTTATCACTTTCAGGCAATACTTGCTCATCTCTCACTACCTGCTGCTTTCTGCTTTAGTTGCTTCAATGCTCTTTTTTCAGCTAAGAACAAAACAGAAGCATCTCTTCATATGTCTGGTGCCACAGGGGCCATTAGCAGCCAGAGGATGATTTGCAGAGCAAGGCTGGCTCACCTGATTTGGCCTTCCCAAATGTAATGTCCATCTGGCTCACCTGATGGACAAATCCCTCCACCTCTTGCCATCATGACTCATATTGGACAGTGCAAGTTCAATGCTTCTTCAGGCAAACTCCAGAAAAGTTCTCTCTCAGTTTCTGTCAGTGCCTTGAGGGCACCAAGAGGTCTGACTCACTCTGTCCAGCCTCATGTGGCACCTGCATCCCTGAACCTGCTGCTGCAGGAGCTCATGGCAGCATTGTTGGTGTGTCTGTCTCATGCCTTCTCTCAGGGGTGTACCTTGTGCCTGGCTGCTGAATGGGCCCATCATAAGTATGTCTCATGTTAAATGAAATCACATTGCTCCAGGGTTAATACTTCTGACTCTTATAACTAAAATGCAAAGAAGTTACAAACACTTTACCAACATGAAAAGTCATGGAAGTTACAAAAGATTAATATACTCATCTAAAATACCAAGCCTCTCAAGCACTGAAGCTACATCTCCTGAGACTACTAACTGAAGTATTTTAGAGTTTATAAAAAGGCTTGTAATGTCTACCAGGATCACGATTAGATGGCTTTCTGAAGGTCATCCCCTCTCCAAATGGAAAAACTCTGAAAGTCTATCTTGGTTCACTGCTGTTACTGTCACTGGATACTTATGTGCATGCATGTGAAAACATCAGTATATTTAGGGCTGGCTGCTGGGTGTGTGCATATGAGAAAGAGCAGAGCTCCACTCTACTGTAAAGGCATTGCTAAGGTTATCAGGCCTTCCACTTGTTCTTGTACTTATAAATAGACCATAAATTTTAGTTACTGTACATTCCCGACAATTTAAGAATTTCTGAGAAGAAAAGTCAGGAATAGCTGTGGGCAGGAACAGCCAAACCCTTTTGCTGAATTGGTATAAAGCACTAAACCATGCTATTAATGCTCACTCTGCCAAATTACCTGTCAGAGTTAAGCTCTGTTATCTTTGCTTGGCCTGCACATAATAAAAGCAAGCACAAGCTTTCAGCTTTAATGACAAGCTATAATAGTTTTAGCTGTCCTTGCATTTAAAAACACAAACAAAAAAATCCCACTCAAAACAGGCACAATGTAATTTTTCATTGCAACTTTCCTTGCAACTGCTACTTTTGAGACCTCTGCTAGCAAAATAGACATTTTTAATTTAACACAAGAAAGCATGGTAGAAACAAGAGTATACAGATACTAATGATTCAAATTGTTGTCTCATAGTGCCTTATATTCCCTAAGTTTCCTTGCCCATTCTTAGCCACTTCTGAATTTTTTGCCTCACCTCTCTCCTTTCCCACCCAATTTAAAGAACTTTCACTATTTCACAAGCAAGAATAAGGGTACCGTGAGGTGTTAACATCTGTGGTGTGCCCAACCCTGACTTTCCTCCATCCACCTGTCCTGTTGTTTATTCCTCCCCCTCCTCCCATCATCTCTGCTCATGCAGACCTGAGGCCCTTGTTCCATGAGAGCAGTAACAGAAGGTAGAACATGCTCATCACTACTGAGTGGCCTCTCCTCACCTCACACTCCTTGCGGCTCTGAAGAGATTACTTTGCTCAGGCAATGCTCAGATCTGTTTTACAGTCCTTGTTTGGCAGCCTACATAAGCCCCATACACCTCCACTGATCATGCAACTGTGTGATTTATCAAGAGATCACAGTCCAGTGAAATCTAAATGAGTCATTTCATCACTCTCCAGCTGTTTCTAATAAAGTGTCAGGCATATTTAGCCATTCCTGGTATTACCAAATCATGGATTCTACTGAAATTATCTAAAATAGCTCTCCACTATTTATCTGATTTTTGTCAGGCCCAAGCAGTCTTGTCCTGAAAATGCAGAATGAACTCCATGTGATATCATTAGGACTGCTTTCCAAGCAAGAAGGTCTCCTTTGTGTCCTGGAACGAGCTCTAGTGTCTGATCTCAAGGAACATGCTCAAGGGAGCATGCTGCTCCTTTCCCTGCTTCTCTCAGTTGCCAATGTGTGCAGCCTTTATTTTGCTGTGCTAGAGGCACCACAGAGCAGCCGCAGCCATTCGTGGTGTTAGAGTGAAGGACAGACAGCAGGTTAAGACTGTGAGAGCAGCAAGTACTTCTTGTGAGTCAGACAGCAGGGAAAAGAGAAGAAGCTGCAGGTTGAGGTGGCAACTGAGCTGCATTTTTGCTTTAACAGTGAAGAGGGGAGTCCATAGTGTGTTTCTTGGGTGTTTTTTAACAAACGGAGGCAGGAGGGATTAGGTCAGCAGGTGATGACAGTATCTGACAGTAGTGAAGAAGTGGAGTTTTCCAGCTTTGCTGTTCACCACCTGAGAATTCCAGCCTCTGTGTCTTTAGGAGGGAGCTGCTAACAAATAATTTGTACTGGACACAGGAAACGAGGATCGGAGACATATGCAGGGTGCTACTAAGCACACCCAGCAGCATTTTTTAAGATGCCTTTGTGGTCTTTTTTTTTTTTTGCCTCTATGCCTTCATAAGACTGAAGTTGCTTTTCCATAGGTTCTGTAACATATTTACTGGTCCAGTTTGATGTCTCAGGTTCTGTATGGCACCTGAGAGCACTTAGACACCTGTGCTTAGTCATTTGAATACCCCTCAAGGTATCTAACAAAAAAAATCTGGGGGAGAAAGGACATGGAGTGAAGACATGAAGACTTGAGTAGCTGAATTTCTCAGCATTATTACTTCATTATTACTTAACTTTTTTAAAAAGCAAACTTGATTTTACATCAACATTTACTGGGAGTTCATATACTACCAGCATGACATGCTACACATGTACTATAAACATGTTACAGATAGATCACTCCCTGAGAGATTTCTGAGGGTGGTCTAATCAGCCCTGGGTATCACCAATTCTCTCTGCCTGACTGCTTGTTAGGGCAGAACTAATTTATTTAAATAAAAATAGATCAAATTGGTAGAGTGGGGGATGTTTCTGTGTGTGTGCTTTTGGGTGGAAGGGAGTTTAATCAGATCTCTCCTGAGCCCTGTACTCTACTGATCATGTTGGCTCTGGCTTATGAGTATCTTCTGGGAATACCTCTGGCCTTTTGGACACATACTGGGGACATTTCAGGTGCTTTAAAGGAAATTCAGGCAGTACAGTCCTGGAAGGACTACAGGGCATGTTTATGACCCCTCCAGCCAGAAAACAGGATGTCATTGTTTTGGTGGTCTGTAATGCAAGAGTTCAAGATGAGTGCTAAGATATCAGCATGAGTGATAAGATGCATCTAAGAGCCTTAAACAGCACTTCTGGAATACAGCTTGAACCACATATTTGCACTGAATCTTAGCAAGATTAGGAAACCTTTGTTTACTCTTCTGTCTCTAGGGTTGTGTTTTCAGTGGGAGACACTAATACAGATAAATGTATTTTGAGTTTGAAGGAGAAAAAAAAAGAAAACTCTGCATTCTAATGAATATAACTCCATGTGTATAGTGAGTCCTGTATCTCTACTGCTTATAAAAGTTATGTTTCATATAAAACAGCCTTCATTTCTAGTGCATTCTATTGCATTTCCATTTTAGATACTGTATTTTACCACTTGTTTGTTTCTTTTTCCTGTGCAAAAGCCCTTTTATTAATACAAGAGACCTGCCTAGAACCACCCAAGAAGTACACTTCTGAATGGAAACACAGATTCCTTTCAGTTGTGTTTGGAAAGCAAGGGGAGTAGGTATGAAAGGTAGCAACTGGGAAAATGTACCAATAACTAGAAATGGCAATTAAATAAAGACAGCAAAAAAAGTTCAGCTCATGGTTACACAGAGGTATTCTCATTATTCCAATCAGAGCCCCTTGAGCACCGATGCCAAAAAATTTAAAACAGCAGGAAACTAAGCCACCTTCAAGCAGAGTGTTGTCATTTCTGCCAAATACAATAATAAAATTGCATTCTCTTTAAACAAATCATAACAGAGCTACTAACACAAAGTGTGAAAGAGCAACATGATCCTCCATGGACACATTCAGAGCCAGAACATTAGAGAAGAAGCCACTCCCAAAGCAGCACATGTTCCATTAACACCCTTATTTTCAGACGGATTGATTATTTAAAAGCAAGTGATGGAAAAGAACATTATTTTTGTCTTGGTTTTGTTTCTTTTATGTAAATGAATGTTCTTTAAGACTATGGTAGAAATACATGCTTTGGCACAGGCAACCTTCTTTCTGAATTGCTGCAGTCTCTCCTATGCCATATCAGGTGGATCTGTTCCCATCAAAGAGTTTAACTGACATCTCAGCCTTGGGACTGTATCATTAAAGATCTTCTGGGATTTAGCTTGTCCTTCCTTGAGTGCACCATGTGTGCATGGTTGCTCCAAGGCAGAGTGAGAGGTTTTGATCTGCAGTGTCTCTATTTATGATTGAGTAGCAGAGATTGCATGGCCTCCCCAGGCAATCTGCTTTGCTGCATTAGACAAATAGGTATTTGGTCTAGGTTGAGTTAATCCCACCCTAAGGCAGGAAAGTGGACTACTTGACCACCTGACATCCTTTTTAGTCCTATTTTTTCCTACAATTTTCTGATTCTTTCCTGATAAGTAGGCTGCTGGGCTCTTCACAAGGTTAGGCACTGGAAAAATATGAGGATGAAAGGCTGAATCCATGAATGTATATACAAGCTTAAACCTAATTTATTTCTATGGAAACTGAGATCCTAAAGACTGCTCTAGGTCACAGACCAAGCCCAAAATTATCACTGCATCCTGAATAAAAAAATAATAATATAAAGAGATGTCATAACTGGGAAATGGAAGCAGAAAACTCAGTTATCTTAGATAAGGCTGGACCACAATCTTTCCTGAACAGCACTTGCAGGCTTTGACCTCTGAATATTACAGCTTCATTTTCAGGTGTACATGAAGATCTACCCAGCAGAGTTATGCCTGGCAGCAAGCTACCCATGTGATGATATTTCTACAGAACATATCAAAAGAATGGCTTTCCTTAGCTGTTGTTTCAGAAATAGGGAAAAGTTTCCTGATGGACTGATGTCAGATTGAGCACCATTTTAACAGTGAATTTAAACGTACTTTGGGCTGCTGCCAGACCTCAAACCGGGTGCTCCCAAGGTCACCTCACACCCAGTCACCTGGCATGGGAAGAGAGCTACGTCATAGGTTCTAAGCTTCAATGCTTTGCAAATAAGATCCTTACCAAAGGAGCTATAACATTTTTAAAAAAAGGACTTTTTTTTTTTTTAATACAAAGATCTAATCCTTTAGAGACATTCATGCAAATGTTCTACCTAATATTTAAACTATTGAATTTCCCAAAGTTAGAAACTGCATTTCAAGTATTCAGAAAAGGTTCAATGCAATTTTACCACATATTTACAAAAAAAAAAAAAAAAGAAAAAAAAAAAAAAAAAAGAAAAAAAGAAGAAACACTTTAAGTGCCCATGGATGTCTACCTTTGAGCATTTTATCCTGTGAAATATTCCTGCAAAATATACTTCCACTCAATTCAAAGTATATATACACATAATATTCATATGTATACATGTCTTGGAAAAGTATTTATTACAAGATCTGTGTTGGTAGACTATCCCATTCTATATCAAATATAATTTATAAGAGATTATGCTGTTGTGCTGAATAATGGGCATAAATATAGATATGGTGTAGCAGCTAATCATGAGTGCTGCAAAAAACCCCAAATTAGGAAAAAAACAACATGAAATGCACTGTCTTTCAATGTGTTTCATCAGTTGCTGTCAAAAAAAAAAAAAAGCTGCTTCTCTTCAGAAATATGCACTTTGACAACTGTAATTGCAGGGCATTTCAGAATTTCTAACATACTGTCCTCTTCAAAGATTAAGTCCTATTAATGCTACTTTGTAGCATATAGGCGAAAATATTAATAACTACAGACATGTAAAGATTAGCCCCCTGACATAAGCGATGTTTTCAGGTTCCCTGTTGTATATCGCTCAGCACTGATAAAGGGCAATTGAGTCTCATGCCTCCAATGTTCCCATTTTCAGGATAGAAAGGATGCTCTTTTAGAAGTGTCTGTCTGTTTTCATCCCTGTACTGCACCTGACCTACTCACCCAGGCTTTTCTTGTAGTAAATGGAGACAGAGATGCTTTCAGAGCATTATTCATCTTATTCTAAAGTAGATACCCAAGGTAGGTCAGATGAATTGCAAATTAAAGCAGCTTTTCCTTCTACTGATAACAAAAGGAGCCTGGAGTGATGAGCACAGAAGAACCTTCACTGTAGGCATCTGTAGTCCGGTATAATGAGACTTTTCCATTCATCTGAATTCCAAGCTATCTTGGAGGAGTGCACTCACTTGAAGGGGATTGATGGTTTTTGTGAAGTACACAGCAAGAAAAGCAAAGGGTATTTCTTCTTTCTTTCCTGTGTCTTGTCTAATTTTCAGGGCTGAGGTAAGGGAGGGGAGTCGCCAGTCCTTAGATGGGACAGTAATAACTGCCCTTCCTTTCTTTTCTCTGCTAGTCGAGCTTCACTGGGAAGGACTGACCTCAAAACTGTTCCATAGCTGAAAGTTCAGGTAATTGAGAGGAACATTTTAAGACTTTTTCCATAGTCAAAAGTCTAAAATCAACCTCCGGTATTTGTGGAGAAGGTGCTCTAATCACAAGTTTATTTGTACATACCAACTGCTTTACCTCTTCCTTAAAAAAACAACCAGACCAGAAAGACTCAAAATCTTCATAGCAAACCACTCACTATCTTGTTCAGACATTTTATATAAACTCAGTAACAGCAATGAAGTCATGGTGGATGGTCTATGATCACTAACACTTTATTTTGTACAGAGATCTGTAGGGATTCAGTTTCTTGTGCACGTTTTGGGATTTTTTTCAACAGATATCATACACATATCCTTTTATTTATTTTCTTTCAGATCATTTATTTTAGTTATTTCTTCTGTTGCTTTACAATATTCTCGACTGCCTGGTCTATGATCTGAGAAAGAAACATTTTCTTCTCAGCTGAAAACTTTGTCACTGAGAAGTCCTGGTGTAGTTATGGAAAAACAAATATATTAGAAAATTCTCAGTTGCAGACTTGAGAAATTTAAGTGAAAGTGATGGAAAAAATTTAACTTCCACAAGTCCAAAATATTTTATTAGACAAAACAATGTAAACTTTCTGGGGCATTTAAACGGGTTCTGAACTAAGAATGACTGGTCAGGGCAACATTGTGTTGTATTCATTACTGACATCTTACCAGTCTACAGTAAAGAAAAGGAGCAGAAAAGCAAATCTAAACCCAGACATATTATGAAAGGTATAACATTACAGTGATAAGTTTTTTACATAAATGAATGGCCTGGAATACTGCACAGGGAAATGGCAACTTGCTTTGTGAGACTCTTGGTTAATGGGAATGCTTTCATAGATGATAAACACCAGGGAGGGAAAATTCTCCTATGGATATATTTTATGTGTTTAGTGCTGATTTGGACTTTCAGTGTGGAATTTCATCCATAATGGGCACATAACTGATGGGAAAAGAAAAAAAAAAAAAAAGAAAAAAAAAAAAAAACAACAAAAAACAAAAACAACAACCCAAAAACCTAGCTTCTTAAAGCCTAAGTGCACAATACTAAAGACCAAGGGCTTAAAAAGTAATGGGGAAAACTGCCATGTATATGTGTCTTGGAAATGTACCATGTCTAGCAGTGGTGCAAAGATACAAAGGTGCTTATTTGGGTGCAGGGCAATCACAAGGCTGTAGGTCAAACACATATCTCCCATAAAGTCCTGGCTGTTTACAGAGATACAGTGAGCAGAAAAGGCCTGATGGTGGTGCAGTTCAAAAATACTCTGTGAATAGTGGATCTAGGATGTGTACCAACCACATACACGTCACCTTCCGGCTGAGAGCTTTTCAAATAAAGCTGCCAATTTTACTTCCCTGAATATGGTTGGAAATAGCCTAAACACTGCAAACACTAAGGTTATCCTACCGCAAATACTTATTTAGATATCTAAGGCAATTGGCAGTGCTGTTGCGTAGCCCCTGCTGGAGATCTTGGTTTACCTGCTTAGTTGCAGGTAAGAGTACTACACTCTTGCTACAGCAAGAGTAAAAAAAGCTTATGGTGAGTCATATGCTGGTGGCCTCTGACCCTCATTATTTGGTGAGTGTGCATTTGCTAACTGACCTCTTTTCAAAAGAAAATAAGTTCTATAGGTAACTGTTTTTAAAACTGGTGAAGGTAGCTGTACGTGTTGTGTGTTCAGTCATTAAGCAGGTCCAGAAACTCTTACTGCAAAATTCTACTTGCCCTCTCTATTTTGTACCATTTGACTAAATATGTTCCCATTGGACTTGTCAGGGATTAATTTGGTTTACCAAGTTGTGTTAGAGACATCGGAATGGTGGGCAATGCTTTGAAACTGACAGTTTACTATTTTAACTTTCTTGTAAACAAACCAGTAAGAAATCTCAAAGGTCACAGTGCCTTTGAACATGCTGAAACACCTGGGCTTTGGATTTCGTTCTAAATCAGAACACTAAAGAGACCTGCATCAGAAGCCAGCCTGAGGATACTCCAGATTTGGCTTCTCCAGGAACATAAGTACATACGCAGTGGCAGAACTTCTGAAAGTGAATCCAAAAATATATTTTAAATAATTTAAAAATAGAAGTCCTGGAGGCAACAGGCTTAGAGCTTCTGAATCGCTCATAATATGGAGTGGCCTTTATCACATTTAATTTTGCAAGTCTGGGATTTAAGCACCTAGTCTAAGCCAGGAATGTAAGCTTTTCCATAGCAGGGATGGAAAGACATGTGCATTTTTCAAACACCTTCCACAGGATGAGATGCCTTTAACCCCCACCTCGCTTCACTTACTATAGAAGGAGTGGTGTCTGAAAGCTGAAAGAAATTAAAAATTTCTTCATTTTTAATATCAAGGCAGCAATGATTCAAATGTCTTCCTATCAGGGTTGATAGACCCTGGTTCAACATACTATCAATAGAGGAAGTGAGGTGCAAGGTCTAAGTCAGACATCAAAAATGGCCTGAATGCAATCTTTCTATGTCCAAAGGGGTGAGAAATGACACATCTCATATATGCTTATTGAATGTACATTTGAAAGATGGTCTCCTTACTGACATGCTATAAACTCATTTAACTACAAAATTTAAATTTAAAAACGGGCATGTACCAAAAGATCATTCAGCTTAGGCAGCTATATCCTGCCTCACACACTCAACACATGCGTAATTGAGATGGAAAATGTGAAAATGCTGTGCCCTAGTTTTTGAGTTGTTAGGGCTCTGTTTAAGGGCAGCCAATTTCATGGTCCCAGCTCTGTGGTGAGGAGTTTCTCTGAGAGACTTGTACCTCAGTGGTGATGCAAATATCTTTCTCCAAACACAAATCCCAGTTGTTCCTTGGCTTCCAATTAATGTCTATGTTGCTTGAAGTTAGGCACTAACTACTTATCCATGGCTTCAAAAATCTTTTCTCTAAAATGCAATGTAACCTGAAATTGGGATTCTTACTTGCTAAACACAGCTTTTTCTGTGATGAGCACCTGCAATCCTAGCCAGGCAAAATCAGTTTGATCTAGTGGCTCAGCAGCTGTTGCTCCAGAATAGCTCCTATTTCATGGTATATGTTGACACTAATTGATGGTTCATTTGAAAGTCCTAGGGAACTGGTTTGAAACAATTTTACAGAAAAGTCTGGAAATCAACTTGCAACATTATGAAATTTTACAATTTTTAATAGGTATCCAGGTAACAGACAGCTACATCCATATGTCTTGTATATTAATGAATTCCTCATTTATCATATTTTAAACTGACCGTGATTCTTATCTTGGCAAAACTCACTGAAGACAGTATGAGGCTTATTTGAATGGAAGTCACAGTATCAGACCTAAAAACTTAAGATGTATTTATTCCACTTGTGTGTAAAATGGGAGTAAAGTTAACATTGGCTAACTTAGGGAAATCTCTATGGAGAAAGGAAACATAGTAAGTGGTTGATATCACTACCTGGATATGAAGAGGGAGAAGGGATGATGGTTCTTGTCCTCTTCACAATCTTAAGGCTTAATTCTCATTTACCTTCCAGCCTGTGGCTGTCTAACATAAAGAGCAGTAGTTTATACTCACAGGAGAATGTATACATGGCAGTTATACTGTTTGAGTTATAATACAATGAAACTGCCTGTGTGGGGTGGTTTTGTTATGACAACCAAAGCTACAAAGATTAGGTAAAATTTCTTTTATAAAGCGGGAGAGAAAAAATTACAGTGAAGGGATTCTTAAGTGATTAAACTGCAATTTCTTCAGCCTTTGATATGCAATTTTAATAGTTATCCAAGGTCAACTCAGAGATGGCAGGATCATTCTTCGAAAGAGTTTTGTTATATTTTATAAAAAATACCATAGCATCCTGAATTATTAAAAGCATTCAATTTGGGGATACTTGACAGCTTGTTTGACTGAAGTTCTGGACCTAGTTTAACAGTCTTTGTCATGGAACATGACTGCATACTATATAATACGTGCAGTATGTCATGTTTATAGTATAGGTGTGTATAAAAATACTAAGTTGATAGAAAAGAGTTCTATTAATAGGCAAAAATCAACATCTTGGCTCAAATAAATTAAAATGATTCTAAATATTTTTACTAAATATAATCCTCTGTCAGCTGCGGAATTACTGCACTATTTTCATTAATTAACTCACAGAAAAATATACCTCTTTCCATAAAAACAGCAGACATCCAAAATACATGTGAAAGATAGTAACATTCATCTAGATATTGCAGCAATTGTTTTGAGAACATGTCATGCTTATGTTATAAAAGCCTCACAACCACTGAGGTCACTCCTCTAAAGAAAAATGGATTGACTCTTTGACTGAACCACTTTAACATGATGTGAGTACTTGGTACAATACAATCTTCCCTCACCACTGATCTTCCAGCTAAACATGAAACATACTAATGAAAATGATTAACCATAGGAACACATGATGGAGGAAGATCATCTTCTGAATTAAATTTCAGCATGCACAGCTTCATTCTACAGGAACTGCCAAACTTCTCTCTCAAACTGCTTCACAGATTTACCATAAGGAAGTTAATTTGGGGGAAGTATTCTTAATACTCTGTTTCTAGGGCAGGCCAGAAGATAAGACAGGCTTATATGGTCAAAGACTTTTCTACTTTTTGCATAGAAGCTTCTGTTAAATCTGTTAAATGGTATTACTTTTATGTATAAGTCTTCCCTTGCTTAAGGGGTAACCCTAAAATCATAAACTGAACACAAAACTGAATATTGCCACTAAGAAAGACACTAAACTGTAGCCAGTTTCTACTCCAAAAAGTTTCACCTCAACTGCCTTTAATATTTATGCTAGAATGAAATGTTTTACAAATAATTCCCTGTTGATAGACAATTCCTGTTGTAATTATGATTTATATAAATATATCTAACACTATACATGATCACAAAAAAGTACCTATTCTGGATTGTACATTGAGATTAAATTGTCACTGGTGAAGATACTTGGCCATCTCCTGTCAACATTTCCAATCCCTCACCAATTTTATCCAAGAGCAATCTGAGA